>JAMXBD010000236.1:0-1342469 GCA_024138025.1 Combretum micranthum | reverse complement strand
TGTCTTCCAAAAAGATGGAAGGCAGATTGTATTGAATCCTATGACACCAGCTGAAGTGCAAGAAACCCAGAAAAAACTTAGTAAAGTTACTAAGAAGAAAACATTGTTTGTGGGTTGGAAGGAGATTGAGGAGGTTATTCAGGATGAGGATCCTTTATATTTGTCGCAGGTTAGGTATTTGTTGGAGATTGTTAGCCAGGAACAGGTATCCTCTACGGTGAAGTAGTTGTTGGAGGAGTTTGCTGATATCTTTCCTGAAGATTTACCTATAGGATTACCACCCATGAGAGGTATCGAGCATGCCATTGATTTACAACCTGGAGTAGTTTTGCCAAATAGGCCCACTTATCAGATGAATCCCAATGAAGCCAAGAGTTGAAGAGACATGTGGAGCATGGATTTGTTAGAGAGAGTACCAGTCTATGTGCTATTCCTGTACTTCTAGTTCTAAAGAAGGATGGTACGTGGCACATGTGCATCGACAATAGGGCTATCAATAAAATCACCATTAAGTACAGGCATCCTATTCCTAAACTTGATGACATGCTGGATGAATTTAATGGAGCTCAAATTTTCTCTAAAGTAGACCTCAAGAGTGGTTATCACTAGATACATATGAGGGTTGGAGACGAGTGGAAAACTACCTTTAAGACTCGATACAGCTTATATGAGTGGATGGTTATGCCTTTTGGTCTGACCAACGCAGCTAGCACATTCATGCGTCTGATGAATCATGTTTTGAAGGATTTCTTGGGCAGGTTTGTTGTTGTTTATTTCGTTGACATTTTGATATACAGCTGTGATTTGGATAGCCATGTAGATCATCTGCAAGCAGTCTTTTCAATATAGCGGGATTAGAAATTATTTGGCAATCTTAAGAAATGTTCTTTCTGTCAACTAAAGGTGAATTTTATGGGATTTGTAGTTTCTGGTTCAAGTGTACGAGTTGATGGGGACAAGATTAGGGCTATCATAGAATGGCCTACCCCAGAGTCAATGGCTAATGTGCGGAGTTTTCATGGGCTAGCTTTGTTCTACAAGAGGTGATAGGAATCATGTTGCCTAAGTCACGAAAAAGGAACACAAAAAGGAAAAGCAACAAGGAGCGAGTTCAAGAAACGAAATAGGCAGTGCAAGGGAGATAGGCTGACTCCTAAGTTGTCGGCTTAGGTGTCAAAGCCACTGGCCTAAGTGTCAAAGCCGCCGGCCTAAATTTCTAAGCCATAGGCTTACTTGTCGGCCTTCTTTTGACGAGTCTTATTCTATTTTTTCTTATTTTGTGTTTAGGCCGCCCAAGTGTGTTTTTAGGCCCTCAGCTTACTTTTGGGTGACTTTTAATGTCTTTAGGGTTTCCTAGGCTTAATATATGTGGTCTTTTGTTAATTTATTTGGACATACTTGTTTCCTATCTTTTGAGAGCACATTTTTGTGTGAGAAAACCTATTGTGGTTGTTTGTATTGAGATACAAATTTATTCTTTAATCATTTGTTCTTATTAAATCTTGTGTTTTATAGATTTGTGGTGAACATCATTTTTGAATCTCTTGATTCATTGAATCATAAGTGCTTTGTAGATCATGGTTCTATCGATCTATAATTCAAACACAAACCAGTTTGTTATAATTGTTTGTGGAATCCATTTAGCAACGATTTCATTCATATCCCTTTAATTGTTCAATTTTACATCAAACTGAAAACCCTAAAAAGGGCAATATTAGATTTTTATTTAAGATCGAGTCAAGATCTTATTTTTATTGAAGAATTATTGAGGATTCTATGTCATTTTGGTATTAAAAAAAATCTTGATTTTTATTATCTTTTGTAAAATTCTGCTATGGTTGTTGTTATTAGGTTGCTACTGTATTTTAGTTGTTGGTGTTTGTGGAGATGTCGTCAGATGGTAGTAACAGTGTGAATGGGAATAACCCTAGGGCTAGAAGGGATGGTGGTGGTGAAGGAGATGTTGTGACGAGATAAGAATTCACATACTTGCAAACTAGTGTTAATAGGATGTAAGATGATGTTAGGAGGATTTTGGAAAGATTAGAAGTGAGAGACAGGAGGAGCCAAAGCGGTTCAAACCATAGGAGACATTCTAGTGAAGAATCAGATGGAAATAATGGAAGGAATAGAGGAAGGGAGGGGGGGGGGGGGGGGGGGGGGGGGGGGCGCGAAGGGGGGGAAGATAGAGATGAAAGATGAAAGGGGATAAAGAATATAAAATTGAAGAGTCTACCATTCACAGGAAGTAGTAAGCCTGAGGAATTTTTAGATTGGGTACCGATCGTTGAGAAAGTGTTTGAATGCTATGAATGAGATGAGTGCACAAAAGTTAAAATGGAATCATTAGCCTTTTGGATTATGTTAGCTTGTGGTGGGACAAGTTACAGACTGAGAGAAGGGCAGATGAAGAGAAAGTGCGTTCTTGGGCACTAATGAAGAGACTGATGAAGCCCCAATTTATTCCTGAATATTATAAATAGGAATTATTAATGGATTTGCAGTCTTTGAGACAAGGAAAGAGGAGTGTTGAAGAGTATGTGAAGGAGTTTGAAACATTGATGGCAAGGTGTGATACTCAGGAATCTACTTTTGAATCTATTGATAGGTTTATTAATGGGCTGAAGATGGATATAGCTAATGTTGTTGAACTTCAGCAATATCAAACTCTTGAGGATGTCATCAAATTGGCTAGCAGGGTTGAAAGACAACAACACAGGAGGTCTCATAAGTCCCATTATCACAACAAATATGATGAGGAGGTAAAGAGCGAGGAAGGAAAAGACAAGATGAATGGCATAACAGTTGAAGAGAAAGCTTCAGAACAAAAAAAGAGTAGAGAAATTAAGTGCTTCAGGTGTTTAGGACATGGCCACATTGCTTTTCAATGTCCTAACAAGCGAGTTATGATTTTGAAAGATGATAAAGTTGAGAGTGAGGAAGAGAAGTAGGAGAGTAGTGAGGAAGGGGAGATTGAAATAGCTGTGCCTAAGGGTCCTTTGACTAATTTAATACTTGAGCAAGGGGATGTGATTCCAGAGCAACGAGCCAATCTGTTTTATATTCAAAGTTTGGTCAAAGGAAAAACATGCCTAACTGTGGTTAATACAGGTAGCTATGCCAATCATATTTCTATAGGAATAGTTGCTAAATTGGGCTTATAGTTAGAGCAACATTCGAATCCCTATGCTCTTCATTGGCTAAATCACCAAGGAGTTATTCATGTTCATAAACAGGTTCGTGTTCCTATCTCAATTGGTGATTATTCTGATGAACTTTTATGTGATGTAGTATCAATGGATACTACACATCTGATTCTTGGAAGACCATGGCAATATGACATATGGGCTTTATATGATGGGTACAAAAATGAGTACATAATTCAGCACTAGGGGAAAACATTCAAGCTGATGGCCATGAGTTTTGAAGAGTTGCAGTAGGCCAAGTTGATCTATGTTAAGAAGACCAAGGGTATGAAAAGTTTATTTGCTTGGACTAGCAAGATGACCACCCCGAATGTTCAGAAAAAGAAGAATCAAGATTTGAGGACGAATTATCATGCCCCAAAGGATAACCTAAACGTGGTAGTCCGCCACATACGGTATTAAAACTTAAGAATGACTTCCCGAAGTCATGCGAAAGTTTCAACACAATATGTAAGATGTCTATCACAACAATAAGAGACACCGATGGGATGTATAGTTCGAGATAGTAAATATAGCATACAAGAATTCTAGATCACCATCTCATTTCAACATTACAAGAATATAATCCTTACATTATCTTAGGGCTTTTCCCCTATAAATCTCTAAACAATCATAATATCGTCTTAGTCATTTACATTAGGAAATAATACTAATACCAAAAGATATTAAAAGATATTTAACTTAAGATCTTCAAAAGATTTCCAAAAGCTTTCCAAAACATAATCCCACTCAAGTATATGAAGTCTCGAGCATAAAAGATATAGTCATGTTACAACAAAAGTCTATCAGAGTATAAGCATACCTAGCTTACTGAGAATACTCCTGAATCAACATACTTGTATAAATAATTTCAAACAAGTTATTAAACAAGCATATGAATGCATGAAGCAAGTGATCAAGCAATACATATAAGGTACTGGAAATCATATGTTTGAATGGATTTACCCCTCCATTCAGGGTTAGGTGTTTCAGGCTCTTTAAAACCCATCTTAAAATCCAACTTATGTAGTTTATTTCAGGCGCCTACTCGCCCATCTTGAAATAGTTCTTTCAGGCTCCTAATCGCCCTTCTTGCAAATTTATGGCTACTGCAAACCCGGCTACCATACTCTTGTCCCATAGAGTATAGTAGCTCATGAGATGAAACTAACTATGTGATATGCATGCATCAATTAATATAACTCATAATATATTATTAGAGTATTTTAAAGGTGATCACAAAAGTTGCACACACTCCAACATAATAATAGAAAAACACAAGTTAATTAACAACGATTCATGTCTCGGTACGCTTAACATTCTTTCAACCAATATTATCATATATAATTCATTTTCATCTTTGCCTACTTCTAGTGTCTCTAGCTACAAGCACAACCAAGTACGAAAAATATAGGAAATAAACTCACTCGGCCATGAGGATATATCTTTCTTACGGATGGGTCGATCGATAAATCCACTAATCAAAATAATCCTCCGGGTATGAATACTCCTCTCGGGATTAGCTAATCAAGAAGAATACCCATAATGAGTATTCTTATTGATTCTATGGTACTTATCAAAAACTATGTCATAAGATCGTTAAAATTCGTATAGAAGGTAATTCCAACTTAAAATGGCCATAACTTGGTCATTTTAACTCGGAATTGCACAAATAATATACCGTTTTCTACTTACTCGAAAAGATCTATCCATTTCTAAGGTTATTTTTGTCATAAAAATCCATTTGGGTTGGAAAATACTATGGTACAGAATAGTTACGAATTTATGGTTTACAAAATATGATTTTTCCAAACTTTTCTTTACTAAAAAATATTTAAGCAAAATATATGGATATTTATATAGTGGAAAAAAAAAATCCTTTGAACATATATAGGCACTCATATTGTGTGCATGATTTTTGTAGTGTTGTCTCAATATTGATATTTCATAAACAATTTGTCTTTGATGGTTTTAAAAGATAATACTTTTGAGAATTTTCCTTTTTGAATTGTTAGAAGGAAAAACAAAAACATATTTGAATTGTTATGAGTGAGTGTTTTCCTATTTATAATTTCATTTCCTATCTTTTCAAAAGTAAATTAATTTTTAAAAATTTGGTTCTTTAAGTTATCTACTAACTTTATTTCTAGTGATTGAAAATTAAACTTTTCAAAATATCCTTTAAATTTTTTTGATGTGGTCAAATATTTGGAGTTGTGTTAAATGTATGTTTCCCTCTTATTTTTATATCCTTTTTCTTCTTTAGGAAATAAGTATATCTTTAAAACTTTACTTTCTTGGCAAATTTTATTTTTCCAAGTTGGTTTCCAAAATAGTGAGTTGATTTTACCTTGGTTTAAAAAACTTGTTTTATTCTTACTATTTGTCAAGTGATAGAATAATTTCTTTAGACAAGTTTATAAGAAAAGCTTTTTAATAAAGAATTGTTAACATTAGAACTTAGCAAAAATTTCATTTTAATTTTGAAAAGAGAATAACAATATAAAATTTAAGTTTTGAAGAAACTTTCTTAGTATGTGATTTTCAAAGTCTATAATGAATCTATTTAAGTCTTACAAAAGATATGGTTGAGTTAAAATCTTAAGTTCAAGGCTAAAAATTTTATCTTTATGGAGTATTTAGTTTTGATTTATAAAAGAAATGAGTTCCTTTTATTATTTTGAAGAAATATACACTACTACTTCTTCTAGAATTTATGATTGGTTTATCCTTTGAAAAGAGTTTATTAAAAAGAAAACTTAGATCTTTTTGTTGAAAATTCCTTTTGTTAAGAAATCTAGTTTACTTTTCTTTATTTAAGAAAGAACCCATTTTTATTTTTATTTAAGACAACAACATTCTAATCATGTATGAATATGTAGCAATGTAAAAGTAAAGATAATACGTAATAAGATAGAAAGAAATACTTGTAAGTAAATAAACATAATAAAATAGTCAAGCATTGGGAACCTTAGCTTCATCAAGGCAACCTGAGACTAAGAATAGACTAGTCCCAAAAGAAAAGAAAAAAAAGAAAGAAAGAAAATTGTTTTGACTTGATATAGACAAGTCTATGACTAGAAAGACTAGTCTTAATAAATTGCATAAAACATGTAAATAAATAAATTGCAAAGCATAAAAATAAATAAATAACAAGTAGGCTTATATGCTCTAAAGAAATATATATACATAATACTATATATAAGTTAGATTAGAGAAAAAATAATAATAACAATAATAATAACAACATAATAACATAATGTAAAATAGGAATATGAATAAAAACAAAACATGAACATATTGTTGCTTCTTTAACTCTCATGAGTCTAAGAAAAGTATATTAAGCTCATGCTAAGTTGAATGAACATGATAAAGAATAGAGGTAGGATTTTACCTAAGGTTTAATGGAGGATTTGAAAAGAGATGAATGGGTAGTGTGTTTGTTATTTTCTTCTTGAAGTGTAGGGAATGGTAGAGAGTATTTTGAGATAGATTTATTGGAGAGAGGTTTTGAGAGGGAATTTTGGTAGAGTTTTCTTATGTAAAATGAATGTGTGAAAGAATGAAGGAGGAAGGAGGTATTTATAGAATTTTTGGAGTAAATTTTTTATGTAATAAAATAAATTGAAAAAGAAAAATAAATGAGAGGAAGAGAGAGAAGGTAGCGTCGGTTAGGTGTGTCACACCCCGAAGGGTACCCTAAACGTGGCAGTCCACCGTACACAATATTAAAGCCTAAGAATGACCACCTTAGTCATGCGAAGGCTTCCATACTATGTACAAGGCTCTAACACATGGAGGAGACTCATTAGAGTAATACATTTTACGTTGATATAGCTTGAGTAACAATGTAAAGGAAATACAAATTTACTATACTTCACATACAAATCACTATACTTCATAATACAAATTATTAAACTTCAATTACACTTCATCAAAAGATTCTACAACCTAAAACTATTACAAGGCAAATAATAAAACTAGCTGATAACTTCAAACATTTGTGTTCTTGCCGAAATCCCGGAGTCATTCCCAGCTCCAACCAATTCGGTCCCCACTTTGCATTCTTGAAATAACCTGCTCATTTAAACAACTATTGGGGTATAAGCTACACTAGCTTAGTGAGAATTCCCTTAGTTCCGTACCATAACAAACAAGTTAAATGGTCTGTTTGTTTCTTTTTCTGACAGATACAGACACTTTTTTCAAACTTTTTTCTAATAAATTGTTTATTAAGAAATAAATATAAATAAAAAATAGTTGACAGTTCTCATGAAAATACCAAATAGATCAAATATAAATAAAAAATAGATATAAATCAGATATATTTACACATATCATTTTGATACAGATAAAGATACAGATGAAAAACAGACAATCCAAACAGACCCTATGCTATACATGAACAAACACGTGAGCAAGCAATTATGCATAGGCATCCGGAACCCACACACAGAACGGATTTACGCCCTTCGTATCTTGGGTTAGGAATGGTATTGAGTCTACACGACCGCATCTAGTCCCCAAACCCTCGGCTCTTAGCACTCGACTGGCTAGGCTCATCTAAGAATGCATCCACATGCGCCTTAGTACCCCTGAATGAGCTGTGGCACCGGGCTCGTTATCCAAACGAGGCAACAACGGACCATACCGATCAACCTACGTAGGAGTAGCATGCTACCAAATGCAATATGTCCGATGTAATGCATGACCAATTTAATTTTTGCTTAGGACAAAAATATTTATACATTCTTAAGAGTGACCAACCAATATCACACATATAAACAAGAATAATATGAACGGTGTAGTTATGCAATCAAATCGTGGTTTCGATATGCTTTAGTATTCTTTGGCATACATTCATCACAGTCTCATCATATATCACATCCCCATTCATATCGATTTTTATCTTGTTCCTATAATTCTAATGCAACTAACTACAATCACAATCAAGGTAACAAAACAAGGAGAAAACTCACTCGGCCATTGGATCACCGGTGTTCTACTAATATAAATCGGTTGCAGGGAATCGTCAATCTCAGGATCTCCTAAAAAGGAAGAAATACTCTAATAAGTATTTCAACTCAAACTAATCTAAATGATCTTATACGAACTATCAAATTCGTAATTCTCGTCCTAAGCGGGAATTCCAAATTAAAACGGCTATAACTTGATCATTTTAACTTGGAATCTCGCAAATTATATATCGATTTCTA
Source organism: Combretum micranthum (assembly GCA_024138025.1). Taxonomy (NCBI): domain Eukaryota; kingdom Viridiplantae; phylum Streptophyta; class Magnoliopsida; order Myrtales; family Combretaceae; genus Combretum; species Combretum micranthum. The sequence continues at coordinate 1,334,068 of JAMXBD010000236.1, read as the reverse complement.
TCTACTTCGAAAGATCTATCTAATTATAATATTATATTTAAGTTTTGAAAACATTTAGGTCTCGGAACAGAGGGATCAGATCTGATCAGTAACGGTTTCTGATTCCGAAAAATAGTTTTGTAAATGTTTGTAATGTTTTTTATTATATAAATTAGCCATACATGCAATATGAGTGATTTCCTAACATGAATGGCATGAAATGAGTTTCATGTATGCATGGTCTTGATGTTTTGGTCAAAGAAAATTTTGGAACTCTTTATTTTGCAAGACTTCAACTATAACTACTTTTTGAAAAATCTAGTTTTCTAACTTTGATAATTTTTATTTGTTTTGGATTTATCACTCAAGAAAATATAATTATTTTTGTTAAAATTGAGTCTTCATTATATGTATTACTTATGACCTTCATTTCTACATAAAAATTTCCATTTCACACTTTGTAAAAATGTTTTCTAGTATGATTTACTCAAAAATCCGAATTTTAGGAAATCCACTTTTTGAATGATTCATTTGGGGAAAACTTGTTTAAAACATTAAAATTTAAGGCTTTACTATATCAATTACCTAAGGACTTCATTTAACACATAAAACTTGCAATTTGAGCTCAAATACTAAGTGATTACTTATGCATCATCTCAATTTATGAATTTGACAATTGATCACTAACTCAAAATTTTTCATTTTAATTCCATTACTTGTTTAATACCTTACTCATGCCTAAACTCATTTTAACTTGTAAAAATCATTGCTTAATGATATCTATTACCTATATACTTCATTTTTCACATAAAACATGAGTTTTGGAGTTGATACATGGGTTCTAAAAACTGGTCTTGGTTGGGATCCGAATTTACAAAATTTATTTTTGGTTATATCTTTTGATAAAATCTATCTAAGCTCATGAAAATCCATTCCTTACATATCATATATTATGAGCCTTTCATTTCTTAAATAAAAACTTCATTTTTGAGTTGGTAAACATGTTTTAAAATAGGCCTTGGCCAAAATCCGAAAATAGAATTTTTATTTTGAAAATAACTTTTGAAAATCACTTTTGATTCTTGTAAAAAGAAGTCTTGATGATATACATATATTAAGCTTTCATTTTCTTAAGTAAAAATTACATTTTGACACTTGGAAAGTGGTTTTTAAATAGGGGTCTTGCCAAAATACGAATTTCACAATTTTGTTTGAGTTTATAACTAAGATATATACTTAATATGAACATAGATATAAAACAAGGGCATGGTAATAAGCTATAAACATCATGGATCTAAACTTTACTTATCAAAATCTTTCATTTATGGTATCTATACCCTAAGCCCTTCATTTTAAATGAAAAATACACATTTTGAAGTTGAAAAACACTTTTCTAAATATGGTTCCATTTTCATCCGAATTTTCAAAAGTTGTTTTTGTTGAAATAAAATAGATCTTGAGTTTCCTACAATTTTCCTACCATCATCATGCTATAGCAAGTTGTTCATGAACATAAACAAAGATCTAATGCATTTATGAACTCAAAACACTAGATCTAGTCTTCTAAACTAGTTTTAAATGCATGAATCACTAAGATAGACATGTGGATGATAGATCTATACGTAAATCATAAGAAATAACGAAGATGACAACTTAAATAACAAGATCCATGGCATAAACGAAAATCAAAGCTACAAAAATTTAGATCTACAAAACATATCAACTTTAAATAAGAAAATAATTGAAATACAAGATAATAAAAGTAGAGAAAATGAGTGTTTCATTATTGGCATCATCATCCTAAGCTTTTAAGCTTATGGAAGGTCATTTGATGCATGAAACCTTCATTACACTTTACCTATATCACCTATGGAGCTTTGGGAAGAAGATTTGCTTAGAAATCTTTAAGAAATAGGTGTGGAAGCCATGGAAGAAGAAGGGGGTGATAAGTGCAAAATACCCTAATTATTCACATGGCTTTAGTATGATATTATAGTGATTTTTATGTGAATGATTGTAGAAAAGGATACTGATTTGAGTAATATGTTAATTTTAGGATTAAGAGGAGATAATAAGCACTATGGAGATGTTTTGATGAATTACAACAAGTTTTGATGAGAAAAGTGCAAAGTGAAGAATTTCATTATACATGAGATTTCAACACAAGCCGTGTTGAGTGCTGGTGTTGGCGTTGGAAAATGTACAGCAAGCTATTATGAAGAACATGAGGACGCAACACGAGCCATGTTGGATGCTTATGTTGGAGATAAGAAATGGACAGAATGCTTCGTGGAACGTACACGACTTCGCAACACAGGCTGTGATCGGGCTTGTGTAGGACTTCAAATCGCAGAAATCCGAGGAAATAGTTGAAATGGGAAGCAACATGGCCCCGAACACGGCCCGTGTAAAATGCCCGTGTAGAAGACAAATCCATTTTCTTATAAATATATCCAACCACTCTTTGTTTGGGAGATACACAATTGATAAGAAGAAACCCTAGGAGAAAAGACGTACGAGAAGAAAAGGAACTCCTAACAATTTTCCATCACAAGACTTGTTGGTTAAAGGGTGTAATCATCATGTTTTATGTTTATTCTTCCATGGTTTATATTTGTAATTATTTTACAATGGAAGCTTAGATCTATATGTCCTAGATTTTGAGAAACCCTAACCCTAATGTGGATTGAATTGATTTGTTGAATGAAGTTCTTGTTCTTGAATCTATTCATGTTGCTTGATTGTCTTAATCTAGTATATGCGCAATATTAGTTATTGTATGATTCTTGTTAATTGAATCAACGGATTGATTAATAGGAAAGATCTAGCATAAGTAGAAGGGTTTGAATGTAAATCTAGAGATAGATTACATGAATCTTTTGCATCAAGAATTTATCTTTATGAGGAATTGTGATCATTAATGTAACCTTTATATGCATCTAGTGAGGAAGAGATTTTCATTAGACATATAGGGTTAGGATTTAATTATCTCGAGAGAGAGGTTAATGAAATTAGGTTCCTGCAATTCAAGAACACGTGCTGCATTGACGAATGTTATTAATAAGATTGATAGGGTTAGTGGTGTATCAAGGTCTAGGGTATTGTTTTGTGATTGTTGAATTATTAAGGTTGTGAATACACTTGATTGCGAATTAATTAGTTAATTAGTGAATCATAGTTGTTAGTAATAGTGGTATTTAATTAGGATTGCTAAATAGTGGAAAACCAGTTAATTCTAGTAATTGTCTCAAAGATCCCTGTGGACGATATCCGTTTGATCCTATACAACTATAGATAGGTACACTGCCTAACTAGGTCATAGGAGTTAATTGGAATTATAAATTTAAGGGTTGATATGATCTACATCAAGTTTTTGGTGCCGTTGCCTGGGGATCGAACCCGGGTCGCCCACGTGACAGGCGGGAATACTCACCACTATCTGGCACGGTAATATTAGAAGAACCTTATTATCTACTAATTTAGCTATTTATTTTATTTTGCAATTTGATTCTTTCTCTTTTTGGACAACTAACGTTGACTTTGTTTGTTTGATCTCACTTGCAGTTAATGTTAAGAAGTTCTTCGTCTGAAGACTTTGCTTTGATCCCGAGATCGACAGAACATATCACAGGAGAATCAGAGAAAGAAGATTGATCTTAATAGTTCTGGGGCAATGGACGGAAGTGGAGTTGCAGACGGTCAGAATTTAGCTGTTGAGAGGAATGGAAATAACCCAAATCAGGGTGTCGCTAATGAGAATAATCCCGCCAGGGGTCCTCCAAATGCAATACATCGCCCTATGTGCGAGTTATTCATGCCTGATGTAGACGGGTGGCACCATCCATTGCATGGCCCACTATTCAGGCCAACAATTTTGAGCTAAAACCTTCTTTGGTACATATGGTGCAGGTAAACCAATTTGGTGGAGAAGTTTCTGAAGATCCACACGACCATCTTACAAATTTTCTACATATCTGCACCACAATTAAAAGCAATGGAGTATCTGAAGATGCAATCCGCCTTAGACTATTTCCCTTCTCTCTAAGGGATAAGGCAAGGAGCTGGCTAAACTCTCTACCTCCTCATTCCTTGACCAACTGGGATCAAGTGGCACGGAGATTTTTGGAAGAATTCTTTCCACCAAATAAAACGATCCGGTTAAGGAATGACATTTTTGCTTTCCGCCAATACGAAGGCGAGTCACTATATGAGGTGTGGCAAAGATTCAAAGAACTCCTAAGCGCTGCCGTCATCATGGAATATCCTTGCATGACTTGATCAGGATTTTCTACACCGCCCTGGTGACCACTTGAAAACAAAGATAGATGCGGTAGCAGGTGGTTGCTTAATGAAAAAGAGTGCCCCAGAGGCATATGATCTGATTGAAGAAGTAGCCCGAGCACTTTCCATTGGCACAGTGAAAGGAATCGGCCACAACAAGCAGCAACAGCAATGGAATCCGAAACAGTTTCTCAACTCCAAGCCCAAGTGGCATCATTAACAGCTCAGATGAGCAGAATGAGATGGTATGGACGGGTATCCAAGTGGTGAGCCGTACGGTCCTAATGACAATCTAAGCATGGAGGATGTGAATATGATGAATAAATTTGAAAGAGGAGCCGGGAACTACAACCCTTACAGCAATACATATAACCCAGGGTGGAAGAATCACCCGAACTTCTCGTGGAGCAATCATAATACACAGAGGTCAAATCTTCCACCAGGTTTCCATAGGCTACCACAGCAACAACTCCCAGCTCTTCCAGCATCACAGCACGTTCCTGCTTTGCCACCTCCTGAGAAAAAGCCAAATGTAGAAGATCTCTTGGCACAATTCATCCAAACTTCCGATGCTCGTCATAGGAATCAAGAGGCATCGATTCACAACCTGGAAAACCAAATTGGCCAATTGGCTAAAATGCTTCTGAGCGACAACCAGGCTCACTCCCTAGTAACACTGAACCGAATCCGAAGGAACAGGTAAAAGCTATTAATCTAAGGAGTGGGAAAGAACTTCCAGGTATAGTAGAAGGGCATGAACAAGTTGTTGAGAAGGAGGTCGAAGAAGAAAAAAATTATGAGAAGCACACCATGAGATCGAAAAGAAACAATCGCCAATGGTTAAGGCTTATGTGCCTAAAATACCATACCCGGCTCGTCTCCACCAGTAAAGACAAAGAGCAGTTTGGCAAATTCCTGGAGTTGTTTAAACAGCTCCACATCAATATACCTTTTGTGGAAGCTCTCTCGCAGATGCCTAAATACGCCAAGTTTCTGAAGGACCTTCTATCTAACAAGAGGAAATTGGAGGACTGTATCAATTGAGGTAGGAGCTAACTGCTCTTCCATTATTCAAAACAAGTTACCACCTAAGCTAAAAGATCCGGGAAGCTTCACCATTCCATGTGTGGTGGGGAATTATCTGTAGAAAAAGCACTAGCTGACCTTGGGGCGAGTATAATCTCATGCCCTATTCATTTTTTAAGAAGCTAGGCTTGGAAGGTCTGACTGAACCCGACCACCCGCATGAGCCTTCAATTAGCTGATCGTTCAGTGAAAATCCCAAGAGGTATTATCGAAGATGTGTTGGTGAAGGTGGGTAACTTTATATATCCTGTGGATTTCGTCATACTAGATATGGACGAAGATAGAGAAGTACCGTTAATTCTGGGAAGGCCTTTTCTTGCCACTGCAAGGGCGGTAATAGATGTTCAAGAAGGAAACTCACCCTCAGAGTGGGGGATGAAGAATTGGTGGTAACGGTAGCTACAGCACTAAAGCACCCAATGGGGTCTGACGATTCCTGTTACTCTATCGACACTATAGACTCCTCTGTATCCGATCATATTGATGAAATTTTATCTAAAGATGCATTAGAGTTGAGTTTGAATCTTAGTGCAGGTAAAGAAGTAACGGGATCGGATGTTAAGGCCATCACAGCTGCACTCGAGGCGAATGAACAATTCATCTCTCAGAAAGGTTTTGAAGAGTTAAAGAACGATACTAAGGAAAAGTTGAAAACCTCCATTGAAGAGCCGCCAGTGCTTGAATTAAAACAGCTTCCAAATTCTCTTGAATATGCATTCCTGGAAAAGAACTCCAAGTTGCCAGTGATAATTGCTTCGGAACTGTCCAGTGAACAGAAGGAACAACTACTTTCGGTTCTCAAGGCACACAAGCGGGCTATTGCTTGGAAGATCTCCGACATCAAAGGTATTAATCCATCCTTCTGTACTCACAAAATTCTGTTAGAAGAAGGATACAAGCCTGTGGTCCAACCTCAAAGACGGCTAAACCCAAATATGAAAGAAGTTGTCAAGAAAGAAGTCATCAAACTTCTTGATGCGGGGATGATATACCCCATATCTGACAGCCCTTGGGTTAGTCCAACACAAGTGGTGCCGAAGAAAGGAGGAATAACTGTGGTCCCGAACGAGAAAAATGAATTCATTCCCACAAGAACCGTAACTGGTTGGCGAGTATGCATCGACTATAGACGTTGAACGAAGCAACAAGGAAGGACCATTTTCCCCTACCATTTGTGGATCAGATGCTAGAAAGGCTTGCGGACATATGTACTACTGTTATCTTGACGGTATGTCCGGATATTTTCAGATACCTATTGCACCAGAGGACCAAGAGAAGACCACCTTTACATGCCCCTATGGCACATACGCTATAGGAGGATGCCCTTTGGGCTGTGTAATGCACCCGCTACATTTCAGCGGTGCATGTTAGCGATATTTGATGACTTGGTGGAGGAGATCATGGAAGTATTTATGGATGACTTCTCGGTCTTCGGCAATTCATTTCAAGCATGCTTGGCTAACTTAGAAGTCTTGACCCGTTGTGAAGAGACTAACCTAGTACTTAACTGGGAAAAGTGCCACTTCATGTGTAAGGAAGGCATTGTACTGGGTCACAAAGTCTCTCAAAAGGGGATTGAAGTAGATAGAGCCAAGATCGAAGTAATTGAGCGATTACCGCCTCCAACATCAGTCAAGGCTATTAGAAGCTTCCTTGGACATGCGGGATTCTACCGGCGATTCATAAAGGACTTCTCCAAATAGCCCGTCCTTTGACACGACTTCTGGAGAAGGATGTGCCTTTCATTTTCGATCAAGAATGCACTCATTCTTTCAACCTCCTGAAGGAAAAGCTTATCAATGCTCCGATTATGATAGCACCAGATTGGAACCTTCCATTTGAGATTATGTGCGATGCAAGTGATTTTGCAGTCGGGGCTGTCCTGGGACAAAGACATGAGAAGCGGTTCCAACCAATATACTACGCCAGCAAAACTCTTAACAATGCTCAAGAGAACTACACCACAACCGAAAAGGAACTGTTGGGGTAGTATTTGCATTTGATAAATTTAGACCTTATCTTGTTTTATCTAAGGTTATTGTGTATACAGATCACTCCGCATTGAAGTTTCTCCTATCCAAGACCGATGCAAAACCACGACTCATTCGGTGGATACTGCTCCTTCAAGAATTTGATCTCGATCCGTGACAAGAAGGGAGCGGAGAACTTGGCAGCGGATCACTTATCAAGGTTGAAAGGGCCACACAAGATGCTTATTGAAGCGGACATTGATGACACCTTCCCGGAAGAAAGGCTCTTTGCAGTATGCGAACTTCTAAGTTCTGAGGCACCATGGTTTGCCGACATAGCGAATCATCTTGCTGCAGGTGTTCCTCCTAGTGATCTGGATTATAATGCCAAGAAAAAGTTCTTTGCCGAACTCAAACATTACTACTGGGAGGACCCCTTTCTTTTCCGAATATGTGCTGATCAAATGATCAGGCGGTGCGTCTCCCATGACGAAGGTTGGAAGATTTTGTATGAATGTCACTCCGGTCCCACTGGGGGTCACTACAGCGCCAACCGAACCGCCCAGAGAGTCTTAGAGGTTGGTTTTTATTGGCCATCTATATTTAGAGATGCTCAACGTTTTGTTATGTCCTGTGACAGATGTCAAAGAGCGGGAACCACCTCGAGACGTGATGAAATGCCCAGAACTACATTCTGGCATGTGAGGTATTCGACCTATGGGGCATTGACTTTGTTGGGCCACTTCCTACTTCCTTCGGGAACAAATACATACTAGTCGCGGTAGACTATGTTTCCAAATGGGTAGAGGCTCAAGCACTACCCAAATGACGCCAGGGTGGTATGTAAGTTCCTGAAAAAGCTTTTCTCACGGTTTGGAGCCCCGAGCCATCATTAGTGATAGGGGGACTCACTTCTGCAACTCTCAACTGGAGAAAGTTCTGAGGAAATATGGAGTCACGCACCGAATTGCAACACCCTACCACCCTCAGACAAGCGGGCAAGTGGAAGTTTCAAATAGGGAATTGAAGAGGATCCTTGAGAAGACGGTCAGTTCTCATAGAAAAGACTGGGCAGACAAGCTTGATGATGCCTTGTGGGCGTATAGAACCGCCTACAAGACACCTCTAGGAACTACTCCCTACAGACTAGTGTATGGGAAGGCATGCCACCTTCCGGTGGAAATTGAGCATAAGGCGTATTGGGCCATCAAGCAGATGAACTTTGAGTTAAACTCCTCCGGACTCAAACGGAAGCTTCAGCTGAATGAACTTGATGAGTGGAGGATGACCGCATATGAGAACATGAAGCTTTACAAGGAGAAAACAAAGAAATATCATGATGCTCACATCCCATCCTAAGAAGTTCAAGGTCGGAGATCAAGTGCTACTCTTCAATTCTCGGTTAAAACTTTTCCCGGGCAAGTTGAAATCAAGATGGTCAGGTCCATTTTCTGTCAAGCAAATCTTTCCCCACGGAGCCGTAGAACTAGAGCACCCCGAACAAGGCACGTTCAAGGTAAATGGTCACCGGGTCAAATTATACCTGGGGAATGGAACAGAAATTGAAGATCGGGACGAGATAAACCTCCGACCACCAGTTATCTAGCCATGGCAAGCCACATTCCGTCGAGCAAACGACGTTAAACAACAGCGCTTCATGGGAGGCAGCCCATGTACATCTTAGGTAGATTTCGTTCCCTTTTCTTAGTAATTTTTGTGCTATCCCTAACCTATTTGTCATCATAATGTAGGTAACTCATGACTCCCACGTTCGGACCGGCGGGCACACTCAAAGTGTGGGGAAGATGCAACCAAGATCGTGGTAAGGAACTTTGTGAACGGTAATGAGGTAAGTTTCTCTTTTCACACGAATATCACTCAAAATACATTAGGAAAAAAGTTTGAGAGATACACAACGTTGCACAAACATCACGTCAGAATGCACATACTGCACAATTTTTGACTCCTACACGAGCGTCGAACAGCCCGTGTACGATGCTCGTGTAGCACACACAAACATTCTGACCGATTTCTGAAGCATAAACGAGATATCCACACAGTCTGTGTACGATCAGAAATCTTTAGAGGCAACACTCTGGGCATTTTTGGAACGCTACACGGGCTTCGAACACATCCCGTGTATGATGCTCGTGTAGCAATCATGAGCGTTCTGATCATTTTTCGACCCATACACGAGCGTCGAACACAGCCCGTATACGATGCTCGTGTATCAAACCCTAACGTTCTGGTCATTTTTTGAGTGATAAACGGGCTTCGAACACAGCCCGTGTACGCAGCCTATGTACAACCCCACCACGCATAATATAAATACCCCACGCACAGAACACATGCACCCTCACTTTCACTTTCACTTTAACATCACGAAAGTTTTACTCCACTCACTCACACAAGCTACCCCACCACACCACGGTTTCACACTCCACGGGACTACTTCCAACTGACAGGTACGTAATGTTTCTTGTCCATATCTCTTTCGTTCCATTGGATTTTTTTCGCCATGAATAACATGCTCTGCCCCACGTGATCTTCGGATTATTACTCTTGCAATAGTGGAATCTTGTGCTTTCTTGAGCTGCATGTCATGAATCTTGTTTAATTATCATGCTGAACGAGATTATGCGTCGTGATGAACCACATTTGAGCAACATAAACGCTTAATCTGCTAGATCCTAGGGTTCATCAAGAAATTTCAACTGTGATATAAATTGGGGCTTTCCTAATCTTTGTGCAATTCGCCTCCCATAGGATCTTGGTGTACATGTTTCATCACGATTCCATACGTGATTCACCTTAATCGTACTACTTAGGGTTTCACAAGAAATCTTGTTTAGGACGAATCTTGATGAGTAATGATGATCCACGCGTGTTAGTTGTTTATAACGGCCATGGTATCCATAGTCTGTCAAAGATTTGTACACGAGCTTTTACACGACCATTTTTGCATTCGTGTTGGATCCCTAAATTGACTTTAAGTGTTATAACAACCATCCTACACAGCCTGTGTAGGATACCAATTTTCATCAGAATACTTGATCCTATTGTGCATTGTATTTCAACAACCCCAATTGCTTACCAATATCACTTGAATGCATTGCATTGTTGCATAGTAATGATATTGCATTGTTATCATGTGGATTAAAGATACTCACGTGTCCCAAATTTCTCGCAGATATGGGACATAAGAAGGTCTGCGTTAAGAATCCCACTCCTTCCACAACTCCCTCCAGTTCAAAGCAGCCGACACTAGCCGCTCTAAGAAAACCACCTCAAAGAGATCGAAGAAGCCAGCAACCCCCTCCAAGGCCAGGACTCAACCATCCAAAAAGAAACAAAAGCTCCTACAGGAGAAAGCCGACTCAGATCTATTACAAGAACGTCTCCGACAAATCTTGGAGCAAGAAAAGAAAAGCTCGGCTATCTTCCAAACCATTCGGAGCACACCGATTTGTTGATTGGGCATTGATAAGGAACTATGGAATTGAAGCCGAAATCAAGGAACTGCTCTCCATCGGCCCTGGGAAAAACTCTTTGACATCCGCACTCCCGCTTATCATGACATCACAGTGGAAGTCCTGTCCACACTCGATTTGGATGACAAAGATTTCAGCAAAGGAGTCCATGGTACACTCACTTTTCTTGCTTATGGAATATTACAAGGTGCCTCTATACAAATTTTGTGTGTACATGGGACTCTATACTGAGGAGGAGACCCAATCTGAGGCTTTTCAACAACTCACAAACAGTTGGCCCAAGGGAGCTACACAAATTGACTACTGGAAAGTCCTTTGTGAGTCGGATATGGATTATTTTCCTTCAAAATCCAAGGCCTCCTCCATGCGCAATGTCCACTATAGAGTCATCCATTGGATGTTCGCCAACACAATTGGAGCTCGGAAGAGCAGCACTGGGGTGGTAAACAATTTTGAGCTCTTCCTTCTCTATAGCATTGCCAGTCGGTACAAGATCAATGTGGGAGTGGAGTTGGCTCATTATATCTATCGCCAAGCCTCCGATCCACGGTCTAAAGGCATCTACTGCGGCGGCTACATCACCAGGCTATTGCAGGGGATGAATATCTTCCGGGAACCCAGGAGCCACTCCTGTTCCAGTCACTAGAGTGACTGATGGGCCATTTGCTGGGTGGGGGCTAGAAAAACTGATCAGCACTCCAAGGAGGATGTACTCCACACCCCCTTCCACAGACCATACACCACCCCAGGAGCCTCGACGTCTCAGGTTCCAGCCGATGCCGACCAACGCTTGGCTAGGATGGAAGTAGATATGCAAAAGGAGAGAAAGAAGGCCAAGAAATTCAGAGCTTATGTGATAAATTTTTTGCAGGGTATGGCGAGATGTATGAGACCGCGCCCACTGATCTTCCCACTTACATCAGCTCCTCCGAGGATGAAGGGCACACCCCAGCTCAGCGCCTACAGCAGCTCCCCCTAAACGGCGTGGGAAAGAACCAGCAAAGGACACCCCAGCAGAGCTGTCATCGGAGAGTGAAGAAGTGGCCGAGTCCGCTGATTATGATGATCAGGAAGCGGACGACGAATCTGAACCGGGGTGGTGATGAGTCGGAGCAAGAGGAGGAGATGATGATGGCGACGATGATGGAGATGATGATGAGGATCCGGACAACTGATTTTCTTTTTGTGTTCTGTGCTGAATGAACTGTAGTGGGACCTATAATATCACTACTCTTATTGTGAAACTACCGAAAAGCTTTTGATTTTGATGATTCTTTTTCTCGCAGGACTATGGGATAGTTTAGTTTAGTTTAGTTAGTTCTTCTGTTTTCTAGTTTTCTTTTCTTTTTCTTTTACCTTCTTCTTTTTCCCTGCAGCAAGAATGACTATGGGTTCTCCATCCTCTTATGCAGCTGATCAGTGCGGATACTCCTTGCATTCTTTTTCTTCCCTTCGCTTATACTTGCTGCTCCACTATATTCTTCTAAAATCGGGGAAGTTTCAGTTCTTTTCTTTGTTTTTTTTTTTTTCCTTTCTTTTCAAGTTTCCCTTGGGCTATGATATCATCAACGACATTGAGGTCAATGTCTACCTTAAAGTGTGGGGAAGTTTAAGGAAGGAAATAAATTTTTGGGTATTATGAGCTTATCTAACTTTAAACAATCGCTAATCAAGTTTCCCCCACTTATGAGTACTTATGAGATTGAAAGTTCACATTTTTCAAGAATCCTGAAATTGTACTTAATCAAAGGAGATTTAGCATTCAATTATAAATTGGAAGTGATTTGATGTGCCTTACTCACCTATTTTGTAATTGGTTTACTTAGTTAAAGTTTTAGGATGAAATCTAAGTGGAGCAAATTTACTTACTATTTAATGATCAAATCTTAAGTTGTGAAGGATGTTGAAGTCCCTTGTTAAAGTTAAATGGTTGTGTTCCTAAGCTTGTTAGTTAGTATATTTAGTTTTTCAAGAATTTTGAAAACTTTTCTAACCTTTTGTGAAAGGGGTATATGAAACCAATCACTTAGTGATTCTTTTTGAACGATTTCTTTGAATTGGAATGAAATGAAATTGAATCAGTTGTTGTGTTAAATGGAATGTTAAAGCTTAGTTAATATGGGCGGGCTTTGGTCCCTCAGAAGAGCGAAGTCTGACCCCGCTATTGACTATACAATCTTTAAAACAATTGATGAATTACAAGAATCTTTACTCCGCTGACTTGGGAAACCGAGTTAAGAGTATCCAAGCTTGAATGTTAAAGTGAGGGAGAGTTCGTTGGGGTCCCTTTAAAACCTGGTCACTTGGATGATGAATCCGGGATGTGCCGACTCAATGATCTCACTATAACGAGAAGTGCGGAAATGAAATAGAAAAGCTGAAAAGAAGCGGGCTACACCCCGTCCAGAGGAAAAATGAAAAGATACGGGTTAAACTCCGTCCCTCTGAAGGCTATTAAGGGAATTTATGGGAAATTGCAATAAAAGAAAAAAATCTAGGGGATTGATAGATACCATATACTTTTGCTCTAGGTTGCTAAGTTTGAAGAGGTTGTTGAATGTTCATATACTCTCTAATTAGTGGTGGAATACAATTAAGCTGCTTTTGCTTTGATTGACTTTTATTTCTTTTATGACTCAGAAGTGGTTCTTAAATGGCAGGGGTAATAATTTGGTTTACTTTGGATTAATCTTAAAAATTTTATTATAGTATGCCAAGTACAAGTACAAGTATGGTAGGTTTGAGTGGTGGGCACTGCTAAATCACTATTGAAGAATTGGAAGAGTGCTATGTCGAATTGAATTGAAATTTTATTGATGAAATTTTGAGTATAATTGATGATGGATTTCTTTATCCTTAGTTGTTTACTTGAGGACAAACAAACGGTTAAGTGTGGGGAAGTTTGATAAGTACAAAATACCCTAATTATTCACATGGCTTTAGTATGATATTATAGTGATTTTTATGTGAATAATTGTAGAAAAGGATACTGATTTGAGTAATATGTTAATTTCAGGATTAAGAGGAGATAATAAGCACTATGGAGATGTTTTGATGAATTACAACAAGTTTTGATGAAAAAGTGCAAAGTGAAGAATTTCATTATACATGAGATTTCAACACAGCTGTGTTGAATGCTGGTATTAGCGTTGGAAAATGTACAGCAAGCTATTGTGAAGAACATGAGGATGCAACACGAGCCATGTTGGATGCTTATATTAGAGATAAGAAATGGACAGAATTGCTTAGTGGAACATACACGACTTCGGTAACACAGGCTGTGATGGGCTTGTGTAGGACTCCAAAATCGCAGAAATCCAAGGAAATCGTTGAAATGGGAAGCAACACGGCCCAAGAACACGTCCCTGTGTAGAATCCCGTGTAGAAGATAAATCCATTTTTCTTAAATATCCAACCACTCTTTGTTTAAGAGATACACAATTGATAAGAAGAAACCCTAGGAGAAAAGAAGTGCGAGAAGAAGAGGAACTCCTAACAATTTTCCATTACAAGACTTGTTGGTTAAAGGGTGTAATATCATGTTTTATGTTTATTCTTCATGGTTTATATTTGTAATTATTTTACAATGGAAGCTTAGATCTATATGCCCTAGATTTTGAGAAACCCTAACCCTAATGTGGATTGAATTGATTTGTTGAATGAAGTTCTTGTTCTTGAATCTATTCATGTTGCTTGATTGTCTTAATCTAGTATATGCGCAATATTAGGTTATTGTATGATTCTTGTTAATTGAATCGACGAATTGATTAATAGAAAGATCTAGCATGAGTAGAAGGGTTTGAATGTAAATCTAGAGATAGATTACATGAATTTTTTTGCATCAAGAATTTATCTTTATGAGGAATTGTGATCATTAATGCAACCTTTATATGCATCTAGTGAGGAAGAGATTTCCATTAGACATATAGGGTTAGGATTTAGTTATCTTGAGAGAGAGGTTAATGAAATTAGGGTTCCTGCAATTCAAGAACACGTGCTGCATTAACGAATGTTATTAATAAGATTGATAGGGTTAGTAGTGTATCAAGGTTTAGGGTATTGTTTTGTGATTGTTGAATTATTAAGGTTGTGAATACACGTTGATTGCAAATTAATTAGTTAATAGTGAATCATAGTTGTTAGTAATAGTGGTATTTAATTAGGATTGGTAAAAAGTGGAAAACCGGTTAATTCTAGTAATTGTCTCAAAGATCCCTGTGGACGATATCCGTTTGACCCTATACAACTATAGATAGGTACACTGCCTAACTAGGTCGTAGGAGTTAATTGGAATTATAAATTTAAGGGTTGATATGATCTACATCAATTAGTAAGCATTAGAGAAGAAAAGTTTTCAGCCCCACCTTCATCCTTGCCAGGGAAGATAGCAAGGGAAGAGATTAGAATGCTTTATATCCGAAAATTGGTTGTTTCATGTTCATCCCAACCTCGATCCTGGCCATGCTGCAGCCCTTGTTGACCTGGGTTTATCCAAAAACTATAAATAGCGCTCTGTTTTCTTATTTTAGAAGTTTTTTAGATCATTTGTTTAGGCCCTAAGAGAGAGTTTACGAAGGAAATTACGAAGAATTTGCTAGAGCATCAATTGAATATCTCAAGACATCAATTAGGGTTTATTCTTTCTATTTCCTCTAAATCTTTTGTTCTTATTTTAAAGCTCATGGAGAAGTAGATTCTTTTCGCTTCATCTTGTGAAACCCTAAACCATATGAATTGAAATGCCTTTTGATTAATGAAATATTCATGCCTTTGTATCTATTCATGTGATTTAATAGTCTTGTGATTGATTTATGCACAAATTAATTTGATGTTTGATTCTTAGTAGATTGAAAGAGGTTTCATTCAATTAGATAGATTTTCATGAATAAAGAGATTGCTTATTTCACCTACAGATAGGGAAATTATGATTTTCTGCTATAAGAATTCAATTCTTGCTTAAGGATCATAAACTTTCATGCAATCTTATGCGTTGATTAGTGAAAGAGAGGTCTACTATCTCATGTAAGGTTAGGAATTGATTAACCGATGGAGTAATTCATTTACTTGTTAAGATCCAACGGTGCAAAACATGAATGATTCATTAATCAATCTATTATCATAAGAATTTTAGGTTTAGGGTAGATCAAGGTGGAGAGTATGTTTTGAGATTGATTTCATCTTTTGAAAGCAAATTTATTTGATTTTAGAGCCTGCTTTATCTTTTGTTCAGTAGTTATTGTAGAATCCTCTTCAAATTTAGGCTAAATAGTAGAGAACAATTAATACTATACTTATTCTTCAAATTCCCTGAGGACGACATCTTAAAATCTATGCTATATTGAATAGGTGCTTCCTAGCTCAGATCATAGATTTCAATGGGTTTACAAATTTTAGATTTTGATACGGTCGGTAAATACGCATCACTTTCTCATTGCATACATATCACATTTTAAAATCTACATATATTATTTTAATAATCCCAAATTTTTCATATACACAATAGAGCAAAAGCACACACATATAGTAGCATTTGTAGACATTTTTAGCAATACATACATAAGTTAAACTTTTCACAAAAGCATTAAGTTAGTCCAATTGTTCATTATTCAATTTTTACTCATACACCTATGAGCAACCTATACACATTACTTATGAAAAATGCTTCCACGTGGATCTCTAACACTATTCCAATACATATATATATATATATATATAAAGAAATTATTGTATCATTTACTTAAGTTTTCTTTTACATATATCCCGCCAACAATTCAGCTGACCCATCAAATTATGCTCATACGATTTTTTATCAAAAAGTGGATACTATTCACTATCACTTTCACAAGAATCAATTCCTCCCAATTCATTATTGGTCTTCCGGTTAGTCTTAGAGGTTAAAGTTAAATTGGCCTCAATTTATGCCTGTTCGACTTCATCAAAGCTAATGTCAATGATCTAGAAACTTAAATTAATCACATTTCAACATCTTCTTTAAATTTCTTAGAATCTAAATCTATGATCTCAAGGCTTAACTCAATATTATAGACCCCTTTACCATACTGCTATCCTCTCCTTTCTTCTTATAGTACTCATTTGTTTGATTATTTGATTCACCACTTAATGGTACTCAGTCGAATCTTTAGTGAAACATGTGGATGTGAACCATCTATTTAAACTAAAAAATCAAATACAAACCAATCAATCAATCAATATTTTTATGTATGGTTCAAATAATCAATTTAAATATAAGAGTAATTTCCATTAATAATGAAGTTAGTCATCAATCTAGTCTTAGTTCTCCTATTAGTATAAACACCACTCTAATACTATTAAGTATTGATACACACTTAACTTCTAAACCCCTAAAAATATTGCTTTAGTACCACCTCATAACACCTAATTATCAAGGACTTTGATATCTTTTATCACTACTTCCACAAAAATGGTACCAATAGAATAATGCATTTTGTTAAACCTAAATTGAGATCAATGCTATTCGCTACATTTGTTAACTCATTAATATAATAATATCTAATCTAGTTTTCAATCACCATAATGTGTTTTAGTTATGACACTAATCTGGGCATAAACAAACTCCAGCCAATCACATCGACTATAACATTACATGAAAATGATATAACAACAACCATGAGAAAACACTAAAATCAGGCAACATGGAAAAACATATTACATATGTTCAATCGTGAAAATTTAAGGAAAAAGATGACAAGTGAATAAAATTTGGATAGCATGTTGACAACACACAAACTACACATAGATGACACATGATCGACAAGTGGATAACACACAAATGACACACGCATGACATGCAAATAAATGGGTAGAATGAAAGTATGTATCTTTTTTCCTTATTAGTACATACCTGTTAATTACATTTAATTATCTCATTTAATTTGATTGTCAATAATTACCAACACATTTGTTATAGCATCATCATGGTTGCAAGCGTCAAACATCAATAAGAATAGGGCATAGGATTGGTGATGGCATTTATGGAATCCCATGAAAGCAAAATCTAGTAACTAAGATGATTGAATCACGAGCTTCATTTCGCGTCAAGTGATCAACCAAACGAAATGACATTTTCCCCTTGCTTTGATTTGGACATGGCCATCAAATTAAGTGGTAATTCAATTCTCCTAGAATATAATTCTCAAAGCGACTTTAATATTTATTTGGATTTTTAGGCTCTATGAATGGCTTTTGTGAACTGTTCCCTTAGAAGACCTATTTTCATGAATAAGAGGATACTCTAAATGTGGCTACCCACCATATATGGTACGATACCCTATGATTGATACCCTCAGTCACACAAAGGCTTCATATATAGTGTATAACGCATAATCACAGTCAAGGAAAAACTAAGGGTTTCAATGAAATTTCATGATGATATCAATTATAGCAAGCAGAAGCATAAACAAGCACATAAGATAAATATTAAATAACTAATACAAGGGGTTATGGACCATAAAATAATATGCGAACCCTATGGTAAAGAGTTAACACATAAACATAAATAAATATGGTACTGTTTTTAATACTAGCTTATAGGGATTCTAACAAAAGCATGGTATCCTTTCTCTCTACTTTCCTTAAATGCCCTAACAATCCCAAAGGTTGCGAGGGGCAGACTCCTTGGTACCAACCATATGTATTCTTATGTCACAAAAATCGAAGGAGGTGTAAGCTACAATCAGTTTAGTGAAATATCTTCTCAAAATGTAGGATATAAGGAATATTAACAAGTAAGTATTTAATTAACAAACATACGTATGAAGAAGCATTGTCCTAGCATTTAGGTCGGTCGCTTGTAGGAGTACTATCTGCGTAGTATTAGGATCACTATCACTTGCTCGTAGGAGCATCATCTTACTTAGTATTAGGATTACTTGCTCACAAAATGCCATCCAGCATATCTCTTAGGACCATTTGCTTAGATAAGCATTGTTCTCATGATCACTTGCCTATAATAACATTGTCTAATGAGCTCGAAAGATTATTGCCTCTATCTTATTTCAAGTTAAACAAACTAGCTTATGGAATGCTAGTTCAAAAAAAGCTGGCTTGTGAAGCACCAAAACTAATAGCATAGAGGGTACAATCAAGTTCAAAAGGGTAAGCTCAATATGAGACAACTCAAGAAATGAGCAAGCTCAAGAAGTGTCAACTAGAGTCAAATGCCAACACAAGGATAATCAAATTCAGTATTAGCTAGCTTAAGGAGTGCTTACAAGAGAACGAATGATAATGAATCTAGTGAATTTGAACCTTCAGATAAGTTTATAAACTCATCAAAGCAAAAATGGAGTCTCTTATGTCACTGCAATAAGGTTTTAACAAATCTCATTATAAAGAGGAGTAGCTGCAGACACCCATATTTGCTTAATTAAGCTTAAAGATATCTACATAGAACTATGCATATATCTTACAAGGTTATAAAAAAAAAAATTTAAATTAAACAAAAAATTCCACACTTTAATGTTTTAAGGAATGAAAATGACATTTTATAAACCTTAGAAAATTATTCAAATTTAATGTAATATAGTTGTTATCATATCTTTAATTTAGGATTCATTCAATTAATTAATTCATTCATTCATTAATTTAAATGAGCCTAAATTATTTGTTGGCACTATAGGGGCCATGTAGCAATGTTTCATTGGCCATGCATGCTGATGTCATCATTGACATCAACATCATCTTCCTCAAGCTAATGAAGAAAATGCAGGACATAGCCTATTTAGCTCACTTTAGCTCTATTTTTTTTACCGATTTAAGCTTGCAATTTCACTAAATTGATAGTGAAATTGCAAATAAGGTATCTAATACTTTGCATTGGTACTAAACTTGCAGATTAATCTAGGGTTTCGTGGGTAAAATCATAAAGGGAAAATTAGGAAAAATCATTTTATCACTTTCTTAAAATATTAAGCTTTTATTCGAATTTGGGTTTTTTAGGCAACTATGCAGATACAAGAAACTTCCAATTGATATTTAAGATATAAATATCAAGATCAATTGGAATCTAATCCTCAAAATTGGTAAATTACAAAATTTTGTACTAAAAAGCCCTAGAAGCCTTAGATTCACAATTACTTAAATTTGGCAAGTTTTCAAGCTTAATTGGAACCCTAACAAGTATAAAGAGTACATATGTATCCTCATTCAAGAACAATTTGCTTGATTTTTATTTTTGTGTTCTTGAATCTTCATTAGGGTTTTTTCATGTTTTTGATGTTATAATTTCTGGCAAAATTGAGTGAATAGGATCTTGTAGGAAGCTCTAGGGTTCAAAATCTATGGATTAGTGTGCTTGATTCACTTTGATGAAGCTTATAATACCACCGTCGAGGAGCCTCCACTGTTACACTTATGGAAATTTGAAACCATCACTAAAGGCCCTCCTCATCGCAGACTACTTTTGGCAGAGTGTTCATCACCCTTGCTTAGTGCCGTCCAACCAACCCCCAAGAATCGTGCCACCCATTAGCTGTCGTTACCCACTTCATGCCCTCGTTCGTTGGTGACTCGACCCACTATCCCTGAGCTACCATCAACTAGGTAAGTTTTCTTCCGCTTGTAAAACCTAGTGTTACTCATAACAATAACAGTAATATTATATGTTTGTGTTCTTGGAAATATAAAATAATTGTAATTAATGATAATAGTAATTGTATCTTTAATTAATAGTCTTTTGTCTCATAATATCTTATTTCTAAATTAAATCTTGAAGTTAGCATTATGTAAAATTGTTATAAAAATTTCCTTTATATTGTATGACCTTGTAAAATTTTGACACAAATATGTGACGATGTGTATATGTTTTCTTGATACCTTATTCATATGAATATCTGGTTTTTACCGTGATATATTTGCTCTATTGATATCTTGTTTTAATAGCATAACATAATTTTTTTTTTTATTAAGGCTATGATGTTCAATGCATGACCATTTTGGCTTGACTAAAATTTGTAATTGATAAGTAATATCCCACTATACCATAATTTTTAAAGCATTGAGCCTTGGCAATATTACATGTCTATATATGTTCATAATAACATAAATGGGTGACCCATATGTCTAATGTTTTTGGGGAAAAAATTAAATAAATACAAATTTGAGAAAGAAAATTACAAAATTATTATTGTTATGTCGCATATTGAAGATGAAACATAAGAATTTACATCAATATCGCATTTCTAACATGTGATATAGTGACCTACTCGAGCAAACTTGTGAAAATAGTGTATCGCATGACTAACATGAGATATAAGTCTAATTGTGTATTGCATGTTGGTCATGCGACACCAGCGTAATTTAAAAAAAAAAATGTATCGCACTTCCAAGATGCGAAACAATGACATTATTCATATAATTTTTTTTCACAATTTGGTTTTGTGTAATTTAAAAAAAACTATATTATACATGTAATATTCTCAACATAAATTGATATTTTGTTATAATGTTGTTATTAAGATGATGTGTGGAATTTAATTGTGTTAGTGAATATAATTACATGAGTTTGTCTTGATTAATATGTTAAAAATTGATACCCTTTTATGATTATTTGATTTGTGATAGCATAGAGGTTGAGTTAACATGCATGTTATTATGATTTATTGTTCAAAATTCTTTTATCACTTAGAAAAAAATTAGTTTTCATAGAATTGTCAAAATTCAAATAGATAGATTTAGGGTTCATGTATAAAAAAAAAGAGAGTCAATTTTTGTAAAATTAACAAATTTTAATGAATTTAAAGTGATAATATTTTAAAATTATAAAATTAACGAACAAATTAAATTTTTCGAAAAGAACTACATATCGTTGTAAATTTTATTTTGTCCTATTGTTGTAAATTTGATGTAATTTGGATGATCATTGCAAATATTGTTATTTTTCTTGCAAATTAATTAATAATGGCATGTAAATAATATAACTTCGTAAATTGTGATAAAATTAGTAAATTCTTTGTAAATATCATACAATAATAAAATTTCTCCAAAAGCTAGGTAACTAGAGAACTTGTTGTAAATCAAAAGTCGAATTTAGGGAAAAACGTGCATAGTTATTGCTGATAGTGGAAGAAGGTAGGATGCCTTTGTTATAGATCCCTATAAAAATTTCTCCCAAGGGCTTGCTCTAATAACAAAAGATGCTTGGGAAATGATAAGTACAACAGATGAAGTAGCTATTCGGCCTTGAGAAGTGAGTTAAGTGCCTTACCCAACAAGAGTGTGGTAAGTAATTCACAAATCACGTTTATTGATCTTTCGAATGTGATAATAGTGAACTTTTCTCATGGATGGGTGAGTTTGTAGAGGAGTTGTCCTTGGACAATTGATCATGGGTAGTGCTTGACCTCAACCACTTGAGTAAAGCCTTTTATTGCTTCCATGATGTTTTGTTGTTGCCTCTTTATTTCTTCCATTTTGTGCTACTAAATTGCAATACAAATTCTCTATTCCATAAAAGTGTTGTGGGTTAATCTAAGTAGTGATGGGATTGGAGCCGTTGATTGATCAATGGCTTAAGCATTGTGTTTATCAACATTCTTACTTTTAGAGGCCCTTGTGGCCTTGCCATTGTGATTGATGATTACCAAATTAAACTGCTGACTTAATTTGTACGTCGATAAATTTGGAAAGTGCATCCCAATTTATTAAGATAGCATATCTTCTCACTATGACAGTTCCCCAGACCATTGGGAGTGAGCTGGAGACAATTGGATACATCCTTTTATTGCTTGTCTAGCTTGAGGTTAACCTAAAAGGTTAGAGTTCAATTAAGGGTATCTTACGGTACCCGATCAATAGTGGGCAAGAAGACTGAGCTATTGTTAACTAGCACAAGTCAGTCTGACTTCACATGGTCAACTTAACATCCAAGACACATTGGACATGGTTTAAAGGGTTTGGCCAATGATGCAAATAGATTGGTTTAAATCTAGGAAGCTCATTTCCAAAATGATGCATGAATAGTAATCTATTTAATATTTCTATAAAGCTATACCAGTTTTAACTAGAAGTTTTCCTTCTTATCATCTATGCAATAATATCAAGATTCATGGAGATTATATATTCTTTCTATTTGATCCATCACTACCATAAATGTTCTCTTCAAATGCTGCAATCTTGAACCTTATCATCTACATAATCTTAAACAATGTTTTATTGTCTATTTAAATTAAGATTAGATCCCTTCGCTCGAACGCCCTTTTTTCCCCCTCTCCCTCTTCCTCCTTCACAGGACACATCCACCGATACAAGATATCAAACGATTAACATGTGAAGCCCTAGATTTGATGAAAGTGACAACCTTCATCAAAGAATGGTCAATCAATTCACAGTCTGTCCAACGTCTGTATTTGATAAATACCCATCAGACATAATTCACTCCATCTCAACAAGTATGTGTCTATGTTGTGATTGGTGTTATGGGCCCTGCAAATTCCATGACAGAATGTCTTTATTCTCCTGCTTTCTACCCTTTTTTATTCCCTTTTCTTAAAAAAGAAATACAAAGTTTTATTTTTCAAAAGGAAGAAGAAAACAAAGAAAAATTCTTGTTTTTCCAAAAGGAACTTAGCATGCCGGATGTGTGAACGTTCACATTATGTGGTAGTGCTAATTGGTGGTTGGTTTATTAATGCTGGTCGAGAAATGGTAGACAAAAGCTATAATGGTGATTAATTTTGTTTTTCCTTTTATCTTGTACCTTGATGCAATTAATAATTTATGGTTACATTTGATATCATGTACTAAACCACCTCTATACTACTACCGTGGTGTATGCATAAAAAAAAAATAAAATAAAGTAAAATAAAGGAGTTTAAAATTATTATGTGATTATAATATATATATATATATATGTGTGTGTATGCACGCCATACATATCATATTCCATTAATTATTTGAAAAACATTTTCCTTAGAGATGCAATCGGATAGGCCTTTATAAAGTTTCTGATCCATCTGATCCGTTAAAAAACCTATAAGATTAAACCTTATAAGGTTTTAGGGTCAGATTTGGATATATAATAAAAAATCCAATGGATATTCGATAACTGAGTATTATATTTTAGAAAAATTATAAATAAATAAAAATATTATTAAATGGGCAAAGAGAAGAATGAAGACATAAAAGAAATACCATTTTTTTTACCTTCCAAGGATGTTTTTCTTTTATGTCTACTAGAATAGTTATAGATTTTATAACTTTTTATTAAGTTTTGTTCAAGTCATGTTTGCTATGGAGATTAATATTATTTACTTTCTGTTATATTTTAGTTCTAGTAGGAGATTTAAAACCATTTTTTAAGATACTATACAATGACAAAAGTAATAGGTTATTTTCTATCTATTCCACATGCATCTTTTCATTTTTGAATATATAAGAAATTCGTGTCAAAGTACTGATTTTTCTTAAATTTATTATTAAAATTTGAAAATAGGTTAAAAAAAATAGGATTA
Source organism: Combretum micranthum (assembly GCA_024138025.1). Lineage (NCBI taxonomy): Eukaryota > Viridiplantae > Streptophyta > Magnoliopsida > Myrtales > Combretaceae > Combretum > Combretum micranthum. Next base: position 1,309,771 of record JAMXBD010000236.1, on the reverse strand, counting down.
TATGGTTGGGTTCCAAGCTTTAAATCAAATCCTATAGAGCGAGTTTGGATATAGTATGAAATCCTACAAGGTTATAGAGTTGGGTTTAGTAGACTATATAGGGTAATGGATCAAGTTTTAGGTTCATATAATCCGTTTGAAACTTGGCCCGATTACATTCCCAATTATCCCTTTTTATTTTTTGCCATCATTTAATAATATAATCGAAGAGATATAAAATTATACAAAAAAAAAACAATTATGAGATAATAAGGTTGGAATGGGAATGATTTCCAAAAACTTGAAGAAAACCTTATATTCGAACTTTATATGTATTTTAACATGTGTTTGATATTTGTGTATAAATATTTTAGTATAAACCATAATTATAGAAACATTGCCAATGAGTTAATATTCATTAAGGTCAATGATGAAAATGGTACCTGAACTTTTGTAAAAAGAATAATTGAATACCTAAATTTGGTTTTAAACAATTTAGTACATGAACAAAGTTTTCGTTGACTTTTTTTCATACTTGAAGTTTGGTTTTAATAATTTTAGTACCTGAATAAAGTTTGTGTTGACTTTTTTAATACCTGAAGCAAGTAAAATGAGGTATAGAAAAAGTCCACGAAAAGTTTGTTCAAATACAAAATTGTCAAAACCAAATTTTAGGTATAAAAAAAAAAACTTTGTTCAAGTACTAAATTGTTCAAAATCACACTTTAGGTTCAAGTGCCATTTTTGTCATTATCTCTATACGTTAATTTAATACTTCAAATTTCATAAATGTATAAAAAAAGAGAAAAGGAAACTAAATATTCTTATTACTTTCCCTATTATTGCTTTATTAGACCATTTTTATTCGTTCTATGTTTATTTATTATATATATTGGGTTAACGGTTAATATCATGAATGGTACTTGAGTTTTAACAAAATATATAATTAGGTATTTCAACTTTGAAAGTAATCAATTTAATACCTAAACTTTATAATTGATTAATTTATTATCTAAAAAAATTTTCTTACACTCCAATGGTGCCTCTAACAAGTTGTTTAAGGTATCAAATTGATTAATTTTAAAGTTTTTTAAGTACTAAATTAACCAATTTCAAATTTTAAGAATTAAATTAATCAATTTTAAAGTTTAAGTACCGTTTTTTATATTATCCCTAAAATATATCTACACCCAATCCATCCGTCACCGAAAATAAAAAAATTCCTTAAAAGAACTTGTCTTATACCACAACAAAATAGACCCTCGAGTTCTTATCAGAATTGGTTCAATTGAGTACCCCATACCATCCAATCTGTTTACCTTCGTGAGAGAGAGACCTAGGCCTAACGACATGAGCATCTTTTACTTGTACCCAAATAGTTAGGGAAGTAACTTTACACCTCCAAGAATGGAATATCTTGTTTGCTTATGATTAATCTTGATTGGGCCTCTCTTTCTCTCTCATCTTCGTGGTGGGCACTTGGTAGGGCCCATGTACTTAAGTGGGGGCAATGGGTATCACTTCTTTTCCAACAGGAATGGCCATGTCAAGTTGCAAGCATGGTTGAGAGGCAAAAAGAAAGGTAGGGAAAAGGAAAAGAATAGGTCACAAAAGCCTTTTTTTGACACAAAGCAAAATAGAATATAAATTGTAAGTGTTGATTGATGACCTCTCACCAAGCACTCAACCTATGATTAGTGTCCCATTTCCGATCCATAAAGGGAATATATATGTAAAAGAGGTATTGATGGGATTGTACAGAATTTTCAAATTATGCTCTTGACCATATTTCCATCGTCCTTGACCAACGTTAATGGGAATATAATTTCCCACCGGCTCATGATGCATCCAACAATGTATGCGATATTTCACCGGCGGAGGATAAGCAAACTTAGGTTTAAAAGAAAACTAAAGGGGCAGTAAAAACTTAAAGAATTAGTGAATTAAGTGTGTCATTTCTTTCATAAACTTTCTTAATTAAATAAAATTCGATGTTTAGAGTGGTCTTAAAAAGTGGCTACATGAAAAAGAATAAGAATTGAAGGATTGCACTATATTACTAAAAAAAAAAAAATACACTTTTAAACTTTAAGAGTATCTATCATTTATGTTGATTATATATAATTATAAAATCTATGCCGAATTCTTACATATTTTCTTTACCAATTCCAAATACATCATTGTCAAGGAAATCCTTTATAGAAGTTTGCTATGGAATAAAATAGAAATGTTTTTATTTTTATGATAAATAATGTGTTATATTAGTAATAAAGAAACCATTTTAACGTAAGAGTCTTACTCCCACCAAAGATTACATAATTGAACATAAGGAGTATAAGTACTTCTTCTTTGTAACCTAAATAAGCAAGGTGAGTAAGATTGTACTATCAACTTATGTTATAACAATGTTGTCAGGTAACTTTTCCTATTAGTGTCACAAAAAGTCTTTTGCTTTAGGTTGGTACAAAATCACAACTTTACAAGTGGAAACAATGGGCACTTTAAAGTCTTATAATTGCTTGCAAATCCCTTATAGTTTCACCATCCTTAATCTCTTTTCGATACAAATTTCTTGTAATTTATTGACCAAGTACTAATAAATTTCCAAACCATTAAATTTAGTAACCAATTTCTTGTAATTTTTAAAAAAATGCACATATCCATTAAGATATTAATAAAGCGACAAAACCATAGTAACTACTATTTTAAGAGTTTTGTCAACAATTTTAAGAAATACATGGTTAACTTTCCAAAAGTTATGAAGAAAAGGGATACAATGTTTAAGGTACTATGGGTACCTTAGAATAGCTTTAAGGGTGTGTTGCAATGAATAAAATGAATCTATTTGCATAAAAATAAATTAAGGAAATGACTAAAATGTAGTGTTTGGTTATATAATTTTTCATAATACTGAATTGGATAAAGTTATTGTATCATGTTTGGTTTATAAAATGTATTTAGAATTGAACAAAATTCTAAATATTTGTTCTTTATATTTCATAGTATAAAAATATTGGAGCTGAATAAAAATAAAACCTCTTAATAAAAATTCTATCCAGTCTCGTCTTGTACTATCAAATATGGTATAAGAGAATTGTACTGTCCAGTTTTCCTTATCTTATTTAGTTCTTGCAACCAAGTGCTATCAAATTATTGAACAAACATAATGATTGAATCAATTTTGAATATCAACAGGAAAAAAATGATTGTGTCGATGTATGATATATCTTTATAAATATGTTAGGAACGGAAATTATGCAAATGCAGGTATAAATTAGGAGGGAAAGAAATTAAACGAGTACCTAAGATCAGTGAGGCGAGGTAATAGAGTTCCTTCCTCCCAATTGCTTTGTCCTTTTGGACGATAATAGTGACCATCATGCTTTTGATGACACATGTGCTTGCTCTTTTTCCTGTCGAAATCACAATGTTTGTGGCACTTTTGGTCCCCTATCTCATCAATCACGGATATAGGGTTTAGATGAAATTTATAAAAAGAAATAATTTGGTTATGAAACTAAATAGCTAATTGAAGATATTAATGTCACTAGGCTTAGGGTTCCTTCTACAGGAGCCAAGGGAACTTAACACCGGAAATGTTAAAATTGACTCAACACCTTTATGAATAATAATTATATCTAAATATAATACAAGAGAGGCTTAGTCATCATATGACGATCAAAACCTTTAGACCGAACAAGATTACATTTAGTTGCTTCTATACTCAATTTCAATTTCGAATTTGCATTTTAGTTTGTACTCAGTGGTTAATAACAATGTTTTTTTTCTTGTTATTAATTATAATAAGTATATTTGTAATTTAGGTCTTTTCTTTTTGAGATTTACATATATTTATATGGTTTTTATAAATTCACTTTTCTATCCTAAAATAGTAATAGTAAAGTGATGCCAATTGGTTGGTAGAATAGATTTAAAGAAATCCACTAGTAAGATGAAAAATTCTTTCTTCTTTGTGAAGATTAAATTTGCTGACGATAACCGAAAGCTTAATATATGATAGAGACATCTTGTCTTACTAAGCTACAATTAGAGCAGACAACTGCAGTGAAAGGTCATAGACAAGTCATGTTAATTTAATAGTTTTAGCTTTGTTTGAAGAATGGTAACAAAAATCATGCTAATTTAGCATATTTGTAACATGTATGCAAAGGTTATTATAGTGGGAAAAATTAGACATGGTAAATGTTTTAAAATAAGTCGAATTAAAGATAAAACATTTCAGTGGTTTAAATAGATACTAAACATAAATAGTGTAAATAAAGAATGATATCATATAAAGTAATATAAGTAAAGAATGATATAAATTTATATAAAAAATAAAAATACATACTAGCAATGTTGCGCTTTAGCTGCCATGTAATCCGGTAATTGTATTTTGTATTATCTTATTTAATTTTTGACTGTTATTTGAACCATTATAAATTTTTATCTTCAACATGGTCTATTTTTATTTGAACTTAACTCTAAATATGTATTTTCAGGTATCTAATTTTATCTATTTAGGTTTTTATTTGCAAAAAAAAAAAAAAAAAAAAAATGGAAAATAATTTAGATAATTCATTGTAAAAATTTATAAAATTTAAACATTGATATTCTTAAATTTCAAGCATTAATTATCACTAAAAGTACAAGTCACTTGATGAATAGAATTTGATTTTGTATAGAAAGAATACAAAGTATAAAAAAGAAAAAACAACAGATCATACAAAGCCTCTATTGGATCTGTTGTTTGATTACAAAGGCAGTTATTTTTCCTTTTCCCTCTTTTCACACAGTCAACATGGTAATAACTTTGGCAAAACTATTCCTGTGAGGGTGAGAGATAAAAAAAAAGGGGATTAACAAGAATTCCCATTCCCACACCCCACAAAAGGTGGTGGAAATAAAAGCTCTTTTTGTACACAATGAAGAATGATGGTTTTCATGATGATGATGATGCCTGTAATCTCCAATACCAAACAACACTGAACATCACCACCTAACTCACTCTCTCTCTTTCACTCTCTCTTTCTCTTTCTCTTTCTCTCTCACAAACACACACACTCACTCATATATCCTTTTATTTCATTCTTTATGTCTTCTCATTTTTCCTTCCCCCTGATTTTATGCTCATATGGTAATAGTAACTTTGTTTTCTTTCTCCTTTTTAAACTTTTTTCATGCACTTATAATGACACCCTTTGAAACATAAGGCTTTTGTAGAGTGGTTTTTTTAAATTATCCCAAGGGGTGTTAATGGAGAAAAGTTGTGGATGTTGGGGTGTTTTGAGACGTAGTGCTGCTGGTGGTTCTTGCAAGTCCTCTGTTTCTAGAGACTCTGCCAACACTATTCCTCGTACTAGTGTAGTGTATGATGCAGGTAAAATTATAAGAAAAGCCTTGTCCTATAATATATCTAAACTTTACTTTGCTGATCCTCAACCGTGGCTCTTTCGGGTTAAATTGTTGTCTTTGTCTAGTTGAGAGCATTATATTTTTGGTTTCTAGGTTCAGAGTTCAAGTTTTATTTGTTTCCTCCTTGTATAGATATAGCCATAAATCTAGTGAATTTGTAAGTAGTTAGTAGTAGTTTATTTTTTTCTATCTAAAAATTGGCTGGATAGATTATTCATTCAGTAATCTGAGTTGTAAAGTCTAATTTTAAGGCAGAACTCAACAAAATTTTCGGAAAAATTTTAAAATTTATAAGGTTAACCTTTCAAAATTTTTCGACGTTGGGGCGGGCTGCAATGACTAGCCCCCTTCTGCAATGATTCCAGAAATTGAATTGTAAGGGATCTTCCTATACCAGCCTAAGATTCAAGTTGCCATGTTTGAACAAGTCATTAATAGTATAAATTGGGACTAATGAAGCAGCCTGTCTTTTACTTTTTTCCTCATATCAAGCGACCGAGACGCGTTACCTCAATGCTAGCAACCGGGATCTATGCGTTCTTGAGGCTCAGTTGTCGTCTGATAATCCTGATTCGATAGGTGATAATAAGCAGAAGTGCCAGCTTCTGCGGTTTACATTCCAGGAACTTAAATCAGCAACTGGAAACTTCAGGCCTGATAGTATACTAGGAGAAGGTGGGTTTGGTTATGTTTTTAAAGGTTGGATTGAGGAGAATGGGACAGCACCAGCAAAACCCGGGTCAGGAATTACCGTTGCTGTCAAAAGCTTGAAGCCTGATGGTCTCCAGGGGCATAGAGAATGGGTGGTCAGTAAATTGTCTGCTCTCTTATTAGCAAATGATGTCTAGAATTGGTAAATTTTTGTAATTCCAGCTGCTGACTTATTCAGCCACTGTTGAATTTAAGTTGCATGACACTGTTTTTTTGCGTTCCCTTATCCTATTTGAGAGTCAGTTATGCTGTAATGCAGAATTTAAGTAACTTAGCTATATATTTTATAACAAAGCCATTGTCGAATTTAATGTGTTCAGTTTTATCATATTGTGTAGAATTCTAGAGGTTGATTTAGCATTTTAACACAAGTTCAGTAACCTTGGGTAGATTTAAGTGCAAAGAGTTCAGTAATGACAGGCATTTTGCAGAAGTTCAATGATGTTGGGTAGATTTCATGAATAAGAAAATTTTTATGAGACATGATCAGAGTGGTTAATTGGATCGGATATCAAAACTCCAAATGGGCAATCCTTGTCAAAATTAAAGTTCAGTTGTTGTTCTGGTATATTACACTTTAGATATACTGAGTCCAGGAGAGCCAAAGTTGACATGGTGTGTGATTGTGTTCCCATTGTAGGCGGAGGTTGATTTCCTTGGGAAGCTTCATCATCCTAATCTTGTCAAGCTCATAGGTTACTGCATTGAAGATGATCAAAGATTGCTTGTGTATGAATTTATGACAAGAGGAAGTCTTGAAAATCATCTTTTCAGAAGTAAGCACGGAAGTTCCCACCTTTTTTGTTTTTTAATTTCATTTTACTTTTTCTTTTACATTTTCTTTTGCTCAATGCATATGGGTGGAGATCTTATCTAAAAGCTTAAACTTATAAATATAATGCATTTATATACAAACTTTTCCTCACTTATGGATTGAGAATTTAACTAAGATCAATCAAGTGAATGACTTACTTAAATAAGGTTGAGATGAGTGTATAAGAATAGTTGTTAAAATCGTGAGTTAAATATGTGATTGGATTTATGATGTTGTATGTTTTTTCTTAGTTAAAATAGATATAAAATTGCTAAGCTGAAAACTTTAGGTAGAGTTATAAATTTAGGTGTATAATTTTATACGTTTGTAATTTTACTAGTTTTGATCGATAACTATCATACCGTTTTTATATATTTTAGTGAATAGTAAAATCACGATTTTGTAACCATGTGTGCCAGTATTCAAATTCATGATTTCTCGCTTTGTTCAAGTTTAACATTAGAATCATCTAATTTAAAAGTTTAATCTTATAGATATGAACTAGTTATTACAGAGACATCATTTCTCGAAGCACAAAAGATGGCATTTGAAACTCAGTTGCCTTTAGATTAAAAAATCTTTGTACGAGAACTCGCTTCTCGGTCCAAATTATGAGGGGCGAAAGTTTCACTTCTTCATGATGCACTTGTTATGTCTATGGTATTCAACATTATGCAATAAATGAAACCAAACACTTAAAGATGTGTCCAAAAACCATGCCTTCTTCAAAAATTTACCCCACTTGAAAGCTATCTTTCTAGGTAAAGGGCTTAAAGGGGTCACGGTTATATAAAATCACATAGAATTCTACAGGCTATTTGGGGCTTTAATTGGAACTATGAAGACAGATTATCCTCGTACATAAATAATTGTATGTCATTGCCATGTTCCCTGATTAATGTCTTTAGCACTTGGGCGAAACCGGATGCATGCTACCAGAGTACATTTCTGTCTTTTGTCATGGAAATATACATAAAGACAAAGTGACAAATGCTAACGCTTTTAATGATTCCTGAAGGAACGGTACCTCTTCCCTGGTCCAACAGGATAAAGATTGCAATAGGAGCTGCCAAAGGATTGGCTTTTCTTCATGGGAATCAAAAGCCAGTTATCTATAGAGATTTCAAGACATCCAACATTTTGCTTGATTCGGTATGTGATAAATAAACATTGCTCCTTTGTTCCATATAGACGTGTTATAAGAAAGAATTTCTCTTGCAGGAATATAATGCAAAGCTTTCAGATTTTGGTTTGGCAAAGGCAGGACCTCAAGGAGACAAAACACATGTTTCTACTAGAGTTGTTGGGACATATGGCTATGCCGCTCCAGAATACGTGATGACAGGTAATGATGCTACACTGATTGCTCCGTTCATTTATGGTTTCTAATTAGGATTTGTTACTGAGCTTCTCGGACATCTGTCCTTGCATATGCTACCACACTCAGGTCTCATCCGGTTAGTTCATGAAATAAGATTTATGCAGAAATCAATCGCTTGAAATCCTAATTTCTTGTGAGAGCGACAAATCTAATTCTACAGGATTGGAGCTAGTGTCCTTAAAAGAAGTACGACTTCATGACGATTTGTTAGAATTTCTATATATCCATTTTCTGAATCTTTTCAGGACACCTGACGTCAAAAAGTGATGTTTATAGCTTTGGAGTCGTACTGCTTGAGATTTTAACAGGCAGAAGATCGATGGACAAGAAGCGTCCGAGTGGGGAGCAAAATCTAGTAACGTGGGCTAGGCCATATCTATCAGACAAGAGAAAACTTTTCCAAATTGTAGATCCTCGCTTGGAGCTAAACTATTCCATCAAAGGGGTCCAAAAGGTTGCTCAATTGGCCTGCAATTGCCTAAGCAGGGACGCGAAATCTCGCCCAACAATGGATGAAGTAGTGAAGGCCTAACACCATTGCAAGACCTTAATGACCTTGCCATATTTTCTTGCCATTTCCGTTCGATCCAACAAGGAAGACGGAAGAAAAGACCAGATGCTAATGCACAACAGCGAAATTACATTCAATCAAGAAGCATTCGAGATTCACCATTGCATAGTGAAAATAAGCAGAATTTAAAACAATGAAGCCGGGCTTATTGCCGTAATGCAATGTGGCCTGTTTGCTGTGTTATGTCGTGGAGGCAAATTGGAAAGGGAAGTTTGATTTGATCTTCCATTTTGTTAAGCAATGAAGTAGCAAACTAACCATATCAGTATGACTATTTCTTGCAGTTGTTGGAATGTAATTTAGTTTAGATATAAATATTTTTGTAATTAGATAGCACTTGATTTGCATTGAAGGTTGATTGCTAGAATTAAGTAATTGTTTCCGTATCTAAATTTATAGGCATATTCAGAACCATTTCATGCTCATGATGACTAAGGGCTTCATTGGGTGATAGATTATTAAAAAAAAAAAAAAAAAGAATGTTGCCAGACTCGGCTTGAGATTTAAGACGAATATGCTAGGGTCAAAGGTAAATGGGTAAATTAGGTTGAACTGAAATTGAACTGTGGTTGAATTGGATTAGTGCCAAAATTGAGTTAGTTTAACCGGATTGAATGAGGGTCAATTTAGTTTGACAGCAATAGAATAAGAAACAGAAACTAGCTAGACCTATCCATTTATCAAAACTCACACTAGATAGAGGTATTATATCCCAATAGTGAAAATGAACATGAGATGAAGAAATGAAAGACAATTTTTGGATAATGTCACGAATGGTACCTAAAATTTGATAATATGTGCAATTAAGTACCTGGATTTCGAAATTGATCAATTTAGTACCTAAACTTTTAAATTGATCAATCTAGTACCTAAAAAATTTTAAAATTGATCAATTTAATATCTAAAAGAACTTGATAGAAATATTATTGGTATGCATGAAAAGTTCTTTCAAATACTAATTGATCGATTTCAAAGTTGATCAGCTAAATTGATCAATTTTAAAGTTTGGCTACCTAGTTGCATCTAATCTCAAGGTTTAGGTGCCATTCATGACATTACTCTTCTACTTTTAAAACAAGAAGTAATAAAAGAAGTCTAACGACATCAACTCTAACCCTACTTTGATCATTAAGCATGATTATTAGCCTTATGCAAGTTAAAGCATGATCCTGATTTGATTGTTTTAGTTAGACTAGGTTAGATCACCTAAAAAGATGCTACTTCCATTTCCTTATTAAGTAAAATAAAAATCACTAAAAGCGATAAATATCACGATACTCAAAAGTGCCATATTTGTATTTATATCAACCTTAATCCGTTATTCATTCAATTATCTCGATATTAATTTCTGTAAAACTTGCATGATCTTTATTTTATTCTTTAAAAAAAAAAAAAGTTTCGACATGAATAATAGCTGTGCTCATTTTGCTATCTCAATGTTGTCCCAATTAATCGTAATAAACATGTGATAGATGTAGGGTTCTTTTTAGGATAGTCATGCACGTGTATGTGAATCTCGCGCCTAGCACGTTACTTCAGAATACTAAAGAGATGACACTTGATGACATGATGCTTGAAGAGAATGGCAGGGGAAAAGGAATAGACAGAGGAGGAGGAACAAATAGTCTCAGTATCTTGAATGCATAAGTGATAGGTAAGGAAGCTTAAATAGATCTCACACATCAACATTATAGTTTTAAGCAGTTGGGTAGAAATCACTTAAGTTGCTTTGTTTGACTTTTCTAAACAAAGCCTACTCTATAGATTGTTATTTGTCTTCTCTCTCCCACAAGTTGGAAATAAGGAGTGACTGAGTATTTATAGGCACTTGGTATGGATGATGAGACCGTCGGATCATTTTAGTGATTGACGAATGATTTGGAGCAATCTCAATTTATGGTTATCTTAAATGAGCTCTTCATAGGCTAAGACCAATAGCCATCTCCTGTGTGCACGAACCTGCCTGACAAAGGTTAGATGCAACAAACTAGTCCAATAATCCCTATTTCGAACCCACCGAGCAAAATTTCTCCGATCCATCCTAATAAAGGAACCAGATTTGCTAGGTCCTATCACTTAGCCTACGAGTTAAATCTAAATAAATAAATAATAATATGTATTTTAAAGCCCCATTACAACTACTAATGGTTTAAGTTATATAATTTACCTACATGCCATATTATAATTGGTGTGGTCACAATTAAGACATTAATTTTGAGATAGCAAACATTTATTTAAGTTTCAAATAGCATTGATATTTGACCTAGCATTGTAAAATTTACGTCTCAATATTAATTGCATTGCAACTATCTCATCTATGTGAAAAGAACATCAATTTAGCCCTCATAGGTTTTTAAATTCCAAGCATTGTGATCGTAAGCTATCACACATTAGAATCCGTTGTTGTTGATACCTTCTTCTCAATTCCATCTTTACGTGAGACAGGTAGATGTATGGGATGCAAGGTATGTATGTTGAATTCAAAGTTTTTTTTAATTCTTTTTTTTTTTTTGGCATATTAGTGTAAAGTTGTATATATATTTAATTATGTACAACTGGCTGGGTGTAGTTTTATATAGTTTATATGTCGAAACTTGTACAATTTATAGTAAACTAGTATTAATACTTGTACTTATCTGTTTTACAAGTGATATTGAATAATAATACACTTTACTCTTTTTCTGTTATGTTTCTTTACTTTAGAGTTTCTATTTTGTTGAAGGCTTCTTTTCAACAAGGGTTTCTCATCTGCAACAAGATCTTCTTCTCTAAATTGTTCAGATTTCATCTTCACATGGTATTAGAGCTTTAGAGAGTGATCACTATACGATTACTAATTGATTCTTTGTTCGATTAAAACCATGAGTACTAGTATCAATCAATATAGTTCTGTAGTGACGGATTCTACAATTTCAAATCCTTTCTTTATTTCTAGATCGAATAATCTAAATATGGTGATAGGTAATTTGGTCTTTACTGGAACTAATTACCTAGGATGGAGTCAATAGGTGAAGTTAGGTTTAGGAATTAAGATGAAATTAGGGTTTGTAGATGGTATAATTCTCAAACCAATTGAAACTTCTCCTCACCTAATGCATTGGAAGAGATTCAACTGTATAGTACGTTGCTGGATTCTTAATTCCATGATTCCAGAATTTTCTCAAGGTTTCTTGTATACACAATTAGCTAAGGAACTTTAGGACGAGATAAAAGAGTAATATAGTATATCAAATGGTTCATTGGTGTTTCAATTACAATATGAGATATGTAATTTGAAACCACAAAATCAATTTGTAGGAGCTTATTATAATAAGCTTAAGAGATACTTGGGTGAGTTATCTTAACTTAGTGTGTATCCACAACATTCTTATGGTCGATTGGAGTACTGTACTTGTGAGTTGAAAGAGCAAGTGCATTTTTTTGAGTCAAATAATAAGTTGATGCAATTCCTTATGGGACTTAACTCGTAATCAGATTCTCTCAATGGACCATATGCCTATGGTTAATAGGGTTTTGCTTGGTTTAACAAATAGAGAAGCAACTTAAAGTGACTTCATTGGTTAATCCTGAAGTAGACGTGGCAACTTTTAATGTTAGAGGAAAAATTTTTAATGCTAACAAAAAGGAAGGCAGATCAAAGTTGGTGTGCCAATATTGTAAAGGAGAAGGACACACAATTGAGAATTGTTTTCAATTGATAGGTTATCCTGAATAGTTAAGGGTAAATGTATTGTAAAAGGAAAAAAAATTTGTTGCTAACAATGTGTGTTCTATTGTTAAAGTTGCTGATTTTACTATTAAAGTGGTTGATGTGAATATGCCCAAGTATGCTACACCTTTTTAACAAACAAAAGATATAGCTAAGGAAATTAATATGATGTTGATCAGCAAATATTACAGAATGTTTGTTTAGAGCCGATGCACATGATGAGTCTAAGGGTGTGCGAGGTAAGGAACTAGGGAATAGTGCAATGGCATTTACTAGTTTGCATTCGTAGGTAATAGTCTTCTTAAATTTCATGCTTTAAGTAATGATGAACACTCTTGGATATTGGACACCGGAGCAACAAATCACATGACTCCTTATTATACCATTTTAACCAATGTCCAAACACTAAAACATCCCATAAATTAATGGGTTTATCATATTAGTTACAAAAGTTGGCTCAGTTCATTTAACTGATCAAATAACTATTGATCATGCTCTTTATGTACCCTCTTTTACTCATAATCTTTTGTCTATATGTACTTTAGTCACTATACATCATTTAACTACCATTTTTGATGGTGTTGACTGTCATTTGCAAGACCAGAATAAACACTAAATAGTAGCTTTAGTTGGTGCGGTGAATGGACTATATGTGCTTAGGTTACAAGAAACTTCTCTTGATCATTCTTCATGTGTTCCGGTTTTTGAGCCTGTTCTAAACACTAGTCCATCAAGTAATTTGTGTTGGTCAACTGTTAATCTCCATTTGTTGCTTGCTCATCTAGGACATAGTTCAGTTTCAAAGCTTAGTTGTTTTAAGATGTGTAAATTGGTATGATTTCAAAAATTTCCTTTGTAATGTGTGTCAAGATGCCAAATTTCATAGGTTTCCCTTCAATAAATGTACAAGTGTTACTACATTTGTGTTTGAATTTCTCCACATTGATGTATGAGGACCATATAAAGTTGAATCCATTACTGGTGCAAAATATATCTTGAATCTTGTTGATGATTTTTCTAAGTCAACATGGACTTTCTCTTGCTTATAAGAGTCAAGTTTGTGAGATTTTTAGTAATTTCTTGGCCTTATTAAAAATCAGTTCCGTTGTTTGTCTAAAGACTTTGAGAGCTGATAATGGAACAGAGTTCATATGTAAAAATACTTAATTTTGTTGGCTGATCTTGGAGTAGTGCATTAACGATAAATGATTTACTCCTAAAAAAAATGGGTGTGTTGAAAAGAAGTATAGGCACCTTTTAGATACCTCACGTGCTTTGCAAATTCAAGCTAACCTACCAAGGAGTTTTGGAGCGAATTTGTTTTAACAGCAACGATAGAATGTCAATGGAGAGTTTGGGCTGGAAATCTCTTATGAGGTGTTGTTTGATAAAATACCTTCATATGACCACTTGAGGACCATTTGTTGTTTATGTTACATAGCCCAATAGTCATTTTGTCTAACAAGTTTGATTCTCGTGGTATTGAATGGATGTTACTTGGTTATGCTAATGGAGAAAGGGATAAGGGTTTGATTTAATGAAACATTGTGTTGTTGAGTCTCGTGACATATATTTTATTGAAAAGTTTTCTTTTCATGAAATAGATCACTTACCTATACATGATGTATTACTTAAACACAATCATCCTTATGTTACTATTGAGTCTTTTAATAGGTTAACTTATTTACTTCTCAATCATCTACTGAGAGTATAACTCATCATGCTCAATTGGGAGATCTTCAATCATTAAAAGAGTATGTCATAAACTTATTCTTAACTCTGCTTCTAATTGACCTCAAATGGCTACTTATCAAGCATTTGCACGTATTAGACAAGCTCCTCTTGGTTAGATGACTTTGCACATATAATATAACACTCTACCATTGCAGACACGAAGATAAGTCCCAATTCTCAAATTTTTTATACTCATTTACTTGATATTATCTCTTTACCACTTTTCTAGTTGAATTTGTGCTTCTTTGGCCAATGTTTTAATTACTCAAAAGCTACAAAAATTACTTAGAAGCATGTAATAGTCAAGAATGGATAGTGTTATGCAAATGAATTAAATGCACTAGAAACCAATGAAACAAGGGAGTTAATTAATTTTCCTAAAGATAAATGAGCTATTAGTTGTAAATGGTTTTATAAAATTAAGTATAGGCCTGATGTATCTCTAGAACATACAAGGAAAGGCTAATTGCTAAGGGGTTTACATAGGTAAACGGGTAGATTTTCATGATACTTTTTCACCAGTAGCAAAATTGGGCACTATTAGAGTCATCTTTGTTGTGGCTGCTGCACGTCATTAGCCTTTATAGCAAATAATGCTTTTTTACATGGACATCTAGATGAAGAAGTATTATGGTTCCCCCTTAAGGTTATTTAAAGGCCTTGCCTCATCAAGTATGTCATCTTTGCAAGTTTTTGTATGGGCTTAAGCAGATGTCTAGAAATGGAACGTCGAGATTTCCAAATGCATTGTTTGCCTTGGTTTTTCCAATGCAAGTTCATTGTTGATGTTTTGAAAGATGCTGGTTTGTCTGGTTCAAAGCTTACTATGTTTCCTTTGCCTCAATGGTTCTCGTTAGATAGTGATTTTAGTTAGAAAAACTTATGAACCCCCACCTTTTATTGATGACTTGTTTGAAGACTTTTATATATTACTTTGACTAGGCCTGATATTACTTATGTTGTGCACATACTTAGTTAATTTCTTTCTTGTCTCGCACTACACATTTGCAAGCTATGTTTCATTTTTTTGGATATATGAAAGGTACTTAACCTTGGTCTCTGTTACTCATCTACTAATGATCTTAAGCTATTGGGGTATTCGGATCAAATTGGGGTTGTGGTCATATGGTTTGCAAGTCTATTTTGGATTTTATATTTTTTTTTTTTTGGGAAGTGAACTAGTTTCTTGGAATTCTAAGTGGTAGCCTACAGTCTTAAATCCCTTAAAGGAGATATAGCTTTAACTTTGGCCACTAAAGAGTGGTTGTGGCTCTCTACTTTTTGTGCGTGATCTGCAGATTTCAGTTGAGCTTTCAATTAGCTTGTTTTGTGATAACAGTCTACTTTACAAATTCATAATCCTTGTTTACATGGTAGGACAAACACATTGATATAGATGTGCATTTTATTCGTGATCATGTGTCTTCAGGTTCCCTTAAGCATTGTATGTTTCTTCCCAAGGTCAACTTGCTGATGTCTTCACCAAGTGCTTAACTGCAACCTTCATCATGATCTTTGTGTCAAGTTGGGCTTAAGAGGTCGGGCGGGGGGGGAGGGGGGGGCGTGGGGTGGGGGTGGGGGCAGTGGAGATGGGGGATGTAGAGTTGTATATATATTTAATTAGGTATAGTAGCTGGGTGTAGTTTTTGTAAGTTTATATGTTGACACGTGTACAATTTATAGTGGACTAGTATAAATACTTGTACTTATCTGTTTCACATGTGATATTGGAATAATAATACACTTTACTTTTTTTATTTTGTTTCTTTTTTAGAGTTTCTATTTTGTTGAAGGCTTCTTTTCAATGAGGCTTTCTCATCTACAACAGTATTTCTTCTCTAAATTGTTCAAAATTTCATCTTCACAATTAGTTTGCCTCTTACAAACGCTTTCATTTTTTTTATATTTTTTCAAAGAAAACCATTGGTATATAAAAAATAAAATGTCTAAAAATAAACATTTATCTTTCCTTTAAATTTTCAAATGGAAGGATTATATATGAGTACAGCTATCTTTTATTTAGTGAAATATATCTACCTTTCATTTTTTCTTTATCATAATTTTATATAAGTTTTTGAAAACTATGTACTTTATAATCGAAATTAATTATATATGTCGATAATTAAAATTTTCTATAATATTCTATAAGTTATGAAATGTATTTGTATTTCGTTTTTATTGTCTTTTAATGGCTACTTATATTCTTTATTTTATCTTTTATCTTGCAAGTAAGATAAAATAATAGCTAACAGGTTAAGATTCTATTGTAGATGTAACATTGAATAATGCAAAAAGCTATTTTATATTGTATCTACATTGTGTCAGTGAAGTGAATACTAATGTTTTTAGTGAAAATTATGAGTAGAGAACTTCTCTTACATTTTTGCAAAACTAACAAATCATATTAGAGTTTTTATTCTTAATGGGATATGAGTTTAGGATGAACTTTCAAATACTAAAGAACAAGGAAGAGATGGCTTTAGCAATTCATAAATATGGGTTTCTCTTATGTTCTTGGTGAGTTCTATTATCTTTTCTCACTCAAGATAAAGACGTACTTGAAAGCCCAAAGCTTCTGGGATGTGGTAGAAAATGATGCTGATTCGCCAACACTGCTTGATCTTTAACCTTAGCTTAAATGAAAAAAATATGAAGATATCTGATAAAGAAGCTTTGAAGATTTTTTTTTTTTTTTGTCAAAACAGTTAGAATAACATTAATTGCAAATTTCAATAATGGTGATAATTAATTAAGAAACTAAAAGAAAAAGAAGAAGAAATTATATAGATATATATATTTATTTAAATCAATATAGTAATTTTTCTAGCATATGTACATATTTTATAAACTATAGTAAGATTTCTTACGAAAAATTCTATTAGGATAACATTAGAAAAGGATTTATGGAAATATGTAGAACCATTTTATATATATATATAAAAAAAAACAGAGATATTATATTAATGTCAAAAGAAAATTATATAATAAAGCATAAATATATATATTATAGGTAGAGAAGGGAGTGCACATGACATAATGCAACCTCCACTCGTAATAAAACATTTCATTAATTTCCAAACCAATAAGACAATATAAAGTGTAGGTTCCTTGACTCTTAACCCATGTCATTTATGCCTTCTAGGTCTTCTTCTTCTTCTCCTATTTAACAGACCTTATGCACCAATTTTTTCTCGCTTTTCTCTCCTCTTAACACTAGACAAACAGGATCAACATTTGAATCCTTCCACATCCTCTTTGAATCCTCTACCATCACCATCATAAAGAGAATTTCTCTAAAGTTCACCCCCCAACTTGATTTCTAACATTGAAATTTTCCAAGTGTCATAACCAAATATGACCGATCAATTTACACAACCATTACTCCCACTTAATGCACCATAATGTGAGCCACCACCACTAATAGACTCTCCTCGTAGAGCACTTTATAGCCAAGCCATTGACTTCAAAGGGGTTAGAGTTGTTTTTTACTGTTCAAAGTTTAGAAAAAAAATCAAAATTTTTGTAGAAAAAATACTACCATTTTTCTTTCCTTTTTTTTTTCTTTTCCTTTTGATTATTGAAATACATAACCTTTGATCTACATCCATCCATGAGTTATAACATATTTCAACTAATAAAAAGGGCACTTTATTGACTAATAGCACTTAAATACTAAAGATTTGAGTAGACATAGTAAGAAAAGATTAAGAGACTAGTTTTACAAAATAAGAAAAAGAAGAAGGTAATTTTAAGTTTTGAATGCTTACTTAGTGTGATGAAGTGGAAGAAGTGACAAACAGGTACTTGAGAAAGTAGGGTCCAGTGGCAATTTCATAATTGCAGGTTCTTATCTCGAAGAAAACAAGCTAACTCGAAGAAATCATTACCTTTGGCAGTATAATAGGCTAGTTTTTGGCCAAATTCCTTCGTTTAGGGCCTCAAACGATAATTTTTAATATTTTTGATAGATTTTATTTTTCTTATAACATTTTATAGGAGTGTCGGTTTTGTACATTATCTGTGGCATTTCACTTATCTTTATATATACTTCATTTTAGAACCCTTTTAATTTTTGACAGTTTTGGTTCTATTTTTGGTAGCTTTTAAGCTATCCTATAAAATATATGCACTAGGACAAACAGAGAGTCACATACCATTTTTTTAGTAAAATTTTAGAGTTGTCATTGCTCTTTTCCAGAATTTCGATTTTTGGTGCCATTAGCCTAGGTATTCCTAGAATCAATAGGCTTTTGAAGATCTCAAGCCAATATTCATGCGCGAATCAACGATTTGTACCCTAATTTACCTCCTATGTCACAGTGAGATTATTCGTTTATCAGGTTTTATTGATGAGTTAGAACTTTCCATGGATTACTACAAATCATGAATGAATAATATATCAAGGTGAGTAGGAAAAGCTCTTGAATGCTCTATGAATGTTTGTTATGTTTTAACAAGTTTGTGATGTGAGAAAAGGGCAATGCATACATGTGAATGTATTTTCGTGATATTGAATTCGTAGCTATGGCTAGGATTGTATAATCTGCCATATTTAATTGTAATACATCCACAGTCTTGTGATTATCAATAGGCAAAATACATGAAAATTGGGTTAAAAAGGTGGTTGATTGGAAATGTTTGTTCACTCATGTTGGTATCCCACTGTTCCACATGATTCCTTTGTTTTTTTTTTTTTTTTTTCCTGCATTGAAATCCATAAACTAGTGATATATATATGTAAATTTAACTCTACGCAAGTCTGAATGAGATCAATAAATGGAAAATTATTTATGCTTGAATGGAGAAAACTTATATGATTCCATTAGGCTACTAATATAAAATTAAATTAATTATAAAAAATAAATGCAAAAATTTTAAGAAATTCGATTATGATTGAAAAAAATATAAATTTTTATTATAATAGGATCGGTCCCATTGTAACCATCACTTTAAATTTTCCTTGAATGGATTTCTCATCTATGGTCACAAAAGAATCGCTTGCTAATGGTAGATGTAGATTATGTAACTGTCCCATTAACATTGGCAGTGGATATTGTTCCTTTTAATTGAATTGGTTTGGCTTTTTAATTTATGGGTAGATATATAATAAATTAATAAATAAACACAGATCCAGATGATAGATTGGAAAATATATATATATATATATATATTAAATAATAGTCTTTTCCCCACTTTAGATTTTGCACCATATAATATTTATTCACAATAACAACTCTTGATGAAAATAATACTAGGGTATATATGGGATTCAACTTTAATAAGTTAAGTAAATGATCATTATAAAGAGGGGCGGACGTAGAATTATACGATTAGGGGGTCGAATTGATATTCACTCGCTACTATAGTTATATTACATTATATATATTTATGAAAATTTCATAATAATTTCAATGTGATATTTTTTAAAACTTCATGAAAAAAATCATTCAAACAATAATTAAAAGTATTTAATGCATTTCATAAGATATGATATATATGTTACTTTAAAATTAATTATTAATAAAAAAATATATTGAGTTAATATATGTATAAATTTTTCTTTAAATGAAAATAAATCATAAAATATATCTAGATAGGATATTTATTCAATATTTTTTATTCATTTCTCAAACATTACATGTATAAAAAAATATTAGTAAATCATATTATATCATTAATGTGCAATGTGATTGCTTTTAACACAAATAGATCATAAAATATATGTAGATAGGATAGTTATTCAATAATTTATGTACATTTAAATAACATTAATTGAAAAAAAAAAGTTACTAAATCAAATTATATGGTTAATGTGTAATAAGATTCAATTGTAATGTAGATAGTAATAATTATTACCTTATGGTATATTTTGAATATAAAATAGTTATTAACAAAAATTTATTTAGTTTGATAATTTTCTGATAAAAGAATTTAATATTATTAGTTATTGTGAAATAAAAAATTAAAAAGAAACATATATATGAGAGTAGTTAGTGTAAGAGAGAAAAAGTCGCTGGTGTAATAAATGCATGTTGAAAAAAGTAAAACAAGTATTCCCATGAATTTGAATCCATGAACCCATGAATGTAAAAGTAAATGCTTATCCATTAGACGACACTTAATTTTATGTCATGATTTTGTCTTTATAATATACATATAACACATATTTTTTTCTTTTTTAAAAAATTAATTTATTTGTAGATTTGGGGGCCAGTGCCCCTACTGCCCCCCCTAGATCCACCCCTGATCATAAAGTGCTTAAATATGTAGACCATATCGATTAAAATTTTACAATTAGTTATAATACAAGGAATACAATAAATATATATGTGTATGACAATTATGCTAACTCTAATAAATTACCTAAAATTATCTACAATACATGTATTTATCTATATTAAATATATATACAAAATGTACATGCTTATCACAACCTTTGCTGACCATCACAAATAGGGTATTTGTGTAGCATTAACAGCTGTGCTTATTGTAAATAACTATTATTATGAATATGAAAAAAAAGAGAAAAAAATTATGGAAACTCAATTTTTTTAATTCAATTAATTAAAAAATTAAATCTTTTCGCCTTTCATATATATGGTTATCTCTACATAACAGTTGTAATCCCCAAATTTTTCCTTAGTTAAGATACAGTTTTGAAATTGAAATAATATAGATATAACATAAAAGTCAATATGAATACCCTAATTATTGAATTTGATACTATTAGCATGGATAGAATGAACTAAATGAAATTAGAAGCCCTAACAATTTTAATTGACCTTTTCAAAATTGTCTGTCAAGTTTTCTATTTTAAAACTTTTTTAAGACTTTGAATTTCTAAAGTTTAACTACTAATTATAAGGAATTTTATTATCAATTTTCATAAGAAAATTCTTATTTAAATAAACTTGCAAATCAAATTGATCAAATTTTAAATTAGTTTAAGCTATTGTCTTTCGATGCATTAGACTTAAACAAGCCCATTTGTGCATGAAAACTCATGTCTTTTTAAAGCTTTAGGCATAAAGAAGTACATGGTACATGCAAACTCAAGCCTAAAGCCCAATTGCCCCCATCATACTTAGCATACACCCTCCCACATACAATGACTATTATAATGCTTCAAAGTCAAACTTTACTTTATCAAAATTAAGAGATAATGATAAAATAAAATTAGCAAAATATCCACTTTTTCTTCTTCCCAGCAGGTGCCATTTTCTACTCCCTTTCATCACATTTTCTTCATCAAATTTCTCTCTCAAAACTATTCATATTAAAACTCCATCATCAGGTCAAGACTAAGTTAGGTAAGTTATTATTCACTATTACCTTGTTGATTTTGTAAGAAAAGTAAGTATATTTAGTGCTCTTGTTATCTAATGTTGTGTATGAAGTTGTCAAGAATATTGGTGTTAGATAGGTGAAGATAAGTGATTAAAATAATAGTTTAAGGCTTAAAGTAGAGATATAACGGACTTTGGTTGGTTGCCTAAGGTTAATGTGGTGTATAGTTTGTGTAGTGTAAATTTATATGTGTAAAATCATTTTGAAGTTGTGAAAGAAGCATATAAACCTTATTTGTAAGTAGGAAAGTGTTTTTGATGGAAATAAGGTCATGATAAGTAGTTGGAAGATGTGAAATTTCGAAGTTGAAAATACAACTTAAGGTTATCAGGTTACGAACGTGATAGAAAGGGTGATCTTCTTGGATCACATTATTTTGTCTCATCATGGGCGTGATGGATCCTGTATTCTCGTCGGGATGGATTTTCCTTAAGTAGCCATAAGCATAATGGAGCTCATGTTCCTCTTGAATCAATTTTCTTAAAGTGATAACGAGCGTGATCATGGCGATTATTCACATTACGACCTAGATCACAGCCGTGATGGGGCACGATCTCCTTTGTTTTCTTTTGTAAAATGAAATGCCCTCAATCACGGGCATGTTGGTGATCGTGTTGAAGATCACAGCTTGGGTCACGTTCGTGATCCTTCCTCTGTTTCTTGTTAAAAAAATGAAAGCAAATAAAATAATAAAATAAATATAATATAAATAAATGCATATACAAATGCTAGATTAAGATCTTTTATAAATTCTTAGTCAAGTTAGATCAAGAGAGATGGGTTATTGATATGCTAAGTTTGTAATACCTAGATTTAAGAGCTTAGTTAAATTTGTGTAGTTGAATAATACTAATGAAAAAATCCTTATATTTCTTAAAGACCAATGAATTGAGGATATGATAACATGAAATTAGGACTTCTAACGATAACATGAAATTAGGACTTCTAACTACCATTAGATACTTCTACTTAGTTACATACTTAGTAATGTATGTTTATTGTTTATTGAATCTTTTCACTTGTTTGTAATTGTAATATAACAATTTTAAATGCAACTCAAATTGATTATATGTATGGGAATTGGGGAATAATGCATGTTGGATGATTGTTTTAATGAATGAAAACTTTTAATGCTACAAATGATAACTAATTGTTTACTATTGATTGGTAAAGTATGTTATTGATTGTCTAGAACTGATTGGTCACTAAATAAATTAAACTAACTCTTATTTGATCAATGGATGAATCAGACATCAATTGCACTACATTATACCATTACATTTACATGGTATTACTTTGCGGTATTGCTTTATTATATTCATTAAATCTAGTAAAAGCTACCATTGGATCGCTAACTCTACAGCAATTGAGTAGGCTTAAAGGACGTCACCTGATGAGGGTTGATTTGAAATGATAATACTGAATGGAAATTCTAAGACCCAATGAAGTTGAGAATATATATATATTTATTTATAAATAATAAAAGTTTGAAAATAATTACTTCTTCCTTAGTTCTTTGGGTCTCCTGGACATGAAATACTAGTGCTGGTCCTTCAACCCCTAAGAGAGGGCATAAATCTCCATAAGTTCAGGTTTCGGTCACATAAACTATATTTCGTACATACATTGCAGATGAGTGTTAATAAAAGATTGTGTGAATTTGTTCATATTATGTTAAGATTTTATTATTCACTAAGCTTTTTGTGCTCAATGCTCCATCAGATTTTGTTTACATGAATTAAGAAGGAAAAACCAAGACTCAAGAGTTGGATTTAGTTTAGATATTAGAGAAGTTTGATTATGACTTGGAAGAATAATTTTTGTATTCGTATTGAACTTTTTGGGAGACTAATGATGTAATGGTTTGAGCCAATGTTATATAAACTTTTTAAGACCTTTTGTTCAAGTGTAATGTTGAAGTCTTTTGAAGAAAAAGTTTTAAATTTATGTTGTAGTTATTTTTATATGTGACTTATATATACGTAATATCTTTTTGGTCTAATCAATCTCAATCCTGTTTTAAATGTCCACATCATGGTGTATTATAATGGATTTATGTTCATGTAGCTTTTGGAAAGCCTTAAATGGATTAAAATAATTGTCTGTAACTTTTGTTTGTTACATGTTACATAGATACTACTAAGGTATCCTGTAAGGGTGTGACAGCAGTAATAAAAGTTAATATGTTAACTAGATAAAAAGACCATATTCTCTATATGCAATCCTTTTAAGGAGAAAGTATTATGTCTTCCCCAAAATTTAATTTCCATATGCTTGAGGAAAAATATATTTTCATTATTTACCGTTGCATATCCAACATAGAGTAAATTACATCGAAAGGTCTCAATATGGGGTAAGTTTATTTGAAGTCCTAACATTTCAAGTAGTTTAAAAAAAGATCCCAACATTTAGAGAAATAGGTTAATTGAGGTCTCAACGTTTTTTAGTGTTAAAAAAAAAAAAGGTCTCAACATTTGAAAAAGTAGGTTGATTGAGGTCTCCATTAACACATGCTAATAGAGAACTATTTGATTAAAATTTAAAAAACCCTTCTTTTAAGGTTTTCATTGAAATGTATCAATAAGATAAATATTTAATTAAAACTTAGAAGATACTTTTCCAAAAGTTAGAACCATAAATGAACTTATCCCAAAATGTTGGGACCTTTTATGTAATTTACCCATCCAACATATTTGGAAGGAATTATTCTATTTATAATATATATATATATATATAGACAAATACATGCATATCCACATGATAAATATATACATATATATGTGTGTGTGTGTATATAAATACAAGTATATTGAATAGTTAAATAAAAATGCATTCCCATAAAATTTTAATTTCACACCTTGAATTAATGAGGGGTCTATGTCTACCTACATGTGTATATGTTCATGCTCAATAAAAAGAATTAGTTATAATAAAAAGAAGAAAGAAAAGTTCCCATGCGTACCACCATCTCTATAAATATATATATATATATATATATACCTCAATCTATTAATTTTAAGTCAAACATTCTAATCTGTCTCCACATAATTTTTGTCACAATATTCCACCACTTATTCTTCAATTATATTTCCTAAAGCTATTATTTAAATCCCCTCCATACACATGATCATCCCTAAATTTCCTAGTTCGTATATGACAAGACTTCTAGATATCAAGTGTGGATTGTGATTATTTTAGTTTGATATTCATTGATAGCTCACTTTATTTTATGTGCACAATGTTGAATGTTTGTTACATTGTAAATATTCTTTTGTTTCATCATCTGTAAATGAATTAATTACCAACTTGAGTTAAAAATAAAATCCTATACATTGCATATTGTCTCGTATTGTTGAAAGCTATCACCTCTTATAATGAGCGTGTGAAGGTCTAGAGGGGACCATGCCCCCTCATATATGAAATTTGCACTGCTACATTAGACCTAGGATGGGTCCACTTGTTAAATGTGGCGGGAGTATAGCTATTAATAATGGTGATTATGGATTAAAGAAGGTAACTATAAAATGAAGACAATTGTGGTGGACCATAGTAAAAGGCTTGGGAATTGATGGTGGTCCATCGATCCCTAACCCATGGTTGGAGGGTAGGGGGTAAACCCCAGACTTCATGTTGGTTATCGAAAGGCTGCATATGATGTTTGCATTCATATGGTTGCTCATGTATAGTATACGCTTGAAAAATTGTTTTCGCTTGTTGTGCTTGGGAGTGTACTCTACTTCACAAGCAATGGTTTTGCTCATACCCCCATAGATTTATTCATATTTAAGGTTCTCTTTGGTATAACATTGCGAGAAGGTTTCCATCTGTAAGTTTTTGAAACCACCGCTTTAGGTTTGGGCATAGGATAAGGAGTGAGGAAAATGAAAGAGCTCCTTTTTATCAAGCTATGTTATCTTTAACCTATTGCATGTTCTAGTATTTTGGGATGATTATAACCATTTGAGATTTAAATGTTTTATTTTGGAGACATGTACTTGTTGAAATTATTAGGGTATGTTTTGTTGTAAAATCAGTTGTAGATAAAATAATCTTTTAGACGCTTTATGATTAGCCAATTGGATTTAGAATTTGTCAAATGGATAATTTTTTCCTTGAAAGTATTTATGAGGGGTTGTCATGGCTAGGGTACCTTGCAGAGTGTGATAGAAGCAAAAAGCACTTACTTACATATATGTAGCTTTGTCAAATTGAATTTCACTAGGATAAGGGCATGTGAAACTCTAAAGGAGGTATAGGAAAACTTCGAAAATGATTTTGAAGGTACTGGTAGAGAAAAAAATGGTGAAGCACATAACTCTAAAATGAGATCTTAAGATGATAAGGAGGAAGGAAAGAGAAAATATAGAAGAATATTGATTCCTTGGGAAAATTTTTTATGACATGAAGGTGGCAGAGAAAATACTTATAAGTTTGCGAATTAAAGCTAAAATTTTTGCAAAAGACAAGTATTGTGATCTAGAAACACTCTCAATTTATGACATACATTAATAGTATCTCTTAAGTATCTGAAAATTATTGTACAACTCTCTAGTGATCCTTACCAAGATTTGCCATATATCTATTGACAACACTCATGGCATATGATCAATCAGGGCATGTACACATCATAGTATACATAAGAGATCCTACAACACTAGAATATGAAATCGTTGACATGTAATCAATCTCATCATCTGACTATGAAGACAAAGTAGATGAAAGTCTGAAATGAGCCACTAAAGGAGTACTAGCAGGCTTAACATTCTTCATATTAAACCTACAAAGGATTTTCTTAATATATCCCTTCTGATTTAGTCGCAACAAACTTGCTTTTCTATCTCTTATAATTTCCATTCCAAGTATCTTTTTGTTGCTCCTAAGTCTTTCATCTCAAATTTTCTGCTCAACTGAAGTTTAATCTTTTTAATCTCTCCTCTATTCTTGGCTGCTATCAACATGTCATCAACGTACAAGAGTACATATACAAAAGACTCATCATCACTTTTCTTGAAATAGATAACTATCAAAATTGCTTCTCCTGAAATCATTAGAAGTCATAAATGAGTCAAACCTCTCGTACCATTGTCTTGGTAACTGCTTTAGGCTATAAAAGGACTTCCTTAACATGCAAACATGGTCCTTCTTTCCTAAGACCACAAAACCCTCTGACTGTTGTGTGTAGATATCTTTATCAAGCTCTCAATACAAAAAAGTTATCTTCACATCTAACTGTTTCAACTCAAGATCTTGCAAAGCTACAATACTCAACAATACTCTAATCGAGCTGTGCTTTACAACAACAGAAAACACATCAGTAAAATCAATACCTAGTATCTGACTGTAGCCCTTTCCAACAAGTTTTGCTTTGTATCTGGGTTCTTCAACTCCTAGTGTTCCTTATTTCTTCTTGAATACCCATTTACACCAAACAATCTTCTTTTCTTTAGGAAGCTTCACTAGGTTTCATGTACAATTCTTTTGAAGGGATTCTATCTGCTCCTACATAACTATTATAAGTTACAGATAATTAATTTACAATGAATGGTAGAATCGTAATAAAGTATTATTTAAAAGGGTATTTTTGTCTTTGAATAGATGAATTTGGACAGGAGAAAGTCGCGCATGAATGATCGGACGATTTTGGAGTAGGTCGGCATTTAAGCTGCTAGCCTTTAATCCTAAGCTGCCAATTTAAACACAATGGACGACAGCCTAAACTCTAGCTTGGAGCCTTGGAGAAAATTTTACAAATTGTGGATTTTAGCCTACGCCGACATATAGGCCACCGACGTACCTAAGAAGGCCGCCGGCTTAAAGTGCCGCTTTGAAGCTTATTTGTCCCACAAAGATTCTAAGCTGCTAGCTTTGTTTCCTTCTTATCCAGCCTATATCCCTACGAGAAACAACTCTATAAAAACGTCCTACCTTCAGTCCTAACTCTCATAACCTCTCTTAAACTTTTAGAAACCCTAGCAGAAACTCTCCAAGATAGATTTCTTCAAGGAATTGAGTAAGTGATCTCTTCTATTCCTTTAGTTCGTTTTAGAATGATTCTTTCTAAAATTTTCTTTATTGTTGATGAAGGAGGTTGATCATTGGTAGAAGTTGAAGGAATCCTTAAGTGTGGAAATTGGGGATTTGCAGTTCTACAATCAATTGAAGGAAACTAAGAATCAATCTGGAACTATAAGTCATAAATATTAAGTTTTTACGGAAAATTAAACCATATGTATTGTTGTGGATGAATTGTGAATGCATAAACAATGGTGAATAGGTATTCTTGTTAATTAGGGTTTCTCTATTTCATTGGTGTTGAT
The DNA here is from genome assembly GCA_024138025.1 of Combretum micranthum. Taxonomy (NCBI): domain Eukaryota; kingdom Viridiplantae; phylum Streptophyta; class Magnoliopsida; order Myrtales; family Combretaceae; genus Combretum; species Combretum micranthum. The sequence goes on along the minus strand of JAMXBD010000236.1, from coordinate 1,281,793 downwards.
TTGGAGATTTGGCAATTCTACGAATTTCACAAGAGAAAGGTGTATTAGAGAATTCTAGTTTGATGAATTAGGGTTTAGGGTTTACATTGCTTATGTTGTTATCAAGGTTGTAAATTGATTTGTGGATGGATGATTCTTTGTTTATGTGTTTTATTGAGAGTAGGATTTCTATTCCTTAAGCTGAAAAGGTATGTCCTTACCATGTTTGATTGTTTGTGCTTGTAAGATTAGATGATTAAAACTGACCTGATTCTATTCGGCTTAAATTAAGAGTGTGTTGTATGTGCTTGCTGTGGTTAATAAAGACCACGCAGAGTGTGATACTGACACTGGTAACCTGATGATCTTTGTGTGAGGTTGTCCCGAGTGGACTCGTGCATTGAGATGATTCCGATAGATTAGGAGTAGTACGAGTACAGCACCGGGTGTGCGAGAGATTCCCAACACCATATATGTATTATTTTACCTATTTTCCCATACTGTTTGTTTTTAAGGAGTCTGAATTGCTCTAAGTTTAGGATTCGTTACGGATGATCTTAAACTATGTTGTATGCTGGATAAATAAAAAGATAATAATTGGTACTTGCTGCATTAGTTATTAGGTCGTATGTGAATTGTTTGATGTATGATCATGTGCCTGTGTTTTCGGTTTGGATATACTGGGCCTTTGTGCTTATACCTTTTTATTTTCAGGTTCAAGAAAAGACCAGGATTGTGTATGACTTATCTGGCTTTGATGTTTTCATAGAGCTTGGGGAGGACGATAGTGGAACCGACTACCTAGCTAATATAGATGGTTGGATTGAAGTTAGATTGACAATGATTAGTTTATTAAATTTCCTTTAGACTTCCGTTGCAAAGACTATGAATTATTAGTTTTATGATTCTTATGAAATCTTTCTTAGTTGGTTTGGTTTATACCAACATGGATGTTTTAGGAGTCATGTTACTGGATTTTATATATTAAGTATTCTTTATGTGAGTTTCGGAATTACGAGAAGGTATATTGCGGTTTATAGATATTTAACAACCTTAGCATGTTCTTCAAAAGGTGAGGACACGTGGCGGGTTGTAATGCCTTTAAGTTAGGGCATTACAACAATCATCTATTTACTAGAATTATTACAAGTAACAACCTCAGAGTAAGTAGATGGCTCTATATTAGAATCCATGTCCTCTATAACATTCAGAGTATAAGCTACCAAATCAACTTCTACATATCTCTAAGGAGGCCTAACTTCTCTCCTTGGTTTGTCTTTAGCAATAAAGTACTATGGCTGTGATAGTGTAGTAATAGGCCAAGAAGTAGGCTTTGGTGTAGAACCTGAACTAATCTCAAATTCTATGCATGCTTAATTTATGTTGTGCTTTAGTAGATGAAGTATTAGAAGACAAGTCATGTAACATAGCTGTTTCACCAAAAATGACATCTCTACTGGCAATGACTTTCTTCAATTTAGGATATCATAACTTATATCCTTGATACAAGGCTTAAAAACAAGGAATATACATCTTAGAGATCTAGGCTCAAGTTTTCCATTGTCAACATGAGCATATGTAGGACATCCAAAAATTTTCAACTCAGAATAATTAGTGGAGGTACTAGACCATACCTCTTGTGGAGTCTTCTTCTCAATTGCAGTTGATGGAGACCTATTAATCAAATAACATGCTGTAGAAGCTACTTCATCCCAAAATGACTTAGTAAGAGCATTAGAAAGTATACATCTCACTTTCTCCATAATAGTCTATTCATTCATTCTGCTACCCTATTTTATTAAGGTGTACCAAGAAGTGTTAGACGCCTCATAATTCCCTCTAACTTACACAAAACATTAAACTCATTAGAACATAACTCTAAACCGTTATTAGTGTGAAGACACTTTATCTGTTTCCTAGTCTATTTCTCAATATCGTCTTCCACTCCTTAAATGTAGGTAGAACATCATTCTTCTATTTCAAGAAAAATACCTAAATTCTTGGAGAAATAGTCAATGATAGTCAGCATGTAAACAACACCTCTACTAGAAAGCACTCTAGATAGCCCCTAAAGATCAGAATGGATATACTCAAGAGTACCTTTTGTATTATGAGTACCTATAGTGAATTTAACTCTCTTTTGCTTCCTAAAGATGCAGTGTTCACAAAACTTCAATTTGCTGATATCTTACCCATTAAGAAGTCCTCATCTACTCAATTCAACCATATTGACTTCACAGCCCTAGACACATATGCTAAATTCTAGTAGCATCTTCATCTGATAAAGAAGAAGAAGTGATGGCTACATCACCTGCAATCATATAACCCTGCAAAACATAGAGGTTAGTGTTGTTTTTCTATCCTTTCATCACCACAAGAGATCCCTTACTGATCTTCAGAACTCCACCTTCACCAGTATATTTGTACCCTTTTGTATCAAGAGTGCTAAAAGAAATCAAATTTCTCTTCAAGTCAAATATATTTCATATCACCAAGTCCTGACAACACCATCAAACAGTTTGATTTGATGGTACCAATACCCGCAACCTTATAAGAAGCATTATTACCTAACTGGACAACACCCTTAGATACCTTTTCATATATTGAAAACTAGTCCCGATTGGAACACATATCAAAAGTACAACCAGGGTCAAGAATCTACTCCTCACTGGTCTGAAGATCATCATTAGAAGCACCAAGAAGTTCCCTACCACTGTGGTCTTCGGCTACATCAACTTTAGCGGGTTTTTCTAGATGTTTCCCTTTTGATTCTTAGCAGCTCTCTTATTTTTCTTCTGCAACTTATAACATTCAGACTTGATATATCCTTTCTTCTTGCAATACTATAGTTTTTTTGTATTTGCTGATTTTGATCTTACCACAGGAATTGCGATCCTAACTTCTACCACAAGTAACAAGCTTCTTTGCCTGAGGCTTAGGTCTAATCACAAGATGTTTCATCTTCTCATAAAATGCTAAAGCATCATAAACTTCCTCTATGGTAAGAGAATCACAAGTATACAAAATTGTGTCTCTAAAATTTAAATAAGAGGGAAGTAGCGAACACAATAAAATTAAAGCTAAATCCTCCTCATCATACTTAACTTCTAAAGTTTCCAAATTAGAAATAATTTCTTTAAATATGGTCAAATGATCTTCTAAAGACCCACCTTTAGTTAAACGGTGTGAATATAGTTGCTGCTTCAAATGCAATTTACTGGTCAAACTCTATGTGATACATAATTGCTCCAATTTTAGCCATAACCATCGGTTGTCTTCTCCTTCAACACATCCTGCAATATCTTATTTGACAAATGAAGATGAATTTGAGAAAAGGCTTTTTGATCCTTACGTTGTTTTTTCTTTTGATAACCATGATGCAGGCATTTTGTCAAACCTTAGCAGTGTAAACCCCGTTTTCTTAGTAAACCAAACTCGATTTTGGAAACCAAAATAGAAAACCGAAACCCTAAAAAGATTCCTTAGGGCTAGTATGGAACCTAGCACCTAAATCCGGCAATACCGAGAACATAATCCTGGAACAATAAAAATGAGTTAGCTTTAGAATATAGTCATAAATAATATATTGAAACATAAAAAGATCAAATTTCATAAAAAATCATCTATTTCGAACCCGATTGTGATTTATTTTCGAAAATCGATCATTGATGCTTAAAAATAGAAAAATATTCCGGAAGACTCTTTAAAACTGAAATTTAATATGGAATTCAAAAATATAATTATAAGAATTTTTCGGTTTATGAAAATTAAAGTTATAGTCTTTTTTATCATATTTTTATTACTACCAGTAATTTAATTGTCTAATCTACATTTTTATTTCTAATCATTACTATTCACCAAGTACAACCAACCATACTCTATTATTACATCCTTACAACCTATCTCTTACATCCTATTTCATACAAATTTAATTTTCAATACAATTTTATTACTAAAATTACTTAATTAAATTTGAATCTTACACAACACAACACATACATTACTCTCTCTCCCCCATTTGCAAAACCGCACCCCCTTCCCTTTGTGCACTCTCTCTAATTTTGTTTTATTTTTTTCCTTTTTTTTATTTAATTAACATAAACCCTAATCTCATTCTCTATATATACCCCTTTATGCCTTTCACTTTCACTTTCTTTCTTTTTCACTTAACCAAACTCTTGCATTTTGTTCTCTCAACTCTCTCTCCCTCTTTTGTGCCGTGAACCCCTCCTCCCCCTATCTATCTACACACGTACAATTTTTCTTCAAGTTATCTTGTTCCAAACACTCAATAGGTAATAGATCTAAATCCTACCACATATAAAACATGTAATGGCAAGATTATACATGTGCGATTCCACTAAAAATCCCTATAAGCTTTAGGTAAGGGATATGAAAACACTTATACATGATTTTCATGCCATCACAACGTTGTTGATCTCTTTATTTAAGTTATTTTTGCTATATCTTATATATCTTCTTGTTAATATTTTTGTGAATATATCTTGCTACTAACCTTATCATCATAATGATCTAACTTGCATTTCATGCATCTAACATCATCAACATGCTAATCTAACTCTTGAGACTAGTCTTTCTAGCCTTGGGAAGCCTTGAATATGATCTAATACTTCCAAGCTTGCATTTGCATCCATAAAATAAATATCATCATACTCTTATTTTGTTTTGAGTATATAAATATCATAAAAAATTGTTTTATATGAATAAAAGACTTGTAGTATGATGGTAATAATAAGGATGTTGCCAAAAGCTCAAAATCTATTTTTATTTCCATCAAAAATGATTTTTGAAATTTGGATTTAAAAAAACATCCATTGTGAAACCCTATTTTCCAACTCCAAAATGAAGATTTTATATAAAATATGAAAGGCTTATGGAATATGTATCATAAAAAAATGATTTTGATGAGTTAAATATAATTTTACTAAGAGATATTTTTAAAATAAGAAAAGTTTGCAAAAGTTAAATTAGAACTTTTCTCAACTCCAAGAAGAGCATAAAATTCGTAACTAGTAGGAGTTGATGTAAAAACACCTATTTTTCAACCCCAAAATAAGAGTTTTAAAAAAAAAAATGGAAGCACTAGGGAATAGGTTTGATTAGGACTTAATTTTAGAAAAATCAAGTGAGTTTTACCTAAGAAATAATCTCAAAACACATTACAAAATTCGGATTTAGAAAAGAGCCCTATTTAAACACCTATTTCCAAATTCCAAAATGAGGATTTTAATTGAGAAAGAGAAGCCTTTGGGAACAGGTATAGTAAGGAATTAATTGTGGCAAGAATAAATGAATTTTATTAAAGAATATTTCAAAAACAAAGAAAAAGTTTCAACACATAAATCAAACTTTATTTTCATCACCAACAATTCTTGTAAAATTCGTAACTAGGCAAGACTCCCATGTAAACACCTATTTTCCAACTCCCAAATGAGGAAATTTCTTAAAATAATGAGAGCATTTGGTATATAGGTCATCAAGGCTTTATTTTAGTAAAAACAAAGATGATTTTTTAAGAAACAAAACTAGTTTTTCTAAATCAAGTATTCTTGAAGTATTCGCAAAGTGAAATTTATCTAAAAATTCTTTTTAACTAAACATCATCAAGAACATACATATATATATATATATTAGCTTATAACATGTCATTCATGATATTAACTTATTAATATTACATGTACATTTAATATACATGGTAGAATCAATGTAAAATTTCACAAAACAATTTTAGAAACATGATTTTACCTACTGACCAGATCTGATCTGAACTTTTCGAGATCTAAAAGCTTTCAAAACTTAGAAATAACATTAGAATTAGGTAGATCTTTCAAAATAGATAGAAAGCGACTATGAAAATTACGAACTTGAAAGTTTATGTTTAATAAGTTGGAATTAGTTATGGTTTGAAATACTCATTTAGGTATTTCTTTCATTTAGGTAATTTCGAATCGAAGGATTCTTTACCCCTGGACTATTATGAATAGAGACTGAAGACCATGACCGAGTGAGTTATACTTCCTATTTATGATTCCTTATTGTGCTGTAATTCGTAGTTACACTAGGGTGATAGGCAAAGATAAAAATGGAAATGCATGATGGGAGATTATAGGATTATGTATGCTTTCTTGATGTATTGAGAAAAACGTGTTAAGTATATCGAAACCGGGTGATTAATTGATGAATGTCCATATGCCATGATTATGATTGTTTGCGAATTGCTTGGTCACCTATGAAATTGTATTAATGATTACTCGGATTAACAAATAATATGGACATAATCACTTCACGTTACGCATGGTGCATTTAATAATGTTGGTCACCTATGATCTATAAATGTTATGAATTGAAATGAGTTACCCGTGATCCATAGAAAGGTACGGTTAATGGGTTGCCCGTGAGCCATAAAATGAAATAGTAAATTCAAGTTAGTGCTGTAGGATTCGTTAATCTGCTAACCTTGAATGAAAGGCGTAAATCCATTCAACATATGATTTTCGGTTGATCATATGTCTTGTGTGCCCATGTTGTTGTTGCATTTGATATGGATGACTAAATCAACTTGATTGTATGGAATTGTTGGATATGTATATTCTGGAAGTATTTACTCAATAAGCTAGTGTAGCGTATACCCCTACAGCTTCTCTTTGTTGCAGTGTCCTTATCTGTGGCTGCAACCTAGGAATTGGCTAACTCAGGTAAAGCAAGAATAGGAGTTTTCCTTAGAAGTTTATATTTTTGTATAGACTTCCGTAGGAAACCTTAAATACTTGAGTTGATGTCAAAAACTATTACCTGTGTCACGCCGAGGGTACCCTAGTAGTAATATACATAATACGATATTGTCAATGCCTTGATATTGGATTCGAGAAGTTCAAGACACATTAGATGGTATCATATGCATATTATCACTAGATTACTTGGAAGTGACAAGATTTTATAAAACAGGATCTTTTTGGTTGCTTGTTAAGAAATGATGAAAGTAAATAAAATCACAATACATAACTGAGCCTCTATCTGAGTTATGACTATTACAAACCATGAAACGTATCTCGGATTATCATATAAGGAAATTGATGATTAACATAACTACTACATATAAATAACTTTACTATTCTCACTAATCCATGATTCTTCTAGCCACAGGATCATACCAGTGTAATATCCCTGGAGGCTACAAAAGGCTGTTGCGTTATCCTGTAAGGACTGTAGGCGTGTGAGCATAAACCACGGCTCAGTGAATAACCAGAACATACCACATAACAAACAAGTTATTATCAATCATATGAATGCAACAATCAATCAAATAAACAATTACAAGCTTGGATAACCCGAAATCCAAGCAAGATGGAGATTTACGCCCTTCATCGGGTTGAAGGAAACCACATCTATGACCATATCCAGGAGAAACCAAGCATATAGGAATCATAACACTCATCATAGTTCTCTCTTTTAAATTTCTTTTTTTTTTTTTCCATCATCATATTATTTTGATCACTCAATTCCTGTCCTCTCATTTAGAGTCTCCACTAGTATTAGTTATTTCAAAGTGATACCATGGGCGTGTCCTTCAATTACCAGATAGTTCCATGGAACCAGCAGAACAAAGGTAATCTTGCGTAAAACTAATGCTTCTTGCTAGAAGTACCAAGCATTACAGAGAACCGAAAAACCAACACGTGATAAGCTGCCAATCATTCTTAGTATGCAAATATGCAATTCATGCAATGTATGTCAATTTCTATTAAAGCACCATAATTTATTAATCAAGTTAAGAGTGATCATCCATTATACAAACATATGACATGCCAAACAGTCATTGCCTTTATCAAACATGATCTTATAAATTTTATTAAAGTAATTTAGCAATCTCAACTCATACAACAATTGATAACTATGTCTAAATTCATATAGTTCAATTATTCTCTTATATTTTAACGCAACTAAACTAACACATACAAATGTAGTAAGTTTGAGTTACTACCTGCTCATATTGCTTAATCGTAGTAGTCAACGGGATAGTCTTAACTGTATCACTTTCACTATTGAGATGAATAATTAAATTCATCAATAAAATAGAAATTATTACTTGACTTTATGAGTTGTTAAGTGTCCTATGCTGGTATTTGGTTTCCTATCTAGTACTATATTGGTCCTTTGACGATTTTGTGACAACAGTTATTTATTTACTATTGGTGTCGTTTTATTTTTCTGATCCTATTTAATATTTATAGATTCCCGTTAGATGGTTGTACAATGTATATTTAAAGTTTTTGACTACTCAATATTACAACTATTATCAATTTTGTAACATTTCTCGGTTTGTTTAATAAATTAATTATTATTCGATTTTTAATGTTTAACTCTATTGTCTTTCTTAGTCTATCTTACATAATTATTTTGTTATTTTAGTAATCTTATTGTTCACGATTTTATTAATTGAAAATTTTCCATTGATGTATATATAACTATATATATATATATATATAAAGTGTTTAATGACTACTTAAATTTTTTTTATTTTGTAAATGCAATAATTTTACTAACATAGAAATTAATAATATTATTAAATAATTTTATAATATATTTACTTATTTTTGAGATAGTAGTAATTGTAATATGTTGTATTAGAATAATTAATTTAAACTAACAATTTCTATTTTTTTAATAATAGTAAAAATGTGATGGGGAACTAATTTTACCATGATACAATAATGAACTCCTTGCATCCAGTTTTTTTTTTTTTATTTTTTTTATTCAACGTTACTGTTTCTAAGAAAATTTAAACAGTACAATTTTTGCAGACATTCAAAGTCTGCGTGAAGGAGCTCTCCGCTGGGAACGTTACTACGTTCAAAAATATATTTTTTTATTTTTTATATTTTTATTTTTATTTTTTTAATGTTATTATCATTATTAAAAAAAATTAAACAAAACAAATTCTGCAGACCAACGTCTGCAAGGTGCGCCCTGGAACGTTACTATGTTTTTTATATATATATATATATATAGATTTATATGTGCTATTAATATATATTCATTAATATAAAATAAAGTAAAGTCAAATAAAATAAAATAAAATAAATAAATAAAACAAAATCGGAACAGTAACTACGTATTTCACATGGTGAAGTTCCAGTTTCTGCTTCTTCACTTCTTTTCATTATTATATTTTTATTTTTTTTCTCTAACACTCCAGCTTCTATTATATGCATATGTATACATTAACTAGCATTATTAGAATAGTTTTATTTGTTTGAAGACAAATTCAACAAGAATGGATCATATAAGCTTGAATATCGTAATGAACAGTAATCACGAAATCTACTGTTCATCATCTTGTTCCACTAGACCAGATTTTATTTTACTATTTTTACACCTCCTAAACACTTCTAATCCATTCCTAAGAATTTATAGATCTTATACTTATACATATATTAACTTAAACACATAAACACACTATAATCTATACTTTTCGAATCTAAAAAAAATGGTGTAACTAAGTTAGGAGCTTTACCTTGATGAGCTGTTTTTGTGTGGTTTTGGCTCGTTTTGGAGCTTATTCCAATCCTAATGGTGTCAAAACGTTGTTTAGAGTAGTATTTTATCATGTGATTAAATAAAAACAAAGTGAACTTACCTTTTTCTCCTTCCTTAAGCTCAAGCTGCAAGTTTGTTTGTGTTAAAGAGATGGTGTTTGTGTGTGTTCTAAGTGAGTTTTTCTCCTGTTATGAAGCTCATATCTAAGGGAGTATGTGAGCTGTTGTCTGGGGTAAATTAAGGTGTTGTTGGGGTGTGAGTTATGAAGGGTTAATGGAGTTAATATAGAAGAAACAAGGGGCGGTGCTTTGGAAGAGAATAATTTTGTATTGTGTTACTGTTTTAAAGTTTCCTTTGCTGCATTAATTAAGGCTTGGACTTGGTTGAATATGATTGGGCAACACAAGTCTTTTGTTGACTCAAGCAACCCAATTTGAGGAAGAATTTCGGCTGGCATTAATTTGAAGCTCTCCCAGCCATAAACGTAGATAGCAAGGCAGATTCCTCATTAATTAGGAGGAAAAATTACAAAAGAGTACTTAGTTGATAATTATGCAAGTTTTAAGGTAGTTTATCAAACGAAACGAGTATAAATATGCCGTTTATTTTAAGAATTTTATCTAAAAAAATTCTATAGAGTTCCACATAATTTTTAGATTATCAAAAGATACAGTTTTGATAAAAATTTACGCGATTAATTCTTTGTATAGTTTTAGTTCCCACATTTAGCTTTTTATAAGTTAATAGGCCAATTTTTGTTTTAGGCTCTAATAGCTTAAAAAACCCTAACTAAAACAGTGGTGCGGTCCAAATATTATTTGAAGTAAAAAATATAAATTAGGGTCAGTTTATATTTCGATCGCGTATTTAAAACTTTAATAGTTCGTCCTTAATTATTGTTTTTATATAAGCGTTATAGGGGTATTTGTAGTTTATTGAACTTGGAATCTTATTTAAATTATTTCTTATCTCTAGAGTTTTTGATACCGGCTTTGAAATCTCATAAGTAGAGTATTAATACTATTTAGAAAGCTTTATTTTAAAGTTCTTACATAGACAGGACCAATACTACTTATAGATTCATTTTAGGATTTTGTCGGTTTCTAATCAGCTACCTTTATTTTCTATTCTATATTTATATCTTTTGCTTAAAAAAATTCGGGGTTTATGGACTTATTATTCTTTTGCAGGGGAATGCTCCTTAGTTTTATATATGATCCTGAATATTTATGGTTTGTATTTTTGATGCATTTTCTATCAAATTAAACTATCTATCTCCAATTGCTCAAGTATTTTATTGTCGTAAAAGAACACCCTGCATCGAATATTAGACTTCTGAATGACTATGGTAGTGATTCCTAAGTCTCGTATGGCATATGGCGGACTATTACGTTTAGGGTACTTTTTGGAGCATGACAAGTAGAACATCATCTAAATCCATTTGTATGAGAACCGCTTGCATCTTAACCTGCCATAGCGAAAATCTTGTGTTGCAATCCAACAATGGGATATCATACTTCACCATTGCCATTTTAGAGAAAACAAAACCAAACCTTTGGCTCTTATACCAATTTGTTGTAAACGGATCAGGCAAACAATGGAAAAATAAAATCAAAGCGATAAAGTAAAGCACACACAAGATTTACGTGGAAACCCTTGTGGGATAAACTATAGGCAGAAGAGAGGAATTTCGCTAATATTGAAGCATGAGTACAAATGGATGTGTATACAAGTCATCTCACAAATCTGAACTCACACATACACACACACCACACACACACACACACACACTTACACACATATGTTTTTGTAAGCTAGTGCAAAGGCCGTTGGCTTAAATTTGCCAACCATTATTTTAAGCTCAACGCCAGCCAAAGGCCGACGAATTTTCATTAAAGGCCAATGGTGTATGAGAAATAGGCCGGCAGCTTTGAGTTGGCTTACACGAATCCTTGCTCTCGAAAATTAATTCAAGAAATCCAAAGCCAAACCTAAGGCTGGCAATGTATAGTACAAAGGTTGCCAGCTTTGATAAAATTCGGGTCACACATTCAATAGTTTCCAATGTGTAAAGTGTGTCAAAGTAACAATAATCTTGAAAGGGATTGTTTGTACAATGAAAAAGGGTCCACTCAATACAAATTTTGTTTAAAAAATGGGTTATGTTAAACAAAATCGCAAATTAAAGTGAAAATAACTCCTAATGATTTCTAATAGTAACTTAATTGCACATAATAGTAGGATAATTAAATGGTAGGATTTTCATGACTTTTTGAAAAGGACTAAGAGTAGTGATCAATCAAACTTGGCTCATTAATAGTGTTTGCATTAGTAACATGTGCAAAGATAAATATATGTTAAAAAAATCATACTACTCAATTAGATTAAAGGTAGAACTTAGAGACAAGAAGTTGCTCAAGCTAAAAGGAAGGTTAAGTAGTTATGCACATTAAATAGGGCACCAAATAAATTCATGATGTCCTGTTTATACCTTATTGAGCTCAAAACTTATTGAATGTTACAAAATGACAACAAATGGATATCTGTTGTCATTCAAGGACAAGTACTACTTCATTTATGATACTGAGGATTGTCTAGTTATTATGGAAGATGCATGTGGTCCTGTTAACTTTGTAAAATGTATAGGTCATTATTTCCAATCAAATCAACATAATGCAAAAGAAAAACTAGATTTGGGCCATAATATTGGTATTGTTGCTATTGCAAATCAAGCCATTTGACTCAAAAAGCTAATTGCTAATCTTCATTAACCTCATTGAAGGCTACTATTATTGATTTAGACTATCAACCTGCTAGAGCTATGGTAAAAAATCTAGTTCATGATGAAAACACTTAGCATATCAATGTCAGTTTCATGCAATAAGATAAAGCTAAAAGAGAAGGTAAAGTTCAATTGGTACATTGTCGATCAAAAGATCAAGTCGTTGATATATTAACTTAGTCTTTGTCTAAGGAAAATTTTGAAGTTATGGGGCTTTATAAGGTTTCATTAATTAAAATCTTAAGGTGAAATATTGATGTTTAAGATTTTTCTACAATACTCATTAATTTATTAGATGTATTTTATATTTATATTTTGATCAATACAAAATGGTATCCCAAACTTTGTTAGTTTTTCTTTTATATTATAAGTAGAATAAGATAATGAGTTGGTGGGATAATATTATGTTCTAATGTAACTTTGATTAATGCAAAAGTTGTATTGTGATCTCTTCTCTCTCTCTCTCTCTACACACACACACATATTATAATCAATGAAACGAATGCAAATATTTTTTAGGGAAAACTACGAACTAAGTTTTTTTTTTTTTTTTTTTTTTTTGTTTAAGGATTGAACATATTTTATTTTAAATGAAATATTTTATTATTAATTTTGTCACATCATCGTCAATGTGACACTTAACCATGATTCATTGATGGTGTTGAAGAGATCCCTGAATGGCCATTACAGAGACGTAAATTGATCCCATTTCTCAAAGGTTGATATCTATTTTTAACCACTCGAAACGTTGATATCTCGAGTGAACTTATCTCAAACATTATAACCTTCCGATGTAATTTATCCTCTCTATATATATTATAATCAACGAAATGAATGCTAATATTTTTTAGGGAAAACTATGAGCTAAAAGCTCTCCCTTTGTTTTCTACAAAGCTGACAACATATGCAAATTTATTGATTGTGTAGCATATTATTTTATATTGGTATCTGGTCTATTTAATTGATTTATAAGTAAAAATATTTATTTTTCATTAGTACTTGTTTTTGACAACAGTTTATTTGATAACGATAGAAAGATGAAGTAAAAATGGCAAAATGATGATGAAACAAATAGACCAAATAACACTAAAATGGTTTATTATCCTATTTGATAGTATAGATTAACACATGATTTGGGGGTTAAGGAAAAAACATATTAATAAAAAATTATAAAAATGCCACTGAATAAAAAAAAAAAAATCCAAAACAGACAACTTAAACTCGTATGTGGAAAAGAGGAGTTTAAATTACGATATACTTGTCTCTTGAAGGCTCGAGTTTAATGTAATTATATTAAATCCATCTCTTAAAAAAAAAAAAAAAAAGTTCAATAAAAGTTCCCACATGTAGCTGCACAGTTTGTCCTTTAAACTCATGCATTAATTACCTTGCATGAGTTGTTAGACTTGATACTGTTTTATCTTTTGAACTCCTGCATTAATTGGTTTGAAATGCCAAAGCTGCAAAACCATTGAGAGAAATTCAACTATTGCGTGGACATGTCTGTTTTGTTTTGTATGTAGGGAATATGGAATGAGCGCAATAACAAGGTGTTCGACAACGGACAAATCAATTCTACGTGTCTTAATCTAGCACGATGTGCAGCACATGAATACTAGGCAAATCTAGATGATTGCCAGTTGGAGCCCCCGCCAATTAGATGGATTAAATTAAATGTATGTGGTTCATCTAATAAAGGAGTAGCTAGCTGTTTAAGAAATGATACATATACGTGATTATTGAAACCAACTCATCTGAAACTATACATTGGATTATACTAGAGAGATTTGAACCCTATTTCCTTCGTAACATGCTCTTCGTATGGAAACAACAGATCCAAACCTAGTTGATGTTCATGGTGCATGAAACGAATGCAACATTGAATTCATTTTTTCGTCAATTCAGTTACTATGGAAGACTTTCAAAAGTTGAACTCATTTGTCAAAGGTTTAATATGTTAATCTAGTTTTGTTTTTGGATGTACAAATAGGAAATACTTATGTTAGGCATCTAAAACCTAGTTGATGTTCATGGTCTGTGTTGATGACTTTCGTTGTTGTTTGGCTTGTAAGTGAATAATGTTTCCTTTGTGTTTGAAATGTAAATGCTTTCTTCTATTAAAAATAAATAAATAAAAGAAAAGAGAAGAAAAATTAATAATTTAAATGTAACAAGGATTAAGAAATACAATCTAAGATTAAAAAAAAAAAATGTAGAAAAGGATCTTAGTATCCTTTATTAAATTACTCTATCAGAATGGCAATACTTTTTATAACTTTCGAACTAAAGAATGGCTATCAGGTAGGATGTATGCTAATAAGTAAATGGTAGATGATATTTTGTCCATAAATCAATATTTTCATTTCCTAGATGACCAAAAAAACTTAAAGCTACAAGATAGAAAATATACATCATAAATTTAAAAACAAAAAATAAAAAGGAATTTCACATTATCCATTAAAAATAAAATAAAAAAATGCACGTACATATATAAATCTTCTATCTAGCTTCCATTTCTCCTTTAGCTCTTCTGCTCGAGTCCTAGATGCTTGGAGTAGACCAATTTGTGATACCCCTACCATTCCATCCGCAGGTGCTAGCTTGAGAAATGTAATAGGTTCCGTAGGCCAATTATACCTTTTATGTTACCTTGTAAATATCGAGTCACTGATTTAGAGGCTACATTGACGAGGTCCAAATCCAACCAAAATTTAACTTTATAAGTTGGTTTTGCAAAATTGAAATATAATAAATTAATTCAGTAAAATCCAAGAATAAGTCATCTAATATTAAACGTATGAAAGCACAATTTAGGGATTTTGAAAATTAATGAAGCCCTAAAGATGGATCCAATGACCTATAAAAGTGTGTTCATATACAAAATTTTATTTTGAAGTATATGACAAGAAAATTATTGATTTACCAATTTGTCAAAAATTATTCACACAAATACTAATTATATAAATTAATTAATCAAATATTGATGCAAAATCGCAGTTTAAAATGTAATTTACTTTTACTATAAATGTTGCATGTCTTACATACGATTTTTGTGAAAATTGTAAAATTTTCTATTTATAATAAAACATGTAATTTTATTTTCTGTTTATAGTAAATTGCATTTTTGGCATGCGATTTTATAATATACTATAATTTCAAAATCACATGTTAAAGATGCAATTTTTATTTTTTTTTTTGTTAAAACCAAAATAGCATGCTTAGATATGATTATGTGTTGGTATTTTGATAATTAAAATTATGTAATTTGTATTTAGATAATTTTCATTTGTAGAATTGGTAAATATATGTTACACTCATATATAACATAATTGTTTAAGCTCATAAGTAGACTTGCGAGTAACTTTTCAAGTTTTATATTACATATCATATGTAGTTAAAATAAAAATGCTATACACTCACACAACCTAAATTTTATGCATTATCAATTCGTCTTCTTATTTATATATTTATTCATTTTGTATACCCAACTTCTAAAATTAACATGAATCAAGTCACTTGTGAGCTAGTCAAACTCAACTTGCTCAATTCTTAGCTCTAACTCGAACTTGATTTGTAGACAAGTCAAGTTCAAACTTTGATATAAAACTCATTCATTTAAATGTGTGAAATTCGAGCTTATAATTCAACCATCATGAAAGCTCAATTTCATTTGAATTGATCATAGTCCTACATAAAACATAGGACTTATGCCTAATTTGAAGATATTATTTGGGTAAATTACACTAGATAATATGAATGCTTATGAATAAATTTATTTAAGATACCAATATTTAAGGTGGTTAAAAAGAGGAATCAACATTTTACAAAGTAAATCAAATCAGGTATCAATGTTTTGCAAAGTTCATTTAAGATATTAATGTTTGAATTAATTTTCAATTAAGTTTTCTAAATTTTTATTAATGATTTATTGTTAATACATTATTTGACTCAATTTTCAAAATGATGATACATCCTTTTAACCATTTGAAATGTTAATACATTAAATGAATTTATCCCCAAACATTGATTCCTATTTTAAACCACTTAAAATATTGATATTTTAAATAAACTTACTTTCAAATATTGATATCTTGTTATATAATTTACTCAATATCATTTGCAACAGCCATGTCAAAATTTTATCCAATAATAGCTTTTTATTAAATTTTTTATATAAAATAAAAGGATAAAATATGTGAGAGCAATAGCCATACCTAAGCTAAAAGACCCTAAAATTAAAGGGCCCTTAGAATTTTTCAATTAGTAAGTGTACGTGCTATTATGGAAAAAAAAAAAAAAAAAGAAAGAAAGAAAGAATGAATGAAAGAAAGAAAGGGAAATAGAAAGAAAGAAAATGTTGAAGGTGTGTTTGTAATTTCTAAAACTTAATTGCATTTTACACAAATTTAATACTATGTGATCTAAGGACCGCTGTGTCCAACATTTTGTTAGTTCTACTCCCCTCTTCTAACTAAATCACAAATTATTGTAATGACATATGCTAGCAAGTTGGTTATCAAGTTAGTCTGTTCTTTTTATCATATGGTGTCATGGTAGAAATTATATTATTGATACCCTTTTTGTTCTTACAAAAAATATATACATACATGTATTGATACTTGTATATTTACTTTTATTATTTGCACACCAAGAAATAAAGAAAAATAATTAGTGTTAGATGCGTATAAGCCCTAGATTTACCTACCTGAAGCTAATGTAGAATTGGATTGTAATTGTTAAGGTAACTTGATCATATCTTTTCATCTTCCATCACTTCCCCCTCAAATCCAACTAGGCCAGGCTTAACTGTGACCCGCATTTCATTATATTGGGCTTGTTCCATAAGTCTGTTTTCTTCCCTAGTTCTTAAATTAGTTTTAATTCATGCTAGTTGATGCCAGCTTTTTTAGGCTTTTTTAATTTGGATGGTGTGCTGTGTGGGTAATATTGTTGACTTAGCTTTGTGCGTAAAATACCTAAAACCTAATACAATTTACATTAACTAGCTTGATTCTTATATTTAAGTTTGTTTGTTTCCTACTATCCCATGTAAGAATATTATATCTTTTCATCTTCCATCAATTGGACATGTGTGCAAGTATGAATTTTTTATTATAAATATAGCACATCCTTATTTTAATTTTAGTTGAAGTTTTGCAATACCGAAAACAAGAGAAAAATACGTTAGATGGATGGACTTAAAATTTCTCACTTTTCATATCAGACCTGCATTTATTCAACAAATCAGAATAGTAAAAACGTTATTAATATATGCCAAGGTGACATCCTACATATTTTAACACTTCCTCTCTTCCTTCCCTGCTCTCCCAAACACACACACGCACACACAAAACAAGAAGAACATGGGCGGTCCTAAAATAAACCATCAAGTAAGACTGATAAGACAAGCAACCACGAGACATGAGGTTATTTCCTTTAAAATTTCTTTTAGCTTACATACTTTAGTAAAAATTTATAATCATGCTTAATAATTTCTTATTTTTAAAATTATTATGATCTAACTTATAATTTTGTCGTTCGAAGTCCTGTTTTAAAACTGTCTTGTTCTAATTTGTTCAGATTAATAATTAAAATATTTGATGTCTCCTCTTTATATCAATTTTAGATATTGTCTGCCTTTAAGATATCTTTTCCTTTTCCTTTCTAATCAATTCCCTAGATAAAACTTATCTTATTACTTCCACTTGATGTTAATGAGGAAAATGACGAGTTGAAAAAGTTTCACTGAGAGGCATATAATTTTCACCTTCGGGCCTACTAAAAAGTAATTTTTGTGTTATCAAAATATCTAATGGTTAGTAAACCCACTTGTATGGCATATCCAACATGCAAGTCCATTTTCTCAAGGTTACTTCTTTTCCAAGGTGATATATATTCTAATTTTAGATAAAAGTATAAAAAACGTCACATATATAGATATTTTCATTTTGGATAAAGAGTATAAAATACTTCATACTTTCATAAATTGAAGACATATAGCACAGCATGATATGGAAAAGATAGTCTAATAGAAAACTCAAAAATAATAAGAAGATTATCCTAGCTTGTGATATTTATTTCCATTATTTACTGCTCAAAACTATCTGTACTAATGACGGTTACTCTTGATTACTACAACTAAACTTTGTAAACACCAAATTACATTAAAATACTTAAAACTTTTGAAAAATAAATTACCATCTAATAACCACCACATAACTGTCATGAGGTTCTTCACTGTGTTTTTTTCTTTTGGTTATATTTGATCTAGAGGACGCAAACCTAAAATTAAATAATCTCATGAAGCTTTTATACTTATTCCATCGATTTCAAGAAGAGTGGCAAAACATATAAAATTCATACCGATTATGTCAAAGTCACACATTGTTTTCGCTACTTTAATAAGTGGGCAGTGGGCACACCTACGCCTTATAATGTTGATTTGAACATTGCTTTTATTCAGGGTAAAACCGACCTCATTGAATCTTGACATATTCTGATTATAAGTCGTAATCACCAAATCCAAGGCGGTTTGAATTGAAATATATAACGAGCTTAAGCAAATTCCAAATATGCATATGTAGTGGTGTGTTGAAATATCCACACATTATAAGAAAATTAGCTTTTAGAGACAAATATTTTATTTCTAAATATAAATTTCAGTTGTAATATTATAAAAATATAACTTATGTTATTCATTTTTCATAATAAAATTTCTATCTCTAAGTACCTATTTTCTTATAATGAGAGTAATTTATAAATAGCAATATATAGACTAGTTTAGTTATTTCATATAGAATTTCAAATTTCTAGATTACTTCGTAAAATTCAATTTCTACCCTATAAGACAAACAAATAAAATATATATATATTAATATGTTTATAAATGACAGGCTCAAGATCAACTTTTTATAGTTTTGCTCTCATATATATATATATATATATATTATCATCGAATTTACAATAATAATAATAACAATAGCAACAAAGTACTATTCTATCGAGAATTGATACAAAGGTTTCCATGGAAAGCGTATTTTCTGGAACCCATAAATTCAGAAATTTAAAATATAGGGGGTACTTACCTCTGCACTGACGTTGAACTCAGTAATTATCTCAACATTTGACATGCACAAACTTTAGTCAGGTCTTGTTTTTCCCTCTAGTTGTCATCGACTATATATTAAAACCCCTGCCGACATACCAATAATGGAAAGAACAGAAAAGGTAAAAAAAAAAAAAAAAAATGAAAAGAAAGAGGTGTAAATATAGTCATCGTCGGATTAGACCGAGCCAATTGTCTATTACAAAAGAAAGAATAAAATGTAATATGTAAACTTTCGTGGGAGAACATTATATAGTGTATGATTGATTAATTTTTATTAGTCCCTATTTAATAACTCGTAAAACACATATACATACATACATACATATATATATCTTATTTCAAGTTAATTGGCTAATGTGTGGGCATATAGATGTATGTATAGAAGGATATATAGATGAATAAAGATTTGCATTCCCTTACCTGCATGTTGCTCCAAATAGGATTTAAGAGGGGAAGGCAAACTATGAAGTTGAAAGTAATAGAGGATTCGAACCGGTATTTTTTGTTTGAGAGATTAGGAATGAAATGAACACTAAAATAACATTTTTTTTCCTGTAGAAAAAGTGATATTGGCGCGGCTCAATCTGAGATCGTATTTTACGTGACCAAATACGTAAATCCGTCTTCGGATTGAACCTCACCAATATCGCTTTCTCCTTTTGGCTTCCCAGGTATCCTACACTACTTCTTTTACGAGATTGTATATAATATGAACATGAATCTAACACACAGAAACCTTTCACATTGAATAATGCGACCGTGTGACTTATAGCCAGTTAGCGTAGGACATCCATATCAATATCATCACACACTTTGTGCCTTCCATGTGCTAAAAGAACGTGCGTGTAGGGCAATGACAATTTTTTCTTACTCCTCTCTCAATCTTTGAACATAACATACATCATTTAAAAAAAGAAAGAAAGGAAAAAAGAAAGGTGTAGTGTAGTAGATAGATAATTGGTGGTGCCAACTTAGAACGGACCCCAGAAAAGAAATGATTCACATTAGTAAGGAATTGCAGATACAATAAAGAATATTACTATGGTCCCTAAAAGGACAATGATACTATAATTGGAAGCATCTTTTGGTAGGGAAAAGAATGATAGGATGAGCAAAATTATTTTACGGTTGTACGTGTAGAGGATATTGGTTTTGTTGGTGTGGCTCCGTAAGTGATGGTATAGTGGGATCCCTCATAATTATGATAAAGATTCCATGAACTTTGAAAATATATATTATATGTTTGGATGGAAACTTTTAGGTTTGCTTTTGGTTGGAGTGTGTATGACATTATCAGAAAAAAATTAGAAGATATAGATAAAGGAAAGGGAAATTGAGTAGTGCCCATTTTTTTTTTTTTTTTACAAAATATGAAAGGATGGTGACTCATGTGGCTGAGACATAAATGGAAATTTGGTTTTGACTAGAAAATTATAGTTCAAAGGGAAGAGATAATTATAATTTAACTTAATTACAAGGGACGATGTTGTCTTAAATTCACTAAATGCAACTAATGTTAAAGATAAAAGTGGCTGTACTATAAAACACTTTTGAAACAAATGATATGTTTTTGAATAAATCGATTGCTTAACAAAACAATTGATCAAACAGTAAGATGAAGTTCTCATAGACACAAATGGAGTACACAAGAAATTTTCCTATAGTAAATGATGAAGTTCCAAAGATAAAAAGACTTTAAAATGAAAGTTATATTTCTTATTCAAAAGTTGAATAAAGAAGAAGAATAAGAAGGAGAAGGTGACTTAAGCAATAAGAAGAAGTAAAGCCATTGAGGTCTTGGTCATGGTAAATCTATAAAAGAAAGAGAGCAAGAGCTGAATGAGAGAAGGAAAGAGAGAGAACAGGTGAGATGAGGATAATGGTGTGAAGGAGGATGGGAGAATGTATAGTGGAAGGATTTTGCCTCGGGATGAGAGTGATAGAAGGAGAAGAAGGTGAGTGGAATGATGTCAAAGGGGAGCAGCTGCTTACTTTTAGGGTTTGTCTTTGTCATGCTTAGTTTGTACTCGATTAAAATCAACAAAACACCCTTTTTTGCATCTCTCTCCGCATGCACACTCAAATATTCTTCTCCGGAAAAAAAGAAATCCCCAAAACCAAAAACATCCCAACTTCTTTTGATTGTACTAATATCACCTTTCTTTTTTCCTTAATGCTGTTATTTTTTATTGGACACAACACCTTTTCCTTGTATCATGCCTGCATTAATTTTGTTAAACATATATAATAGTGTGGGAGAATAACATAGTTGGCTTATTTGCACGCTGTCTAAACAAATCATTCTTGTTACTCTTTTTAAGGATATTTTTATAGAGAATTAAACAATTAAAAGAAATAACACTTTTGGTCAAAAGCACTTTTTAATGGGGGTCTATCTTCCCTCATTTGTGATCCATGTTATTCTCATGCTAGGGAGTTAGTAAATTTTCTAATACTCAAACTAATTAACTAATGGAGTCGTGCATTCTCAAATGAACATCCCCAATAATCCAACTTATAAGGGTTAAAAAGAAAATTTACAAGCGAACCCAATTTTATCATTCAATTTATGGACCCTTTGGCCTCATATTTTATCTCAATAACCGAATCAGTTACTAATACACATAACATAAAATATATAGGTTTCAAAATGAAAAGAAACCTTGGCCAAAAAAAAAAAAAAAAAAAAAAAAATGAAAAGAAATTTTCCTTAGTTATCATGCGTGATATTTAGATACATAAAAGTTTTAAGAAATGATAATATTTTATCAACGTTTATATAAATTGATGAGTATGTATTTTAAATTAACATGAGACTTTGGCTTTAACTTATTTATTAAAGAAATGGTCAAAGGATATATCAGGGTCGCTATACTTAAAAGTTTCCTACTTATAATTTTTCCCTTGTTTTGCCTAAGTTATTTTTTGGATAAAGTCATATATATGGAGTATCTCTACTTACAATTTTTTAGCAATTTAATACTTCAACTTTTATTTTTTTTTTAACAATTCAATACTCTTTTTTTTAAAATTTGGTTTCATTTGATTGCTTGAATGGGCAAGTTAACAATCATTAAAGTTTTTTTAAATTTTGGTGTCTAAACTTTGGATTCGATTGCATTTTAATATTTATTTTTTAAAATTTGATTCATTTTGGTGCCTATATACTAACAATTTTTTAATTTTGGTGTCTAGACTTTGGATTTGATAGCATTTTACTATTTATACTTTTAAATTTGATTCATTTTGGTGCCTTATACTAACTAGTTGATTAAAAATTACTTTTTGACTTTTCTTATTTGATGTATTAATGAAACTTGTTTACAATCGATAACAATAACTGTGCATAACTTTTAGATGTAATATTTGATTTTAGCAAACTTTATACCCTTATGATGCTTTTATAAATGCATTTCTATTTGAAAATAGGATCTGGTATACATCTTCCAACTATCCAAACTAGGTAAATTTAAAATGGTCATAAGTTGCAAAATAAATGTAATTTAACCTCGAAATGCAAGTTTTCCTATTGGTGATCTAATTATAAACACATAATATAACTTTTTTTTTTTTCCGTAGTATTTTGGTATAACTTTCAAAGTTTGTGATTCCATAACCTACAAGTGGGATATCTAATGTTTGTAAGTTTTGGAACATTCATGTTGCAAACTATTCGAAAATTATTGACTCAATATTATATAGTTGAAAATTGTTATTTCACCGATAGACTTACCTAAATCTTATATTTCTTGCATTTTTTTTGAAATTGATGTGATGTTAATATTATAATCATGACCAAATTTTAAAGAATTTGGGGTGAATGTCATGTTTGGTACCCAAACTTTGTTCACTTATGTAATTAACTATCTGAAGTTTAAAGGTGACAATATACTACCTACAAAAATTTTGAATGTCATTTATTGTACCTATTAGGAAAAGAAAAAAAGAAGTGAAGTTCAAGTAACTTATTGTAAAACTTAGAAAAGTTTAGGTTTTTAATTACAAATATAAATAAAGTTTAGGTATCAAATTGACACAGATAATTAATTGCAAAATAAGCACAATTCAAGTACCAAATGTGGTTAAATTATCCAAGAATTTACAATTATTATCTTTCAAAATTTTACAGTCAACATTAAGTGGTATGGGAATATCTAAAAAGATAATGACAAAAATGGTATCTAAACTTTCACAAAAAGAACAATTAGGTACCTAAAATTTGATTTTGAATAATTTGATACCTGAACTAAATTTTCATTGATATTTTTCATCTATGAAATTGGGTCTTGACAATTTTGATATATGAACAAACTTATCGTGAACTATTTTCATATCTCATTTCACTTATTTCAAGTATGAAAAAAGTTAATAAAAACTATGTTCAGGTACCAAAATTGTCAAAACCAAATTTCAGGTATAAAAAATGTCAACAAAACTTTGTTTAGGTGCTAAATTGTTCAAAAGCAAACGTCAAATATCTAATTGTTCTTTTTATGAAAGTTCAAGTATTATTCTTGTCATTAACCCAATATCTAAATAATGTAGAGATTAGAAAATTATAAGCAAAATTATCAAATAAAATGCATATTTACAAAATATAAAGGTCACTCCAAAATAACAATAAAAATTGCAAAGTAAATTACCTCTTTAAACTTTTACCAAAGTTCAAATTCACTCCTTAAAACTTCAAAGTGAGTCTTTCAAAAATTGGCATAGTTAAGAATAGTGTCCTTAATCCTATTTTGTTTTAACGGAAAATATTAAGCATCCTTAGCTCTGCTAATTTTCAAAAGCTTAAGAAGTCAAAAGGCTCATTTTAAAAGTTCGGGGGTCGATCTATACATAGATAAAAGTTTAGGGGTGTGATTTGCAATTTTCCTAACTTATAATGCATAGAATATTGTAAAATTTAGATGATATTTGTGACTTATGTGATTTATTATGAAAAGTAAAAGAAAAATATAAAAAATAAAGATTCATACATTAAAAGATTAAAGGATGTACAAATTTTTTCTCCAACTCTCTCTCTCTCCCTCCCCACATTATAATAGTCTAGTATTCCTAAAATATAGAAAATGAAAAACGTCAAATTTAATACGTGAACCTTTTATAAAAGTTCAATTTAGTATATGAATTTTAAAGTGATGAATTTAATATTTAATCAAACTTTTTATAGCTAGTTTTACTACTTCATCTGAGGTAGTTTGTTTTGTTCACTGATGTAGAAAAGGCAACCTATCAAATCTAGATATGTTAGGGGAGGTAATAAATATTTAACAGTAGGATGTCTTTTCTACATCAACATATAGAGTAATTAGTGTTATGAAGGTAGTAAAATAACCATGAGAACTTTTATTGAATATTAAATTAATCACTTCAAAGTTTGAAGTATCAAATTAAATTTTTGTATAAAGTTCAAGTACTAAATACGACATTCAACTAGTATTTTTTACAAGGTGAATGTCATATTTGGTGCTGAAACTTTATTGAATTTTATAATCAACTACTTGAAATTTAAAAATGCTCATTTATTATCTATAAAATTTTTGAAGTCATTTATTGAAATAGCCATGAATTCCTTATATTGTATGCTAATATGTTATTGAAATGATATATATATATATATATATATATAAATGTGTGTGTGTATGCTTAGTAATATAATTAAGGGATGTGTTATTTTATATATGATTAGTATTATGAATTAATATAATTGTTGGATGTTTATAAATGTTTGTATAGTATAATAAATGTGTGTGTTTTTTTGCAAGTTAATATGCATATGTTATGTTTAGAATTTAATTAAATTGCTTTTGAATTTATTTAAAACATGACAGAATTTTTGGCTAAATTTAGACCCACTTTTTGAGCTCAAATTTAACTCAAATGCATTTGAAATTTGCCTAAATTAAACCTAGGACAAATATACCCCTAATTGTGAGATTTGGATGACATTTGACTTTAATTTGGACAAGTTAACCCTCCCTTTTGACAGCCTCCAATTTCCATACGAATTTTACTTCTTTTCTTTCTTCTTCCTTTCTTCCTTTTCTTAATCCAAAATCTTAAACCCTAAGCCAAGATTTACTACAAGCTTAAGGAGTTGAATAACATTCTAAGCCAAGATTCACTCATTTGAGTTTAATGTAACCTTTATCTTTTATTTTATGTCTTATAATGTGTTGTTTGTAAATGTTAGAGTAGATAAGATTGTGAGATGATGATTGGTATGAGATTGAGTTGGTGCATGAATGATAGTTTGAATGGGATTATGTGATTAATGGAGTGGTAATTTGCACTTTATAGGAGTGTGGATGTGTGGAGATGAGTGTTTTAGGAAATTGAAGAATGAGTAGTTGATATGTGAATTTGAAGTATGATTAGTGATTTGATGATTAGAAGTAGAATTCATGTTGTTAGGATAGCATTTGGATCATATAACAAGCTTTAGAACGTTTGGACTAAGTTTGGAAAATTTTTGAGAGTTGATCAAAGTGTAGTAAAACAGGGGAGTTCAAAAACAATTTTCGTATATGTTAAAATTTGAACGTACGCCGGAATCTAAGGATTCTACGCCGCCGGCGTAGCGGCGGCATTGAAAGCCCACATAATCAAATTTCTTAAGGCCG
Source organism: Combretum micranthum (assembly GCA_024138025.1). Classification (NCBI taxonomy): domain Eukaryota; kingdom Viridiplantae; phylum Streptophyta; class Magnoliopsida; order Myrtales; family Combretaceae; genus Combretum; species Combretum micranthum. Next base: position 1,255,737 of record JAMXBD010000236.1, on the reverse strand, counting down.
ACCGAACGCCGCCGGCTTTCGCTAGGAAAGTCAGCCGGCGTTCTTTCATCCATATTGTACGTTGGCTGCTTAGAATCAACGCCGCCGGCGTATGTGTCAAAGCTGCCCACGTATTTAGGAAAGCGGACGGCTTAGACTTCTCTGGATGTTTTTGAAACTTTGGGTTTTGGATTCTACGCCGGCTAAAGGCCGCCGGCGTGGGATGCAAAAGCTGACGGCGTACCCTTGAACATTGCCAGCGTTGGCAGTGTGAATTTTCAGGACATTGTACACCGGCTCAACGCCGCCGGCGTTGAGTACCGGCGTATCCCCTGTGCTTTTAAATTTTAAGAACTTTTTCTAAAATTTTCCAAAGTTTGTTATTTCAGTAATTATGTATTTATTAAGCGATCTAAGGTATAATAGGGTGCTTAAATGCTTTATTTTGATTTTGAATTAATTTATTTGGATTTCTTGGATGTATTTATATTTTGAGCTAGTCAATTAGAGTTTAACCTAAGTGTGAACTTTAATATTGATTAAATAGTGATAGATCCTTGCCCAGTCGACTCCGTTAATTCCCGAGCTATATCAGGTACGCAGTAACTTGCTTGTCTCTTTATTAGGATAGGCATCCAAATCAAACTACCTTAAATTAAGAAAATTTTATTGATATCTGAATGTTGATTGTCGTTGTTTGCCGTTGAATCTGGTTCGGAGAGCGGCACCCTATTCAGATTGGGGGCAGGGTACTTTCTCGTTAACAGTTAGAATGGTTTAGGAGATATGAGTATCCGAGCTGCTCATATCAACCCCCTGAGCGTCGTGATGCGTTACTCAGGAACCCCTAGTATTACGGACTACACCGGAAGGTGGGGCTGCCTAGTCTGTATGAACAGTAGGGACCACTCAGGGAGTCGGACGTAATACTAGAACCTTGTTGTCCGGAGTTTGAATACTCCTGTGTTGTCTTATTTATTAAAGACTTATTAATGAATAAGCGATTGTTGCATAATGCATCTAGCCTAAGAATGTGTGACTCACTTCGCATTTGTATTCGTTACTTGTGTACTGGGCCTTTAGCTCATATTTTATCTATTTCAGGTGATGATCCCGATGAGTTCTATACAAGTATGGGGTACGGAACTGACTTCGAAGATTTTCTTGATGGGTTGGAGGATTAGAGATGACCATAGACTCAATGGACCCTATAAATGTAATAGATTAGATGAGATTCACTTTGGGTGATGGTGTAAATATTGTGTTAGTAGAGTTGTGTTTTGAGAATTTTGGTTAAGGCTTATAAAAAGCCTTTGGATGTAATATGTATATATGTATATATGTAGCTATTTAGAAGTAGAGTTATTTCCGTTGCTAATATCTATGTCTTTTATTGTATAATATCTTATAGAATTAGATAAACAATTACTCAAACTATTCCTTTAGGCAACCTTACATATAATCTTAGGAATTATATGTGGTTGGGGATCCGTTATCTCCTATATCAAATATAGGGGTAAAATTTCGGGTCCTTACATTTATAGAATGTTGATTTTGTAGTTAATTGCAAAAATAGATAAAGCTGAACTAATTAATTACAAAAATTACTAAAGTAAGGCATCTAATTGCAAAATAGAAAAAGTTCAGGTAGCAAATTGTTCAATATTTTAAAACTTTAGATAGTTAACTAAAAATATTAATTAAGTTCACGTGGTATTTACCTAAAAATATCAAGATTTAGATCTATATGCTTACTAAATAGGTGATTTTACAACCCTGTAATTATAAGCTAAAAAGATAACTTTTAAAAAATTACACTTTCTAATAGTTTTATAATTATAATCATACAACGTTTTATTTGAAAGTTGTAAAGATGGGTGATTATCACATTTGGTACTACAAATGTTTTTATTTTTTTCAATTAACTACTTAAAGTTTATAAGTATCAATTTGGTACTTAAACAATGACCAATTTTACAATTAAGTCTTTAAACTTTACCAAAGTTTATAATTAGTTTCCCTGACTTTACTAATAGTAGTTATCTACTTTATCAAGGCACTATAAATGACCACGAAAAAGTTTGTTAGTAGCAAATTTATATTTTCGAACTTTAGATATTTAACTGCACAAATAGGTAAAATTCAAGTACCAAAACCTAAACTGGAGAGCCTTTAAGTGAAACTCACAACTTCCTATAAAATATCTAACCCTAGTCATCTTCTTCCTCCTTTCACATATTGAACATTAATCTCTTAAGTCTTTCTTCTCTTTCTCTAATGTTTCTCAAAAGATTTTCACATTAACTTTTTTTTTTCATTTTGTTTGGTTTAACAAGTTAGGTATGTTGGTGTTTGTAGGTGTACAAGTTGACATACATTAGGCATTTTCAAGTGAAGTTCGTTCTATTTCAAGACTAATTTCATCTTTTACATACAAAACTTTATGGGTTGAAATTGCATGTATCTAGAATGTTATCATGTGGTGTTATGTCGTTTTGATCATATTATTTTCATTAATTGCAAATTTTATGAGTTAAAGATTGTTGTATAAAATTGGTTTTTTTGTCATTATGTTGTGTAGATGGGTTTTGCAAGATTGTTGAAGGAATTTGGTGATGGGAATAAGATTAGGAAAAAAAAAAACGTTCTTTAAAAATTACAAAAATGCCACTAAAATCAAAATAATTCTAAAATTAGGTAACTTGAACTTTTATTTTTAAAAGAAGAGTTTAGATCGCTTAAAAATTGTCTCTTCATAAGGCAAAGTCATTTTCATTGTATTGACCTCGTCTTTACAAAAGGTGAGTTCAACCACTAATAAATTTGTCTCTTCAAGTCAGAAGTTAAACGAGTTATACCTAGATGCCAGACTTCTTCTTCTTCTTCATTTGGACACAGAAAATTTCTCCCCAATTTCAAAAACCTAACCCTAACTTAAATCATTTTCCTCAATTTTTAATTTCAATCAATTTTACAAAGGTTTTTACCCCTAATATGTTCAATTTGCATCTACTACAATGAATTTTTGTATCATTAGGAACTCGAGTAAGTTTCATTCAATCTTACAAGAATCCATCGCTCAATTCTAATTTCAATCAACTAAGATGATTTATAGTTCCTCTTTGAATTTTTCTTAATTTTTGAACATGCATATTCATTTTTTGTTGATTTCCTTTTAAGTAAGTTTACACAGATTTGTGAACATGCATTTACCACCAATATGGCTAAGAGTTACAATGCTGCTCTCAAATATGCTAGAAACTTACCTATCCCAGTGTTAGTGAAGAAAACATTCTACAATTGCAATACCATGTTCCATAGCTAGAATAAGGTGTTAAGTGCCCCTTGTATGACATTATTTAAGTACTAGGATTGAATATTCAAGGATATAACTACACCACGACTTGATATGGATGGTCAAAAGGGGGATCATGTTCAAACGGTAGAGTTAAGGCCTCACAAGTGCTTGTGTCAAAAGTGGAAGAAATATAAGATGCCTTATTCCCATGTAATTGCACTTGTGCCACACAAGTTGGACATTTTCATATATGGCAAAACCAACTATAGGTTTATGGGTTCTCCTTCTCATCAACAACAGATAATGTAAATTGGACCTGTCTCGACCTTTTAGTGTGGCATCCATTTCCTCATGATAGAAAGACAAAGGCAAACCCTAAAAGAAATGCTTTCAAGTGATATGGGTCTTCGAGAGGGTCCCCAAGGATAATCTTGTGATGCATGTGGCCATCGAGGCCACAATATCAAAACTTGCTAAAACAAGTTGGTAGTGGGAAACTGGAGGGATCCAAACCAGGAGGGTTCCTCCTAATAGAATTATGATCGAACTCATAATAATTGCATTTATATGATTTTAACAGAATTAAGTTATTATTTGTTTTTATTTATTAGTGTTTTCTCTTTTGAAAACTATTGATTATTTGTTTACAATGTCTCTTTTCCACTTGTTTTCAAATGATCAAGGTCTACTATATAGCTAGGTCCTTAAGGGAGTAGATAGCTCATAAGTGACAATTATCCTAGAATAGCTAGTAAGACTTCAACTCAATAAGCCTTGTTTTCCTTGTTTTCTTCATAGAATTTATTTGCAATTTGCATGACAATACCATTATCTTATCTTTATGTATAGGAGAATATTGTATTGCATTCATGTTATCTAAAAGCTAAGCTCAAACGGCATGGGGTGTATGGGTAAGGGTTGGGGGTTAATTGAGCTCGACGAATGGAGTATTTCGAAAATCTTATCTTGCTTCAAAACAATCCATACATTAACACTTAAACTCTAAGTTGGGGAAATAAACCTATTTTTTTCGGATAATTTGAACGTAGAGAAATAATCCACCTCCCCCAGATTTCAATGATACCTACCTTTAAAGAAGAAGACTAATCTCCAAGAGAGGATGAAATAATTTATACAATCTAATAATGCTACTTTAAGAAATCATGAGGCATCTATCAAAAAAATAATGAATCAAATTAGTTAGATTACTAAATTACTATCAAAGTGGAATCATGGCTCATTGCTAGATTATATAGAGCCAAATTCCAAAGAATAAGTTAAGGCAATGACATTGAGAAGTAATAAAGGGTTGTAATATGGTCTTAAGAAGAAAGCGAGTGAAATTATTGTTGAAAAAGAGATTTCATGAGTAAGTTGAGGAAAAGAATGAGATAACATAGCCCTCCTAAGGTAAAAGAATGCATTCCTCGAATTCTTATTGAACTCATCTCAAGTAGGATAAACACTATCGTAAGTTTCTAAACTTATTTAAAAAATTACATATTAACATACCATTCATTGAAGCACTATCATAGATGCCATGATATGTGAAGTTCTTAAAGGACTTATTGTCCAACAAGAAAAAGCTGGAAGAGCACTCTATTGTGACATTAGGAGTACAGTGTTCAACAATCTTACAAAACAAGCTACTTAAAAAGCTTAAGGATCTAAGGAGTTTTAATTTCCCTTGCCTTATTGGTGAGTTAGCTATTCAAAGGGCCTTAGTTGACTTAGGGTAACATAAATTTAATGACATATAAGCTTTTAAGAAATTAAGGCTAGTAGAACCACTTCCAACGTGTATGAGCTTACATTCAACTAATAAATCTATTAAATTCCCTAAAGGATTGATAGAAGATGTATTGATTAAGGTTAAAATTTCTTCTTCCCTATTGATTTTGTTATCTTAGATATGGATGAGGATATCAAAGTTTTGTTAATCTTAAGTAGGTCAATTTTAGCCATGACTCTAGCTATTATAGATGTAGGTGATGAGGTAAGTGATGGGGACTTGGTTGTAAATATCCTAACTATCATTAAATAACCCTTAAGGAATGATGATGTTTGTTTTTCAATCAATGTGTTTGACTAATCTATTTCGAGTTGTTTTCAAGACTTACTTGTGAAAGATCTACTGGAGTTTTGCTTAACCAATAATGAGGAAGAATATATAAAGAACCCTAAGAATTTTGGATTGGTATCTCCCTAGATGAAAACAAATTTATAATACCAAAGCAAAGGTTTCCAAAGATAGCAAGGGATAATGAAAATGGCCTTAAGCTTCTACCAAGCAACTTGCAGTCTTAGAGTTGAAGTAATTACCAAGCTATCTTGAATATGTTTCTTTTAGAGAAAGACTTTAAGCTATTGGTAATAACTTTATAGATTTAAAATCAAATCAAAAGGAAAAGTTGTTAAAGGTATTAAGAGACAGCATTAAGAGACAGCATGAAACCTATTGCTTAGAAAATTTTGGATATTAAAGGTATTACTCCTTCATTTTGTTCACATAAAATATTATTTAAGGAATGATTTAAGTTTATAGTGCAATCTAAAAGGTGATTGAACTTAACTTCATGGAAGTAGTCAAGAAAGAAGTAATCAAATTGTTAGAGGGTAAATTATGCTAGAAGATATCGACATTCAAGGATAAGTTCATTTGAGGTATCAACATTTCAAGTGGTTAAAAAGAGAAATCAATGTTTTGTAAATTGAATCAAATGAGGTATCAACGTTTCATAAAGTTCATTCAAGGTTTCAGTGGTTGGATTAATTTTTAATTAATTTTTCTTAGTTTTCGTTAATATTAATAATTTATTTGACTCATTTTACAAAACATCGATACCTTTTTTTAACCAATTGAAATGTTAGTACCTTAAATGAATCAATCTCCAAATATTTATTCCTCTATTTAACCACTTGAAACATTGATATCTTAAATGAACTTACCCTCAAATGTTGATACCTTTCTATGTAATTTTCCCAATTGTTAGATGCAGGTGTGATATACTCAATTTCAAATGGTTCTTGAGATAGCCCAGTTTAAGTAGTACTAAAAAAGGTGGCATGACGATGGTCCTAAAAAATAAAAATGAGATTATCCCATGACAATTGTCCTAAAAATAAAAATGAGATTATCCCATTGAGGAAGGTTACTGGTTAACAAGTATACATTGATTATAAGAGATTGAATGATAGCACTCGTAGGGACCACTTCTGCCACCATTTGTGGACTAGATTTTAGAGACGTTTGCTGGTCACATGTACTATTGTCTCTTAAATAGGATGCTAGGATATTTCTATATTCCTATAACTCCAAAGGACTACGAGAAAAACAACTCTTAGTTGTCTTTAAGGTACTTTTACATAGCATCGAATGCCATTTGAGTTATGTAATGCATCAGCTATGTTACAGCGGTGCATGATTACTATTTTTGAGGATTTTTACATCATAGAGGTATTCATGAAAGATGTTTTAGGTATTTAAGGATTTATTTGAAGACTATCTCCACAATTTGGAGAGAGTACTAGAGATATATGTTAGCAAATTAATCAGGTTTTAAATTTGTAGAAGTGTCACTTCATTATCTAGGAAGATATAATAATATTAGGACTTAAATATCTTATTGACAAGTAAAAGTGGATAATACAAAAATTGAGACCATAGCTAAGTTACCCACTTGCTTTAGTTAAGGTCATTGGACCTTTTTTAGGTCCCACAGGCTTTCATAGGAAGTTTAATAAGGATTTTTCCAAGATAGTTAGACCATGACAAGACTTCTAAAGAAGGATGTACCTCTTGAATTCTCTCATAAGTGTTTAGATGCTTTCAATATCCTTAAGGACATATTAACTCATGTTTCCATTATGGTTGCTCAAGAATGGAGTCTTCACTTTTAATTTATATGTGATGTGAGCGATTTCATTGTTAGAGTAGTGTTAAGATAACAAAAAAAAAAAAAAAGTACTTTAAGCCGATTTACTATACTAGCAAAATCCTTATGGACACTCAAGAGAATTCTACTGTATTGGTATAGGAATTAGTGGTAGATGTATTTATGTTTTATACATTTAGACCTTATCTGGTTTTATTAAAAAATATTGTATGCACTAACAATTCAACTTTGAAATACTTGTTGTCTAAATACAATAGGTATTGTATAATTCCAACATCCACACAATGAATTGAAGAGTGGGAGTTTAGTTCTTCGTTGGATGAGGCAGTTGTTGTAGTGTAAGCCAAAGACCCCATGGAGAAGGTAGTGAAAATAAAGATAAAGATGCTTGATCTTTCTAACTTCATTATATTTTGCCGATATTTGTTTGGATTGCATATGATAAGCATGCTCTCTTATGCAACAATCTCGAGTGCTAATATTTGTTTGATGAGTTTGGATATGATAGACTAATTCTCTATGACCTTTTTCTTTCACATTGCTTTTGTTTTGGATTTTTCTTTCTTTTTTTTTTTTTTTTGAGGTTTTATTTTTTTTTTTTTTTTTGCAACCCAATTATAAGATACTCTAAGGCCATACTGAAGATACTTACAATCTTTTCCATGAATATCGTGATTAATTGATAGGAATGGATTTAAGCTCTTTATAAACCGAAAACCGAGAAAGTTTCAATTTCCTTTTTCATTTCTTTTTTATTATTTTCTTGTCCACTAATTGATCTTAATTTAGACATTAACGACAATGTCTAACTCAAGTTTGGGGAAGCGATAAACCAAATTAAGTGTTGCTATATGTGCTTATAAGTTTAAAATTGATGTCCAACTTAAGTTTTTGCATTAATGAGCTTAAAAGATTAAATCTTCTACTTAAAGCAAACCTTGATATTTCACTTGAATAATTATTAGATTACTTCGCAAGAAAGAAAAGCAACTTAGCTATAATTTTTACCATTGATTATCATATTCATTACACCTTGCTAGAGCTGAATAATAAAATCTTCGTGAAGCAAAATTACTTGTTATTTAAACATTAATTTTAGGTTGGAATTAGATCAAGATTGCATAGTGAGAGGTTAAATGACTATGTTTTTAAGATCACAATTAAATTAATTTGATAAAGATTCGATAGGGTCCCTTTGAAACCTAGTAGCCTAAGTTCATCTAGCTTGAGACATACTAACTAATGAAACCACTCTAGTTAAAAGAAAGCCATGTTGACTCAAGTAAGTAAGTCGAGAGGGATGCCTTCTTTTGTGACAATAACGTTTGTTAACTTAGGTGACAAATGCAAAATTATCAATTGAAAGCTTGATGTATAGGTCTAAAGAAGCTTAAGCTGAAAGAAATTGTGCATGAATTGAATAAAACTCCTTATTAAGAATAATAAGAAGAAGAAAGGAAGAAGACTAAGGGGTTAATGGATGTACATGATTTTACTTTGATTGTGATTCTTAGAAGAGTGAATAAGGGGATCGTATACTTCTTACTAAATGTATAAAATATAGTTAAGTCTCATTCTTCTAGGTTAATTTTGTGTTTTTAAATTTAATATTTTTGTTTAAATGATGAGATTAATATTTTAATTTCCTTAGATTACTTGTTGAACTCTAGTATCATAGTATATTAAATACATGATTACGATAAGGTTGAGTTACTTAATAGAGATTTTAAAAGTTGCAACAGTTGATTTGTATATTTGATTAATCATAAAGTAAGAGAACTGAGTTTTAAATTTAATATGAGTGAGATTGATGGTTAATTTTCCTAAGTATTAGAATTTTTTTAGAGAGGTGTTTTTGTCTTTATTGAGTTTACAGTTTGATTATTAGCTTAAGGATAAGTAAATGCTCAAGTGTAGGAAAGTTTAATAATTGAAAATTAGTTGTTATTTGGAAAGATTATTCTAAACTTTAATTGACATGTTTGATGATTGATTCCATGAATTTGGTACTTAATTTGCTTATGATCTAATCATAGGGCCTTGGAGCATAAAAGAACGATTGGATCCAATTTCATGGAGTTTAAATGAGTGTTAGATGAAGTTTGAAGACTTGAAAAGTGGATGAGCTCATCCACTAGCCCCATGAAGCATGCTAGGACATATCATACATGATCCCATGAAATAGATTGTATACTAAAGAGTTTGAGGATCAATAAACTGCATAACCTATTGCTTCAGCTTGTGTATTGCCCATGTATTCCTAAGGAAGAAAATTTATAGCGATCAAAGAGATACACAACATAAGTGCATGGGCTGTGCATTGATCATGCATTATTAAAATATATTCAAATATTTTTAAAGTCTTTTTGAATGGATTTGGATTGATTGATACATGAACGTGGATAGATTGTAGAGACCTAAAAAAAATATACCTATGAATAGGACCTAAAAACAAAAGTAAATCATGTATGTGAATTTTCAAGCTTTCTAATGAAAGGATCGCAAGAGTAAGTGAGAGAGGGTTTTTTTAACTCAAGTAAAGATTTAGAATTATTTATGGAGGAATAAAGAATTAGGTTTTAAAAAATTATGGCTGCATTTTTGTAAATGGGATTAAGTTGTATTCAAAAGATATTTATATTTTTTATACAATTATGTGTTCTTTATTGCTTTTTAAATTAGTAGTTCTAGAATAATAATTCATCATATATTTCTATCTAATCAAATAAGAAATTACTAGGTTGAATAGATTGTACATAATTAGATAGATTTGAATGCAATCTTATAGATATGATGACATAAATCTTTTATATTAGATTGAAACTAGGTTTGAGTTGAAGTCTAACGAAGAATTTTTAATTAATTAATGCAACTTTTAGATTGATTTTAGCTAGAACGAGATTTTAACATAAAGATATAAAGTTAAGAATTAGTAATCTCTAGAGAAATATTAATTTAAATTAGGAATTTCATAGCTTAAGGGATTAATTAACAAATTGGATTATATTTAGAGATTATACATAGTAATTGTTAGTGGTAATTACTATGTAAATCAAAATCTAGATAATCTTACAATTGGAATTAATTAATTTGATTTCGACTTGTGATTGAGATAGTTTGAATTGAATTTTTATTAGTAAAATTATGAAGGATAGGTAATTATTAGATTAATTTGAATTTATAGGTTAGATTGTAGGGATAAAGTAATTACTAGTAATTGAAAAGACCATGTGGGAATAATCCCTGTACTTTATTACTATGCTACTATTTGATAGGTATATTTGCTTGATTGATCATAGGATATTATTGAAGCTAAGGTTTTAATTGAATAAAACGATCACAGTAAAAGACTTAAGATAATGAAATCTAAGGTTCAACAATCGATTGCCATTAAAATCCTTAAAGTGAACTGCATGAGATTATTAATGCTAACCATTTGGTAGAAGCCTTCCCTTCTTCAAAAAAGAACAAGAATCTTCATGCCCGAATGAGACTGTTAAAAACGTGTAGTATGCGTCTTGGTCATCCTCCATTATTAATGAGTATAATAGATTGGAAGCATGATGTTTGGATAGAGATCAGGCTACAATGGAATCATGTTGGTATGTTATGTAATCTATAGGCAAATACTCTTTCTTAGTGCCATTGCTATATTGTGATTTTTCATTTGGTTTCATGGGTTTGATTAATAAGGTACACAATGAGTGGAAAAGATTCTAACCTTAAGTGATTAAGTATACAATCAGTGGAAAGATCTTTTACTAATTATACTCCAAATTTGTCGATCCAGATACTAAAGAAGAGATGAGATGGGCAAGGTGAAGATTGAAACACCTGAGTGGTAAGAGATAAAGAAATAAAGTGAAAGTGCAAAAAATTGGCCTATCATCTAGACAATAGCTAGATAAACTTTCTAATGATAGCAGCAATAGAAAACTCAATATGTTTTAAGATTCTTTGGGGTTTCTCATTCTAATGATAGTCTCTTTGGTATCCAAATGGTAGTAATAAATGTTAAACTTTGATCTCTACTTTTTAGACCTATTTTAACTATGAAACTTTGTTTTACTTGCAATTATGCCTCTAACATATTTTGAGGGGTTATTTAGGATTTATTTATAACTCTCCTAGATTATAGCACTTATAATTTCCCTTTTGATTTATGAACTCTTGATGAGTCTTATATAAATTTCTAAGTATTAAATCTTTGATCTTTAGTTCTTGTCAATTTATTAGATTGTGGGAACCTATTTTTTTGATCCCATGAGTAATATCAATATCTAATTACAACTTATGAAAGTTCTATCAATCGTGTGTAATATCAATTATCGATTTGACAAAAAAAAAAATCTATTTCAGTTATATATATCCCTTTACTTCTTTACAATTTCCACTACTAGAAAATTAGCCTTTAAAGACAGAAAATTTGCGACGGAAAATTTATGTCTCTAAAAAAATGAATTAGAGACAGATTTGCAACGGATTTGTGATGACATAAATTATGAATAATCTTCTAATTTTTATATGCTTTTGCAACAGAATTTGCGACGGATTACATATTGATTTGCGATGAAAATTTTTCCGTTGCAAATTTGTCTCTGATTTTAAAGGGAAATAAATTATTTTAGCGCCAATTTCTATTTTTTAAAATTCTATTGCAAATTTGTCTCTAAATTAAATTATTACATATATGTATGTATAAATAATTATGTTTAAAATTTAGTTTTAATTATACATATTTAATATAATATATATAAATGTGCATTATATAATAAGGACATATATTATATTTGTAAATTATTTTTTATTATATAATAACTATAATATGTACAATCATATGTTATTTACAACTAATTATATATTTTTATTTATAATATATTTATTATTACATTACATATTTATATATTATAAAGAATAAGTTAAAAATAGTACTTAAAATATAAATATTATATTTATATCTTATTATATATTCTTTTGCATAATAACTTATATAAAAAATCAAATTATACAACTTAATAAATTAGTGTATAACAATAATATAATATGTTATATACACGTAATATCATAAAATACTACTTAAAAATAAAGTATATTTCAATAATAAAATATGTAAAATAAAATAATTAATATAAAATGTAAACTTAGTATATTTAAACATATACAAATATATAAATAATATCATATTTTAGTAATATATTAATAAAAAATATATATTCATATTATTTATAATTTTTTATTATATATTTATTATGACTATTCATATGTTTTTTCAATATAAAAAAATTTATTATATATATCTTACATAATTTATATTTACATACTATATTTTATTTAAAATATAATAACATATTTGGGTAAAAAATAATATACTATGTAAGAATATAGTATATTTAAGTAATAAAAATATAATATATAATAATTAGTTAAATATATTTAAATTGGTATTATATATTATTTTATTAATATATTAATGAAAAATATATTTTTATATTGTTTATATTATATTATAATTTATTACGTGTAATAAAAATGAAATAAAAAATAAACACATTAATTAAAAATATGCAATTTATTAAGTTAATATAAAATATTAAATAAGTAATGTAAAAAGTATAATTATAATATATATCATTAAATATATATAAATTTATATGTATAACATTATTTATATTTACATAATATATAATATTTTTAAATAATAATATCATATTTGGAAAAAAAAAATTAGAATATGCTACTGAAAATATTATATATTTATAATAAATATATAATTTAAAATAATTATTATAAAATGTAAACATTGTATATATTAATATTATATATTATTTTAATAAAATATTAATGAAAAAGTCCTTAATAAATAGGTAAAGTGAAATTATAAAATAAAAAATAAATTATAAAAGATATGTAAAATGTTTTATAGTTATAATATTGTAAATTGTGATATCTCTTAAATAAACAATAGTGGAACTTTACTCATGAAGATATGAATTGATTTATCAGTTTAGTGCTTGTGAAAACTTTAATGTTAAGTGTGCTTAGTATGTAGCATTCTATGATGGGTGACCTCTTGGGAAGGATAAATAAGAGGCAAATATGTATTTTCTTAATAATTTGTCTTAGAATCAGACATAGATTTGCGACGGAATAATTTTATTTAATATTTACTAATTGGATATTTAAAAATATCTAATTATAAAACAGGGACAATTTTGAGACAGAAATTCCGTAGCAAATTTGTGACGGAAAATAAATCTATCTCTAAAAGAATTAGCGACGATGATTTTTCAAACAAAAATTTGTGACTGAAAATCTGTCTCTGAAAGTCTTTAGAGACAGATATTTCACTTTCAGACACAGAATTTTTTGTCTCTAAAGCCAAAATTTCTTGTAGTGTTCTACATAAAGCAATATACATATATGTGTGTGTGTGTGTGTATTAAAGCCCCATATCATCTGTTGGTTGCAAGTCATCCTTGCAATCCTAGCTTAAGTTTCTCGCCATAAGATTACATTAAGATATATCGATTTATGATTATTATATGCCTATATATTTGACTTTTATAATCATCAATATTAAACTATAAATTAGTTATCTCAATATTTTAGCCAATAGCTTAGTTTCATCAATCGTAACGCATTTGTATTTCCTTCCTTGCATAGATAAGGCTTTGTAAGCCTCGTTTAAAGTGTAAATGTACATTGTCACTATTTTGAATTAACAAGTTAATGTAAACATAAACGAAAACACTCACCAAGCTATCTAAATCACATAACAATTGCAAAAGATGCAATCTTAAAGAGAAACTTTGCTCAATTTTGGGTTTCAAAAGTATATAATAAGTTTCGAAAAGTAAGACAAGTCTAAAGAACTATTTATACTATTACATGGAAAACCCTAAAAGATAAACAATAAATAAAGCCGGCGGCATAAAGACAAAACTGGAGCAATGTAGGTTGGCTCCAACATTAGCGATATGGCCTTCAACACCGGTAGCATATCTTCTAAAGCTAGCAACACGAGGGCAGCCTAGTGCTGCTTCCTCTTCTCTTTCTTAGATGACTCTCTCTTGTTCAAATATGGGTTTGCTATGTTATTCGCATTATTCTCTCCCACCAGAGAAAAACTCATCCTCAAGTTTAGGGTTGAATCTAGATATAGGGGTTTTTCACTACCGAATGATGAAGATAAACCTAATATCTTGCATAAGTATCCTTTAGGATCAAATATGAACCAATAAAATGAATGTTAGGAAGTATAAACTAAAATATATCGACTATATTAGGACTTTGAAGTACATCCACCCTCAAGCTCCTTGAATCATATGCAAATCTACTTTGGATTAATAATTCCCAAAGTATCGCAGCATTAATCGTATGCAGTAATTCTTACACATGTGATTTATCATCTATTGTTTCTATGCGACATTCCACATTACTCACTACACCTTTCTCTTCTAACTCCAAGACTTCTCTCTCCTTGTCCTTCTATTCTATAGCTTTAAAATCATAGTCTTTATCTATATGAAAAGTACATGAAAAGTGTTATCATTGTAATCAGCCAGATCATCAGTCTAACGAGTGTCTCATCAAAAGAGGAATTAACATTTGAGAGAGGTGCTAACAATTTTGAAGAAGAGTAAGCTTTATGTGAACATGAAGAAGTCCATCTTCATGTCTAGCAAGTTGCTATTTTGGGACTTGTAATTGTAGCAACAGGATTTGGGTAGATGAAGAGAAGGTGAAGGCAATTAGAGGATGACCTATTCCAAGAATAGTCACTAAATTATGGAGTTTCCTTGGGTTGGCTAGCTTTTATAGGAGATTCATTAGGCACTTTAGCATTGTTGCAGCTCCTTTGACATAGTGTTTAAAGAAAGGGAAGTTTTAGTGGCATGAGGAAGCTGAGAGCAACTTTTGATACAGCGAATTAGCATAAACACAAGATAGAGTACTCACTGAGTAATCTAAATCACACAACAATTGCAATGATGCAATCTCAAAGAGAAAATTCTCTCAAATTAGGGTTTCAAAGTATATCATAAGTTTTAAATAGAAATGCAAGTCTAAAGGACTATTTATCCTATTACATGAAAAACCCTAAAAAAATAAATCATGCATCATAAGCTGACAATATTCATTGGTAGTGTAAAATAAAAGTTAGCGGCCTAGAATTAACATTGGTGGTTTTTAAATTTGAAAGACAAGTTGTCAATAGTGTAAGCCGACTCCAATGCTGGTGGTGTATCTTCCAAGGCTAGTGCTGTTTCTTTTAAGGCCGGCGGCGTTTAGGCGGCTTAGTATCTATCATAACATTTTATTATAATTAGGGCTAATAATTTCACAAATAATAAGATAAATAGAAAAAAAATAATTAGAAAAAATTATTATAAAGATAATTATGAATACCAGATTAACATAAATAAATATAATTATAATATGATCAAATTATTGTAATGTATATACAATTTAATGTGCATTTAACAACTAACATGGATTTGATTTAATTTGTTTGTGTCTTTTATATTTTTTATTCATTTGACATCATTTGGACATCCACCCAAATATTGTTTTTTTTTTTTGTTGTTTTTTGGCCGATCACTTAAATATTGTATTTATCAAGAATAAGATGGCTTAAAGACATAGATTCACTTCTTATATAATGAATTATTTAAAAAGACTTATTTTCTTATACCAATTAAAATTTTCTTTTCCATTACATAAAATACATTTTTAAAACAAGCTTTATTTAAAATAAATGAATTTTCACTTTTCAATTCACGTAACCTAATCACCACCTCAATCATAATCCCAAAACAAAAATAGATAAAATATAGATATAATAGTTTTTCAAAGGTTAAATTTCATATTACAAAAATGAGACATAAAATAAATATAGATAAGATAAATTATAAATATAGAAAAATGAAAAAAAAAAAACCAAATAAGCCCTAAAAGAAAAATTCCATAAATGACCACATGCAATGATTGTTAATCCACACGGTAAGTTGATGTATATGAGTTACAACCTCCACAGTTTATTTTACAATGGAAAGGGTCAAGTGCAAAGTAATTATAAAAAGTTTGAAAGAGAAAACACGACACTCAATCACTTGGCAATAGGCCAAGTGGTTTACCCAGAGCGGAGACACCGGCGATAAAGAAGACTTGCCTTGGGCCTGCACTAGGAGACACTTTCCTTGGGTTGCTTGCTCTTTTTTTCTCACTAAACACAATCAATCAACAACACTCACCTTTTAAAAATATTCTTCTCTTTCAAGCTTTTGGGAAGCGCAAAAGGACCCTTTTCATATATATAAAACCCTCAAGCCAATACAACACACGCGCACACACACATATATGGTTATTTTAACTCAAAAAATTGTACTGTGAATGGGATTTATAAAAGTCCAATAATAATCCATTTGATATATGATAATTAAGTATATTAACATTTAAATATGAAAATATTAAATTTGGCACCTCAACTTTGTATAAAACTTCACTTTGTTACTTAAACTTTGAAATAGTCAAGTTTATACCTAAGCAAGCTTTTTATGGCTACACCTCCCTAATATTATTTATATGTTTGGCCGACGTGGAAGAGGCATTTTATTAGTGTTAGATGGTGCTAAGAAAAGAAGTAAGAATTCAATAATATATTGATTCTTCCACATGAGCAAACAGACACAAATAATGTTAGAAATATATTTAAAAATAACCATAGAAAGTTCGATTAAACATTAAATTAACTATTTCAAAGAATAAGTACTAGATTAATTTTTTATATAAAGCACAGGTACCAAGTTTTACATTTATTGAATTTTGAACCTATAATTTTATCATGTATCAATCACTTATTATATATCATATAACTTGTTGCGGAACTTATAAAATCCTAATCTGAAAATACCTTCCCTCTGTCTCTCATAATTTGAGGCGACAAGTTCGCATGCCCCCTACCAAAGCAGATTCTCCCCCACGCCTTAAACCATTCCGTTTCACATTTTAGCTTTCATCACCAGATCCTAGGACTCTTCCCTTTGTTGATCTTTATTTCTTTTGAAAGGGCTTAAAAGCTGAGTAGGTCAAAAGCTGCTTCTATATTCATGGTTTTCTTTTTTCCCGATGTAATCATGCGATGAAACCAAAACAACACATCGTGCTATAGTATCGATTCCGATGTCACTCACTACCCTGAGCCTTTCTTGATTAAAGAGGGTGGACAAACAGACAACCATGCTCATGTTGACATCTTAAAGTCATTTCATCAATGAAATTTATGTGCTTGGTCTTTTCAAAATTAATGTGGCTATGTGTAGCCAGCATAAAAACTTTGTTAAGTAACTTTATTAGTTCCGAATTACACGGAATTTCCACATGTTATCTAATGTCGTACATTATTATTATTAATATTATTATTTCAAAAGGCTTTTGTGTATATGTATCTTTTTTTCTATCTATTATGTTAAGCCACGTTACATCTTAATTACCAAACGACTTGCATAAAATAATTACATTGTTTTCCTTTTCTTTTGGCTGATAATTACAAGGCCTATATGAATAAATTGTGTTTAGCCATATATTATTAATAAAACAATACAAAGCATTTGTGATACGTATATTATATATTTAAATATCTATTTCAGTTCATCAAATTATAAAAATAACAATAGCACATTATGAAATAGCTCACTATCTAATATTGACTGCAAGGTTTACCATTTTTTTCCTCTGATTCTATCACTATTTTATAACTAGTAAGTGAAAACTTAATTTACTAAAATCGCCCCTCTCTTATATTTTAAATTTCCTTCTCTTTCCCCTTCTTCTTCCCAATTTTATAGATTTGTTCTTATAATATGCAAATATGAAGTAAAGAAGATAAAAATTATACTTTCTAATATTATTGGTTTTACCATAAGTTCCACGATGGCTTTCCTATATGTTTCCCAAGTTTAGGATATAGAAAAACTTATAATGTCATACACCACATGCGTACATATTATATATATATATATATTCTAATATCAAGTAAATTTAAAATTTGTGGAAAGATATAAAAATTTGAATTTCATAATATACTTTATACCTTTTAAGTTTTATAGGATAAAGGCTCCATGATAGGTAAAGAATGCTACGAGATAACTTTTGAATTCAAAATATAAGAACTTCTACTAATAGAATAGGATACAATAAGATTTTATATCTTATCTATCTTATATCTACTCACGTCTGATAAAAATAGTAAATAGTTATTATATCTGTTTATCTCTAACGTGAAAAGTAAATAGTTAATGTATTTTGTTTAATGAACAAGAGATATGTACACCCATATGGTTTTCATGTAGCAATTTCTTATCCTAGCTTAAGAGTCGTGCAATTCGTTCGATAAACGTAGAAAACTGAAATGTGAAGGAAACATTTGACTTATCAAAACTTGACGCACAAATCAAAATGTTCCTCGAGAATTGAATTTAATATATTGTAACTCCTAAGCAGAGTGTAATACAAGAAATAGAAGAACAAGCCATGGAAATGTACGAGACAACAATGTCTCTTGATATCTAGGCGCAGGCAGCGTCAAAGGAAAGAAAAAGAAACAGACCATGAAAAATAAATATTGGAAAAAAGGGGGTCAAAGTATTTAAGTTTATTTGATGGGTATGTCTCATTTATGCATGGCAATTTGGTCAGAGTCAGTTGTCAGCTTCTGAAGACAGCCTAGACACGACACCCGCTCGGAGTTGATCATTGCCCTCCTCCGCTCTTCTCAGTCCCACACGCACCCTCCAGTTAACACGCACACATGTGAAAGGACACACACGCAGACACTCACGTTCTCACACACAACCAAACTGATACTCGTATTTAAACCCATATAAATATTAAAAACTAGATTTTAAAGATATAAATATTCATAGCAAAACCCGTCATCATTAATTTTATTCTTAGAAATATATGTTATTTTACTAATTTTTTTGTCATAAAATTTCTGTTTTGAAAGTAATTTTTCTATGGTGATTTGTCATGAATGATGTATAATTAATTGGTTTTATTGATTTATTTTATATACATATTAAGCATACACTATATTTATATCATATTGTACAAGGCTGTTATTTATTTTATATATATGTATATTAATAGTTTTATGTTTTTATTAAGATTGCAACCCTTATAGTAGAATTAATTGTTTAAACTTTAAAGTGTTCCGTCTGACAATTCCAACAGGAAAAACGCAATAAATTTGGTAAGTTGGAGTGTTACATTCAGTATATCGATCATTAGGGTTAAGATAATTAAATTCCTTGTAAAACTTCAAGAGTTTATACAAGAATAGATAATGGGCTGAAAGTACAATATATACCTGAATACATCTTTCGAACTATGGAAATAGGGGATAGGATCGTAGCTTCCATGTTCATGTGCATAAAGAATATACAGCTGGTTGCTAATACTATGATCCTCTTACGTTGTACGAACAGTACGGGAAGACTAAGGTACAAAACTGCACATGTTGAGCTGATTGGTAAGCTTGAGAGGGTTATGGTTGCCCAGGAAATTCCATATTTAGTTCACATAACATCTGACAATGCTAGTCGATTGGGAAATGCATAGCTAAAAACAATCAAAACTAGGGAAAAAAATAATTTATTTTGTTTTGAGTTTAAAAACAAAAAAAAATTCGAGGGCCAATTTAAGTCTAATTAGCAGCTCTTAAATTGTTAGGTCCATGGTTCAAGAATTGGCTCAGCTTAGACTAGGCTAAAGTTGAATCTTGAATTTTGTAATAGAGTCTGGTGATTCCAAGCCAGTTCAATCAAGATGTCCTGCCTTAGTTCATAGAGAGTAAAATTGATTTTGATCATTTAAAGGACATGAAAAAATAAGGGAGCACACTCTTATTCATAGAAATGAGATTAGAGTGAAGTGTTTTTATCTACACTTATACCTTTCCTTATCATTGAGATTCGAATGATGATAATGGTAGCTAGTGGTATATATGTGGTGAAAAGATTATAGTGATATAACTATGGTCCTTATGATAGTAAGAGTAAAATGAAGGAAGTAATTGGGGTAGGTTTGGTATAGGTCTTAAGAAACCTAAACCCACCTTAGTTCTTTATAAAGTTTACCATACCTAACCTTAAACACCCTATAAGGTTTTTTCCATTATGCCAATGCTCACCCATATAGGATTTCGAGTACATTTCTATAATAACTCACTAAACAACATTTGAAGTCTTTTAATTATTATTTTTATTTTATATTATTATTACCGGTATTCTTACAACAATACAAGTAGATATATTATAAATAATATCTAAGAAAAAATGAATCTCATAAAATTTCTTCATATTCATAAAAACTTAAAAATAGAGATAATAAGTCAAAATAAATATATCATGGTGAGGTAATGAGTAAACCCTATCGGAATTTATGTGCCAAGTTAGATTCCTTATAGAGATTTATATTAGATTCAAAACCCAAACCAAAAACCCTAAAGGATTTTTTAATAGATCAAATAAGTTGGATACCCTATGACGACCCATCTGATTGCATTCCTAGCGAAAATGATAATGTAGGAGATAGGTTTATAGCGATGAGCATGCTGATTATGGTAGTGGTGGTAGTGATGGTAGATGTTAGGGATGATGGCAACATGGACGATAGTGTTGATGGCGTGCAAGAACGATAATAATGCAATGCTAGTATAATTTTAAAAGAGGATGTAATTGTTACATAATTATAACACTTATTCCATGTCCAAAAACATATTATAAATATGAAAGAAGGTAATAATTACTCCTAAAGAAAAAAAAAATCTCTTTAAGTAATTTTTTTTCAGTTATATATGTTTCAAGAAAACAAGAATAGTTACTATTCTACTTCTATGTATCGTTGGAGCTACAAACAAGCCCAATTGCTCATGGCTTGGCTCGAGTTTGAGCTTAAAATAGAGTCTGTTTATCTGAACGAACTAAACTCAAATTTTGATTATACGCTAACTCATGAACAGACTTGTTTGAGCTCATGAATCGGCTCGTAGGTAAGCTTGCTAACTAGGTTGTTAGAATATTTATGAGTGTACGTTAATGATATATTATACATATATATAATTAAAATAATAATAACCAATTTATGTTTAATATATAATTACATATATTTAACGGTTCTTATATGTATATTATTTTTAGGTTTGAAAAAAATAGAAAATGAGTTATCTAAACTAATGGAGCTCAAGATTGAGTTTTAGGCCTACTAAAGCTCAACTAGGCTCGATAAAAAGTTTTACTCAGCTCGAGCTAGATTTGTAAACAAGCCAAGTTTAAACTCGAAATCTAACCGTTTAGATAAACAGGCCAAGTTTAAGCTAAATTTTAAACTTGATAAAAAGCTTATGTCAAACTTGATAGTTTTTAAATAAAGTAAGTCCAAACCATCAAAAGGTCTGTTTAACTTGGCTCAACTTTTTTGCAATGTAAAGCTTGAGTGTAACTATTTTACCATCTATCTAATACCTTAAAAGTAAATGGGCAATTACATTTTTTGTTATATTTAAATCACTAACTTTTTATTGTAGCAAATACCAAGAACTATTTCATCCAACATACGTGGTTCTGATTCTTCCAATGGTTTTACTTCTTTTATTAGTGGGTTCTTTTGATATGATAAGCAGCAAAACCGGGTAATGTTGTACGAAAATCTTATCTATGCAGTCCACACCATTTATTTTGATTTAAGATTCTTCCGCGTTTCTATGGGAAGCAAATTGTTTCAAGGAGCTAAGATCCGGAATAGGAAGAAATAGGTGCTTACACAATTCCATCGCTCAATCATTTTTGTTCCACTTAGTTAGTTCCGTGGCCACATCTTTTCGGCCAATTAATGGGAAATTTACTGTTGATGTATTAATAAGTTTTGTTCCGTAAATGTGGCATGCTGTCCACTAATGTATGCTACTTTTATTGGAAGATGATCAATTTATTGGAGGATAGTTCACCTAGCATTGGTCTTTATCTAAACTTATAATTGTCACATTCATACCAGAATTTTATAATTTTTATAATTAACTATCTAAAGTTTAAAACATATCAATTTGATATCTAAATTTTGCATATTTTTATAATTAACTATCGGAATTTTATCAAATTTTGTAATTATCTAAACTTTACTTATTTTTGTAATTAATTACATCGTTTAGGTGCTAAAGCAGATTTAGAGAGTTTGTAGGTTATAAATTGACACTTTTATATACTAGATAGTTAATTGCATATTGTGGTAAAGTTCTACTACCAAATGTGGCATTTGTTCTATGTAAATCTTATTTGGAAAAAATATTTGTGTATAAGCCCTCTAAAGTCTAAACTATTGGTCAAATGTAGAAAAATTCCTTAAATTCAAAAGTATAGTTTTACTTTTCCAAAACAATTGAATATGTACAGATAACCTCAAACAATTACCACAACCCTATAGCTTTAAAGTTTTATGATAGTTTGAGGATTATTCCTAAATTTTCAAAAGTTTTAAAAAGATACAACCACATTTTAAAAAGGGGTTAATGTTATAAATGTTACCCGAATTTTGATAAAATATGCAATTAGATACATGAACTTTGAAATTGATCATTTTGATACTTGAGTTTTGAAATTGATTAATTTAGTACTTAAAAAACTTTTTATGCACACAAATAATATCTCCATCAAGTTCTTTTGGATACTAAATTAATCATTTAAAAGTTTTACTGATAATAAATTAATCAATTACACAGCTCAAGTACTAAATTGATCTATTTTAAAATTCTGGTATTTAATTACATATTTTATCAAAGTTTAAATACTATTTATAATATTATTCATTTTGAAAAATTTAAAACATCTATTTATCCTCGACAATAATTTAAGGATATATTTACAGTCGGTCAAAATATTTACATTTAATGAACTCCACCGCATAGTAGGGCTATGCAAAAAAACCAACCGAACCGGACCAAACCGAAATTTCGGTTCTTTTATGAAATGGTTCGGTTCGCAATTCAGTTCGCGGTTCGGTTCATTGAAGAGTAAACTGTTTGCGGTTCGGTTCGGGACCATGAACCGAACCGAACAGTTTTATATATTAAAAAAATTAAACATATTATTTTTACTCTTAATTGTTTTATTACTGGTACATATCTATGTCACAAATTTTAAAAATAATTAATTGTTTAAAATAAATTAATTGTTTTTAAAATTTTTTACTTAGATATGTGTTAGTCATTAGAATAAAATTAGATTTTTCATAATATGTTTCAATTGTTATGTTATCTATAAGTAAGATAGATTTTAGAATTTAAACTCTAGTATTCTAACTTAAAAAAATTAATTGTTGTAAAATTTTTTTACTTAGATATGTGTTATTCATTAGAATAAAATTATTTTTTATAATATTTTAATTGTTATGTTATCTATAAGTAAGATAGATTTTAGAATTTAAACTCTAGTATTCTAACTTAAAAAAATTAATTGTCGTAAAATTTTTTACTTAGATATGTGTTATTCATTAGAATAAAATTAGATTTTTTATAATATATTTTAATTGTTATGTTATCTATAAGTAAGATAGATTTTAGAATTTAACCTCTAGTATTCTAACTTCTGCATATTTCTTTTCCATTTGTCTTACTAATTAATCTAGTTCTATTATTTAGTTATTGATTTATATAATTAGTAATATGTTAGTTAGAAGCATACAATGAATTACATTTTATGTCTTCTATTAAGATAAAGTCTAGTATATCATTATAGTTCAAGATAATTCAAAAAAATGAGATTAGTCATAGTTATAATTTTATAATGAATGAAATCTTTTCTTCCTAT
Source organism: Combretum micranthum (assembly GCA_024138025.1). Lineage (NCBI taxonomy): Eukaryota > Viridiplantae > Streptophyta > Magnoliopsida > Myrtales > Combretaceae > Combretum > Combretum micranthum. The sequence goes on along the minus strand of JAMXBD010000236.1, from coordinate 1,231,702 downwards.
AAGTTTTACATGTTTATTTAATAAATGATTAATTTTAAATATTATTGTTTATATATGCATTAGTGATAAGAAATATATAATTGAACTTTTTCGATAGAATATATTTTTTATTTTATGAAAAAACTGTTCGAACCGTAAACCGAACCGTACCGGACAATTTTTTTTTCGGTTCGAAAAAATTACGAACCGAACCGTATAGTTAGGTTCGAATTTAAAAGAAAAACCACACCGTAAATTATGGTGTGGTTCAGTTTGAGATGCAAACCGAACCGAACCGTACCGTGCACACCCCTACCACACACATCACTGGGCGAGCATGTAATCATTTGGAACTAGAGTGGCTCAAATTGCATGCTTGGTTAGGGAAAATATAAGACACTAAAAAGAATGGATTAATATCACGAATGATACCTGAATATTTATAAATTATGTAATTAGGTATCTAAACTTTACAATTAATTAATTTAGTACTGAATTTTGAAATTGATCAATTTAATATTTAAAGTAACTTTCTATGCACATCAATAGTACATCCGTCAAGTTTTTTTATATAGTAAATTTATCAATTTCAAAATTTTACAGTACTACATTAATTAAATTTAAAATTTAAATACCAAATTGATTAATTTCAAAATCTAAATATTTAATTGAATATCCTATCAAAGTACAAGTATTATTTATCCCATTTAGCCAAGAAGAAATTATAACCATGGTTAATTTTTACTAAATATCACAGCCCTATGTTGGCTAGATTCCCTTTTCAGTGTGAAAATACAATTCAGTTCATGCCCACTATAAATTTGGTAAATCGATAGTGCGGATAGCTACAATACATAAAAGAAGTCCGAAAACAACAAGTTCCGAACATAATGATTCTTATGCCTACCACTACACAAGAGAAGAAGCAAAACAAAAGCATCTGTTATCTGATACCTGTCCTTCAAGCTATAAGTAGATAAATAGAAAAGCTGCTTTCCACTTTTGAAGGGAAAATCAAAAGATTGGAAGAAGCTACCACATAGATGCTATTGCTACATTACTTTAAAAAGTATTCGGTAAATTATAAATATATTTTTTATTTATCTTTTTATGTGTATTTATGTCCTTTAAATATCAGATTCTAATTATCATCCTCAAGAAATTTGAGTTTTGATCACGAAAATTCTATCTTTAAAAGTAAATTTTTATCGCAAAAATCACTACCACTTATTCTATTTATAGAAATATAACTTATTTTATCTATTTTTTTATTATAAAATTTATATATCTAAAAGTCAATTTTTCTTGTTGTTAATATATTTAGATAAAAAAAAAAATCAAAAAGCATACTTTTACACACTATGTGATTATTTTGTGATCGCTAAGAAATATAAATTAAAAAAAAGTCAATTATAATCAAAGTATTCAAAAATTAATGTTAAAGGGAGAAAAGCTCTTCTTTTTTTTTTTTTTTTCATATGTATGTTCTTAATTTTAGTAATTCTTTTCATCTTACGTATTAAAGGGTAAGATGGTCATATAGAGGTTTTGCTAAAAATGAGAAATGTTATTCAATAGCAAAAATACATCAATAAACCAATCAATAGTAATACTAAAGGATTAAAAGACAAAGTTGAGGACATAACATCTCAACTCAATAGTTGGATACATTTTTTAAAGTATCAAAATATTCTATACTAAAGATACCATTATATCTATAGAATAATAAAACTCACTCAATTAACGAGTACACTAAATCACACAAAAGTATATTATTATATGATAGAAAGGATCAAAATGAAAAGCAAAAAAATTAATAGATTTAAAAAAAATACTTATTCTAAAAATTACTGACAATCAATCTTATCACTATAATTTTTAAGCTAACCAAATCTATGGAAGTGGATTTACAATAATAAAATCATAGTATCGACCATATGATGACAATAGGAATGGAAAAAAAAAATTTAAAACAAATCTTACAGAAGTGGTGAATTGATAATTATTGAAATTTCTAGTGATAAATTTGTAGTTATAGGATGATGAAGAAAAGTAAAAGGTTTGACAAGTGCTCTCATATTAAATCTATAAAGAGGTTGAGAAAGAGGTTTATAGGTTAGGAATTTAAATATATAATTTATAAAATTATAATAATAAGTGAACCTTTCATATTATATGTTAATGCTAAATGTACAGTTTAAACTCTTAATAACGGTGAAGTAAGCCTTAATTCCTTTCTTATGAAGTGCACAATCATTCGCATGTACTTTAAAATCCAGTTTATTTGATTTTTTATTGAAACCAAATGGATAATCTACTATTCCTCGTATCAGAATACGCTATGAGGGAACAAGAATATTCTTAGTCAAAAAAGTTTTTCAACAAAATTTGAGACAGACACAGTACTTCATATTCTTCTGGTTGCTAAGAGTTCAGGCAACGGTATAAAATTCCCCCTTTTAAACGGAAAGATAGCTCCGTCAACTAGGACAATACCTCCCCCAACAAGAATAAAAAAACGATAATTTCGTAAATAGGATGTGAACTTTAGTAAAATATATAATCAGATATTTAAATTTTAAAATTGATTAATTTAGTAATTAAACTTTAAAATGATTAATTTAATACTTAAAAGAAGTTGATGCATGTACCGTTGACATGTATAAAAAGTTGTTTAAGTACTAAGTTAATAAATTTTTAAAATTTAAATATTAAATTAATCAATTTTAAATTTTAAATATTTAATTATATATTTTATCAAAATTTAGATCCTATTCGTAATATTAACATAAAGATAAAAAAAATACTAACACCCACATATTTCAAAACAAAACTTTTAACACAATGAAATAATTAACATAAAATGATACACAAAGCCTCTCTCTGTATGTAGGTATACCTTACATGTAATATCTATACGATATCTTGATTCAATATATGAAATCCAATCTGTCCCAGAAACTATTATTATTATTATTATTATTTGGGTAACATTGTGGTCGTTCTGCTTGCATGGACTAAGCATCAGATGAGCAGTCGAAAACATGTAACATCATTTTTCTGTGATAATAATCGACAAAGCTGACAAGCATCATGAATGTATCTACAATGTACACAGGACTTTTCAGCACTTAATTAGTTACATGATACTGGTATGATGCAGCTTGTTTTATTATTTTTTAAACTTAAGAAGCCTTTTGTTTGCATGAATTTGTGAAACTCAATTAAACAAAAGTCCTATATTCTTATTTGATTGTTATCATATACTTTGATACCAGGGAACAGGCATTTAAAGTCCTAAGGAATTATATTATTCAGTATTTCTTATATTGTACTGGATATTCAAATGAATGACAAAATTTTGCAAGCATCAATTATTTGTAAGAAACTTATGACATTCATGATAATATTACTTTTTTCCTTAAAAAGATTTAATGAGTATTATATGTCACGTGTTATAAGAAATATAGCATGTGCAAATAATAGGTGATAATTGTTTTGGGAACTCTCTTTCCTTATCATACATATAAAAATTTTATTGTACCTATTACATTGTTTTTCCCTAACGATGATACAAGCTACAAACCTTTTAGTCCATTCGTGCTAATAATAATATTTGTCTCTACATTTAGGGTCAATTTAGATTATTTGATATTTAACTGTATCAGATCTGCATTTGTAACTTATTTGTATTGTATTTTATCATATTTGTATCGTATCTATTTGGTCTGTTTTTGAGTAAAATTGTCAGTTTTTCATCGGTGTCTATTTCTTAATAAATACATGTTTGAAAATGATAAAATAAGATTCCAAAATAACTTAAATATAATTACCAAACACTTATAATACTACAATGAATGCGAGTTTGAACATGGTGAAATGTGTTGACGCAGGGCTTTTTCTAGGTCGAAGATAGCTAGCCTATTCATGATTAGATCAGTGTTATGTTGTGTCAAGTAAAGGAAAAGGAAAGGAGAGCCCTTCTTCACCAATCTTTTTTGTTTTTCCTTATATCTTTTTCTAGAGGTGTGTTTTTGACAAAATACTGTTCATACTTCTATCAACATTTTATTATAATCAAAATTTTACAATTATTAGATTTTTTTATTAAAATATTCTCTTGAACTTGAAAGAAAACAAACTGGAAAACTCATTTGATACGAAAAAAATGTCGAAGAGGATAGGAACAAAGCAAGAGAATTATATGTAAATAAAGTTTGTTATCTCGTTCTATATTTCCTCAGTGAGTATATACATATCTACAAAAAGCAAACTGACATATATTATAGAAATAAATATTCAGTCAATAGAAATAAATAGACAGTTGACATGGTCAATATCCCCCCTCAAGTTGGCCATTTTGATAACCCCAAGTTGGACCAAAAATGAAGTAAATGCGGTTTTCTAGTAGCTTTAGTCATAATGTCTATAACTTGCTGTGAAGAAGAAACATGAATAACAAGGTGAAATCCTCGAACTATATGAACTCTAAGAAAATGAGTATCCAAGCCAATGTTTTTGTTCGAGAATGTAAATAGGGATTATCAGTAATGAATTTAATAGATTTGCTATTGGTATGAAGAAGAATAGGCTGAGGAACATTAACTCCAAGATCATGTAAAATATATGAAATCCACAACAACTCTTTAGTGAGAAATCTCATTCTTCAGTATTCAACCTCCGCAGAAGACATTGAAACAATGGATTGTTTATTTGTCTTCCATGACACAAGAGAATCTCCAAAAATGACACAAAATCCAAAAAGAACTTTCTATCAAGAAGACAAGATCCCTAATCAGTATCACTAAAACCATTCAAAAATAAGGAAGTATGAGATGATAAAGTTAAGGCAACATCAAAACTCCCTTTAACATATCAGAGAACATGCATTGCAGCTATAAGATGTGTTGTTCATGGCTGAGAAACAAAATGACTTAATTATTGAACTGCAAAAGAAAGGTCAGGGTAAGTCATGGTGGTGAAGTATAAAAGATGACCAACTCTTTTCTTGTACATACTTGGATCTAATAAAAGAGTACCTGATGAATTATCAAGTTGTTAACCGTAAGGAAAAGGAACACGAGTAGGCTTTGCACCAATAAGTCCTGCATCAGTAAGAATATCTAAGGCATACTTCTTTTGACTTAAGAGAAAACCATTATCTTGTCGATGCACCTCTATCCAAAGAAAAAAAAATGAACATCTACTAAATCTTTAATGGTATGAATAGGTGCTTTAATAGATGTGATATCCTCAAAAAAATCACCAGCTATGAGAATGTCATTGACATAAACTAAGATAATCATGCACCCAGTAGAAGCATGCCTAAAAAATAAGGAATAATCCGCTTCAAATCGATGAAAACCTAGAGAAATGATGGATTTTGAAAATTCATGATTCAACTACCTTAAAGCTTGTTTGAGTCCATGAAGAGACTTGACAAGCTTGCATACTTGACATGGTTTACCAAGAGAATAACCTTTTGGAGGCTTCATATATATATGTCTTCATTTATGAATCCATGAAGAAAGGCATTATTTACATCAAGTTGATGCACAATCTATCCCTTCAATGCTATTACAGCAAGCACTAACTGAATAGAGGTAAGTTTAGCCATAGGAAAAAATGTGTATGTAATAAATCCCTTCAATTTGTGTATATCCTTTTGCCACCAAACAAGTTTTATATCACTTACTCCCATCAAGTTTATACTTTATTTTATAAACCCCCTTGGATCCAATTGCTTGCTTACTAGGAGGCAAATCATTAAGTAACCAAGTTTTATTGGTTTCTATAGCCTCAAGCTCTTGATTCATGGCCTTAACCCAATTTGAGTATGATTTTGCTTCTTGAAAGTGCTGAGATTATTTTATTGTGAGTACATTAGCCAAGGATCTCACAATATCAAAAGGTAAGTATGTAAAGGAATGTGAGGTAAAAAGAGGGCATTAGGAATTTGGTTTTAGAAGTAATACCTGAGGATGAAGAAACATTTGAAGGGGTAAGGATATTACAATGGACATTATGAATAAAATCATTTAGCCATCTACATGGTTGTTTAACTTGTGTAGATTTGTGGATGTCTAAATAATTAGACAAGGTAGCATTAAGCAAAGATTGAGAAGCATTAGGAATAGACATAGGAGATAAAACAGGTAAATAAACCTATGTTCCAGTATCATGAACAAAATCTGATCGAGGGAAAAGTGTTTGATCCAAAACATGGTCTTGAGGATGTTCGATATATGATTGTTTAAAGGGAAAAATAGTTTCAAACAATTAAACACCATGACTGACAAATATCTGATGTGACTCTAGATCATAGAGTTCAAAACCTTTTTGACATGATGGATATCCAATGAACACACAATGCCTACCTCACACGTCAAATTTGTCCTTAGCCTTAGGACTTACAATAGCATAACATAAACATCCAAAAATTTTAAGATTGGTGTATGAAGCTTCAGTATTATGAAGAATTTCAAAAGGAGATTTCTATTGCAATAATTGCATTGGCGTTCTATTAACAAGATAGGTGGCGGTTAGAATACATTTACCCCAAAAATGTTTTGGAGGATTGGAATGTAAGCAAAGTGCTTTAGCTGTTTCTAAAATATGTCTATGTTTTCTTTCCACTGCACTATTTTGTTATGGTGTATAAACTACGAATTTTTGGTGCAAAGTTCCATGTTAAGCAGATAAATTTTGGCATTCCTTAGAAAGAAATTTAGAACCATTATCTGAGCATACATATTTAGGTGTAGTTTTGTAATTTGTATAAATAAAAGAGAAAAAAATTAGTTAATAATTGAAACGTCTGTGATTTGCTAGCCATAAGATAAGTACAAGGTTACTTCTAGATTTATCATCTATAATTGTAAGGAAAAATTTAGCACCAAAGGTAGAGATATTATTGAAAGGACTCCATATATCTATATGGATCAAGTCAAAACAATGTAATGAACTCAAAGAACTAAAAGTAAAAGGCAAGCAATGAAACTTAGCTAGCATACAAATATCCCACCAGAAATTTGACAAGTTTTGTTCTTTATAAGAAACCAAATGTTTAAGTCTTGAGATTGAAAGGTGTCCAAGTTTGTTATGTAACAGGCTTAAGGATTTATCTCTAGAACAATGGGATAAATGTGAAGAAAAGACACTACTTATAGGTGAAGAACATGGCTCAAGCTTTATTACATAAAGCCCATTGTAATTTTCTTCAACCAAGATGTCTCTTCCAAGGTTCAGGTCTTAAAAAAGATATTTATCAGTAAGAAACAAGGCATTATATTTGGTACGAGATAAAAATTTAGTAATTGAAAGAAGGTTGTAAGAAAAATCAAGAACAAACAAGACATCAAATAAAGTGATATCTTTGTTTAAATGAATTTGTCCTACTTTAGTGACAAATTTCATACTGCCATCAGGTAATCTCAAATGCATAGGTTTCAGTAAAGTGTATATGTGGGTTAATAGGTCATGATTTGACGTGATATGATATGAGGCACCTGAATCCACAATCCAAGAACACTCTTTACTTAAAGAATTAATATAAGAAGTAATAGAAGACCATTTACCTAAGAAAGCCAACATAGAAGCATGTATCATACCATCCAATTACCTCTCCTTTAACATCTTAACAACCTGGTTGCAAATTCTTGAAATGAACTGATCATTATCATTAGATTTCAGCCCATACGTTTGACACCAAGCTATATCATTAAGAGGAGTGTCTTGATTTCCAATATCCACATGTGAAACAACTCTATTATTCCTTCTTTCCTTTGGTGTTTTGTACCAATCAAGAAAATCATTCAATTTAAAATAATTTTCAATGTTATGATTTGCCTTTTTACAATGCGTACCAAAAACATTTCCTTGAATAACTTCCTCTCTCTTATCTCTTCGAAAATAAGAACTTGTTGATTTTTGTGTTTTCAACATGAAAGCATTATTTTCATGATTGAGGTTTAATTGAAAAGAGATTTGTTTCTGTTTTTCAATTTGAAAATCTAAGTAATATGCTTATTAACAAAAGGCAAAGGGTCCATGGACAATATTTGGTTTCTTATATTCTCATATCCTTCATTTAAAGCCATGAGAAATTGAACCAATTTATTTTGAATATCCAATTCTAAAAAGTTTTGGAAAACTTCACATCTATAATGTTCCATTGCTCCACATAAGCAATGAGGTAGGGCACACAAATCATTAAACTCATCCTATAACTGCTTCAATTTGTTAAAATATATTGTGATACTAGCTCCTCCTTGCTTGAAATTAACAATTTCATTTTGCAATTGAAACAAGAAAGGTCCGATTATTAATCCAAAACACTCACATATATCATTCCCAAGTTCATAAGTCGATGAAGCATATATGAATCCTTCAGATAAATCCCTTGCTATAGAATTAAGAATTCAACAATGAATCATAACATCACATCTTATCCATCGTTGTTCATTCACATGATTAGAATTAGGACGTATATATGAGCCATCTATGAATCCTATCTTAGATTTTGCTCCTAAAACAAGTTTATTAGACCTTCTCCAACTCAAAATATTTGTTCTAGAAAACACAATATTTGTAATAACAGTGCTTGCATTATCCGATCCAAACAATAAAGCGAATCACTAGAAAAATGATCTATATTAGTACTCATATTGATTACTTTCAAATTATCCATATATGACATAGAAAACAATGGATGAAAGCAGTATAAAACTCTAACATACGCTTTGATACCCTCTTGAACTAAAAAAAAAAAAAAAAATTGGAAAACTTATTTGATGCTAAGAATATTTTAAAGAGGATACGAACAGAGCAAGAGAAAGTTATATGTAAAGAGAGTTTGTTATCTCATTCTATATTTCCTCAATGAATATATATATATATATATATATACACACAAAGAACAAACTGATGTTTATCATAGAAATAAATATACAATCAACATGATCAACATATGTTGAAGTGGTTGCAGATATTAATGGTTTATAGCATAAAGTGATGGTAGAAAGTAATAACATTGACCAACTTTAGGTAATTGTTTGTAGTCGCACAATGCTACGAATAATTATTTTGAAACCATTATTTTCCACAATAATTAGAAATTATCCTGTGATTATTGAGAACTTCACCATCCTGTTATTGATGAAAAATGGGAAATATAGTTGTCCCACATCACCGTGAAAGGGATAAGATAATTAAAGTATAAATGATAGAATAGTAAAAACACTTAAGTGATATCAGTGTCATTGTAGCATATATAAAAATCATTAAAAAAAAAAAGGTGTTCTAAACAGGGGCTTGAACAAAGAGAGGAAAAAAGGCCAATATAATGAATTTAATAGAGTAGTCTTAGTTTTCCATGCAAATATTATTTTTATGTGGCATAAAAGAATTAAAAAATATATAAAAACGTATAACTACCAAAAGAGTTTTGAAATAGTATTTAACACCTTATTAAGGAAAAAGCTAGAGAAGTGGAGTAAATAAGGGTAATTTAGCTCTACCGTATGCCTGTATCATTTCTTTCTGTTTACTCTATTCACTTTATTACATCACTTACCTTTTCTATAACACTGAATTCGGTTAAGTTCTTGCAAATAAAATGAAAAAAATATTGAAGTTCATAAAATTTATTCGACCCCTAGAGTTTTAAAATGTAGTTCTATTTGAACCTTAGAAACAAATATATATATATATATATATATATAAAAGATGTGATTTTATACTAAGTGTTTGGTTCATTTTATTTTGGTTATTTTAGCATCTTATTTTTTTCATTTTTCAACAAACTATTTGTTAAAAGATTGAAACAAATAAAAAACAGATTTTTACTTATAAACAAATCAAACAGGTCAATACAAATCAAATTTAGATAAGATATAGATGCAAATTAGATGCAAATAAAAATCAAACAATATAAACTAATTCTATTTATCCTTCAAATTATCAAACGTATATTTTGTTTGCATTTGGAGCACTAACATTAATAGGCTTCACTTCCTCATTTGAATTTAGGATTGATTGTTTTGAGAGAATTATTTGTTATTAGAGGATGTTTTTTTTCTTAAATAGGTTTTCTTAAAAAATAATATATTTTCATGTGTTTAGCTAATTTTATAACACAATTTTCGTTTATTTATTTCTTCTAAATACTTGGATAATAAAATATTAATTAATAATAAAATATATTCTATAATAAGAAATAAATCTACTTAGATAAAATATTTAAAAATTAATAATAATGTCCTTTATCAAAATAATTGATGGATAGAGCTTATGAGTTAATGAAAAAATGACTTATGCTTTCATAATATATAAGTTGTTTTCCAGAATATAGGTTATGAATGAGACTCTAATTTCTAAAATAATATAAAATGTTTTGTAATAATTCTCTCACTTTTCTTCAAACAAAAGTAAAATAATGAAAAACATTTTTCTAGACAATTTATTTCTTAAAACAACCAAAATGGCAAACATTCGACTAAAAAATGCAAGAGTCCCACCTTTTATTCACTTCAACTTGGGGTTGTTTCTTTTGGGAATTTACCGATTCTAATATCATATTTGCAATGGAAAATTTTTTTTCTTTTGTTTTTAATCTTCAATAAAATAACTAAATTCCCAAGCAGATCTATGCAGTTTGGATCTATAGGTGCTGCAATTGCACAAACGCCCTTCATGGTATCCACACGTGAATGAATACTCAAATCGAATTTTGAGATGTGTGTACTATCACCCAAAACATGAATCTAATTCTTGTAGGAATTATCTTTTAAATGATTTTTTTCTCTCTTTTGGGTTTACAGAATTTCTCTGCGGGTCTAATTTGACGTAATGATATCTTCTAAACCTTAATAATATTTAATAAAATACATTATTTCATTAATTATTAATTTTCTATGATAATCGTTTATTATTCTTAAACTATTTAAGAATAATAGATACAATAATTCATATAGGTTTAAATATAAACCTGTAACTTATTTTGTTCGTTCTTTTGTGTGAGGCCTGTAGGTTTACTTAATGTTGGCAATAGATCCTAAACACTTTTTAGACCTACAAGACATAATTAGTCTCTATCAAGATATTATGCCAATCCTAATTGAGTGAAAGACGGGGATCGGACTCTACCCATTAAATAGTCAGTTATTTTATCCTTTGTTATACGATATCTTATGATTAAACATAACGTGTGGATCAATACACTCTTATATTGTTTAATTATATGTTTCTTGAATCCAAAGTCTAACTAACTTAAACAAATGACATTGATAACTCATGTTCATTCAAGTACGACCATGTATTTCTCAGTCTTACTCATCAAGAGGCCCAAAGATATCTCTCCCAAAATAACGAGAGAAACAAATTCCTTCATGACCATTCACATTCCTCCACATAACTTGTTCCATGTCCAAGTATAGTCTTCTAATCACTCGATTAAAGATGATGAAGAACTAAAATAAAACACGGAACTTACTATGTAGGAATCCATGGTGCTATTAGGTCCAAGGACTAAAATGACCCTTGTAGACACCTCATTTTGACAATATATTTTTGTCAATTTGTTAATAATTAAATGTTAATATTAGTGCAAATATGGCTAAATTGAAGGATTTTTTGCATTTTTTGAGCATTATGATTAGAAATAAAAATTAGCAAAAATAAATCAAATTAAAGGAAATAAATATAATGGATGTAATATACATGTATATAATATAGTTTTATAATCTGAAAAAAAAAATATTATTGTTCATCTTCTTCTTCGTTGGGCAGCCCGACCGGCCCACTCCCAAGCCTTTTTTCTGCGAGCCAAAGGCAGATTTAGAAACTAGGCATGGAATAGTTTGTTTTTGTATAAAAATTACATGTTTTCATCAATAATTACTCTTTCAAATCCGAACTTCAAATTTGGGAAAAACTCGTTTTTGGTACTTTCCTAAAAAAATTCAAAAACGTGTGAAAGTTGTTTTAGGCAATTTAATGATTTGGAACGTTACAATATGGGAGGTACACGTCATTTATTACATTAAATTGAAAAGTTACATCGGTTTTGACTCAGATTATTCAAATTTTTCCCAAAATGTGTTTTATAAGCCTTAGGTTCTGGATTGATTAATTAGGAAGGTTTTAGTCGAATTAAAGGTTATAAATACCCTCCTCATCTTCTGTTTTGGAGGAAAGAAGGTCTGATTTCTCAAAACTCTGTCCAATTTAATTGGGATTTTCATTTTTAAGTTGTTCTTGATTTAGGGTTCTCAATTCTAATTGTCAAATTTCTTGTCTTGCAGGGAAAATTAGAACAATTAATTTACATTGATTTGTTCAAAATCGTGAGGAATTCAAAAGCCCTCAATTAATTATCTCTCATCCTTGCCGATCTGCCTTCGTTGATCGTCCACTACCAAGTCATCGTCGACCCTCTACCGTTGCTGCTGCCATCGTCGGACTGCTCCTGGTCATCATCGTCGTCGATTCTAGTCGTTGCGAGTCATCCTTCGTTCATCCGCTCGTCGATCCTTTACACGCTGTCATGGTCTTCATCCCTGATCGTCTTCAATTCCTGCACGCAAAGCCATCTTCATCCAAGTAAGTTTTCTTTACCACATATGTGTATATATATTATATAATAATAATAATAATATAATAATAATAATAGATTATATTTAATAATAATAAATATATGTTTTCGCAGAAATAGATTAATAAGTGAAATTAGTTGAAGTTTTAATAATATTAATCATAGTAACATTTGTTTGATGTTAATATATGATAATAGTGTGAAGATTGTGTTTATAAATAATTGTGATAATTTTACATAAGTTTTTGTGATGATTGATATTATGATGATTTTTTTTTAAATCGTTTTGACACCTAGAAAAATTTGATTTTTATAAACTTGTTCAAAATTAATTTGATAATTTAAGAATCACATAAAATTAGATAATTTTTATTAAATCATAAAACTTAATGAACTTAAAATGATAAGATTTCAAAATACTAAAATTAACCAACAAACTAAATTTTTCTTAAAGAACTATGTGTGGTATGATCCCGATTAGTGGGTATGTAGGCTGTAAACCTCGGTTTTCCTAGTAACCAAGTGGACTTTGAAAACCAAAACTCTAAACCGGATTAGCTTAAGCTTGAGAGAGAACCTAAGAACCCTGGATCCGGCTTTCCTTCGATTTCAAACTAAAAGAAATTTTGAAAAATAATTTAATGAGGAATATTGTTCTAAAGTATATTTTAACCATAAAAAGATCTGATTTCCAAAAATTTTCCATTCCGGCCTTCCCGAGATCTATTACCGAAAAGCGGGCCCGAGAAATTGAAATTCGAAAAATATTTCAGAATACTCTTTAGAACCGAAATTTAATAAGGATTTCAAATATATAGTTTTTATAATTTTTTGGTTTATAAAAAATACAGATATAGCATTTTTCTCGTATTTTCTTTATTACCGTAAATTAATTATCTTGTTTACTATTCATTATTATTCACAAGCACAACCTATTACACTCACAAGCCACTCCCTACTCTTACATCCTTAAAAACACTCAATTATATTTTCTTTTCCAATAAATTTTTGTCTCTTAACAAATTATTACAATTTAAGATTTATTATTACATAAATTACAAAACAAAGGAAATTCAACTCTCCCCCTCTCCCTCCCATTTTGGCTGGCACACACCCCCTATTTTACCCTCATTTGTATTTTTTTTTTATCTAATTTATTAAGCCATTAACCATAATTTACTCCATATATATATATATCCATTTATACTCTCTCTCCTCATTTCTACTCTTTCAAATTTTTCACTCAAGTAAAAATCATCTCTTTCTCGTCCTCCTTGCCGTGACCTTCATCACTCACACACACACTCACACAAGTTTATTTTTCTACTCATTCTCCTCTTATTCCAAGCCTTAAGTAATGGATCTTAAACTTTTCTACACTAAACCTTGTAATGGCAAGACCATTCATGAGTGTTTTTATATTTAAGTCCCCATGAGCTCTTGCTAGGAACAAGAAAATACTACTACATGAATAACAAGCCATTACAAGAGTAGATCTTGTGTTTAAATGTGTTTTTGTCTAATGATCTTCACGCTCATGCATATAATAGTAGAGTAAAGTAAAGATCTTGAATAAAAATCCATGTTCATGTTTTCAAACTCCATTTCATGTATCCTAAGTAGTAGATCTAACATTTAAATGCTCATATTATATTTGACATTCATGATCTCATGGATATTTTGTGTTTTAGTGCATTAACGATCATAAAGGCCTTGTCTTGTGTATATAAATGTTGTAGTTAGTAGATCTTTAGGTAGATGAGACAAGAAACTCAAAAACAAAAATTATTTGTTTGAAAAAGTCAAATAAAAATTCGGATGGTCTCAAGACTATGCATAAAAAACCCTTTTATTAACTCCAAAACTTGTGTTTTACATGAAAAATGAAGAGTATAGGTAATAGATATTATCAAGTGATGATTTTTATAAGTTGAGATGGCATATGCTAAGAAAAATATGTAAAATAAAGAGTAGAAATAAAATAGGAAATATTTAGTTGCTTGTTACTTTAAGAAATTCGTAATTTAGGACTAATGGTATGAAAATACCTATTTTTCAAACTCAAAATGAAAGTTTTATTTAGGAAATGAAGTCCTTAGAGGATAGGAATAATGGAGCTTAGAATTTTAAAGTATTAAACAAGTTTTTCTCAAAGAAATCATTCAAAAAATAATTTTACAAAATTCAGATTTAGGAAGAGACCCTACTTGAAAACATGTTTACAAAGTATAAAATGGGGATTTTTATGAAGAAATAAAGGCCTTAAGGAATAGATATAATGAATACTCAATTTTAACAAGGGTAATTGGATTTTCTTAAGAAATAATTCCAAAACAAAAGGAAATGATCAAAGTTAGGAAATTAGTTTTCTTAAAAGTAAGTATTCATGGAGTCTTACCAAATAAAGAGTTTCTAAAATTTCCTTTTAGTAAATATTGTCAAGATCATGCATACATCAAGTTCATAATATGCTATTCATGATAGGAAATCATCAATATTACATGTATAGTTGTCAATACCTAGAAACCATTACAAACATTTACAAAACTATTTTTCGAAATTGAAATTCACTACTGATCAGAATGTTTCGTGACCCAACATTTTCAAAACTTGAAAATAATATATAATTAGATAGATCTTTCGAAGTAGATAGAAATCAATATATAATTTGTGAAATTCCGAGTTAAAATAACCAAGTTACGGCCGCTTTAAGTCGGGACTTCCGCAAATGACGAGAATTACGAATTTACTAGTTTTAGTAAATAGTTTGGATTAGTTAAGTAATGAAATACTTATTAGGATATTTCTTCCTTTTTAAAGGACCCTGAGATCGACGATTCCCCACCACTGGATTACTATTACTAAAAGACCGGTGATCCAATGGCCGAGTGATTATTACTTCCGATTCCATTTATTGTATGTGATTGTTATGATAGTTGCATTAGATTTTTGGCAAAGATAAAATGAATATGTATAATGGGGATAAATGGGATTTATGTATGCTTGCTGTTGATATGAAAAATTGAAAATAAGAATACCGAGGTCAGGTGATTAACTAATGCTTGTATAGTTGAATTATGATTGATTGTTTATAATTATTGATTGATCACTTAAGGAATTGGTATAATTGACTATTCGAAAGTGAAAATAAATATGGACTCATTCATATCATAAATGGGAATGAAGCATTAGCATTGGTTGGTTGCCCGTGATCCGAAACGGAGTAAAAGTTGGTTAATCGTGATCCATAAACGAAAATAATGAGTTGGTTAATTGTGATCCACAAAGGAAATTATAAGTTGGTTGACCGTGATCCAAAACGGCATATTTTAGTAGTACTGCAGTATTCGTTAATCTGCTAACCCGAGATGGAGGGCGAAAGTCCATTCACATATGATTTCCGACTAGTCATATGTTTGTTGATTTCATATGTTTGATGCATATCACTTGTTTGATTAATCACTTGCTTGTATGATGTGTTATGAATGTGATCTTGAAAGTACTCACTCACTAAGCTAGTGTAGCTTACGCGCCCTATAGTTTTTATTTGTTGCAGCACACTTTTGTCTGGCTTAGATAGATGCACTCGATAACTCAGGTACAGGAGCTAGGCGTTTCCCTTAGAAGTTATGTTCAATTATGTTTAGACTTTCGTAGGAAACCAAAAGACTCTGGATAACTGTAATAGACCTCTTAACGATATTCTTTTGCGGGGGAATGCCCTTTAGATTTTGTAACTATTTATATATGCGTTTTGATTTATATTCTAATACTATCGAATGTCAATTTAAACTTTTATTCTCCATCGATTCAAGTATTCTATTGTCATAAAGGGACGCCTTACATCTATACAAGACTCCTGATGGACTAAGATAGTAATTCGTGAGTCTTATATAGCATGTGGCAGACTATTACGTTTAGGGTACCCTATGGGACGTGACATAGGCACCTAAATGGGCGACTCAAAATATGTAAAAAATTTATTTTTGTGATTTTGTTTGTTTCTCTTAGTTTAAGTAAATTTGTACATATTTGTAAATAGTTAGAGCCTTGTAAATAGTTTAGATTTTGAAATTAAGTAATTTAAAATTGGAAAGCTAAAGTGGTAATTGTTTATGTTTTAATAGATTAGCCCGCGAACTCAAGTTAATTTCTGGTTCTTGTTTTCAAAACGATTTTTTCGTGGATCAGTAGAAAAATCGAAATCAACCTACCCATTGGTTTTGGTTTATCTTTTTTCTCTACTTTAGTCAAGTGGCGACTCCAAAATATTTTCAAAATTCAAAATTTCCTTTAATTCTTAGTAGAGGATTCGTATTGAATGGGTTAGGGTTTAGTACGAATCGGATTAAAGGAAAACGAACCGGAAATCAAAACTCAAGCTTGACTGCTTGGCTACTCCACTAAGGATAATTTTTTAGAAGGCTAGCCACTTTATGCTTTTCATATTTAAATTGCTTTCTTTTGTAAATATCTTGTATATTTGTAAATAGTTGTACTAAACTTTTTGTTTAAGTGATGCAGATAAAAAAAAAAAGAAGAAAAAAAAGTAAAATGGAAAAAAGGAAAATTCTGCAAATACCCTTAACTAGGGGGAAGGTTGAATTTAAGAAAAATGTGTACTAGATGTGGTCAAACCCGAGCCACCTTAGGTAACTTAGGACGGAAGGCACCAGTAGGTCTCGGATGTTGTGGTTACCCACCTTTCAGGATATGAATTAGCCTCCCACTCCGGTTAATATGACCTATGGCCCATTAATTGGGGGACCTTTAAAACCCACCCTTCTTGCATTCACTACATGAAGAAGATGATGATCAAGCATTGTGGCCCATCAAAGTGTTTTTCATAAACTTTTTACAAAACAAAACAAAAGCCGAATTTATAAGAGTTAACTTTCCTTTGTAATCCGTTATGTAAATGTGTTCTGTAAATCCTTGTAACCTCATCTTTGTCCTTTGTAAATGTATAAACCGTGTTGTAACATATCTCTTTTGTAATATGTAGATTAGGAAGTATGGCAAGCAATATGTGTAGTGGCAACATGTGGGCCTGTCTTATTCTCGAGATCTAGGTTCATGAGCCTACTAGTTCGGTGCCCATTTCGAACAAGTGGTTACAAACTTTCAAGCCAAGACAAAGAGGATTCATTGAAGACAGTTTAGGCGCTATTCTTTTTCTACCAAAGGTCTAGGTCCCCATTCATCTTTTTAGGGCCTTGGTTTACTTATGGAATGTTGATGAGGCTGCATTTTGCCTTGGTGAGCACACTTTGAGTCCTACTATTGAGGAATACACAAGGCTTCTTCAAGCTCCACCAACTCATGTGGGAATATATGCCCCTCAACTTAGTAAAGGGCCGATCAATTTGTTCAACTCCTTTTTAGGGATTTAAGAGGATCGATGTATCTAAAGCTCTCAAGAATTACAATTCGGTCTCCATTTGGCTTTCTGACTTGTTCAAATGGTTTGGATCTCCAAATGGTTACAAGGATAATAAGTCCATCTTTTGTAGAAGTGTAAAAGCATGGGAACAAGATCACATCAACGCCTTTATAGCCGCAATATTTGGTACAATCCTCTTCCCGAATGGGGATCTGCTCATCTACTATCATGTGGTGGAATTAGTGGACCAGTTTTTAGCAGGAAAGTCTTATATCCCGACCTTGCTCGCTGAACAAAATAGATCTCTCAACCACTTGAAGAATAGAGGCTATAGGAAGTTCAAGTCTAGTATAGCACTTTTGAGAGTTTGGTCTACCAGCCACACTAAAGATTATGAGAGCAATTTAAGTCCGGCTTGCCACATTAGAGACGGTTATGATCTTATTTTGAGCTTTAGTGAAAGAGTCCGCATTCAAGATCTTCCAATAACCGATGAGTGGGTGCATTTACTCCAAGACCTAGAAGCTCACACATTCCTTTGGATTGCTAAGTGGTTTTATTCTCACGCGGTAATAACCGAATGCACGGAGTATGCGGCAGTTCCTTTGATTGGTTTGACCGAGTCTAAAGGATATTATCTAACTTTTGTTATAAGACAATATGGAGCACTTCAAGAAATAACTAGCAAGCCATCATTAGAGGAGGTTAATATGGATTATGATGACCCCGATGTTCCTTTGGCACAAAGAGAGGGAAAGCTAGGGATGATACAAGCCAAACGGGAGACAAGAGAAATCAAGCCGATCTACGTGATAGAACCCATCAATACTGAGACAAAGAAATATCGAGCCACTAAAGAATACATCCTCAACCAAAGGGTAAAGGTAGAAGGGTTGGAATTTCAAGCTCCCGAGGTGTTAAGTCGACCACTTACCACTCCCGACCCAGAGACACAAGCTTATATGGAATTGACAAAAGCCCGAGTGGAGGTTCTGTAATAGCCATGCTTTTATTCCTAATATCATATTATATATGAGTGGTTATAGTTGCATATTAAAATAAATAAATAACATGTTTTACATATAGATTAGCTAGTAGAATAATTATGTTTGCATTAGTATAATAAATACTTAATATTGATTTACATATTGATGTTGTATATGAAATGAGTGATATTAGATTTATATATATATATATATATATATTTCAAGTATAGTATAGTAGAATTTTTTTTTGAAACCAAAAGCTAGTTAAATGCCTTTGTTTTACTTAAATTAATAACCTTAATTAAGCCTAATTAAAAAGCTACTTTATGACATTAGTTGGCTACCTTAAAAGTCAATTTTGGATAAACATTAAGCCAAAGAATATCGCATTTTCATCCAAAATCAGACCACCCTCAAAACAACCTCCTAAACAAACACAAAACCCATTATTTTCTCTTCCAAAGCTACCCCAACTTCAAGACCAAGATCCACATCCAAATTCTTGCAAGTTAGCCACCAAAAGATCATGCTAAAGCCTTGCAAACTAAGCCCAAAGATTTGAGGTAATTTTGTGTTACATTTGATGCAAGTTTCATAGTGTATAGTTTGTTAAATGTGAATTTGATTTGTATATATGTATTGGTGATGTGTTGATGAAGGTTTGGGCCACCAATGAAGTATAATATATGCATGTTTAGTAGTTGAAGTGTGAGGATGAAAATGGAATGATGTATGAGTGGTGTAGTAAGGGTTAAGTGAAGTTGAGCTTGTTAAAAATTGTGTTGAATGTTGTATTGATTGGAGGGTGGAGATTGAAGTGAAATGATGTTGTTTAATGAGTTGGAAATGCATGAAAGATGATGTGAAGTTCATATATCAAGTCATAGAGAGCTAAGAAAGTGTTTTGGTTGAAGTTAAAAGTGTTAAAGTTGTCCAAAAATTCGTGTTCACAACAAGGGATGTCTAAAAACTGTCAAAAACCTATCAAAACGGCCCCATTGGGAGGGGTGTTGCACTCTCGGATCAAAAATCTCATTTTCCCTGAGTTGCAACAGCCTCCCAAGTGGCCCCATTGCCAGGGGTGTTGCGATCTCGGATTTCTTCCATGTTGTGACACTATTTTATAAATTAGCCATAACTTTTTCATCCGACCTTCGATTGAGGTTATTCAAGTTGCGTTGGAAATATTAAAAAGAGATCTAAAACTTTCATGTTTTAAATTTTTACAAATTTTAAAAATATCAATGCTTAAATTTTGATTCTTTCCAGCTACTATACTTTCCAAAACAAAGTTAAAAACTTGTATTGGTTTGTTAAATGTGTTTTAACTTATGAAATGAATCTTTTAAAGCTAAAATGAGATAGATTAATGATGTTTGATATGTAATGAAGATTGAGTGATATAATTAAGCATGATTTAAGTATATTTGTAGATTTAACAAACTATTGATTTTCTATGAGTGTTAAGCTAAAACTAGTTATATTGTATATATGATTTCCTTTGCTTGTTTTAAGATCTTGCGATAACTTATTTGAATTTATTTGAATGGTTATGTATGAGATTAGTTGATATTGAGCTTGAACTAAGTGTGAAATTGTGATAATTTGATTAAACAGTTATTGATCCTCACTCGGCTACCCCCATTAATTCTTGAGCTAGTACAAGTATGTAGTAACGTGTTTGTTTTTTTGGTTAGGATAGACATATCTTTAATCAATTTTAATATAGAAAAACTTAAACCTTTTTTTGAATTGGATGTCTCTTACGCCGTTTAAATCCGTATCTAGCCTAGATGGCAGATCGGTATCCGGTTTGGATAGCAGCATCTTGCTCAAATTGGGGGCATGGTAGTTTAGACGCTTAAGCCACTCTTGTCTTTTGATAAGACTTTCCTAAGTGGTACGGCGGGTAATTGATGGGGAAGACGGGAACGGTGTAACGTTTGTTTACGCTTAGAATGAAGTGGCATGATTTAGTTTAAATGTTTATAGGAACATTTGGACTAGGTGATGTTATGGACTAAGATAAGTAAAGTTGTGTAAAGGCTGTTAACCCTAGATGAAGTTATTTTCTCTTTTATGGATATATCATCTAGGAGATATAAGTATCCGAGCTGCTTATATCAATCCCCTGAGCGTCGTGATTGTTACTCTAGACCCCCAGATATCCTTATTGTTTAGAGTTTGAATACTCCAGTGATGTTTGACTAATTAAAGATTATCTAATAAGTAAATGATTATCACATTGCAATTATAGTTTAACATCATGTGAGCCATTACGCATTTGTTTTTGTTACTTGTGTACTGGGTCTCTGGCTCATATTTTTATCATTTTCAAGTGTGGATGACAAATTCTATACAAGCAAGGGATATGGATCGGTTTTTTAGGAGTACTTAGATGATTAGGAGGAGTAGAAATGATCTTAACGTTGATGGAACCTTATGTAATAGAATAGCTATATGTACATATATGTTATAAAAACCTATGTATTAGTTAATAGGATTTTTGTTATCTTTTGATATATTTTGTAAATGGCTTGTTTACGAGCCTTATTTGTAATGTATGTATGTGAATATATATATATATATATATGGTTGTATTATATTTGGATCTTTTATTAAGTAATGAAGTTAAAAGTTGTGTTTTATGGAATGTTATATGTACTATTAGTAATAAAGTTTATTATTATAAAACATTTAGGCAAATAACTATACAAATTGATCCTGGATTACAATCTTACATATAATATTGCATATTATATGTGGTTGGGGAACTAGGTTTGCCTATTTTAAATATAGGGGTAAATCCGGGGCCTTACAAGTTCGCTTCCAAGAAATGAAGAAGAGGGAGCGAGAGATGGAAGAGGAAGTGCAAAGTTCTCAAGCCAAGGTTCAAGCACTTAAAGCTCAACTACGGATAGCGAAGAGGACTATCGAGGAGCTGAAAGACCATTTAGTGTGTCCTAGCAAGATTAGGCGTTTGGTTTAAGTTTGAAGTCTCTTGGTTTAGCTATTTGGTTTTGTCATGATTAGGTCATGAATTGACTCCTTGAATAAATTCAGCTTTAATGAAATAAAATGGTTTTTTCCACAAAGCTTCTTCATCATGTCAATTTGCATGCGCATGCGCTTTTCTTTTCTTGTCTCTACATGTTCTTGCATAACTCTTTTGTATATATTTTATTCACTAACCGTTTGCTCGTTTTGTTGAGAATTGTAAATAAATAATAAGATTTTCGCTCAAAAAAATTATATATAAAAATATACATATTTTTCTCTAAACTTGGAATTTTTTTTTATTTTCATCCAGTTTCTAAAAGATAGCTCCTAAACAGTTCGACTTGATTCGAAGTCTAATCATCCCTAGGTCCAAATCTAGAATGGCTAGCAACAACGACAATAATTCTGGCATTTCCAATCCAATTTCTGAGCAAAGGTTCACTGCTTTAGAACAAATGGTGTTTCGATTAATCGAGTAAATCAATCTTCTTGCACAAAACTTAAAGGCCCCTCAGGATACTATCGAAGGACATTCTGGTGTAAAGAGAGTGGTAAAGCCATTGAGGAACAAGTAATTAATCATGAGCCACAAATCACTATCAAGACCGAATCTTTCGGCCTTAGGAAGGAAATTGAGGCTCAAAATAAAGAGATGGAGAAAAGGCTCTCAATTCAATGAGAAACTCAAAGATTTTGAGAAAATGGAAGGATTTGATCAAGCTGGAATCACAAACTTTCCTATAATTGAAGCTAGGGCTTTCCCTGAGAAGTTCAAGATTCCCGACTTTGAAAAGTATGATGGTACTGGTTGCCCAAAGTTGCATACTAGGCTCTATGTGAGGAAGATGAGCTGGTACACTCAATATGAGCAATTTATGATCCAGACTTTCCAGGATAGCCTTACCGGTCCAGCTTTGACATGGTATGCTCAATTGGATCTTTATGAGATTAATACTTGGGACAAATTGGCTAGGGCTTTCTACAATCAATACAAGTTCAATATTGAAGTGGCCTCGTCTATGTGGGATTTAGGCAATATGAGGAAGAAGAAAGATGAGTCCTTAAAGGAATCTACTCAAAGGTGGATATCAATGGAATCTATGGTATCTACCCCTATCCCAAAGAAGGATTTGACTTTTACTTTCATCAATAATTTGGAAGAACCATTCTTTATCCATCTCATTAGACATACTACTACTACTAATTTCTCTGAGATAGTATTGGCTGGATATAGAATTGAAAATGCCATTACTACCGAGAAGATCCATGTGGAGAAAAACACTACAAATTCCAAGTACTTCAACAACAACAAAGGAAAGGATACTACTGTCAGTATAGTCAGCTCAGTCCCATACACTAAACTGACTCAATCCTACGCCTACCAATCAACCCCATATACTAAACCTACTCAATCCTACGCCTACCAATCAACCCTAAACACTAATCAACCCTTCACATAGTCATAACAACTACAATCCTAAAACCAACCATTCGATAGACCCAAAAGATAGTTTACCAGAATTCCCAAACCCCTTAGCCAAGTTCTAGCTCGGCTTAGAGCCGACAATCTGATCACCTTTGAAACACCCAAAGAAGACTACAAGCCCAAATACTTTAACCCTGAGTAGAAATGTGATTATCATTTGAGGCAAGTGGGTCATTCTACTAACAATTGTTGGAGGCTTTGGAATAAGATTCAAGACCTCATTGATGCTAAATTGGTCCAACTGGATTTCATTGAAACTCTAACCCCTAATGTTAACACCAATCCTCTCCCGAATCATGGGCCCATGATCAACATGATCATGATTGAAGAATCTAAGCCTTTTTATTGGAATGATCCAGTTCGATCCGAAAAGGGTAGTTATCCAATGTCAAAAGGAGCAGAAAGAGGCCCCATATAAGGTGAAGTCGATGAGGTATCAATTCCATATACCCATTGCACTGAAAGATTGTAAAGCTGCCCCATTCAACTATCAAGCTGTCAATCAAGTTCCCAGGCCCATGGTCGGCAAACTTGGGAAAGCCCCAGAGCCCGAAAGAGAGAAAACATTGGCATAAGAATTCTTCCCACAAAAAAGAAAAAGATAAGGAAAAGGAGGAGAAATCTGATGACAAAACGGATTTAACCAAGATTATGAAGATGAGTGATTATAAGATTACTGATCAACTTGCTAAGGTCTCGGTTCAAATATCCTTGATGGGTTTATTATTGACTTCTGAAAAACACCAGGAAGCTCTTTTTAAGACACTTCAACAAATCAAGGTTCTCGAAGGTGTTGCAACTGAAACTATGGAACATGTGATGAATTCGGTATTTGTTTTGGACCAAATCTCTTTTTCACATGATGAATTGGGAGCTGAAGGCACTCAACACACGAAGCCCCTATTTATAATGGCTAAGTGTAATGGATTGATTGTAGCCGGAGTCCTCATTGACAATGGGTCATCTCTGAATGTTTGTCCATTGGCCACTTTGAACTTACTCGGAATCGATGCATCTGATCTTTGATCCAGTTCCACAATTGTTAGAGCTTTTGATGGATCCAAGAGAGGAACATCAGGAGAAATAGACTTGGAAGTTACTATTGGGCCACAAGACTTTACTATTCCATTTCATGTTCTAGACATACCAAGATCATTCAATTTTTTGCTTAGAAGGCCTTAGATCCATTCAGCTGGGGCAATACTGTCTAGTCTGCATCAGATGATCAAGCTTATAACAAATGGCCAAATTGTTACAGTACTGGGTAAACAAGATCATGCTTTCTTCAAAGATACTGCTATACCTTATATTGACGATGAAGGATCCGAAGACTTTGGTTTACAAATTTTTGAAGAAGCCAATATGACTCAAGAAGAGGGACATTTAGACTAGGATATGTTCCTACTCCGGATGAGATACAAGAGATGAAAAGGAAAGCCCGAAAGAAGAGAGGAGAAGAATGGTATAATTCCCCTATTGAGTCTCCAGACATCAGAGTCACATTCCCATAACCTTCTCATGTCCAGAAGTCGGACATTGCATCAGTTATAGAGCCTTCTTGCAGCTCACATCCGGTTCAGGAGTTGAATAATTGGTTTACTATTCCCCTTTACTTTAGGGTTACCCTTAAGTAAGGGTTGAATTCATGAAGCGTTTTTATGTTTTGTTTCTTTTATCAATTGCTCAAATAAAATATACTCCATGAGTCATATTCATTAATAAAATTTCTTTGTTTCTTTTCTATGTTATCTCTTTTATCCACATGATCACTTTCTTTTTTCCCTTACTTTTCTTCCTTTTTCTTTATCTTGCCTTTATTTAGATCTGATCATAACGGTGAAAGTAAGGGATATCTTGCACTGATAGATAACAAAAATACTGATATCACTTCCAGCCCTACTAGGTTGGTCATCGAAGGTGATATTAGTGATCACACTAGGATAGAGAAAAGTTAGCAAAAATATGAACAAGGTAGAATTGAGATCAGTGAGTCCATAGAAGTAGTAAATGTTGGAACTAAAGATAAGCCAAAAAAAATTGAAAATAGGCACCACCTTATCCGCTGAATAACGAGAAAGATTGATAAAATTATTGACTGATTACTTGGATATGTTTGCATGGTCCTATGAAGATATGCCTGGTTTAGATACCTCTATAGTGGTTCATAAATTACCAACTAAAGAAGATATCAAACCAAAGAAGCAGAAATTAAGGTGATTTAAACCATATATCTTGCTTAAGATTAAAGAAGAAGTGAAGAAATTATTAGAAGTCTGTTTTATAGAGGTATCCGATTATCCTGAATGGGTGGCCAATGTGGTCTCGGTACTTAAAAAAAATGGAAAGATAGAATTTCGCGATCTAAACCAAGCTACGCCCAAAGATAATTTCTCGTTACCTCACATAGATGTCTTGGTGGATAACATAGCTGGAAACCATCTATTTCATTCATGGATGGATTTTCGGGATACAATCAAATTAAAATGGCAGAAGAAGATAAAATCAAGACAACCTTTATTACTACTTGGGGAATATTTTGTTACAAAATCATGCCTTTCGGCCTTAAAAACGCTGGGGCAACATATCAAAAGGTGATGGTTACTTTATTCCATGACATGATGCATCAAGAAGTCGAAGTATATGTGGATGATATGAATGCTAAGTCTAAGGAAGATGAGGATCAGGTGGAAATATTGAAAAGATTATTTGATAGATTACGGAAGTTCCATCTTAAGCTGAATCTTGAGAAGTGTACGTTTGACGTAACCTCAGGGAAGTTGCTGGGATTCGTAGTCAGTCAGCAGGGAATAGAAGTAATCCGGATAAGGTTAAAGCCATACTTGAATTGCCTCCTCCGAAGACGATCAAAGAGCTTAGGGGCATATTAGCACGCTTGAACTACATTGCTTGGTTCATATCACAATTAACC
Source organism: Combretum micranthum (assembly GCA_024138025.1). Taxonomy (NCBI): domain Eukaryota; kingdom Viridiplantae; phylum Streptophyta; class Magnoliopsida; order Myrtales; family Combretaceae; genus Combretum; species Combretum micranthum. The sequence goes on along the minus strand of JAMXBD010000236.1, from coordinate 1,205,347 downwards.
GACAAATGTCGCCCTCTATTCAATTTTTTAGGAAAAATGCAGCTATCCATTGGGATAAAGATTGTCAAGAAGCATTTGATGAAATTAAGTAATATCTAATGAATCCACCATTGTTAGTAGCACCAACACCTGGTCGCCCTCTTTTCCTGTATTTGATGGTACTTCTTGAATCAATGGGAAGTATGCTTGGACAGAAAGATGAAGATGGGAAAGAATGGGCTATTTACTATTTGAGTAAGAAATTCACTAAAGGTGAACAGAAATATATTGAAGTGGAAAGAACTTGTTGTGCCGTGGTGTGGATCATGCACAGACTTAGACAATATACATTGTGTTATTCTATAGAGCTTTACACGAAACATGACCCTTTGAAGTATCTGGCTCAGAAATTAGGACTGATTGGGAGAATTTTCAAGTGGCAAATGTTGTTATTAGAATTTGATATCACTTATGAGAATCAAAACTCAGTTAAAGGTTATGTGCTTGTAGATAATCTGGCTGAAAACCCAGTTGAAGATAATGTAATTGATGAAGAAGTTCAATTTCCTGATGAAAGCATATTGCTGGCAGATTCGAATAAAGAATCAAAATAGTTCACCCCTAAATGGAAGTTGTACTTTGATGGAGCAGCTAATGTATGTGGATGTGGATGTGGAATTGGGGTAGTCTTCATATCACTAGATGGCAATCAATACCCTGCTTCGGCAAGATTGGCATTCCCTTATACTAATAATGTGGCAGAATACAAGGCTTGCATCATGAGTGATACGATACCAAGGGTGTCTCCACCTATCTTACATGTATATGAAAGGAGAGTTAAAGAGTAGTTAGGAATATTGGTATTTTGTTAGTAGATATTTGTTAGTTGTTAGTAGTAGTAGTTGAGTACTTGTTGGAATAAAGTTTTCTGTTAAATGTGAGCTGGCAAGTTAGTTAGGATATGCTGAGCTGGCAAATTAGTTAGGGGATTATCTCTCATATATATAGAAATTGTAGAGAGACGAGAGGGAAGAGGAAATATGTACATTCTGTTGGTTGGCTAAGGAGTGGTATTGAGTGAATTTACTTTCAATGTCAGTAAGCTCTAATTCCTTAGATTGGTTCGGATAAATCAAATTAGAATTGATTGATCGAGTTGTATCAATTGGCGCCGTCTGTGGGAAACCTAAAACGGAGTGACGATCATGACTCGATCAGAGGCTAGGTTGGATTCGATGGAGAAAGAGATCAAGGAGGTTGGAGAGGAGATGCGTGGTTGTGTTTCGGAGTTGCAACAGCAAATTGCGAGCATTCATTCGATGTTGCAGGAGATGAGGAAGGATCAACAACAGCGAGATAATTCGAAGAGTGTTAATGGAACGACGGAGGGTCGAGGTAGTGCGGGACATGAAGTGAATATGAGTAGTAGTGAGTTGATGGAGGACGAGGATTACAAAAGGAATGCGGGAAATATTACAATACCGGAATTTGATGGATCTGAGCCTATACCTTGGATAACCCTTGCTGAACAATATTTTGAGATTCATCAAACAAAATCCGACAGGAAAGTTCCTTTAGTGTCGATGTACATGCGAGGAAGGACTGTGTATTGGCTAAAAATGTTGAAGAGGAGGTTGCCTTCTTTGAATTGGAGTGATTTGAAACGAGAGTTGTTAATAAGGTATGGAGGTCAGTCGGCAATTAACCCGTATGAGAGTTTGTCTACCTTGCGACAGTATGCTTCCATTGCTAGTTACATTGAGGATTTTGAAGCAATTACATCGCATGCACCAGAAATGACAGAGTTACAATTGTTGGGATATTTTTTGGGTGGATTGAGAGACGAGGTATTACTTAGGGTTAAAACCTTAAAGCCTATGACATTAGCGGCAGCTATGGAGATGTCATTGAATATTGAAAAAGAATTTGAGTTTGGTCTTCATGGTTCAGGAGCATTTTCTCGTACAGATGGAGGAGTTTCACGGTCTAATAATCCAATAGTGAATCCTAGACCTTCCTCTTTTGTTCGACATTCAAATCTACCAGGTGCGTCTGTTTTTTCTTCCTCCAATATGCGTAGTGCATCAACGGGAATTAATCCTATAATTTTGATCGTAGAAATTCTAACATTAATTCTGGACTTTCTACTGGATCAAATCTGTCTTCTGTTGGAAATTCACGTGTGAATGGAGGAAAAATTACAAAACAAATGACTTATAATGAGTATTTGGATAAGAAGAAGAAGGGAATTTGTTTCCATTGTGATCAACCTTACAGTCCCACTCATAAATGTCCTAATAAGTCTTTAAGAGTGGTGATTTTAGAAGATGATGATGCGGTAAAGGTTGAACAAAATGTTGACAGTATGGTTGATAATGTGAGGTTGCAGGGGACAGGAGAGTATCATGGAGAGGCCGATCGGATGGCTTTGTCTTTATTGGCGTTGAATGGGTTTAATGGACCTAAGACTATGAAGTTTAAAGGAAAATTGTTGTTGCATGAAATTACTATATTAGTAGATAGTGGTGCTAGTCACAATTTCATATCTCAGAAACTTGTGAAACAATTGCAATTGGCTGTTAATTTTACGCCTTTGTTTTCGGTGGAATTAGGGGATGGTCATACCATTCAATCACAAGGAATTTGTGAACATTTGTGGTTAGATATTAATGGAATTCAAATCACGGTTTCTTGTTATGTGTTGGAATTAGGAGATATTGATGTGATCTTGGGAATTGCTTGGTTACGTATGTTAGGCGAGATCAAGGTTGATTGGAATTTAATGACTATGAAAATTCCGTGGAATGGTAGGGAATGGGTGTTGAAGGGAGATCCTACTTTACATAAATCTAGCACTTCTTTGAAGAGCTTAGGTGGTTTGGCGGAGGACGATGAATGTAGTGTTCTGTGGAGGGTGGATATGTTGTTGGCAGGGATGCACAATCAGGAAGGACATCCTCAAATTGATGCTCTATTGTCAGAGTATCCTATGGTTTTTGATTCAAAAGCCATATTACCTCCTTCTAGAGCAACTGATCATAGGATTCCTTTAAAGCCAGGGGTTGGTCCTATCAATGTTCGACCATATCGTTATGCTCAAATTCAAAAGAATGAAATTGAGAAGTTAGTGAGTGAGATGTTAGCTGCGGGTATCATAAGGGATAGTTCTTCTCCTTTTTCTAGCCCGGTAATTTTAGTAAAGAAGAAGGATGGCTCGTGGCGGTTTTGTATGGATTATAGAGCTTTAAATGAAGCCACTATTCCGGATAAATACCCTATTCCGGTTGTGGAGGAGCTTTTAGATGAGTTGTTTGGAGCTTCTATTTTTTCTAAGATTGATTTGAAGGCGGGGTATCATCAAATCCGGGTTTGTTCTGATGATGTTTTAAAAACAGCATTTCGCACACATCAAGGACATTACGAATTTTTGGTTATGCCCTTTGGCCTTACCAATGCACCCGCAACTTTTCAATCAATAATGAATGAGCTATTTAGACCATATTTGAGGAAGTTTGTGTTGGTTTTTTTTTTATGACATTCTTGTTTACAGTACTTCATTGGATGATCATTTGAGGCATTTACGAATTGTATTGGAGTTGTTGAAGGATCATTCATTTACCACCAACAGAAAGAAGTGTGTGTTTGGACACACTACCTTGGAATATTTAGGACATATTATTTCAAAGGAGGGTGTAGCTATGGATCCTACCAAGGTGCAGGCTGTTCTGAATTGGCCAATTCCTTCTACTGTGAAGGGGTGCGTGGATTTTTGGGTTTGACAGGGTATTATCGAAAATTTATTTGTAATTACGGCAAATTAGCTCGGCCACTGACTAATCTGTTGAAGAAAGATGCATTTGAATGGAATGAAGCAGCTTTAGAGTCCTTTCGAGCTCTACAGCAGGCGTTGGTTAGTGCACCAATGTTGGCCATTCCTAATTTTGGTCAACCTTTTGTGATTGAGTGTGATGCATCAGATACGGGTGTGGGAGCAGTTTTGATGCAAAATCACCGACCAATTGCTTATTTCAGTAAAGCTTTGTCGGACAGGAATTTAACAAAGTCAACATATGAAAAGGAACTTATGGCTTTGGTTCTTGCTATTTCTCATTGGCGGCCATATTTACTTGGCAAAAGGTTTGTGGTTAGAACAGATCAGAAAAGCTTACGCCATTTGCTTCAACAGAGGATTATTACTCCGAATCAGCAGCATTGGTTGGCTAAGTTGTTGGGCTATGAGTTCGATATTATCTACAAGCAAGGCCAAGAAAATCGAGCGGCTGATGCTTTGTCGCGAATGTATGAAGGTGATGGCGGAGTGTCTGGGGAGTTGTATGGGGTTTCTGGGCCAATATGGACAGATTTGCACGCTATAAAGGAGGATGTTCTCAAAGATCCTTTTCTTTTGGAGAAGATTAAATTGTTGCAGGATGGAAAGGACGCGGGAAGGGGTTTTCATTTAATACAGGATACTCTGTATTTTCATAATAGATTGGTTATTCCATCTAATTCTTCTTGGGTGCAATTATTTTTGCATGAATTTCATTCTTCATGTATCGAAGGTCATGCGGGGTTTATCAAAACTTATCGCCGCATGCTTCCCCATTTATATTGGATTGGAATGAAGGGAGATGTCGCTCGGTTTGTCAGCTCTTGTGCTGTATGTCAACGCAACAAAGTACAGCAATTAGCACCAGCGGGATTATTGAATCCACTGCCTATTCCTCATGCTGTGTGGGAGGATCTTTCTATGGATTTTATAGTTGGATTGCCTAAGTCGACAGGTTTTAATGTCATTTTGGTGGTGGTGGATCGGTTTTCTAAATATGCTCATTTTCTCTTGTTGAAGCATCCTTATACCGCTAAATCGGTGGCTGAAGTCTTTATGAGGGAGATTGCCCGTCTTCATGGATTGCCTAAGACTATTGTGAGTGATCGAGACCCTTTATTTGTGAGTCGGTTTTGGCGAGAGCTGTTTACTTTGCAAGGTACTCGGTTAAATTTTAGTACGGCTTATCATCCGGAAACGGATGGCCAAACTGAGGTTATTAATCGATGTTTGGAATGTTACCTACGTTGTTTTGTCTTTGAAGTTCCTCATACGTGGGCTAAGTGGGTGAGTTGGGCGGAATTTTCATATAATACTTCTTTTCATTCCTCAGCTGGCATGACTCCTTTTGAAATAGTATATGGGAGACTTCCTCCTACTGTGTCAACTTATGTTCCTAAGGAAATTTCCAGTATTGATGTTCGTGCTACGATGGAAGCTCGTAATGAGATGTTGCAGCGGTTGAGGAGGAATTTAGAAAAAGCTCAACTTCGAAATTGTGCAATAGCTAATCGCCGAAGAAGAGATGTCGAATATGCTGTGGGCGATTGGGTATTTTTGAAGTTACGAGGTTCTTTGCAACCTCGGGTGGGTATAAAGAGCATATCTAAATTAGCTCCTCGTTTTTTTGGCCCTTTTCAGGTGATTGGACGAGTGGGCAAGGTGGCTTATAGGTTGCAATTGCCTCTCCATTGTAAAATTCATCCGGTTTTTCATGTGTCGTTATTGAAGAAATCTCATGGTTCCTTTCCGGTTATTAAAGATTTACCTGAGGATTTGGGTTATACTATTGGGGATGAAGTTGTTTCTCCTTTGCAAATTCTGGGACGACGTTTTGAGGTTAGGAATGGGGTGGAAATTCCTCAAGTTCTTGTTCATTGGTCTGACTCTACTATTGAAGATGCTACTTGGGAGGATACTACTACACTGCGTCTTCAGTTTCCAGATTTAGTCCTTGAGGACAAGGACTTTGTTTCAGCAGGTGGTATTGATACGATACCAAGGGTGTCTCCACCTATCTTACATGTATATGAAAGGAGAGTTAAAGAGTAGTTAGGAATATTGGTATTTTGTTAGTAGATATTTGTTAGTTGTTAGTAGTAGTAGTTGAGTATTTGTTGGAATAAAGTTTTCTGTTAAATGTGAGCTGGCAAGTTAGTTAGGATATGCTGAGCTGGCAAATTAGTTAGGGGATTATCTCTCATATATATAGAAATTGTAGAGAGACGAGAGGGAAGAGGAAATATGTACATTCTGTTGGTTGGCTAAGGAGTGGTATTGAGTGAATTTACTTTCAATGTGAGTAAGCTCTAATTCCTTAGATTGGTTCGGATAAATCAAATTAGAATTGATTGATCGAGTTGTATCAATGAGTCTCAAGATGGCACTTGACATGGAGATAGATGATCTTGAAGTATATGGAGACTCCTCTCTCATCATATTTCAAACACGAGGAGAATATAAAATGAAGGATGCAAAATTGGTGCCTTATCACCAACATTTACTAGAATTAGCACAAAAACTCAAAGAAATATCATTTACTTATATACCAAGAAACCAAAACCAGTTCGTGGATGCATTAGCCACATTAGCATCTATGATTCAAATCACTGATGGAGTTAAGATCCAACCTTTGAAGATTTGCATTGCGGAGAAACCAACATTGTGATTGAATACCGAGGAAGTCCTAAAGAAAGATTCCTGGTATGCTAATATCAAAGAATTCCTCTAAGATGGAAAATACCCTAAAAACGCCTCAACAAAGGAGCAAAAAACGCTAAGACACTTAGAAGCTCATTTCATGCTTAGTGGTAATACATTATACAAAAAAATATTTGATACTACTCTCTTGAGATGTGTAGATGAGGTGGAAGCAGAAATGTTGATGAAGGAAGTCCATGAAGGGATATGTGGACCTCACATGAATGGATATATGCTAGCTAAAAAGATTATGAGGATGGGTTATTTTTAGATAACTATGGAATCATATTGTATCAAACACGTGAGACATTGTTACTTGTGCTAGATATATTCTAATAAGATAAATGCTGCTCCCAAATAATTGCAATTATTGTCTTCACCTTGGCCCTTCTCGATGTGGGGTATGGATATGATAGGGCCAATTTCTCCAAAAGCCTCAAATGGTCACCGATTTATATTAGTGACGATCGACTACTTTACCAAGTGGGTTGAAGCATTCTCGTACGCTAATGTTACCAAAGGATTAGTTATCAAATTCATCAAGAGAGATATCATAGCCAGATATGGAGTCCCTGATACATTCATTACAGACAACGGTACTAATTTGAACAACAAATTAATGTCTGAATTGTGGCAAAACTTTGGAATCAAACATCGAAACTCTAACCCATATCGACCTCAGATGAATGAGGCAGTTGAAGCGACCAACAAGAACATCAGGAAAATAATAGAGAAAATGACTATCACTTACAAAGACTGGCATGAGATGCTATCCTTTGCACTCATGGCCTACCGAACATCCATCAGAGTATCAACAGGGGCAACCCCCTATTCATTAGTCTATGGCACAGAAGCAGTTTTGCCAGTTGAAGTTGAAATTCCATCACTCAGAATATTGGCAGAAACCAAATTGGATGAAGCTAAATGGGTAAGAAACATGATTGATCAGTTAAATCTCATTGATGAAAGGAGGATGACTGCTTTTATATCATGGCTAGCTTTATCAGCAAACAATGGCTCGAGCATTTAATAAAAAGTTCGCCCGAGAAATTTCAAAGAAGGAGACTTAGTCTTGAGAAAAGTGCTCCTGAATGTTCAAGATCCTAGAGGAAAATTTACTCCTAATTATGAAGGATCATATGTAGTGAAGAGAGTATTGTCTGGTGGTGCATTAATTTTGACTAGAATGGATGGTCGGGATTTGAAAGACCCTGTAAATTCTGATGTGGTCAAGTTGTACTACTCTTAAGAAATTAATGAGAATTCTTTCAAGTTCAGAAAATTTGCTAACTACTTTGTTTATGTGTGATCTAATTTTTGTTATCTATCGACAAAAAGATATCTTTAGCGGTCTTTAATCATTAGATCGGTCATTGACCATTCACCTTAATTGATAAGTTCTTTTTCATCCTTATATCTTCCAAACACTTAAAACACGAATGTATTGTGAGAGAGAGGTTTAAGCAATTGATAAAGTTATAAAAACATGTTAATACTTTGTGATTTGATATTTTCTTAAAGAAATGCCTATTTCAGGGGAATAACATAAGAAGTCAATAAGTTCAAGCTACAAAGTAAGTAAGACTTTAAGAATCATCTCTTGTATCGTCTCGTGATCTAGACTAAAAAAAAAAGGGGTCCATTTACCATCAAGAGACGAACATGGATACTCAATTCACAGGATAGCCACTGTGAATGCGTTCTAGCCTGACGGAGTAAACTAGTGATGAACGGACTGCACCAAATGGTCTGACTAGTTTAAAAGCTTCTATAAGAATCTGGTAAGTCTTTTTTTTTTTTTTTTTTGAAAAAAAAAAGAGAATGATTAAATATATTGCTAGGATTAAGTTTTTTAGGAAATTAGTTCTAGAAGTCACTCAAAGCTTGAGAAAATCAAGAGCTCAAGACATGAAATTTGCTACTCGGGGATCAGAACATGAGACCCAGTTCAAGAGGCGTTTTAGAACATGAAGCATCTCTGTAGAACATGCGAAATGTTTCAAGACTCTTTTCAAGCTTAAGGATCACTAGCTCGGTAGAGCGCCTTCCTTCTTTTCTTTCAAGCTTAAGGATCGCTAGCTTAAAGGAGCGCCTTCTTTCTTTTCAAGCTTAAAGATCGCTAGCTCAGTGGAGCGCCTTCCTTCTTTTCAAGTTTAAGGATCGCTAGCTCGGTGGAGCACCTTCCTTCTTTTCTTTCAAGCTTAAGGATCGCTAGCTTAGTGGAACGCCTTCCTTCCTTTCAACCTTAAGGATCGCTAGCTCGGTGGAGCGCCTTCCTTCTTTTCTTTCAAGCTTAAGGATTGCTAGCTCGGTGGAGCGTCTTCCTTCTTTTCAAGCTTAAGGATTGCTAGCTTGGTAGAGCACCTTCCTTTTTTTCAAGCTTAAGGATCGCTAGCTCGGTGGAGCGCTTTCCTTCTTTTCAAGCTTAAAGGATCGCTAGCTTAGAGGAGCGTCTTCCTTCTTTTCAAGCTTAAGGATCGCTAGCTTAGAGGAGCGCTATCCTGCTCTTCAAGAACATAAATCATCTCTGCTCAAGAAGCGACCCAGTTCAAGGAGCATATCAGAACATGAAAAGCTTTCACGCCGCTCAAGAAGTGGGAGTTCCAGATAAGTTAATGTCAAAATGAGGTCTATTTTATCTTTGTGATAAGGTTTTGACAAACCTCACCACAAAAAGGGGCAGCTGTAGATACCTCATTTTGATAATTTATTTTTGTTAATTTGTTAATAATTAAATGTTAATATTAGTGCAAATATGGCTAAATTGAAGGATTTTTTGCATTTTTGAGCATTATGATTAGAAATAAAAATTAGGAAAAATAAATCAAATCAAAGGAAATAAATATAATGGATGTAATATACATGTATATAATATAGTTTTATAATCTAAAAAAAATTACTACTATTCATCTTCTTCTTCGTTGGGCAGCCCGACCAGCCCACTTTGAGCCCGTTTTCGACCCACTTCCGGACCTTTTTTCTACGAACCGAAGGCAGATTTGGTATAAAAATCACATGTTTTCATCAATAATTACTCTTTCAAATCCAAACTTCAAATTTAGGAAAAACTCGTTTTTGGTACTTTCCTAAAAAATTCAAAAACGTGTGAAAGTCGTTTTAGGCAATTTAATGATTTGGAACGTTACAATATGGGAGGTACACGTCATTTATTGCATTTAATTGGAAAGTTACATCGGTTTTGACTCGAATTATTCAAAATTTTCCCCAAAACATGTTTTACAAGCCTTAGGTTCGGGATTGATTGATTAGGAAGGTTTTGGTCCAATTAAAGCTTATAAATACCCTCCTCATCTTCTGTTTTAGAGAAAGGAAGGTCTGATTTCTCAAAACTCTATCCAATTTAATTCGGATTTTTGTTCTTAAGTTGTTCTTGATTTAGAGTTCTCAATTCTAATCGTCAAATTTCTTGTCTTGTAGGGAAAATTAGAACAATTAATTTACATTGATTTATTCGGAATCGTGAGGACTTCAAAAGCCCTCAATCAATTATCTCCTGTCCTTGCCATTTTCTGCCTTTGTTGTTCGTCCACTGTCACGTCATCGTCGACCCTCCGCCGTTGCTGCTACCATTACCGTACTGCTCCTGGTCATCGTCGTCATCGATCCTAGTTGTCGCAAGTCATCCTTCGTTCATCCGCTCGTCAATCCTCTGCATGTTGTCGCAGTCTTCATCCCTGGTCGTCTTCAATTCCTGCACGCACAACCATCTTCATCCAAGTAAGTTTTTCTTACCATATATGTGTATATGTATATATTATATAATAATAATATAATATATAATAATAGATTATATATAATTAATAATAAATATATGTTTTCGCAGAAATAAATTAATAAGTGAAATTAGTTGAAGTTTTAATAATATTAATCATAATAATATTTGTTTGATGTTAATATATGATAATAGTATGAAGTTTGTGTTTATAAATAATTGTGATAGTTTTACATGAGTTTTTGTGATGTTTGATATTATGATGATTTGTTTGTTTTTTTTTTAATCGTTTTAACACTTAGAAAAATTTGATTTTTATAAATTTGTTCAAAATTAATTTGATAGATTTAAAAATCACATAAAATTAGATAATTTTTATTAAATCATAAAACTTAATAAACTTAAAATGATAAGATTTCAAAATACTAAAATTAACCAACAAACTAATTTTTCTTAAAGAACTACGTATAGTTTGATTCCGATTAGTGGATATATAAGCACCTAAATAGGCGGCTCAAAATATGTAAAAAATTTATTTTGTGATTTTGTCTGTTTCTCTTAGTTTAAGTAAATTTGTACATATTTGTAAATAGTTAGAGCCTTGTAAATAGTTGAGATTTTGAAATTAAGCAATTTAAAATTGGAAAGCTAAAGTGGTAACTGTTTAGGTTTTAGTAGGTTAGCCTCCGGACTCAAGTTAATTTCTGGTTCTCGTTTTCAAAATAATTTTTTCGCGGATCAGTAGTAAAATCGAAATCAACCTTCCTATTGGTTTTGGTTTATCTTTTTTCTCGAGTTTAGTTGAGTGGCAACTCCAAAATATTTTCAAAATTCAAAATTTCCTTTAATTCTTAGTCGAGAATTCGTATTGAATGGGTAGGGTTCAGCACGAATCGAATTAAAGGAAATCGAACTGGAAATCAAAACCCAGGCTTGACAATCTTGTAATAAGAAATACTTATCACATTGATCCATATAGTACTCTCATATTTGGTCATTTTAATACAATGTACTTTTACATGTATCTTTATGTTGAATCGATATCTCATATCCATGATCAGTAAAGCATGATCATTATTCAACGAACATAATGTCTTAATTAATTATTATTCCATACAATGAACAATTAAGGTTAATTTATAATAAAGTTATTTCTCGCCTTATGATTTTACTAATAAAGTCACATACTTTAATGATATAAAGAATAACTAATTTATTCATGGAATCATTTTATCAAAATAAAAAGGCCAATAATAACTTTGATAGAGGAAATGACTTATATTATAAAGATAATAAAAAATTAAATAACATAGAATCCATATGATCTAGAGCACATCACTCGCAATTTCTACAAAGCACTTCCCCTCTACTTCCCCAATTCTTCATTATAAATATCATTGTGTTGAATTTACTTCATTAATCAATTGATCTAAAAGTTGAAACCCATTGATTTTGTGTATTATATTTATTACTTAATATTTCTTTTCTAAGTTGGCATTTAATTGAAATTTAACAATTGAATGACTAAATTCAATAGTAAGAAAATGACTTAATTTCCTCCGCATGTACTATTTAGCTCTATAACCAACTAATCTAAAAAATAAAAGCTTTTAAAATCTTTGGTTATGATACTAAACATACACTAAGGATAGGAATATCCAAGACATCCAAGATATAGGCAGCCAAGATAAGACTATGTTATCTTCTAATTTATTACACAATTCTCCATAAATCTACCACATTAGCTCAAAATTTTGCTGCCGTCAAGAACAGCTTGGATTAAGATTGGAGTTGCTCATCAGCACTATGAATGCTGCTCAAATATTTATTTCCCTTTGAGTTTACAATAAGCATAAAAGCATGATCCCAGAAAACCCAGCGACTGACCGATGACATTCAACTGCCAGGAACATAAAAATATTAGCCCTTGTAGAAGACCAAATAGATTATGGGAAATGAAAGATGATGGTTGTATTTGTATTTGAAAAACATGCATACCATATCAAAAGGAAGCCCGCCAAACAGTATCCATCCGATACCCACTGTGAAAAGATCCTGTCAAGTATAACGTTTATAAGATTAATAATGACCCCAAGATAAAACTTTAGGAAAATAGTAAGCATGTACAGTTACATGGATGCTTAAACGTATGATCTTGCACCAAATAATAGAAACTAGGACAAAAATGGAACAAAATGATCTCGTGGAGATGATTATCAAAATTTTGATTTTACTTTTTACTAGAACATATAAAATTAGTAGAATGGTATAAAATCATGTAAAATCGGTAAAATAATAAACGTGTAGAATTATATACTTAAATTTATAATTATGTTGAAAGTTTGTACCTAAATAATTTTACATCCATTTTAATTGAAAAAACATATAAAATCATAAACTCGTAAAATAGTATATTTAACTTATGATTTGACAACTATGCTGGGGACAGTCCACTACTCAAAGTCAGTATTAGGATTGTCACAATGATTCATCAAAAACAGTATCTGCCTAATTGTCTCTGCAAGAAGACAAAGACATCTCACCTTCAAATTACCACAGATTGTCTGTGCAAGAGCTGAATTGAGCCTTGTATTCCAAAACACACAGTAGTTGATTAAGAAAGCCATAATACTGGAAAGCAACATGACAGCCTGCAAAGTCAATGAGTAAATTCATTAACTAAGTCGGCGACAGCAAAATAGTGGTTTGTACTTCATCAGACAATGTCCAACACATTCTAACGTGGATGTTCCAATAACTGCACAGTTGGTGATCTTATTCTATCCAATAGTTATCTCAATAAGCTCACGCATGTTACACCTTTTTTCTTTCAGGCTCCACATGAACTCTCCCAAACCCACTTTTGCTGTGTTAATCTATGCTATAAATTGCTGTCTTCTTTCTTTTCAACTGTTTGATCTTGGAACAACGAATACAATTTGTCCGTAATGAAATATTGATTGGCAAAACAGTTTCATTGTGTCTAGACATTTCAGGTCCCACTATTTCATCCATTCCCACAAATTTGTGTGAGCATTTTTCTTAGGATTAGTTCTCACTATCTGTCCATATCTGTTGAAAGCTGTAAAAGGCTTTTCATTCATATAATTTCATTTATTTCTCATTCATAATACAAATTACTTATATGCAAAATGGAGGAGAAATTCTGTCCTAGGAAATATCAAAACAAAGTAAATGGACTCATTCCTATTTGATTAAGTATTAAAGCATGTTATTAATTGGAGATTAGTGAGTCTTGGAAATTTAGAAGTCTCTGGAGCTCTGATGTCAAAGAGTAATGGCCAAAGTTTAAACACTCTCGTTCAAGCTAGAGGACATATATCAATCATTTCCAGTTTGAAAATTACAACAATGAAAGCTTAGTAATGGTAGCGAAAAAGACGGGGCAATTGAGGCCGCTAGGGACAAGAAGGCAATGAAGGGAATTTGGAATGAAATGAAAGAAAGTAAGGCCACTTGGAACCAAAGGGCAATCAGGGCCCATCGAGAAGTAAGGTCAATTATGGTCCATTTGGTGAAATATGGCAATTAAGACCACTTAAAAATATTGTGACATTGTGAATGTAATGCAGGACAAATTTGATGGATGGAAACAGGGTGGCCAAGACTCAATCACTAGAGCTTGGGCAGAAACCTCAGTGACACGTCTCTTCCCTTTGCTCCCCTCAGATTCCCGTTTTGGAAGAGTGAACACATAATAATACCTACTAAGGTTAGTATAACAACCAAATGGTTGTGATACTACATAGTATCAGAACAGGAGATCTTGAATTCGAATTCATAAACTCTCATTTCAGCTCCTATTTAATTAGAACTATACACTTGATAGGCTTAACCTTGTGTCTTTATCTGCGTTCACAAGTCTCTTTGGCAATGAAGGCCAATATGTGTCCAAGAACACAACAAAGGAAGGGAAGAATGACTATTTTGAAGATGACAACTAACGGCCAGCAGCAAACAATATTTATCCAATAGAAAAAAGGAAAGGACAATGAAAGCAGGATTCAGCGACCGATAGTAGAGTGGAAGTGGGGCTATTGAGAAAAAGAAGAGGAGCAATAGAGGCCGCAGAAGGAAAAAAGAAAGTTTCAAATTCAGCAAGACAAACCACAAACAAAATGCTTGGTATGAGAATCAGGGATTTTAAACGCTATCTATTGAATGGAGGGTGTAGATGAAGAAATTTTCATAATACAATTATATGGGCCAAAATCAAAATAAATTAAATTATGCTTAAGGCTTATTACTTGGATTAGCAATAGGATCCAAATAATAAGATCTAAATTGGGATGATTTTAACAGTTTTGAATTGATGGACTCAAAATAGGGTTTGGTAAAATTGTCATGGACATTTTAAAGCTTTCTCAGCAAGTTTTGATGTTATTAAGTACCAATATGTGTCTAGTTGGACGTCATTCTATCTCTTTAGTCCATTAGGGTCACTAAACCCTAGTTAATTTCGTAAATTGCTCATCTGATTGCATAAGTATGCTATATGTAAAGGAGAGATTTTGAGCGGAACTAGCAACCTTATCTTTCACAACCCCTCACTAAGCCAATACTTACTGAAAATGCTTGTTCCTCCTTTCGCATCCCTTTAAATCACGGTATTTCATTTTTTCTTTCAATTATTCTATTGCAAAACCAACCCATTTTTCCTATTCACGTGAGGTGTGTGGACGCACACTACGCGCACGTGATGCATCTATAATGAACCCTGTTACAGAGGGCAATCAAGCACGGCAACCTGGTGGTTGCAATGCATGGCATAAGAAGAAGAAATCGATTGGATTCGATGGGCTTAAAGAGTGAGTGGCAATGAGAAGGTTGCTCTGATACCATGTTGAAATATGTACCATGATTTCCATTCATAAAATTTTACTTGACTTTTTTAGTACAGAAAAGGTAGGAGAGATATTCTGTCCTATATAATACAATCTAAAGTCTCTAACTTAGGAGATTCAAAGTAAAACAAGACCTTGGTGTTAGGAGTCTTGGAACTTCATCCATGGAGCTTGGATGAGGATGTGTAAGAGGGCCATTTCAAAAATATCAACGCTTACACACTAAATAACCAGTCAATTTCATTTAACCTTATTAAACTCATAACGAGTATAGAGGTTCCTCTGTCATTAACTAGCAGACAAGGGGAATATCAGAGGAAAAATTAATTAAATCACACGAAGCATAAAACTCTTCAATAACAAGGAGACTAAACAAAAGCAGTCAGCTTGAAGGATCGAAACATGATGCAGGAATCTTACTGCATTCGATATAAGATTCAAGAAAGATGCAAAACATACTACAAGGATGTCGATATTAAATCATGTATAGTATGACGTGACAAGACATTGTGGCAATAGTTTTAGAACTTATGTAGATTAGCACCTGAAAGCCAGAAGAGTGCAGGTAGGGAAAGTTCATTGTCACTTTCAGGTCGCCACTCAAGTATGTCCAAAGCAACACAATTGGAGCGCATATAATGCCTATGAAATTTTGCAAGACAGTCAAAAACAAGCTCAAAACAAATGAAAGCATTGTGCAAAAGTAGATTTTTCAGGACTGCATTACCATTAGACCACATGAGGCCAAAGTTGTTGAGACCACTTGATTTACCTGAGAAATTATAGAGAAGACTGAGATCTGATAATGGCCAATTAGCCATAAAAGCATGAAGAGAGCAGAAAGTGTACAGCTTTACCAACTCTAGCTATAGAAGCCAGATATATCGCTGTGCAGGTGTTTGACATGAAGACAATCATGTAGCCATTAAAGTCAAAAGAAAAATCCCGCATCCCAGCTACAAAAGCACCAAGTAAAATGATCCCAACACTGATGCAATCCTTGGAGACACCCCAATATATATTAGGAAGGACTCGATGTAATTCACTTGAATTGCATATAAACAAGTAAAAGGAACCAAAGAGGTAAGGACAATTAAAAATGCATCACGAATCTGCTTACCTTCCTACAATTGAAAGCGAATATTTCTCTCCCTTTAGAAGATACTCCACTATCATTGTGAATGCCACGGTGGTCCGTCTTAGGGTGGTATACATGGGAACGTTTATACCCCGTACAGACTCCATAGAAAGAAGCTTTTTTTTGCAGGAGGTACAGTAGCACAGGTTAGGTTTATACCTTACAAAGGATGACTAAAGATATAGAATGTAAAAAACAAGACATACCATGTAAAGTAAATATGACATTGAAAGAGGTATTGTATGTGCCAATGTCTTAAAAGGTACCAAGGTTGCCGGATTGTAACTGACGCTGTGACTTTCAACAGTAGTAAAAGAAATGATCTTCCAGCATCTTAAGCCATAGAGAAGCAAACATGAGCATAACATCTGTGACAAAGCGAAGCATGCCAGTTAAAAGTAAATGATGAAGAAAGTTTCCCATTCAGATATATCCAGACATCAATACAAGTAATACTTTTGGTTTCTTCTACATTGTAGAGATGGAGATTTCTCATAGAACAACGGTAGTTCCACAAAAATGATGCTCAGAGAAAACCTGACAAGTGATATCTATACTAGATATACATGGGCCATGCAAAAGATTGCCAACAATCAAAAAATCTGGACGATTTCATAAGACAGATTCAAATTGAAGTTGTGTTTTCATTTTCTTTCTTTCATCCGACAAGTAGTAAGAAATTATCCTTCTGTATTTTTCCTCTTCTACTTAATCAGGCACAAACATATGGAGGGACAGCAATCATACCAGGAGTGAACTAATAGACAAAAAGATGTAGATTGGTAGGCTCAGATTGGTGGAAAAGAAAACTCCAATGCGTTCAAAGAGGGAAGGAGCATTTTGACATATCTAATAATCTTTCAGGAAGAGGACTGAAATAATAAATCTTAAAGGATAATCCTGGTGGATGACGGATGTGATATTCACGGAGCTTTGTCATAGTAGTAGAGCTTTCATTAGTTCCGTTACACATAAATTACATGGACAAGGGAGTCTAAAGAGGCCTTGCCCAAAAATTGCATGCAATGAGATTAGTCTTATAAAGCTATCACCAAGAAAGGAGAAGGACAAAAGAAAGCAACTCAAACTGGCAGGGCAATTAAGAAAAATGTTTTAGAAACATCTCTCAAGTTAGTCTTCTAAGTTATTTTCAGCAGGTCACCTTCAGTTACGAAATAGTTTTGACGTATATTATATAACAAATATAATAGCCCACACCATATCTTCAAGCTAAATATTTAGATTAGATGATTGTGTCATTATCCTTAACAAGACATAAAGTATTTGAACCATAGAAAATGACCATCACAATGTCATAGACCGATGCCTGTCTCTGTTGACAAGCTTAAGTCGAAAGATTTGTCTTCCCTTTGTGTTAATGAGAGGAGAGCCTTCAATGGACAGATGAGATTTGTGAAGAAATACACTTATAGGCTTAAAACTATATATTACCTAAAATCTTTAGGTATTAGCTTAACGAGTCTTCTTCATTATAAATCATTCACATAATCTATATTTTTTCAATGTAGCTTCTCTAACCTTACTTTTGTATCCTAACACTTTGTGTTCATTAATTAGTACTTCCCCCACTGATGACCAACGCCTTAGTTACAGCTTAACAGTAAAACGAATGATCAGGAAGTAAAATGATGGATTCAAATGCATGAATTATAGCCAGGAGACCATGTTAAATTTAGATGCACAGTCAACAAAACCATAAGCTTAGAGATGTTATATGATTTTATACTAATCTTCTAATAGCCCCAGATATCAGTATTCCAAATTTCTAAAGAGCAAGCCAAATAAAGTTCAGGTGCCTAAAGATGTCTGTTTCCATAGTTAAAACTAGAAAGCTGATGTTGATTTACATTCATTTACAACTAACCAAGGCTTCGATTGTCAACAACTCGTATATATCAATAATTCAATGCATCCAAGCTACCTGGAAGAGTGTGATGACATTTGCACATGGGAAATTGTATGAAGAAAGGGCTGCTTTGTTGAACATTATCAAAAGAACTGCAAGGTATCAGCAATGAAGGGTCATATAACTGTCACAAAATCCAGACACAACAAAGGATGTTATTTAAAAGAAACCAATTACTGTAAAAGCAGCTAAGCTTTCCTCAACTTTTAAGCTTATCAAAGAAAACTTAAAACTATAGGATCTTCTGCTATTGAAGTAAACAAGTTAAGGAGAAGCATTTAGGATCTATAAGACAATAAGTTTCAATGCTCTGATTAGCAGTATCAATTTCCGCTTGTCAATGCTACCCCCACCAATCCACTTATACCTGATCTTTAAATTCTTTGTAGACATGTTCACTAAACAGATTCATTATTTTTGTTATAGATCAAATGTAATAGTCCATACCATATCTACAAGCTTAAGCTTTTAGATCAAATGGTTATTGTGCTAACTTTAATATAGTATCAGAGTAGGAGGTCAAGAGTTCAAATTCTAGTGCACTCATTACAACCCCATTAAAAATTAAGTTATCTACCGGTCCACAAGTGAGGGGGAGTGTTATAGAATAAATGTAATAGCCTCTGCCATATCTACAAACTTAAACTTTTAGATCAGATGGTTGTAGTGCTAACCTTAGTAATCTTTAACATGAAATAGCAGATATCGCCATAATCAAATTTCCACATTGGGACCTAAAACCGAGCCTCGCTTATACTACAAACATTACTCATCTGCCTGATTAAGCAGAGACCACTTCTCTCAATCCTTGGCCGAAACAAGAATGATAAACTACAACCACAAAGAAAAGGAATGAACAACATTAAACTTTGAAACAACTTCACTTACAGCCTGAATTTTTTTTTTTATTATTATTAATTATGTGTTGCGGGGTTAGCACTTTCATTTTGTACTGGCAGACAAGCATGCTAAAAAAACATCTTTTAATGGCTCTCACGATTCGTCACTATCTACAAGTCATGGACTTGATTTTCAACATTTCTCATGGTTTATATGTGCAAAAGAAGCATCATAAAAATGAAGAAGTACAGGATTACTATGTCAATTAGTTGCTGGATTGCTTTTTTAATAAAAGTGAAGACGTCAATGCTTTCTTTTGACCAAAACAACAGTGAAGTTGGAAAATGCCGATATCCAAGTGAGTGGAGAAAAATTATGATTGAGTTTGCAACTTCACTCGCAAGTATAAAATAAAGTTGGTGCTACATATGTGTCTCCATTTTAGAGGTTGGTATAGAATATAGATGAAAAAGATTTATTAGTACTAGGACGTCACAATACCTAGATGAGTAGCGGATAAGTGTCAGTATTTTGACAAATAACAGCCATGTTAAAATATTATTAATATTTATATATCACTAATCAATTCATGTAGTATGTTTATACCAAATTTGAAGCTTACGATGGATACGTGACATTATTCATTTTGTGTCTCATTAACCAAACAAATTACAACCACATACTAGGAATTAGGGTTGATATTTGTTGTGTTCCAGCCAAATGTGATTAAACAACAATTAGGTTCTTTTTTTTTCCCCACCAAACAACTAATAGTTTAAATAATAAATGTACATGTTAGGTTGTTTGATTTGTTCATGTTAAACCTAAGCTGATAAGCTCGTCATAGCTTTTAAAAAACATACAGCCGAATGACCAGAAACGACCAAAAGCATCACTAGTTTATGTTTCTTATAGAACAGTTCAAGGTCTTAGTGAGAAAGGAAATATAAGCATCTATATCCGCATCTATGCAATAATATATTTACAATCATCATCTCTTGTTTAATCATGCATAAGAACAGCATGTATGTATATGTGACACGACAGCGAATGAAGCAGGAAGTTTTGTCCGAAAACATGTAACCAAAAGTCTTAACCTGCAGAGATCATGTAGGAGATGGCAGCATAAAGCCCTTTGCGCTTTGTAGCTAACGAGGATGATGAGCTCCAGCTCGAGCTCGAGCTCAATGGCAGCATTTGACTCATTCTCTCTCCCTGTGTCTTTCTTATCTCTATCTCTTTTTCAGTGCAGTGGCTGCTTTTATAGCTATAGAAAAAAAAAAGTGGGGGAAATGAGAATGATGCATTGGAGAGTACATATAAATAGTAAGGGGGAAGAGGGAAAAAGGACAGGCTGGTGCGTTTGAAAGGTAAGAGAGAGACAGAGTGGAGAGGGAAAAAAAATTTTATTCAACTAATATCTTAAATAATCAGTGCTATATAAATATTCATAAATTATTTTTATATAAGCCGTTTTATATATAATAACTATCCACTATTTTATTACATATTTAAAATATATTAGTACTTATCCGCCAATCGCGATTCATCAACCGTATGGTGTATCATGCTTTCCTACGTTGATTCTTGGAGAGAACTCATCGACTGGAACTACTACTGAAAGCGTTCGTGGGGCTCTGTTAGTGGACACGTGGCACTTCTAGTGCTGCCCGTTTATTTTGGCATGAAATCAGTAGTCCATGGAAATGGAAGCTAATAAGTGGATATATTGTACTTTGATGTTTAAAATGAAAAGGAATCACAATGGAATACTAAGAAGGTGGAAAGAAATCAATGATATTATTGTGTATGGATATTTGAAATAAAAATATAAAAATAATGGAAATATATATGTACAATAGATATATATCATAAGAAAAGATTACCAAAATACAAATTACGAAAAGTTAATTAGCATATCATAAAAATTGTAATTATGACATGTGATTTCTGCCTTTTTATTTATCAAAAATCATGGTTATAAATACGATTTTAAAAGCAAATTCAAAAATAATTTTATTACATACGATTTCTTACAAGAAAGAGAAATTAAACATACAAATTGTAGCTAATAAATGTGATTTTCAAAGACAAATTTGAAACCACATTTATTACCTACAATTTTCAAAAGTGTATACAATCCCTAAATCACATTTTAAGCATTTCAATTTTGTGTGTAAAATAAAAAATTGCATGGCTCACATTCAATTTTGTGGTAGTATTTATGTAATTATATTTATACGATTGGTATCTGCTTAAAAAAGTTTTGTCTTGGACTGGTAGGTAGACAAATATTTTTAAATATGTAAAAAACTATGAAAATGGAAGCAAATCAATTAAAATACTGAGTTGGATCCTTTAAAGCAAATAAGAAAAAAAGATGGAAATCGAGAAAAATCATTAGAATATTATGAAAAATGAATAAGTGAAATTTCTGTTTTAGATATCTAAAATAAAAAAAAAAAAGATAAAAAGATATGAATCAAGAGAATTCGAGAAATGGAAAAAATATATGTATATTATGGTTCGATATTTGAAATAAAATAAAAATGGGTGGAAGTCCAGAGAAATAAGGAAAAATGTTTCTACTTTTGATCTTGTTTTGTTTTTCTCCTCTTTCTCGAGAGAAAATTATGAAAATAAGTAGAAATGACCTAAAATTATCAAATGGTTTTTCCTATTTCCGTCCTATGAATGGAAAAAAAATTATTAAATATTTATAGCTACAATTGTAACTTTCAAATGACGCACTCACAAAATGGTACTATAAACGCCAAAACCTGGTCAACCGCAACAGTAGTATCATGGATCTTTGCAGGACAAAACATAAGCACCGATAGAAACAATCCAAATTCCATTATTTCAATACCTTATTATTGCCTAAGTGTCCCCCCCTTCTTATTGTTGTCAAACGTAGAAAGATGGAGATATTGTGGTTAAAGTGGTGTTTAGCGATGGGTAATTTAGAAATTTGCATTCACTTTTTCTTGTTAATGACAATGAGGATGATTCCTCTCTCAAATTATTATTATTATTATTATATTATTATTATTATGTTATTTAAAAAAATCTATTTATTAATCAGAAGTCAACCATAGTATTTCTCTATCACAGAGCTTTTACGGTCCCATTGACATAACCATCTAGTTAACTCTCTTAAAATAAATATAATAATTGGAATATTAACTATTTTAGTTATTTAATTATGGTAGGGTACAATATGATTCATTTGATGATTACAGAACCGGTTCAGTCATCAGTTATAAATAAAGGTGAAATATAGGTATACAAAATGTCAAAAATAAAAAATAAAATTCAGCCATTGGATGATAATAAAATCAATCCAATCATCACAGATATGATGTTCCCGATTTATAATTAATTTGAAAAAAAGGTAATTAAACGAAGAAGGATGATAATATATACCATTCATATTGGAAGAGAAGAAGGGAAAAAAAAAAAAGGTGTTGGCCAAAATATAACAAATGGCAACCCTAACCCTAGATATACAATAGTGGAGATTGATGATGTGAGTGAGTCCACATGAAGAGGGTCCCCTCTCCCAATATAGGTTCAGGATAATATTCTTTTACATTGATTAATGGGAGCAATACATTACATATGCAAAGAAAATGTCATCTTTCCTCCTCTTTTGCTCTTTTTGGATCTTTAAAGCTTCTGAGTTTGATTTTTGGCATGCCAACCAAAGTTTCAATTTAAAAAAAAATGTATAAATGTATATAAATAAAAAAATTGTGTTAATTTAGTATGTATTTAATCTTTTTATTTTTGAAAATTCAGTGGAATCTTAAAAAAGAAGAAGAAGAAGAAGAAAAAGAGGAAAAAGAAGTAGTAGAAAATTCGCTATTAAATCCTATTTTCCGATATTTTACCATTTGATAAAATTAAAAAAAAAAAGAAAACAACCTTTAAGATTGGAAAGATGCAGAAAATCAATGGGGAAGTGGTTATTGGAGAGTAATGCAGACGTGTTCAGTTTAAGACAAGGAAGTAAGTGCATATAAACTATGAAACAAATATAAAGGGACGTGCATAAACCAATATAATAAAGAACATATAAAGTTAGTGCGCTTTCCGTTTCATGTATCCCTTCAGCTTGTTATATGTGAAAGCATGCGCACCTTTTATAAATCAAAATCACATACGCAAAGTGGGGATGAAAAAGTGCAGCATAGATAGAGTGCACTGGAAACAGAAATAAGAGGCATGTGACTGCAAAACGCAACTTTGCATCTGCATTTTCTTATAGGGATGGAAGTGAATCGAGTTATTCACAAACCACTTATGCTTGATTTTGGCTCAAGCTTGATTTCAGCTCAAGCTTATTTAATATAGGACTTGGGTCGGGTTTAAAATAGAGTTCTTCATCTAAAGGAATAAATTATACTTGAATTTATCAATATATAGGAATAAATTCATTTAAAATACTAGCGTTTTGAGATGTCAAAAAGAAAAATAAACATTCCATAAGATGAATCTAATAATGGATCAATATTTCATAAAATTCATTTAAAGTATCAATATTTGGTTTATATTTTAATTAATTTTCTCAATAGAAAAATTATAAATACATTATTTGACTTAATTTACAAACGTTGATTTATTATTTTAACCACTTAAAAAACGTTAACATCTTGAATAAATTAATCTCTAATTATGAATTCATCTTTTTAACTAATTAAAATATTAATATATTCAATAAATCTATTTTAAAATGTTGCTCCCTTTCAACATAATTAACCTTTTATTTAAATGAGATGAATTTGAGCTTCTATCTATACTCATAAGTCTAAATCTACTGGCAAACAAGATCCTTTACGCTCATGAATTATATATATTATATTATGTATTATATGTATAAAATATAATTAAAATTAAACAAAACTAATTTTTAAATAATATATATAACTTATCTTTATTTATTATCCACTTGTTTATTTATATATTTACCTTTTTTTTATTTTACTTTAATGCTCATGAGCTACTCAATCTTAAACCTAAGTCGAATAAATTTCAAACAAACTAAATCCAAGCATCCAAACTTTTAAAAGCAGTTCAACACGACTTGTTGATAACCTCATTTCACAAGAATAAAATGATAGCAGTACTTGAACGATTATTTGTAGCTTGTTTCCAAAATTTGTTATAGACAAGTAGAGATTTTCTTATGCATCGGTGTCCCACTGGGTCATCATGGTAATCAGTCGTAATCCATAGTCGTGGCAACTTATATTTTAAAAATCGAGATAAACTCGGTTTTTAGTTTATAAATTTAAAAAAAAAAAAGGGAAAAGCAAATACAAACAACCCCAACTTAGAAAAGAATTTTAATTTTCGATTTCATTCATCCGTTTCTTATATTTGAAAGTGCTTGAAAAGCTAAAAGATTCAGTTTCATCTTTAAATAGGCAAAATAGCAAATTTTTTTTTTATCTTTTTTAATATAAAAATTTATTTAAATATCCTTTATTTTTTTTGGCCTATATATTATTGGAATTGAAGAAATAAGGATGGAGGTATTTCTAAACTTTAGATTGGGAATCCCATCTGTCATTCCATTGCGTCCCAAATCATTCCGTATCCAACCTGCCATAGAATTTCCAAAATTCAATCCCAGCAGTTAATGATGAGAATAAATTGGGATTTCGACAAAAAAAAAAAAAAAAAAGAATTAGGATTTCAACCCTATAAGAAATCATATTCGTTAAAACTCATATATTCTTAGATTCCTAATATATCTTCTTTTTTTTTTTTTTTGTAGAATTAGCTAGTTCCCATAGTTCCTATGCGAGTACAAGTGAACCTGACAAAACAAAGGCAATGCATAATCTATATTCATTATTTAAAATAATTAAATGATGAATGGTTGAATTGGTTTATTAAAATTATTAGTTTAGATATCGAATCCAA
This sequence comes from Combretum micranthum, assembly GCA_024138025.1. NCBI lineage: Eukaryota > Viridiplantae > Streptophyta > Magnoliopsida > Myrtales > Combretaceae > Combretum > Combretum micranthum. Next base: position 1,180,405 of record JAMXBD010000236.1, on the reverse strand, counting down.
GACCGTATAATCAAGTAAAGCGTTAAACTACTTAATGGCGCAATTTAAAAAATTTTATTATTTGATATTAGAATTCTTAAATTGGAAACTAAATTGCGAGAACCATTGAAGTTATCCGTCAACCAGTATATCTTCGACAAATTAATATTTCACTTAAATTGGAAAATATATATTTTGTCATACTATATAAATAAAAAGAAAACAAAACAAAAATAGAGATAGCCAATTAAATAATGAACAAGCCCGGCTATTGGCCTTGTATGTCTTTCCTAGGGCTATAAATGAGTCGAATCAAGACTATAGAGTGTGAGTTTAAATTCAAGCTCAACTCGAAATTTCAAAAGTCGAGTGCGGTTCGAGAACAAACTTAATATTTTAAGCTCGAGTTCAACTTGAAATAAAATTATGTAATTTCGAATTTCACTCGATTAAGATCGTTAGGCTTGATTTATTAAAATATATTTTTATATTTCCATTTTATTTTTTAGGTTCGTGAACTAATCGAGCCAAACATATAAAATTCAAGTTCAATTCGATAAACTATTATAATAGTTTAAGTTTAAGTTCGATTCGACTATTTTTGAATTAAACTCGAACAAATATTAAGACCAATTTGAGTAGTCTTTCCAATTCAAACTACAAATTGAATTTTAGATTTTCTGAATAAGTCATTTGTACCTTTGTGCGAATTTTCATTGAGAGGCCAAACCTACCTCGGATCACCAACCTCCTAAATGGTGAACACGCGTGTTAGTACTCCAAGGCCTCCATCTGTATAGCACAATAGCTTCTATATTCACCAGCTTGCTTACCCTCAGCCCGCCATGTCAGTTTAACACCGTGGCTCCTTTAGGGATAGATGGTCCAATGTAGCATGGGTCATCCTGCTTAGATAGCTCTTCTGCTTGATCACTTCACTCCAAGAAACCCTTTTAAAAATTAGTCTTACCAAGATCTTCACCGCATTTCTAAGATTCATTGGTGAGGCACTATGTGATTCTTGGTCCGAAACAATAGTCATAGCGATCCTATTCATATGCTTACTCTTCTTTTAACATCTCACCAAAAAGAATTAAAATAATATCATGACTGATACTGGTTTTGATTTGCAATTAGATACCTGAATTTTATAATTCATCAATTGAATACCTCAACTTTAAAATTGATTAATTAAGTATTTGAAAAATTTTAAAATTAATCAATTTAGTATATAAAAGATATTAATAGAGATGTTGTTAGCGTACATGAAAAGTTATTTCAGATATTAAATTGATTAATTTCAAAATTCATATACTAAAATAATTAATTCAATTTTCGTGTATTAATTACATTTTTTGTTAAAATTTAAGTATTATTCATGATATTAACTCAAAAGAATTAAGCTATATTAGATAGTGTTCTATAGGTTTATACCAACCTATTTGGGTCATGGGTCGAACTCTCTAGATTCGGTCGAACCTATTTTGAAGCCTTAAGATAACTTCACACTTCATAGAGTTAGGCTAAGTGGACTAGCCAGTCACAACACAATCATTCCTTGTGTGCTATCAAATAAACTCATTAAGTGTCCTAATAGGAGCTCTAACCTAACCGACAAGTTTGGCATATGTCTAACCAATCCACGTGTGTGTCAATTGTTTCTAACCCATCATCCATAGATATTGGACATCACTTTAATAGGGAGATTGTTTTTCTAATATATTGTGATATAAAATATATGGAGACACCTCCTCATTAATGTTGATCCACTATCCTATTCAATTACTGCCTATCCTCTAGTATGAGAATCTACACACAATTTTCTTTCATTATAAAAATATAAACGAAGAAAATACTCTCTCTCATCTAATTGAATCGTAAGCAAGCAATTTGTTTATTAACTCAATAATTATCATGGCTTTACAACTCTAAAGTAGGCAAATGGTTTTGTTTAACTCTAAAATATTATATCCTTGAATGAGATAGTGGGATGTTAATGATGTGTATCCCTGGGATAACGAACTATGAAACGTTACATCACCAAGGTCCATTATATTGAGATGGCTAATTGAAAGGATAGATTCCTAGAAAATTTTCCTACCATGCGCATCTCCCATTAACCATTATTGGTTGGTGGCTTCAATAATTTCAGTGTGGGTTCGGGATTCATACAAGAGGTGATCGGCAGACCAACTGTCTATTAGATATTTAGACTAGATTGACAGGTTGGATTTAGCAAAATATTTCAAGCCTAATAGATGGGCTAGTTGTCAAATCTAGGTCTGTTATATATAGACTAGATTGATAGGGCGGATTTAGCAAAATATTTCAAGCCTAATAGATGGGCTAGTTGTCAAATCTAGGTCTGTTATATTTAGACTAGATTGGCAGGATGGATTTAGCAAAATATTTCAAGCCTGATAGATGGGCTAGTTGTCAAATCTAGGTCTGTTATATTTAGACTAGATTGGCAGGGTGGATTTAGCAAAATATTTCAAGCCTGATAGATGGGCTAGTTGTCAAATCTAGGTATGTTTCAATTTGAATAGCGGCCAGACACGAGGGGGCAAAAAAAAAAAAAAAAGGTCCGTTAAATCTCCAAACAAATTCATGGATAAATAAAAAGATATATATATATATATATATATATAAACACACTTCGTAGAAGGATAATTTTATATTTGGCAAGGCCTATAATTAATCATTATTTATTTGAGCTTTGACTCCTCTAAACCAAACCGTTTATTTAGTATGTAAGATAATTTAAGAAGATTTGATGTAATGGGTTCAAAATAGAATCATTTAACCAATCCATTTGCTCTCAACCTTTTTTAGCCAAATTCACACACTCAATTGGACAAACAACTAGCTTTACGCTTATAGTATGTTTATCGGTATACTATCCTCAATGACTAAACTTAATCACATTTGTGATCCTTAACATGATACACCATATGTCATTATACCCAAGAGTCTAAAAATACTTAGCACACTTTATCATTGGAAAACTTTTAGAAGCTCAAGAAATTAGAGAAATAGTGCAAAGTTGTGAATTATCCACCCTCAAGATCAAATAAAGCTCGGCCAATAAAGAACGAGTAAATACTCGACTACAAGCGGTGAGGTTAATACTTAATAATAGCTTCACCTATTACAAACTGTATTTGAATTACTGAATTGCTTGTTTCTCCTCCTAAACATTTTGCTCTAGGTCTTCTATCGAAATGTCATTCATGCAGCACTTTTCTAAAATCATATATAATGTAAGACTCATACAACCTCTACATAAAAAGAATCCAATTTTTTATTGTTTTTAGACTGATTTCTTAAAGTTGATGAAAAAACTAATTAGTTGTATGTGATATATTGATAAAATTTAAAAAAAAAATTATGACTAATGGTGCGAATCCAAGTATTCTGCATTCATTACATTGGAGGAAACGCATTTAAGCATCATTCTATATTGATTATAATCAATCCAGAATAATTGGTTTTAGATAGAGTCAAGCATTAAGAAATATACTTATCTAAAGAGAGGAACATTCTTGCCTATTGGTTAATGATTAATGGATGTATGCGTTGAACATAACTATCTATGATGTAGACATTCTTTAATGGCGTGGTGGTCTCAACTCTCAACATGTTCTAAGTGGCATAGTAGTGGTAGGAGCAAGTTTTTGTGCATATTGTACGGATGAAATTGCAATTGCATGCTTTCTGTCGCAACAAGCTTATATTACATATTTACACGTGGCAATGGCATGTTATTGTCGTTTGAATATCTCTTATAATCTATTTTGGTAAGTTTTCATCGTAAGATTTAACGAAAAATTCGACTCCTAAGGTTGCCATTACCATAAATGGGAAGAGAGTTCTCTTTTTCTTATCCTTCCTTTCTCTCTCATCGAGATACAAGGGTTGAATGATAGCTTGAGTGATAGCAATAATTGAATAAGGAGAATGAATTTGTTTTGAAGTGTTGCAAAAGATGATTATATAAGTGAAGGAGACGTGTGTCACTTAAAATCATTATCTCTTGAGAAATGCATTATAAAATGCCAAAAAAAAAGGGGTAATAAATTATGATATAGATATATAGTGATTGATACAAATTTTCATGAGTGTTTTTATATATAGAAATCTTTAAATTTAAATTTTGATGACTATAAATTCAATATTTCTAAAAGCAATAAATTTGATGTTTCTTATTTTTTGTCACATTAAAATTATAATCTATAGGGGATCATTTCGGTAATCGAACTTTTGGCCTAATTTAATTCCACAGGGCTATCATCTAGGCTTATGACAAGACTTAGAAGATCGAGTCCAATAAATGATATCATAAGCAGAATTGGCTTGGTAGGCTCGAAATAGGAATCATCAAATCGGTTCATTCCACTCTCGGCTTAAGTCGGTTTTCTCGTGCATAAAAAGTAAACTCCAAAAATATCTTCTCGGGTTAATTTGAGCTTTATTTGAATAAAATATGGCTTATGTGGACTAAAATAAGCTTTCATCCCTTTTATATTGAAAATGAGCTTTTTTTATATAATAAAATCCATCAAGCCCATTTCTAAGCCAGTCTACTATTATAAGAAAATGAGGCTTTGATATTAGTTGTCGGATTATTATAAAATAATCTAATGGTCACCAGCAATACTTGATCTCAATCGTTTGTTCGAGTGCTATCCAATGGCTGGCATCAACTCTGCCATCTATAAATAAGAGTTTCCTCCCCTCATTTGGGTGAAAAAATTTTGGGTATTGCTAAGATTTAGAGCAATATGGAAACTCCACCAAAATGATTCCAAGAAAGATTAAAACATACAATCAGTAAAAAAACGAGTCAAGAACAATTGAATTTATTTGATTTTGATCTTCTATCACACTCGTGCACTTGAGAAATGGAGTTTGCCTGTTCCTCCTCCCACACCTCTTTCTGCAACATTTGTACCCATGTCATCAATTTAGAACTTCTCTCAAGTTGACTCCAAGTTTATCATACGTGATCAACCAATTGCAACAGCCCTACCATACATATTCTTACATAGAAGTTTCTTTGAGGTCAAGTAGATTGTTGAAATCCTTATGTTGGGTACAACAAATTGAAATTTTATATTGAAAAGTTAAAGTTTTAAAGCCACTTCCATAAATCACGAAATTGGGATTAAATTAAGAACTTTGGAAATATTGGTAGGTTAAATGAATAATATGATGATGCTTTGACTTTCTTGCATTTTTTAGGTTGAGGTAAATTTGGTAATTAATAGGCTTTTTTTTTTTTTTTTTTTTTTGTCAATTCTCCAAAAAATGAGGTAGTTTGGTCATTTCATATGCATGGTTTTCATTTATGAATTTTATAAATATTGCACTAGGTCATTGTATGGCATAAATAAACATGTGTGTGCAAATTTAGTAATTTCAAGTTTTAAGTGAAAATTTTTGAATTTTTTAATCTAGATTTTAAGTTCAATATTAATTATTTTTTCCTTAGTCTAAATTATAATGCAAACTTCTGTATTAAAAAAAAAATGTAGATGAAACACTAAAATAATGCTTCGCCTTAAATAAAAACTAACAGATGGTGTACCCATAATGCGTGTGATAAACTAAATAACAATAATTAAAAATTTAAAATAAAAACAAGCAATCTTCCTTGTAAGTGATCCAAGCCCTCCTCAATAAGCCTGTTGAAGCCAATTTGTGGTTAATATAGGTAGATTTTTTCTATGTGTACCATTCTTCTTCATAAGGAATCCATCTCTAATATTGACTGATTTTGCCCCATATTATACTAAAGCCCCTAGCAATCACCATGACACAATTCTTGTGAAGCATCTTTTCAATCTAGAACTTGTGGAAATGGCTATATCTACCTTTCAATTGTTAGCATCTATGTCCATCTTGACCAACCTTTTTGGAAAAGGGACCTGCCTTTTGGTCATTATCGAGGAGCACTCCCTTGTAAAGAAAACCCAAGGATTACCCGTGACGTCCATACAAATTTTTTAATTAGATGTGCATGGGAGGGCTAATAAGTAGGAGCAGTTTCTATTTTAGATCGAACATGCATAAAGGGGAAGGTAAGCGGGAGGAGTTTCTATTTTAAATAAGCTTAAAGTGAGATTTGTGGATGCCAAAATAACCAAACAATAATATGGGTGAAGAAAGTAAATATGATTAAGTAATTGAATTTTAGGTAGAAAAATAAAATATAAGATAAGATTAAAATATAAAACCCTAAAAACACAAAACATCCCTCCCTCTAGCTTGAACAATACTTGCAGATGGTGCACTTGCGATATGTATGCAACTATAATAACCAAAATTCATTAAACTTAATTGTGAAATAGTAAAGCCATGTAATTATTTGTTGGCATAACAATAACATATTTACATAAGATGCATGAAATAATTGTAAATATATATATACATAAAAATAGAATGGTATTATATTTTTCAATGGTGATACATTTAATATGAAAATAATGCTAATCACAAATAATATGCTTCATTATACATCTTGCCGTAACCCTAAAACAATTTATGTAGAACAAACTAATGAGTTAAACGAAAATACAAAGGTATATAATAGCTCACTATATGATACATCATCACTGGATGATAATGTCATGAAACTCATTTTAAATGAAATGTCTTATTTAAAACATCAAAATTAACATATCATAAACATGGTGAACGTTAAAAAAGAAAAAAGTTTTTCATTTAAAAAACCTTCTTGTAATAAAATAAAACAATTTTTTATATAAATTCCAAAAATCATACTGTCAAGGTATATTTAATGATTATAAATATCACAAAGTCTTTCAATTAAGCATTAAATATCAATAAATTAAACCCATGACAAAAAATTTAACCAATGAATTTTAAGCTAGTGAACTTTTGCCCATTAATATTATGAGTAAATTATATCAAAATATCAACATTTGAGGGTAAGTTGAAGGCATCAATATTTAAAGATATATCTATTTAAGGAATCAACATTTCAAGTGGTTAAAAAAAGAAATTGATGTTTGGTAAAGTGAGTTAAATAAAGTATTAATAATTTACCATTGGTGAAAATTAAGGAAACTTAACTCAAAAATAATCCAAACGTTGATACCTTAAATGAACTTTGCAAAACATTGATATCTTATTTGGTTCACTTCGTGAAATATTGATTCGTCTTTTTAAGAACTCAAAACATTGATATCATAAATAAACTTACTCCTAAATGTTGACACTTTCTAGTATAGTCTACCCTTAATATTGTGTTAACTATCAAAAAATAAAAATTAGCTCAAGTGGTATTTGTATCATGGATAGGTATAAAATAAAAGTAGACAATGTTCATGATGCAAGAATTCTCTATTATAAAAATAACATTATCTAGTAAGTAATAAATGAAAAGTACCTCATATTCATACACAATATGTCGGGGGTATTGCAATAATTTTCAGATTCTTTCTCATATCTTAGATGCAAATATTTCTTAGGAAAAAATGCAGTCAACAATAAATCATGAATCCACACAACATAAACCAAAGATATGGAAATATTATTAAATGGATCTAACACAAGTAGAATATTATTAAATGAAGAATACATGCATTTATATTTTAATTTATATTATATATATTTGGTTTTAACGTTTCATTTCTTTTTTTTTTTTTTTTAGCAATATTAAGGCTTTTAAGATTCAAGGAATATCATATGGAGATTGTTAAAGTTAATATAGTAAAAGAAATATGTGATATTTGAACAAGCATAAAATGGCTCATAAGCTACTTCATATCATATGTGCTCATAGTCACAGCGGGACAAATTATCACTCGAATACTTTTGTATGTTATAATTATCTTTACTACCAAGTGTCGTATCACTTTTAAACATCAAGATGAAAAACGTGATGCTTAAGAAATAGGACATACCACCCTAAATTCTTAAATAGTTCTTCTATGAGGAAATTGATATTGGTTTTTTCTATCTTTGCATGAAATAAGACCTTAGAGTGATAAACCATTGCCATAAAAAAAAAATATATATATATTGACGATGTTGTCAATCTACCAAGGATGTGAAAATAGCGATGTTACCCCTTACTTAATTAATCTTTATTTCTTTAGTTTTTAACAACTACATAATATCCATGTCAAGCAAAACTTTTTTTATGAATAAATAATATCATTTACTTCTACAAAAATTATACGGTCCCATGGTAATTACAACAGGACCCGTTTCGTCATATCAATAAATGGTCTAGATTTTTTCAGATCATAATTGAATCCCTTAAATTCTCTTTTTTTTATAATTAAAATAATTTTGATAATAATAAATTTTTATATTAAAAAAAATTTTAGGCAATTATTAGTCATCGAAAAATTGTACCTAAACATATAATTAGTCATTCAATAAATTGGAAAACAAATTATTGCTTCATACAATAATATTTTTGTTATTGCTACATGCTTTTTATAGATTGTCCGTAGTATTAGGACTAATATGTAGAAGGAAAACCACACCAAAGGAGAACATTCACATGAAAATGTTTCATGACTAAAATAAATATTTGTTTGTGTAAAAATATAATACTATTAACACAATGGTACTTTTTTTTTTTCAATACATTTGTTTATTTATGTATTTTCATTTCAAGGGAGTTAATTAAAGAAATACGATAAGTATTAATATCATCTAGATCCTTACAGATTCGATGAGGTTAGATTTAACAAAAAAAAAAAAAAAAAAAAGGTAGTTCTTCCATAGAGGAGGATCAAGCCACTTTCTTGTGTCACTTTTTCCCTTGTATTCATATAACTAAAACAGAAAATGATAACAGGATATTTTGAATCAACAACATCGAGAGTAACAAATGTAAAAGGATATGTTGTACAACACATACAGAGCTTTAATTCATTGGAAATGACAAATCCTTATTTCATCATTAGGAGTATTTGTAACGCCCTAAACTGAAGTCGTTATCAGCCTGTCACATGTCCTCACTAGAGACAAATATGCTAAGGCTCGGATTTTACTAAAGCACAAATTGAAACACATATAACTTCATTGTCTCACATAAAAGAGAACATTTAAAACATTTATGACATTAATGAAACTCCCAAACAACCCTGTTAGTAACAACCAAGCTCAAATTTACAACAACTTATAACACCCTAAGAAAAGGTCTCATAAAATCAAGAATCATAAAAACTATCTAAAACTGTCAGCTGAAAAATTGGCTCCACTATCGTCCTCCCCATATTCCATGAATATATCATAACCTGATAGATCGAGCACTATAAGTTATTCACCTGATCCTGAAAAAAAGAAGGTATGAGTGCAAGACCTAGTACATCGAACCACAATCACAATTGCATGAACAAACATCAAACAAATCCACATGCAACATAGTAACATATGCAATAATCACAGGTTATTATCTTTAATTAGCTAGGCAACCAATATAGTTTAAAACCATTTGCAACTAGTGCTAAACCTGAAGTGACTTATGACTCCATGAAAATAAATACGTATACATAATACTTATATATATATGTGTATACTGGTGTTGAGTACTATTCACATACCTTAGGTACCGTACTTGTACTACTCCTAAACTACTTGAATCATCTCTATGCACAACTCTACTTGGGACATGCCACACACAGATCATTAAGGCGTCGTCCTAGTAGTACCAATACTCTCAATCCACTAGACCCAACTAAACACAAGCGACAACTAATTTAAAATCAAATAGCATTAAGTTCATTTACAGTTTTAAGCCTCCTTCACAAACAACAACTAAGGTAAGGATGTACCTAATATAACGTTTGGAATGGTTAATCTAGCTTCACTAAAGACACCTGAACACTAGCAAACACTTCCTCAAAACTGATTTCAAAAGGTAAATGTACTCTTAAGGTCATCGAAACCCTAAACTTACAAGAACTACAACTATACTAGGTTCAAGAATACCTTCTTACTTAGATTTAGGAGTACTAGAAGATGGGCAAAGAGATAAGGTATTTAAAAAGGTCAAAAACAAATAAAGAAGAAAGCTACACAATCCTCCTATCAATCATGCTCGTGATAGGGGGCATGATAGCCTCTAGAAGGGAAAAACACTCCTGTCACACCTATGATAGAGAGTGTGATAGGCTCGGGAAGAAACAACTTCAACATAACCCCTTCGTCATGCCTTGTTGGGGGGGTTGTATGATAGCATCACAACCCTTGTTACGGCCATGATGTGGGTAGTGATGGCCATCACGGCTTATACTACGGTCATAATCGTCCTAAGTCTGTCACACTCGAAGAGATCATGGCCATCATCTTTGTTCGTGTTCCTGCTCGTTCAAAACACAAAAACATCAAAAAGAAAAATGCGTTTTCTTGCTTTTTAACCTAGGCCAAACTCCCAAAACATATATATATATATATATATATATATATATATATCAACACAAAACATCATTATAATCACATTACCAAAACACAAATGATGTTTCTTCCTCCTTTGATTACAAAAACACCAAAATCACTAAAGATGAAACTTAGGGTTTTCCTAATTCTCTCTTAAAAATCAAATCCCATCAACACCTATAAGAAAACTTAGAAAAAAAAAAACCTTTTTTATTGATAAAGGATTGAAAAAGGAGCAAAATTTACCTAAATATTTGTTATTTGATCTTCTTTGAAATAAGATACAAGCTTGATAGGGTTTTAGGGTTTGTCTCCTTATGATACTATAGAAAGATATGTATTCCATTATGTGAGGGAGAGGAAAAGATTATTTTTATAATTATTATTCATGTTAGGATAAATCATAAAACTCTCTTATTTATCAACATATGATAGCTTTGCCCTTCGCTATGATTTATTTATTTTTATATTGCAGTATTCTTGGAATAAAATATACTTTTTTTTGTTAGAAATAGCCATTCCTCTAATAAATGGCAGAAATGGTGATTCATTATTTATTCTACATTACATGAAATAAATATTCTTTAGATTTTTTTTTTTTTTTTTTTTTTTTTTTTTTTTTGCAAACCAAATGAAGGAATAGATATTCTGCAATAGTAAATGTGGAATTCCAATTCTATTCCTATGTACCAAACATTCCATAAGAGTAACTGAAAGAAATTTTATGTCATTAAGTGCCAAATAAGCATTTTCCTCATTCAATGTATGGAGCGAAATAGGAGGATGGAATAATCATTTTTGCACGACCATCCGGTAGGAAGAACATAGGATTTATGGTAATTGTATTATGTGGGATGCGATAGAATAAAAATCTAAAATAATAACAATGGTAACTATAGAATGTGGTGGTTTCTTTTCAATTTGTTTTTTTTTTTTTTTTGAAATTTCAATTTTCACCATGAAGAGAGAGAAAGAGATGGGAAATTACATTGGATGATTAAATTTCTCTCTTTTCTAAAATAAGAAAAACACAAAATCATTTTTAATATAAAGATAATTAAGGAATATTAATACAAAAATTACTATGGGCACCAAAAGAGGACTCCGGCTTAAATAATATAAATAGATAGATAGATAAGTCTATTTTACTTTGATCTATCCATAGGAATTTAGGCTTTATTTGATGTATGTTTGGATAAATTCCTATGAATCTGGTGCTTTGAATGTTTAATGTTGTTTTTCAACTCCTAGAATAAAAGAAAAAAAAAGAAGAAGAATTAAAGTGTCTGGAATAAGATTTGAAGCAAAACAACAACAAAACTTGAAAATAGATTCCATCGAGCCCTGCAAAAGCACTTTTCGAGGCCTAAATGTTAAGGCAAAATAAAGCAAGTTGATTTATCATGCCCTTGACATGACCCTTGACGAATAACTTAAGGACATCGAGCCTTGAAAGTGAAGAACAGCTTCTGATGTGCCTCACTATCGAGGCCTAATCTTGACCTGCGACAAAGACTAAATGAAGAACAAACTTTGCTAAGAAGCATAAGTTAAGTTAAGCCCAAAGTATCAAGCCTTCAACATCCTCAATGTACCCTTTAATGGAAAGATGGATAAAAACTCATGCATTTTGACATAATGCTCTAGTTGAGGTCAAACCCTAACTTTAATGCAATACTCGAGCACTTGACCTATCCCACGACAAGCGAATGTGTGCGCAAATGATACAAACGAGCATGTGAAGAAAGAAAATAAATTCTGTTATTAAAGAATCTACCACATCAGCAATAAAATCATCATGATTTCTATGCTCTAAGCCAATAAATAAGCATGCAGGCATGCCTTGTAAATAGATGTAGCATAAGTAACAAATTCCTTAACATAGTATAGAGAGAGAATTTTGAGGCGAAAGAATTAGTTTTTTCTTGCTTTAGAAACCTTGTATTTTTTTGGTAAGATCATTTTAACCCATTGTTTGTAATTTTTACGAGACTCTATTCTTAAATGAAATATTCTTTAATTCTATATGATTTCTTCAAAATTCGTTCTTAATTTCTAATTTCATGGAGAAATAATCTCCTATAGCTTAAGGTTTGTGAATCAAAATCCTAATTCTTTCAAGTAAATATTGACTAGATATTTGTAATTAGTAGCTTGGTTTTATTTTTATGGGTCTAATTGCATGGTGGAACTGTTAGATTCATGTCTAATTTCATTAAAATAGGCTGAGATGTCATTTTAATGAATAGATTTGTGGCTACTAATAGAGTTGATCCTAAACACCTTAAGAAAGAAATGGTGAAAACTTTTTGTCACTTGTTTTGAAATTCATTAAGTTGGTTTTAAAAACAAAAGATTCCTGAACTTTATGTGGGTTTTAGTACCGTTGATAACTTAGGAAGAGATTCTGGTGGTCTGGTCTGAACATAGAGCTACAAACCTTGAGAGAGGCTTCAGCTTACAATAGTGTGGCTATTAATAGAGTTGATCCTAAACACCTTAAGAAAGGAATGATGAAAACTTTTTGTCACTTGTTTTGAAATTCATTAAGTTAGTTTTAAAAACAAAAGATTCCTAAACTTTATGTGGGTTTTAGTACCGTTGATAACTTAGGAAGAGATTCTGATGTTCTAGTCTGAACATAGAGCTAATAACCTTGAAAGAGGCTTTAGCTTACACTAGTGAATCCGATAGTACAAATACACTAGTAATAATTCTCTCAGATTTTTGTAATGAAATCACATGATAAGGAATTGGTGAAGCAAACCCTAGGCTCTTGTCTTCCATTTTTACAAACCCATCTTTAATTTTTCCCTAAGAAAATTTGTGCATATCCATTAACATAGCATAATTTCTGTTTTCATTATGCTTTTCTAAAACCTCAACTTCACATTCTTTTAAAAATGATTTTACCAAACTAATTGAAATAATAGATAAACCTGGCTGGATTTTTTTTCTTTTTTTTTTTTGTTTGTGTGGCTACTGTCACGCCTCAAAAGATACCCTAAATGTAACAATCTGCCACACTTAATATTAAAGCTTAAGTATAACAATCTTAATCATTCCCATAAGCTTCGATGTTAGGTGTAAGGCGTGCTTTTATAATATTTAGAGGACCATACTTTGAAATATGAAGCTTAAGAAGATAGAATAACAAGTTAAGAAATGGAACTCATAATATTCATTCATTCATAATAATTATCTTACAAACCTTAGGAGCATTCTCCTGTCAAAATACTAGAATCTATTACAAGAAATTTTTTATGAAGTCTACATCTAAGCTAACTTCATCTAAAATTCCTTAATTAAAAAAGGAAATACTTGGTTGCAAGGTCCCTGTGGCCTCAACCACAAATAGCTAAACTGTAAAAGATATCTATAGGGGTATAATAAGCTAATAGGCTTAGTGAGAATTATTTCCATAAGTAAATACTTGAGTAACAAAATTCAAACAAGTTATTCAAGCAATCAAGTGAAATGCAACATACACGTGAGCAAGCAAAGCATATAGTTTTCCAAAAACTATATGTTGAATGGATTTACGCTCTCCATTCGGGGTTTGGTGATGAGTAATCTCAAAACGAATAGTTTTAGTTAAGTTATGCTCTCAATCATTACCGCGAAGCATATAAGTCTACTCGGGTTGAGCCATGCTTTCAGATTACCACCAATCATTGGTTTAATTCCATATCACCAAGCAACCGTTTTCGATCATTGCCACAAAGTGTTACTTTCGATCGTGTTACTATCCTTTTCACCCAAGGATAATAACCCCATGCAATGTGACTCACTTCGTGGTATGTATGAATCAATTTATTTAAGACATCATAGTATCATTATTATCAATTTTAAGGTGATCATAGAATTTCAGACATATCAAATTCTTTACCAAAACAAGCAATTCTTTACAATCAATTACCGCCTCGATATTCTTAGTATTCTTTCATATAACTTTACATACATAATATTTTGTCTTTCCTTAATTCTAATGCATCTATACTACAAGCACAATTAAGTACACAATTTAAGGAAATAAACTCACGTTGCCATGATGATACTTCTTCTAAATGGATGAGTCGATTGAATAATTCACTTAGTCAAAATAATCCTCGAGATCACCTAGTCAAGAAAAATACCCATAATGAGTATGTCTTGCTAACTCTCTTGGAATTTGACAAATCTATGTCATAAGAACGTCAAAATTCATGTATGAGACAATTCAAACCTAAAATGACCATAACTTGGTCATTTTAACTTGGAATTGCACATATAATATACCGATTTCTACCTATTCGAAAAGATCTATCTATTTCTAAAACTATTTTCATCAAACTAGGTCATTTAAGCTCCAAAACGATGGCGATCAGATTCACCACGAAAGTTCCCATCCCAAAAGCATTTGTTTCAATCATCATATCATCAAAAATTGCTTTGATAAATACTTAGTTATCTATATAGTTGAGAAATTTTTTTTTATAGATGAATAGCTCATATTTCATACATGCGCAAGTATTTGTTGTCCAACCAAAATTTTTTACTAAAAACAATGTTAGTTAAAAGTTTGAAAAAATCATAATTTACAAGAAATCCTTTTTATAAATCCTTTAAAAATGAGTGTTTTGATTCCATTGTTTTCAAAAAAGTATTTTATGTTTGCCTTGCTACTTTCTTGGTGATTTTTCCATGAAAATGAGTTTCTCTATTTTTCTTTGTGAAACTTTTAATATTAGTGTCACTTATCTTATTAGTTTTCTATGTATTTCCTTTGGCCATTATTTTGAACTTTTTAAATCTTAATTTGAAACTCACATTTCCTTTTCATATTATGTTTTTAAGAAAAAACATTTTCATAACAAGGAATTATCTTCCTTCTTTTTAGAAAACAACTCTATTACTAAAGTTATGGTTTTAGAAAAATCCTTTCAAAATAATAGTATTATAATGAGTTCTTCCTAAAGCTTTGAGAAAAAAATGGATTTCTTTTTATAAATTTAGAAACTCTAGATTTCTTTTTTTTTTTCTTTTTTGAAATCTCATTTGGTGATAAAAACCCCTTTTGTGAAAAGTATAGATTGAACTTTTTGGTTTAGACAACAGCTTTTATTTTGCATGAATATGAGAATAATAACAAGCAACAATAACAAAATAAATAGCAAAATAATATAAGTCAAGTATTGAGAGTCTTAGCTTTGAATCAAGGCTCTCAAACTAAGAAATGGACTAATCTCGAAAAGAAAAGAAAAATTGTTTTAACTTGATGAGGACAAGTCTAAGACTAGAAAGACTAGTCTTAAAATAGCATAAAAATAAATAAATTGCAATGAAAGTAAATAAATAGCATTGCATGAAATAAATAAATAACAAGTGAGCTTATATGCTCTAAAGAATATATATATACATATACATAAATATATTTAATTAGATATAAATAAGAAGTTAACATAATAGTAACAATAATATGTGCAAAATATAATAACAACATAAAAATAGAAAAATGGATTTTCATGAACAAGAACAATTTATGAACATAGTGTAGCTTCCATAACAACAAGTTTAGAAAACTCACACCATGGTCATGTAAAGTTACATGACATGGTAGTAAAGATATAGAGAGAAATTTTACCTAAAGAAAGATGGAGTAGTATGTGTGATTGGGTTTTTGGTGTATGTAGAAGAAAGTTTGGGAGTATTTGAGAGAGTATTTAGAGAGAGTTTTCAGAAAGAAATTATGAAGAGTTTTGGTAATGAATTTGTGGGTGGATGAAGTGTGAAAGAAATGAAAGAGGAGGGGGGTATATATAGGAAAATGAGGAGTGAAATTGTGTGATTAAAATAATTGAAAAAGAAAAAAAATATATGAGTGAAAGAATGGGGAGAGGCACCGATAATGAGTGAAGGAGAGGGGGAGAGTTTTATTTTTTTGTAATTTTGTGTATTAAAAGTAATAATATGTAATGTAGATATAATATAAATTATGGGAAAGATAAAAGTAAAAAAAAAAAAAAGAAGTGTAGAGTGTAAGAGTAGGTGGTAGAAAAAGTAGAGATAGAGAAATAGTGTAGAATAGTGTAATGAAAAGAAGATGTGACTAATAAAATACTGGTAGTATGAAAATACGCGTATAAATATGATATATGATATTTTTAATTATCGAAAAATTATAAAACTGATATTTTTTAAAACCTTATATTTTGACGAGTTTAATGGTATACCCAGAATATTTTTACTATTCCGAATCCCAGAACACGTTTTTCAAAAACTGTATCGGCTCAAGTTCAAAACGGATTACAGTTTAGCTAATCTTATATTTTTAAGCCGTCTTATATAATTATGAACTATTCTAGATATTAATCTCTTACTTACTCACTTAGGGTTACGAATACGGAATTACCAGACTTAAACTGTTATGTCTAACTAGGGTCTTGTTGACTTTAGAGTTTTTGGTTGACCTAATTAGGGTTTAAGCTTAACCGATCGTAAAATTTTGAGGGTTTATAGCCATAAAGGCTGGGTAAAGAAAAGAGTGTGGAGTGAAAGTTATTAATTATAAGTAATAGAGGGATTGGAAAGTGGAGGGAGAGAGAATACAAAGGAGACATGGAGAGGAGAGAGTAGTTTTGAGGAAGTAGAGAAAGACATAAGGTCATGTTTCATATGAGGGAATAAACCCATAATGAAATTGCGATTTCGAGTTCTATTCCTATTCCTATGTTTGGTTGCACTTTTAAAAGATGAAATCAATGATTCAGGTTCTAAGGAGGAATTTGATTCCATCTTTAAGAAGGTGGAATCGCGATTCGATTCCTTCCTCACAAATGATGACCACTAAATTACATTTTTATTCTCTTACTTATTTATTATTCACATTAATTACTTAGGATATTTTTGTCAGATAACATGTCAATTTCATTCCTTCCCTTCCATGATATATTAAAAAAAAAAAAAGAATAGATTCATCATTTTACCTCTCATTCCATTCCTCCTATTCCAATCTATTCCATTTCAAACGATTCTCGCATACCAAATGTGACATAAGTTAAAACCAAAGATGTGAAGAGGGAGACAAACCTTTTAAGAAGATAAATGAATGAATGAATGAATCTATCGTTTATGCTTGTTATTTTTTACAATTATATACATCTTAAAGGGCAAAGTGCATCTTTAGTCTTCAACATTTTATAGTTTTTCTATTTGAGTCCTAACCTTTTTCTTTTTTTTTTTTCTTTTTAAGTCATTAACCTTTATAAAAACTTGCAAACGAAGATTTTCTTAATGCCGTTAGTTTTTTCTGTTAAATTGTAACACTTGGCACATTTTCATTGGTTGAAAATTATTAATTCAAACTAATAAAATGACTAAATTAATATTAATTTGACAAAATAATTAAAATTACTAAAAATATAGAAAATTTATATAAAACTATAAAAATTAAAATGAAAAAATTAACATAATTAATTTAATAAAATATTGAAAACTAAAAAGTTACTTTTCCCAAAGGACCAAAAAAAAAAAAAAAAACCGAAATCTCACTTATTGTTCTTTCTCTCTCTTTCTCACTTGGAACAACATGTTTATAATGTTAGAGAGGCCTCTTTCAAGCAATCTTCCTCTCCGCCAAGACCTTCACTTCAATACTAATAATAAAGTTCGTTTAATCAATGCTTCAAAACCATTTAACCCACTATATAACTGTTAAAATTTGTAGAGCATTATTTTGTATAATCATTCTTGTGATAGTTGAATAGTAGTATCGAGATAGAGGAAATTTATTACATGAGGAGAGAACAAACTAAAAGAGATATACAAAAAAATGTAGATACCATATAAGAAAAATAAGATCAATCTAAGAAAACAAATCCTGGTCAATTTGATTTAATTTCAAAGACCAATTCAATGTTCGATGGCAGACTTAGAAAAGAGCGTATTCACATGGTAGTCCCTCCATAGGACCTTCGTTTGAAAAAAATTAAAAATTAAAATAAAACAATCATATATGCATACCCAAATGAATTAAAATAGAAAACAAGATTTTGGATGACTATAAAAAGAGAGAAAGAATGAGAAGTGGGATTTTAGTTTTTTTTTTTTTTTTTTTTACTTTAGAAATGTACATTTTTAATTCATAACATTTTACTAAAGCTAATTTATTTTTTATTAATTTTCTATTTTTTGTTTTAGTTTTTTATAGTTTTAAATTAATTTTATGAAAATTTAGTTATTTTTAATTTTTTTTGTTAAATTTATATTAGTTATTTTATCAATTTAAATTAATAATTTTTAGCAAATGAAAATGTGTCAAACTTAACCAAAAAAAAATAACGGCATTAAAAAAGTTCTCATTTGCAAGTTTTTGTAGAGATTAAAGACTTATATATATATATATATATATATATATATATAATTAGGTTTAGGACTCAAACATAAAAAGCACTAAAATGTTGAGAACTAAAAACGTGCTTCTTCTTATCTTAAATAATAGAATAGATAACATAAGCACAAGCTCGGGACAATTTCACCTTTTAACGATTACTATGGAAATTAAGTTTAAGAATAAGGTTGAAACTAAAAAAAAGAAATGACATCCTAATAATATTTTGAAATACCCTAAATTTTCATCAAGTCAAATTGAGAATGCAATATGGATTAACATGAAAATATGAGTAAATTTGAACCTTAAGTTATATTTAAGTAATTAATTACAAATTAGATAATTTAGATATTAAATTAAAGTTAAATTATAAATTATAATATATTTTAGATAAATAAAAAGAAAATATTAAATTGAATTAGTTAAAAAAATTTATCATTATTGTAATTAATAATAAAGTATCCTTACAAATATATAAGTACTTAAATAAATGTCATTACCTCTAACAAATTCTAAGTACCTACCTATTGACAGTCAAACTTTGGCCTTGGGCCTATCCAAGCTAACCCACTCTTCCACTAGGTCAGACCAAAGTAAATCCATGAAGCCCAAGTCAACTAGTCTCGCTATTGACATGAGCACTACCCAAATGGTTGAGACAAGACACTTCCTGAAACGACTGACTCTTAGGGTGCTTAAGGGTGAGGTTGTTTCGCCACACATTGCCTCAAAGCAATATGTGCAAGGCATGTCATTATTGAATGGGTTTATAATTAAGTTTTAAACTAAGAAATCATTATTAATCTTTATAAAAATTCCTAATGGAGTAACATTTGATTATTCATGGTTTGGGTTCATCAAAACCTACAAATTCAATTTGTTTAGAAAATAAGTATCACAAATAGTCATTTATAAAGATTTCCCATAGGGCCCATCAAATAAGAATGACTTAACTGCAAAACTTTTGGACTAAAAGGCCCATGTTAAATCGAGCAAAAGTCCTTGATTGTTACTTGATTATAATTATCTAAATTATAAAACATGATTATAATGAAGCTTTTACATGAAAAAGGCTCATAAAACCCATGTCCCATACATTGCCATTTAACAAAGTCATCCCTCGTAGCACTCATCCTCATTGTACCACCAACAAAATCTAGAATATTAAAGAGTGAACTGAAAGCCCAGTACATAGTAATACAAACATACACCGCATGTCACGTGCTCTAATCTAATGCATCAATCACAGTTTAGTATATTTAATTTAAAGTCAACAAACAAGGTATCTCCAACGTCCTAAAAATACCAACATGCATAAGAGTACTCATGACTCCCGCCAAACAAAAAGGATAGGGTTCCCTCGGTGAATCATGCACCGAAGTGGGGGGTTCAATAAGTCCCCAATACTTACTGAAGAGAAAATAAGGAAAATAGTCTTGTCCATGTCATCTCCTCACAAGTTGCCACCGACAAGCACAATCCATTGCAACATTTTATGCTAGAGTCTACACCCCTGCATAACTCCATTGCAATTTCGCACCACCTCGTAATCAACCACCCATTTCGAAAATTTCCCTATCGACTATCTGTCTAACTCAACCACATGCCGTTAGGGCCTAAGCACCTATCAACTATTACACCACCTCGAAGTAGCGAGCAGGCTCACAACCTAGTCTGGGGGTACCACTCCTGGAGTAAGCGGCCAAGCAGCAACTAACACTCAATTTAGCCAAGTTTAAATTCTTAGTTCGGTTATTAAAACTATTCTAACGAGAAACATGCAATTACAATGTACCTATCGGTCTGTTTAAGCTTACCATCCCCTTACAAGCTCGATATCTAATAACTGTTCATAATTAAAATCAGGATTTAATTCAAGTTTTATTACCTTTATTTCATTCATGTAGTTTGTTAAAATTAGGTAACTCTAGTTTAACCATATCTATTAAAAGATAATGTTTAAAGGATCATTTGTTTCATCTAGTCAAGTTATTTAGTTAATTACATAGGCTAGAGTTTTAGGGCTTAGGTTAATCAACCCTTAGTGGGCTACACTTAGTGGGTCTCGATTCTTGACTTTTCAAGAATACGTTCCAATAGTCCACTAATCTTGTTTAGTTCTTAGCGTCTTACTCTAATTATTAAGTATGAATTACTTTCATTCATGTGAGGCATTTAGTTTAAATGTGTTTGGAGGAAGCACACCATAAATAAGGTATTAGAGCATGCTAAATATGTATTTTGAAGGTCTTAGAAGGTCATATAAGGTCAAGAGAAGAACCGGATCAAGTTTTGTGTAATTTGGGCAAGAAAAAGAGGCTGACAAGAAGCACGGGTGTTGATGTGATCCTAGAAGCATCAAATTTAAATCCGATCAAGATCAAGTCCAAAGCTTTGCTTCAAGGGATTGGAGATTCAATAGCTGGAGTTTTAATACTGAAAACCTGAGCCAAGCGAACCAATGATGTTTACAAAACAGTTTGGGCCTTGAAAGATTGAAATTGTCTGCTGCATGGTACACCGGCGGCCTTCATTGATTAATTTGCCAGCCTCCATTATAATTTGATGACTTTTGGAATTTCTTTTGTAGCTTTTCGAATTTCTTTATTTTTATTGATGTAGGATTAATTATAATTATGTTTTTTAGTTACGTTGTCAATTATGTAACTATCATAATTATAATTAATCCTACATCAATAAGTATAATTAATACATTGGTGAGCATTAAGGAAAAGAATTAGCATGTGAAACACTAGAGAGTAAAATTAATTTAACAACTAACGATCTTTCTTTTTCTAGTACAATTATTTCATTACTGCAAGATTTCCAAGAATTGTGTCTTCAAGAACTTCAAGATGAAACAGAGTTTTTATCTGAATTCCTTCCTTGCACTTTAGAAGAATCCAAGAATGAAGTTTCGATGATGAATCTTTTTGAAGAAAGAGGGAATGATGTGATCCTAGAAACATCAAGTTCAAAGCTAACCAAGTCCAAATTCAATGATACAT
This sequence comes from Combretum micranthum, assembly GCA_024138025.1. Classification (NCBI taxonomy): domain Eukaryota; kingdom Viridiplantae; phylum Streptophyta; class Magnoliopsida; order Myrtales; family Combretaceae; genus Combretum; species Combretum micranthum. The sequence goes on along the minus strand of JAMXBD010000236.1, from coordinate 1,158,628 downwards.
TTCAAGGAATTGGAGAGCCGTTGAATGGAGTTTCAATGATTAAAACTCAAGTAAAGCAAGCCAAGGATTCCTATAATGTAGTTTGGGACTTAAAGGATTGAAGATTTGAAGAAATAGCACTAAAAAACGCCGGCCTTGAATAATACAAGCTAGTGTAGGAATGAATTTGCTCTCGATAATTTTATTGAAGCAAGATGTTATTTTAATTCAAATGTATAATATAGGCTGCCAGATTTATTTTTATGTCTTTAAGGATAGTTATTATGTCCCTAAGAATATTTATTGTATTTATTAGGTGTTATTATTTGTGTCTTTTAGCTTTCCTAAGTTTTATTATTTTGTGTCTATTAATTTTCTAGGAATTATTATAAATAGCTTTTGTAATCAAATAAAGTAGATTATGAGTTATTTCTTTTAAATGAAATTAAGAGTTTTCTCTCTGTGTGTTCTTACTTGAATATGTTCATGAACTTATCAGATTTCATCCGTGGCATTCGAATCTTTTGACTTATCAATCGGAACTCCATCATCGATTGTGGTGTCTTCATTGTACCAAGGTTCTTACGTCCATATAGGCAATGGGTCGCAGTTTCTACCTAGGTTTCTTAGACGGCCCTTAGGGTTCAATTCCATTTGATGAACATTGGCTCTTAGGTTTAATATACTTAAGGTTTTCTATATCATTTGGTATCAGAGCTCTTGGTTCAGCGTGCTTCGTTTTGGTAAGTTGTCATATCAATTTGATTTATGATTTTTGGATTTAGGGGTTGAATTTTGGCTATGGTAGATTTGTATTTTGTTGGTGAATTATGGGTTTGGTGAAATTAGAATCTAAGAATTGTTGTTATTGAAAATTTTTTGAGATTTGATTTCCAAAATCATCATGAAGAATAATTATATCGATATCATGCAAGGAATTTTTATAATGGTGTTTCAAGATCGCATGATAAATCTAGGCATATTGAAAGCAAGAATAAGAAAATCATTTGTGATGATTCTCATAGGGAAAGAGAGATGATAGATGTAAAGCAAGAGTTGAAACAGGTAAAGAAAACCATAAATGAATGGGTGGAGATAATTAGTGAAAGGAAATTGAAAATTCAGATTAGTCAGAAGTGAAGATTGTTGATATTGAACCAAAAGTTGCAATTTTTTATGACAAGAAGAATGAAAGGATTGAAAAAGTTGTTGAAATTGTTGAAGAAAATCTACCTGAGAAAGAAAAAGTGATAGTTTTGATTGCTGAAGAGGTAAAGGTAGAAGATGACAAGGAGGAGATTATGGAGGAGAAAGTTGATGACATTCCTATGGTGCAAGTTGAGGAAGAAAAAGTTGTTGTTGTGACTATTCCTTCAAATTTGCAGGTGCAAGATAATTCATGTCATCGAGAGAATCTTTTTCAAGCTAGATGTGTGGTGCAAGAGAAGGTTTGTAAGTTGGTTGTTGATGGAAGCAGCTGTGCGAATGTGATTTCCTAAGACTTTGTGAAGAAAATGAATTTGCAGGTGGATCCACATCCAAAGCCATATAGCCTTTGATGGTTGAGTTCTCCAAATGGTCTACACATACATAAATAGGCTGAAGTATCAATTGCTATTAGAGATTATATGGACACTATAACGTGTGATGTAGCTCCTATGGATTGTGCTTAGATATTGTTGGGTTGACCATGGCAGTATGACAGACGAGTTATCTATGATGGATATCAGAATACATATAAGATTCAAAAAGATTGATAGATTTTTCTATTGCTTCCAATGACCTTGGATGAAGCTCAACAGGAGAGATTTGAACACGTTTAGGCTAAGGGTCAAAGGAATTTATCTTTATTTCCTTGTAGGTCTTCCAAGACAAGAAAGAAACCACCTCAAAAGTTCAATGAAATTCAATATGTTTCAAATGATGTTTCACCTCAATTGAATGCCTAGATTCAAGGTCGAATTTTTTCTAAGAAAGGGAAAATGATGAGAAAGAATCAAGCTTCAAAGGATTTTGGACTAACTCGATTTCATAATGGAGTATTGAAGTTTAAACAGAACGATGAATCTGATCAAGTGGCTAACACATGGAAGAAAAGAAGCTGTCAAAAGTTGCACGAGCTGCAGGAGCCTTTATGTCGGGCTTACGCCGCCAACCTTGACGCCCTACGCTGTTGGGGTACCTAAGATACACCGCCGGCCTTCAGATGGTGTTCAACATGTATAGAATGCAAATGTTAAAAGCCGAAGTCTATACTGCCAACTTATAACATTATAGCTACTTCCGTTCAATACATGAGCTGTGTTACGGATTGGGTTTTAATTTGTGTCTTCTTATATTTCTCTGTTTAATTGTTAAGTTTTTCTTTATATATTCCTAAGAGTCATTAATAGGTTGTTTATTATATATTTTGTCTTTACATATCTCTAAGAGTCATTAATAGGTTATTTTTTTTGTCTTTTTATATTCCTTTGTTATTATTATATATAAGTCTTTTGTTTAGTTTTATAGAAGAATATAGAAGTTTTAGGTTATTTCTCTTTTGAAAGTTTCCCCTTTGTGAGAGTTTTTATAAGTTCTTAAGATAAGAACTTGAATTGCATGTTATTGCAAATCTGTTATGATATTTGAAGTTTAAATTTTCTTTATTCATTCTTATTGATTGAATCATTGATTCTTTTAACCAGTAATTGGTTTTGCAATTCGTACATCATATCAAATTGCAATTCTTATTGTGAACCAGTTTGTCTTTATGATTCGTATTTCAAATTACAACTTCATTCATATTTTTTATTTTCTGTCTCTTTTATCTATATAAAACCCTCAAAAGACGAAGAACCCTAATCTTTGAAGCAATAACTTTCCGACCCCCTTTGGATTCGTATCATTTGATGTGATCCTAGAAGCATCAGGTGGTATACGAGGTAATGTATTACCCTAAGTTCTGGTATACGGCTAGTCCATGGGGTAATGTATTACCCGTGTTTCTTCTTTATTTAGGGGTTAAAGAGAAGCATGGGGGGAAACATGGTTGCATATATCTCCCCGTGTTCTTATGGGTTTCAAGGAGTTTTTTGAGACAAAGAAAAGCATGGTTGGATAAGTTACCCTATGTTCCAACTATGTTTTTCTAGGAAACATGTTTTCTTCGAGTTTTTAAGGATTGAGAGGAGCACAGGATAATATACAAGCTCGTGTTCCATCCGTGCTCTTCTAAGTTTTCATTGTTTCGTGCTTAAACTCAGGTTTTCCGACGAAAAGTGTTTTTAGTTGACTTTTGGGGGTTTCAGGGAGCTAAACGATCGTCTTTGAACCTAATATTCATTTATTATGACTCACCATCCCTTAAAACATGTTTAATCATAAATTTCCCAAAAATCTAAGCATGAATCCATTATTTTATAACTCCAACATCACCTACACCAAAATCCATCACTCATAACTTATTCCAACGAAACCCAACCTTCAAATCACTTCCAAAACACCATATAACACTATCACAGTAGACCCATCTCCAAAACTATTATAATCTCAAGAAAATAAGTTAGTTTTAATGTCTTACTTCATTTCAACAATAGTTTTTAATTACATCAGCTGGCAAGGGGATTTAAGATTTCAAAATCACTCTAAAACTTAATTTCTTGATACTCTAAACATGTATTAATCCACCCAAGTTAGTTGCCATGCTTAAAATGCTAAAATACTCACAATACAACATCTTAAAATCTCATACTTACCTTGAAACGAATTCTATTGAACCTTAAGTGGCTTCTCCATCTTCTTTGCTCAGCTTTCTAATCTCAAACTACCACCCAAGGGTAATAAAATCAATAAGGGAGCTTATTAAGTTATAAAAAGAGCTAAAACTCAAGTTTAATGCACTTTTCTTACCCTAGGTTTAGGTATTATGAATTTTGAGACTTTTGAGGCCTTAGATGTTCATGTCTTCTTCATTATCTTAAGGAAAGAAAGAGAAAGCTAGTCCTAACCTAATCCTTGATTATACTAGCTTAAATATGGACAAAAAGCACTTAAAATAGGGATTTTGGAGGCATTCTACCTTATATGAGTCTTAGGGAGGTTTTAGTGAAGAAGAAAAGGAGAAAATAAGGGGTAGAAAAAGGGGGGTGGGGGCAACCATCCAAATTTTGGGGATAGGGAGGTCTAGGGTTTTCCTTCTTTTTGTTTCATGGTACAATATTGTACCATCCATACTATTTTTTTTATATATACTGGAATTTGAAAATTTAATTAGTTTAGGACTTATTATACATCTTTGGTGAAAATTATGATTTAGTTTCTCAAATAAATTCTTTTTATCTATTTAATGAAATTTCAAGTTCTAATTTACCCTTGAACTCGATTAAGGACAAAATTGTAGTATTCCAAAAAGAAAGGCTTTATTTGTATTGCTTTGATTGTTCTTGTAAAACTCTCATTTAGAGTACCATTATTAAATTATAATTTAATTCATCTCAACATTTGAATTTTTTTTAATTGTCAAAATTTAGATTCTCGATTTAGGGCTTGTTTGGAAATTTTGAAAAATTTTGCAGTTTAGATCTGTACGTGAACCCAATTGGATTTCATTGATTTTATTTTATTTAGATTTCTTATGTTGGTGTTTAGATCATTTCACTTTTGCTCGAGTATATTATGTCTTAGTCGGGATCGACTTGCACATGCGAGATCATGGCATCACACTCCCCACTTGCCCACTACCGGTATAACCGTAAAGCCTTCCAACCAGCCACTTACCTACTCACCCACAACTGACATAACCGTCAGGTCAGTCATACATTAGGGTTTTTAGCGTTCTAGATTTGAAATGCACACACACACACATATTGACAGTTCTCTCTTGCCTAGGGTTTTGTTGTAATTCTTTCTCAAAAACAACCAAATCATGAATTTATAGGAAAAATTGCACAAAAGTTTACACTAGTCGTTTACACCTATAAGCCGGCAATGTAGAAGTTGAAAAGTCTAGCATTCGTTTGCAAAATAATTTTTTGGGAGCAATTATGATTATACGCTGGCTTCAACATCAGCAGCATAGGATCCCTAGTAGCTGGCGTTCATTCAAATAAAAAATGCCCATAATGTTTTACACCACCTAAAAGCTGGTGGTGTTGAAGCAGTGTAAATCTACGCTGGCTTATATGGCGGCAGTGTTAAATTGAATCTAGTTGGCTATGTTGAAAAATTTTGAAAGCTGTGAAGTCTTATTATACGCTGGCTGTGTAGCATTCGGTACTTAAAATTTGCAATTTGTGGACAAGGAGCATCGGCTTAACGCTGGCGGTATTGATCTCAGATTTTTCGGTGTATGTTGTAAAATCAAACATTAATGAAAATTTGAAAATGAAGGCCGGCGGTACCAATTTGTCATTTGCCAGTGTAGGTTGATTTCTTCTTCAATTTTCTATCAAACTCCTCTAATTTTCTTATATAAGTCCTTCATGACCTAAATTATCAAAATATTCATACTTAAGTACCAAATCCTCGTGATTTCTTCAAAATCCATAATGATTAAACACACTTTGATCAATAAAAAGTGATTATATTATGACTTTATCAGTCGCCTATAAATATAGCCAAATCACCACAAACCAAGATAATGTCACATAAAAATCATTTTCTCTAATAAATTTGCAGGCTCTTCATGACAAACACTAATTTAAGCATTGGAGTGGCCGCACCAAGCCCATGCTTAATGAGCCACTAACAAGTTCTTTATTTTACAGGTCCAATAACACTACGCATTAAGCCCATATAAAACTAATCCAGCCCCTACCAGAATCAAGCAAGTAACATTCCATGCCATTTATGGGAAAAGTCGACCCTTAATGGAAGAATTCCCATATTCCTTTTAACAAACAAATAAAAACCTACACATGATAGAAAATCTTGACATGCCACCTCATGCTAGAAATAGAAGACAATCTTAGAGCGATAACCCTAACAATGACCTGAATTCCACCTCAAAATCAAATTCTAAGAGAACAAGACGACTCTCAGACGGGACCTAGCATCCAGCTTGCCTCCAACGGCCCCTCTGAACGAGATTGCCTCAAATAAATAGAGACAAGCTCCATCAGGTGGTAGAACAAAATATTGAAATCATAAAATGCAACACAGAAGTCGAAAAACACCACAAGGAGCTTGACATAGGGGCCTAAGATTCCCAACTACTGCAATATAGTGACAAAACCCCATTGCCTACGGCAAATCTGATGATGTGCATCAATTTACCATTAATCGAGATGCAACAGTGGAAGCAAATGAAGACCAACGCTTTTCCAATGAAAGCTAGTTCAAGGCCAGTAGCTTTCTTTTGAAGGTCGACAGTGCTCCATAGCAAGGTCGGCGACGTTCCATATAAAGGCTAGCGGCATTTATCTAAGGTTAGTTGCCTACTAGCCAACTTAAGTCAAACCGTATTATTTTTTTTTTTTAGTTAATTCTTCCTTTTGAAATTCCTTTTTAGGGCTTTACTATATATTAATCTTCATGATATGTTTTAGTTTTTAGTCTTTATTAGTCTTTAACGTCATTAGATTACCTTTCATGTTAAAATAATTAGATATAGAAAGTCCATATTGTCATAGTTATTAATCTTTATTATCATATTTAGTAATTAGTTGTTATTGTCTTTAATTTCGGTTTTTTGGGAACTACTATAAATATCCCTTTTGTATTGAGAACAAATCAATTTTGAAATTAGTGAATGAATGAATTCTTCTCTTTGAGAAAACTTTCTCTTATCAATCAATTTCATTGCGGCGAGATATCGTTGTTCTTATCAATCCTTGCAATCATGGTGAACAACCCGTTCTTATCGATCATTATGATCGTGGCGAACAACCATTCAATCTTTCTTGTGCGTCATATCAAGAGAGAGTGTGTGTAGTTCGGGTTATTTTTTGTGCACAATATCCATCAATAATGCCATTCATATCTTTTTAAATTTCCTTGCATCAAAATATAAAAACCATAAAATTATCTTTTTGACATCAGACCATGTCCTAATTCTAAGCACATCATCTTTTGGTATCAGAGCACAGTTGCGATAGCGGGGATTTGGTAAGCATAAGATCTGATTTTTTTTTTTTTTGGTGTTATTGTGCATAGAGCGAACGTTTGAATTAAGGTTTGTGATGTGATTTTGATCTTTGTGGTTACATTAAATGGAGATATGGCTTATCGATATTATTATAAGAATGATTCTAGTACGGCGATTCTTAGAGAGATAGAGATGAATATACCTGGATTATATGGTTTCATGTCGCCAAGAAAGTATTTGGATTGGGCATTTCAAGTGATTCAAGTTGTTGAGAAATTCGCACATCCTAGCTATAAATCAGGACATGCTATTGCTAAAAAGTTTACAGGATTTATAAGACTGTGGTAACAAAATGTTATGTTCCATCGGACGTCAAGTGGCTATCAAGAGGACATCGAATGGGATCATGTGAAAAGATTGATGAGAAGAGATTTTGTTCCACCTTCCTTCCTAGATGAGCAATATGAATATTTGCTGGCTTTAAAGCAGGAACAAATGAGTGTTGAAAAATATGCAGCAAAATATAAGGTTCTAATGAGAAATTGTGGAATGGATGAGTCTCAAGCAGATACCATTGCCAATTTATGCAAGGTCTAAATTATAACATTGCTAAGAGACTAGGTTCATGGAGTTTTCTAAATTTGGAAGATGTTATCCAAGCTGCTATGAAGGCGGAGATTTCTATTGATCTTTTTGATATGGTAGAGAAATTGAAACAACTGAAAGAATCAATAGCAAGGAATGCTCAAGTGAGTGAAATAGAGAAATCCGATGTGGTTGCAGAAGAGAAAGATGAAATTCTTGATGAATGCTAAGGGGATGGATGCGCAGAAAAGATAGATGATCTAGATGATGTAATATGTTGTGTAGAAGCTAAACCACATTCTTTAATGTTAAGAGAAGAATCATATGAGTCACATTTGGACCTTCCATTACCTAAATTAGTGCCTCTTCCGTTTACACCAAAACCTACAGATCATTCCAAGTCTTATCATGTTCTTCTTCTCCATTTCCAATTGTGTTATTTCGATCCATTGTTAAGATTGAGGAGTATTCCTGAGTATTGTAATCGTCTTTTACCTATGATGGAGATTGAGATTTTTATTAACATTCACTGGAGTATTTTAGATGATTACGCATATTTGAGGAGCGATGTGATCTGGTGTGGTATTGTTTTGGAAGGGATATTTGTGTACAGGTAGCAAACTGCTGAATTTATTGTTGTCAGGATGTTTGTAGAAACTTCATTGGAAATTATACCTTACCACATATTCCTAGTGTCTAATTGGCACGTGATTTGGCATTACCAATACCTACTATTGCCAACACATTTGTTGTACTTGGCATAGATGGATATTGTTTTGGTAACTTTATGAATCAGCGTGACCTATGTAGCAGAGTTGTGCTTCATATTGAAGAGTTCCATGGGTCAAAAGAGCCACTGAATGAATTGTTTGTGAAGAAAAGTTTTAAAGTACCTTATGACTACTATAGTAGATTGAATGTTGGTAAGGATGACAATTAGAGCGTTATGGATGTATACCAGTATTGAAAGCGTGTTCTATATGATATTGATCCTACTATGGGGAGAGTCAAGAAGTATAAAGCGCCAACTACTAGATTGATTTTTGATATTAAACCTTTGGATATCAAGGATTTGACTTTCGAGTTTTGCAGGTTTGTCTTTGATGCAAGAGGACATATTTTCCATCAAGATTTGAGGGAAAATCTTCAAAAAGCCTCCGAGAATGATGTGTATCAATTTACCATTAATCGAGATGCAATGGTTAAATCAAATGAAGACCAACATTTTTCCAATAAAAGTCGGTTCAAGGCTGACAACTTTCTTTTGAAGGCCAGCAATGCTCCATAGCAAAGCTGGTGGTGTTACATATAAAGACCGGCAGCATTTATCCAAGGTCAGCGGCCTACTAGCCAACCTAAGTCAAACCATGTTATTTTTTTTTTTTTTAGTCAATTCTTCCTTTTGAATTTCCTTGTTGGGGCTTTACTATATATTAATCTTCATGATATCTTTTAGTTTTTAGTCTTTATTAGTCTTTAATGTTATTAGATTACCTTTCATGTTAAAATAATCAGATATAGAAAGTCCATATTATCATAGTTATTAATCTTTATTATCATATTTAGTAATTAGTCCTTATTGTCTTTAATTTTGGTATTTGGGGAACTACTATAAATACCCTTTTTGTGTTGAGAACCAATTAGTTTTGCAATTAGTGAATGAATGAATTTTTCTCTTTAAGAAAATCTTTTTCTTATCAATCAATTTGGTTGTGGCGAGATATCGCTGTTCTTATCGATCCTTGCGATCGTGGTGAACAACCCATTCTTATTGATCATTGTGATCGTGGCGAACAACCATTCGATCTTTCTTGTGCCTCATATCAAGAGAGAGTGTATAGTTCTTGTTATTTTTGGTACGTAATATCCATCAACAATGCCATTCATATCCTTTTAAATTTCCTTGCATCAAAATATAAACCATAAAAAAAAAAAAAATCATCTTTTTGACATCAAACCACATCCTAATTCTTGGTACATCAACTAACGACACTTACGAAGCCGCCAATGCCCCTACCAATGTAATTGAATCACATTTGCAAACCTCACATAGCCTCAAGGACCCTTCCATTACACCTGTAGCATCAAAAATGCTAGTCGGGACTCCATCCCCATTAAAGCTCATAGTTTTCCATAAAAAACGACTCAAAGATATGCCCTTGAGGAATTGGAGAAAGAAATCAGGAAAATATCGAAGATCAAGGAGAGCAAAAGGAGAACTCCTGCTTTCAAAACTACTCAAATGACCATTAGAATACCCCTAGCCTAATTGATCATTAATGAGCCATGGCCACCAAAGATGAAGCTACCTACATTCAAGCTTTATGATGGAATGACTGACCCAGATGAGCATCTCAGGAGATGCAAAGATCAAACTTTAGTATTCAGATTCAATGATGCTATCTTTTGTAAAGTATTTCCAAGGATGTTAGAAAAAGGCAGCAAACAGTTGGTCTCACCAATCGGTTGATGGCTCCATCACATCTTTCGAAGACCTTTCCACCACATCTAAGATCCATTTCATGGTAAGCAGACCCCCAAAGGAAGATATGTCCTTCCTATTCCTGGTAAATAAAAAAATGGATGAATTGTTAAGAGATTATATCACTCGGTTCAACCAAGCGGTGCAAAAGTAGATAGCATCGATCTCAACCTTACCATATAAGTGGCCATTCACGGAGTTCGGAAAAACGAGAGCCTTTTCCACTCCCTTGCCAAAAAACCCCCCAAAACATCCAAGAATGGGCTAGAGCCACCTGGAAAGAAATGGAAAAATCTTGAAAGGAACACTTGCAAGAGCAAAAATCAAAAGGATCAACTAAGGATCAGTTAGATCCTCTTGGAAAGAAAGAAGGACAGGGGTCCTAAGGCAAGAAGACAAAAGGAAAACGAAGATATTTCGAATCTAGTTTCCTTCCCCTGAACAAACCATCGAAGACATCTTCCTAGAAATTAGAAACTCTGGCATCCTTGTCGAGTCAACCAAGATGCATGGCAAACCGGGTAAGAAAGAAACAAGCAAATATTTTGATTACCACTAAGACATGGGACACAGCACTAATGACTGCAATCAACTCAAAACCATCCTATAGGAAGCCTTTAGAAAAGGATTCCTCCAACAATATTTGGTTAGCCTAAATGACACCATTGAAAGACCCAACTAACGTAGAAGGAATGATTAGAAGCAAAACCTCAATGGCCACATAGATCGACACATTGACAACATGATATAGAGAATAGTTGACAACATTGTTGAAGGTCCGCACCTAGTGAGTTTCTCTAGATACTCTAGAAATGACAAAGGAAAAGAAGTAATGATCGTAGGGAAGAGAGTGAAACTAGACATGACACTAGAGTTCACCGAAGCCAATCTGGATGACGTTAAAACCACACCCAACTAAGACTCTCTTGTCATAAAAGCAAGAGTAGCAAGATTCAATGTGATGAAAGTCCTAGTTGATATAGGGAGTAGCAGGCATCATTTTCAGCGATGCCTTCAACAAACTTTGAGACAATAACATCCAGGAAAGGCTCAAGCCATATAAGCATGAAATTTATGGATTTAACAATCAATTAGTCAAGATTAGATGAATCATCACCTTACCAATAAGACTAGGAGATGACAATCATAAGGCCTAAAACGAGATCGAGTTCATGGTTATAGACTATTGGTCACCTTACAACATGATCATAGGCCGACTGACACTTTTCTTATTCCAAATGTCGTCACGAAAATAAAAGCCAATGGCAAGGTTAAGGGAATCATAATCCCATATGGCTTGCTAATGTCGTCATGGTGAGAAAAGCCAACGGTAAATAGAGAATGTGTGTTGACTACACTAATTTTAACAAAGCATGCCTGAACGACTGCTTCTTACTTTCGAGAATAGACGCTACATCTAGGCATGTGCTACTAAGCTTCATGGATGCTTTTTCAGGATATACCCAAATAGTCATGGACCCAAAAGATCAGGTGCACACATCATTTGTCATCAACTTCAACACATATGGCTATAAAGTTATGCCCTTTAGCTTGAAAAATGCCAGAGCCACTTACTAGAGGCTGGTCATGACTGTATTTAAAGAACAAATTGGATGGAATATGGAGGTGTACGTAGATGATATGATCATCAAAAGCTTATATGTGAAAGACCACCTTGAAGATCTCCAAGAAACCTTCAATAGGTTAAGGAGATACCAAATGAAATTGAAACCCTAAAAATGTATATTTAGGGATTCCTCTAGAAAATTCCTTGGGCACATGGTCAAACAATGGAGAATTGAGGCAAACCCTAACAAGATCAAGGTTGTGCTCGATATGACACCTCCGAATATGCTAAAGGAAATTCAAAGACTCACTAATGGCATTACAACTCATATCTTGGAGCATCGAACAATGCGTTAAGTTATTTAAGATCCTTAAGAATTCAACTAACTTCAAGTGGACCAAAGATTGCAACAAGGCTCTTATGAACCTAAAGGAAATCCTTGCGACTCCTCCAGTCCTCACTAAACCCATACCGGGAGAGGAATTGTTCTTCCACCTAGAAGTGAGCAAAAAATCCATTTCAAAGTACATCAAGCAATGGCCCTAACCGACCAACCTCTCCTAACCATCCTCCACAAACCAAATAAATTAAGTCATATGATGAAATACACGATCAAGTAGAGTGCTTATGGTGCACAATTCAAGGCATGCGATGCCCTCAAAGCCTAAATTTTGGAAAATTTCGTGGTAGAATATCCCGGTCTACTAAAGGAACCCTTTGAGGAAAGCAAACTAGAGCGAACGTTACATGTTGATGGATCATCGAGCTAATAGAGCTTTAGAGCAAGACTGATTCTACAAGACCCCTATAATGTCAAGATATATTTTGCTCTTAAGTTCAACTTCGACATGAGTAACAACAAGGCAAAATATGAAGCACTTGTAACAGGATTGAAGCTAGCCATAGAGGTTAGGGTCGATAATATAATAGTTTATTCAGATTTCGAACTTGTTATGCAACAGTTGAAAGGAGAATATGAGACAAAAGGAAAAGCAACGGTCAAATACATGGAAATTGTCTACTCATTAATGACTAACTTTTTCTAGTTGGGACATTCACAAGATAACCTGAGCAGAGAATGCCGAAGCTGGCAGACTCTCCAAATTTGTAGCAATAAGCCTCTTGAGCCCTGAACCAAAAGAAGAAAGGTATTCATGGAATATATTCCATGACGCACCATCAACAAGCAACCTCTAAAGGTACTAACTAGTGAAACGGACTCCCATTACCTTATTGGGTGGGACCTATAAAGGAATATTTGAGGGATGGAGTTCTACTAACTAATAAAAAAGTAGATAAGAAACTCATGTATCAAGCAACAAAATCCACATTATTGAACGATGTACTATTCCAAAGGGGCCATAGCATGCCTTTACTCCACTGCCTTTGACCAAAAGAAGCCTGAGCTATCCTAGAGGACCTACACTCAAGAGAATGCAACAAACATGTTGCCAAACAAATGTTATATGTAAAGGAACTATGACTCGGCTATTATTGGCCAACTATAAGGAAGGATGCGAAATAAATGGCAAAGAAAAACCATCGATGCCAAAAACATGCGCCCTTAACTTACACACAAAGCAACTATCTCCGATCGATGGCAAGCTTATAGCCATTTTGCCTGATAGGGAATGGATGTACTTGGTCCCTTCCCTAAAACCTTCGGATAGAAACTGTTAGCCCCTAGATTCTAGGGTAACCTTGAAGGCAAATCCTAGAATCGATAGCAGAACCAAAACCCTATAGTCAAACCCCGTTAACGTTAAACCCTAAAAGTCCTAAACTCAATAAGACATAAGATTAGAACCCTATAATGTTACATAAGTTAGATAAAAAGATGGGAACCCTAAAAATTAGACAAGTAGGGAGTTTTTACCTTAAAATGATAGGAGTTTTCAAAACTCTAATCTTTCTAAAACCCTATTCGACAATAGTTTCCCTATCCGATCACTGGCATGAATTTCAATACAACATAGTTGAAAAGCAATTAATAATAAAATAATATTAATTTATTTTTTCAATATTTGATATAATTTTATCAGCTTATAAAAACATTAATTGAACCAAATTATATGCGTATTTTATCTTCTACTGATATTATTTATTCTTTACAGGTACTACGCCTATCTTTTCTTTTGTACTTTACAAGCACCAATTTTACTATTTATTACTATTCATCACTATTCTTATTATTAATTTTTTTTCTTTACTTCCTAAAAATGTTATCAACTTCTATAAATACCCCATCTCCCTTCTATTACCACACTTTACATTCTCATTCTTAAACACTCAAAATCCTCTTAACTTTCTCTCTTCTTCCTCCTATTTCACCGTCCCTCTCTCCTTTTCTAGTTTTCTCCCTCGGTTTCCCTTTCTTCTCACACACATGAATACTTTCTTTACACTTTGTTTAGGTACATACTTTAAACACACCTCATATGTTATGTTTAAGTAGTTATGTATGTATTTTCATGCAAATTCCATGAAAACTCCCCCCATGATGCTCAAAAGCTAGGGATGGAAATGTCAAGTTTCAAGATTGTGTTATGTTGTTTATTGTATGCACTCTAACTTAACTTTTATATTTGTATCTATATGTATATGTAAATATAAATTTTAGAGAATATTAATCAATAATCTAACTTTTATTTCTTGCAATTTATTTTCCATGCAAAATTTATTCTATTTCCAAGGAGACTTATCATTAACCAAAGTCTTAGACTTATCTATATTCAAGTCATAAGAGAACTTGTCCATTTCAAAGTCCTAGGAAATCTTGTTTAAAATCAAAGACTCCCATTTTAATTTTTAAGTTATCTTGGTGACTTGTCTGCTGCAAGTCCTTGAGGAGCCTTGGATATAATCTAAGACTCCCATCTTTTATTTTGTTATCTTTATGTTCTTGTTTATTATTCTTGTCAATCTTTCACATTGTGTTTATTTTAATGTTTCAATATTCTTAAGTTTAATTTTTATGTTTATTTATATAAAATGCTCACAATGATGTTTTTATATTGCCAAAATGATTTTTGAAATTCAAATGCTATGATGGAAAGAAGTCTCTAAATGTAAAAGCAAGAACAAGATGATGATCTTGAGGTTGTCATTATAATCACTTACTAATTTAGAGAGCCTAACATAATATGAGAAATTCATAAAGTTATAAATCTCTACATATTGACAATTCTTTATTATGTGAAATATTTTTTTTCAATACATGGAAAACCATTTGTCAAAAAGAAAATTTTGAAACAAAACCATCCTTCTTGTTTTCTTAAAAATGCTGAGATATATAGGTATTGATAGGGATAGGAAACTTTGATTTTTCTTCTTCAAAACCAACTTGATTTGAACATTCACGAATGATGAAACCAAGAAACAAATCCTACCCCCTAATTTTCTATAATGCCAAGATCTTAAGTGGAATTTTTGAGAAATACTACATGAAAGACTCTTTTCTTGAAATCACATAAAGATTAATGTTTAGAAAAATAATTGGAAAATGGAAAATGCCATAATTATACCGATAATTTTAAAGGAAATAAAACAAATATAGGACCCCATTTTCAAGATGGAGATCACTCACTTTGAGAGGTCACAAAAACAAAATTTTACTACAAATTTTCAAGTTTGTTACTATGAACTTAAATATTTTCACTTTACTACAAAGAGCCATTTTGTAAAGTTACCATTTTGAGCAACATTACTAGGATCATGTATGTATTATGAATCATTATTATATTTCATTTATGTTTGAGTATAGGAATAATAAATACTCGACTTAGAGAGTCTATATAAAGTGAAACTTATGAAAAATATCAAAGTAGAGTTGGGTCAAGGTCTAGACGTAATCTAATCAATTTTTCCCAAGGCTTAAATGACTTTATATGATCAAAATTACCTTAGAAATAGATATATCATTCAAAGTAGGTAAAAATCGACTAATCATATGTGGAAATTGGAATTAAAATGAGTTAGTTAGGGTCATTTACTAGGTAATCGAGAAATATGAACGAGAATAGAAATGTAAGAGTAAAAGTTTAATATGAAATACTCATTATCGGTATTTCCTTATTCAGGCGATGAAGATCCCGAAGCTAGGAGTCCCAAAGACAAAACTCAATTGAGAATCTTCGGCATGACTGAGTGAGTTTTTCTTTATGATTTCATTGTCTTGTTTGTGCTTGTAATTAATTGCACTAGTTTTACAAGGGAAAGATAAAAATGGATATGTATGGGGATTCATGGGTCATGTATGTGCTTTTTATGCTTGTGTGATATAGGAGCATATCAAAGTTGATGAATGGTTGTTTAAGTACATTATCAACATAACTTGCTACTTACATGTGTATGGTACTCGGTTGATCGCCTTTAAGCATGTTTTAAGTATATTCCATTTTGAAATAAATAAAATGGGTATGCATTGCATTTGTTGGGTCACATGCCGAAGGCCCCTACTCCTACACAAAGAATCAGAAGGGTTAGGGCGTCCTTGCTCAGTCTTAGTTGAACTAAGTCGTACAGGGAATATAGCATCAAGGATGAGTTATGCAATTGAGTGTTATAAATAAGTGCTCGGACACTAACAGTGAAGATCACGGCAACCTTCAAATCACATTCCCTAACCCTTGTCACAAAGAGTGTAAATTCGTACTATATGTAGTTTTCGAATAACCATACAGACTTGTTTTTATCATGTATTTGTTGCATAACATAGATAGTATATGCTTATAATTAATAAACTTTTACTTTAGTTGTACGGTATAAATGTAAGGATTATCTCACTAAGCATGATGAAGCTTACACCCTTATAGATTTTTGTTGAAATAAGTTTACTTGTAACATTACTCAAGAAATAGAATAGCAAAATAGCAAAGGTAATTGCTAGAAGACCCTTAGAGCTTATGATAGATGTATGGGAGAACATGATATGGTCTTCCTTTAAAATCTCTTTAATTAGACTTTATTTTTTTGGAGACTATTATAGATGACGTAATACTCTAATTTATTTGAGGATATACACCCCTAAGACGATGTAACGTTATGGTGATTAAGTTATTTTATGTTTGGTTATCTTGTCTGCGCATATATGTTATCTTCTTGAAATGCATTACTTCTTCGGTGTTCCCTTTGTTGTGAAGTACACCTTATGCATGATATAGAAGCCCTTGCATGACTAAAGTGGTCACTCCTACATTTCAATATTGTTTATGGAAGGTTGTCATGTTTAAGGTATCCCTCATGGCATGATAGAAACGCTTCATCATCGCTGCAGTCAACTATTTTACCAAATCGCAAAGGCATAAGTAGTGGCCCATATCATGGAACGAGCAACATAAGCTTTTATAACCAACTAAATCCTATGCCGTTTTGAAGTACCAAAGGTCATAATTACTAACAAAGGAACTCAGTTCGACAATTATCAGCCTAGTGGATTCTAACCCGGTACACATCAATTTCTCACCCTGACCAATAGGCACATGGAGACAATAAACATAACCATAGTTGAAAGCCTCAAAAAGATAGCGGATTGAGATCGTCACGCCCCAAAGGTACCCTAGACATGGTAGTCCACCACACACGTTATTAAAATTTAAGAATGACTTTTCAAAGTCATTCAAAAGCTTCAATACCATATGTAAGGTGCCTATCACAACAATAGGAGACACCGATGGGATGTGTAGTTTGAGATAGTAAATATAGCATACAAGAAATCCAGATAAATATCTAACTTCAACATTAAGAATATGGTCTTTACATCATCTTATTAGCATTCCCCCGATAAATCTCTAAAGATCATAATATCATTTTAGTCTTTCACATAAAGAACCAATACTAGAACCAAAAGATTTTGAAGAAAATCTATTCTAAAATCTGCAAAAGGATTTCCCCAAAAAGCTTCTCAAAATATAATTCTACTCGGGTATATGAAGTCCTTAGGCAAAAAAGATATCGATCTTGTGTCAACAAAAGTCTATTGGGGTGCAAGCTCAACTAGCTTAGTGAGAATATTCCTGGATTAATGTACTCGTATCAATAAATTCAAGCAAGTTATTAAATAAGCATATGAAATGCATCAAGCAAATGAGCAAGCAATACATAAGATCTACCGAAAATCATATGTTTAAATGGATTTACCCCTCCATTTGGGGTTAGGTGTTTCGGGCTCTTTAAAACCCATCTTTGAAATTCAACGATGTAGTTTATTTCAAGCTCCTACTTGCCTATCTTGAAATAGTTTTTTCAGGCTCTTATTTTCCCATTCTTAAATAGTTCTTTCGGGCTCCTATCCACCCATCTTGCAGACTTGCGGGTTTCTACGAACCCCACTACTATGCTCTTGTCCTATCGAGCATAGTAGCTAATGAAATGAGACTAACTACATGATATGCATGAATCAATTAATATAACTTGTAATATGTAATTAAGATAATTTAAAGGCGATCATAAAATTTGCAAACACTCCAACATGATAATGATAAAACATAATTTAATTAACAACAATTCATATCTCGATATGCTTAGTATACTTTCAATCAATATTATCATGCATATTCCATTTTTGTCTTTTTCCTACTTCTAGTACCTCTAGCTACAAGCACAAACAAGTACGTAAAAGTAGGAGATAAACCCACTCGGCCATCCTTGCTAAAATTCTTTACTCATAATAGTCCTTCAAATACGGACCCTCCCAAGCTTTGTTACTTATACGAAGAAAATACCTGGAATGAGTATTTCGTGGAAGTTTTACTTGAACTTTCTAATTCTATTCTAGTATTTGAGTTAAAATTCGGATAGAAGGAAATTCCAACTTAAAATAACCATAACTTGCTCATTTTAACTCGGAATTTCGCATATTATCTATCGTTTTCTACCCACTAGAAAAGCTCTATCTATTTCTAAGGTTATTTTTGTCATAAAAAGCCATTTGGGTTCTAAAACATCATGGTACAGAATAGTTACAAAATTCTCAACCCTTAAAATATAATTTTCCAAACCTTTCTTTACCTAAAAATCCTTAAACAAATATATAGGTATGTATATGGTCAAAAAATCCTTTTGATACATAAATAGACTCAGATTTTATGCATGATTCTATTGGTTTTGTCTCAATAATTATTTTTCGTAAAACGACTTGTCTTATGGTTTTGAAAAATTAGACTTTGAAAATTTTCTCTTTAAGTGATTTGAAAGAAATTACAAATTTCAGGTTATTATAAATAAGTGTTTTCTTTTTATATTCTTATTTCCTAACTCCTTATAGATACATTAATTTGCAAAATTTTGATCCTTTAAGTTATCTACCAATTTTATTTATAGTGATTGAAAAATAAGGTTTCAAAATTTTTCTTAAGTTGTTGATGTTATCTAATATTTGTAGTTGTGTTAAATATATGTTTGCCTCTCATTTTTATATTCTTCTTTAGAAAATAATTTGACCCTTTTAAAACTTCACTTTCTTGCTAAATTTTATTTCTCTAAGTTGGTTTCTAAAATAGTGAGTTGATTTTACCTTAATTCAAAAAGCTCGCTTTATTCTTAATATTTATTAAGTGGTGGCATAATCCTTTTAGATAAGTTTATAAGAAAAGCTTTCATAAGAATTATCAACATTACAACTTAGCAAAAATTTTATTTTAACTTTGAAAAGAGAATAACAATACTAAAAATTAAGTCTTGTAGAAGCTTACTTAGTAAGTGATTTTCAAAGTCTATGATGATCCTATTTAAATTTTATAAAAGATATGATTGTGTTAAAATCTTAAGTTTAATGCTAAAAAATATATTTTTATGGAGTATTTAGTTCTGATTTATAAAAAAAATGAGTTCCTTTTATTATTTAAAGAAATCTTCATTAATAATACTTTAAATTTATGATTAGCTTGCCTAAGCTTTTGAAAAGAATAATACTTAAATCTTTTGTTGAAAAATCCTTTGTTAAGTGATAAGAAATTTAGTTTACTTTTCTTTATTAAAGAAACAACCCATTTTTATTTTTATTAAGACAATAATATTCTAATCATGCATGAATATGATTATGTAGCAATGAAAAATATATAATAAGATAGGAAGAAATATAATAAGCAAATAAGCATAATAATATGGTTAAGTATTGGGAACTTTAGCTTCATCAAGGTATCCCGAGACTAAGAATAGACTAGTCCTAAAAAGAAAATAAAAGAAAGTCATTTTGACTTGATAAAGATAAGTCTAAGACTAGAAAGACTAGTCTTAATTTAATAACATGAAACAAGTAAATAAATAAATTACAATACATAAATAAATAAATGTTATGTTAGTGAGCTCATATGCTCTAGGAAATATATATACATAAATATATTTACTAGCATATAGGAGTTAGATTAGAATAATAACAACATAATAACATAATGATAATAAAACATCACAATTATAAAATGAGATTAGTTCATGAATAAAAACAAAACATGAACGTAGTGTTGCTTCCATAACAATTATTTATTTAGGAAACACACACCATGGTCATGTTAAGTTACATGACATGGTAAAGAAATTTTGGTAAGAATTTTACCTAAGGTTTAATGGAGGATTTGAAAAAAGATGAATGGATAGTGTGATTGTTATTTTTCTTGAAGAGTGGTGAATGATAGAGAGTGTTTAAGAGAGAATTGTTAGAGAGAGAATTTGAGAGGAAATTTTGGTGGAGTTGTGTTCAGGTTTGAGAATTATGTGTAAAGTGTGAAGGAGAGAAGGGGTATTTATAGAGTTTTGAAGTGATAACTAGATGTAATAAAATAAATTTAAAAAGAAATAAATTGCAAGAGAGAGAGAGAGGGAGCCGACAGCATGTCTTGAGAGGAGAGAGGGAGTTTTGTTTTGTTTTGTAATGAAAAATAATAACGTATAAAGTGTGATGTAAATAAAGTTATATTGAAGATGTAAAAGTGTAAGAATAGGTGTGTAGATTGTAAGAAAAAGTAGAGATAATGAAATAGTAATGAACAGTTGAAATTGTACTATGAATAGTAGACTAGACAAATAAAATATCGGTAGTAATAAAAATACGAGTAAACAAGCTATATCTGATATTTTTAGTTACTAAAAAATTACAAAACTGATATTTTTGAAATCCTCGTATAATTACAAGTCTTTTGGTGTTATCAGAATATTTTTACTACTCTGGGTATCAGGCATGTTTTTTGAGAACTAATCTCGTTTGGGTTCAAAACGAATTGAATTTTGACAAATCTGATCTTTTTAAGTTATCTTATATTATTCCAAACTATAATCCATCATTAACTTATTTCCATTGTTCTTAGGTTTTGAGCACGGGATTGTCGAAGTTGAAACTACTAAACTGTCTTGATGTTAGTTGACTTTTAAAACTCCAGCTTGACCAAGGTTAGGGTTTAATCCAACTTTATCCTAAAAATTGAGAGGTTTATAGCGTTGGTTGGACCAATCGATTGCCCAACATACTTTAAGGATATAAGACCACATAGTAAACGACCGCAAGTGAAATACCATATCGGTTAGCTTTCGATATAGAAGTAGTACACCCGATGAAATTAGAATTTCCAACTCACACGATGTAAGAGTTCCACCTGGAGGTTAACCAAATTGTACTAAAGGAAAACTTAGGCATGGTTGAAGAACTATAGGATCACGTCGGGCAAAGGTTTATGGCATACCGACTTAGGGCCGTTTGATACTATGATAAGAAGGTAATGCATAAAGAATTTCGCCCCAGCGACCTAGTGTGCCAAAAACTAATCAACATAGGGGCAATAGAAGGATAAGGCAAACTTACCCACACCTGGGAAGATCCTGTCTATGTCAAGGAAAACATCATAAATGCAGCCTACCAACTATAATGATTGGACAGTCAACAGATTGCAAGAACGTGGAATGTGATAAGCACGAAATATCCATGATTTGAATGGTTGATTAAGTAAAATTAGGCCTTTAGTTATGTTTATATTAATACTTAAATCAATAATATTTTCAATGTAGGTGACTTTGGAACATAACAATACATTTTGGAGCAATTTGGAGCAAAGATAACTCAATTATTTCCAAAGTAATAAGATTTCAAGGCAAATCATGGGCGAGATAGGTAAGCATTCGAGCCACAGCAAGAATCCCACCCTTTTGGTCCCTCGCGATCTTAGGATTTAAGGTCAAAAGCAAGTTTCACGCCCCTCTGGTCGACCCTGATTGGTAGTGGAGAAGGAGAAAATTGATCACAGCAATAATAATACCCCTTTTGGTCGCCCGTGATCTGAAGCTTGAAGAGGTGTGATAACTTAAAAGGTACGAATACGACTATTATGTTTCTTTCTACTAAACAATATGTCTTCTACTTAAGATCATATATTTTCATCAAATGCCTTTTCAAGAAATTGGGTGATTATAAAATACACACACCCATTCCAACATGAGGAAGATAGACATTATCACACCTTCTCATCTCTCTCATTGTATTTATAGGACCCTGATATCTTATAGAACCTCTCCCTAGTGATTGTATCTGTTCATAGTATGTGTTGGTGATCTTATATTTGTTTGAAAGTTGTAATTTTTTCTGAAGAACTTGAAAAAGTCAAAGGATTCATGTCGTCCATGTATGTGCAAGACTCCAAATCTTCATTCAAATTCAGTAAAAGGGGTTTTCTCTTTTCTTTATTCTCTCTTCTCTTCTATTGTGTTTATTCTTTATGTTATTGTTTATTTATTGTTCTTTCATTATGTATGAGTAGAGAATAGGATTTATTCACGGGATTAACTTGAATTTTATCATTAAAGTTTAATTCATCTAATAATTATTTAGTTCTAGTAAATAAAATTAATAATCTCAAGAAGTAATGAAGGCATAACACCTTCTCAACTAGATTTCAATGAAAGACATTGAGAGATGATTCCATTGAATAGATCTTGTTTACTAGGTAAGTCGCTTATAGTGATAGAGATATCACGGTGAGACTTTCTACATTTGTTTGGAGAATTCAGAAATATTTTAATCTTAATGCAACATTCAAGTGGTTGTTAATCAAGAAGAGATTTCGGTAGAGACACTTTTTGTTAGATGTGAATGCTTCTGAGAAGAACATTCACTTGCTTAATGGATTCTTGCAAATAGTAATCATTAGCGAAACATATGTGTGAATTCATGTTAAGGAAATGAATGAATCTGATTGTGTTTGTTGTGTTTTGTCTTTGTGTGTTATATTATTCATATAACTTAATGTAATTCTTATTTTTAGATTAATTAACTTTCACTCAATCTATTCTCTTAATCGATATACTAGATAATAGAAATATTATAGTAGTACTAGTGCTTGAAAATGTTCCCTATGGAGACGACGCTATACTCTACTCTATGCTACTAAAATGATAGGTGCACTTGCCTGTTAAAACTGAGTTTAGGAGTAGAATATTAGGTTTATAAATCGTAAAACTCGACAACCAGAATGACAACAGCTCAAAGAAGTATTTCAATTAGAAATTTTTTTATCTTTAATGTTTTCTTGTAAGTTCATTTGTAATTGAAATCGTTTTTAAAAATGAACTCCAAATAGTTTCTCAAAAACACGATATGATGAAATCTTAGTAGATAATAAGGCCCTAGCAAGGTCTAGCTTCAAGAACAGATCGACCGGGCTACTTATGCTCAACACCCACATCTCAAAAACTTGTCCCTAGCGAGGCTCAAGCCCTAAGGACTGATCAATCGGGCTACTTACACTTAGCACCCACGTCCTAAAAACTTATCTCTAACGAGGCTCAAGGCCTAGGGACCAATCAACCAGGCTACTTATGCTCAACACCCGCGTCCTGGAAACTTAAGACCCTAATGAGGCTCGGGACTTGAGGACCAATCAAGAAGGTCGTTTACGCTTAGCACCCACGTCTTAAAAACTTGTCCCCAGTAAGGCTTATGTCTCATGGACCAATCAACTAGGCTGCTTACACTCAGCATCCACATCCTAAGAACTTAAGGCCCTAGGGACCGATCAACTCGGCTGCTTATACTCAACAGCTAGAGACTGACTAACAAACAAATCACAAAAATAATATGTAAAACCTAATAAGGAAAAAGAGAAACTGGATGAATGAATCATAATAAGTCGTTTATTGATATAAGATGATACAATAGTTTTAATTGGCTTTGCAATCAAGGTAGTTTAAAATAGAGTTAATTGGTAAATGTTACTAACAATAAAAAGCTATCAGTCGATACAACCTTCTAAACAACACCGAACGCTTTAAGCAGAGGAAATATGAGTAAACTAAGATAATCAGGGAGTTGTATATTGCAAAAGGAATTAGCCAGTCTGCCCTACATTGCCGAACTGTACCAAGCATTCCAGGCAAAGCAAGGCCAAACAAACTAGGGTGATCAAGAAGTATTCGAGGATAGAGCCTTTGCAAGAATAAGGAGCAATTCAAATGTTTCCCCTTCGTTGATTCCATCTTAATCGAATAAATACTCCTAACGTCTAAGCCCAAGAGAGGAACCCATCTTGATCTCCTTTAGAACCTATTCTAAACAGCCAAAAGAAAACCAAAAGAGGAATATTTAATACCACGGTAGGAACAATGGGCTATCTACCCGGTTTAAGCACATGCACTCTTGCTTCACTGTCAAGGGTTCCACATAACTAGAAATAACAAAACCAATGGCCCTCATTACACATTACAATTTAAGAAAAAAGATCTTTCTGCAATGGACAAACAAGGCTTACTTTGGATAGAAATTCTTCATGAAAGCTCAAAGCCAACCGAGAAGAAGACATAGCAACATGACACTAAAGGCTTGATCTTTCCAGCCATACTTGAAGCTTAAGCTCTATAAGAAGAAGCTACAAAACTAGAAAACACCTGCTAATGGAAAGGGCATCTTACAAGCAAAGCAGCTTGACAGAACATTTGATGGCGACAATGGAGAAAAAGACCCTACTATTTATAACAAAACTTGAAGAGATAATGATGAAGAAGTTCCACTATATCTCGGGAAGGTCAACCGATGCATAACCCTAACCGTTGGATTGATACGATAGAGATCCAATGATCCATCAAGGGTAATCATTAATATGGATACAACATGAATCCCCGGATTACCACATATGAAAGCAACAAATAGATAAAGTTCATATCAAAACACAAGAAGGGACAGAGTATGGAAACGAAGTACAAAAAATAGAAAGAAACATATACTCCATTAAAAAGATCATCATTACACTTGACATAGTTACATCGAAAGGCCAACATCCCAACCAATAAATATATATATCACTCCCTCACTAGATCTTCATTCAGTTCCTCTATAAACTGATCAATCTGAAAAGCAGGTAACTCATCGCTTGCCACCTTACTTGTTAAGCTAGTCAAGGAACAATTGCACTAGGTAACCCTGACCTTTGGTCACCGCTAACTGGAAAGGCATCTATCATGTCTCGAGGGTACCTTAGTAGTAATACAAGCCACACTTGTATATTATTACTGGTTAACCATCAGAGAATGACATATTTTCAAACAACAGGATCTTTTAGTTGCATCGATAAGAAATGATAAACACATATAAGACATAAATTAGTAAATGTCTACCATCACAAGTAGTGAATATCATTAAGATATTACAAGCCATAATTATATTCCAAAAGCCTTCAAATACATGACTGATAATACAAATACTAACTATTTTATGACTAGAAATAAAATTAAGATAACATAACCCAAAGATCCCTTATTCTTCTAGCTTGTAATTTCTTACCAGAGCCATGCTCCTGGATATAATCAACCAAGGTCGTAGAGTTAACCTGAAAGGTATTTAGAAGTGTGAGCGAAAATATGGACTTAGTGGATAATCAGACATATTATACATCAAGCAAGTGTATTAACAAAACATATGCAATGCGGTAATCAAGCATATATACAGATACAAGCTTGGATGATCTAGAATCTAAGTAAGAAAAAGATTTATATCCTCTTTTTAGGGTTGAAGAACAATTACTTTCATGACCCACTTGCCTAGGAGAGAGTAAGTATACAGGAAAATCAATGATTTCTCGCCTTAGAGTTATCACTTTGGTTTAAAGGTACTTTAACTTACCATTTTCCTGTGACAATCCTTAGAAACTCCATAAGTGTTAATCATTTCAAAGCGATACTACGGGCGGCGTTCTTTGATGCCACTTAGTTCCTGTAGAACCGGTGGAACAAAGAAAATCTTGGAAGAGCTAACACTTTAGAAAAACTAAGTATTAACAGAGAATCAAAATATTAATACGCAGTAAGCTGCCATCCTTTTGTAAATATGCAATAATGCAGTATGTGCAATGCATGACCAGGTTATTTAATAAGCTAATAGTTTTCAATCAGATATATGGTGATCATACATTACCCACATAAATCATCATGCTATTCCAAATTATCAAACAATTGTATTATCATTTTCATTCTCATCATGCCTTTCACAATAACTGTATTATTATCTTTGCATTATATGTGCCACTAATTACGAATACAAGTAATATAATAGATCTGGGTTACTCACTTGCTCATCCTAACTAATCGTAATAGTCAGCTAGAAAATCCTCAATAGTATCAAGGTTACCTATTAAGATGAATAAAATGTTCATCAATAAGACATAAATTATATATCTAACTCCTATGAGTGTCTAAGTGTCCTATACTAATATTTCTATTACTATATTTGTTTTTTAATGGTCTTATAGTAACAATTATTATTTAGTATTTTATTTTCATTTTGCTTTCCATGATCTTATTTAATATTTATTTTTATTGGGTGGTTATAGAGTTTGTATTTAATAGATCAATATTTTATCATTACTATTATTATTACTTTTATATCGTTTCTTAGTTGACCTATTATGGTAATTAATATTTATTTATTTTATCATTTAGTTTTGTCGTGTTTTTCTTTGTTATTGTTCATGTTATCATCTATTATTTATGGGTATCACATTATCTTTAATTATAACTTATTTACGTTTTCTATTTTTATATATATTTATATCTATATAATACAATTATCGTAGTTTTAATCTTTTATTATACACAAGTATATTATATGCAATGGTTTCTAAAGTTTATTTCTTAATAAAATATTATACATATTAATATTTATTTTTATTTATTTATCATATTAAATTTTCTGTTTCATCTTATATATATCTCTATATATATATATATATATATGTTTATTTTGAACGAAATAGATTTCGTTCCAGGAGTCATTTATACATACGCTGGCATCTTACGCAGATGGCGCTTATTCCTAGGATGCCGGTATTTGTTTTATTTTGCACGCATCTTTGTATCAGCGTACGCTGGCCCAAGGCCACTAGCTTTACAACGTATACCGGAACAAACGCCGTCAGTATAAAGCTTTGAATTATCGGCGTTTGTTCATTTTACGTAAAAATGAATTTTTCATAGATTCTGTTCTAGTGTACACCATCTCAACACTACTAGCCTACCCTTGTAAGCTGCCGGTGTTAAGCACATACACTGCCAGCATAGAGCCGGTGTTGACACTATTCATCATCTTCTCCGATTTTCCGTTGTTCAAAACTTAGATTTCCTATAATATATATGCATTATACTTGTATTAAAACTTCTTCTAAGTGTTTTGACATGATCTACAAGTACTTTTCATGTCATAGCAACACAAATAACATTCTATAATCATCAGACTACATGATTTCTTGCTACTACATATACTACAACATATAAATAGGGTTACGGTTAAGTTTTACCTTGTGTGAGCTGGTGTGAAGGTGTTAAACTTCCCCCCCAAAGCTTAATACAACCTAAAGTTAGTAGAAACATTAGTTTAGCTAATGTTTATGTGTATTCAAAAAGAAAAACGAATTCACTTACCTTGGTTTACTCCTTTTTCTAAGCTTTATTTGGTATCTTACTGGAGTTGTTTTGTAGTTGTGTTTATGTGTTTTTGGGTGTTGCAAAGGGGACGAATATGGCTATTGTTTGGGTGACTTAATGGCTGCTAAGGTATAAGTTTAATGGCTTTATTGTCATGTTCATTAAAGAGATGTATATATATATATATATATATATATATAGAGAAGATGAGAAGACAACAACTTAACATTTTCATCCAAGGATTTTCCACCGAATTCAATCATGCTTGTTCCAAGAATTTCTTAGCATTTAATGGTTGTTTGATTTGAGTGGATTTGATTGGCTCTCAACTTATTTTCTTTGACTTGACCCAAATTATTGTAAATTTTTGGTTGATGGAAATCAAGAATATCCCCACCATAGATCAAGCTAATTTCCACCGATTTTTGTATAAAAAAATATGCTTATTTATTTATTTAAGTAATTATTTTAGTTTTAGGGTAGTTTATTAAGTTAAATGGGTACAAATATGGTAGTTATTTAAGGAGTTCTACATCCAAAAATTTATTTAAAGCTTTCACAAATTTTCTATGTTATTACTGTGTTCAACTTAGGTTTAAAACTTACAAAATTAATTATTTTTAGGGCTTTATCTCAACTGATTAGGGTTTTCTAAGCTTAATAGGCTAAATTTCGTTTTAGTCTCTAATAACTTTAGAATCCCCTAACTAAAACAATGATATGATCCAAATATTTATTTGGAGTCTTTATTATGAGTTAAGGATCTATTTTTATATTCTTATTGTGTATTTATAATCTTAACGATTCATCCTTAAATTATCGTTTTCTAATTATAAACTTTGTTGATTATTTACTTTCTAATACTCTTGAAATCTAATTTTTAATTATTTCTATTCTTTGAGTTTTCGACACCGGCTACGAAATCTTAACTTTAATATCTATTACTATCTATAGGATTTTGTTTTAGAGTTTGAAGATATATATATATATATATATGTTCGTAGCTACTTAAGATTTTATTCTAAAGTTTTGGTTGAGTCTAACATTACCCATCTATATTTTATATTTCTATTTCTATTCATTTCTACTTATATGAAAAATCTCGGGAATTACAGCATCCCCTACTAGAGGTTGATTAGCCCAATCTATGGGGGTAGTATCCAAGGCTGATCCCAATGCTGCACCCTTATAAATATTTTGAGCAACATGATCCCCCTGACAAAAATCATCATCTTCATCCCTAACATTCTCCTCTTCCAGCACCATGGCGCCCACAGGTAAATAGGAATGGAAGTTAACCCGGGATTATGTTATAAGAATAATGACCGTGGATGTATTAGATAATATCACCGATCAACCCATGCTTGATTTTTAGTTTTCACTCCACCAAGGCATCATTGCCAAAATAATCGTCAAGGACAAAGATCAGTTGACATTAACCAAAAGTGGCAACCTCAGCCTTGAGAGCTTTAACATGCTCACTCAGCTCGTTATGCTCTCTTTGAGCCTTATCTAGGTCTTCATACGGCTTCTTTAAGTCTAGCTTCACCCTAGCAACCGAAGCTTGGAACTCATCCCTTTATAACATTAACTTCATCTCATAAGAATGAAAACTAGATCAACAGTTTGCCAACTCTCTTTGACTATCCTTTAATAGTTGTTTTAACCAATCGTTCTTAGTACAAAGCTTTTGATTATCCCTGTGGAGACCATGCCTTTCCTCATCAAGCAGTCAAATCTCATTCCAAGCATATGACTTGTGGCTTTTTAACTCAGACTATAACTCCTCGATGCTCCTATCGACAGCCAGCTTCTCCTCCTTATAGTGGTTGGCTTGCCAATCCTTTATCTAAAACCTCTATTCAAGGATGGTATAATCAGTCTTCAACCCACAATAAAAGGCATAGTATCCTGCACAAGTATTATAATAAAATTAACTGATGGTAGGAGCAAAACCTACCTCCTCTGAATGCCTAACTCGATCAAATCCCTCTGACCTCAAGTGATCAATCTCTTCCTGGAAAGTCCTTCTACACAACACCACCTTCATAACACACTTAGTAATTCTCTGCAAAAAGACTTATATAAATAGAAGATAAAGGAAAGAAAGATAACAAACTCATAATAAGAGGATACATACATAGGCAAAATACCTTAAATGGTCATCCTCTTCAAACGTAACACCTAAAGAAAACAATTGACAACCTTCACGCAACAACTTAACTTGACCAATCAACTCAATCTGAACAATGACCGGAGGAAGGGTAACAATCGGCCAAGATGCCTCCTTACCCTCAATTGGCATGGAAACATACTCTTCATGATGACTTGAATCAATTTCCATAGGGTCAATGAAACAGAGACCAACACCTGGAGGATCCATTGATCCTATAGCTACATTAACCCTACAATCATCCCTTATAGGAGGAGAAGCAAAAACCCTTGCATCATCCCATTAGTGGCCTTTTTGTAAGTGTCTGAGGCAATTGAGCCCCTAAGAGTCTAACATCCCCTCTCTTGGAGGTCGAAGTCACCTACAAAGGAGTCTTCCTTTTCTAGGCTGTTGAATCGTCAACAGTCGGACAATTGCCCTATAAAACCCCTCTCCCACTAGATGGCCGCCTCCTCCCCTTTCTTCGGGATGGACTGGGATTAAAAAATCGATTGATGCCTCTAGCTCTTCCCTTTCCAGCATTACCTGCAAAAGACAAAAAAATATCAGAAACCAAACGGGTAAACGTACTCACAAGCAAACGCGGCTATTGTTTCCCTATAAAATACTTCAACAAATAAGCAACCCCAAATGCTTGAAAATCTTGCTAATATCATACCTTGAGCATCCTGTTCTCTTTCTCTGAAGAATGCTCATGGTATAAATCAAGGCCTCCGCTCTACATAAAACCTTTCAGCCTCCTTAGCATTTAGAGGACTAACACCAACTGACCGACACCATTCCATAAAAGACTTAAGTTCCACTAGGGTTTCCTGGTCATTGGCAAGTAACGAACATTGAGAAAGGCTCAGAGCAAAATTAACTCAGTGAGTCATGAAAGGAACTTCCCTTTCCATTTCAATAGTGATGAATTTGTCCTTCCAATCCTCTATGCTTAAATCTAACCCGATGAAAAAAGGCAGTTCTTTCCTCTATTGTAATTGCACCCATTCATTGTTTGAACATTTGGTCAATGTTAGAGAAACTGAGGAGAAGGCCTTTGACACAAACTTAGACACAAAGCCTCGAATGCGATTGGTAGCCTCTAGAAGTTTAGCATTAAGTAGGCTAGGCTCCAGTAGAAACAATTTAACACATCCTCTTGAAAATTGAACAATGGAAAACACAAAACCAAAATCCAAACATTTGATATAAACACAAAACCTGGACCCATATACCAAAGTTACTTGGTCACTTAGTCTTGACAAAATAACGGAGTAGTCAATAGGTGCCTCGGTAAAGTATTGATCATGTTCCTTGCAAAGAGCATCTTTAGAAACCTCACTATGGAAATTATTTGGACCACCACCAGCATCCAGGTTAGAAGGGGAACTAAACACATCCCCAGGATCCCCTACGTCCACTACAACTATGTCATAAATGTCTTTACCACAGGACTTAGTCGCCGCAAATAATTGGTTACTATCATAGAGAGGGTAGAGTAATCATCAGTAAAGAAACCATACACACTCGCTCTACTCTTCTTAACTGTTGGGGCAATAGGGGTAATCGGCATTATTGAAGTAATGGGGGAAACAACCCTAGGAGCTTCTCAATGAGAAGCCTCACTGATAGTACGAGACGAATTGTAGCTCTTACCTCCATTGTCGAAAGTATTGATATGCAAATATTAGAAGGAAACAAGAATAGAAGAATTGATGGAGCAGTTGAAAAAACAAGTGAAAGATACAACTAACTGCCTTTGATGGATATTTATAAACCCTACGAAGGCCTTGGAAAAAGGGAATAATGATGAAGCATAAAGGGAAAATTGCCCCAACCATTAGATGTGCCTCAAATGATGGAATTGATAGCTCGAGATAAATTATGTAAGGTGACACTGTCTAACAAAGTATAGAAAAATAACCGCCCAAACTCACGAACCACAAAGCGTCACCATGTACTATATTTTCTTGCCAAGGATATGAAAAGGCACAGTAAGAAAAATAACTTTGATCACCCTAAGATTGGAAAATCCATGCACAAAAAGCCAATCACGTCCCCCAGCTCGACTCGGTCAGCCTCTTTACATTACTCCCCTTTCCCATAAGGGGGAGTAGGGGGGACGATTGTTGATGGTCCAACTTTAGCCTTAGGCCTATCCGAGCCGAGCCCACTATCCCACAAGGCCACACCAAAGTAAATCCATGAAGCCCAAGTTAGCTCTCCTCCCTACTAACTTGAGCACTACCTGGACAACTTGGATAAGATACTTCAGTTCGAGTATATTATGTCTCAATAGGGATCAAACTATGCATGAGAGATTGCGGCACCATTACCCCACTTGCCCACTACCAGTATAATTGTCAATGTCTTGCCTCTAGAGGATACCCTGAATGTTGCAGTCCGCTGCACACACTATTAAAACTAGAGAATGACTACCCTAGTCATGTAGAAGCTTTGATATCATGCATAAAGCATGCTTCTGAGATAGTAGGAGACTCCAATGGGGTATTACATTTTAAGCAAATATCATTGCGGCACCATTGATGGAGTTAACAAAGAAGGGAGTCACTTTCCATTAGAGTCTAGCAACCAATCAAAGTTTTGAGTTGATCAAGAAGTAATTGACTTCAACACCATTGTTAGTGCTACCTAATTTCAATAAGGTTTTTTGTAGCTTGAAAAGATGCCTCCAATGTTGCATTTGGTGCAGGTTTATGCAAGAGAGTTATCCTATTGCACATTTTAGTGAGAAGCTACATTAAGTTGCATTGAACTATCCTATCTATGATAACGAATTGTATTCTTTAATCCGAGCTCTCACAGTATGGCAACATTATCTATTACCTAAAGAGTTCATTATATTTTCTTATCATGAATCTTTGAAATATTTGAGAGGTCGAAATAAGTTTTCCAAGAGGCGTTGAGTTCTTAGAGACATTTGTATATGCTATTAAGTGCAAGAAGGGAAATACCAATGTAATAGCTAATGCATTGTCTAGGAGGCATACATGTCAAATTCTATGTAGGCCAAGTTGTTGGTGTTTAACCAAATCGTGGAACAATATTTTGAAGATAGAAGGTTTGCACCCATTGTAGTAGCTTATAGTGAGGGAAAGATGGTGATGGGTATCATATGATTGATGGATATTCGTTTTGTCAAGGAAAATTGTGTATTCCATGTGGATCAATGTGAGAGATGCTTGTTAGAGAAGCCCATGATGGTGGACTTTCAGAACACCTTGGAAATCATCGAATCCTTGATGCATTGAAGGAACACTTTTATTGGCCTAATATGGTTACTTGCAAGAGGGCCAAAAGTTAAAGCGAACCGCACAACTTATGCATGCCATTGCCCATCTCTACCAAACCATAGGTCGATTTGAGTATGGACTTTGTCTTGGGACTTCCTAAGACTCAAAGAGGACATGATCCTGTTATGATAGTTGTTGATTGATTTAGCAAGATGGCACACTTTATTCCATGCCATAAATACAATGATGCAGTATACATTTGTGGTTTGTTTCTATAGGAAGTGGTTAAACTTCATGGCACTCTACGATCTATTATTTCTGATAGAGATGTGAAGTTTTTGAGCTACTTTTGGAAGACCTTATGGAGGAGTTCAGGAATGAAGTTGTTGTTTAGCACCACTTGTCCCCTACAAACCAATGGTCAGACCAAGGTTGTGAATAGGACTTTGAGTTCTTTGTTACAAGGTCCTATTAGAAGGAATTTGAAGGATTAGGATCTTTGTTTGCTAATTGTGGAGTTTGTTTATAATCGCTCTATCCATAGTATGATGGGAAAGTTGCCATTTGAAGTTTTTCATGGGTTTAATCCTAATTCTCTAATGGATTGACTTCCTAGAGCTCCTTCGACTTAAGATAGTTAAAGTGCATTGGATATACTTGCCAAATACAACAACTCCATCAAAAGGTATATGATTGTTTGCAAAAGCAAAGTGGTAGAGTAAAAGAAAGGAGAGATAAGGGAAGATGAAGAGTTGAGTTTACACCAGGTGACTTAGTTTGGGTTCACCTTAGCAAAGATAGATTCCTGAGGCATAGAGGTTAGAAATTGTCACCCTGGGCTGATAGGCGATTCAAGATTGTTGAGAGGATCAATGATAATGCTTACAAGGTTGGGTTATTAGATAATTTTAGAGGGACATTAGCTACATTCAATGTGATGGACTTGTCACCTTATACTTCAGAGGAGTTTGATCCAAATTTGAGGGCAAATCTTCATGAGCCCTAAGGAAAAGATAGGAATCATGGGTCACTTAAGCCAATAACATAAGCTAGAGCTAAGGGCTTATTAAACTTGGCTTAAAGAATCCATACAAATGATCTAAAGGATGATGAATTAGGCTTTCTTAGAGGATTATGAAGTACTTTGGAGTAAGATTTGATTTTGATAAGTCTATTTTATTATATTATATTCATAGGAATTTAGGACTTATTTGATCCAATCTTAGATAAATTCCTATGAATTTTGTACTTTTATTGTTTAAATGTTGTTTTTTAGCTCATAAGATCAACAAAAGAACAAACAAAGTGTTTTGGATTAGATTTGGAGCAAAACAATAATAAAAATCACAGATAGATTTCTATCGAGTCCTTCAGAAATGCCTATCGAGAGCAAAATTCTAAGGCAAAGTCCCAATCGTGCCCCAAAACCAAGCCTTCGACATGATCCTCAATTTTCATTGTTTTGCACTAAGGTGATCAAGCCCTGAACTTCATGATACAACTTCAATCATGCCATAATGTCAAGCCCAAGATACAACCAACTATTGAAGCTGAGTAAAAATTCAAGCTCTGGAGCAAAGATACAGCTTAGATCGCAACGAAACATTGAGCCTTAGACTTGACCCGCAAAAAGTGGCCCTATCTAGTTGTCATTAATGAGTTGGCTCTATGCACGCATGTGAAAATAAGGATGAATTCTGTTATAAAAAATCCATCATATCAGCGAATAAAATCTTTATGATTTATGTGTCTATACCCTATAAATGAACATGCATAGACACCCCAAAAAGGGGGGGGGGGGGAGGAGGAGGAGAACCATATGTGAAATATTTCTAACGTAGAGTAGAGAGAGAATTTTTTAGAAAAAGAACTATTTCTTTTTGCTAAGGAATCTCAAAGTTTTCTAGGTAAAATCATTTTAACCCATTATCAAGCCTAAATTTTGCTTCTATTCTTCTAAAGGTCCTGATCCATATCAAACCTGACCCGTTTGACATGGAACACTTGACAAAAAACCAATAGGGTTTTGTAAAAGACCCAATTTGTGAAAGTTAGTTGATTCAGAGTTGTCACCAGCTAAAACTAGAAAAAGAGTGAACTAGAAACCAAATGGGTGATTTGGTTCCCGATTCAGCTACTATCTGCATAAAAAACCGGAAATTGATGGATCTGAGGGTGGCTATTTTAAAATATAAACGGTTATGTACGCTTTTATGGGCCAAAAATTTAGAGGAAGGAATTTAGTTTTGGGGTTTTAACTTTTTAATTTTTAACTTCTTTTGAAAAAGAGTCACAAAAAATAGATTTTTGTTTTTTGTTTTGGAAAATACATATTAGTTTTTTATTGTTTTCACCACCCGTTATGTGCCTACGAATCCGTTAGCCGGAATCAGATCCTCGTAGTTCATTTTGACTTTTGTAAAATTTTAGTGTGTTGGTTTATTTTAATTTGTGAAAACCACCAAGTTCAAGTTATCAACCGATTTGACATTATTTCTACAGATCCTAAAATAAACTGATTTTTATTCAATGGTTTTAAAAATCTCTAGTAAAGAACTAAAGTTTAGAAAACTCGAATTTATTTATATTTTTTGGTAATTTAGAAAATAACTAGGTATTATACTTATATAAACAGATAAAACTTTTACATACTAATGTATATCCCATACAAGGAAAAAAAATAAAAGAAAAGGAGGAGTGAGCTTTATTGTTTTTTATTTAAAGGATTTTATTTATTATTTTTTTACAACAACAATATATGTACAAAGGAAAAGATCACATAATAATATAAAACATATGCATCAAATATTGTATATATAAATATAAATATACCCTGACATCCAAAGAACATATACACACCATTCATAAAGGGATTAACGGCAAGATAAAATCTTAGATATTGGCTTTATTTGTAAAACAATAAATAATAGTGAAATATCTTATAAGCTTGATATAAAAGGAATCATAGATGCAATGGCAACAAAGGGAATAAAGATGATAGAACCCATGTAAATAAATTCTTCTGCTTTAGAAAAATAAGAATGGAATGTAAACAGGAATATGGCAAGTGAGGCACAAAGATTTCCTACAGGGAGTTTGATGTATCCAAACCCATATGGCATATACTCATTAAGATTTAGGTCATTTGATGACAGACCAAGATCTACAGGAGATGAAGATGATGAGCCAGATAATTTTAATAAAACCTTGGGAGAATGTAAGCCCCAGAAAATTTCAGTAAATAATTATAAGAGGAACTTCGAAAATAAACCCTAAAAATCACTCCAAATTAAAACCGAACTTTGACTTGTCCTAAATCACGAACGAATCAAAAAATTTCTCAATCTTGAGGAAAAATGAGAATCCTTAAAAACAAAAGAAGAACTCAACATACTCCAATTCTAAAACCAGTACGTACGACAAATTCTATACGTAACTCCAACTTATAAAATCGGGTAATAGAGATCCCAAAAACAAATTATTAAGAAGTAAATAACGATTAACTTTCGGAAATGAAACCCAATTCAAGAATTCCAAAAACGTTAAAAGATATTAAATACTTACAAAAATAAAATTTAAGATAAATTTCTCAAATCAAATATGTTGTATAAACATAAAATATCAGTTTCCAAATTGGCAAAGATCTAAACCGAAAAATCGCCGGGAAATCCTAAGTGGAATACAGCAGTTTAAGTCCGGCAATCTAGCGCCCTTAACCCTAGAGGCCGAGGTGTAGTTTAAGCATGTAGAATAGCTCGTAGTAATATAAGATCACTTAAAAATATCATATTGGTAAATTTTTGACCTATTTCGAACCCGTTCAAATACAGACTTCGAAAAGCGTGTCCCAGGGCTCGAGATATCAAAAATATACCATTAGTACCGTTAGACTCGTAATTTCATAAGATTTTCAAATATATCAATTATATAATTTTTCGGATCATAAAAGTTACAGTTATAACTTTTTTATCGTATTTCCATTACTACCGGTAATTAATTAGTCTTTTGCACTATTCACTTTTATTTCATTACACAATTTTATCATTTTTATAAAGCCTTATATTTTTAGATAAATATTTTATATGTTATAGAAAATTTTGTTTTTCTAAAATTTAGTTAGTTTCGGGCTTTTACAGGATCAGATTCTATTTAAGACCCGATACTAAAATAAAATAAATTAATTTAATAATTGAAAAATATTTTAAAAATATTTTTATTTGCATAAAATAATTTTTTTAGAATTTTCGGGTTATAAAAATATCATTTATAACCCATATTCGCGTATTTTGATCATACCGATAACATATTTGTTAAAATACTAAAATAATTATTTAATTTTAATTATGAAAAATCTGCTACAAATATTTGGAATAAATTTTTTAATTTTATTTTATTTTATTTCATTAAGAAAGTACTCTTACAACTCATACTTTCAAGTACACCTTTCACATATCACTTCTATTTCACTTCAATTTTTTTACACTTCAATATATCACTTCATGGAAGATTTTTCTTTCTTTATGGCTGCCATTGTCCTTTAATTACTCTTATTTTGACTAAAATAAATATATTCTACTCCTTCTTATACATTTATTACAAAATTCAATTTCAAGTCAAATTTCAAGCAAACCCTCTCTCTCCTCTCTCTCTAATTCACGTGCAACATGCTCCCATCTTGGCTGCCTTGTTTTATTTTTTCTCTTCTTTCATTCATTAATACACTCATTTTCTCTCTCTCTCTTTCATTTACTCCTTCTTCCCTTTTTCATTCCTTAACATTTTCTTTCTCTTTTTCCTCTCTTTTTTTCTTCATTTTGTTCTTGTTTCTTCAAGAACACAAGCTGCCCCCTTCTTCTTCTATAAGCTCCTATACATATTTCTTCAAGAATCTTGAATAAAACTCTTGTCCAAAGCTTCCATAGGTGATATAGGTAAAGTATAGTGAGAGTTTCATGCATCAAATGACATTCAATTAGCTTAAAAGCTAAGGATGATGATGCCAAAGTGAAACACTCCATTTCTCTATGATTTTTCTCTTGTATCATTTTATTTTCTTGTTTAAAGTAGTTATATTTTATAGATCTAACTTTTTGTAGCTTTGATTTTTGTTTATGCCATAGATGTTGTTATATGAGTTATTATTTTTGTTATTGCTTATGATTTATGCATATATTCCTCATTCACATGTGTTCATGCATTCAAAACGAGTGTAGTAAACTAGATCTAGTGTTTTGAGTTCATAAAATGCATTCGACTTTGTTTTATGTTCACAGATAACTTGTAGTAGCATGATGATAGTAGGAATGTTTTAGAAAACTCAAGATCTATTTTATTTTCAACAAAAATCATTTTTGAAAATTCGGATGAAAAATGAACCATATTTAGAAAAGTTATTTTTCAACTTCAAAATGTGTATTTTTCATTTAAAATGAAGGGCTTAGGGTATAGATAACATAAATGAGTGATTTTGATGAGTAAAGTTTAGATCTATGAGTTTATAGTTTACTATCATGGGTTTCTTTTAGATTTATGTTCATATTAAGTGTAGATCTTGGTTTTGAACTAAAACAAAAATTGTGAAATTCGTATTTTGGCAAGACCCCTATTTAAAAACCACTTTCCATGTGTCAAAATGAAGCTTTTACTTAAGATAATGAATATGTATATCATCAAGACTTCTTTTTACAAGAATTAAAGGTGATTTTCAAAATAAAAATCTCATTTTCGGATTTTATCCAATGCATATTTTTAAAACATGTTTTCCAACTCAAAAATGAAGTTTTTATTCAAGTTATGGAAGGTTCTTAGGATAGGAAATGTAAGGAATGGATTTTCATAAGTTTAGATAGATTTTATCAAAAGATATATGTCCAAAAATGAATTTTGTAAATTCTGATCTCAACAAAGACCAATTTTGAAAACTCATTTTTCAACTTCAAAACAAGACTTCTATTAAAGAAATGGAAGCCTTGAGGGGTATGTTTGATTAGGAA
Source organism: Combretum micranthum (assembly GCA_024138025.1). Lineage (NCBI taxonomy): Eukaryota > Viridiplantae > Streptophyta > Magnoliopsida > Myrtales > Combretaceae > Combretum > Combretum micranthum. The sequence goes on along the minus strand of JAMXBD010000236.1, from coordinate 1,119,659 downwards.
ATGGTTTTCGAAAGACTAAATGAGTTTTACAAAGAAAATAAACTCAAATGAATTTCTCAAAATTCGGATATGAAAATAGCCACAATTCAAACACCTATTTCCAAATGCCAAAATGATAATTTTGATAGGAAAATGGAAGTCCTAAGAAATATATGTAATAAAGACCAAGTTTTGACAAGTATAAGAGAGATTTATCAAAATATAAATCTAGAATAACAAATGATTTCCAAGAATAGGTTAAACAATGTTTTCATTCTTTAAAATTTTGTAAAATTCGTACTTAGGCAAACCACCTATTTAAACATCTACTTTCTAACCCCAAAATGAAGGTTTTTATTAATATAATGAAGGTAATGGTTATATAGATCATCAAGGTTGAGTTTTGATAAAAGAAAGTATGATTTTACAAGAAGAAAAACTATTTTTCTTAAGTCTAGTATAATTCAAAGTTTTGCAAAGTAAAAGTTTTCAAAAAGAATTCTTGGTACTATATGCATACATATAGGAAGATCATCTCATAATCTTCATGACAATAGCTTGTAGGTAGTACATATGCATGATGCATTGTAGAGATAAAGTATGAAAATTGAGTTTATCCAAAATTTGTAAATTCGGATGATTTCAAAGCCATACCTTAAAAACTCATTTATCAACTCCAAAATTTGTGTTTTATATGAAAAATGAGGAGTTTAGGTCATAGGTATCATCAAGTGATGATTTTGATAAATTAAGATAGGATTTGCTAAGAAAAATATATAGAACAAGGAGTAGAAACAAAGTAGGAAAAAATTGGGTTGTTGTCATTTTTAAGAAATTCTTAATAATGAAGTAATGGCATGAAAACCCATATTTTTCAAACTCAAATTAGAAGTTTTATCAAAGAATTGAAGTCCTTAATGGGTAGGCATGGTTGAGCCTTAATTTTCTAAGTATCAAATGACTTTTACTTAAAGAAATCACTCAAAAACTAATTTTTACAAAATTCGGATTTTGGAATCCACCCTACTTGAAAACATGTTTACAAAGTGTAAAATTGAAATTTTTATGTAGAAATGAAGGACTTAAGTAATAGATATAATGAAGATTCAATTCTAACTTAGATAACTAGAAATTCTTAAGGATTAATCCCAAAACACAAGTGAGTTATCAAAGTTAGGAAACTAGTATTTTTAAAAGTAGTTATCCTTGAAGTCTTGCAAAATAAAGAGTTATAAAATTTTCTTTTAGCAAAAATCATCAAGATCATGCATACATTGAGCTCATCTCATGTCATTCATGTTAGGAAATCATTCATATTGCATGTGTAACTAATCTATATAATAGGAACATTACAAACATTTACAAAAATATTTTTTTCAGAATTGGAACTTGCTACTGTTCCGATCTGATCCGACTTTTTTGAAGCTTCAAAGTTTTCAAAACTTAAATATCATATTAGAATTAGATAGATCTTTCAAAGTAGATAGAAATCGATTATTAATTTGCGAGAGTCCGAGTTAAAATGACCAAGTTATGGCCGTTTTAAGTTGGAATTTTCGCTTAGGACGAGAATTACGAATTTGATAGTTCGCATAAAATCGTTTGGATTAGTTTGAGTTGAAATACTTATTAGAGTATTTCTTCCTTTTTAGTTGATCCCGAAATCGACGATTCCCTACCACCGGATTACTTTTACTAAAAGACCGATGATCTAATGGCCAAGTGAGTATTACTTCCGATTTCATTTATTGTATGTGATTGTAATAATAGTTGCACTAGATATTTGGTAAAGATAAAATGGATATGCATGATGGGGACGAATGGGACTATGTATGCTTGTTGTTGATATGAGAAATGGAATGTAAGAATATCGAAGCCGAGTGATTAACTATTGCTTGTATAGATGAATTAGAATTGATTGTTTGCGATTATTGATTGAGCACTTAAAAGAATTGGTATAATTGATTATTTGGAATTGAAGATGAAATTGAACTCATTCATATCATGATGGGGATTGAGCATTAGCATTTGTTGGTTTATCGTTGTACCTTAAACGATTTTATAGTTTACAGTTGTCCGTAAGCTAAAACGGTCTCGATTCATACAGCGGGATTCGTTAATCTGCTAACCTGGGATGGATGGTGCAAGTCCATCCACATATGATTTCCGGCAGGTCATATGTTTGTTGAATTTCACGTGTTTGATGCATATCACTTCTCTGACTAATCACTTGATTGTATGATGTGTTATAAACGCAATCTTGGAAGTTCTTACTCACTAAGCTAGTGTAGCTTATATCCTAATAGATGTTTAAATGAACAGGTTATCTCAAGAATGCTAAGTGGGGACCGTGATGGTTGGAGCCGAGAATGATTCCGGGATTCCAGCAAAGAATAAGAATGCTTGAAGTTATTAGCTAGGTATTATGATTTACTTTGTAATAGTTTATGTAGTGAAATCTTTTGATGAACTGTAATGGAAGTTGTAAACCCCGGCATTCTCAGTAGTTAAGAAAACCCCGGGAGTTGAAAAGCGAAACCCTAATCCGGTCTAGTTTAAGTCTTGTGAGAGAAGCTTGGGAACCCTAAATCCAGCTTTCCTTCGGTTTTATAATAAAAGAAGTTTTATAAAGTGAATGAATATGAATTATTGTTCTAAAGTATATTTTAGACCTTTGAAAGTTTTAAATTTGGGAATTTTTCAATTCCGGGCCTTTCCGAGCTCAATTACGAAAAAGCGTGCCCCGGGACCACGAACTCAGAAAAATGTTCCGGAATATTCATTAGAACCGTAATTTTATAAGGATTTCAAAAATATCAATTTTATAATTTTCCGGGTTATAAAAATTACAGTTGTAGCCTTTTTCCCGTGTTTTCTTTATAACCGGTAAAGTAGATATCTTGTCTACTATTCACAAGTACAACCTACACTACACACTATCCATACCCTATTCTTACATCTTTACAACTATTCATTACGATTTTCTTTTCCAAGAAATTTTGTTTCCTAAATAATTATTACATTTATTACATTTTAATTACATAAATTACAAATTTATCAAATTTCAACACACACACACACACTCTTCCCCCAACCACCACACCCCCCCCCCCACCCCTTCATTTCCCTCTCAAATTTTTTTATTTTTACTTTTTTATTCAATTAAACCCTAATGCATGTAATATATAAATTCATATTCTCTCTCTCTCCTCATTTTCACTTGTTCAATTTTTTTCAAAAGAAGAAAACCCTCTCTTTTCTCCTCTAGTTGTGCCGTGACTCCCTTCTCTCTTACACTCACACACACAACTCATTTCCTCTTCATTTCATCTTCAGATCCTTCTTTAGGTGATGATTCTAAACCTTATTCCTACATTATCTTGTAATGGCAAAGCTATTCTTGTGTGTTTTTCACATTTAATCCCAATGAGCATATGCTAGGGACATGAAAACACTTATACAAGAATATCAAGCCATCACAAGAAGTGGATCTAGAGTTTAAAGGAGTTTTTTATGAGATAATGTGATGATCATGCATGTAAAGTAGGAATCTTGCATAGATATTTATGTTCATGCCATGAAACTCATGATTCATGCATTATATTTGGTAGATCTAGTGTTTAGACATTCATATCTTCATCTACATTTATGTTCATATGGTTATTTTGATTTTTATGCATTGATGATCATAAAAATGTAGCCTTGCCTATGTATAGATATGTTAGATGGTAGATCTTCATGTATAGAAGACAAGAAACTTGAAAAAGAAAATATTTTGTTAGTAATGCTTAGTTGAAAATTCGGATGATTTTGGAACCCTACTTTAAAAACTACCTAAACCACTTTAAAACTCATATTTTTCAAACAAGTAGTGGAGTTAGAATGAAAAATATTGAGATAGTGATTAGTAGTCAAATTCGTATTTTAGGATGATGCCTACATAAACACTTAGTATCCAAGCTCAGATGGCATGTTTTATGAGTCAATTGGAGTCCTTAGACAATAGATATAATGAAACTTCAATTTTTGATGCATTAAACAAGTTTTCTCATAAAGAAAATGCAAGAAAAGGAAATTTCCAAAATTCGGATTTTTGTGAAAAGCTTGTTTAAAAACATATTTGCTTAATGAAAAATGTGAATTTCTATGCATAAATGAAGGTCATGACTAGTATAGATATTGAGAACTCATTTTTATTTAGATAACAAGTAAATTCCAAGAATAAAATCATAAAAACCCTAGGGAATGTAAAGTTGGAAAGAATAGCTTGACCATTATGGAATTCTTAATAATTAGAAGTTCATAAGAGTTCATAATCAAAGATCATCAAAACCATGCATATATTGAGCTCATTACATGATATTCATATTAGGAATTCATTCATATACCATCTATACATGAACCATCAACTAGGAACATTTTTATCAAATGCGAATCAATTTTTCGGAATTGGAAAAGTTACAGAACAGGTCTGATCCTACTGTTCTGTGACCTTAATGTTTTTAAAACTTGAAAATAATACTAGAAATAGATAGATCTTTCGAAGTAGATAGAGATCGATATAAAATTTGCGAAATTCCGAGTTAAAATGACCAAGTTATAACCATTTTAAGTCGGAGCTTCCACAAATAGCGAGAATTCCGATTTCATGTAGTTTAGATGCATAGCTTGAGTTAGTTTAGTGATGAGATTCTTATTAGATTGTTCTCATTTGGTAGGTGATCCCAAGCAAGACGATACCCTACCCCCGACTACTATTACTAAAAGACTGGCGAACCATGGCCGAGTGAGTACCACTTCCACTCTCAATTGTTGCTTGTGATTGTATTAATAGTGGCATTAGTGTTTAGGCAAAGATAAAACTTGATATGCATGATGGGGTATATGGGAATTATATACTTGTCTGCTATTGATATGTGAAGTTGAATTTAAGGAATATGGAAACCGGGTGATAAGCTGCTGCTTGTTTAGCTATAATTTATATCGATTGTCTGCGAATAATTGTTGGCCACCTAAAAGAATCGGATTAATCTATTATTGGACCTCAATTATAATTGAACTCATTCATATCACGATGGGGATGGAGCATTGGCATTTGTTGGTTTTTCGTGATCCATAAAACGAATATGTTGGTTAATCGTGATCCATAAAACGAATATCTTGGTTAATCGTGATCCATAAAACGAATATGTTGGTTAATTATGATCCATAAAACAAAATCTTATTCAGTTGACCGTGAGCTTAAACGGCGTCGTACTGCAGGATTCGTTAATCTGCTAACCCGGGATGGAGGGCGTAAGTCCATCCACATATGATTTCCGGCTGGTCATATGTTTGTTGAACTCATTTGTCTGATGTATACCATTTGCTTGAATAATCACTTGCTTGTATGATTTGTCCTAATTGTGATATGGAAGTTTGTACTCACTAAGCTAGTTAGCTTACGTCCCCATAGTTTTTACTTGTTGCAGCACGAGTTCATTTAACTTAGGCCGAGGCAAGCAACGGCTCAGGTACCGGAGATAGGAGTTTCCCATAAAAGCTTACTTCAATTTTATTTAGACTTCCATTGGAAACTAAAGGACTCTGGATGACTGTAATGGACTTGATATTATTTTGCGGGGGAATGCCCCTTAGACTTTGTAAAGTATATTTATGTGTTTTGGTTTATTATCTATGGCTAATGAATGCCACATTAAACTTCTTAACTCCATTGCTTGAGTATTCTATTGTCGTAAAGAGACGCTTTACATCTATACAAGACTCCCGAAGAGCTCGGATAGGGATTTCGAGAGTCTTATATAGTATGTGGCGGGCTGTTACGTTTAGAATACCCTATGGGGCGTGACAAAAGTGTAATGTCTTGTATTTGGAGTATAGTAAATTGAAATTCCTTTACATTCTTACTCAAGTTATATCAACGTAAAATGTATTACTCCGATGAGTCTTCTCCATGTGTTAGATGCCTTGTAAATAGTATGGAAGCCTTCGCATGACTGAGGTAGTCATTCTTAGGCTTTATTATTGTGTACGGCGGACTGCCATGTTTAGGGTATCCTTCAGGGCATGATAGAGAAAGAGAAACATTAGGAATGATGAATGTGTTAGATATTTTATAGCATGGGTAAACAGATTGAGGCACCGTACTTGGATAGTAAAGCTCTGGTTCCTTTAGAAATTATACCAAAAGGATCGGCCTAAAAACCCTTTGATAAGGCTGTTTGAGGCAGAGTTTGCCGTGATTTGGCCTTGTGGGTTATGGCTTAGATATGATGTTTATTTTCTAAAGAAAATATTGCTCTACTGACCAATTATCTTCGCTTTAATTGTTTACCCTTGCCATGAAGTCTTTTCCCATGTGCACAGAGATCGTAATTTTGGTATCAAAGCCATGTTTATTGTTTTGGAAAGGAAAATCAAGAAAGGGAAATCTTGGTAGAACTTGCAGATGAAGTAATGTAAATAGAACAAGATTTTGAGACAGAAACAAGATCACAAGAAGATATTGAGACTTTAACACATGTATCTAGAAATGACATGATGGATAACAACGAAGATTCGTGATCTAATACAATTCCCTCTATAGTAACACATAGAGGATAAGACATGTGGGAAGAAATACTAAGTAGAGTACCTTATACTCACTATGTCGAAAGAGAAGCAGGAGATATGATGTATAAAGGAAAAAGGATGCAATTTAAAACATTGGATAAAAGGAATTTAATAGACAATGGAAGAATCCTCAATATAAGTGCATGTGATCCGCAAAGTTGGGGACCCTTGGTAGATAATTGGACACAAATAGTTGTCAGAGCTTTGAGAGATAAACCTTTAACAGAAGACACACACCAGATGTACATATACTTGGAGTCTTTTTTAGGAGAAACAGCAAGAGCAATGTGGGAGTCTTATAAGAAAAATTTTCCACAACAAGTTACCACAGACAAGGCTTTAGAGGCAAATCCATATAATTTTTGTAGTAAAATAAGGGTAGTATTAACTAAGGAAGCACCGCAGATTGGTGGATATGACCAACAAAAGGATGCTATAAGAAATTTAGAACAATTGCAAATAAAGGATTGGTATTTTGTTAAAAGGTATATATAAGAGTTTTTCTATAATTACACAACTACTGGATGCTATTATGAAAAACTAATAGCAAACAAATTGTTTTTAAAGTTACCAAGACCATTAGGAGCAGAAGTGTACAAAGAATGAAAAAGAAAAGGTCGAGCCAACTCTTGGAGAAGAGTTAAATAACTTATGAACTAGGATAAAATTTCTTGTAGATAAGTTAATAGAAAAATATACAGCTTTACAAATAAATAAGCAATTGAAAGGAGGAAATTATAACTTCTGTCAGACTATTTATACACCACAGATATAAAAATTTTGGATAGAATAAACATCAGGAGAAGAAGACATTAATAATAATGTATTAATCTTACAATAAAAATGGCAAAAACAACTTTCCCATGAAATTAGTTTGTTAACTTATGAAATCACGTGCAATAATAAAACAAATCTTTTGACTTTTTTCTTATAGACATGTTACTAACAAATTAAAAAAAAATGCAATCAATCAATAAACAAACCCTTTTCTTTTTAATATGAATATATACATGTGAGTCATTTATTAAAGATGCAACTAACTACAGACTAATCGGCAAAAAAAAAAAAAAAAACTAATTACGGACTAAAACTCCTGTATTTTCAATATTTTTCGTTGGAACCCGTAAATAAGGATGGATGAAAATCCTTTTTCCTTATATTTATTATTCCTTTTTTTTGTATAAACGTGCCATTAAATTGTCAATTTATATATGTATATATATATATTTTTTTTCCCTATACAAACATGTTATGAAATCAATACCAAAAGCAAATTTCTACTAACATAATTAAAACAAGTAATCAATATCCCATATTTATACTTTCAATAATTAACTTAACTAGAACTTGTAATTAACAACGGAACAAGATGACTGAACAAGATACCATTTTTATCTTCTATACAAATAAACAGAATATAAGTATAAATAAAACAAGTAATCTCTTTTATTTGTATTTTTTATAACACATGAATTTATTATAACAACAACTGATGACAAAGTAATATTCTCATTTTATCGTATTTTCTTTATCACATACTCTTAACTTATTAATACATGTAATCAATAATAGTTTGGAATTTTTTTATATAAAAATGAGAATTTTTGTGTCATAAGAAAAGACTTCATGGCGGTGATAAATCATTAAAGCGAAGATATTTAACCTGTGAAACAATACTTTCTTTAGAGAATGCACCATATGCCCATGCCATAACTCACAAGGTCAAAACATGACAACATCTACCTTAAACAACTTCGTCAAATGATTTCGTGGGCCGATGCTTTTGGCATAATCTCTAAAGCAACTAGAGCTTTACTACAAAAAATGGTGTCTTAATCTATTTACCATGCTATAAAACCTTATCGCATAATACAAAGACCTAATAAAATTTTAGAACGTAGTTATCTTTTATACCTTAAAAAGAAAACTAGTGAGACATGATGAAGGAAAACTTACAAAAGCTTTATTGAAGATAGTGGAAGTGTATTATAAGGACACTCTTGCAAAATTTAAACACTCAGAAAACACTAGAATACTCTCTCTAATATTTTCCCTAATACTCTCTACCTCTCTTCAACTAAGGGTTTGTTTGTTTGGCTTTTTTCGGCAAATACAGACACTTTTTTTAAACTTTTTTCTAACAAATTATTTATCAAGAAATAGATATAAATAAAAAAAAATTGACAGTTTTCATCAAAAGATCAAATATAGATAAAATATATATGTAAATCAGATATATTTACACATATCATTTTGAAAAAGATACATATATAAATGAAAAATAGACCATCTAAATAGACCCTAAGAACGTACCCACCTTTTATAAAAAAAATTTTGCTGAGAAAAATAGTAAAAAGTGCTACAATGCTAAATAATGTTACTATAGTAACCCTATGTTTTCCTTTTCCACATTGTCCGTGTCTTTTTTTTTCTTTTCTTTTTTGTCTGAATGTCTCCATCTGATTTTGCTATTTACAAACTAATATATAAACCTAAATCTATTTATTTAATAAAGATCAGTACATACTTACCTATCAAATCTATATTTATTTTTTAATACGTATTGACTTCGTAATACAAGCATATTTATATTTACACTATGTCACATAATGAGATAGATATATATATATATATATTAAGGAATGGATAAAATTAAACAAAACATTAAAAGAAACGAAAAGTAAATCAAAAGAATCCAATAACATAATTCAAATAATAGGACAGTAAGAACAGGACCTATTGCGGACGGATGTATCGGGTTTATCATGATATGCAAATGGATCTCTTCCTCTCGTGAACTGAGCTATTCGACGAGGCTAGTGGTATGGTGGAGCTGTGTTTTGGATTGTTGGGGGCGGTCAAGTTGGCGGTAGATGGTGGTGTGGGTATTGGGTTGTTGCTTGTTCGGCTCCTTAGTTTGATTTGTGTAGGGGGCTGTTGTTCAACAGTGGTTACAGTGTGGCTTTAATAGGTGGTGGCGTAGCAATGGTGCTTGAGTTTTTAATGTTTTGGGTGTTTCGTGGTTGTCAATCGTGGTGGTTTCAACCACCATTGTAGAGAGAGAAAGTTTGATTTCTGGGTTTTTGATGAAAGTTTTTAGCTCTCCCTCCGTCCCCATGAACTTGGAGAACGTTTCTTATAAGAATCATGTGATTTGAATGGGTTTCAAAATGTATGAAGCTGAAGGATCGAAGCTTTTTTATTGCATGTGGGTTAAATATAAATTTATTTTGATACTTGAATTAGCTATTTTAATTCGATGTCTTCTAGAATCTGTTGTTTGAACTCCCTAATACCTAGACCTAATGGGGATATGGCGATAATGAGCTCGGCTTCGAGCGCTTCTTCCTTTCCCATGGCTGGTGGACCACGTGAAGAAGGAGTGTCCTGTTAGTGAACAGGACCCTCAGGCTTTCTCCTTTTCCATTTTTCTTTTTTTGAATAAAAGAATTAAATAAAACAAAATGGGAACACAAAAAGAAAATTAAATTGAAAGATTAGGGTGAGATTAAAACTAATAACCTTTTATATTCTATAATCCCTTCTCAAACCACCAGACAAACAGACTTATATTAATAATGCATGCAATTAAAATTAATTTAAACCACGAAGTCCTGTGTTTGATTAAAAATAACTAAATAAGCCTAAATGACAGATGAACGTAACAAAATAATTTCACAACACTAAATAAGAAAAAGATTATGGATTTATACATGTCGCTTCTATTAATTTTACATATACATATAAATAAATATATATTATTCAACTTCTCTCTCTCTCTCTCTAGATTTTCTATCTATCTACACTTTTTCTTTTAATTTTTAATTTTTTTATTAACACGAATGGATATATGTTGTTATTATCATTACTATTAAAATCTCTAACCTATATAAATCTATTCACCTAATAACAAGGGGGTTTTCTAATTTTTAAAACTTTAAAAAAAATTCTTCTTTAATTTTTTATATTCTTTTGTTGAATTTTAACTTAGCTATTTTTTTGTATTTTAATAATTTAAAATTTTTATTATATTTTTCTACTTTTTATGAAAATTTTTTATTTTTGAATTTTTCTATTTTTATATTTTCTTAAGGGGGAAAAAATGGGATGTCGAGACCCATTGTTTGTATTTATAAGATTCTGACCTTTATTTGTAGTATTCATCTTTAATTCCATATTATATCTTCTGAATCTATTCTCAGTGCTCAAATCTATGGAGAAATAATCTCCTAAACTTAGGGTTTGTGAATCTAAATCCTAATTTATATGATTTCAAATGTACTTTTCAATTGAATATTGATTGAATATTTGTATTTAGTAGCTTGAACTTAATTTCATAAATCTAAATGTGTGGTGCACGTTTTAGATCTGTGTCTTATTTCAACTAAATAGATATTGGCTACTAATGAAATTGCTCACAATCACCTTGAGAGAGGGACGATGAAACTTTCTATCACTTGTTTTCAAATTTCTGAAATGGGCATGTAAACAAAGGATTCTTAAATTTTATACGAATCTAGATTACTAATAACTTGTGAAAAGATTCCGGTGGTTTGATTTAGATCTAGAGTTTCTGACATTGAGAGAGGCTTTAACGTACTTTCGTGAGTTTAACAGTGCAAATACACCTATAAAAAACTCTCTGAGTTTGTTGAGAAATCACATGACAAAGAATTGGTGAAGCAAATCTTAAGTCTCATCTTGCATTTACAAACTTATCCTTAACTTTACCCTGAAAACATGTATATATCTTTTAGTATCAACCTTAGTGTAGCTTCTGTTTTTATTATGATTTGCTAAATTTTTCTTTGGCTAGATAATAAATGATAAGAAAGTAAAGTAGATGCTAACGACCATCAATGAATACGACCTAATTTTTTATGCTACTTCAGTAGATACATTTGCCTAATATTAGTAATTGCAACCAAAGTTAAACAAAACTTATTGGCTTTTTATAAATTTTTGGAATACTTTGACTGCATGTTTTGTAACATGATCCACACACACGCACAAGCATTTATGGCATTGTTGTCATGGATCAATGTTGAATTCATGAAAATGAAGCTGAATGAAGCAATATTTAAAAGCTTAGCATCTATTAGACTAGTCACTAACCCTGTGAATAATGTAAATAATTTTTCGCTTTCTATTTTGTTTTTCTTGTCCATATTCTTTTTTAATAAATATCGTTTTATTTTCTTTATGTAAATATTTATGTTTATAGTACTAACATTTCTTTTTGTTTATTTTCTGTTTATATAAATATTCTTCTTTTTTTGTACATATGTAAATAATTTTTGTATATATCCTATTCTATTTATAGCTTTTTGTTGTACATACCCTTTTTCTATTTATAAATATGCCTGTATAATCTTTTCTCTTTATAATTCTTTGCACAATCCTATCTATTTTATTTTCTGCATAATTCCTTAATTCCTTAATTCTTTAATTCTTTATTTGTATATAAATGTTGTTGTTATATTTTAGTTTTCTTGTTGTAATATAGTTGTTGTTTTGTTCTGTTGTAAAATAGGCATGTTGTAGCCTAATTAATTATTTCATAATAAAAATGTAGGATTATGACTAGGAGTCAATTTCACACCTTGTTTTCATTTACACAAGAGCCCCAACGAATAGGAAGAATATCTGGATGAGTAGCTAGAGAGGAGCACATACTTTTTTTAGAGGAGATGGCTAATAGAAATGATCCCAAACATTGCAAAGGAGTGGATCAAGAGGAGTTTGAACCCAATCGAGTCCAATAACCCAAAATCATGTTAGATTTTTTGTAGGCTTACCTTAGATGGAGCCAACACTAGTATAGCGAGTCCTAGGGTTATTGCGAATAACTTTGAGATTAAATTAAATATGATTTAGATGGTCCAATAATATGTGCAATTTGTGGACTATAGGAAGAGGATGCAAACATAACTCCAACAATTTCTTAAGATCCGTGACACAATTAAGATTAATAGAGCCTCTAATGATGACATTAGATTGAGACTATTTCCTTTTTCCTTAAGGGGTAATGCTAAGAAATTGCTCAATAGTCTGCCTAAACAATCTATAACCACCTGGCAATAAATGGTATGTTTTAGAATGTTTTTAAAAGGTTAATTCTTTTCTCAATAAAGGATGTAAGTTTAGAGAACGAAAATTGAATTTAAAGTTTAGACGAAATTCTTTATCTAAAGCTTTTAATAAGTATACCTTGAATTTGTTGTTCAAGTAAATATAATAATTCTATTTCAGGTTTAGTCAAGAAATTAGGGAAGAGTCCATTCTTTTATTATGACTATGAACACAATACTTATCCTGTTTTTTTTTTTTTTATTTTTGTCATAGTTGCACTTAAAAGATTACAAACACAACCCTAAAAATAATTTAAAAGGGCTAAAGTTGAGTCTAGGCCCACTATCCAAGTAAGTATCAATCCACTACCCATTATAGGATTAAATACTGAGAATGTGGAAAAGTTTAAAATTTTCTTGGTAAAGAAGTAAGCAGCTGTGAATGTCGTCATGGATTTGGGTGTGATAAGGAGTTTTGGTTTAGAGGAGAAATTTGGAAGATTCTTTGAAGACCAGGCATGGGGGATAATTTTTCAAATTAGGGAAGAAGCTCATGGAGGAGTAACACTAGCATTTATGGCAAGTTTCAAACAAGGTGCCAAACCCCCAGCTTAAATGATTTTGTAGTTTCTATGCCTTCGGTTAGTATAGGGAGGTATCAATGATGAAGTTCATAGTAGCGATGGGGCTGTATGATAAGGAAGAAAGAGTTTTAAGTGAAGAGCTCAATGGCTTGCCAACTGAATTATCATAGAAAGAGTTGAAGAAGTTTGTAGCAAAAGGGATAGAGGGCAAATTTTCCCTTCGAAGACCACAAGGTCAAGCTTCAAGAAGCCAAGTGCTAGAATGTTGCATTACATGCTCACCAAGAGCATTTTCTCAAAGATCGAGGGGGCTGCAACTATAGCAGAAGATGAACTTCACCCTTTGTTTAGTATGATGAGGCAAAGGAAGATGAATGTTGGGTTAATAATAGCATGGAGGATCAGACACCAAGCCAATATGCAGGGCAAGGGCAAGGGCATTTATCTAGGTAGATTTATCACCAAAATTCTAAAAAAGCTGCAATTATGGCAAAATTAATGGCTAATGATATAGTCCGCAAGTTTAAGGCCCTAAAAAAGAAAGCCTTTAGAGATTAGAGAATAATAGAGGTAGGAACCCAACCTGCTACCGTATAAGCAACAGAACACGCACCTGTTACTCTACCTACTGCCACAGCCTAAGACACACCTACTGAGCTTGAGGAATAAAGAATGGGGCTACTTGCTACACTTGTGCCACATGCACAAGAAGCTCAAACCTAACCCTCTGCGGCTAGCTTCAACAAACTTGAAGCTAAAGGAGAAGCTAGTTGCCTTCAAGAAAAAATATGTTGAGGATATAAGGAGATTTAAAGGAAAATATGAAGAAGATCCATGCAAATGCTTACCCATGGTCCTCAAGCTCCCTGAAAATCTAAATCTCCACCACCTAAACCTATCACGGCTGAGTCAAACCATCATGACAATGACGACAATGATGTCAAGACATACATACCATCCCCACCACATCTTATACATATACTTTCCTCACCATTACCACAAATACAATCATCTCTACCTATCTTGCTTGTACATACACATCCATCACTGCCTAAACAACCACAAACCCTCTCCACCCAAACACAACAACCACTAAACCAATGGCTGAGTCACCTGGTTACTACTTATGTGAGGACAACGAAGCCATTCCACAAACACATGTCCCACCTTCACCAAAACATTACTCACCCATGTCGGAGCCAATCCCCAAAACAGTACTAGTTCCTATGTTGAAATTGAAGCCTTTGACCAAAACCTTCAAGAAGACCAAGTGGTTAGAAAAGAAGAGAAGGAAATTGATCATTCATGATGAATATGATGACTACAATCCGATTCTACTTTACAACTTGGTGAAAGATATTGCCTTAACTACTAGAGCTAATGATCTTCAGGTAGTGCTGGTGCTGCAATAAGTACAGAGGGTTGCATTGATTTAAATGTCCCAACACAAGCAAAAGTTGATTATAATGATAAGTTGCAAGAAGATATGGTTATAGAAGAAAAACTCCTTCGATCCATCTTCAAGATAGTCATGGAGGGAGCAACTATAGTTATAAATAATGTTTCCTTAGGAAAACCCTCCGATACAGAATTCTTTGAGCTGATTAAGCAACCAAACACTTCCAATGAAGTTCTTGGAATAACAACTCTCTCCCTAAGCATTTCAAATGAAGAAATCCTTGACACCATCGATCAATTAGTCTTGCAAACACTTGAAGAACAAATCAATGAAGAGGAAGATATCCTACAAGTGATATCACCATAGTTTTGCAGACTATTTGAAGATGAAATCAATGAGGAACAGCTCTACAAAGCTAAAGTAAATGGCCTTTTAGAAGAGGTAGCTAAGGACTTATTATTTGAAAATGCTTCTCTTTTTATTTATAGAGAAGACATATAACCTCAAGAAGATTATGAAGGAGGTTGCGTCAAGCTAAATGGAGAAAGATTCCATGTAGATGACCTACAAGCCTTTCATGAGGGTTAAGCTATAGCAAAAATATGATAAATGGCTTAAGGAAGAATATCAAATAGAAGTAGAGGGGAGACCAATCATTCCACTAAGAATGAAGGGGAAAAAGAGAAAGAAGAATTCATGAGAAAAAAAGAGAGAAGAGCAAGAGCATCTTCGGAAATATAAGAAGCATATGAGCTTGGATAAACATGAAAAGAAAGAAGAAGACTTTGCTCAAGCTCTACTCAAACAATGGGAGGAAGAGGAGAGAAAAACAACACAAAAGAAGAAAAAGATAAAACAAAAGACAAGAAAAAGAAAGAAATTAAAAACTCCAAGCTCCCTTAAAATTAAATTTTTGTATTCTTTTATTATTAAAGATTCTTTAATATTCTTTTATTTATTAATTATTTAACATTCTTTACATCTATCCATAAATTAGAACATATTCTTTTCATAGCTTAGTATAAATTCATTGTTCAATTCATTCCTTCATTCTTTTGTTCTTTGTAAATAAATGTAATTCTTTGTGGTAGAATAAGTCTAATTTTTGTGCAGGTTGCTTCTAACTAAACAAAGTTTAGTTATGAAATAAGTAAAAAATAATTTAGAATTTTTGTCCAATCTTAAAGCCTTGGCTCTAATGGAGCTAATAGTAGCTACTGAGGTTCAGCCTTGTTTACACTAGTCTTTAAATAGCTTTAATCACGAAGATAACTTAACCCAAGTCTCAAGAATATTTCAACCCATGACCATAATCAGAGAAGTTCCTAAAACTTCTAACTATTAACTCTTACTTTACAATTAAATTGCTTTAGATTCCCAACCTATTTACCATGTTTTAAAACATTGAAGACAATGCTCATCTTATGTGTGGAGGAGGGAATTAAGCAAGAAGGGTTGAAAGTAATAATAATATGTCAATAATAGAGTAATTGCACTTTAAACGATCATTTTTCTCCATAAATTATAGGAAATTAATGAAATAATTAAAATTTGACCAAAATTTTTCAAAATTTTGAAACATAAATCACCAAATAACTCGATCGAACTAATAATGAAGAACATCATCACATGATTGAGTTAACTTTACTATTTGTAAATTACTTTACAATATCCATGTGGAGTGGTTTTACTTGTTATTTAATCCAGAAATTTAAAGGTGGAATTAGCTTAAGGTCCCTAGTAAAGTTACTCAATTAATTTGTAAAAGTTCAAATGATTTGTATACATTTCAATATTAGTCATTTGAGAACTTTGTAATCTTTAATGAAGGTTCAAATGATGTTCATAACATGATGATTTTTTCTTATGCTCTATCTAAAAATTAAAAACAAAAATTAAAATGAAAATAATCATGCATTTAGGGTTGAAATGGGGAGGGATTGGTCCCTCGAAAGAGCAACTTCTATCCCTCTTTTAATTTTAAATAAGTCATAAAAAAAATGAAAAGATGGGTGTAAAAACCCCTCCAAAGAAAAATGAAAAGAAGGCAAAAACCTTCCCCTCTATAGTTTTGAAGTACATAAATATATAATAAGAATTAAATGGAAGCATAAATAAGGAAAGAAATTTAAGGGATGAATCGATGTATATGCCTTCATTTTTACTATGATGTTTAAAGGATTAAATATTAATATATGATATTTTAGCATCAATTTCTATTATTATGGATAAGATGTTTCACATACAAACTTCTCAGTTAAAATTTTCAAAATATATAGCTTTATGATTAAATATATAAAGCAAATAAACTATGTTTCATTAGTTCAAAATAGGTAGAGGGAAAACCAAATATTGGGACTTGTAGTTTGGGCTTGTATGCTCTGCCTGCAAAACCAAACACCATCAATGGTGCTTTAGGGGCTTGTCCTACGTATCTATTCCGGCACTTAAGTTAGATTACATCTAATTATATAAGGATCAAAGGGATTGAAGTTTGTTGTGTTTAATTTGTTGTCACATTACTGTATTAGCAAGTGAAAAATATGTCACGTGTTATTAATTTGATTTTTTATTTTAGATTTTTTTTTCTTTGAGTGACAATCAAAAACACATAGCATGTTATTATTTGCTGAGACAATAATGTAATCGTAAACCTAACACAGCAAAAATTCATTTGAATTAAAGAGTATAGCTATCTAAGTAGTATATTTTTCTTCTAGCATATGCAAGTGGGACATTTATCATCTAGAGATCATGGAGTAGTAGGGCACTAGGAATGGTTATTATGAATGTGGAAGCTAGTCCATTGATCCATGTAACACTCTATTTATTCATACTTTTTTCTTCTCTTAAACTACACTAACCAATTTTATTTACTGATAAAAACAAATTATTCACACGCTCTTATATATATTTCCTTCTTCCACTCGAAACCAGTTGCATGTAATAGTCACAAAAGGAGATAGAGGAAATGAAACAAGAAAAAGGTTTATGATTTTTTCTATAGATTAACCTCCATTGGAGTTTAAAATGCCTCTTTCTTTTTAGTTGGTAGCTATGCACCTATATCATATATGTTACGCTTGTATCAATACACGAAGTGCATAATTTTTCTCTAGTTAATTACACACGTCATTCTTAAAAATAGTCTTGAATCCATGCATAGGTTTGATAATATTTTTCTTATGATGCATCAACATTAATTTCAATTGTTGGCGAAAAAATTTATGTAAGGATTCATCCTTAGTTCAAACTAGCCTACCAAGTTCTAAAGGGACCAGCTTAAGTCATGAAAAGAAAGGTTATAAATACGATTTGACATCTAGCATAAATTAGAACAACCACATAACATATTAAATAGACAATAAAAGTAGTAGATAATTCAAAACTCTTACTTACCATGGTTTGATCTTCGCTCTACTTGATGTATATGGTTGGTTCACCAGTTAAAAGTTTTTATCCAAAACAAATAAGAGAAATTATTTTGAAGTTTACAAAACCCATACATGCTAGTTTATAAAAAAATAGTTTACGTAGAAATCATAAGAACATGATCATTTTGTGCTTTCATTGAATTCTTCGACATTCATACTCGTGTAATTTTGAAGACTAATGGAACCTTATCAAGATAACTCTTGTTGGCTAAGCTGAAAGACATCATTAACCACTAGTACAACCCATGTTTAGTCTTGAAAGCAAATTTCCATTCATCTCTTGCTCTCATTCATATCTTATGATAACCACTCTTGAGATCTACCTTCAAAAACACATAAATCTCATTCAATTCATCCAACACATCATCTAAGTATGCAATAGGATACCCATATGAGTCCATTTGGATTATTTTATTTTCATTTATATCTTATCTATATATGATTTGCATCTATATCTTATCTGTATCTTATTTCTATATAATTTGTTTCTAAGTGAGAATGTCTTTTTTCTATGTATCTGTTTCTTGAAACACATCTGTTTAAAAATGACAAAAATAAAATGTAAAAATAACCAGAACAAGATAGAACAAATAGACCTGTATTAGTAATTTTGTTAATAGCCCTACTGTCAATGTATATTCGCTATGTCCCATTCTTTTTCGGTATTAAGAATGTGGGTATTACACATGGACTAGTACTCCCTCTAGCATACCTCCTTTCCACTAATTCATCAACTTACCTCTCCAATTCATTTGCCTCTTCAAGATTCATGTGATAAGCAGGGTAATTAAGTAAAACAGATCCAAGTTGTAGATCTATAGCGTGCTTAGTTCCCTTAACTAGTGGTAACCCATTAGGTAATTTATCTACAAATAAATCAATATACTCTATTAGTAATCATTGTATCTCCAAGGGAAGAGAAGTTTGCTCTTGCATCTCTAACTTCCTCTTAACTTGCAACATGTAAACTACCTTTCCAACTTGTAAGGCCTACACACCATCACCTTTAATATGAACAATGATTTCTTTTTCATAACTTTGCTCTTCTGTGTCTAAGCCTCTTTCCCTTTTGCTGGAGACATAGGATTTAAAAATATCTTTAGTTATCCTTTTAGAAGACATAAAGGTTTCAATACCCATCATAGAGCACCTTGCAATCAAATAGCCATGGTCTTCTTAATAAGAGATGGGGAACATACATGGGCAGTGCATCAAGCATTATCTTACCCTTTTACTTCTCCCTAATACTAAAAGGAACCTTCACTAGCTGGGTCACATGTAAGCTACCCTACTCACTCAACAAATGTAGCTTATATGGCTTAGGATATGATATGGTAGTCAACTTCAATTTATTGACTAGACCAACAAAATTTTGTTAATACAGCTCCCACCATCAATAACGAGAGCACATAAGTTTCCCTTAATCCTTCAGGTAATATGGAACAAATTTTCTCTCTGATCTTCTTCAATAATTTGTGAGGCACTTAGAACTCACCTCAACACTTTAATACTCATACACTAATCTTGGAATTTCTCCTCATAAGCATTTGCATTTGTGTCCCCATAATACTCATCAAAGAGTGCCAATAAATCATTAGGTTCATTAGACCCCTCATTGATACGCCTAGAAAACTAATCAATAGTGCATCGATAGGTCAATACTAATTAACTCTAAAGAAAGCCCTAAGACTTAATACAAGTGTTAACACCCCATTTTTGTCTCCCTTTTAAAAATAAAAATGAAAAATGCAAAAATTATAAAAATTATAAAAAAGTAGAAAAATACAATAAAAATCAAAATTTATCAAAAATACAAAAATATTAGTTACAATTAAAAATTAACAAAAGGAATAAAAATTAAAAGAATTAAAAGAATTAAAATTTAGAAAACCCCATCTTTTGGATAGGCTTATATAGAGATTATAAATAAAAACCTTTTCCAAAAATTAAAATGATAAAAAAATTTCAAAAAATAATAAAAAAATATCAAGAAAATTTCGTTTTTTGGCTTATTATTGGTCTTATAGTGTTTTGGGCTACATTTGGAAATTAACTTGGACCTTAGATCCTACCTCATTTTGGCAAATGTTAATTAAGATCATATTGGACCAGATTCATGTGGTTTAAATATATTATGAGTGGGTAAATGATCAAAAAACAAAGCAGCTTAGTTGGTTGAGGCAGAGGGAAAGCAAAGTAGAAGGTCAAAATTCGATTCTAGGGGGAGGCAGATTTCATTTTGTTATTATTACTATTAAAAAAAAAGAAAGGACAAGGCACGACACATGCAAGGGACGTGCCAGGAGACTTGTCCCCTACCTCCAGTTTCCTATTCGCCATAGCCAGAACCACGAAGCTCGAATGTGCTCATTTTTAGCTTGTTTTGAGCTCAGTTTTTTACAAAAGGACATCAAAAGTTGGGTTTAAGAATTTGATTTTTCTAGAATGTGTCTTTTGACGTTCAAAATCATTCCTTCTAGAGTAACCAAAGTGTGACTTTTCAAATATGAAAAATGGCCATTAATGACTCCCTTAAACACTATCTCAACTCCTTTGTCTTTGTCAAGCCGTTTAAATCTATCTCTAGAGCCATCCCAACCATCTCATCTCTCTCTCGCACCATCACCCTGACCCCATCATTCTACCTCTCATCTCCTTCACATCCCCACAAAGCCTTTCTCTCAACTACTCAATCTCGTGGAAACCACCGCGAGTAACCATTCAAACACCACTATAAACCCCTTAATTTCTAAAGTAAAGTTGGAATAAACCATAACCTTAGTCAAACCAGAATTTCAAAAGTCAACTATGATCAAGATAATCTAGCAGTTTCAACTTTGAAAATCCTGTGCTCGAAACCTAAGAACGATAGAAATAAGTTAATGATGGATTATAATTTGAAATAATGTAAGATAGCTTAAAAAGATCATATTTGTCAAAATTGATTCGTTTTAAACCCGAACGGGATTAGTTCCCATAAAATGTGTCCCTGTGCCCGAAAAAGTGAAAATATTCTGATGACACCAAAAGACTCATAATTATGCAAGTATTTCAAAAATATTAGTTTCGTAATTTTTTGGTAACTAAAAATATTAGTTATAGCCCATTTAAATGTATTTTTTTTTACTACCGATAATTTAATTGTCTAGTCTAGTATTCATAGTACTATTTCTATTATTCATTACTATTTCACTATCTCTACTTTTTTTTTTTTTTGCAACCTACTTCTTACAATCTACACACCTATTCTTACATTTCTACATTTTCAATACAACTTTATTCACATCATACTTTACAAATTATTGCTTTTCATTACAAAAATACAAAACAAATAAAATCCTCCCCCTTTTTCCCTTCAAGGTCGGCGCTACCCCCTTTCTCTCTTCTCTAATTTTTTCTTTTTTCAATTTATTTGATTATATCTAATTTTTACTCCAAAACTCTATAAATACCCCTTCCCTCCTTCATACTTTACACATACTGGTCAAATCTTAACAAAACTCTACTAAATTTTCCTCTCAACTTCTCTCTCTAACAATTCTCTCTCAAACACTCTCTACCATTTACTACTCTTCAAGAAAAATAACAATCACCCTACTCATTTGTCTCTTTTCAAATTCTCCATTATATCTTAGGTAAAATTCTTACCAAAATTTATGTACTATGTCATGTAACTTAACATGACCGTGGTGTGTGTTGCCTAAACATATAAGTATTATGGAAGCAACACTATGTTTATGTTTTGTTCTTTTTCATGAACAAATCTCATTTTATAATTGTGTTTTTTTTATTATTATGTTATTATGTTGTTATTATTATTCTAATCTAACTCATATATGTTAGTATATATACATATATATTTCCTAGAACATATAAGCCCACTAACATAATATTTATTTATGCATTGCAATTTATTTATTTACTTGTTTCATGCTATTAAATTAAGACTAGTCTTCTAGTCTTAAACTTGTTCTTATCAAGTCAAAATGATCTTTTTTCTTTCTTTTCTTTTCTTTTCTTTTTTTTTAGGACTTGTCCATAATCTTAGTTCGAGGAGCCTTGACTTAAATCGATTCCCATGACTTTCCTTATTTTATTTTCTTGCTTTTCTTTAAGGGACTAGTCCATTCTTCGTCCGAGAAGCCTTGATTTAAGCTAAGATGTCCCAATACTTGACCGTATTATTATTATGCTTATTATATTTCTTTCTATCTTATTATTTATTATTCTTACTCTTTTTCATTGCTATATAATCATATTCATACATGATTAGGATGTTGTTGTCTTAATAAAAATAAAAATGGGTTCTTTCGTTAGTAAAGAAAAGTAAACTAAATATCTTATCACTTAGCAAAGGATTTTTCAACAAAAGACCTAAGTATTGTTTTTAATGCATTCTTTTCAAAAGCTTAGACAAACTAATCATAAATTTTAAAGTATTAGTAATGAAGATTTCTTCAAATAATAAAAGGAACTCATTTCTTTTATAAATCATAACTAAATACTCCATAAAAATATAATCTTTAGCATTAAACTTAAGATTTTAACCTAACCATATCTTTTATAAAACTTAAATAGGTTCATCATAGACTTTGAAAATCACTTACCAAGTAAGCTTCTACAAGACTTAATTTTAATATTGTTATTCCCTTTTCAAAGTTAAAATGAAATTTTGGCTAAGTTCTAATATTGATAATTCCTTATTATGAAAACTTTTCTTATAAACTTATCTAAAATGGATTTACCACCACTTGATAAATATTAAAAATAAAACAAATTTTTCAAGTTAAAGTAAAATCAACTCACTATTTTAGAAACCAACTTTGATAAATAAAATTTGTCAAGAAGTGAAGTTTTAAAAGGTAAACTTATTTTCTAAAGAAGTAAAAAAATATAAAAATGAGATAAAAACATATATTTAACACAACTCCAAATATTAGACAACACTAAAAACTTAAGAAAAATTTTAAAAACCTTATTTTTTAATCATTAGAAATGAAATTGGTAGATAACTTAAAAGACCAAATTTTTGGAAATTTATTTATTTTTAAAGAGTTAAGAAATAAAAATATAAAAGGAAAACAATTATTTATAATAACCCGAAATTTGTAATTTCTTTCAAACTACTTAAAGAGAAAATTTTCAAAGTCTAATTTTTCAGAACCATAAGGCAAGTCGTTTTACGAAAAATAATTGTTGAGACAACACCAATAGAATCATGCATAAAATATAAGTCTATTTATGTATCAAAAGGATTTTGCCAACTGTATACATACATATATATTTGTTTAAGGATTTTTAGGTAAAGAAAAGTTTGGGAAATCATATTTTAAGGGCTAGGAATTTTGTAACTATTATGTACCATGATGTTTTAGAACCTAAATGGCTTTTTATGACAAAAAAAAACCTTAGAAATAGAAAGATCTTTTCGAGTAGGTAGAAAATTGTATATAATATACAAAATTCTAAGTTAAAATGAGCAAGTTATGACAATTTTAAGTTGGAATTTCCTTCTATCCGAATTTTAATGCAAATACTAGAATAGAATTAGAAAGTTCAAGTAGAACTTCCACGAAATACTCATTTCAAGTATTTCTTTCATTTAGGTAACAAAGCTTGGGAGGATTCGTATTCAAAGGACTATTACGAGTAAAGAATTTTAGCAAGGATGGTTGAGTGAGTTTATCTCCTACTTTTACATACTTATTTGTACTTGTAGCTAGAGGCACTAGAAGTAGGAAAAAGATAAAAATGGAATATGCATGATAATATTGGTTGAAAGTATACTAAGTATATCAAGATATGAATTGTTGCTAATTAAATTGTGTTTTATTATCATAATGGATGGTCTGCAAATTCTATGATTACCTTTAAATTACCTTAATCACATATTACGAGTTATATTAATTGATTCATGCATATCGTCTAGTTAGTCTCATTTCATTAGCAACTATGCTCGATAGGACAAGAGTATAGTAATGGGGTTCGTGGGAACCCGCAAGTCTGCAAGGATAGGTGAATAGCAGCCTGAAAGAACTATTTAAGGATGGACGAATAGGTTCCTAAAAGAACTATTTCGGGATGGAGCAAGTAGGAGCCCGAAATAATCTACATCGTAGGATTTCAAAGATGGATTTTAAAGAGTCTGAAGCACCTAACCCCAAATAGAGGGGTAAATCCATTCAAGCATATGATCTCTAATAGATCATATGTATTGCTTGCTCACTTACTTGATGCATTATGTATACTTGTTTAATAACTTGTTGAATTTATTAATATGAGTACATTAATCCAAGAATATTCTCACTAAGCTAGTTGAGCTTACACCCCAATAGACTTTTGTTGACATAGGATCGATATCTCTTTTGCCTAAAGACTTCATATACCCGAGTGGAATTATGTTTTGAGACGCTTTTAGGGAAAATCCTTTTAAAGATCTTAGAATAGATTTCCTTTAAAATCTTTTGATTCTAGTATTGTTTCTTTTTGTAAAAGCTAAGTTGATATTTTGTTCTTTGGAGATTTATCAAGGGAATGCCCCTAAGATGATGAAAGGACCATATTCCTATAATGTTGAAGTTAGATATTTATATAGATTTCTTGTATACTATATTTACTATCTCGAACTACACATCCCATCGAAGTCTCCTATTATTATGATATTGCCACCTCTAGGGTATCCTTTGGGACGTGACAACCACCATCACAGACCCAAAACTCACCACCATCGATCACCATGAAATATCTAATAAATTGAATCAAACCTAGAATCGTAACCTAACTCAACTAAAACAAGACATTAACCGCCTCCTTCACTTTGAAAACTCAAATCAGACATAACTCCAAACAAACACAAATCCAAAACAAAAATCGAACAACCAGCTAACAAACCCAAAATCAACTCATCATCGAATGCCCATTAACCAAAATACACCACCGTGATAACAATTGAAAACAAACAAAATCATCGCAAAGTCCAACTCTGAAACCAAAATAATGCCCATGAGAAAGCCACATATAAAACCAAAACATCAAAACTTGAACTCGACATCACACACCCCGGACCTCCAAACTCACCGAAGCCAAAACCGACTCTCAAGTTATTTCTGACAGCCATTAACGAAACCTCCACTAAACAAATCTATGCTTACTAAGCTTAATTGAGAGAGAGACGTGTTTAGACTGAGAGCTAACCCATTTTTCCCCTTTTCGACCTACACGCATATCGAAAGCTCAGCCTTATGTCCTTATTCTCACCAATGTTACCTGTTTGGTTTTTCATTTTGTTTTTTTACAATAATTATTTATTATATTCTTTTTTAAATTCTTTATTTATTCTACGCTATTGCAAATTATTTGTAAAATTCCTTGTACATGGAACCAAAAACAAAATAGTGGAAAAATAGTTATGATACAAGTAGTATAGATATATATATATATATATTAATATCATATGATAGATGCATAGGTATGATATACTTATGACATTGATAGAATAAGTATTTTTGTTGTATCTGTTAGATTTAGGGGCTTTATGGTATAAAATCATTTGCAACTTTAAGATTGCTTTGCATGAATAGGTACTTGTGGGGTGGTCACAATAATAAAAAACTCTTAGGTTTTTCCAAAACAAAAACAAAAAATATATATTTTTGTAAATCTCCTTTCTAAAAAAAAGGACTAAAAATTGAAAAATTGAAAATTAACGTCTTTTTGGCCCATATATTTAGAATTTATAAAGCCCATCCAAAGCCTAGATAACCGTTTAAGTTTTAAAATAGTAGCCCCCATATCAATCAATTTCTAGTTTTTCATGCGAACTAGTAACCGAATTGGAAACTAAACCATTCATTTGGTTTCTAGTTTGCCTATTTTCCAGCTCTAGCCGATGGCGACTCCAATCAAACAACCTTTTGAAATCGAGCTTTTCACAAAACCCTACTAGTTCATTATCGAGTGATCTGTGTTAAGTGGGCTAGGTTTGATATGGATTGGGACCTTTATGAGAATAGGAGCAAAATTCGAGCTTGATAACAAGTATTAGGGTTTTCTTGAAAATTAAAATTATGTTCTTTACTCACCTTGGATATAACTCACCAAGAAATATAAAGGGGGATATAATACTCACAAGTAATTGATATGACTCACAAAACTCACTCGTATTTGTAACTCACCACAATCAAGATTGATTGATAAGAGTTAGGTTTTCAAGAGAAGAACTCTCAAGAGATGTAAATTTCATTCGAAACTAATAATAAGGATGATGATGATGATGATGTTTACAAAAAATGCCTATTATATACTCATAACTTAAGTTAAGGGAAAAATAGTAATAAACAATCAAATGTAATTAAAGATATCTAATAAAATAAAAGAAAAATATCAAATAAATCAAAATGTCAGCGTCATCACTGGTCGAGTCACAACTAGGATACAGATCATAATCTTTATCATTTGATAAAGCTCCATACATATCATGGGCGTGATATGGAACATGATTCTTGCGTCTAAATTCCATCAATATGACTACATGCGGCACATAGGGCATAACCTCCATGACATAAAATTTCACTGTCTTTCACCAACAAAGTCACAGTCGTAATTTGCTCTATCACAAGCTCCATTGCAACCATTATTGACTTGTCTTCCACAATGATGTGATCACCATCCATAGCATGAGTATGATAAGCAGCTAGATTTCCTCGTTTGTCTTTAATGATTGTCACGACTGGTATCACGAACATAACTGACAGGTTTCCTTTGTTTTCTTCATTCTTTTCATTTTTAACACAAATTGATATGTGACCACTTGCATAATGAATTCCATAGCTATAAAGAAAAATTACATTCATCTTCATAAGGCTGATTAGTTAATAGTCTCTGAATTAAGTTCTTCAACCCCTTAGCTTTAGCTCTTGTAATCAAACCTCTAACTTGATTCGCATCACTCATCCTCATCTGTGCTAATGGTCTCTCCTCCAACATTCGTCATCACTCTATGATTAGGAAACTAAGAGGCAATGTGGTCACACCCTTTGCACTTGAAACATTTAACTTAGCAACTTTTTTCCACTTGAAGTACCTATAATGTCTCGCTCATCATCAACTGGGTTGACAATAGCCTTTCCTTTACTAATAACAATCCCACCTCCTCTATTGCTGAACTTTCTAGAAGCCCCTTTATCAATGGTTTTATTATCAGAGGATTAAGACTTCTAAAAGTTATTATAATTACCTACAGATAACTTATATGGATTGCTATGTTGTTGTCTCTCCCACTTAAGGGCTAACTAGATAGCCACTTCAAGTGTATTATACCATTGTAACCTAGCTATACTGGTGATCTCATACTTCAAACCTATGACAAATCTCGTGATTTTCTACTCAGGAGGTTCTATGGCTCCTCTTTGGATTATCAATAATCCAAACTCCCGTACATACTTATCAATACTCTTGCCTCCTAATCTTAATGTATGGAGGCGCATAAAAACTTCTTGCTTAAAATATTCAGGAACAAAGCGCTTCCTCAACACTCATTTCATCTCCTACCACGTTCTAATTTCCTCATCTCCATTTTTCCTACATGTAGATAACAAATTTTTTTTCCCACCATAGAGTGGCATATCCTATAAACTCT
Source organism: Combretum micranthum (assembly GCA_024138025.1). Lineage (NCBI taxonomy): Eukaryota > Viridiplantae > Streptophyta > Magnoliopsida > Myrtales > Combretaceae > Combretum > Combretum micranthum. Next base: position 1,091,943 of record JAMXBD010000236.1, on the reverse strand, counting down.
ACTGCTTCTAATCAAACCTGTGTGTGCTCTTTGATGTCATGACACTCTGAACAACCCTTCCACTTTGTGTTCCCAATTAAGATAGTCATTTGCTAAACTGCCTCCTGCAAAAGAGGGCATATGTAACTTCACATGCTCTAAACAATTAGGTAGTCTAAATCCTCTACCATGGACATCACCATAATCAAAGTTGTCCTCTCTCACTTCACCTCACTTACCATTATTATATGGTGGAGGCGGTATCCTAGCATGTACATTCACTAGATTAGTTTTCTACGTTAACTGTTGAACGTAATTGTGAGAGTAGTGATCATTATGGTCAAATCCTACACCTTCTGTTCCATCATCCGCACATCATTACCATAGACCCCTTTGTTACCTTCATCATTACCATGATCCCCTCTATCATGACAAACTCTCCTACTAACATCATCTTGGAAATTCCCATGAACTCTTTCATTCAACATCTCTATTATGTGTAACAGTTAATCTAAACCAACAAACCCTAGTTTTGATATCAAACCTTAATGTTCAATTAAAACCACAATACAACACCCAATACACAATCCAAACAATAACTTAATATCGAATTCACAACCACACATCAATCACCACTAATAAAAACCCAATAACATAACACGACACAAACCCTAGTTAAACCTATTCTTGTAGTAGCAATAAAAATGATACGCCTAGGAGGAAAATCACTAAGGTATTTACAATCACACTATATAATTGAGTCATAATTCTTGAAGTGAAAGTTATGGTTTATATGTATAATAGGATAGATAGAATTAACTTACTAGATATTATGCACTAATAAGTGATTACAACATTTAAAGACCTATTGAAATGGATCACAATAAATCTTGTGCACACTCACCATAATAAAAGATGATTTGATTGATAAAAGAAAAGAAAGTGAAAGTACCACAAAGATAGTTTCAACAGGATTCAAGAGGTAAAAGTCATAAGTCGTCTTTTGTAAGGCAAATGACTATTTATATAAGTCCCATAAACTAATTAAAATAAATAAAATAACATGAAATTGAAAAATAAATAGTCGTTTGTTACTTGCAATTGTTGTACTATGAGTTAGTGGTGAGCTAGTTTGTGAACTTATGTTTTCCTTAGCTAAATCAAAGCATGAACAAGCTAGTACAAAACACTACCGATGAGTTTATACATCTTTTCTTTATACATTTGCTTTGACTTTTCCTCCTTCATGTAACTTGGTTGATACCAACAAATTATATCCAACATAACCATGATCATCTTGTAATTTAAAGGTAAAAAAAAAAAAAAAAACTTCTTTTCTTTTGGCTCCAACCTATTTGTAAGTTCTCGAAGTGTAAGGTTCTACAAATCCATAGCTTGTGCTCTACTAATCATTCCCTCAAACTAATTCCCATCACCAATAAACCTTTGGTCAATCCTTTGCCTTCACTAACTTTGCCCCATTTGGGCGATCTTAAGAAGCCTTGTTAAGGTATTAACAAGCTTATTTTGTAGGGTTTAGTCTAGGATTGTGGACTTACTGATCAGGGAAAGTGGAGCAATCAACTCATTCATCAAGATTCAGGAGATGTATTCATAAGTAGTAACTTATAAAGAGATTCTTATAACTTGGTTAACATATCGATAAAAAATATTGTACTTTTCTTTATTAATGAAATGATAGTGTTATATTTCACTTCTTTGAATCTCGATTGTTCCTTTTCCCATTTCTTTTATATATGTGCTTATGTGTGCTTACTTGTCACCTCTTACTAAGTAATCCCTTAGATCAGGTTCACTAAAAATAACGTTTTGTGGGTTTCCCTTGGATTCAATCCACAATTTGTGAACACTTCACCGAACGTAATTGACTTCCATCTTATGTAGGCACCTAGAGAAGCAACTAAGTGCAATATTTGCCTCATTCATAAGTGCTTTACCATAGGCATCATGTATTACTTGGCTTATGTTTTAGTGCACCTAAATGCCTAAAGACGTACATGGTTTAGGGTTCCCCTAAATTTGGCTCATACTCGCAAGCACTTTAGTAAGGCTACATACTACTCGGGTACGGGCACTCAAAGAGGCAACCTAAAGATTCCTCATATTAGGCATAGAGTTATGCGTGTTTCACTAAGGAAGTGTTTATTAGTTGAGTTTAAGCATTTGAAGAGGTAACCTAATGAAGTCCCTTAAATTCAGTTCATACCCATAGGTACTTCACTGAAGGATGTGTTTGTTAGTTTTCTTCAAGCGCTTGAAGAGGCATATTGTCAAAGGCTCTTATATTCAGTTCCCACTTGTGAGCACGTTACCAAGGGTTGTGGTTGTTAGTGGACCCTAGGAATCTAAAGAGGCAGCCTCAAGGACTCCCTCGAATTCAACTTACACTTGTAGGCACTTCACTTAAGGTTACCCTCTAAAAGGTTGATGTAGGAAATTTAGATGTCAATCTAGAATTAACTGGGTTGGCACCATGGTGACCATAATATATGTAGGATTGTGATAAACCTAATTTATTCCTAATTTAAAAAGTGCTAAATATGCTTTTTATTGACCATTTTAATGGATGATTTTGTGAAAATAGCACTTGAAATCTTTATAATTTGATTTTAGATCTTTAAGATGTTAATTTTGAGAAAAAGGAAGGATTTTACAAAGTTTCATTAAGATTAGATGTCATTTGGGCAAGAAACAAGGGAAATTTATGAACAACACGGGACCGGAGAAGCTAAAAAATGAAAGTAGAAGGACATGGGATAGGACACAACTATGTCCTATCTCTTGTCATTCTCAGGAAAGTGAATTTTCATATATAAAAAGTTACATGGGATAAGATACGATTGTGTCTAACCTAATGCTCTATTGTTTTAGGAAAATGATTTAAAATTGGAAAGCTTAAGTTATTACTTGAAGGAAAAGGCAATTTGAGATGTTTTCAGAAAGACTTGAAAACATCAACTTCTATGTTTATGAGCCACTTGCCTAACTTGAAGATTTAGTTTCCTAGTTTAAAGACATTACTTGCCGATCAAGGAGTGGAGCACTTTCCTATTTCTCAGACATTGACCTTCCAATTTTAGAAGGTGGAAACTTCCTTTTCAAGGCTTTGAAGACCTCTATAGAAAGAGAAGAACCCATGACAACCAATGATATAGACACTTACATGTATACTATCACATTATTTTGATAATATTAGTTATTAGTCAAAATTATGCTTCATGCAAGTTGTAAACATGGGATCATGGTTTGTTCTTTATCTTTTATGTTATTATTACTTCTGCTATAAAGAAGTAAGCTATTAGTTTAGATTCTTAAGAACCTTAAGTTGTTTAAGTGATTAGATTTTATTGTTTCTAATATATTTATTAATTTCTTAAATTTGATTGTGTTGTGTTTCATTGCAAATCTTGAATTAATTGCCCATAATGTTAATTTTTTATTAGATTTCATACAAATTAATTGAAAGATTGTTTGTGTGAATAGATATGCAAAATTGAAAAGAGTTGCATGCAATCTTATTTATAGGATTGACATAAATTTTCAAGATTAGGGTTAAACTAATATAGAAATCTGAGATTATTAATGTTGTCTTAGGGATTTTAATGATATAGAAATTTCAATTAATCAATCTTGGATAAAAATTCAATAATCTTGAAAAAGATATTAAATAATATTAGGAATTCCTACCATTTAAGAATATCAGCAATAATATTAGAATTATATTTAATAAGATCACGTAACACTAAGTAGTGATTCAAAATCTAAATGTCTTTGCAATATGGTTAATCTTTAGAAAACTTGACTTATAACTTGTGGCTTATAAATAGTATAATATTACTTGACTCATTCGGTTTTGTAGGTTAAACAACAGGAGAATAGTAAGTATTAGTAATCTTCAATCCCTGTGGGAACAATACTCATACTTGATTCCTATATTATAGTATTGATAGGTCTACTTGCTTATATACAATCATAGCTAGGATTTGAGAAGAGATTTTAAGTTGTTATTAATTTTTTATTAATATTAATCCAGATCAAATCGCTCCTTCATAGGGATAATTGGAAAGATAAGAAAAACAATAAGTTCATTGGAAGTGAACAAAGTTCCATTTCAAAAATGATCATGCATATATATATATGATGGTATAATGAAACATAATGACACAATGGAATACAATGCAAAGAAACATACCAACATAGGACTTAAACACTTTACATAAAAATATTTTATGAGGGTACTAGCGTTTCAAGTCTTTAGGATGAGCTATATATTTAGTCAGTCAAGTCTATATACTCCATTACCCAAGTTTTCCACAACCCTTCTCAAATCTTCTCAAATTAGGTCTTCTAAACATGGTAATCTGCCATATATAATATCAAGACTTAAGAATAACTACCCTAGTCACGCGAAAGTTTCAGTATTACATGTAAGGTATACAACACGGTAATAGGAGACGTTATTGGAAAGTGTGGTTTAAGTAAGTAATAATGAGCATACAAGTATCTAAAAATAAAGTTAAGCATTAATGACAATTTAATAGTCCATTACATAAATCTTAGGGCCATTCCCCTACTAAATTCCCAAGGATCACATAAAGTTACTAGTTTTTACTCTTTATCAAAAGATTTTAAAGGAAGTCTATCATAATCTTCAAGTAGATTTCTCCCAAAAACTTCCCAAAAAGAAAACTTATCCGGATATGGTGAGACCTCGGGTATAGGAACATATGGCCCTACGTATACAAAAATCTATAAGGGTGTAAGCTTTATGAGCTTAGTGAGAATAAAGCCAATGATCATACTTAAAACAAGACAACAACCAAGTTTATTAAACAAGCAAGTGGAATGCAACAAACACGTGAGCATACAAGACATATGATTTTTTGGTAATCATATGTTGACTGAATTTACGCCCTTCATTTAGAGTTACGTATTCCAGCCAGTTACGATCAACATTTCTTTAAAAACCATTTTTGTAGATTTATCAGCTACTATTTGCCATAAAAAAAAATGTAGTTCTTACTGACTCCTACTCGCCATCGATTGGTAGATTTTACCGGCTCCTACTCACCACATACAAATACTACCGGTTATGCCATCCACTATTATCATACACTTATCCCACTAATTGTATAATAGCAAATGTAATGTGACTTAATGAATGGTGTGCATGTATCAAATTTTTATTTAAATTCTAGCCATCTTAATTTCAATTTCTTGTAAGTGATCATCCATAACCAAATACTTCAACATGCTAGTAGAATCATACAACTCATATAAGCAATTCATGGCTTGATATGCTTAAAGTTCTTTCATCAACATTATCATCACATGCATCTTCAATTTTATCTTTTCTTAAGTCTAGTGCTACTATGCTACAAGCACAATTATAAGTATGAAAATAAGGTAAGTAAACTCACTCGGCCATAGTTCGATGATACTCCCTTAATCGTAATAATCCCCAGGATAGTACACGTCTTCCTCCTCATTTCCTAAACAAAGGAAATATCCAAAATGAGTATTCCATGGAATTTCAAGTCAAAATTTCTAATTCTATTCTCTAGTTACGGTAAAATTCGCATAGGTGGAAATTCCAACTTAAAATGACCATAACTTACTCATTTTAACTTAGAATTTTGGTATATTATATATCGTTTTCTACCTACTCGAAAAAATCTATCCATTTCTAAGGTTATTTTTGTCGTAAAAAGTTGTTTGGGTTTTGAAACCATAAGGTTCAGAATCATCACAAAAATTCTAGTTTTCGAAACACAAGTTTGTAAACTTTTCTTTATCCAAAAATCCTTGTACCAAAATGTAGATATTAGTATAGTTGGAAAAAAAATCCTTTGAATATATATATACATTGACTCATATCATATGCATGAATTTAGTGAGGTTGTCTCAACAACGATTCTTGCAAAACAAGGTATCCTAAAAGTAGGAAAAGCAAAGCTTTGAAAATTTTCACTTGGTTTGTTGGAAAAATTTCTTGAATCATTTTAACTGGGTATTTCCTCCTTTTAATTCTATTTGTTAATCTTCAGAAATAATTAAATTTGTTCTAAAAATAATTTTTAGTCTTTTTAAGATTCTTACAACTTAACTTCTAGGAGTTGAAATTGTAGCTCCCAAGTATTCCTTGATAATGGTTAAGATTTATCAAAGTTTTCATATTCTAGTTTTTCCTAAAGTCCATTTTATTTTAATAAACAATGATTTCCTAAGTTGTTTACTAATTTTATTTCTTAAGAAAAAATTTTATTTATATAAAAGAAACTTTCTTAATGATTTTACAAATCTCGTTTAATCCTTAATGTTCTAGAGTGTTGTTGAAATTTTCACAAGGAAGTTTAATGAAACCTTTGCTAATCAAGAATTTTGAAATCCTAAGTTTCTAAAGAAAACTTTTTCATTTTATCGTTTTGAAAAAAGTATGTGTGATATATCTACTTTATGTATCATTTGTTGAAATTCTTATGTTCTATTATTACTAAAAACTTGTGATGAGCTTATCTAGGTTTTAGAAAAGATTTGTTAAGATAGATTCCCAAGTTTTTATGGAAAAATCATTTCTTAAGTGACAAAAGTTTATTTTTTGAAAGGAGTTCTCATCTTCTTTTATTTAAGAAAATCCCCTTTTTATTTTTGTTGAGACAATATCAATATGTTCATGCATGAACATGAATATATAGTCATGAGAAATAGAACAATATATCATAATAAGATAAGATATCTATAAGAATTAATAAGAGCATAATATTAAAATCAAGTATTAGGAACCTTAGTTTCATCAAGGTAATCTGGTTAAGTATTGAGAGCCTTAGCTTCATCAAAGCAACCCGGGACTAAGAATAGACTAGTCGTAAAAAAAAATGAAAAAGAAAAAAGAAAAGAAAAGAAAAAGGAAAAATAATAAGAGCAAGTTAGAGGATGTTAGTGAGCATTTAGGCTCTAAAAATATATAGGTATACATATATTTAATAATATATATAGAGTTAGATTAGGAGTATAATCACAATAATAATAACAACATGATATGATAATAGCAAAATAACAAATTGGAATTCTTGGCATGTGCAAAAACAAAACATGAACATGTTGTTACTTCTACAACTCATGTGAGTTTCAAGAAACAACACCAAGGTCATGTTAAGTTACATGATATGGGTAAATGAATAATGGTAGAAGTTTATCTAAGAGTATTTTTGAGTTGAATGAAAATGGTAGATGAGTGCGGTATTATGTGAATAGATGGTTTATGTATAGTGAAGAATTTTGGAAAAGATTGAATGGAAGAGAGTTTTAGCAGAGAGAATTTGTAGAAAGAGAAGTTATGGAGAAATTTTGAGAGAGTTTTGTTATGTAAAATAAGTGTGTGAAAGAAATTGAAGGAGAAGGGGTATTTGTAATAAAATAAATTGAAAAAGAAACATAATTGGAGATAAGAGAAGATGGTGTGCGCAGGCCATGAGTGAGAGAGAGAGAGAGAGAGAGAGGGGAGGGGGGTTGGGGGGGAATTGATTTTATTTGTTGTTTTGTAATAAAAAGTAATTAAGATGTAAAGTATAGTATATGTGAAATTGTATTGGAAATGTAAAAAGTAGAAAATAGATGTATAGGTAGTAAGAATATATTGTAAGATAAAGTAGAGATAGGTGAATAGTAATAAATAGTAAAATAGGATAATGAATAATAAACAAGATTAATAATATACCGATAGTAAAGAAAATATGTGTATAATTGTGATATCTATTATTTTTAGCTACCGAAAAATTATGGAACTTATATTTTTGAAATCCTTGTATTATTTCGGACCTAACGTTTTTATTGGAATATTTATACTACTTCGAGCCCCGGGACATGCTTTTTAAGAATTGATCCCATTCGAATCCAAAATACACTAAAAATTAGCAAATATGATATTTTTAAGCCTTCTAATATTATTGCGAACTACTGTCCATAATTATTTTAATTTCGTTATTTAGGGTTTAAAAATACGAGATTGCCGGATTTAAACACTAGTGTTTATTCTAGTCTTTTGTTGACTTTTAGGGTTTCAGATTGATCTTTAATTCTAAGGCTAAGCATAAACTTAACAAAATTTCAAGGGTTTACACCTCCTACTGGCCCCATTCCTCTTTGTACAAACAATAAACCATACATTGATATTCGACTCATCAACATGATACTTGTAGTGATGCTCGTTGTTGATGTCTTTGTGATATAGATGAAATTAAACTTCTAGCATATAACATTCCATTCTTCAACTCATCACCAAAGCTTAAATCTTCTAAGGATGAGATATTTTCTTTAAATGTTATGTAACCATCAATGCCATCTATCCTACTAATAAATGGAATTGGATCATCAAAAGACATGTGAGGTAGCTAAATAATGGGAGAGTTAAGCACGACAATGTCTAGTGAATCACGAGCTTAAAGATTATCATATATGGTAAATTACACAAAAATGTCACAATGTTTGGAGGTAGGTTCATTTAAGATCACAACATTTTGATTAGTTCATTTGAGGTAATAAAATTTAAGGAAGTGGATCAATTGAGGTCACTATTAACATGTGTTATAACGTGGCAAATCTTCTGAGTTTTAATTAAAATTCTCTCCTGTTGGCACATGACAACAATGGCCTCAATTAACTCACTTCTTTAACATTAAATAAACTAATTAAACATTGTAACCTCAAATGAACTTATCTCTAAACATTGTGACCTTCTAGTGTAATTTACCCTTATCATATATGTTTATCTCAAAAATTAAAGTTGCACTCTCTACATATACTAAGACATCATTTGAATGGAATCATGCAGGGTTACCTTAATCTCCCTCTCAAAATCATCTCCAATCAACAAATCTTCTTCATTTATATATTACTCATTAGTTTATTTATGTATTAAAAAAGAATTTACAAATTGTTTCACTTGCAAAAAAATGGGGTATAACAATCCCATCAAATATACTCTATTTGTGAGTTATGGCAAAGGTGCCACATAGCATGATAAATAGCTTTTAAATGCACAACATAACTCTTTTTTTAGTGAATTTAAAAAGCCCCTCTACACCTTCACCATTAGTGATTAGCATCAATAGAAATTTCAATCCTTCACATTCATTATAAACTACCAATTTTCTAAAAAGACCTCCACATGACAAATGCTAGGATCAACTCCAATCGTCATACATATTTTATGTAGCAATCTTGTATACCCCCATCCGCTCTTACTTTAATAGTCCTTAGTCATCCTTGTTATTTTTATCTTGTCTTGTCTAAGTAAATTGTTATCATGGGCATATATTGCAGTTCTAACATGATTTGTCATTTCCATGGCTAATAAAGGCATATTATACTCACTTTGTATTAAAAAAATTGTGCTAAATCGTTATTGATTTTATAGAAATATTAAGGAATTGGTACTTAAGTACATTTATTCTGATATTTTAGATCTTGAAGGACTTATAATGCAAACACAAGAAATTGAGAAGAGTTTTATGCAAATTTCGAGAAGAGAACATCTAAGGCTATCCATTATGGAAGGTAGGCTGTCAGCCTTCATCATAGGACAAGCAACACCAACAATATCACAAAAAGGCCTCCAGCTTTCATTACAATTCAACATCAGCCTTCATTCAATCAATGTACACCGACTACTGGGAAGATAAAGGCCACCGGCCCTTGGTTGGCCTACATCAAGGTCACCCTCAATGCCGCTTCAAAGCTACCATCTTTCTTAGTTTAGAAATGAATTTTACAAAGAAAGCTGGCCAATTTCAAATCAAGGCCATCGGCCTATGTCCCCTGTGTCTTCAACATATAAATACTCTCGTAGATTTTGCAGAAAGGGGAGAAGAACCCTAGGATGAATTTAAACCTATTTTCCTTTTCTCTTAGATACATATTAGGGCATAGACGGTAGTTAGCTTTTTCTTTTTATTTTGATTAAGGATCCACACCAGGATCAAGTGGGAAACATCAATTGTACTTGGATTTGAGAACAAAATTCTCTCAACAAGGTGATTTCATTCTTTTCTTATAGTCATTTTATGGATGATGTTCAATACTTGTTTTCTTTATGCTTAATTAGGGTTTTGAGTGTATGATTTGAATTGTTTGGTTGATGATTTTTACTGTTGATTGAATTGTTGCTTGTGTTCATGTTGTTGATGCTAATTCACCAATCGTGTGTTTTGGATTGAATTTGGAGCGCATGTTAGCTTAGGATTGTAATTGGAAAATTCATTTCTAATTAATTATGTGATTAGCTAATTTGGATTACAAATCACATAAACATATGGATTGCAATCCAATTAGGATTTGGTAAATTATAAGGATTAGTCAATTAATCATTTTCCTTGGAGTAAGGAATATTGGTTGGTTAATTAAGGTAATCACTTTCTTTAGAAAAAGAAGCTTTTACCTAGTGCTTAATTGCTTGAATATAATAAACCTAGCAGCAATTTAGATTTGCTAGTGTACTTTTGTCAATAGTATACATTTAATTGATTTACAGATATGTTAGCTCTTAACTTAACTCAATTACAAGTATTGGAAATCTCATATTTTTGTAGATTATTTTATCTAAAAATCCAAAAATATAATCTTTTTTATTTGCCTAGCTTCAATTGGGACTAATACAGCTAAGAGCAGTCCTCATTCTCTGTGGACATGACTCGATACTCATCAAAATTTTATTACTACACACTCACCTAGTACACTAGTCGGTATATATCTGTGCATTTAAAGGAATTTAAAAAGAGATTAAAACGAGTTTTAAAAAGCATATATAAAAAAAGCATAATCAACAACTTAACTCACACTTACAATAATTGACCCAAAAACAAAACCTACATAAGTTCTTCATCCTTTCTTTATATCTTTACCAAAAATATAGAAAAACCTCTAACCTCTTCTCTTACTAATACTAGGTGCTTAACTTTATGCGAAAGATATGTTATAAAGCCTTCAACTTATGTTTATCCTATATTCAAACAAATCAACTTATTTTATTTTGTCATTCGCACAATTTATAGAGAGATAATTATTGAGCCTGGATTTTTCATTTCTTGTTTCATTTCTTTTAATCCAATCCATATTAAACCCAAACTCATTTAATACAAACCCTTGACTAGGAATTAAAAGAAATTTGATTTAAAAAAAAAAAAAACATTTTGGAGTCACCACCAGATTGAAATCGGGAAAAAATTGTAAGTTAGGATTAATGGGTTGGTTGATCCTAACTTAGCCACTAGTCTGCAAAAAAATTGATTTAAACACCAATTTGACAAACCAGAGATTTTTTTTATTCAGGGGCTATGCTATTAAAATCATATGGTTATCACTTAAAATTCATAAATTAAAATTTTATCCTTTTAATACTAAAAAAATAAAAAATATTCAAATATACAAATCATAGTATTTACAATTTTACTTACAAATTGATGATAAAGTCATTTAATATTTACAATTAATTAATTAACTCAAGATTTATAAAAACACATGATGGAACAAGAAAAATAATTTTATTTAAAAATAATGACAAGTCAATTAATGATTACAAGAAAGAACAAATTAGATGTATTTACAAAAAGAATATGATGGAACAAAAAATAATTTTTTCAAATTTTATGTTGCTCCGGAGGTGCCTACGGTCACTAATCAAGATCATACAATACGTAGTTCTTTTCAGAAAATTTTAATTTGTTGGTTTATTTTAGATTTTTGACTTCTTTTCATTTTAGGTTCTTTAAATTTTAAGATTTTAAAAGAAAATCAAGAATTTTTAGATATAAACCTACAAGCTATCAAATTCATTTGTATTTTAAAAAGAAAACTAAATTTTTTCTAAGTGACAACATTTTACATGCATGTTTCCTTTTTTTTTTTTCATTTTTTCCTTTTCATAATAATAATAATAATAATATACCCTTACTTGGGTCGGAGTTAGAGCTGGAGTTGGGCTCGGGTTAAGTCTAGAGCTCCAATCGGAGTGGGTTATTTGCCACAATCATAGTCATGAGTCAAGCACACATAGTTAAAAATCTACATGAACAATGTGTTAGAATTAGTAGGTTTGATACACCCCAAATCCAACTCACTCAATAAACAAAATAACTTATATAAAATTTGGGATTAAGGTTTATGTTGTGTTTTAGGTTTAATAATATCTAAGATATGGATGATGCTATTAACAAATGTGACTTACCATTAATAACTCAAACTACGCTCAATCTAATTTGATATAATGCATGAATTAGTTCTAGTGGGTTATTTGCCACAATCATATTCAATCGATAATAACTAAGGCTTGCTCTTCAAGAGAAATAATATAATAATATTCGACTTATGATAATGTGACATTACATCATAGGATATTATATGACCCCTTTAAAAATGGCAAAATTATAAACAATATAAATTAAAGGAATATAATTAAAATAGAAAAATAGATGCATGGCCAAAGAAAGCCACACATTGGGCCACTACCCGTATCAAGGGCCGTGAAATTCTTTGTAGAGTCATCACTAGATGCCACACCTTAGGTCATATGCTATATTAGGGGGTATGGTATGCTTTAAGGGAACTTTGATGAGTCTTACAACCTATGTCGTGGACCATATCTCGGATTATGGACTTCTTCATAGGTAAAATTGGATCCACAGAGTAATGGCTACAACCCATCATGTGGGTTGTGCCTACCTAAGGGATATAACTTGCCCATGCCGAGGGCTCTACGGCCTTAGGCATAGCCTACGCCTTAGACCATGGGGTTGCCTCCCCACTTAAGCTAAAGTTCATCCTCTAATTCCCCTCATTTCCTCCCTCTTCTTGTTGATCTTTTTCAATCAACTCATCTTAACAAGTCTTGATTAAGCTCATACTCAAGTTGCCTTCTTGGTAATCCTCAACAAAATGAGTTTCCTCCTCATTGATAGATTTGGTATGGATTCTTTGGACTTATCCTTTAATCCGTCTCACTAGTGCTCTCATGACAAAACCTTGTGGTTGATTCCTACTATTACCTTTAAGGATTTAAAGATTTGCCTTCGAATCATGTGGGTGAAAGATCTCCAAGCGACAACCTGCATCTAAAATCAATCTAGCAAACTTTGAATGGTGTGCAAGTTCCTATAGAAAAGAGTTGATATAAAAAAAAAAAAAAAAGAAGTGATATCCTCACAAGTGGGTTTAAACTCTGTCAGTACTCTATTGTTTCTTTTACACTCGTGTTTGAGGTGTTTGGTTCTCAACACCTTCTCATGAATAGCTCTTTCACTCTTTCTATATTAATGAAGTTCAACACAAGTATTAGGTTTTTATATACCCTAATTTATGGCAAAAAATTGTTCATTCACTCCCCTTTTCCTCTATCTCCCACATTGATTCCAACCCTTCGTATAGTAGTAATGGTATAACAAGTGTCATGGCTCCTCCAGACAACATTTTAATCAACTTTCATTATTACAAGTCCTTTTTAGTCTATGACAATACAATCTACTATCCTTTCAGTGCTCAAGTAGTTGTCATAATCTGCTAACAAATGATTCATTACCATGATAACAATAGTACAACATTCTCATCTAGTCCATGGAAAGTCATGGTATATTTCATCAACACGCATACCTAGTAGTAGAATGAAGTTACATTCCAAGTCACTAATAAGACAAATTACTCATCATAGAGCTAGGAAAATACTCAATTATCTTTTAGTGCAAGTTGTTTGTCACATCCACCAGTACTATTCACATTCCATGACATACAACCGCCAATAGGATAATAGTTAATTATAGTTTGCACATTCTTCACTCTAATTCTGGTAGTGTAACAACATCTCTTTATAATATAAGACATAGATGATAGGATTTTTTCCATGTTTTCACTAAGTAGAGAAAATTTATCAATAATGGTCTCACTTGGAAAACTGTATGCCATCAATATGAAGTGAAGATCATGTTTAGAAACACTCTATGTTACTTGGCATGTCTTTCTAAAAGAGTCATGGTCGTAGTAGTAACGTGAATGTGTAAGCCTTCAAGAAACTCATCGAGGCTCATCACTGGTAAATTAAAGGTTCTCGAATCCCTAAATCCTAAGCATAACCCTTTTGTTCATAGGCTTCATTAGCTCTTCTACTTTCAGTACTAGAATTAATGTTTCTCTCTATTCTAGATATGTCGTTATGTTGGTAGCATCTATCCATAACACTACTAGACTAGTAGCCAGCTGCACTAGAAATAATAGTTGTAATGGCCAACGGAAAACTCAGTAATATCATGCCACCTGCCAATTAAATGCTAGAATTATGCAATAAGGTATAGCTTGCCACCTGTACACAACTATCTCTTCCACTACAATACAACACCAGATCATGACACTCTTCTAATATACATAATCATCCATAATATTTCATTGAATGTCAACAAATATCTCAAGCATCTTCACAAACTAGATATGATCATAACATCTATAAATGCCTCCTAATCTTAATAATGGGTTAAGATGACACAACTGAAAGTGTAGAATCACATTATGATAATACCTGAAATCATTGGTAGCTCTTTGTGTAAGTGGAAATGGTACTAAGTTAGGTACCTGAAGATTGCACCATGACCTTTCTAGTTCTCCTCTTAACACTTATGAAGCTAGATTAACCTCAATACTGCATATCTCACCAACTGCATCATCTATCTCTTCTATGCTTTCGTCCTCTTTACACACTTCAATAATTTTAGCGACCCCCTTTATAACCACATCTACTTGTTCAACATAGCTCTCTAATAGATCCTTTGCTATTGCCTCCTTTAGTAGGTTCGTTTTCTCCACAACATTAGCAATGGTAAGAGACATTACTACCTTTAGCATCGCCTAGATTGCAAACCCTTAGAATTTACGATAGACTTATAAATAAGTTATAGGATCATATTGGAAATTATAACCCTAGAAGTCAAACTAAGTCAACCATTAGATCAAAGAAACCCTATATAAGATCATCCAACCTCTAGAACCCTAAAATATGAAATAAAAATTAAAAATCAAATGAATTCAAATTATGAATTGTAAATATAATATAAACCCTAAAAAGATCACATACTCCAAAAGTTTGATCGTTACAAACTTTTTCGGGATCAGTTTCTATATCCGACCACCAACACACAAAACAAGATAAAATTTTCTAACAAACAATTCATACTATAAAAACATTAAGAAGTCTATAAAATACTAGATAAAAATTTTTCAGGTTATAAAAACGTCAAACATAGCTCATATAAGCATACTTTATCTCTACAGGTAAATTATTTGTCATTTTATTATCACTATTTACTCCAATTTTTTGCTTTTTGCAGTTACTTAATTTAGCTAATTTGTCCCTATAATGTTATGCCTACATCTTACAAACAATAACCTATTTTCTAAATTTCTATATGAAAGTCAACACATTACTTTTCTTTACTATTTTTCTCTCCCTCTCCCTGTCCCTCCCCCCATAAGGCCTGATGCCGTAAACAACCATCACTCCCCAAACATGTATCCTCTATCCAATTTCTTTTTCTATTTATTATTCACACATTAATTCACTAATTTCCCTCTATATATACCCCTCTCTTCATATAATTTTTCACTTTACATCTTCACTCTTTCAAGCTTTTTCTTTTTCTCTCAAAGCTCTCTTCCCCTCTCTTTTTCCTCTAGAAACCCAAAAGCCACATACCTCGCACCCCGCCTTCCCCCGTGAGAGGGACCCAATATATTCAAAGCATTCCCTAACTCTCAACATGGAGGGCGTGAAATCCATTTTATGTACTATTTTCGGTAGATCGTACGTATATGTGAAACATATGTTTGATGCATTTCATATGCTCGGATAAATGACTTATTTGTTTGGTTATAGGTACGATGTTGCAAGGATTTATCACTAAACATGTTGTAGCTTAACCCCAAATAGGTTTTTGATGCAGGGTTACATGTGGGCTACTCTTAGGGATCTAATGGATGAGTCAAGCACGGGTGACCATTAGAGCTTTCGAAGGAAATTTACTTAAGATTTTGATAATAGATTTCCTTAGAAAATCTCTTATGATTTTAAATGCAAATTTAAAAATTTTCAATTGAAGACAATTTATGACCTTATTAGGGAATGTCCTTTAGAATTGTAAGACCTTTATTTTGATGTAGTTATGATAGTATTTTCTTGCATGTTCTATTACTATTATCTTAAATTGTCCAACTCCACTGGTGTTTTATCTTTGTGTAAGTAGACCTTATACCAATATCAAAGCTTCCGAGTGACTATGGTAGTTATTCTCTAGTTTTAATATTGTGGACGATGAACTGTCACGTTTAAGGCGCCCTTTGGGGCCTGATATAGATAACTTCTCCTAAGCTTAGGAACCTTAGAGCATTAACATTTCTAGTAATGTCGTAACTCAAAATCTTAATGAATCTGGTGATGGTGCGCACATGAGGCTCATTTAATTCACGCCTCAAGAGGATCTTGTATTCATGGGATTATTCTCATAACACTCACGTGTTCTTGCTTCAACGCCAACAATCATTCACACCTTTTGTCTTGGTAGTAGGATGGAACAAGTTTTCTTCTCATTAGCCTCCTCATATGATCTCATGCAATGTCTTCATGGTATCTATTTACTGTCCATTGTAACACAACACTTTGCCACCGCAATTTAGTGATGCTGATAAGTATCTTAGCAATTGCACGTCCCACTCCATTACTAAGATACAAAAATTCTTTAACAACACAAGTTAACTGAAATTCCCAATCAAAATAATTTCTAAGAGATCCACATCCATCGAGCTTAGGTATGTTCATTTCCATCTCCTTTAATGTTGCCACTCTAAGATTAATCCCATGATAATAATGACTACCCATAATTCCTTTTGAGCAATTTCATTAGAAAAACTAGTGTATCTAAAATAGTCCCCACTTTGAATGCAACTCCAAGTATACAATATTCCACTACTACAACAATAAAACTCAATGCTTTAATAATATGGATAAATAGCACAATACAATATCAATCACTACTCCATTAAACCACTACTAATTACAAAATGGTTTAGGCAATTTGTTGAACACCTTATATGCGTACCCTTAACTCCGTAGTAATAAACTATAAACAAGGCCACAACTCTACTATGCTTCCACTACAACGAGAGATATCATACTACTTGAGTTTCTACTTTCCTACCCATAGCCAAAATACCAATTAAATAACAACCAAGCACTTTACACTACTTACCTTCATGCCATACAATTGACTCTCATCATAATGTGAGCTCTAATACCAAGGTGATATGTCCTAAATCTAGCTCACTAAATAAAGGGAGTAACTTTTATAAAATTTAAGATTAAAGTTTATGTTGTGTTTTAGGTTTAAAAATATTTGGGATATGGATGACAATATTAACGAATGTGACTCATCGCTAATAACTCGAACTACACTTTCTTTAATTTGATGTGACGCAAAAATTAGTTCAAGTGGGTTGTTTGCCACAATCGTATTCGATTAATAAGAACTAAGGTTTGCTCTACAAGAGAAACGATATAATAGTATTCAACTTATGATAATGTGACATCATATCATGGGATATTTATATGACCCACCAAAAATGGCAAAATAAGAAATAGTATAACTTAAAGGAATAAAATTAAAATAAAATAAAACAAATAAGTGCATGACTAGAGAAGGCCATACCTTGGGCCATGGCACGTATCAATGGGTGTGGAATTCTCTATAAAGTTACCGATTAATGCATACTTGGGGCCATGGGTTGTATTAGGGGGTATGGTATGCTCTGGGGGGACTTCAAAAAGTCTCAAACCCTATGCCACAACCCGTATCTCAAGTTGTAGTCTTCTCTATAAGGAAACTTAAATCCCCAAGTTAATAGCCCCAGCTTATATTGCGAGACGTGCCCACTTGGGGGGTATTCCCTTATCCATGTCGAGGGCTCTACAACCTTAGGCACTTATCCCCCCACATGAGTCGAAGCTCATCCATTGCTTCCACTCCTTTCCCTCCTCTTCTTGGCGATTCTCGTCAACCAAATGATCTTCATAAGTCTTGATTAAGCTCATACTTGGGTCTTTGGTGCATCCTTGGTAATCCTTAACAAAATGAGTTTCCTCTTCATCGATGAATTTGGTATGGATTCTTCTAACTCAACCTTTAGTCCCTCTTGCTGGTGCTCTTGTGATGGAATCTTAAGGTTGATTGTTGTTAAGGTTTATGAATCTAAGTGTTATAATGTGGAGTGAGAGAGATTTTAATATGTATGGATGGGAAAGAAGGTAAGAAACAATATAACTTAATAAAATTGTGTGACCAAGTGTATGGTTTGATTAAGGCAAAATGCAACATTTCATTTAAGCAAAGTGCTTAGGGATGTAAAGAAATTATCTATTGACATGGTGTTGTTAGTTGCATCTCTAATATACCAAAAGATGCATTTATTGCTTGCTAAGTTTAAATTACAATATCCTATTTCCTTGCACAATCCCAATATTGTAATACTTCTATTATTTGTACATATTATATGCAAATAAGATTACCTTTTATTAATATGTAGATTAATTTATGTGTATTGTTAATATTTGATATATGTTTTATTCACTTTTGATATTGTGTTTAAAAAGTTTAGATTTTTAAATTTATAAAAAATTAATTTTACTCTTTACCCTCTAGTATTCTAGGGCAAAGGAAAAAAAAAACATTTTATATGATTATGAAAATACCACTATGACAAAAATAATTGCAGTTTTAGACAACTTGAACTTGTTTTTTAAAGAGATAAGATCAATAGAATTTTATTGACATTGTCTTTTGAAAAGACGAGTTCAATGGGGCATATATACATGGTAGACTTCTTCTTTCTCATTTCATCACTTTGAAAATATTCCCCAAATTAAAGAAACCCCAACCTTGATTCCATTGCCCTAAGTTGACGAATTTACAATTTCACTCAAAAGTACAATATTTTTTGCTCAAATATGAAGTTACCATCCATGGAATTTTTTTTATTTTGTAACTTCCTTCAAGCTCAATTTTAGTACTTTTAGCTGACATTTGCACGTATTTAAGTAAGTCGTTCCACTCTTTCTGTTGCAATATCTTTGGTATTTAAGACAATGATTGATTTTATCAGTTTTTTACATGGAACAATTATGATTTTTTGGAACGCAATATGATGGTAGGCCTCACCATTTGATAATATCCATTGATGACATGCTTTGTTGTGGAAGAGATAACTGTTATATTATCAAACAATACAAGTGTTACTCATGGGGAAGAAACACAAAGTAAAGAAAGAGAACTCCATTAAGAAACGATATTAACATCCTAACAACATGCGTGTGTATCACTCATTTGCTTTCATGTTATTGAGCACAACTACTATAACTAAGTGCTCCAATAGTTTGACGGGTTCCAAGTCTATTGACACCTGTGGTTGACATGAGATCCCTCCATGAATATGACTAACACGGTCGAATGGACTTGAACTAGATGATCGAGCATGCTATATGGATAGTTAGATAGGATGCTAAACGTGATAGAGTTTTGGAGTTGCCACTTATTTTATCTGGTACTTCACCTGACAACCTACCATGGTGTCAAAGGATTACTCGATGGTATGTTGGTTACACCAGTGCCATACTTGACTATATGGTAAGTCGAATGTCATTCCATTTAAGTTATTTTTCTCCTAGTACATTATATTTTAACCTTATTGTCTATTGTACATTACAAGCTAACTTTATTGAACAGTTGCTTTAGATGTTTCATGTTGTTATCATTTCCAAGGCACTAACTATTACAAGGGTATGGTAATAGTTAAGAGGTACCAGTCGAGTCAGATAAGGATAGTGGTGATTCTTTTCTGTTGTAGCCAACACAAGTTGGTCGACATAAAAGCATGAGTACAAGGCCAGGGTAGGGGCCTAAGGCAAGGACAAGGCGGTAGGCATGTACTAGTAAATCTTAAAGATGAGCCATTGCCTGCAGTAGTTAATACTGAAGAGTTGGGTCCTTCAATATTATTTTTGACACCTGTGGAGGCACCTTTACCTAAGAGCTTACTGTAGCTATTGAGACTTTACTAGCTCCATATAAGAGGTAACCAACATCGTTAGATGATACGGGCAAGGGTTTTGCTTATGTTGAGTTAGACTTTATTCCATATCATTAGAGCCCTCACTACAGTCCATCGTGTGGAGATTGTATAAACCCTAAGATTTTTCAGTAATTATAGAACTTTAGAATCAATATCGAACTTGGAACCCTTAAGTCAAACCAAGTCAACCTTAAACCCTAAACTCAATTACATCGCTTCTAAAATCTTAAATATTTAATAAATTAGTAGATATGTGCAAAAAAAACCGATGAAACCGTAAAACCGAATAGAAACCGTAAAACCAATTCGAAAAATATGATTAATCGGTCTGTTGGTTTTTGGTTTAGGATTACGGTTTTTATCTTTTTCGATTTTCGGTTTCGGTTTCGGTTTGTAACCATAAAAAACCGGTGGTTAATGGTTAACCGTTTTAATATTTATAAATATATTTTATATATAATTTACATATACATATAATTTACTTATATTAATATTCCATGGATTTCGATTAAAATACTATTGTCCAATGTTTGATGGAGTAAATGTAGTAATCGATTTAATTTGATTTTATTGATAATGATACATCCAAAGGTTTGTTTTTGTCATTTTCCTTAATTTGATTTTCTTTTTTTTTTTTTAGCTCTTGTAATATATATAATAATTTAAAGAAAAACTTTAAGCTAAAAAATAAGGTTTTGTTGAAATTATCAATTTGATTTGTTGAAACAATTACGTTAAATGGTTAAAAACCGAATAAATTAACCGAATAAATTGGTTAACCGTTAAGGCGGTTAATCTTTTATCATGGACCGGTTAAGGATCGGGATATTAAAAAACCGATTATTATGGTTAGGTTCAAAAAATAAGGCTACGGTCCGGTTAACCGATTTGTGAACACCCCTATAAATTAGAAAATAGAATAAATTAAAATTATGAATCAGATATATGGTAGAGGCTCTAAAATGATCAGATTCGCCAAAATTTCTATCAATTCAAGCCTTTACGATATTAGTTTCCATATCCATATGTTGACACGTGAAATGAGGCAAAATTTTCTGACAAATAATCCATGCAAGAAATATAATAAGATATTAAAAAATATCATATAAAATTTTATCGGATCATAAAAACGTCGGTAATAGTTTTTATATGTGTATTTTTATCTCCACCAGTAAATTATTTGTCTTTTCTATTATTTATTACTATATATAGCTATTCATTTCAATCATCTGTGCCTATTATTTCAAGCCTATTCTTACATGCCATAACCACTTCTCTTTTACCTTTTCTTTTTCTTCTTGTTTCTCTCGCCCCTTCCTAAAGAAGTCACCCCCCTACATATCTCTCTCTATTTTCTTTTCTTTTTTCAATTATTTTACGTTCTTTAATTCGTTTACTTTTTTTTATAAATACCTACTCCACTCTTTATTTTTACACTTTACATACTTCTCTATACTCTCAAGTTTCTCTCATTTCTCCTCCCTCTTTTCCCTTTAACATCGATGCCCCCCTTTCGCCCTATTATGGTCCATCTCGACTCTCTCTCTATATCACATACACACATTTCCTTTGTGATTTGTTTTAGGTGAGCACTTACCCCATATCTCTCTTGTTATTATTATGAGTCATCTATTAAGTTTCATGCATTTTTCTATGGAGAAATTCTCTCCTCATGATGCTTGAAAGCTAAGGATGAAAATGCTAGTTTAAAACTTTTAATATATGATTATGATATCGTGTTTATAAGACTTCTGTTATGATTATCTAATCTAACTTTCTATATGTAGGTACCTATATACATGTAATTATAATATATAGAGTATATTGCTCACTAACCTAACTTTTATTTCTTGCACTTATATTATTTAATGCAATTTATTTATTACATCTTTTTTAGACTTGTCCTTTATCTAAGTCTTAGGCTTATCCTTAATCAACTTAAATAATCAGGGACTTATCCATTTATATATCCTAGGAAGCCTTATCCAAATTCTGCGACTTTCGTTTTATTTTATCTTGTTTGCTTTTCATTATTTTATAAGGTGACTGGATTATTTCAAGTCTCAAGGACTCTTTATCATAAGCTAAGACTCCCATGCATTAATTTCGTGTCTTTATGTTCTTTATTTATATTGTCTTTACCTTCATAATATATGATTATGAAAGTTACTCTTTTTATTCATGTACATTATAAGCCCATAGTGATGTCGTTATGCCAAAATGAAGTTTTCTACACCTTATCAATTGACAATTCTTTGTTATGTGTAATATTTATTTAGGAGCCATTTTCAAGACAAGAGAAGGATCTTTTATCAAAGAGGAAATTTTAAAATAAGATTGTCTTCTTAAATTTCCTTAAAATGCCAAGACTATAATTATAGCTTTGAAAGATATTTTTTAAAAAAGGATTTCATGTTTCAAAATAAAAAGTGTCAAACAAATTTTTGGTCATTACCCTATGCAAAAGCTAAGGCTTGAAGTCAAATGAAGCAAAGCCTAAAACCATGATTTTAAGTTAAATTACACATCTATGAAATATTGGAAACAAAAAGTTGTACTACAAAATTTAAAGCTAGTTTCTCCATGAACTTGAACTTTTGAAATTTTCATAAGATTGTTTTGATAAAAAATCTTACTTGAACAACATCACTACGATCATGCATGTATTATTGACTAATATTATGTTTTTTTTATGATAAATGAGTATAGGAATAATATATATTTGACATTAGAAGAAGTCTATATAAGGTAAAAATGTGAAAAATAGAAGAATTGAAGTCTGAAATTATTTGGACATAATCTCTACCACCCTATCCCAAAACATAAATGACTCTAAATGTTAAAAATAACCTCAAAAATAGATAAAACATTCGAAGTAAGTATAAAATGACTACTCATATATGAAATTCCGAGTTAAAATGAGCAAGTTATAGTCATTTTAAATTAGAACTTCCATAACCGGGAAAAGAACGCCAATAGAATTGATAGTGTTAGAAAATTGAGTAAGATTAATACGAAATACTCATTTCGAGTAATTCTTTTTTCTAGGTGAGGAAGAATATGAAGCCCCCTTTCCCAAAGATTACTTTATTTAAGTGGACTTTGAAATGGTCGAGTGAGTTTTTCTTACGCTTTACATATTTTGTTCGTGTTTGTAAATTAGTGCACTACGATGTGGGGAAAAGATAAAAATGGATTTACATGCGAGATTTTCTTGAGGATATGTTATGTTTCTTCAAGCTTGATCAAAGAACGATAAGTATATCGAAACTTTGAATGTTTGATTAATGAGTTATGAATACCATATTGTTTTGTTTATGACATTGTATTGATCACCCTTCAATGGAAATTAACATGGATAGAACTAGTTAATAAAATGATCGTGCATGGCACAAGTCGAGTAGCATTACATTTTACTACTTCTTCTACTCGTGGGACCGAAAGGTAAAGGTACCTAACTCTAGCATGAGGAACTACGTTATTCAAGGAATATGGCATCATGGATGAACCATGTCGGATCGATCGCTTTAGGGAAGAAGCCCAGAGACTAAGTAGTGGCAATTGGTTGAAAGCCCAAGTTATAAATTTTTGGTTAAATAGACCCAGTCAAAACATTCCCTAACCCTTGATATGAAGGATGCAAATTCATTCTACATACGATTTTCAGATGATCGTATGTATGTGTTTATCATATGGGTGATGCATTTTTATACTCTTTACTAAATAACTTCTTTGTTTTTTATTTATGGATATGGCATTGCGAGAAATTACACATTAAGCATGTTGTAGCTTACCTCCCAAATAGATTTTTGTTGCAGGAACACATATGAGCCCACCTTAGGGATTCGATGATCAGGTAGGCAAGTAAGAATTTTGATGAACTTTTTAAGGAAATTTATTTGAAGTTTTGATAGTAGATTTCCTAGGAGAATCTCTTTAGTATTGTTATTATTTTAGTTCAAGACTTTTGTGGCTATAAGATAATCCAAGTATTTGACAGGGAATGCCTCCATGACTTTACAAGACCTTAATATTTATTATATGTATTTGTGATTTGTAAATTCTTGTATGCTATGTTGCTATCACTTTAAAATGCACATCTCCACCAATGTCCCTCTCTGGTGAAAGGATGCCTTATGCACGGTGTGAAAGCTTTTACATGACTAAGCTAGTCATTCATAAGCTTTTATGTTGTGTTTGATAAACCATCATGTTTAGGGTATTCTTTGCAGCGTGACAATTTAAGCTAGTATCAGAGCATCAAGATTAGTGAAGAAAACAAATAGGTTAGGAAGTAGAAGACTTAGAAAGTATGTGTAGTTTTAAGAACTCAAATGTGGAGTTACTGAGATGGATAAATGTTTGATAAATAACTAGATGAAATTTAGGTCAAAGAGAAGATTGACAACTTCAAACTCAAGCAAGATGAATCTTTAGTGGAATATAGGGAAAGATTAAGAGTTCTCTGTGAGGTTGAGGAAATGGCCATAGCCGATAAGCCAATACTACTCAAGAAAGTCATAAAAATGTTACAGGTAGGATTATATGGATCTAAGTGGGGTGGACACTTATTCTTTGATCTCATAGAGAAACTATGGATGGATATTGAAATAATTTATGTCTTCAAAAGAATAGATGGACTCCCTAATCGCTTCAAGTCTTCTGAAAGTGTAACTTTCATAGTCATAAACAAGGAAAAGCTAGTTTTACTCGACTTTTGAATGTGGAGACCGATAGGAAGAAGGTATGCCTATGTAAAAGACTACATGATCGACCACTCAAAACTCCAAGAACTTAACGATGAATACTTCTATCAATATGCAAAAAAGTAGGGACTCACATCGCTACCTCCAAATGAGAAGGAAGGAAAGCCCTATAGATGCTACCAAAAGATTGAAATAACAAATAAAAAGGAGCCAAATCTTCAAAACGTTTGGGAATGGGAGATAATAGGACCCATACCAAGTTTCATCTAATCTAACCACGATGCCAACTTAAGAGAAAGGGCAAAGGATCTTTGAAGACAAGAAACCATGTTCAAGCACCAAGCTACAAATGCAAGCGCATGAAGAAGAGACCGATCCCCAAAGAGAGTGTTGCATTCGCATAAAAAAATGTCAACCTACTTGTTTAATTAAGCAATGGTTAGAAAGATGTAAACTCCTGCTAAGCAGCTTGATACAATAATCAAATGTCCAAGTAAAACGTGCTAGGTTAAGTAAAAGAGGAGTAATGAAATCCTCAAGTGATGTTTTCTATAAATGTAATGTAACCACTTTTCCTTGTAATGTGTTTTCATTTATGATTTCGATGTCATGACTATCCTCATGAATGGAATATCTGAGTTTTCTATATTCAATTTCAACCTTTGCTATTCCTTTATTATGAAGTTCACATTTTGAATTCATGATTATTTAACCAAACCTTTGTATATCTCTTTGGATAAATTTCTTTATTTATGAGTTTTCATGAAAGATGATTAGCTAAAGAAAGACAAACTCACATATGATGAAATGTTTAAAAAAACTGAACAAGAAGAGTGCAAAATCAGGAACAACGTGATTCTAATATCTTACTTGCTAAGGTAGAAAACCCACAAGCTATCCCGCCATAGAACCAGCAGGGAAACATCCCCATACCACCATAAAATCAACCTACTGATGTCCTAATTACTATAGGACAACTCGTTAACTTGTTGAACGCTTTCCTTAAAAGGAAAAAACAAAAAACAAAATGCAACAGCACCCATTCCACCTCAAGTTGTAAATGCACAAAAAGCCATTGCTAAAGCACTTGCACCACCTGAGGCACAATTATAGATTGTTCCTCAGCCCCCGCCACCCCTACTAAGGCCTTACAAAAGTACTATGCTAAACTGTATCAAAAGCAACCGTTATTTCTATGGAGATTTTGGCAAACAAGCTGAGGCTGAGGATTGGCTGGCATAAGTAGAAAGATCTTTTGCCACTTATGAAATTCCCCATCACCTAAGGATCGATTATGGTAGCTACATGCTTTGATTCAACATTAGGATATGGTGGGAATCTAAGAGACAAGTGTTAGTGATTGTGCCCTAGGCCAATTACTAAGTATTTTTATTTCATGTACTAGAGGCCAATCACCAATTAGTGATTTATTTTTTAAAAAAATCCAATGGGAAGAATAAATAAATTATTATTATGAATAATAATTTACTATCACTACTAACCCTAATAAGATTAGGGGCATTATTGTCAGTGCAAAATACTGACATAATATAAATAGGTGTGATAGTGTCTCATTAGGGTTAAGACTCTTTGATGTCACATTAGACAGCAAAGAAACTGTAAGGACCCGAAATTTTACCCCTATATTTGATATAGGAGATAACGGATCCCCAACCACATATAACCCCTAAGATTATATGTAAGGTTGCCTAAAGGGATAGTTTGAGTAATTGTTTATCTAATTCTATAAGATATTATACAACAAAAGACATAGATATTAGCAGCGGAAATAACTCTACTAATCTAATAGCTACATACATACAGCTATATACAACATATTACAATCCAAAGGCTTTTTATAAGCCTTAACCAAAATTCTCAAAAACACAACTCTACTAACACAATATTTACACCATCAACCAAAAATGAATCTCATCTAATCTATTACATTTATAGGGTCCATTAAGTCTATGGTCATCTCTAATCCTCCAACCCATCAAGAAAATCTTCGAAATCAGTTTCGTACCCCATACTCGTATAGAACTCATCGGGATCATCACCTGAAATAGATAAAATATGAGCCAAAGGCCCAGTACACAAGTAACGAATACAAATGCGAAGTGAGTCACATATTCTTAGGCTAGATGCATTATGCAACAATCGCTTATTCATTAATAAGTCTTTAATTAATAAGACAACATGGGAGTATTCAAACTCCGGACAACAACGTTCTAGTATTACGTCCGCCTCCCTGAGTGGTCCCTACTGTTCATACAGACTAGGCAGCCCCACCTTCCGGCGTAGCCCATAATACTAGGGGTTCCTGAGTAACGTATCACGACGCTCAGGGGGTTGATATGAGCAGCTCGGATACTCATATCTCCTAAACCATTCTAACTGTTAACGAGAAAGTACCCTGCCCCCAATCTGAGCAGGGTGCCGCTCTCCGAACCAGATTCAACGGCAACAACGACAATCAACACATAAATAACAATAGTATTCTCTTATTTTTAGGTAGTTTAATCTTGATGCCTACCCTAGTAAAGAGTCGAGTAAGTCACTGTGTACCTGACATAGCTCGGGAATTAACGGAGTCGACTGGGCGAGGATCTAACACTGTTTAAATCAATAATAAATTCACACTTAACTTAAACTCTAATTGACTAGCTCACAATATAAATACATCTAAGAAATCCAAATAAATTAATTCAAAATCAAAATAAAGCATTTAAGCACCCTATTATACCCTAGATCGCTTAATAAATACATAATTACTCAAATAACAAACTTTGGAAAATTTTAGAAAAAGTTTTTAAAATTCAAAAGCTCAGGGGATACGCCGGCACTCAACGCCGGCGGCGTTGAGCCGGTGTTCAATGTCCTGAAAATTCACACTGCCAACGCTGGCAGTGTTCAAGGGTACGCCGTCAGCCTTTGCACCCTACGCCGGCTGTGTTGAGCCGGCGTAGAATCCAAAACCAAAGTTTTCAAAAACATCCAGAGAGGTATAAGCCGGCCGCTTATATAAGTACGCGGGCAGCCTTCACATGTACGCCGGCGGCCTTGATTCCCAGAAGCCAGCGTACATTAAGGAAGAAAGAACGCCGGCTGACTTTCCTAGCGAAAGCCAGCGGCGTTCAGTCGGCTTTAAGAAATTTGCTTCTGTGGTCTTTCAACACCGCCTCTACGCCGGCGGCGTAGAAGTTTAAATTGCCAGCGTACGTTCTGAAGAACAGACGCTGGCAAAACCTTAGCATAAAAGCCGGCGGCGTAACAAACGGCGTTAGAAAAATCGATTCTGTGGGCTTTCTACACCGCCTCTACGCCGGCGGCGTAGAATCCCCAGATGCCGGCGTACGTTCAAATTTTAACCTATACGAAAATTGTTTTTGAAATCCCCTGTTTTTCCACACTTTGCTCATTTCTTAAAAATTTTCCAAACTTAGTCCAAACTTTCTAAAGCTTGTTATATGACCCAAATGCTATCCTAATAACATGAATTCTACTTCTAATCATCAAATCATTAAGCATACTTCAAATTCATATATCAACTACTCATTCTTCAATTTCCTAAAATACTCATCCCCATTCATTCACACTCCTATAAGATGCAAATTACCACTCCATTAATCATATAATCCCATTCAAACTATCATTCATGCACCAATTATCACCTCAAAATCATGTCTATACTAACATTTACAAACAACACATCATAAGACATGAAATAAAAGATAAAGGTTGCATTTAAACTTACATGGATGAATCTTGGCTTAGAATGTTGTTCAAATCCTTAAGCTTGTAGTAAACCTTGGCTTAGGGTTTAAAATTTTGGATTAAGAAAAGGAAGAAAGGAAGAAGAAAGAAAAGAAGTAAAATTCGTATGAAAATTGTGGCTGCCAAAAAGGAGGACTTATCTTGTCCAATTAGAGTAATTTGTTATCCAAATCTTACCTTTAGGGGGTATATTTGTCCTAGGTTTAATTTGGGGAAATTTCAAATGCATTTGGGTTGAATTTAAGCTTAAAAAGTGGGTCTAACTTTAGCCAAAATTCTGTCATATTTTAAACAAATTCAAAAGCAATTTAATTAAATTCTAAACATAACATATGCATATTAATTTGCAAAAAGGACACACACATTCATTAAGCTATTCACACATTTATAGATATCAAATAATAATATTAATTTCATAATACTATACACATATAAATTAACACATTAGCTAATCGCACACATATATATATATATATATATCATTCCAATAACATATTAGCATGCAATATAAGGAATTCATGGCTATTTCAGAAACTCTGTAACCCTAAAAGAGAGAGAAAAACTCAGATCTTTCTCATCAATCTAGAAAGGTTCTAGACTGCGCTAGCACGCAAGAATTGATTCCTTTTAGATGGCTTGTTCGTGTGGACGAAGTAGAGGATGTTCGCATTTGCAGCATCTCAAGATCCGAATTTGAGAATTTTAAAGCATCAAAAAGGTAATTCTATTTCGCTTTAATTTGATTGAATCGCATGGATCCAAAATTGGGATTTAGTGCTCGTATTTTTAAGAAAAATATACATATTTCCGCTATGTTTTGATCCCTAAATTCCCAACAGTGGTATCAGAGCCACTTGCGATTTCAATCATTTTTTTTTTTGTATGATATATGTATATTGATATGTACGATCTATGGAAAAGTTTTATGCGGATGAGATCCACGTATGTTTATAGTTTTATGCGGATGAGATCCGCATCTGGAATTAGAGATTTGATTTTATTCCAAAAGCATTTGATGCAGATTAAACTGAGCACATTTGATTTTTATGCGCGTCAGGAACACGTTTGGAATTTTGTGAATAGTATTTACGTATTTGATATTGACAATTTTTATGGATTTGATCCGCACGTAATAAATTATAAAAATATATATAGCGCTTATATCAGGAAATTTTTTCATCCGTTTTGTAACTGTGGTTTTGATCGACGTCCATTTTTGGATGTTTATGATTATAATTAAAAAAAAAAGACGTGCCATCATACGATATGATCGTATACCTGATTGGGCGTCCAATTTGTATAAATTATGCGGATTAGATCCGCGTTGATTTGTAAAAATCACGTTGATTTGCATGCATCCGAGATTCCCCAACAGTTTTGATTTATAAAAATCATGTTGATTTGATATGTTTACAGATATATATATATATGTATATATATTGTACAACATATTTTAAGTCTTTTACATATATGATATGATTAAATTGTTGAACAGATCTGGGTTATTTAAAAAAAAAATTGTTCAATCGTTGAACAGTTTATGAGTTTTAAGAAAGGATTTTCATGAATGTTTTAGAAACAATTTTTAAGGGTTTTGAAAAAGGAATTTTAATTTTTCAAAAGGTTTTCCCTTACCCAGATTCAAGTTTTTGTTTAGGTTCCAAGGACGCTGTCCCCTTGACCCCTGCCCCGCTAACCGGTTAACGGGACCACCGCAAGGGGACTTTGTCCCCTTGACCCCTGCAAGGAGGCGTTGCCCCCTTAAACCCCACAAGGAGATGCTGTCCCCTTGACTCCTGCAAGGTATATAACAACCTTCCATAATAAAATAATAGTTAACATAATATGAACTTATGAAATATTGTGTATCATGTGTATGACTATTATATGTGCTTATGTTATGTATATGGTGCATAGCATGGCCTTAAGACCCGTGTGATTGGCAGGTTCTATTCCTTTATTTTATGGGTTGTGATTTCATAAATACAGCCTGCGTGTCGTTTTCGTTTTATTGTAAATAGTTGTAGGACTTTTTGTATCTTTTTATTATTGTAATAAAATACATGAAGATGTAATGAAGACCTTCCTTAATCCATGATGATGGAGAAGCAAGGATCAAGATGAAGATTCAATAAAGTTTTCAACTCATGACCATAAAAGATGGTTTTCACCTTAGGATTGGACCATTAATCTTTATATTGGCTTATGAAGATCAATATAGATTAAAGGGCCATGCTATGACACATTTTCTTTTATATAAGCATGATGTATCATGTGAGATGATATTTGTATATGCATGTGATACTATATTTACCACTTTGTATGTTTAATATCCATTATACATGATGATAAAATGGAATATTAAATAATTAAAATCCCTCAATAATTTTAAGTTGAATGCCACCCATAACTAAACACTTGTCAAGACTTCGATCACCATAATATAGGTCTGCCAAAGTAGAGTGCATTAGGTTATCATAGTAAGGCAGGATGAGTAATAGTGCTACTTATAAGTTTAATATGGTTAAACTTAATTAGGTTATCAAAATGATTTTGGGCCTAATGCATTAGATGGAATTTAAATATGCAGTAACATATGATGTCAAAAATTCCATAAACAATCTAAGAATTACATGTGATGTAATTGGTAAAGAGTTACCTACCGAAACAACTTAATTTTAAGTGTCATGCCAAAGCTGACTTAGAGTTAAGTGAAATATGGATCTTAGCCCACTAAAATGCAATAATTAAATATGAAGTACATTAATAAAGAGGGTTATTGATTTTAGTGGGAGTTTTAATTTTATGCCTCAATTGTAGATCAATGGCTACAAACAACACATCAAATATATCATTACGATCTGTTCTTGAGAAGGACAAGCTGGTTAGAACCAATTTTCTTGATTGGTTTAGAAACTTGAGAATTGTTCTCAAGCATGAAAAGAACTTTATGTCTTTGATGAGCCCATTCCTGAGGAACCTCCCGCTAATGCTCTAAGAGGTGAAAAGGATGCTTATAGGAAGCATTCTGATCACTCTTTGGAAGTAGGATGCCTAATGCTTGCAACCATGAGTCTAGAACTTCAGAAGGGTCTGGAAAACATGGAGGCTTATGAGATAATCCTTCATCTTAAGGAGTTCCAGCAGCAAGCTAGGCATGAGAGGTATGAGACTACCCCAGCCTTACGTTCTTGTAAGATGGTGGAAGGATAGGCTTGGTTTTCCAATAAGTCAGGAATTTGCTACTGATTTGATCCTAAATTCGCTGACAAATAGTTATGACCAGTTTTTCATGAACTATAATGAATAATATGGACAAAACAATCTTTGAATTGCATTCGATGCTCAAAACTGTTGAGGTCAATATCAAAAAGAAGAAACCCAGCAATGTCTTGATGGTTCAGAAAGGAAAAGGCATGAAAAAGAAAGGTAATAGCAATGCTAAGGCTAAGAAAAGTTCAAAGCCTAAGCCCAAACCTAAACCAAAGGCAAAGCCTCCTAAGGAAGGAGTTTGCTTTCACTGCAATGAACCAAGTCATCGGAAGAGAAACTGCAAACTCTATTTGGAAAATTAAAGAAGAAGAAGAGTAGTGAGACTACTGCTTCAGGTATTTATGTTATAGAAATAAATTTATCTACTTTTACTTCCTGAGTATTAGATACAGGATGTGGATCTCACATTTGTACAAATGTGCAGGGTCTCACTAGGAGTAGAGATCTGAAGAAGGGCGAAGTCGACCTACGAGTTGGAAATGGAGCAAAAGTTGCTGCTCTAACTATTGGAACTTATGAATTGATTTTGCCCAGTGGGCTTTTGTTAGTGTTGAACAATTGCTTTTATGTTCCTACTTTGAGTAGGAATATTATTTCTATTTCTTGTTTAGACAATGAAGGTTTCTCTTTTATTATTAAGAATAATAAATGTTCTATTTATAATAAAGACATGTTTTATGCAAATGCTGATTTACATGACGGTCTTTATGTTTTGAATTTGAAACCTAATAACAAAACTATCTATAATATAAATACTAAGAAACTTAAATCCAATGATTTAAATATGACCTACCTATGGCATTGTCGTCTTGGTCATATAAACGAGAAATGCATATCAAAACTCCATAAAGATGGAATTTTAGATTCATTTGATTTTGAATCATTTGAAATATGCAAATCTTGTTTATTAGGCAAGATGACGAAAGATCCTTTTACTGGACATAGTGAAAGGGTAACTAATTTATTGGGTTTGATACATACCGATGTATGTGGTCCATTAAGCGTTGTTGCAAGAGGAGGTTATTTGTATTTCATCACATTTACTGATGATTTCAGTAGATATGGATATGTCTTCTTGATGAGGCATAAATCTGAATCATTTCAAATGTTTAAAGCATTTCAGAATGAAGTACAAAATCAGCTTGGTAAGACCATTAAGGTACTTCGATCAGATCGTAGTGGCGAATATCTAAGCCAAGAATTTAATGACCATCTTAGAAATTGTGGAATAGTTTCACAATTAACTCCACCTGGAACACCACAGTGGAATGGTGTATCGGAAAGGAGAAATAGAACCTTACTAGATATGGTTCGATCTATGATGAGTCAAACAGATCTTCCTCCATCCTTTTGGGGCCATGCCTTAGAAACAGCTGCATTCACGTTAAATCATGTTCTTTCTAAGGTGGTAGAAAAGACATCATATGAGATATGGACTAGGAAAAGGCCTAGTCTATCTTTTCTCAAGATTTGGGGCTGTGAGGCTTATGTGAGACGTCAAGCCTCAGACAGATTAGGACCTAAATCAGATAAATGCCTTTTTGTGGGATATCCAAAAGAAACTAAAGGATACTACTTTTATAATCCCTCTGAAAACAAAGTGTTTGTTGCTCGGAATGGTATCTTCTTAGAAAAGAAGTTCATCTGTGGAAGAACTAATGGGAGGAAAGTAAATCTTGAAGAAGTTCAAGATCCACAAAATAGTGTAATACCATCACTGGAAAGTCAACAAGGCACACAGTTACCTGTTGACCCTCCACAAGTAACACAAGACCCACGCAAGTCCGATAGGGTACGAAATCAACCTGAGAGATATGGATTTCTCATAATAGATAGTCGTGATGTGTTGCTCATAGATCAAGATGAGCCCACTACTTATCAAGACGCCTTAATGGGTCCAGATTCCGAGAAATGGTTGGATGCCATGAAATCTGAATTGCAATCCATGCACGACAATCAAGTATGGACTTTGATTGGTCCACCTAAAGGTACTAAGACCATTGGGTGTAAGTGGGTTTTCAAAAAGAAAACTGATATGGGTGGCAAAGTGCATACCTTTAAAGCACGACTAGTGGCAAAGGGCTTTAAGCAAACTCATGGTATAGACTATGATGAAACCTTTTCACCAGTTGCTATGCTTGAATCCATCAGGATTCTCATTGCCATTACTGCGTATTATGATTACGAGATATGGCAGATGGATGTCAAAACAGCGTTTCTTAATGGAAACCTACTTGAGGATGTGTATATGGCACAACCTGAAGGTTTTGTTCATCTTGAAAATTCTGGAAAGGTTTGCAAGCTTCAAAGATCCATTTATGAATTGAAGCAAGCATCTCGGAGTTGGAATCTTCATTTTGATGAAGCAGTCAAAGTGTTTGGATTCATTAAAAACGAAGATGAACCTTGTGTTTACAAGAAAATTAGTGGGAGTACAATTGTCTTTCTAGTGTTATATGTAGATGACATATTACTCATTTGAAACAACATTCCTACCTTGCAGAAGGTCAAGTCTTAGTTAGGAAAGTGTTTCTCAATGAAAGACTTAGGTGAGGCTGCCTATATTTTAGGCATTAAGATCTATAGGGATAGATCTAGAAAAATCATTGGCTTAAGTCAAAGTGCTTATATAGACAAAGTACTGAATAGGTTCAGTATGCAAGATTCAAAAAGAAGATTCTTGCTAATGTCGCATGGTATAAATCTCAGCAAGACTCAATGTCCTATGACAAAAGATGAGCGAGATCGCATGAGTAAGACTCCTTATGCTTCAGCTATTGGATCAATCATGTATGCCATGTTGTGCACTCGACCAGATTTGACACATGCATTGAGCATAACCAGTAGATACCAATCAGATCCCGGTAAACCTCACTGGACAGTAGTCAAGAATATTCTTAAGTACTTAAGAAGAACTAAAGATGTATTCTTGATATATGGAGGATTGAAAGACAAGCTAGTTGTAAATGGTTACACAGATGCAAGTTTCCAATCTGACAAGGATGATTTTAGATCGCAATCTGGATATTGTCATTTGATATTTATATATATATAAATAAACAGAGGCATTTCTTTTGTATTGTTTGCATATTTACTTTATAATAGAAATCCATGAATAATTTATTATTCTAAATGTTCCTAGATGCTCATTATTATGGGAATGATAATGAATTAAATCTAGTATGAGTTTTTAAACATGGGATGTCTATTTGTATGGTGATACAAATGAAACTCATAGGCACATATTAGATGACTGTGTGCTGAACTGACCCACTATGAGATCACTACATGGAATATTGTCATAAATGATTTTCATAATAACTATGTCAACGTATCCTTAGACCTGAAATCACCATATGTTCCAACATGAGAAACGTTATGTTTCAACTCAATCAAATGTTATCTTTAACCGGATAATTATAAAGGTTAAGTTTGGGCATAATGTATATCATGTAGAGGAAGTTGAGTGATTAAGATAGGATTTGTCCCTCTTGTTATGAGAGAGATATCTCTCGGCGCCTCGATAAGTGAGATTGAGAAATGCATGGCCATGCTCAAATGAATTGATAGTGTGATCAATTTCATTTGTATTATCAGATTACTTAGAGATCGAGAAATAACAAGATTGAATGATATAAGAATGGCACTGTCTATGTCTTATATTCGATCTAGATATCGAGAGATAAAAGGATGATGACATAAGTTATAGAACAGGTAAAATCGGATCACCGATCTTCATTTGATTTGGGTAAACACAATGTCTTGCTAGAGGCCGCTTATGTTTTGTTTACTGAAAAATGGTTTTTAAGTTAACTGCCAATATCAAATGAACCTATAGGGTCACACACAAAAGAATAAGCAAAAAGGGATCATAGATTTTAGATATATGTGTGATTTCACCTAGTGCAAGTGGGAGATTGTTAGTGATTGTGCCTTAGGCCAATTACTAAGTATTGTTATTTTATGTACTAGAGGCCAATCATCAATTAGTGATTTATTTTTAAAAAAAATCCAATGGGAAGAATAAATAAATTATTATTATGAATAATAATTTACTATCACTACCAACCCTAATAAGATTAGGGGCATTATTGTCAGTGCAAAATACTGACATAATATAAATATGTGTGATAGTGTCTCATTAGGGTTAAGACTCTTTGACGTCACATTAGACGACAGAGAAACTCTGTAACCCTAAAAGAGAGAGAAAAACTCAGATCTTCCTCATCAATCTAGAAAGGTTCTAGACTGCGCTAGCACACAAGAATTGATTCCTTTTGGGTAGCTTGTTCGTGTGGACGAAGTAGAGGGTGTTCGCATTTGCAACATCTCAAGATCCGAATTTGAGAATTTTAAAGCATCAAAAAGGTAATTCTATTTCGCTTTAATTTAATTGAATCACATGGATCCAAAATTCGGATTTAGGGTTCGTATTTTTACGAAAAATATACATATTTCCGTTGCGTTTTGATCCTTAAATTCCCAACAACAAGAACTACTAACCCCGATCACTTAGGAGATGTTTTGACAAGAGCTCCTGGAGAACTATTTTCCAAGAAGCCTTCGGGTCCCGTATGGCATAATTTTCTGCATATTACTCAGTGAGGAAGAACTATAGAACAGTATGAGATAGAATTTAGTAAATTACTCTAATATGCTTCAAAATCATACAAACATAGAGGAATTAAGAGGCAAGCATTCTTGAGTGGTTTGGATGGGGATTTACGAGTTCAACTAGAAGAATTTGACATCAAAAGTTTCTAAGGATTGGTAGAAAGGAATAGAATGGTAGAAGGAGGAAAGAAAAGAAAGATAAAAGCACTCGAGAAAAAGGTTTTCATATTCGGGAAAAAGTCGTAAGAAGGATCAAGCTTAAGCTTTAAGGCTAAGAAATTCGAGACCTTCAGAGGTTTCAAAGGGAATGGGAATGGTAAGAAAGAGTTGATCAAGATTGAAGTCACATGTTGGAAGTGTAAAGGAAGGCACTATCCCAAATCATGCCCATAACTTTAGTATAAATGTTATTTTTGTGGAAGTCTCGATCATAAGATCTTGGAATGCCCAAGAAGAGCTGGACAATCTATTTCGTCTATAAGCAATCGGACACTTTGCCAATGAATGCCCCAAGAGAAAGAATACCCCAACTAAGCTAAAAAATTCTACGTAAGGATCTACATCCATCAAGAACGAGAAAGGCAATGGTAGTGGAGGTCGCTCTAGAGCCTCGGTACATGGAATGAGGATTTACAAGTTAGAGAACTAATGAATGTGCGAAGAAGCAGATGATAAGGAATTTGAGCTTGCTACCTTAGAAGAAGACGATGCCATGACTTCGGGCTGATTACAAGTTAGCCTTATACCCTTACCCTTATCTTTCTTTTGTCTTGAATTTCTTAAAAGTAGAAGTTGATAAAAAATAGGAACCAAATTCGAGTAGATAGAATCATAGACTAGATGAGTAGTATAACATGGAATAAGTATCAGTAGTGTCTAATATGCTTTGAACGCATGAAGCATATAGGTAACAAGTGAGAACACCTATGCCTTGTTCGATACTGAAGCCACCAACTCGTTTATCACTAATAACTTGACTAGGAGAACTGGATTACCCATAGCCACCATAGATGCTAACTTTCGAGTAAAAACCCCTAAGGAAACCATCGTGACAACAAGGGAAGTGATAAAGGATTGTTGAAATAGCCTATTTCTCAATACATGATAATTTAATATATACAATTTCATTTAATTAAATTATGAAGTTTTATTGAGTGC
Source organism: Combretum micranthum (assembly GCA_024138025.1). Lineage (NCBI taxonomy): Eukaryota > Viridiplantae > Streptophyta > Magnoliopsida > Myrtales > Combretaceae > Combretum > Combretum micranthum. The sequence continues at coordinate 1,054,270 of JAMXBD010000236.1, read as the reverse complement.
TTGGTTGATAAGAATATCATATGTTTGCTCAAAGTATAGAAATTATGGCAAATAATTAATTAATAAAATATGGTGTGATAGTATGATTTGGTATCAGTAGTGTATATCATATATATGTTTTACTTGTTTGAAATATGAAAATTTTGTGAATACATTTTAGTTGATAAATATATATGTGTTAGATTTTAATGTGTTAGTGTAATTTGATAATTGTGTTGCATTGTATATATTGGAATTAAACCTTGCATTTAAATAAAACTCAACCCAAACCCAAACAAAGTAGCAAAAATTTAAGCTAAACCAAGCCCAAGACAAGCCAAAAACAAAGTCCAAAGCCCTCTCTATTTCTTTCAAAAATTTACCTTCAAAGTCAAACTAAAAGAAGATAATATCAACTTTATTTTTTTATTATAAATTACACAAGACAAAACAGACATTCAAAACAAACCATAACTTATGATGCCTTTGTTCCATTTCATTCCATCACTTTCTTCTCAATTCTCTTGCTTAGTTTTGCCAAGAACTCCTACAAAAATCCGTCTACAAGTTAAAGAGGGTTTAAAGTAAGTTTCTATGTCTTTTTGTGAAGATTTATTATTTTATTCTATGAATTTTCTATCAAAATTAGCCTCTTGGTAGACTACAAGTAGTATCTGTATGATGAGTTGTTTAAGAAAGCTTTTGGATGCTTGAAGTTGTAGTAAATAGGTTGTTAAAAGCTCTAAAGTTGTTTTGAGTTGGAGTGTTGGAGTTGGATGAGTAGTGTTATGTGTAGGAGTTTTTCAGTATGTATAAGTTGGTGAAAGTTGGAAAGGAAGGAGTTAATTCATGTTAATTGATGTTTGAGAATTGTTTGACGTTGAGAAGTGGAGTTTACACTTGTTTTGTGTTGTTAAATGCTTGAGACATGTTGTATGATGTTTGTATATGGCTTAGAGTAAGGTTGAAGTAGTGAAAAGTGTGTAAAATTAGAATTTGAAATAGGGAAAGTTTAAAAATTTTCAAACACCCTGTCAAACGCCCCGGTTAGAGGAGTGTTTGGAGAGTTTATGGTTCAAACAGCCCTTGAAACGGCTTGTAGGAAGGGGTATTGTGCATTCTAATGCTTTTTATGTGTTTATGCTGGGTCCACACTGCCTTAAAAACAACCTGTAGGAAGAGGTGTTACGCTTACTATTTTCTTGTTGAGTCTGCCTACATTTCTGCACTGCCAACTTAGGATGTACGCCATCGACCTTCTCCTTCTACACCGCCTACGTTGAGCCGGCGCACGTTCAAATTTTTTTTAAAATATATTTTTTAAATACTCTTATTATTTTATATGTTTTTCCTTAATTGTTTCTTAATTTGTGATTAATTAAAAAGCTTATATGAACCTATTGTGAGTGTTAATACTAAGTTATGTTATTATATGAGTTGATTTGAGATTAATAAATGTTAAATAATTAGAAACTAAATAGGATTATATTCAATCGAGAAATAAAGATATTTAATATATATATTTGTTTGAAATGTGATATATATACACATATATATTATGTAAGTGATTATGAATTGGAATATGATTGTGAATTAACCATGTTTTATGTGGAATGATTTTTTAACAGATTCTCATATTCGACTGAGTTTGAATACCGATCTTTTGCTTGTAAACTTAGTTATCAAGATACGCATTAATGTGATAGTTGATTGTTAAGATTAGGGCTGTGCAAAAAAAACCGACCGAACCGTGAACCGAACCGGACCGGACCGAACCGAACCGAAATTTCGGTTCTTTTTTGAAACAGTTCGGTTCTCGGTTCGGTTCATTGAAGACAAACGGTTCGCGATTCGGTTCGAGACCATGAACCGAACCGTATGGTTTGAACCGAACCGAACCATTTTATATATTAAAAAAATTAAACATATTATTTTTACTCTTAATTTTTTTATTAATGGTACATATCTATGTCATAAATTTTAAAAACAATTAATTTTTTAAAATAAATTAATTACTTTTTAAATTTTTTACTTAGATATGTGTTAGTTATTAGAATAAAATTAGATTTTTCATAATATGTTTCAATTGTTATGTTATCTATAAGTAAGATAGATTTTAGAATTTAAACTCTAGTATTCTAACTTAAAAAAATTAATTGTTGTAAAATTTTTTTACTTAGATATGTGTTATTCATTAGAATAAAATTAGATTTTTCAATAATATGTTTTAATTGTTTTGTTATCTATAAGTAAGGTAGATTTTAGAATTTTACCTCTAGTATTCTAACTTCTGCATATTCCTTTTCCATTTGTCTTACTAATTAATCTAGTTCTATTATTTAGTTACTTATTGATTTATATAATTAGTAATATGTTAGTTAGAAGCATACAACGAATTATATTTTATGTCTTCTATTGAGATAAAGTCTAGTATATCATTATAGTTCAAGATAATTTAAAAAAATGAGACTAGTCATAGTTATAATTTTATAATGGATGAAATCTTTTCCTTCCTATAAGTTTTACATATTTATTTGATAAATGATTAATTTTAAATATTATTGTTTATATTTGCATTAGTGATAAGAAATATGTGATTGAACTTTTTCGATAGAATATATTTTTTATTTTATGAAAAAACGGTTAGAACAGCAAACAGAACCGTACCGAACTGTTTTTTTTCAGTTCAAAAGAATTACGAACCGAACCGTATAGTTAGGTTCGAATTTAAAAGAAAAACCGAACCGTAAATTATGATGCGGTTTGGTTCGAGATACAAACCGAACTGAACCGTACCGTGCACACCCCTAGTTAATATTAGATATTTCTAAACCAACTTTAATAAAAGAGGAATTAGAAATTGTTTGAATTGGTCGTGCTTTTCACCGTTGAATCCGATTTGGGGAGTGGCAACCCTATTAACGAGGTTAACATGGTAGTTTAGGTGCCTAGGCCACTAGTCGTGATGCAATGACCTTTCTTAGTGGCTCGGCGAGTAATTGATAGGGAGTATTGTATCGTTATAACATTTGCTTATTCTTAAAAGGATATAATATGATTTAGTTCACGTTTAAAGAGACGATTGAACTAGGTGATATTATTGATTAAGTTAAGTAAAGTTGATAACAGCTGTAAACCTTGGATGAAATTACCTTTTCTTTATGAGGATATAACAGAGATATAAGTATTCGGGTTACTTATATCAACCCTTTGAGCAGCTGTGATTACTTAAGACCCCCAAATTCCTCAAGATTAAATTCGGAGTTTAAATACTCCAGCGTTGTATTCTTGACTTAATTAAATAGAAAGAATTTATGATTTTTCTTGCATTAGTTCAGGAATATGTGCCACATCGTAATTGTTTGTATTACTGTGTACTGGGCCTTTAACTCACTTTCTCTCTTTTAGGTACTAAAGATGACGAGTTTTATGATTCCTTAGGCTATGGGTTATGATTCCTTGGGCTATGGGACGGACTTTTAAGACTTTTTGGATGGGTGTGATGACTAGAACTCCCAAACCAACCTTGTTGTTTTCCTGGCAAAAGAGACCAACTTAAAGTTTGTTTTGTTTAAAAGTATAATAGTACGGACATAGCTTGTCTATAAGCCCAAGTTGTAATATAAAGTATTTACTCTTCCTTATATAGTATGTAATATCTGGTTTGTAAACTTTGAGATACTAAGTTATTGGTATTCATATGTTGTTATATTAAAGTATCTTCTCCTTGATGAGTAGTTTTTGTTAAAAAAATATATTTAAACAGGTTAAATAGGCAATTCACATAAACACTTTTTTTAGATAACCTTACGTATAATATATTTATATATTATACATAGTTGGGGACTTAACATGTCATATTTTATTATAGTAAATGTCAAGTATTTACAATTGGTCTTATGAGATTGGGGGACATCGTACAAAGAGTGATTTAATAGTGTTGGAGATAAACAAATACAAAGTAATATTAGTCATGAGTTGGTTGATGCTTACTAAAGCTGTAGTGGATTATCGAAAGAAGAAGGTAAGTTTAAAGATCAATATGGTAAGGAAGTTATGTTTATGGGAGAATCCGCAGTTAAGAGGGGACAAAAGTGAAACTGGTTCGAGTTGATGATGGATGAGGGAACCACATTGGGAAGTGAAGGTTAGGTCAATGCTATAGAAGAAGAAAAAGAGAAGCTTAAGATGAATGACATACTTGTTGTTAATGAGTTTTTGAGTGTTTTTCCTGATGAATTACCTAACTTACTACCCAAAATAGAGATTGACTTCGAAACTGATATAGTACCAAACGTTAAGCTTATCTCCAAGGCCCCTTATCACATGGCGTCCGTTGAGTTGAAGGAATTAAAGAGGCAATTACAAGAGCTTTTGGATCAAGGGTTTGTCTGACCAAGTGTTTTACCATAGGGAGCACTAGTGCTATTCGTGAAAAAGAAAGATGGGTCGATGAGGCTTTGCATCAATTATCGAGAGCTCAACAAACTCATGATAAAAAAACAACTACCCACTACCAAGGATCGATGATGTTTTTGATCAACTACAAGGCGCAAGTGTGTTTTCACGTATTAACTTGTGATCGAGATACCATTAATTGAGAATCAAGCTAGAAGACGTGCTGAAGACCGATTTTCGTACTCGTTATGGACACTATAAGTTCCTAGTAATGCCTTTTGGTTTAACTAATACACCTACTGCTTTCATGGATATAATGAATCGCGTCTACAAGCCTTTACTAGACAAATGTGTGATGGTCTTCATCAATGATATCTTGATCTACTCATCCACATGGGAATAACATGAAGAACACCTTTGGATGGCACTTCAAATGTTAAAAGGGCACAAGTTGTATGCCAAGTTGTCGAAATGCTACTTTTGGTTAGATAAAATATCCTTTCTTAGACACATCGTATCATAAGAATGAGTATTGGTAGATACCAAAAAGATCAAAGTTGTTATGGATTAGAAGCAACCTAAAACGGTGACGAAAGTAAGAAGTTTTCTTCGATTAGCTGGCTATTATAAGAAATTTGTAAAGAATTTTTCCACCATAGCCAAGCCTTTAATGCAGTTCATATAGACCAATAAAAGGGAACAGAGTTTCTGAGAGCTAAAACAACGCCTCATCTCTACCTTGATCCTAGTTTTGCCAAACCTAAAAAAAGAACCTTATACCATTCACAATGATGCATCAAGAAATAGACATGGATGTGTTCTTATGCAAGAAGGTAAAGTAATCACTTATGATTCACGACAATTGAGGCCACATGAATAGAATTATCCAACTCATGATCTCGAGCTAACTGCCGTCATTTTCGCACTCATAATATGGAGGCACTACTTATATGGATAAAGATGCAAGATATGCATTGACCACAAAAGCCTTAAGTACCTATCCACATAGAAGGAACTCAACATGCAACAAAGGAGATTGTTGGAGCTCATAAAAGACTATGATCTCGGAATCAACTATTGTCCATGAAAAGTTAATGCTGTTGCAGATGCCCTGAGCCGCAAGAACCATGGGGAAGTTGCTGCTTTGTTGACCGATCAAAAGTAGTTGATAAGAGAGTTTGAAAAGTTAAGGATAGAATTTGTAGGCCAAGACGTAAAAGTGGAAATGTCCAACTTGATAATGGAGCCAACCTTAGTAGAAAAGATTAAGGAGGCTTAGCGCTATGACAGAGCGATGCAACAAGTTAAAGAAGTGTAAGAAGGAAGACATGCCGACTTTAAGATAGATGAGGAGGATGTAATGAGGATGAAAGGATGATTATGTGTGCCATATGACATCGAGATGAGAAAGAAGATAATGAGTGAAGCTCATAACTCATGATGTATTGTATACTAAAGGAACTAAAATGTATCGAGATCTTAAGAGCCACTACTAGCAGAACAACATGAAGAAGGATGTAACCGAGTATGTAATGAAGTGCCTAACATGCTAGCAAGTGAAGGTTGAGCATCAAAGGCTGAGAGGTTTGTTGAAGCCTCTGCCGAAACCTAAATGGAAATGGGACCAGATCACGATGGACTTTATATGTGGATCGCCGAGGACTCCAACTAGATGTGATGCCATATAGGTAATTGTGGATTGCCTGAATAAGGCAATGTACTTTTTGCCTATCAACACGAAATACCTATTGGATAAGTTAGCAAGGTTATATAAGAGATAGTATGGTTACACGAAGTACCTGTTGGAATCATTTTTGATAGAGACCCACGTTTTGTATCAAAATTTTAGGACAGTTTGCAACGGTGTTTAGGCACTAAATTGCACTTTAGTATTGCATATCACTTGCAAACTAATGATCAATCGGAATAAAAAATTCAAACCTTAGAAGATATATTGCATGCATGTGTTATGGAGTTTAGAGGGAGTTAAGAAACACAACTACCTTTTATAGAGTTTGCCCACAATAATAGCTATCACTCCACGATCTAGATACCGCCATATGAAGCTTTGTACTAACGACGTTGTGGATTGTCTTTATTTTGGGACGATGTAGAAAAGCTCGCAATCGGACCAGATTGGATGTAAGATGCCATAGAAAAGGTAAGAGTTATTCGACAAAGAATGAAGGAAGTTCAAAACCGTCAAAAGAATCAAGCTAACCAGAAGAGGAGAATGCTCGAGTTTGAAGTTAGAAACCATGTGTATCTAAAGATAAACCCCATCAAAAGCATTCATTGAGTTTGCTCACAAGGAAAGCTAAGCCTAAGGTATATCGAACCTTTCGAAGTACTTGAACGAGTAAGAGACCTTTTTTATTGCCTAGTGCTACCATCCAACCTATCAAGAATACACAATGTGTTTCACGTTTTAGTTCTATGAAAGCATGTATCTCGACCTTGAACGCGTGATGGAGTTAGAGCCTGTAACGCTCAAAGAGAACGTCACTTATGAAGAGCATTTAGTTCACATCCTAGATCGAAATGTTCAAAAGCTTTGGAATAAGGAGATCAAGTATGTCAGAGTGTTATGGTGAAATCACAAGCATAAAGAAGCAACTTGGGAAGCTAAGGATGAGATACAATAAAGATATCCGCACTTGTTCGTAGAATCACGTACGTAAGTCAAGTTTTGAGAGTAAAACTTTCTTTAAGGGGGGTAGGTTGTAAACCCCTAGATTTTCAGTAATTATAGAACTTTAGAATCAATATTAAAACTAGAACCCTTAAGTCAAACCAAGTCAACTTTAAACCCTAGAAACTCTAGACTCTATCAAATCGCTTCTAAAATCCTCAAATATTGAATAAAGTAGAAAAATAGAATAAATTTGAATTATGAATCGGATATATAGTATAAGCCCTAAAATGATCAAATTCGCCAAAATTCCTATCGAATCAAGCCTTTATGAGATTAGCTTTCATATTAGGACCGTGACATGCGAAACGAAGCAAAATTTTTTGACAAACAATCCATGCGAGAAATATAATTAGATATTTATAAAATATCAGATAAAATTTTATCGGATCATAAAAACTTCCATTATAGTTTTTATATATGTATTTTTATATCTACCATTAAATTATTTGTCTTTTCTACTATTTATTACTATTTACAGCTATTCATTTCAATCATCTTTATCCCTATTATTTCAAGCCTATTCTTATATGCCATAACCTATATTTTACTTTTCATATTTTTCTATAAACCTATGACTACTCTGATACATCACTTCCCTTTTCTTTTCTCTCTTTCTCTCCCCCCTCTCCTACCAAAAACCCCTAACCCTCAAACACATCCCTCCTCCCCATATCTCTCTCTATTTTCTTTTCTTTCTTTATTTATTTTTTATACTTTAATTTCTCTAAATTTTCTCTATAAATACCTACTCCATCTCTTCAATTCTACACTTTACAAACTTCTCTAAACTCTCAAATTTCTTTCATTTCTCCTCCCTCTTTTCCTTTCATCATCAATGTCCCCCTCCCCTCTTTCATTGTCCCTCTCACCTCTCTCTATATCACACACACATTTCCTTTGTGATTTGTTTTAGGTAAACACTTACCTCATATCTCCCTTGTTATTATTATGAGTCATCTATTAAGTTTAATGCATTTTTCCACAGAGAAATCCTCTCCCCATGATGCTTGAAAGCTAGGGATAAAAATGCTAGTTTGAAACTTTTAATATGTGATTATGATACCATGTTTATAATACTTGTATTATGATTATCAAATCAAACTTTCTTTATGTAGGTATCTATATACATGTAACTATACTTTATAGAGGATATTGCTCATTAACCTAACTTTTGTATCTTGCATTTATATTATTTCATCCGATTCATTTATTACATATTTTTGAGAATTGTCCTTAATCAAATCAAAATAATCAGAGGCTTATTCATTTCTATTTCCGGAGAAGCCTTATCCAAATTCTAAGACTTTCATGTTATTTCATCTTGTTCACCTTTCATTATTTTAAAGATGATTGGATTATTTCAAGTCCCGAAGAGCCTTAATCATGAGTTAAGAATCCCATGCATCAATTTCTTGTCTTATGTTCTTTTATTTCTAGTGTCTTTACCTTCATACTTTATGATTCTAAAAGGTAGTCCTTTTTTTTTTTTTTTTGTACATTATATGCCCATAGTGATGTCATTATGCCAAAATGAAGTTTTCTACGCCTTATCAATTAATAATTCTTTATTATGTGCAATATTTATTTAAGAGTCATTTTTAAGACAAGAGAAGGATCTTTTACCAAAGAGGAAATTTTAAAATAAGATTATCCTCTTAAATTCCCTTAAAATGCCAAGACTATAAATATAGTTTTGGAAGATATTTTTTTAAAAGGATTTCATGTTTTAAAATAACAAGTGTCAAAAAACAATTTTAGTCATTACCCCATGCAAAAGCTAAGGCTTCAAGCCAAATGAAGCAAAGTCTAAAACCATGATTTCAAGTTAAATTACACATCAATGAAATTTTAAAAACAAAAAGTTGTACTAAAAAATTTAAAGCTAGTCTCTCCATGAACTTGAACTTTTGAAATTTTCATAAGGTTGTTTTGATAAAAAATCTTACTTAAACAATATCACTAGGATTATACATGTATTATGGACTATTATTATATATTTTTTAATCATTAATGAGTATAGAAATAATATATATTTGACATTAGAAGAAGTCTATATAAGGTAAAAATGTGAAAAATGGAAGAATTGAAGTCTAGAACTGTTTGCACGTAATCTGTACCATCCTATTTTGAAACTTAAAAGAACCTAAATGTTAAAAATAACCATAGAAATAGATAAAGCATTCCAAGAGGGTAGAAAACGACTATTCGTATGCGAAATTCCGAGTTAAAATAAGTAAGTTATGACAATTTTAAGTTGGAATTTCTATAATCAGGAAAATGGTGCGAATAGAATTGATAGAGTTAGAAATTGAGTAAGATTAATACAAAATACTCATTTCAAGTAATTTTTTTGTCTAGGCGAGGAAGATATGAAGCCCCCTTTCCCGAGATTACTTCGATTAAGTGGACTCGAAATGGTCGAGTGATTATTTTTTATGCTTTATATATTTTTGTTTGTGTTTGTGAATTAGTATACTAGAATATAGGGAAAAAATAAAAATGGATTTGCATGCGGGATTATCTTAGGGATGTGATTCTTCATGCTTCATCAAAGAACAATAAGTATATCAAAATTTTAAATGTTTGATCAATGAGTTGATTGAATACCATGTTGTTATGCTTGCGATATTGTATTGATCATCCTTAAACGGAAATTAACATGGGTGGAATTAGTTAATAAAATGATCAAGGATGGCACATGTCGAGTTGCATTACATTTCACTACTACTCCTACGCATGGGACCGGAAAGGTAAGGGTACCTAGCTCTAGCATAAAGAACTATGTTGTTCGGGGAATATGATATCATAGATGAGCCGTGCCGGTTCGATCGCTTTGGATAAAAAGCTTGGGGACTAAGTAGTGGCAATTGGTTGGAACCTCAAGTTATAAATTTTTTGTTGAACAGACCCATTCAAAGCATTCTCTAACCCTTGATATGAATATCGCAAATTCATTCCACATACAATTTTCGAATGATCGTATGTATGTCTTTATAATATGGGTGATGCATTTTTATATACTTGACTAAACAACTTGTTTGTTTTTATTTATGGATATGGCATTGCGAGAAATTACATACTAAGCATGTTCTAGCTTACCTCCCAAATAGATTTTTGGTGCAGGAACACATATGGGTCAACCTTAGTGATTCGATGATCGAAGTAGGCAAGGAAGAATTTTGATGAGCTTTTTGAAGGAAATTTATTTGAAGTTTTGATAGTAGATTTCCTAGAAAAATCTCTTTAGTATTGTTATTATTTTAGTTCAAGACTTTTGTGGTTGTAAGATAAATTCAAGTATTTGATGAGGGAATTCCCCAATGACTTTGTAAGACCTTAATATTTATGATATGCATTTGTGATTAGTAAATTCTTGTATGCTATATTGCTATCACTTTAAAGTGCACATCTTCATTGGTATCCTTTTTTGGTGAAAGCACACCTTGTGCATGATGTTAAAGCTTTTGCATAACTAAGGTAGTCATTCATAAGCTTTTTATGTTGTGTACTGCGGATTGTCATGCTTAAAATACCCTTTGAGGTGTGATTGATTATAATGACACTTAGATTACAAAGGTCGATATAACATCCGTCGAGCATCCTTAACAGCACTTGTAGCTTGAATCTAGTGTATGATTGCAAGCTGTCATTCTAACAAGGAGAAGACTAAGGTAGCAATAGTATTTTTTCAATTATTTTTTTCATGTATCAATTCTTTATATATCTTTCTTGTATTTTTGTTTTGCTGAGACACGTGAATTATTATCACTGCAAAGTAATTTCTTACGTTGCATTCTTTTTTAGTTTTACTTGTATTTGTTTGGATTGATTGAAATGTTGTGTGCATGTGTTGTGGTTTCTTGGTGTCTAGTGAAGATTGGATGAATATTTGTGAAAATTATCTTGGAAAGCGACATGTATATGATGTATATTGTATCTTTTATTTTTATTTTTTTGTATTGAATGGTGTTGAGAATCATTTTGAAAAGAAGAGTTTGATACAAAACAAGCAATTTATTTTTTTGAAGAGATGATGTTGATGCAATTATATCAATCTCGTCTCTTTATGAAATGAGTTCGGCATTAATGAGTTTGTTTTTTTCAAGATTAGAGTTCAAGCTATTTAACATTGAAACTATTTTTATCTAAGGAACATTTTTGTAATTTCGTAATTGTTATTAAAATATTATCTTTTTTCCTTTTACTATTATTCTACCAAATTGGATTTTCTATCCAATTATCTAATACAACCACGAATCATAGAATGGCCAAATCTTTACTCCGAAAAACAAATAGAGAAAAAAGGAAAAAACGGGAATTGCCAAATTACTATCTTTGGGAATAGAGAGAGAGAATTTTACAAAACCGTGGGATCCAAGGCTCGAAAACCCGCGAACGTGCTCAGCAACGTCAACCCAAACTTCCATTCCGCACACCCATTCACTATCCTCTGTCCTTTTATTCCATTTCTTATTCCCTAAGCAAATAATTTCTCTCTCTCTCTCTATCGATTAATCCATCTGGCGCTCAAATCTGGAAAGCCAAAACGCTAGGGCTATGCAAGAAACCGATCTCCACGACCTATCGGACGATGCCGATTACGCCGCGTCGCAACTTCACGTACGTACTCAATCTCACTCATTCACTTAATTGCATATTCCGCGATCATTCTGATTCATTTTTCAGTTTACTAGTACTCATTTTCCTTGATCATGCGAAGAATCGTTGATCATTTCCGGTCTAATTGAAAATTTGTCACCTCTGGTCTGAAATTAGGGTTCGGTAAACGTGACTCGTAGTGATAGTAACAAGACGACTTCTTCCAGTGATCCGGAAGGTGCAGAAGTCGTTTATTTGAAGGATAATGTTGCGATTCATCCCACGCAATCGGCTTTCGAGAGGATTAGTGGTAGATTGAAGTTGATTAAGCAAGGCTCCGCTCTTTCTATGGTATCTATATGCTTTAAATTATAACGAAATCTTACATTCTTTGTTGATTTTAGTCTGTGAACGAGTGCCACTGATTTTTAACTGAAGTGAGAGACGTGGTAGATTGAATATTTAAAATGTGATTGGTAGTTAAGTGCGAAATGTAATTGAGCAAGGTTTGTAGTTGTTATCCTTTTATTGGAGTATTTAGTTAAGGGTCTGGTTCACTATGTTCCGAGCAAGTTAACAGGCTTGGAAAGAAGCTTTTTCACTTTCTAGTAGATTATAACCTTCAGGAGAAAAAGCAAGTACGTGGTTTGTAGCTGATGTTTTGTTCAGTTGCTCCACAATCATCTTGCCTAGGACTTAGGAGTATGAGCTTTCATATTTCCCTACTTCAACTAAAATGATGCATTAACAGATCATTCACGTTGAATGGAGTGGCGCTCTAATGTAATAGCTATTTCTATGGAATTGAGCAGAGTTGATTGTTATTTATTAATATTTTTATTTTAATGATGTATTTTGGAAAAAAAAAAAATTCATTTCATCACTGAATTGTTATACATAGGATTGAGTAATGGATGACTGTTTAATATTATTCGTAATATGGATTTTTTATAAAATTGTTATTAGGATTTAAAATGCAATGGAACACTCTCACAGTTATTCTACGAGTAATGAGTCTGTAGTAGAATTGCTAATATAGTGAAGTGAACGAGTAATAAATTTCTGTTTGGAGGTGGTGGGGCAGGGAATTTAGGGAATACGCTAGCTTAAAATGTAAGATGGAAATGGAGGCATTTTGATTATATCCTTAGTTCGCATGAGATTTATGTGGTTAAAATACAGATTGATGAGTATTATTACACTTTTATTTCTATAGTTGATATAGTATCCAATATTTGGTTGCTTAATTGCTTTTTTGCTTGTTTGAAGACATGGACCCCCTACAAAGGGCAAACTTCAAGTGCAAGGTTGTCAGAGAAAGGTATGACCTGTGATTTGTGTGAGTTTACGCAGAGACAGATAATATTATGGTGATCTTGTTTTGATGGGATATGCAGATTTGAATTTGTATACTATAAAGGGGTTATCTTTTGCGGATGTGAGGTCAATTTGGAGACACACTCCAACTTTTGGATGGCAGTATATAATTGTTGTTATGTCCTCAGGTAAAGGAAAAGTGGAGCTGTTTTTGTTATTCTGTCTTATGAAAAATGATAATTGGAAGGTTAATCCTGTATTAGAACTGTGCTTGTTCATTAAGGTTGTCTCCAGCTCTTGGACAACAATATGTAATTATTGTTGTCATTAAGTAAAGGAACAGTGAGCCTGCTTTTGTTGTCTTTGTTTTATGAAAAATAATAAATTGAAAGTGGCTTGTGTCAGAAGTACTGTGCTTGTTTATGAAGGTTATCTTATGTTTCTCCACAGCTTTCAAGTGAATTTGTAGAAGGCTTTCATTATTGGTCCTTGAAGTGTTAATAGCATTGCTTGTAAGGATACCCAAATACGGGAAAATTTTCAGAGTTAAGCAAGCTAAAGTTTTGTGCTGGGCTTACTATTTTAAACCTGTGGTGACTATGGAAGGGAATTTTATAAAATATTAATTTAGAAAAAAATTGTATAGAGGTTTATAGCAGTCATGAATTCATCTTTATGAATACTTCTGCTACTGGCTAGGCAGACAAATATTGGATCGACAATTTCATCTAAAACCAACATTTTTGTTTATTCAGTGGATGTATTTCTGATGTATTTGGAATTTTTTGAAGCTATAGAGAATGACCGACTACCTCAATGCCTTCATGAATTATATTATTTATTGGTAAGAAATATTGAAGGAAAAAGAAAAAAAGAAAAACAGGGTAATTTTTTATTTCCAAAAGGTAAAAAGAGTTCTTGAGTCTGTTTTCAGCGTTTATAATGTGGAAGCAAAAGTGCTTTTAGAAACTTGCGGTGCCATGTACATGCACTGGAAATCTTCTGAAAGCAAAAGGTTTCAAAATTATTTGATTCAATTTCTTATTTTCTCATGAAAGACCTATACAATTTGGATTTCTATGACATATGTAATTTGGAGGCTAGGAGTTAAAGACTGGTGCTGTTTCTATTATTTACTTTGAAATTTTAGTGACACAAAGGCATGTTGCCACCTCTATAAATTTTAATGACATTTAAAAATAGGGTTCGTGCAGCAATAATTGCTCTACTTTATTCAAATAGATAATAGTAATAGCTTCAGATGGGGTGTTTCTATGCGATATATCAGTGGAAGTTTTCTGCAGGGCTTGCATATCCTCCGCTTTACTTCTACAGTGGAGGAGTCAGAGAGTTCCTTGCTACGGTAAAGCAACATGTTTTTATTGTGAGGTAGGCTGTTGCAACTTGCATAGTCTTTCAATTCTTGGTAGATTCAGTTGTAACCCATGATCAATGGATTCAAGCATTTAAAATAGATGAAAGACCAGGCTAGCACCTTTAATTGAATTTTGGTGCCTTTATCTACTGACAACATTAAATGTCTATTTTTCCCCTTTTCTTTTCTTCTTCTTCCCCTACTTCTTTGGTTGAAATGTCAAATGTCTATGTTGTAGTGTAGATTTAGGTTCTTTTGCTGCTAGTGCTATGATGTTTCTCATCATCTACTTGTTTCAGGTCTGAAGAAGATCCAAACGTTATTCTTGTGAATGATTTTCAGAATCCACTGCAGGTGCATGTCATGTCCAGTCATCTCATAGCGGTTCTTTTTCTCCTGTCATACTTCATGACATAATGCTATCTCATTTCTCATTTTGAATATGTATATTTTACTAATGCAGAGAACTCTGTCTTCATTGGAGCTGCCCAGGGCTGTTACTGTCACTAATGGGCCATCCATGTCAATGTCACTTGCTGAGTCACCTTCAAGTCAGACCCAGGGGATAAATGATGTTGGCCAGAGGCCTAGTATGTCTTTATATGATGGACGTACCCGGCATAAGGTGCATGATCCTGCTCGTGATCTCTCAATACAAGTATTGGAGAAATTCTCTCTGGTCACCAAGTTTGCACGTGATACAACTACGCAACTCTTCCGTGAAGGTCGGAATAATGGGTTTGGTGCAAGTGACAGGAGAGTTCCTTATATGTCTCCTCTTGATCATGATGTCGAAGTTTCTGATGATACAGAAAAAGCACCTGAAGCAGTTCGTATTGCACCTGATCCTGTGGAGGTGATTCTCGATCTTTGCATTGTTGATACTGAATTTTCACAATTACTGGAAATAGGGGGACTAATAATATTGTTAAACTTTTGTATTTTCTATTTACCAGTTCTGTAGTTGCAGCAATCTGTTATGCAAGTACATTGTAGCTGATTTAGTTTGTTGTGATGGTTATCCTGTCTTATTTCTTGTCCTCACTTATGCAGTATGCCTAATTCGTTACTTTTATCTATTTTTTCATGCTTCTGACAAATGAAGCTACATTGTCTAACTTACCCATCCCCCCCCCCACAACACACCCACCACCCACCCAAAAAAAAAAAAAAAAAAAAAAAAATATCTTCTGTATTCTCAAAATACATGCTAGTGTGGTAATGTTGTTGTTGGATAGATAAGCTTCTTTCGTTAGATTTTCCTAATATTGTGAACCTCTTAACACACCCACCCCCAAACCCCCCACTCCAACACCACCCCAAAACCACCAACACAACAACCCCCCAAACAGAAAAAAAAAAAAAATATATATATATATATATATATTGAACTTCTATTCCATGAATATAAGGTTTTGCTCGTGCAGAGACAACTTGTGTAAAGAAGTGTGATTAGGGTGGGATGTTTTGAGGTCATAGGTGGGAGAAAGTATTGAAGAATGAAATGGAAGTTTGTGGCACTCTTATTAAGGGTTGTTGCAAAAATTTATAGATGATATTATGGATTTGTTAGTTTCATATCATGTGAAGCAGTTCATTACCTTGGGGGGATTTTCAGAAAAAGTTGGTTTGATAAAATAGGACCAGAATTATTCCTGGTTTGAGATCGAATGCTGTTTCTTTGTCCTTTATATGGGGTGTGAAAGTATTTGTTGTTTTTTCATGGAAAGTGAATTTTACTATTGAACTTCTCAAATAGAGTATACTAAAGGTTCATGCTAAATTGAAATTTTGTACCCAAAAAAAACTATACGGTTTTAATTAATAATTATGTAATTTGAAGAAAACATATTTTTATCTTTTCCAGTAATGTTTATATATTGGAATCCAATAGCATTTTACATCAAATTGATGCATGTATATATTTATAGATTTATTTCACATTTGGATTATAATCCAACTTTAACTTATCTCTTGGAGTAGACAATGGTTTTTCAGCCATTACAATGACCCTTTTTTGCAACAGAAATCTATAATTTGTTCGTTTTGTTTGGCAGTTTGATAAAATAACTCTAGTATGGGGTCAACCACGACAGCCACCACTAATGATGGAAGAGGTAAGTTCTATGATTTAGATTGTGATTTTTCTATGCCCTTCTGTCAGTATTGGTTGTGAAGTTTCTATCCGTCAGGGGCAGGATAGACGTAAATCCTTCTCTGTTCTATTTAACTCTGCTTATTTCAATATGTTTGCAGTGGTCCACTTTCTTGGATTCTGAGGGACGAATCAATGACCCACAAACATTGCGGAAGAGGATTTTTTATGGAGGAGTTGATCCCAAATTAAGAAGAGAGGTTAGCATTGATGCATTACATTAAGTTTTGGCCTTTCTCCTACTGTAGTTATGATATCTTGGATGCTTGTTTTTAAGATTAGCGATGATTTCAGGTTTGGCCATTTTTGCTGGGATACTATGCCTATGATTCAACTTATGCTGAAAGGGAGTATCATATATCTGTTAGGAAGTCAGAGTATGAAACCATTAAGCAGCAGTGGAAGGTTTGTCCTAGACTGCATTTTTTATTGCTCATACTCATGCTGCTTTTGGCTTGTCATGCATCAATGAGTGCCTTGACCTTATATCTGCATTCATGCAGTGCAAGGCAGCTCTTCTTTCTTTTTGCTTCTTTTTTCCTCTGTTATTTTATATCATTCAGTTCACAATGTTGATAAATTATGTAATTTACAATATTGATTGGATGATTTATTGTTAATAATAAATTTATTACTTGCTGATGTTAATTATTGCATTGTGCTTTATAGAGTTTTCTAATTATCGTGTGATTGCTTTTTTGTCTGTTTGGTTCTGTCAGTCATTGACTAATTGATTAGCTTGTTTAGGTATAGTTTATCAATATTTTAATTTTATAACCTAATATATTATCTTTTGTTTCTTCCTTTTCTCTTCCTCTATTATTAAGTCCAACCACTTGGTTAATATTTTATAATATATGATATTGATTGGTTAGCTTATAGTTAATATTAGACTTGTTATCTGCTGATGTTAATTATTGCCTTTGACATTTACAAAAATTTCCATATATTATGTGAGTGCTTTATTTCCTTTTTGTTTGGTCAATGGTTAACAAATTGATCAGCTCGTTATGTTTTGTTTATGAAGCTGTAACTTTATCATCTAATTATCTATTATAAGGCCTCTACTTTTTTGTCAGGGAGTAGTATATCATGTAAGTCCAATTTGTCACTCGTTTTAGAAATAGTTTTGTTGGGATATATGGTGATGATAAAATTTAATCCCATAGCTCCCAAATCTTTGGATCCAGCTAACTGATGGGAGAGATTAATCACATTCGATGGAATTGGGAGCTATAGGTTTCCTAAAACCATTATTTTCTCACTTTTGTTTCGCTACAAATTTCAGTAAACTGGACTTCATGGAATCATGTTTCACGAAATTAACTAAGTGAGGCCTAAAAGGATTATTAGATCTTTTTTAAAATATATATTTTATTGGGCAAATTCTACACATGCTGGACAGTATTTTGAAAAGTGTGCAGCAAATTTTCTTGGCAGTGAGAAGAATAGTTTTAGTTACCTTGTGAGTCAAAATGGCGTTATGCTTATATCAATAGAAGTTAGTTTCATATTGCGCATTCTATCATTATTCATAATATAACATGATTGATTTGTGTAACTACCCATTTGGCAGAGCATCTCGGCAGAACAGGCAAAAAAGTTTACAAAGTTCAGGGAGCGAAAAGGTCTGATAGATAAAGATGTGGTATGTAGCAACCTCTACTTTCATCCAGATTGATTTCTTTTTTTGTCATTTAATGTCTTTCACTGTGGTTTTTCCAATTGAAAGGTACGGACAGATAGATCATTCTATTTTTATGAAGGAGATGACAATGCAAACGTGAATCTTCTGCGAGATATTCTATTGACGTATTCGTTTTACAATTTTGATCTTGGTTACTGCCAGGTAAGAAATCATCATCATTATAGCATTTCATTGCCTACCATCCCTATTAATCATTTCCATGACTGTCTCTATAGTTAATTTTTAGCTCCTTTTCTTTGTTTTACCCCCCTTTCCACGGCTGTCTACGGTCTTTAAGACAAAGAGTTGGCTCTTATTCTTCAACATTTCTACCAGTGTTATCTATTTTTGCCACGGTATTTGGTGGAAGTCCAATATGCTAGTTGTAGCCCCTTAGTTGGCTATCCATGTGGGCCAATAATTGGTTTCTTTTTCTTTTTTCCTTTTTGGTTAACTTGAAACAATAATCAGAGCAATCAAGTGATATTCTGACTTTGCAAGTTAAACAAGAGGGGGGAGGGGGGGAAGGGTGGGGGTGGGGGGGAGAAGATCATGTGTTGTTGTGGTTCGATGAGTCAACCGAGACCCTATGTCCCTCTATCAACGCTTTTTGGAATTAAAAACTTCTTTTTTACTTGTATGGTCTTGATTTGAAGACCCTAATTTGTAAGAATGATTGTTTAATATACTGAGTTTAACAAGGCTTTGACTTGTGAATCTACATCTCATTACTCTTAAGAATTGGTAACACAACTGAGCATTGCTCAAGTTTACCAGTAAAACCTTGCAAGAAATGAGCACATGTGAGCACAAAGCATTGTTGAATTGGTAACCTTGGCTTAAATTATCCACTTGTTTGGTGGTTGGTTGCATTAATACTTAAGTCCATGGTTTATTTCTCCCTTTGACAAATGAGCGCAACAGCTCCTGTAGGTTTTGGGCAGGTTGCATCCTCAAAATTAAATTGGCGATATGTGCTTGGGATATGCAAAAATATAGCCAACTACTTGGAAATTACCTCTGCGTGCAATTAATATATGTTAGAAACAAATCATGATATTGAAAAACCAAAAGTTGGTTTAGTGGATATGGCCTTAAGAACTTGAAAAATTCTACGCTCCTGTGGCGGTTACAACGGGACTGGTTTCATCCCATCAATGAACAATTCTGACCGTGATTGAACTTTTGAAATTTTTTATAATCCATTTAATTTTTATATGAGTAGTGGTATGGTCTCGTGATAGGGTCGTAGAAGTAACCTAAGAACTCCCTTGACCATCCACATGAGATCCTGGGATCAAAGCCCATCACACTTCTTGGGCTGCTTACATAGGTGAAGTTATATTCAAAGCATGCAATTTATGGCTTTCACCAAAAAAGAAAAAAAGGGGAAAAAAAAATTATGGCTGTTTGCCTTCATTACCAAAAGAGGAAAAAAAAATACACAATATTGAAATTCTAGATTCTTTCTTCGTCAAGCATCTTGTGTTACTGGATTTTTCATGGAGCATCTTACCCAAAAAGATTTTTCATGGAGCATCTTCCCAAAATTTTCATAGAACAAAAGCTTGGTCCAACAAGTCAGACTTTGGGGTGAGATTTTCCTGTGCCTTTATTTTATAAATTAAATCATACTCTTTTAGTTGAACCCTAAAGAAGCTTCACTGTTTCTATGTTTTTGATTATGTGTTTGCAATGTGTTGATAGAAACTCGGCTTTATTGAATATGAGATAAAAAGAGCTATACATTCTATAAAAAATTGATCCTCAGATAGAGCTAAAAGTCCTATTCACTCTGACTACTACTCTATATATACTACTATTTCACTTTTTGTGTGCCACATGGCATCATTTTACTGGTCTCCTTGCTGCATATACTATTACCAACAACAGCTATAAATTACTGCCATTAATTATATATTATATCTAACAAGTGTTGCATGTAAATGGGATGAATAATCTTCGACATAATGATGCCATTGGTTTTTTGATTCTTTATCTGCTTATTACTTGATTCTTGTTTGAAATTTGTATTTGGATTATGAATTTACAAAGTCTACAAAAGGGTTTTGCTGTGGACTAGACATTTTGGTCCATTTATCTTGTTTCATGTTTTTCAATTTTTAAAGATGGATCCTCTTGTCGACATACTTATCCTATCGGTATGTCATTTTATTATTTCATGCGCACGCGTGTGGGTGTGCTTTTTAATGTCTACCTAGAAGTTCATAATTTTTGGAATCATATCAAGGAAAATGTTGTGTCCCCTTTAGCTTGGCTGTTTGTTTCTATTTTCCAGGGCATGAGTGACCTTCTCTCCCCAGTATTGTTTGTCATGCTGAACGAATCAGAATCATTTTGGTGTTTTGTTGCATTGATGGAGCGTCTTGGGCCCAATTTCAATAGAGACCAAAGTGGCATGCATTCTCAACTTTTTGCATTATCTAAGGTGTGTCTTTCTTTTTCGAGTTACTTGATTGTTATAACATTGCACGTTCTTGGCATAATTAGCTCACTAATTTTCTGGGTAAATTGAATTTGAACATGTCATGAAATTAATGGTTGAGTGGATGCTTTGTCTTCTATTTTGTTTTCAATATATGATGTCCCAGATCATGAGTGCTGTCATCTATAAGAGAGGGCATTAAATGGGTTGGGGGGGGGGGGGGGGGGGCGGGGGGGGGAGAAGGGAAGGGAGTGAGAGGGGTGGGTGCAGGTGCTCAGGTGGAGTACTGAGTACGTAAAAGTTGATATTAAGAGAGCATGTTTGAGCAAAATGATTTTGGGAGGGTGCACAAAGTTAGAAGAACTTTTCAGGTTTTTTTTTTTTTTTTAACTTCTCTCAAACTTGAGAGAACTTTTCCTGACGTGGAAACTTTGGTTGCTTCAGATTTATTTGTAGTTGTTGCCTGAATGTAGTGGAAACTTTGCAGTGAAAATATTTTATGCAATGCAGTAATACACACACAAAAAAGGGGGAAAAAAGGGTCTTATGGTAAATATTGTTTCTTTTGTTGGCCTATTGCATATGGTATTTGATACTATCATTCTGTTGCTTTATTTGTGACAGTTGGTGGAGTTGTTGGACAGTCCGCTGCACAACTATTTTAAGCATAATGATTGCTTGAATTACTTCTTTTGCTTTCGTTGGGTTCTAATACAATTTAAAAGGTCAGTTTTCTAGTTGGACAATCTGATTACCTTTTCTTTATTGTAGTTTTATTTCAGTTCTTTTCTGGATCCATGGAGATGGTTAGCATGCAGAATTTTTTTATAACCTTTTGCTATTTTTGCTATATATTTTTTAAGTGTATCTGATACAAAATTGCAAATCAAAATCTTGACTATGTTGAATATGATATAAAAAATACATACTCGAGCAAAAATGCTTATGAAGATGGGCCACATGACCATACCGCATTAGACTCAACTATTATAAATCACTAATACCAACAATTTAAATACTACAGTAATCATATCTATAGCAGCAATACTCTCTCCTTGAGATCAATCTGTCCTTTAGGCAAGCATTTAAAAACTTCTGAAGTGATGGCTTCAACTAGCTGTCGTGAATGGGCGGCTGGTAATCAAATACACAAATGAATGACACATGCCCAAATTCTTCCTCTTTATGACCTTCAATGTGAAAAGGCCTGTATTCATTATCTCACAAGCTTTCATGTGTCTAACAACACAGTATCCTTCAGTCAATTTTCATCCTTAAGATTGAATTTAGAATATCTTCTGAACTCTTCCCAACAAATTTGCACAGTATTGCAAGGTTCTCTATTCTCTTTTCTCTCTTCCTGCCACTTTCTGTTAGGCTGGTTTTCTAGTAGCATTGCTAGTGATTGACTTCACATTTCTTACATCAGTTGCAGTTTTAATTCATGTTTATCATCTGATTGACAGGAAGAGATACTAAAATATGAATTAGAAGTGCTTAGTTACGGTGGATTCATATTGGAGGAAAGTGCTGTTGACTCGGTTTAGCTGGTTGTTTGTCCCTGATTAGGACGATTGGTTGTACTAACGGGTTTGCATGACTTGATGGGATGGTGGTTTTATTAGTGGGATGTAGGTTACTTGAGTTTTGTGGTTTCATGCGACTCAATATTCAGCATTGGTGATGAGAGATGAAGTTGGGATTCCTTCTCTCTCTCTCTTTGAGGTTCATTAGTACCTCTTCTTTGACTCTGGCCTTCTCTTCTTTCCTTTTTGATTCTTATTTATTCTAAAATTTCTCAACCTGAGCTTTGAATCCTTCTCACCCATGAATTGGAGTTTTAACTATATTGGATAAGAGATGAAAGATACGCGCTCATTTATCAAAATGCTCTTAAATATGAAGCTTAGAGCTTCTTACACACTATTATAATAAAATATTAAATTGACTTCATACTCTCTCTTTGCTACTTACCTCTAATACACTATTACTCTTCTATTTATGGACCATATGGCCACACTTCATTTGATCCCTTTAACTTACCCTACTATTAGGCTATCTTTATTCTTAAAGACCTCCATTAGGCATTAGGTCCTTAGGTTGCATATCAACAAATTAAGGAACTTTTTTCTTTTAAGGATCTTTCCACTTTATTTGCAAGATTCATAAAGAGGGTTTCTTGGTAACAAATATTACATTTGTTATTGGTCGAATCTGACACTTGTAAAACAATCTGTAAATGGCATAATAGATGCTAAAGTTAAAGCACAGTCTCTAGGTAGGGAACAGTACTTATTTAAAGGACCTCTTCTCTCTCTCTCTCTCACACACACACACACACACACGCACACACACAGAGACACACACAGAACCTTCATGAAGAGTTTCTGACTAAATTTTTGTGATAAGAATCTCAAGATAAAAATGACCACATTAATTATAAGTACTACTATTAGTTATATCTCAATGGTTGTTTCCTTATATATATGTATATGTATGTGTGTATATATGATAGACAGGCAAAATGAGCATTTAAAGATACATAAAAAATAAAGAAAACCGTTACCTTCATAGTTGTGTTCTTTGTGCGATTTATTATTTAGCTTCCAAGACATGTTTCTCTTGTATTTGATTACTATTTGATATCGAGGGATGGAACTACTCCTCATCACATATAGCTCAAGGTCTAGTATTTAACAACATTTACTTGCTTTATGGTCTTGAAGAGGTACTGTATATTGTTTTGATGATAGTTCTCATGTGCATATTGTGTTGAATTTTGCATATTAGTCTCTGCTTGCTATATCTTTTACTATACCAATGTGAGAAAATCTCATTTTTCTGAAGGGAAAATTGGGAAAAATTCAATTTGGAATGTTTTTGAGACAAAATACAATTTGCTGTTTCTTCTGTAATATCGACAATTGCTTTATATGTCTGAAGGGAATTTTCCTATGACCAAATAATGCGCTTGTGGGAGGTACTTTGGACGCACCATCTATCTGAACACTTGCATCTATATGTATGTGTTGCAATCTTGAAGCGGTACCGAGACAAAATCATGGGTGAGCGGATGGACTTTGATACACTCTTGAAGTTCATCAATGGGTTGAGTGGTCACATTGACCTAGACTCCATCCTTAGGGAGGCAGAGGCATTATGCATTTGTGCTGGTGAAAATGGTGCCGCTTCTATCCCACCTGGCACCCCGCCTTCACTGCCTATTGAAAATAGTCTATTGTATTACCAGCAAGATGATGAGGTCTTGTAGATTGGTGTCTCTGTCTTGGGTAATATACCAGATTTGGATTGGATTGGCACTCTTTTATTAAGTTGTATGTAGTATGTACAGATATTCATGATATTGCCGATGCAAATAAAGATTTAGACCCTTCAGACCTATATATCATAGTCGGAAATGAAAAAGGAATGCCTTCCAAATTTGTTGCGGACGAATTGTTCCCTTTTTCACGACACAACAAATCAAGAATTCCTTACGCATCGAGGAATTGGACACTCCTGTTTTTTCTGGTACTAAGATTATGCCTACATGGAATGAAGTGCCAGGGATCTGGGGGAAATAAGTCGGGTCATCATAGATAATTATTCGCAAAACTTTCCCATAAAGGCTTATGGGAAGCAATGGGGGAGCCACCACACACGGAAAACATAAACCGCTGAGTTTCATTTCAGTGTCAATAGATTCATAGAAGATGCATGTAGAGATAAATGGTTCGTGGTGGCAAGGAGCCTTCATTAGATCTGTTTGTCAAACTGAATACCTCGATTAAATGTGCTGCGTTTCTATAAATAGAAAGCAATGAGTTATAGCTTTATAATCATCCATATGTCCTCGCTAATATTTATCTAAAATTACGATATAATAAAAATTTTATGTACTAAACCATAGATGTGGAATACCGTTAAGAATGGTAAATGTTTGCTTCATCATCCAATGCGTTCATGTCTTTTCACTTATGATTGATAATCTATCTAGGGTTGCAAATGAGCCTAGTTGTTTATGAGTTACTCAAGTTTGGTTCAAGTTCAATTAATAAATCAGTCGAGTTTGAATTTGAAATAGAGCTTATTTATTTAAACGAGTTAAATTCGACTTTCTACTTGCAAGCTAGTTTGTAAACAAGCTTGTTATTAAAATTATGAGTTTAATATTTATATTATATTATATGTAAATATATAATTAAAATAATAAAAATTAATTTTTATTTCATATATTTTAGCGATTCTTATATAATATTTTTAAGATAAAAAAATAATGAAAAATTTAAATAGAAAATGGGCTATCTAAATGAGCCAAACTCAATCTTGAATTTCAGGCTTGACAGAAGCTCCATAAAAAGCTCGGTTCGAGCTTGAGCGTTTAAAAGCTTGGCTCAGTTCATTGCAGCTCTAACCTGCAATTTTTTCAGTTTTTCTATCTTATGGAATTGGGTAGGCAATCAGGGGCAATATTTTCTCCGGGCCAAATATTGCACATGAAGAAGAGGCTAGAAATGAAACTATAGACTAACAAAATAAACACACTGGATTTGTCTTATTATCTTTTTGCCTAACGCGAATTTTAGTCTGTGTAATGATGTTAATGTTGGGTTTCGGAGTGAAGTGAAACGGGATTGAATCTCTTCTTTATTGTAATGAAAAATAAAAGAAAAAAAAGTAAAGTTGAAATTTAGCTTGTCATATTGGTTTTTAGTCTACTATGTAAACGGACGTAAAGCTTATCCTTAAATTATGTTGGAACCATAAGGATTCAATTTACATAAGACATCACATATTATAATTTTCCACTACGTTCGAAGTCGTATTAGAGCTCTTTCAATCCACTCACATGGCTGCAATTGATTTTGAATTTGAAAAATTGAGGCAAGTTGTAAAACAGGCCTTTAAGGAGCACTAGAGCACTGGGAAGAACACGAAAGGAAGTTAAGATCATCAGTGCAGTCTCAAATGATTACCATGTGGAAACCACGGGAAAAATTAATGAAATTAATGCAATCTTAAGTAAGTTCACCCCCTTTGATTTGTGAACCAGATATTGTGCAAATGAGACGAGTGAGAAAATTACATTTCCATATAGACTTCTGAGAGATTATTATCACATTAACCACTTTTCAAAATGCGACCTTTTAGCTCCATTGACCCAAAATCAAGCATTATTGCTAACTGGGGTTGTAAATAAGTTAAGCTGATTGTGGCTTCTTTGAGTTTAACATAGCTTGAGTTCAATTAGTAAGCAAGTCGAGTTTAAGTTTAAAATAAAATTCGTTTATCTAAACAAGTAGAACTCGAGTTTATATAGTCTTGCGAACAAGCTTGTTAACAAGTTCATTAGTAGATTTGTGAATCTTATATTTATTATATATAAATATATAATCAAAATAATTAAAACCAAATTCTATTTAATATATATTTATATATATATTTAGTAGTTCTTATATATTATTTTTAAGTTAAAAATAATAAAAAACGAGTTGAGTTTAAGATTTAATTGCGGGCTTGATAAGACTCCATTAGGCTCAATAAAAAAGCTTTGTTTGACTTGAGCTCAACTTATTAATGAGTCGAGCTCGAAATAAAGCTCGTTTAACTAAAAGAGCAAAACTCAAGCCTGCATTCTGAGCTTGATAAAAAGTTTAGTTCGAGCTAGAACTTAATAACTTAAAAACAAGCCAAGACTAAGCTAGCAAAAGCTCGACTCATTAATAGCCTTAGTGCTAACACTATAGTACAACCCACTCATATGCTAAAAATACCTTAAAAACATGGCGAAACACGTCTACAAACTTTTAAAAAAATTATCTAAATGTAAATTAGATAGTTTTAATTATAAAATTACCAACTTAAAATCGCATGCATGAAATATAATTTTTTATTTAACACAATAATTGCATACATAAGATGTGATTCAATGATATACAAGTTTTTAAGCCTTGATGATTCAATGATGTACGAGTTTTTAAGCCTTAATGAATCGCATATAGGAAGTGCGATTCATACTTATACATAAGTTGCATGCATTACAACTCATTTGCAAATACCTTGTGTTGGTAATTATTTTTATTTATAATTATATAATTTTTATTTGGACAAGTCGATAATAATATAATTTTCTCTCATAAACAACCAAAACTCTCTTGACCTAAACCCATGTTGATACCGTAACTCATCACATAAATCCAAACACATCCCCGAAAAAACATTGAGACGATATATGTTTCAGAAGAAATATTTTTTAGAATATATATTTTATTTTTATTTGTTATGTAGAAAACATCATCTTAAGAAAAAAATCTTTATTGGCAAAAAAAAAAAAAAAAAGGTAAAACAAATTCTTTTCCCTTGTATGAGAAAATATTTTTCCTTTTATAAAAAAATCTTAACATCCTATAGAAAAACGACTTACTCATTTTAAATGAGGAAGTCTTTTTTCGAACTACTCATCTCAATAAATGATACTTTATTTATACATTATATTATGTCTTATATAAAATTAATTTTAAACATAAAAAAATCTTTTCAATGTGATTTTAAAAAATGTAATAAAAGACACGAAAACATATGAACGAAAAATATTTTTTACTAATAAGATATTTTTCTTAAAACAAAGAGAATTTAAGCCACAGTTCATAATCTAAGTAGAGATAAACACATTCATTAAGGCCACTCCATCCGCGCTGTATAACGAAATTCTGGCACCATTAACTAAGGCAACAGGGACCCGCACTACCACTAAACAAACCATACACACTGTCCAACATTGATCCTAGCTCAAGTAGGCTGCAAACGAATCAAATTATTTACGAGCTATTTGGATTTGGTTTGCTTTAAACTATGCTTGGCTCGATCTTGATTAGTAAATGAATCGAATCCAAGCCTACAATAAAGCTTGTTTATCTAAACAAGTCAAGCTCGAGCTTTGATTCAAGCTCGCGAGCTGCCTCGAGAGCAAACTTGTTTAAGCTTGTGAATAGGCTCGTGAGTGGGCTCGTTAATAGGCTCATTAATAAGCTTATTAATATATTTGTGAATTTTTTATTTATGATATATTATATATTATAACACTGATATATCATATTTTAGGTTAAAAAAATAAAAAATAGGCTATCTAAATGAGTTAAGCTCAAACTTAAAATTTATGTTTGATAAAAGCTTGTTAGGCTCGAGCTTATTTCATAAACAAGTCGAGCTCAAACATCAATTTTAGACTCGATAAAAAACTCGACTCAACTCGTACAAACAATACAGGTTACAATCTACTGTACCTACGACCATTGGTACCACAAGCACATAGGTCCACATCCATTATCCATTACAGACTACATACTCAACAACTCACCATAACATTATTTGAAAAAGCAATCCAGTACTCGGAAAGAG
Source organism: Combretum micranthum (assembly GCA_024138025.1). NCBI lineage: Eukaryota > Viridiplantae > Streptophyta > Magnoliopsida > Myrtales > Combretaceae > Combretum > Combretum micranthum. Next base: position 1,026,221 of record JAMXBD010000236.1, on the reverse strand, counting down.
CAATAGAAAGATGGTGTCGGTAAGAAATTGGAAAAAAAAAAAAAACCAAAAATGGTACGAAAACCAAAAAATTTTTCCCTGAAAATTTACAATAAGCCCTGCAACATTATGGATCAATATATTTTGTGTGGTACAAACGATGAAAGCTTTTAGGGGAAGAGTTTGGTGAAACATTACTTGTGAAATGTTGCAATATGCCTGGATCCATTTATAAAAATTTAGTGCTTCATTTATGCTTGATACATTTACAGAAGTCCAAGTTTTAATTATTTTAGACAAACAATGTCATTTTCTGAACGCTTGTTCTGCAATTTCATTCTAATCTCCACATGGAGGATAAGTTCTTTTTTTGCAAATTTGATAGAGTAGAAAGCAAATCTGTCAAAACTCGCCACGAAAAAAGCTTAACATTGATTAGAACATGATTTCCAAACCCATAGCCTATTGTCTTCTTCTTTATATAAGAACAGCTCATAAATGCTCTTAATCAGTGATTTTAATCTTGGATCTTTACTTATACCATAATAATCTTTCATATTTTGCAGTAAAGCAGCGTGACCATAATTATCTACTAAGAATTGAGAAATTGCAAAATCCATTTTATTCTCATTCTAATTAGTTGCATTCAGCCAACGGTCATTTACTGTGAGATTAATTTCAAACTCTTGCTATAGGGTATAATTCCTGCGAAGCAAAAGCAATCATACCAAAAACTAGCAGGTGCTGCCACCACCAACACAGAAACAACCTTTCTCTTTAATCTAATCTTGACTACGAACCAAGTTTTTATGCCAAAACGATGTAGATGGTGATGCCTTTACATCCTCATTGTTTCTTAAACTTCAATATCTAACCAAATATAGTTTTGCTCATCTCACCTTTTCTACCTTCGACTCAACACCATTTCTCGATTGAATGTGCTTTGTCTCTCATTTTTATACTAAGCATATCCAATCCTTCAGATTTTTTTGGCTTAGGTATATAATTGTTAAAATCACAAGTCAAAGATACGATTCTACGATTATATATATATTTTTTATAATTAAAATGGATGAAAATTTATTATGTACAAACTTTAGGTAAAATTATGAATTTAAGTGTACGATCCTATACGTTTATGATCTTCTTGATTTTATATGATTCTATACGATTTTACCGATTCTATACAATTTTATCAATCTATACATTTTAATAAATAGTAAAATCATGATTTTGACCACCATGCTAGGCACTTAGCAATTTCATCCCATGATAGCCGATGTATTTTCCTACCCTCCCGATATTCTTGCCATATATCCTTTCTAGTAATTTACTATAACTGATGTAACTACTTTTGACATTGGTGCTACTTGCATGTAATATTTAGGTAACGACTCTAACACTCACTTTTCTAGCACCGTTCTTCCAATTATACTTAGATATCGCTCCTTCTAAGTAGCTTTAATGCATGGACCTTAGCACGACTTTCAATTGTGAAGGAGCTGTTGAAGAGTTTCTTCAATGTTAAAGTGAGGCGCTTCACTTTTTCCGGTTGCTCTGACAAGGACCCGACCTTCATATTTTATTGAAATATTTTAATATGCTGAAACAAGTATGACTAAAAATTTGCATAAGAAATTGGGTGAAAAATATACATTTGCAGAAGAAATTGCTTTTGTTTATTATTTGAGCAATTTCAATAAGTTTATTAATTAAATTTTCTATGACAATAAATTATATATTAACAATATATATCTAATATTTATATTGCAAATCTATTAAACCTTTTTTTAACACTAAAATTACCTTGAAAAATATTAATATATTGGTAGAAGTAATCATAGTAGGACCTACAAAAATATAAAAAAAATGTAAAAGAACTTTTTAGAGATCCTTAGGAATAAAATGAAGAGTTTCTTAAGATGCAGGGTTCCTTAAAATGATGACATAGCAAGTTAAGGAACTTGGAGAATCCCTTAGCATCAAAATTGTCTGACGACTTGATTTTGATTGAACTTTTTCTATTAAATATTGTAATTGTTTGGTTGTAGGTTTAAGCCCCTTATCAAAAGTATATTTCGGGTATTTACCAAATTGCTTAACTTATGTAGAAAGGTATTAAATGATTGATACACTATTTTTCCTCCTATGTAACAAATTTTTACAAATAATATTGTTGGTTTCTCCATATTTATTGTTAATTTGAAAACTTGACTAAAAACTCCTAAGTAACTAATAGTAGCTTCTACATTATTACACCTATTAGCTTGTGCCAGTAATATTATATCATCAGCAAACATGGCATGTGTGTTAAACTTGTATGTTCAATGTGGATTTTGATAATGAGACAATTAGATGCACAATTAACTATTCAATTAAGTTAACCTACACTTAATTAATCAAACAACATAATGATCAATATGTTAGAAAATATAAATTTTGTGTGTGTTGTTTTGTGGAGATTTGTGCAGGAATTAGTATGTGGAAACTCATTAAGCACAACAGTGATCGCAGATTCATCGAGGGCTCAACGAGTTCATTGTTCAGGGTGTGATGGTTCAAAATCTAAAATTCGACAAGATTAAAGAAGAACAGTCTTGGTTGAGGGTTAAGTCCAAGGCATGACAAATTCAAGATGTAATAAGTCTAAGGCGCGGTAGGTTTGAATTGAAGGCTTGATGGAGTGCATATGAGCAGAGACTTGGTGGAGGGCAAAAATGAAGGCATGACACTTTGAGGTGCGACAGTTTGAGCCAATGATGCAAAAAGAGCCGTTGGAGCATATGTAATACTTAGAGACTTAAAGACATTATCTCTAACGGATATTTGAATTTTTGAAGGCTATAAATACTCTATCCTAAAGAGATTCAAGAAGAGTAGTGCAAATTGAAAGAGCTATTACTTGCGAACAAACAAATCATTAATTTTCTTATTCTCTTATTTATTAAATTGTAAATATCTGTAAAGAGAGAGAAAATCATTCTAGTGCTCTATTCTTGTATATGCTATATAAGAGAGAATCTAAAGAAAGAAACAAAATATTTGATTTCCTCAGTATTATAAAAGTGGTGTACTGCTCAACTTGAGCATGTTTAATTGGTGATTAATAAAGTGATTATGAAGTCCTCGGTTGAAGGCATTCGTGGACCGTGGAAAGTAAGAAGTGAGTCGAACTCCAAATTAAATATAAATTCAAATTTTCTATCCCTATCTCTTTTATATTTCATATTATAATCTGTTGTTATATCATGTGTTACTATTAAAGTTAATTTTCATTTGTTGCATTAAAATTAATTTATCGAGCTTTTTAGGGCAAATTCTCAATTTACCCCTTCATTTTGAGTATTTTCTAGTGCATTTTCATGTTTTCAATGTGACATTGTACAACTCTACCTCTAAATTGGAATGGTTTCCAACACCTTTATTGCACCTTATTTTATGCCATTTTACTTAAAAACTCCAACAACAAAATAAATAAACAGGATGATAGAGGATCATCTTGTCTTAGCCCACAATAGTTAAAAACTTTCTATTACTTGGCTGCTAATTATTAGTTCTCTTGTCATGTATGAAATGCTTCTATCTCTTAATTTAACCCACCATTTAGAAAAATTTAAATTTTATAAGGTCCAATTTAGATGTAGTTAAATCTTGATAAATGCATATCTAATAAAATAACAATCTCAATTAGATAATAATTTCTTTCAATCTTGACCTGAGCCAACGTAATCTCACTAATTGCATAAGATAACAATTTATAAAGAAATTCTTAAAGCCTCACGAAAATATAAATTAATAATTTAACAAATACATAAAAGAAATTATATAAAATTCATAACAAAGTTTTTCCAAACTACTTCTATTCTTTTAAAATTTTACTCTTTGCTAAATATACATCTAAAGTCCTTTGTTTCTTCTTTTTATATAAATTTTGTAACTCTTAATCTTCTAAAGCATTGACTTTGAAAAAATCTTTTCCCTATGTACCTATCCGTTCTAATTTCCAAGATTTACCACAGGTTCATAGTTTCTTGTGTTATAAAATTTATTATTTCATTCTATATTTGTGCATTATGACTTTTAAAATTCTTTATATATACTCTATATATGCATTTTGTCCACATTTATTATTAGTTTTTATTAATAAGTTATATATGTGTAAAAATATATATATATAAATAGTTGTAAATTTATAAATATTCATTTATCGATAAATTAATAAATTATTCATTTATCAATGAATAAATAATCTCTAGAAAATAATATTTTTTATTGGTCTAAATGGTATTATTTTATGGAGCTTTTGCTATACTCCCATTCATCTTACCATAGGCGTTTCTCAAGATCTAACTTGATCATCTTCAGTTTTCCTTTCAAAGATTTCCTCCTAATAGTATATACAACACTTCATTTATAAAATTATATTATTTGTTGCCTTATGTGCAAGAAGAAAACTTGATTGAGTGGGATGAATTAGATCATCTATATATACTTTTAATATATTTATCAATATTTTTTTTTACAATCCTGTACACAATAGTACTTAAACTTATTTTTCTATATTATTTTACATTTCCATACATTTCACGTTAGAAATTTTGGCAAATTATATAAAAATGTATCAACGTTTATTGTTTGATGATAAGATCATTTAAGATATTAACATTTTGAGAGATTAAAAAGAGGTATCAACATTTGTGAGATAAGATTGTTTAAGATATCAATCTTTTAAGTGGTTAAAAAAATGTATTAACGTTTCATAAAGTGAGTCAAATAAGTTATTAATGATAGACCATTGATGGAAAATTAAAGATATTAAACGAAAAACTAATGTTGATACCTTAAATTAATTTTACAAAATTTTAATACCTTATTTGATACATTTTACGAAACGTTGATACCTTTTTGTAACTACTGAAAACATTAGTACCTTGAATGAACTAACCTCTAAATGTCGATACTTTTAGTGTAATTTACCCTAAAGATTTTTTAGAAACTATATATTTAATTTAACTCAAGGAATTTTTTGTCTATCAACAATTTCCTCAATTATTTTGGACAAAATTTCCCACATATTTCCAACATTTTTTTTAGAGAAAAATGCACGCAAACCATTTCTAGGATCCAATTGAATTTAAAGCTTGGTAAATCTCAGCATGTATTATACCCTTATTTAATTCATTGATATAAATCAGATCACCACAGTAGTTTTGACTAACATCTTGGCCAAGATTGTTCTTTAGCATCCTAGCCAGAAGTTTACAAGATGAACTCTTACAATCCTAAACATTTAAAGTCTCTTTATGTTTGATCCTCATTTCGAAGCCTCGAGCTCCATTCATCTTCGAGGTAAATAAGATGGCAGTGCACCATTTGTGCATGTTACAGTCTAACTAAGTATGAAGGGATCTATTAGCAAGCTCGATCGAACTTTATGAGCACATAAATCTCAAAATGATCTCACCGAGGATCCAAATCTTCTAGGCACCTAGCTTTTTTCCAATCACTTCCACTTGCCATGAAAATGGCTAAGGAGATGGGTGCCAATGCTTTAGAGAAGGTCAATTCCCCCCTTAAAACGAAAGTTTTGAAGTACAAAAAGGCAGTAACATGTTGTCAAAGAGGTATAAAGCACCTGCTCACTCTGTCCACTCCATTATAATCACCACCACCTTGAAGACAAGTCCATGAGGTAGGTGACACTAACTTAAGGAGTTGCAGAAGAGAAACACAATTCAAGGCCCAAATGAAAAGTAGAGAGGGGAGTCAAATTAGGACTAATGCCAGCATGGCAAAGCAGCATGACTTTCATAAACAGAGATAGCAGGACAATCGATCACATTAAAAAAAGATAGTAAAGCAACAAAAGCTTGTGACTATGATCTGTGGCTCCCAAAGGCTTGACTTGTCTAACTAAAGAAGATGAAGGAAAGTATCAAGTTAAAATGACAACATCTTGGTTGAAAAAGAAGAAAAGTGTGGAAAATATGGTCAAGAATGCGAGGAACTCAGTTTAGGATTTAAGAGCTAGGTTTTTGAAGATGTGATGGATATCAATTGAACTAAAGATGCTATTTATAGGCGAAAAGAAAAATCGTATTATGACAACATTTAATGAGAAAAAATCTTAGGTATCTCAAATACTATACTCCTAGCTATTCGATCAAGCTTCGGGAGCACTCGAAACCTCAGGAAGGAAAGTTCCCAATCACGCACAAGCCTTATCAGATCGAACACTACCACAAAGAGCGAAGAGGAACTGTAAACACTTAGTGAAATTTTGACAATGAAACATAATAAGAATACAATCTAAAGGGAAAGTTACAAACAAAGGTTTGTTTCATTTTTCAATGGAATTTAAACATACAAGTACCTCAAAGGACACAAAAAAAGAAAAAAAAAAAAGAGAACAACGAGCTAACAACTAGAGTCAATGAAGGACTACAATAAGAATAAGGAACAATTCAATTTACCATCTCAACAGTCTCACAACTGCTGAAGATCTCCTTGCTTGTCACAAGATGAAGAGCATTGGAAATAGTCCGAGACAAGTTTTCCTTAGGGCTTCTATGGGACCCATAAGGACCTCGACTCGACCCTCTATGAATGGTTCAGGAGCTAAAGTAGGATCAGGGGCTACGACAGAAAGGGCTTACTAATCTTCCCCTTGAGGAATCATAGCAACAGCCTCCTCAACTTCGATGGCTGTAGCTTCTTTAGCTTTTACACCTCCTTCAACTCTAGTAGGCTCCTCTCCTTCGACCCCATATTCATAGGAATTTAGGCTTAATTTGATACATTTTAGATAAATTACTATAAAATTTGTGCTTTTATATTGCAATTGTTGTTTTTCAACTCTTAAGATTTAAAAAAACAAGAATTGAAGTGATTTGAACTAGATTTAAGCAAAACAACAACAAATGAGTAGAATAGAACTTTGTCAAGGTCTATAAAAGACCCATTAAGGGCAAGATAGTAAGGAAACAAGAGACAAAATGACTATTGAGCTCTATAGTTGAACCTTTGACACAAGCTTCAGCCAACTCTAAGACATCTGCACTTTACACTTCAATAAGTAAGTCCAATCGAGCCTAACATTCGAGGCTTCGATGAACTCGATGAAACCCATGGTTGAATTTAGATAGAAATTAAGCCTTTGAAAAGAAAAGCCATAGAATAGATCGAGCCCTAACATTCAAGTAGCTCTTGAGCACTCGATCTACCATGTAAAAAGTGACCCTATGAGCTAACATCTAGATGTGCACGTGATGATTAGCAGAAGTGTTAGTGAGAATGATTGAATATTTAAAGTGCTAAGGTGATTTAAACTTAACTAATTTGGTTAGATTTCCATTTATGATTTATTTTTGTAATTAAAAAAGCCTTGCATGGATGTGTTGAATTGATGTTTGCTTGAAGACAAACAAATGCATAAGAGTGGGGGAATTTAATAAGTCTATTTTACTCCATTTCATTCATAGGACTTTAGGTAAAATATAATACAATTTTAGATAAATTCTTATGAAATCTATGCTTTTATGTTGTGATTGTTGTTTTTTAGCTCTTAAGATCAAAAGAAAAAGAATTTAAGTGATTTGAACCAGATTGAAGCAAAATAACAACAAATGAGTAGAATAGAACTTTGTCGAGGTTCACAAAAGACCCATCGAGAGCAAAACAGCAAGGCAAAATGATTGTCGAGCTCTACGTTGAGCCTTCTACACAGGTTGAACTAGCTCTGAGGCATATGCACTTCACACTTTAATATATAAGTCCTGTTGAGCTCAACATTCGAGGCCTCAATGAAACCTACAGTTAACTCTGGAAAGAAATTGAGCCTTTGTGAAGAAAAGCCACATAATAGATCGATCCCTGACATTTAAGAAACTCTCAAGCACTCGATCTACCATGGGAAAAGTGACCCTATGAGTTGGCAGCAAGACGCACGCATAGGACAAATTCAGTTATAAAGAATATGCCACGTCAGTGAATAAAATTGCCATGATTTTTGTGCCTGATCCTATAAATAAACGTGCATAGGCATGTGCAAAAGAGTGTATGTAAAGTATATACAACTTCATATGTAAAATATTTCTAACATATAATAGAGAGAGAATTCTTGGACAAAACAACTGTTTCTTCATATTTTAGAAATCTAAAAAAATTTTGGGTAAATTCATTGTAAACCTAACTGGTTTTTTGCAAGACTTGATGCTTAATTTGTAATTTAATCTTTAATTCCATTTTATTTCTTTAGAATTTATGCTTAACGATCACATCTATGGAGAAAAAATCATTTAAATTTGGGTTTATGATTCCAAAACTTGATTAATGTGATTTCAAAATGTTTTAACGAATATCACTAGGCATTTGTAATTAGTAGCTAAAACTTAATTTTCGTGGGTTTAAATAAGTGGTGCACCTTTTAGATTCATGTTTGATTTCAACTGAATAGATTGAGAGATCATTATTTTGAATAGATTAAGAGATCAGTGATATTAATGGAGTTACTCATAATCAGCTTGAGAGAGGGATAATGAAACTTTCTATCACTTATTTTTAAAATTCATTAGGTTGGTTTTAAAAAAAAAAGGATTCTTAAACTTTATGGAGATTTAGATTGTTGATAACTTGTGAATAGATTCCGATGGTTTGGTCTAGATCTAGAGTTACTGATATTAAGAGAGGCTTTAACTTACCTTAGTGACTCTAATTTTGTAAATACACCAGTGAACTAATCTATGAGTTTGTTGAGAAATCACATTATAAGGACTTGGTGAAGCAATCTCTAAGGCTTTTTCTTACATTAATAAGCTTATCTTATAATTTTCCTTGAAAAAATGTATATATGCATTAACCCTAGTTTAAATTCAATTTTTATTATGTTTTGCTGGATTTTCTTAGGCTAGATAATAGATAAAAAGTGAGCATGGTAGATGAGAGTGATCCCTTGAAATATGACCTAATATTTTTTATGCTATTTGGTAGGTGCACTTGCCTAATATTAGTAGTTGCTATTGAAATTGAACAAAATATATTAGCTTTATAAATTTTTAAAAACTTTATCTTCATGTTCTTAAATGGTTTTAAGTCAACGAACTAACCAGTCGTCATCCTTCCTTCTTCCTCGACCTCAATAGTGGCTTCACCAAATTGCACAAATAGAAAGCTATAGTCCAAGTCTGGATACCTTTCAAACACTTCATTTTGCACCACCTTGGCACTTTTGCTTGTGAGCTTCCGTTAGAGTTTGGTCCACTCTTCGTTCTTAAAGAGCTCCTTGAGGACCTACTTAGCCACGTCACTCACGACTAGCCCATTTTCTAAACTCACTACACGAGCTTATATACAAAGAAAGAAGACACGTAAAAAAATATATAATAAATATATATGTCCCATGGGAAGAAAAACAATACTCCTACCTTTAAAGCCTCTCACTTCAAGTTGAATGCCTCGGCCTTCTCCTTCACTTTGTTTAGCTCCAAGATGGACATATCGACCTCTTTCTTTTGCCTATTGAGCTCTAAGGTGGCCTCCTTCAATTGATGAGACAAAGAATCTCATTGTTGCTTGGTATTCTTCCATCTTTTCTCATAATCATTAACTGTGGCCTTAAGTAAAGACCATTGCTGCATGGCCTCGGCTAACTTTCCCCAACAATGGAGGACTTTAACCTTCATGTCATGTAGTAATTTCTTCTTCTCCTTTAGAGCAGCGCTTAGGTTCCTCCTTAACTCGACCCCTTCAAGTTTTGCTTCAGCAAGCTTCTTTTCTAGATTAGATTTCAACCTCCACAACTCCTTAGGACCGTAGTCAAAAGATGTTGAACTCGATCAGAAAAGAGACCTACATACAATCCAACATGAAAAGAACTTAGTGAGTATAAGAATTAGCTTACCACTCCCCAGTTTCCTCTTGCATACCTCACCGCCTCAGAGATAGTCACCATAACATATAATACATAATGAGGGAATAAAACCCCTTGTAAAATTCACCAAGATTCAAAGCAAACAAGGAAATTACCTCATACATCTTACGCCTTGAAAAATCCAGCACCTACTCTCTGGACTTTAGTTTACCGAACAAGGTCCTCATCCTATTCTTGTCTTGCACAACAATAACCTCCTCAAATGAGCTCTAATCGATAGGGAAATCGCTCCACTTCACGACTCTGCCCCTAATGAGGTTAAGCATACCTCTATTAACAATTGTGTCCAGTTGATCCTTGGGAGCTTCTGACCTCATTGGGTCATCAAGAACATTGGTGCTGCTCCCAACGGGCTTGGTCCTTGGGGATGCTTAGATAGTCGATGAAACAACAATTGGAGAAGATCAAGACAGACTTTGCACTTCGGGAGACTGATGGCATGGTGGGGTCTGCACGACCTGAATAGTCAAATCAGTAATAGGAGTCTCCATAATCCTTTGCCTATCGACCTTTAGATGCTAAAGAGACATGCCCAAATCTCCCTCTTACACTAAGCATTTTCATCTTACCTGTTTGTAAACCCCTAGATTTTATGACAATTCTTAAGTTTAAACCCTAGAACCGGAAGTCAACCGGAAACCCTAGTCAATAAAAATCTATGCCAAAACCCTAGAGATTAGATCCGGCAATACCGCGCTCTTACATCCTATACAGGGAAATTGAGTTAACAGCATATAATAGTTCGTAATAATATATGAAAGTATAAAAATATCAGATTCGCTAATTTCTATTGTCTTTCGAATCTGAACGGGATCAGCTTTCAAAAACCGTGCCTTGGTAGACCGGATGGTAAAAAATTCTGTTAATACCATTAGACTCGTAATAATGTCGGAATCCAAAAATATCAATTTCGTAATTTTTTGGTAACTAAAAATTACAGATATCACAATTATATGCGTATTTTCTTTACTACCAGTAACTTATTAGTCTTGTTTACTATTGATTGTACTTATCTACTACTAGAGGTGGGCAAGTGGGTTAAACGGGCCAAAATTTGTTGGCCCGTTTAACCTACGAGCCAAAATTGCCTAACCTTAACCCAAACCCAACCCACTTTAGCCCGTGGGTTAAACGGGCCAGCCCACTTTTTGACTCTTTTAACCCACTTACATATTTTGTGAGTTAAATGGGCCAAGTTGACCCATTTAACTTATTTATACTAATTGAATAAGATATATATATAAAATAAAAAAGAGAGTTTTATAAGGTTATATATATTAATGATTAATTTCATTATTGTTTTAATTACTTTTTATATAAAAATAAGTTTTCTAAAATAACTTACTAGATAATATATTTCATTTAAAACAATAATAATATATTTTATAAAATTTTATGGTGCATGTGCATCAATTTGTCATTCTTTGTTATAATTAACACATAAATTTAATTTCAAGTATAAAAAATCTCAAGAATAACCTTCATTAATACATATTTACCCTATAATTATTTATTTTATTTTTATAAAAGTGGGTTGGTGGGTCAACCCACTTAACCTGCGGGCTAGCCCACTTTGGCCCGCGGGTTAAGTGGGTTGGGTAAAATTAACCCACTTTTAAACGGGCTAAAAAAAGCTGGCCCTAACCCACTTTTAAAGTGGGTTAAACGGGCCATAGCCCATTTGTCCAGCTCTATCTACTACCTATTCTTGCTACTTATATACCTATTTTTTTACTTTTTACCTTTCCAATACATCTTATATCAAATCGTATCTTAAATATTAATTATTAATTATTTTCTTACAAAAATACAAATTTAATCTCTCATTTTTTTCTTTTCAATTTATTTTATTACACTTAATTTCGCTCTATCTTCAACTATAAATACCATATTTCCCTCCACTTCTTTTACACCTTTAATTCACATAACAAAACTCTCTCAAAATCTCTTCACAAAATTCCCCACTACCAAAACTCTCTTTAACCAATTCCTAACAAAAATCCTCCTCTATGCACAAACTATCTACCACATATCACTAACCATATAAAGCTATATTCATTATCTTCTTCCTACGACAAAAACACTTTAGGTAAACTTTTACTACTATTTATGTTACCCAGTCATGTAACTTAGCATGACTATAGTGTTGTTTCTTAAGATTCATATGGATTGTAGAAGCAACAACTTGTTCATATTTTGTTCTTACACATGCCAAGAATTCCAATTTTATTATCTTGTTGTTATTATCATATCATATTGTTATTAATGTTATTATTGTTGATTATTATGCTTCTAATCTAACTCTATGTATATTATTAAGTATATGTATATCTATATATTTTTAGAGCCTAGTGCTCACTATTATTCTCTAGCTTGCTCTTATTATTGCCTTTTCTTTTCTTTCTTTTTATTTTTCTTTTTAGGACTAGTCTATTCTTAGTCTCGGGTTGCCTTGATGAAGCTAAGGCTCTCAATACTTGACCAAGTTACCTTGATGAAGCTAAGGTTTCCAATACTTGATCATATTATTATCTTGGTTCTTATATTTTTTCTTATATTCCATCTTTTCATATTACATACTCATGTACATGCATAATCATAATAATATTGTCTTAACTAAAAGTAAGAGAAAATTTTCTTAAAATAAAACCAAATATATGCTCTTGTCACAAAACCAAGATTTTGCTATTAAACACGTAGAAAAGTTATTTTTCCAACTTCTTTTCAAACTCATCAAGATTTTTCTTAAATGACCATGGAGATGATCTTCTCAAAGAAGTTAACTAACAAAATAAAAAATTTTCTTTTATTATAAGAAGTCACATAAAGTTTATTAAAACTTAATAATAATAATTCCTTGGTAAGTAAAATTTTCTCTAAAAAGCTTACTCGTAGGATTTTTACCAACTCCATGATAAAAAGCTTAAGAGTAGGATCTTTTCAACTTCATAATAAAAAATAAGGAGTAAACTAGTTTTTGAAATTAAGGTAAAATCAACTCACTAAATTATAAACTCACTTAAAAAACTAAAAGTTGCCAAGCTTTTAAATAGTGTACCCATTTTTAAAGAAATAAAAAGAATATAAACTTGATAAATTTCAAAGACAAAAGATATTATCAACAATTTAGGAAAATAATGAAACGTGATTTTCTTTTCGAATAAAATTAGTAAAGATTTAAAAGACTAAGTTTTATTTTTAAGAGGAGTTAAGAAATGAAAATATAAGAGGAAAAAGATTTGTTTATCAAAACCATTTTCTTTTAAAAGGAGAAATATATATACAACTCAAATTACTATAGGTTACCAACAACTTGATAACGATTTTTGGAAAATTCATTTCTCATCACTAAAAGTAGAATTTTGTAGAAAATCAAAGTTAAGAAAAACTAACTTATCTTAGGAAAGAAATTAGGAAAAAAAATAAGAATATACTCATTCATAATGATCTTGAAGTTTATAAAGTCCTTTCAAAAGATTCAGAAAAGAATTGTTAAAATTCAAGACTTCAACACCATAAGATAAATTGTTTTACGAAAAATAACCATTGAGGCAGCACCATTAAATTTTACATACAATATGAGTCTATATATATGTATTCAAGGGATTTTCAACCATATAAGTATCTATAATTTTGCCAAAAGATTTTTGGAAGCAAGAAATGTTTGAAAATGATGTTTTAGGGGCTGGGACTTTCGTGATAGTTCTGTACCAACCTTGTTCATGACCCAAAAGATTTTTTATGACAAAAATAACCTTATAAATAGATAGATATTTTCGAGTAGGTAGAAAACGATATATAATATGCGAAATTCCAAGTTAAAATGAGCAAGTTATGACCATTTTAAATTAGAATTTCCCTCTATGCAAATTCTGACAAACTTAGAAGAATAGAATTACAAGTTTAAGTAGTACTTCCAACAAATACTCATTTTGGGTATTTCTCTTGTTTAGGTGACGTGAAGACTAAGTTCCCATGTTTCGAGGATTGTCTTGACTAGAAGTATCCACGTCAATGGCCAAGTGAGTTTGTTTCCTACATTTATGCACTTCTGAATTTGCTTGTAAAATTAGTGGTATTAGAATTAGGAAAAGATGAAATGGGAAGATACATGTGCTTTACATACTTGGTTGAAATTACGATTAAGTATATCGATGCAGGAATTGTTCATAATAAATGTTCGATCTAGTATAAGAATGATTGTTTATAAATTCTATGATCACCTGTGAAATATTTAATCATGCAAGGAGTACTTAATTAAATTGAATTCATGCATATCATTAGGTGAGTTCATTGCATTTATTACTATACCTTTGGTTAGATAAAGGCTCAGTAAGGAGATTTATAGAGTCTGTAAATTTTATAAAGTGGTGAAGGGTCATCTAAAATTAAATGGCGGTGAGAAAACACCTGACAAAAACATATTTGGCAGCTATGTAGTGGCTTGGAAATAAACTACAATAAGTTGGATTATATTTTTGAAAGCAAGGAAGTTGCCAAAACAAGAACTATCAAGGAATTATGTTTTATTATAGCGGCCTATACGGTCTGGAACACCTAACCTCGAATGGAGGGGTAAATCCATTCAACATGTGATTCCTAAAAAATCATATGTATTGTTTGTTCACGTGCTTGTGCATCTCATATGGTTGCCTAAATAAACTTGTTTTGAATATTGGATGCCGAGTGTTTAATTGTGGAAATAAATCTCATTAAGCATGTAGCTTATACCCTCTTAGATATCTTTTATAGTTCTCGTACCTTTGGTTGGAACCAATAGTTAGAACCAAGAGGTTATTTTACCCAGGTAATGTTTCTAAGCTAAGATCTTTTGGATAGAAATGCAAGATAGAAGTAGATGTGGAATCCCAAGAGAAATTTCAAAAGTGTAAATCATTTCAAGATAGACTTTATCAGACTTAGCTATTTTTTATAGGGGAATGCCCCTTAATGTTGTAGAGACTCTTTATAAGTTATATGAACCTTGGATATATTGTTATGATTTATTTTCTTAATTGTCATTATGCATCATGATCCAAAGTTTGATCCACAACGATCGTGAAAGTACGCCTTACACCAGATATCGAGAATTTTGGGATGACTAAGGTTGTCATACTTAAGTCTTAATATTGAGTGTGACGGGCTGTCGCGTTTAGGGTACGCTTTGGGGTGTGACACTGTCAAATTGAGCAGCTTGGTTCTTTGGAGGCGCTTTCTTCTTAGCTTGGGCCTTACTAGAAGCTTGTTTATATCCCTTATCTCCATCTCAACACCTAAAACAAAAAAGGTGATAATAAATAGTTAGTAAAGAAACAAAGAACTTGCCAAGTTGAGCTCAAATGCTCAGAAGTCATGGACTCGCTACCAAACAAAAAAAAGTATTCCTCCATTAGAGCTCAACTCGATAAAAGCTTGGGGGGAGTGGGAGATAGAGATAAAGAGAGGCTATATCCATACTCAAAGAACCATCCCACACCTCTAGGAGCTATGACTCCATCACCTTCATTGATGAGCTTACCCTTTAAGTAATTTTTCATCTCGAGCTTGACGTCTAAGGGCCTCCTACCTTATGACCTCATGAACTCATTGATATATTTACAAGCTTTAGTGTTATAAGGTCCCAACTTTGATGAATAATTGGATAGGATGGGAAGGCACTAATTCAGCCAGAAATTGAACATGTGTTGGAATCCCTCCTTAAAGCCAACAATCCAGAATCGGCTTTTCCAATTCCGCCCATTCGAGCTCGTAAACCCCTCGAAAAGCTTAAATGAGTTCTTGCTCTACCTCATAAGATACCACTACCCTGAGTTAGACTTGTTGAAGGTATAATATCTCCAGAACAAAACTGGAGTCAGCCTCATAGACATGCTCAAGCACAAGGCCTTAAAAGCCACTATAGTGTGTTAAGTGTTTGAGAGGAGTTGAGCAAGGAAAAACATGTGATGATAAAAACCTCCTTTCAAAAAGGAGAAAAGGGCATTCTTATATCGAATTTGAATGCCAAATCATATAGTACGGACCTTTACCCTCCTACCAAACAAACTTGGTCAAGCCGAGAAGGGGATATGACCTCTCATCCCTCAGGGAAACCTTGCATCTCCCCCCTTCTAGCTTCATCAAGCCTTGCCTTAGTAAGGCCGCTACCAACTCTATCAGGCCCAATGCTGTCAACTGCCTAAGTGTATAACTACTCATCAGACTTCGCCTCCTCACCATTTCTAGCATATTTGTCTAGAGGGAGCTGATATGCTTTCTTGGTAAGTTCGCTATATGAATTGAAATAGAGGTTGGTACCTTCAAAATCCTGAATAGCTCCCCAACCTCCACATCTATATCACCCCTTAGGGTTATACCCTTACTTGACTAACACCTCTCCTCACTCGAACCTAAACCCCCCAAGCTAGTGCTGGACCCTCCATTGCTTATCCTTACCTCTTCGATCACTTGTTGCACCCAACCATTAGAGTTATGAGAAAAGGACCAAGGATAGGAATTACCTGAGCTCGATGTCTTGGAAGTATTAGAATGACGTAAGAAAAGTGGATACCAAATATTTAAGAAGCAAGATTGTTCTTCACAAGAGAAAGGCTTAAGAGCAATTTTGAATGTGAAGTCTTCCCTCAGAACTTGAATCTTTATAGCAAAAGTGAAGGAGACATGATGACTCCCATCCCTTGGAATGTAGGAACAAATCTCAACATTCAAAATGTCATGATGACATTAGCACGGTTAAATGTCAGTAGACCATCATTATAGTGGTCACGTCCATTTAAATTCAAGAGGTTTCCTTGATAAGCTTCATAACCTTGAGTTGGTAGAGCCTACTCGGCCTAAGGTGAAGCGAACTCAAAAATCACGAACTCGAAATATCCTAACATGGATTTAAGTAATCTCTAAAACAACAGCTTCCTCATAAATTTAAAGGATGCAACTTAAATGGCCAGAAGCAACAACTCCCTTGTGAGCTCAGGGATGCAGCTCAGATGAAGAAAGAGTTGTGAAATTGTTAATCCCATAGATCAACTTCGCGAGTTGGGCATAAATCGTTTACTCTCATTGTCCTCTCATAAAGAGAGTTGGGGGAACAAGTGTTGACACAAGAACATATGTCACATCCTACTCGACCCATTATTATCCCTACATAGATTAAAGAGTCTAAGAAGGGTCCAGAAGATCATCAACTCTATCAATCGAAGAAGGGCCTATGACAAGTTACACCTCAAATCCTACCCTGGTAGGGGTGTTGAGCTTATGCTCAAAGGGAAACCCACGAGCTCGCTCCGAAGCTATCTCCATTAGGAGGTGAGGACATTACCAATTTGGCTACACTCCATGCAGCAGCAGCTCCTTTACCGCAGGCACCAGGTGAAACCATCACCTCGGGTGCGTGGTTAGCTACCAAATGGAGATTCGCCCTAATAGAAAATATTTGGTGGGGCTCCATTTCGGTATGTCCATAAATTATAAATAGCCATTCCCTTTACAATGGAGGGCCAAAATGGTTTTTATCTAATCAATGGTCCTTTAGAGATTCTCTAACTAACCTACGAACTAACTTAAGCATTAAAGTGGCTGTGCTGGACAACCCTTGGCTAATGCACCACTGATCATTTTTTTTGTGTTTGCAGAGGCAAAACTCTATTAGTAGAATCGACTTATGCAATAGTTCTCATTCTGTGTTCTTAGCATACACAATTTTTACAAGTGGACTAATTGACTCTCTAACTTTTCACATTGCTTTAATAGCGAAATATTCCAAAGGTAGTTCATGAATTTTGACTCACACAGCAATAAGTGAAGCACTAAAAGTGGGTTCTCCCTTTTAAGTCATAAGAAATTGTCCATTTATTAATTATGGACCATCTCTAGTTACTCTTTTATAATCTTTCTTCTTTTTAACACAACTATATAAAAAACAACCCCTCAGCCTATTAATGAAAAAGTTAAAAGCAAACATCTACATTTGCAACCTAACAAGAAACCATATAATTTTACAATTGAAACAAGTTTCCAACAATTCCTTAATTGATGTTTCTCTTCAAAAGAAAAAGATATGATTTTTGTGCCTTTTTTATGCTTATCTTCAAATCTTCCAATTTTTTGTTGGTATCGTATGCTTCATCAATATCTATCTTGACATTCTCATCATTCATTGACAATCCAAATTGAGATACCTATGCATCTAAAATGTTCATTGCAACCATATCTCTATAGGTTTATTTTTTTTTTTTTTTGTCATTATTATCCACTCTATTAGAATATTTCTTTGAGGGTTTGTCTACTCCCTTTAAATCAATTGTCCATTTCCATCAATTTGGTGTTCTACTAATTATTCTACTTTATTAAATTTAAATTTTGTTTTAAAAGCTACAATTTTCCTTCAATTCATCATAATCAAATTTGGGATAAAAGTGGTAAGGAAAAGGGAGAGACTTCAACAAAGAATGACATGATGCCTTTTAAAGTGCCATGACACTATCTATCTTTAAAGTCATGTTTTCTTTGTGAGCCAGTGGGATTGTGTTTTGAAAATAGACTTCTAAAATTATGTTTCTAAACCATGACTTTAAAATATATACAATGGATACCTTTAAAGATGATGATGATGGCAAAGATGATATTCATCCATTTAAAAACACCTCAAACTTTTCTCATGTGCAAGACGATATGTATGGCTTTATTTTTGCTACAAGATAATGTGATGTCTAGTTTATGTAGTGAAAGGGGTTAAGACCCACCCTATCTAGAACCAAACCTATTGAGTTTTTATCTTGCTAGGTAGATATAGGCATGGGTTGAATTGGAGTTAGGAAATGATTTGGACCCATGAACTCACTCATGAACTGTAGGTCCTAACCTACTTAAGGACTTTGTGGGTCGACCTAGGTATATACTGAAAGAAAAAACAACATATAAAGGAAAAAAATTTTAAGTAATTACAAACAATAACTAATTAAATATATGAACTATTTTTATGTGAATGATATAATTAATTATCTATTCATAACATTTAACAACACAAGAAATAAATATGCTTAAATGTATGTCTTATTGGACTTATATAGACTTTAACTAAAAGTAATGTGGAACTTGTTTTTGTGTTAAGAGGGCTTGTCATCCCACTTAAAAGATGGATGAGTTTATGTAACAATAAATGCACATCCTAAAAACAATTTCTTGAGAAAATGGGACACAGGAATAGTATTATTAGGCTTAATTTTTATTTTGAGTTTTATTTTTTCTTATTTAAAAATAAATTTATTTTATTAATTATTTCATAAAAAAATAATGCTTAAGTTGAATCCATGGGTTTGGAACTGTTAACAACAATGTTTTGGGTTTATGAGTCCAATATGTATATTTTTTTCATATTGAAGGTAATACACAGACACACACACACACATTCTTGGGAAAGAATGGAAGAATCCTATTTTAGGAAAATAATATACAATCTTCCTATAATTACTTCCCATAAAAATACTGTTATCTTACACAGTAAATGACTCTTATATAGAAACAACTCAGGTCCATAGGAAAAGTTAACAAACTGGTGGTTTTCTTGAACCGAGCCGATTCAGTCTATTCATAAGCTATAATAGAAATAAACAGCAATTCCACGCCAATTTAAGGACCTATTAATTCATGGACCCAAATTGCTACCTTTCCCTTTTCTTTTTAATTACATATAAAATATGTTGAATTTTAAATATCAAATGTAAATTTTAGTAGAAAAAAATTTAAATAAGTTATGCTTTAAACTCAAAGGGAAAAAGATTAAAGTTAAGAACCTTTGTAGCCTTTGGTTCATTTCTTGAAGAGTTACAAATGATGCACATCTCCATATATTAAAAAAGAAAAAATGTAGAAAATACAAAAAAAAAATGATTTAAAGACAAAACTAGTTACATATAAGAACTTTTATTTCCTTTTCAATGAATTCTATATACAACTTAGATATGTTTTAAAGGTAATTTATCATTTGTATTGTTATAAACAATACATTAAAGTTGTTAATCGGAAATATATATGTTTTTTTTTTTTTAATCTCACGTAGAATTATTTCAAATATTTAATGTAATTAATTATATAACTAATTTTTTTATTGTTTCTTTTGTAGTTTTACCCTTTTTCTGCTTTTCTTTTCTTTCATTTTTTTCCCTCTTTTTAAGTTGGGGTTGAATATAGGGGTGTGTCACTATGTGTGCGATGCGATTCAGTTCACTTTATACCTCGTATTGAATAGAAGTAAAAGGGAAAACAATTTAGCTTGATTCAATTCACGATTGGAACTGCTATCGCAAATTAAAGTAAGAAATTTTATTCCAAGCTAGATATTTCTTTTAGAGAATTGAACCTGTTCCAATGAAAACATATTTATACCATCTTGTGGCTTCACTTATTAAATAAGTCATAGCAAACTATACTGCACTGGCAGTATAAATGCATAAAACCAGTGCAGTCGGTTTAATTTCAGAATGGCAATAAATAAATAGTATATAAATGAATATTTTTGTAAATAGATTGTTAACCTTCTTTTTGAGTCTGCTGATTCCAGTCTTTTAGCTTTCTATTCGCTTCATGGGGATTGAGACAATCTCTAAAACATATTATACAAAGCATATTCAACACTAAAAACAATTTAAATATTAGACAAAAGAAATTGAATTTTTTTTTTTTTTGTAAATGTTACAAACAATTATGAAAGGTAAAATTAAAAAAAAAAATAAAATTATGATGAACTTCCATTTGAATTTCACAAAAGTCAAGTTAGAAACAGTAAAAGAGGCCACAAAAAGTTAAAAACAGTAGAAACTTTGGTAAAAGTTAAAGTGAGACGAAGACTATACTTATTTCACTTAGTGACGTTTAGCAATTTTCTTTATTATTTTTAACTTCCTCACTTTTATTTATACAAAAAAAAAAAAAAAAAAACCGGATTGAAAAATATCGAAAATTTGATTCGGTTTGATTGATGATTTTAATGGCGTTTTTGGATAGTTATCCTAAGAATAGGTTATCGACTGCTTTCTAGAATCGGCCTCGATTGATTGATTGATTGGTTATTAAAGTCTACTCATTAGGTCGGTTTTAGTGTGAGTTACAAGTCATAATCGACCCAGGCCTAGGACTAGGTAGAACTTCACATGTCTTGAGTTGTTTTTTAGCCTTAAACCCATTGGGTGGATGGGATGAGGTGAGCTTAGACGAGATGATGTTTTATTTCTCTGATAAAATGAAAAGGAGTTTAATCCTTATCATCCGTGAAAGTTGCCTTTCCTTATTGGAATCGGGCCTGGAATTGAGATGGAATGGCTCATTTCAAAATCATAATTTTAAATCAAGATTTTTATGTATCATTGTATTTATATAAGATATTTGTCAGATTTACTTTAGTATATTAAATAATTTTCCCCGACAAGGACAATATTTCTCTTCTTTTCCGGTCCTTCATTATGCATTTAGCAAATTAAATACAGTATAGTGGATGCATGCTTTCAAGAAGGGATTTGATTTTCCTTTTTTTTTTTAAAATAATTTTTTATATAGTTCCTTTTGATTATCTCTTCATATAAGATAGTATTTTTCTTTTTTAACTTGCTA
Organism: Combretum micranthum; assembly: GCA_024138025.1. Classification (NCBI taxonomy): domain Eukaryota; kingdom Viridiplantae; phylum Streptophyta; class Magnoliopsida; order Myrtales; family Combretaceae; genus Combretum; species Combretum micranthum. The sequence continues at coordinate 1,004,710 of JAMXBD010000236.1, read as the reverse complement.
ACCCAAATAAGATAGTTATAGTATATTTATTTTAGATTTTTAATTGGTAATCAGGTTTAACTTGAAAATTCAATTTGCCTATTAAGTGATTTTTAAAGCTGATCAATCAAGAAGTTATGTTACATATTAATGCTTTCTGGGGTTAATATGTCATGTCAACCTTTTTCCTGTTCTTTCTTTTCCTTTATCAATCCACTTATTTTTCACTGTTCCTATGGGATAAAGTATATATATGTCCTGTTCTTCAAATCATCGCTTCCTTTATTGTGGAGCACCAAGACTAAAAAGAATAGGATATTCACAATAATAAACATACAAGTGTGTTTACCGAGTTCTAGAAACACAATCTGGATGACCAATTTAGTTAACCGGATGAAAAATTGCTATCTCTGGCGGGAGCACTATCATATTATTGTCTTAACAAATAACCATATGCCACATATGAGATACGTAACAAAGTGATAAATATCGTTTGTTTTATTTTCAGAGTTAATATCATAAATAGTATTCGAATTTTAGTAAGATATGCAATTAAGTATTTGGATTCTGAAATTCATCAATATAGTATTCGAAAAAACCTTTTATACATGTCAATAGTACCCTTATCAAATTAGCTAACATCATTATCCTACTATTAATGTACACGAAATTTTTTTAAGATATTAAATTGATTGATTTTAAAGTTTATATATTAAATTGATCAATTTCAACATTTAAATATATAATTATATATTTTATCAAAATTTAAATACCATTTATAAGATTTATTTTGATTTTATTTTTTTTAATTTATTTAACTCGGAGGAGATTTGTTAGGTAACTGCATTTTCAATTGAGCAAATTCCCTGTAGGGATATTTTTTCCTCCTTCGGCCTACACTATAAAACCGTGTTGTACCGGCTGCCTGTAACGTAGTAGCTGTCTTTGACCAAACACGTGGCTGGGATCTTGGACTTCCGAAGACTCGTATGGATCAAGTGTTCTTATAATACATCATGTGATTGCGCCTTTAGACGTGCGATTCCACGTAAAACTGCGGCAGATCTATAAGGTAAAAAGCATACAGTTTGGATGCAAAAAAAAAAAAAAAAACTCGTATATACCTTTTTGCTTTTTCTTTTAACTTTTTTAATATAATATTATTTTTCCAATAACTACTAACATACAATTATAGAAGGAAAAAAAGAGAAAAAAATAGAAAAGCTCGAGTAGATATTATACACTACATATAATATACACAAAGTAAATAACTATAATGATTTTTTAATAAGTGGTTATATAACTAATAGTTATTTTAAAAATTACCCACTGTTTTATTTTTTTATTAAAATATAATTAATAATTACCCATAACTAGACATGAGTACAATTTGGTTTCAAATTGGCAACAATACTAGAACAGCTATAATAAAAACTGGACTGATTGGCTAGTTCTAGAACCGGTTTAGGAATCACCAATTCTCTGCTTCCCAAGCTGTTTTTTGGCCCATAACCAATGGAACCGATTGACCAACCAATTCCATTAAAATAAAACAAAATTTGAGAAAAATAATGTTAAATATATGATTATTAATGTGAAACTATTTTGTATAAATAGTAAAATTTATTACCAATTCATAATATTTAAGGAGTTATTATCAATAATACAAATAAATATAACATCAAATAATATATAATTAGTTTATGTAAAATTCTCCTAAAAACAAAATTCATATCCTTAATAATGTAAAACTATTTTTTGCTCGTAATTTTTTTTAACCCTCTAGAGTATTTTTGTAATCTCATTGTGATAACTACAATTGATTTTCAATGTGTTTGTATATAAATAAATGCACATTATAAACAAATTTTTAAAAATTTAGGTTAAATGATTTAACATTTTAGACACAATAATTATTTTTAGTTAAAAATTTATTCTATTAAAAACTAAAATTAGTTTATTTATTTTTAATTTTTACATGAAAGATTCTATAATTTTAAAACTAGAATCGAGAACCGTTGGTTCCATAAAACTGGACTGGAATCATAAAAGAAGATATCGGTTCTGATTCTTTTTTATTCTACAAACAGTGTCTACGTCCACCCACCATATATATATACACATACTACTATTGAATATTAATGTGTTAGAACCCAACTATAATACTCACATGATTTTCGTGGCTAGCATTCGTCCTATATGAGTTATAAAGTTATATAATTATGGTTGCTTTAGCATAATCTAGAAGACATTCTCAACTAGGGAAAGAAAATAAGGAAAAAAGGTTGAGTTTGATATGCCACTTTTTCTTTTTTCACTTTGGCCCACGTGGTCTTCGACCAATTCCTTTGTGAAGGGACTTTTTGTTTTTTAATTTTTGGTAAGCAAGCAGTGGAGTATCTCGTAAACGTGTTATACTCATTATACATAATATGCCTCTTTTCATTAAAAGAATATTATTGATACATTCACCTCCAAAATAATTATTATTAGTAAGCCGCAAATAGGCTTTGATAACTATAATGCAGTTGTATGTTTCCATAAATATAAAGCCAAAATCTTTTTGGGTTGATTAATCAAGCCAGCGGACACAAAGAAATAAAATTATTATTACTGAGTTATATAATATTTAGCGGTAAGTAAGATGAAATAACAAATTGGTACATAATGTATATTAAGACATAAGTGAGTTTGGATTGTCAGATTTTTATCTATATGGTATCTATATCTTAATTGAGTTGGTCACTTATTTTTATCATATTTGCGTTGTATCTATTTGATCAATTTATGAGTAAAATTATTAGTTTTTTATTGATATCTGTTTTTTAACAAATATCTATTTGAAAATAATAAAAATATGTCACTAAAATATGATAAAACAAACGGAATTATCAAAGTGCAGGTATATACAAAGACTCCGCAGCTGCCATATTCAAACTTTGAAAGCTTATCAAATTTAACTTCTCAAATTTCCCAATATTTTCACAAAATGATTTATGAACTTCTGTGAGTTCGCGTTGCCAGAAAATATAGGAAACTGATCCTTGCAATTCGCTTTTTCTAAATATACTAAACTCACAAATCATTAGTGAAAATGTTTAGATTTTTGGGACATTTCATAACATGATTATGGTATCATCTTTTTTTTCCTTTTTTTTTTTTTTAATAACCTCAACCATTGGTAACACATGACTATATTTTGAGATGATAAAATAAATTTTGAGATGCAAATTGCAAAACTAAATTTGCAACTCACTTCCCGTTCAATAAAGTCCTCAATCTGCATAAAATAAAATCTAACACTCAGGTAATTAGCACATCTATTATATGAACGCATCAAAAAATAGTTCCCATTTGCAATCCTCAAAAAGTACATAAATAGCAACTTTTGCCAGTGCAAATACTGAGGAGATTGTCCTAGTCAAGTGGGGTTGCTGATGTGCCATGAACATTATGTGAGTCACAGAGTGGCATCAAAAGACTGGATTCCTTCCCATGTATAGTTATCTTCACCTCCATAACCAGATGAATCAAACCAAACAAAAGAATCCATATAGGGCATGACCATCTCATCATCAAGGACAAATGTTGAATTATTTGCTGGCCCTACTAGCAAATTTTCCCATCCATTATAGTTTAAACTCATTGTTTCTTCCATCCAAAGATCCTTGATTTTGCAATCCTCTTTCTCTTTGATCATTTCTTCACCAAATCCTACTTCTTTTGTGTTATTAGGATTGTTCAAGCTCGCTTTTATCCTTTTATTATCTGTATTACTGTCGTCGCAGGTGTAATTCTCGTTGTTTACTTCTAAGGTTTTTCTCTTCCCTAATAGATTGCTCTTGTTCAAATGGGTATTCCAATAATTTTTCACCTCATTATCTGTCCGACCAGGTAGCCGACCGGCAATCAACGACCATCTATATTTAAACAACATGGAACAATTTAGATTAACTAAGTTTATGAGTCATTGTTGTAAAAATCATAAATCAAACAACTTACCGATTGCCAAGGAGCTTATGCATCCGGATAATTAGATCCTCCTCTTCTTTAGACATTCCACCTCTTTTAATATCTGGTCTTAAGTAATTTTTCCACCTAAGCCTACAACTTTTACCACCTCTCATTAAACCTGTAAAAGAGATGGATGGCAATAGAGGAAAATATTAATTAAAAGCATGACTATATTAGCATAGATAGTTTCTACACACATTATTAGAGAGCAATCATAAGATTACTAAATTGGGTATACACATAAAGAGATATAAATTGATATCATCAAGCTCAATAGCACGATCATTGGGTTTTCAATAGAATGGCATAAGGAAATAAGGGTTAATCCCTCTTTTGAATTGAATTAATTTATCGGATTTAAAAAATATATGTATAAAACCAACTGCAAAATAATAATAATTATGGTGCCTATAAACACGACTTGCCGAAGAAAAATTGAATTGCCGATTTGTTTCTTGCGTCTAAACTTAAAATATGCTAAGTCAAAAATTTAATGACTTTTCCATGCTTTCCGTTGTAAAAAGAATACATTCATTGCTTTTATACAAAAAATAATTTGGGTTCTAGACCACTAGATCCTATATCTGGTGTTGGCAATATAAGACAGACACACAAATAGTTTCGGGTTAGAAAATTATAATAGTATATATGTTCTTCAAAAGGTCGTTGCTATTCACAAGTACTACCATGTAATTGTCTTTGGTAATCATTAGTACATGATCACTTGTCTTAATGTCTCAATTATTGAAAAAGCACATCTACATGTACATATGTTCAAACATTCATTCTGTTGTCCGAATGATTAATATATCCTATGTACTTAATAAAGCAAAAAAGTGCTCATAGTGTACTATCTCTAATTAAAAGTTCAACACCAAGGTCAAGTCTCAAACCACCATTAAAGCAAAATACCCATTTTGTTTATAGTCTTTTTCACAATGTTTTTTTGGATTCTATACACAATTTTGGTTTTTCTATAATTCCATTGTTGAGATTGTTCAACCCTTAACTTAACCATTGAAACTGTTTTTACAGTATGCCTCTCATAGCCATCTCAACTATTAGATGATAGAGTGCCAAAACAAAAAAATTTATTAGATGATAGACTGTGCCATCTTGTCAATAATAACTTAAAGGTTTCTTTTGTGTACTAAACCAATAAAATTTAGGAGTGTGATTACTGCTATACCATAAATTAAATAAAACGCTTACAAATCCTTAAATTCTTCGATAGTTAGTGGAATATAGAATCAAACTTCAAGGAATTAGAATTTGTATTCACGAACGCTTGGGATTATTTTCACTAATTATAGAATCCGAACATAATATAGGAGACGATATAAGATAGTGATGTCTTGCTACTGACCATCTTTAAATCTTGACTATTGGTTTTTAAGACACATGAATCATCTCCCTCTATATATACACATATTATTGTAAATCATGAAATTATAATCCATTCTTAAGAGATTGAGAAAATTACCCGATTTCTCTGAAACCGTCGCCCAATTTCCTTCCCCATGAGTTTCCACATATTTTTTTAATATCATATCCTCTTCTGGCTTCCACAAACCTTTCTTTACTCTTTTACTTCCCATTGTTCTCTCTTTCTCTCTCTCTCTGTAATTCAATAGATATGCAACTCTAGTGTGTGAAATGCCCTAATGAGATGTCTACATATATAATGTGGAAGTGGAACGAACGGTCCACGCCTCTTGATTGTGAGGTGTGCAAGCTAGCATGTCCACCTCATGCATGCATAATCCATTGCCTCTTATTGGTATCTGAATATTCAAATGTTGTACACATGAGGGCCATGTTTTGTCCGGCTTTTGTTTGCTTTTACGTAAAATCTCCAAAAGCAGAAACTTTATATTCCTCTCTTTTGATCATGGGAAAAATTAAATAGTTAAAAAAAATTGCAAATCCCGAGGAATATAATAGATGTAATGGCTATTAATTTAGGTCTAGTTGTTTCATTATATTTTAGTCATTTTGACATCATATTTTTATCGTTTTGATATATATGTTTGTTAAAAAACAGATACAGATGAAAAATTGACAATATTACGTCTAAACAGATTAAGCATATATAATACAGATAAGTTATAGATGTAGATCTAATACATATTCGATGTAGATAAAAATCAAACAATCAAAACAGATAGTATTTCATTATTAAAAGATTAGGAGCATATTTAAAAATATCAGTATTGTCATTTTCCTAGTAGTTGGAACGCATCCATGGTGAGTTAAGGTCTTAGGCAGTGTGTGGAAATATAAACAAAAAGATCAACAAATAATTATTCCTCTACATTCTGTTTGCTTCAATAGAATGGGCTGTAGAATAACTGTTTTTTTTATTTGTATAAATTTTTATCAAAAAAATGTTTATTCAACTTAATGTAGAGTATAAAAAGAATTTTATTCCTTACTTTATCGGAGGCATGACTATTCCTGATAAAAATGTCTTTTGTTCCATAAATATGCCTAATCATAAAATAAGAAAATTATTATTTCTTTTCATCTTTATTTTATTTCAATAAACAAAACATAACGTGGGAAAGAATTATAATTCCTTAATTAGCAACATTGGGAATATTGTGGGAAAGTTATTATGTACACAAATAGCTTTACAGAAAATGAAAAAAAAGAAAGTCATTCTATTCCATTTTATAAATTAAATCAAACATGTAATTAAATTCTTTTGTTGGAAAAAATAAAAGAAGTAGAAAGAAAAAACGGGAATCATCTCTTTCTCTCATGTCACAATTATTTCTCATATAATGACAAGTAAAGTCCAAATTCACGTGTTACAATCTCTTTTTAATCTTTTGTTTTTTCTTCTTTCATTCTTCAATCAATTATTGTGTCATCATTTACATGATAATAAAATTTGCTTGTTTGTCGGTAGACATACTAGTTATACAATGCTAGGTTAAATAATTATTCTTCAATCAATTAAGGAAAGACGCAGGGGGTTGGGCGGTGAGGTGTGTTGGGTGAGGTTTGGTGGTGGTGGTGGAATAATTTACTTGAAAATTGACGTTACATCAAATTTCGTGAGACCAGACACCATGACAGAATTCGTATCAAGTTCGGATTTACTTGTTTTTGAAGAAAACTCTACACTGTCTAGCGTATACATAAAATACAAATATTCAAATCCTGTCCGCATATATGTCAACATATGACATATAGTACTATCAAAAATACTTTTTTGGACTGGGATTTTATAAATCTAACGATAAAACTATATAATATGTGATAAGTAATCATTTTATCATAAAATAAGTTAATGCTATGAATCGTATTTGAATTTTGATAAAATATGAAATTAGATACAAAATGATCAGTCTAATTTTTGAATTTTAAACGTGATCAATTTATTACTTGAAAGAACTTTTCCTGAATACCAATAATGCATTTATTAAGTTCTTTAAGGTACTAAATTGATTAATTTTAAAATTCAAATACTAAATTGATTAAATTCAAAATTCATATACCTAATTGTATATTTTACCAAAATTCAAACACTATTTATAACATTATCTCAATAAAATATTAGTGATAAGTAATAAGTATTAATTCACTTGCCATACATCCGACGGTATGTGTAATAAAGTCTTTATGGACCCGTTTCGCAAAAAAAATATTTCTAAGCGATGTCTGAGCAAAAGAAGAATTTACTACCGAATGTGATGACATATTTGGAAAAACTGAATTTATACGTGCTAATTTACAAGCACGAGGAAGAAAGTGTCTAACTTGACTAATTGGAGGGAAATGACAATACAAGTTCTAGCAGCACAAATATGCGACGTGAATTGTTTAGTATTATATAAGTAATAAAAAATTAATATGAGTAGTTTTATTTTTATTTTTTTTAAATCTTGCTTATTATCATCATTGTTTAGTAAAAATATACTGTACGTATTTACCACACTCATCCAACGCACATAGCATGTTTAGTGCCAATAAATCTTTTCTTGGAAATCGTTAGGTTAATGAATTGGAATAGGGTTCGGAACTATATATTGGGCGTAGAAATATATAATTAACCGTTCAATTTATAGTTAATCTTTGATAAAATCTTAATATTTATATCATGTTAAGCATAGTATATATGTTTGAACATGGTCTTTTAAGTGAAAAGTCATAGTTTTGAATCCCCTTTTCTCACTGTAATAGGGAAAAAAAAAAAAAAAACAGAAAATTAATGGAAATGTTACATGTTGAAAGAAATACATAAATGATTCGGTATTTAGTTATAGTATGTGTCTTCTCATTTTTCTTTTCTTTTTTTCTTTTTGCCGAAAATGTGAAGAAAAAATTGACCAACCATTTAAAATTAAGAATAGGGTGAAGCAGGCCCATTTTCGTCTAAATCTGGAGGAATTTTTTCCTCCACCTTAAAGGTTTTCATTTCATTTTCTTTTTTTTTTTTTTTTAGTTTTCATTTACTTTTTGGATTTATTCATTTTTCCCCCTTTGAAACTTTAGTCCATTATTTATACATTATATTTTACAATCAATACATGGGAAAACAATTTAATTATACAAATCAATTTTCAATGTGGTCCACCATATTCCTTGGTCATCATAAATATTTCTGCAGAAAACTGGCCAATATATTCACATTTATGAACTTCCGAACAGTAAAATAATATATATGAACAGACAAAATAAAAGTAGTTACAAATGCGTAAATGATAACCATGGATAAAGTAAGACATGGATCTCAAAAAGCCATATAATATATACACCATAGTTTGGCAACACATAATGACCCAACCAACAGATACACATGTATTTATATATTGCTTTTATGTGTACGTACGGTTAGTCCCACCACATGTATCAGAAGATATATACATATCTAGTTGTTTTTATGTGTTTTGGGTACTTTTTTATATGCAAGTATAGATTGGTTCATAATTGGTGTCTTGCTGTTTTGGCAGGGGAAGAAGAAGTGGGATAAGAGTTCACATGAGGGAATTATTTTTCTTCAGGCACAAAAACAATCATATTCCTCATCATTGTGGAGACAATTAGTAATGGTTTTTATCAAAAGCTGCATGCATGGTCCTCTCTCTCTCTTTGCTCCATTCCTTCTAGGTTCACTTTATTTTTGAGACTCTTGATGCCTTTATTTTACTTAAATTCAATTTAAGTACCATTGTTGTCATGCACTGAACTGAATTCATACACAGGACGTGGAAATATGCCATGTGCCCTTGTTGCGAGGATACAAAATGTGTTTATACTATACATAAAATTCGGTTCCATTATTTCTATGATTAGATAGCATTTGAAAATAAGAGATGATTCTTGTAAAGCAAAGCATTTAGCTTAATGGGTAAAAATCTAACTGGCTAGCACGGAATTTACTTAAAATGTTCATGTCGCATGCTTATTAAGAAAGGAAAGTAAAAAAGAAGATCAAGTTAGTTAAATTTGTCAAACAAGTATAGATATTTTCTTTACTTTGATTGCTGTATATACATGAATATGATGAATTAAAGTTAGATATGAGTTGGGTATGTGATAAAATTAGTAAACAAATGATATAAAAAAATATAACTAAAAACCTAGGTTAGTATATGCATGTATAGATTAGAAGATTGATGATATGACTTGATGATATAAGGAGTAGAAACATATTTAGGAATGCTAGATGGACTTGGTATGAATTTGGATGCTAGTGTTACAAGATTCTATGTTGGATTTTGAGAATGAACTTAGTAGTTAAGTAGTTAAAATTGGAGTAAAAAGTAAAGGAAAAATGTAACTTTGGTACCCTGTCAATCATTAGCGTAATCATACCCATTATACTCTCGGATTTGGAAATTTGGGCCATCACGGGAGTGATCTAACCTATGATGGACACTGATTTATAAAATTTGGATGATAATGAGTGTGATTGAGGGCATGATCACCTCGGATAATTATTTTTTCATGATCATGGGCGTGATTACGTTATCACCCCCATCACGAGCGTGATTAACCCTTGCAGCACAATACTACTTTGTATTTTGATCATAACTTTTGCATCTGAACTTTGATTGAGGTGATTTAAGATGCTACAGAAAGTTTAGAGAGAGCTCTATTTTTTATATATATTTTAAGTTTTTGGAAATCCTAAAAGCATCAGGGCCTAAAATATATTTGTTTCAAATTGTAACATAATGAAATCAAATTGAGCAATAGTTTTACTAGTTAAGTATATATAGTTGAGTAAAGAATTTTATAATCTCTTAAAGATCGATAGACTAAGGAGATAAAATGAGCTTGATCTAAAATAAATATACTTAGATTAACTAAAGTCTTAATAGACATATGGTAATGACTTAGAGAGATAATTGAATATGACTTAGTAACTAGATTAAACGACTAATTCTAATCAACTTGGCTAAGATTAAGTTAACATAGACTTAAGTTAATATTAATCTTAGATAAAATGAATTAGTAATATATTTAAGCTCAACTTGACCTAATGAACATTAATAAGCCAAAATGAATTAGTATGTGTAAGTTTAATCAATTTAGCTAAGTTAAATTAAAATAAGCTTAAAACTTGTAAATGGCTTAGAGATAGTATATTGTGATATGATGGATTGGACCATGTTTAGTAAAGGGAATATGTTATTTCATATGTATGTTTGCTAAAACGAGGTTTTCATATAGGTTGATAATTTATTTAAATACTTATATGAGTGATGGGATGGGGAATATTGATGTTTATATAAAAGATTATAAACAAAGGAAAAGAATGATTTGACAGAAAATAGAGAAATGTCAGTATCTTGATAGGGCGATTTTCGCAGCCATGTGGGGTTCCTACATTGTAATAGCTTTTATATAAAGTCCTTATTTCATTCAAGTGTAATTAATGACCTAAAAGTGAGTTTGAGTACTAAAATTTAATAGAGTACATATTAAGAAAGGTTTTTAAGTGTTTATTATTCTCTTTTCATATGAGAACGAAGCAATCTTTGAGTTTTTAGAAGATTACTATATCTTAGCCAAGATGATAAGTGGGTAATATCGACCTTATCACTTTGTTTGTGCTTGTAATGTAGTTACACCTATATTAAGATAAAAATAACTGACTATATGTGGGGATTGGGTATTTGTTTTGTTTGATGATTGTATTGTTTTATAAATCATTAAAATAAAAGTGACTGCACATTGCTTATAATAATTGAGCTGCTATTATTGATGAATGTTTGTTAATTGATATGATTACTAAGTAATATGGTATAAATCTTAATGGACCCTTAAGTATAATGGACAGGCATTGCACGACAACATAACTTGTATTAGCATGGTATTCACGTCACATAGTAATATTCCAATTCTAAGGTAATGCAAAATTAATTCAGTTGATCTGTTTCTCCATTGGGTTACCATAGGGTTGTCAGCTCCAAAGGAACTAAGTTGGCACTAAAGGACGTTGCATAAGTTGGAGTTGGCTTTATGATATTAATACTTAATGGAGTTTCTGAGGTTCTAAGGTAAAGATGAGATTATGTTAATAATATATGTATATATATAACCAATAAGTTAAAAAAAATCCTCCTTTCTTAGTTCTTTCTAAGGTGAAGTTGATGTTATGTTATTAGTATGTATCTATAAATCATAATGAGTTTAAAAAGAAATCTTCCTTCCTTAGTTTTTAGTCTCTCTTAGGCATGAATGACTTGAGCTAGTGATTTAACCCCAAAAAAAAAGGGTGTAAATCTCCATTGGTTTGGATTCTGGTCATTCAAACTATATATGTCTCATATGGTTTAATGTTGCATTGCATACATTTGCTAAATATACTTGTTTGATAATTATTTGATGTGTGGTTTGGTCTTATTATTCATTGAGCTATGGTTTAGCTCACACCTCTATAGTTTTTGTGCAAGAGTAACTCAAGCCAAGAATGGGCTAGGACTGTGTGAAGAGAGAGTTCATCTTCAGTGAAGACCTTGAAGATAAGAACATGAAATTAGAATTTAATCCATATGTTTAGTATTTAAGTTGGAGATTTTGTAATGTATAAGATAAACTTAAAGCTAAATTAGTTGTATGATGTTTAATACTTTGTAATATGTAAGTTATCTATCCTATTTTGCTATTTGGTTGGAATATCGATTCTTCATTGTTCTAATAGACTATGGAAATCCTTATTTCATTTGTTATCAAAATGTTTTTGTACAATTAAAAGTTGTATAGCAAATATTAAGTAGAGTTTTGTAATTCTTTGACTTACAAAACGGTTCTCATATTACGTATGCATACATGATATGATTACTTCATATTAATCTTTCTAGGTGCCCTCTTAGGGTCATGATATTTCCATCCATCCACACATATGATAGATGCATCTTGAATCTAGAAACCATCTAGCTTCTCTATTGGCCTCATTTGTACTCTTATTTCCTATGAGCATTGCCCAGTGGTCATAGTGCCCATCGAACTTTGGAATTGTTGGCCATACAAATGTACCCTTTGTTTCCATAATTGAATTTCTATCCTATTAAAAAACTGCTGCTTCTTTTTGAATTGGGACCCGTGATAGGCTTTGATACCAATTACAAGAAGAAAATGAAAAGAAATTTTCTTATCATTTTATTCATAAGCAAGGTGTTAATATATATAAATATATATATATATAGACAAGCACATCTAGGAGATCCATTATAGGAAACAAAATCTCTAATTTATTTTAATTGCTACACTAATTGCTATCTAATTAATACTAATTGCTACATACATAAATAGAATATATTATATACTAATTTACATTTCTTAACACTCCCCCTCAAGTTGGAGCATGAATATTAATTGATGCCTAGCTTGTTACAAATATGATTGATTCGAAACCCATTCAAAGCTTTAGTAAAGATATCTGCCAATTGTGCTTCCGTCTTAACATGTCCTGTAGAGAACAACTTCCGTTGTGTCTTTTTGCGGATGAAATGATAGTCAATCTCAATGTGCCTAGCTCACTCATGGAATATAGGATTAGATGCAATATGGAGAGCTACTTGATTATCACACCATAACTAAATAGGCATCGGTACCTTAAAACCAAGTTTAGTCAAGAGCTAATCCACATTATTTAACATAGTAATTATGCTATAACCCTGTATTCTACTTATGCACTCAAGTGAGATAACATGTTATGTTTCTTGCTTTTCCAAGAAATTAGATTACCTCCAACAAACCCACAACATCTATTAATGAATCTCATATCTATTTTAGATCTTGCCTAATCAGCATCCAAGAAACACTAAATATGATTATGTGCATTATTTCCATACATTAATCTAAGTCCCAAAGCACCCTTTAAAGTTGCCTAATGATGTATTGTAGGAGAGGGCACGAATTGACTGTCAACACTAACTGGATATGCAATATTAGGATGGGTCACTTTAAGGTAATTCAACTTCCCAAGCAAACGTTTATATCTCCCAGGATCCTTGAGTAATTCACCTTCTTTTGTAAGCTGCATATTAGGAAGTATAGCAGTACTACCCGGCTTAGCTCCCAATTTTCTCATCTCTGTTAATAAGTCAAGCACATATTTCCTTTGAGATAGAAAAATACCCTTCTTATTTCTTGTTAACTCAATACCTAAGAAATATTTCAGCATTCCCAAGTCATTTGTTTGAAATTGAGTTTACAGAATTGATTTGAGAGAGGAGAACCTTGCACTATCACTTCCTGTAATAATAATTTGTCAACATATACAACAAGAAGAATTATACCAGAGTTAGAGCATCTAAAGAATACAGAGTGGTCTTACTTAATCTTCTATAAGTCGAAAGCTTCAATTGCTTGACTGAATTTCCTAAACTCAGCCTTGAGGCTTTGTTTCAAACCATATAAAGATGGTAAACTTTCCCTTTCTCCCCCTGGACAGCAAACCTAGGTGGTTGTTTGATATAGACTTCCTCTTGAAAATCCCCATGTAAAAAAGCACTTTTAGTATCCAACTGGTATATAGGCTAATCATAAGTAGCTTTCATAGAGATAAATAATTGAATAGATGTTAGTTTGGCTATAGGAGAAAAAGTATCTGAATAGTCTACACCATAGGTATGGGCATAGCCCTTATCTACAAGACGAGCTTTAAGGTGAGCAACAAGTCCATCAAGATTAACTTTAACTATAAAAACCCATTTGCATCTAATAAACCTTTTGCCTGCAGGGAAGCTTGCCAAATCCCAAGTACCATTAGCATCCAAGGTATTCATCTCTTCTATCATGGTAGCACACCGGCCCAGATGAGACAAGGCCTCATGAAGAGTGCGAGGGATGGGTACAGGATCAATAGAGGCAACAAAGGAATATGAAAAAGATGATAAATGATTATACGACACAAATGAAGAAATATAGTAAGTGCATTGTCTTTTACCTTTGCAAAGAGCAATCATAAGGTCTAAGTCATTATTAGGTGGATCTGATATCGAAGAAGATACTGGTGCTAGATTTGTAGTGGAAGGATGCTGGTGTCTAGCATACTCATAATGAATTGGTAGAGGAGGTGGTGGAGGTAGAGGTGTAGTGGGAGACATATTTGATATGTGGTAGGTAAATGATAAACTAAAAGATCATCATTCTCTTTTGCTTTATTTGTGGGTTTAAAAGATATAGGAAAGAATGGACATTGTTCCATAAAGGACGCATCAGCAGACACAATAAACTTGTTAAAATTAAGACAATAATATCGATACTTTTTTTGTGTACGACAGTAACCCAGAAAAACACATTTAACAACCTTAGGTTCTAATTTAGTTACTTGAGGCCGAGTATCTCGAACAAAACATGTAGATCCAAATATGTGAGGCTTAATCGAAAATAAAGATTTTTTTGCAAAAAAGAATCTTATAAGGGATCTCACCAAGAAGAGCAGATGATGGCATACGATTAATCAAGAAACAATCTGTTGAAACAACTTGTGCCAAAAACTGTTTGGGAACATGATTTTGAAACAAGAGTGCCCTTATTGTTTCAAGAAGATGCCTATTTTTTCTTTCTACTACACCATTTTAAGATGGTGTATCAACACATGAAGTTTGATGAATAATACTTTGCTGTGTCATATAGGATTTGAATGTCTCGGATAAGTATTCTTTGGTAGTATTGCTTCTTAGGGTATGCATCGAAGTATTAAAATGATTCCTAATTTCAGCTCAAAAAGCACTGAAATGAGAAAATAATTTAGAACAATTTTTTATTAGGTAGAGTCAAGTCATTCGAGAATAGTCATCCACAAAAGTCATAACATAACGAAATCCAGTTTTGGACATAACTAGATAAGGACTCCAAACATGTGAATGAACTAACTTTTTTATTGCCACGAGACATAAAATACCAACGGTGGCCTTTAGTAAATTAACACGACTCACAATCCAATGACGACACATTATGAATTTTAGGACACATGTTCAAGGCAGGAAACGAAAGATGGCCTAGTCGACAATGTGCTTCAAAAAGAGTCAAAACACTTTAGCAAGTAATAGGTTTAGGTACCTTTGTATGAGTATCCAAAACATAAAGCCCTCCCGATACTGTCCTTTACTAATAATTTCCTTCTCCATAAGATCCTGAAACAAACAATAATCATGAAAAAAATGAGACAAAACAATTTAGGTCATGGGTAATTTGGTTTATGAATATGGGATTGAATGAGAAATTTGGTAGACTTAATACATAAGACAATAGAAGTGATGAAGTAGGATGCACAATACTAGAACCAAGAACAGATGATGTAGATCTGTCCGCTAAAGTAACAAGAGAAGATGAGGCATATGGTTGAAATGCAGTGAAAAGACTAGAATTATCAGGAATATGATCACTAGCACCTGAGTCAATGACCCATTATGATGTGGATGAAAGTAGGCATTTGTCTAAATTACTTGACTCGTCAATAGTAGTGATAGAATGAGATGAACGCCTCAATGCTTCTTGTTACTGACAAAATTGAGCGATGTTATCTACAAAAAGTGTAATAGTCTTTTTAGATGAATTTATAGTAGTTGTTGTAATAGGAGCTAAATGAGACTTTTGAGATTTATTCAGCAATTTTGGACATGTGCAGTTAGTATGACCACGCTCGTGATAGTAAAAATATTCATGTGCTTAGTGTGACTACGCTCATGACAGTAAAAATATTCAACTCCCCTTGAATCTTGAGTCCTATTATTTCCTTTATTATAATTCTACTCGTCAGCCATGGGTACCTTTAACAATTTTTAATAATGATAATGAATTAGAAATAAATCCAAGATAACACTTTAATCAACCCAATGTTTAAAACAAAACAGAAGGCCACCACCAAGTAATGACAACACTAGGTATGTGCAATGAAAATATAAATAAAAAAACTGACCTCAAAATCTAAAATCTAACAAAGCCAAAATCAACAACCTAGGCCTATATGAGTATCACTAAACGCCTTAATCTCCGATCTAGCATCACACAACGGGGTTAATCAAATTTGTAGCTTGCCAGGAGATGAGAAACCTAAAAAAATTTTAAGGTTCTAATACCAAATTACAAGAAGAGGATTAAAAGAACTTTTCTTATCATTTTATTCATAAACAATGTATTAATATAAATATACATGTTTGGTAGATCTATTCTAGGAAACAAAATCTCTTATTTATAATAATTGCTAATTTATATTAACATATACACTAATTGCTATCTAATTTATAAAAATTGCTACATTAATTACTACATTATATAAATAGAATATATCATATACTAATTTACATTTCTTAACAACGTCAAATATTAAGAATAAAAAGGACAAAGAAAATTGAAAAAAGACTATTGACTTTATATATAGCCTTACATGACAACTAAAAATAAGAAGATTAAGGCATCCATAACTAACAAAATCTTAGATAAATTGAATAACTAAGTATCCCTTAAAGATAGGGATTCATTTACCAAATAATAATAAAACCTAATCTCCAAACAACTAAATCCTGACAACAAAAGTTGAATTTCAATATGCATTTTTTTAATGTATTTTCATTAACACTTATTAACATAAGTTGCTTCTTTCTGGTTTTTATAATCTTGATCTGATGTTTTAGTTAGTAAATGTAAGTCCTTATATAGCCCTTGGAGTCATTATTTATCTCTAATTCCTTAGCTTATGCAACCATTATCAATGTACATAAGACCCTTGTATCCTATATGAGCCTTGGTGCCATAACATACTTTATAAGTTGCTTCTTCTTATCTTTTCAGGGTGACTTGAATGGCCACTATTACTCACTCCTCAATCAGATGGAAATTTACTATTTTGGAAATGCTATCTCATTCATGTACTCATAAATATACACTTGTGATCACATGTTAAATAAATTACAAAAGTTAAAATAAAATCCCTAGAATAAAGCAAGTAATAATTATCATTATATGATACATGACAAGTCTTTATTCACTGAGATAGGAATGGAACAACACTCCTACGATAACAAGTTTTCATCCATAACCATATATTTTCTGCCTCTCATTGGGAGCACCCCATGTACTATTTAGTCAATGTTTCATGGCACATATATCATTACCAACAAGGCAACAACATATGACATTATTTCATGATAGAATGAACCTGCATGTAAATTGTTGGTTTACAGATTTACTGGAACATTATTTACACAAATATCAATTACATAAAAAATAATTTCTAAAATACATAAAATTGCAAGTATAAGATGTTATTTTACCTTTTTAATAAATATTGCATGTCTTATGTGTGATTTTTGTGATGTTGTAACATTTATAGTTGAACGCATGTTTAATATTCGATTTGGGATAATTCATAAATAGTAACTGAACTTTGGAAAAATATGCAATTATGTACCTAAACTATGAAATTAATCAATTTAATACCTGTAAAAGTTTGAAATTGATCAATTCAGTATCTAAAAGAATTTGATAGAGTACTATAGATGTGCATGAAATGTTCTTTCATATACTAAATTGATCAATTTTAAAGTTTAACACTTAAATACATATTTTGTCAAAGTTCAGGTACTATTTGTGGCATTAATCTTATTTGATTTTGCAATATACTAAATTTTTAAAATCGCATGTTAAACATGAGATTTCTTTGTTAAAACCAAAATTGAATGCCTTAGATGTGATTTTGTGGTATTTTGGTAATTAAAATTATGTGATTTTATTTAGATAATTTTTTATAGGGTTGGTAGACATGTGTTACACCCTCTCCTAACATATTACACATCTCATTGTATGTATTTAATGAAAAAAAAATCAATTGTAAACTAAGTTGATCTTGTTTGTATTATGAGAATGGGAATGAGAAAACCCTCAACCTCGAGATACTTCCATATCTCCATATGTAAGTCATTAAGATACAAAATAGTTTTTTTTTTTCTTATGGTAGGCAAATATTAAATTTAGTACTTGAACTTTCATGAAAATTCAATTCAATACCTAAACTTTAAATTGGTCAATTTAATATTCAGTCATACTTTTTGTGTTTATTTTTACTACTTCTTTCTCTTCAATAAAGTTTGTTTTGTCTGCAAACATAGAAATGTAGCATATCAATGAATTTTTACTAATACTCCTAATATTATCTAGCACTAATATGTTGCTTCTTCCATGCTAAGAAACAAGGTGAGAGGTGTTATTGAGAAAGTTAAAATAGCTACGAAAACTTTGATTGGATTAAAATTTACTAATTTGACTTTTTCCCTTTTTTAGCTATCAAATTCATAATTTGCTGGATGAATCAATCGATTCGACCATGAACCTATAAAATCGATAATCATAAATGTACTACAAACAGACTATTGGGTTTTATAGGTGAGGTGGAGACCGAATCGAGCAAACTACCTATAGGCTTAATTCCTTAAAATACGAATAAAATTCATATGTTGGATTAATTTAGCTTAACCATTTGGGAGTTGTTTATTTTTCTTAATCCAATTATCAATCTAATTATTACAATTGATTAATCTAATTCACTGATGATTGAAAGAATAATGCTAAATTAACTACTCCTCCCACACATACTTTTTAGCATTCCTCATAAAAGGACTTCTTCTAGATTCTTGTACTTTTGGAATTGACTACTTTCACAAATCTTGATTATCAAGATAAATTTCCTCTTGCAAGTGTTATAATTCAAACTAAGAAAACTTCTCTTTCATTTGCTTATATAATTCAAATCCTAGCATATAAGGCTAGCTATTTGTGTAAACACATTTCAATATCATTTCCATATTCTTATGGGTCCATATCTTAAAAATTATAATAAGAAACATAATATTTTTTAATGGTGTATGAAATATCTAAATCTATAATCTAACCCATCAAATAAGAATGTTTCATATTTAAGTTTGGTTTTTTTATCAATTAAAAAGTTGTAAATGTAACGATCCATTACTCATAATACCAAAGTTTGTCTGTGGTAGAATACAAGTTATGTATTTTCTTTGATGTTAGCAACTGTTTAAGAGATTACCCATCCTAGTAATATTCCTTATCAAGCACATTCAACCTTAAAGTTGTAATGAACTTTAAGACATTACACCAAATAGTAACTAGGATTAAAGTTCCATCCTACTGTATGTAAGGGATTTCACAATCTATACTACTAGAACTAATACTCACATTAGTTTTGTTACATAAGTTTGTGGCTCTCCTACTTTTGATCGATGAATTGCTTAATATATATATATATATATATATATTTGTAGGATAATACACTTAACCTTTTGTAATTGGTGGTAGTTACTTATAAGTTACGTATTATAGGAGTACTCTTTACTAGACATGAGAACCGAACCAGAACTGCATCGATTGACCAGTTCCATAACCAGCTAATGAATCACCGATTTCCTAGTTTCTACACTATTTTTTAGCCTAGAACCGAGTAGAATTAGCAGTTATAGCAGATTCTATTAAAAAAAAAAGAAGAAAATTAGAGAAATTATTTTTAAAATATTAAATATATAATTATTAATGTTTTAAACTATTTCATATGAATAGTAAAATTTATTACATATTCATAATATTTGATGTGTTATTATAAATAATACAAATAAATATAACTTAAAAGCATATATAATTTAATTTATATAAATTTCTCGCAAAAGCGAAATTCATTTTCTTAATAATGTAATACTAGTTTTTGTATTGTAATTTTCTTTTTATTCTTTAGAGTAATTTGTAATCTCATATTACTAACTACAGTTGATATTGGATGTGTCTCTATATATTATATATTATATTGGATAATATCATAAATAGTACCTAAACTTTAGTTAAATATGCAATTAGGTACTTGAACTTTGAAAATGATCAATTTAATACCTGAACTCTCAAATTGATTAATTTAGTAACTAAAAAACTTTGAAATTGATCAATTTAATTCTTAAAATGAGGTATTGTTGGCATGTATGAAAAGTTTTTTTCACATACTAAATTGATTAGTTGAGGTACTAAATTGATTAAATTCAAAGTTCAAGTAGCTAATTGCATATTTTGTCAAAATTTATGTATCATTCGTGACATTAATCTTAAATAAATATGCATCCAAAATAATTTTTCAAAATTTATTTTATTAAAAACCAAAATTTCATTTATTTAATTTTTTGTTTTTACTTGAAAAAGAAAAGGCAATTCCATGATTCCAAAACCAGAACTAGAAATCACTGGTTCTAGTTCAGTTTGGTTTTGGAATCGTGATGATGTCTACTCTTTATTGAGCATGTTTAAAGTTGAAGTTCCAAGAAACTCTAGATTTTTACACTAAAAGGAATCTCGATGATTTGAAATTTATTACACTTAACCAAAGGAATATCACTATAAATAAATTTATAAAATGGTTATAATGACAAAGGGGAAAATTCAGATCATAAAATTAACATTTACAAAAATAAATGGCATAGTCTTAACAAATAAATATTCAATGCAACAAAAGTTTTGATAAAACAAAGTTTGATAAAATATAAAAATCCTAAAACTGATCGACGCATGACTTCATTATATTAAGTTGAATGGTAGCTTCCTTCAATATTATTATTATTATTATTATTATTTGTACAATTTAGTGTCTCTCTTGGGTATTGTTATAATGATAGATTAAGTGTCTATACTTTCACTTTTTTGTTGTAATTTGCTAAAATCATAAGATGCAATACTAAATTGTTAAAAATTGATAGTGTAGGCACTTAGTCTACCATTATTCTATTAGCAAAATATACATTTGTCAAATTTTAACACAAACATCTATTTGCATATGCTTTCAAAATATAAGCTCTAATTTGCCAAAATTTAAAAATGTAACAGTAAGTTTCCCAAAACAAAACTAAAATCACTTAGTTTTCCATTATTTTATTTTAATTTTTTTTTACCTCGGGCCAATCCTTTGTAAGATCTTTTTATAATCTCTAGTTTCAATGAGTTGTGACATTGATTATGATTTATAATACTAAATATGGATTCTAAATTTATCATAGAGGCATAAGATCAATAGCAATAAAAAATCAATAACAAGTTAAAACCCACGCTCGAATCTTAGATATGATCATACATAGGCAGGTGGACCTATTGATATTTATACTATAGATTTAGAGTATGAGTATCGTTCCCATGAGGATTAATGAATACTAATACTTATTATTCTCCCATTTCCCGACCTACAAAAACAAGTGAGTTGATAAGATATAATATTACTACTAAGTTTTAAAGTAACACATATCAAGTAAAAGATAATCCAAATTGCAAAAGACGTTTAGATCTTAAATCCCCACTGAGTGATATGTAATTACGCTAAAGATAATTCTAATATTATTGTTTATATTCTTGAACAGTAAAGATTCCTAATATAATCCAATATCTCTTTCAAGATTATTGAAATGTTATTCTTGGTTGTTCAACTGCAATTTCTTTCTAGTTAAAACCCCTAAGATAGCACTATATATCTAGAAATCCATATTAGGTTTGGAACTAGTCCTAAAGATTTATGTGGTTCTATTTCTGAGATTGCATTTAACTCTTTCCAATTGTGTAGATTTAGTCATATAAACAACCTTTCAATTCATTTGCATGAACATCAAATCAAGAACAATACAATTAGATTCAAAATATCAATCAATATATCAAAATCAATGAAGAACAAATCACATAATCAATCTAAGGTTCATCAAAATCTAAACCAGTAGTTTACTCCTCCATAGGAGAAATAAAATCAACCCCACAAGATATATAATGAAGCTTAACCCTCTTATTACAATTTCAATTTAAAAAAAAACTTTGACTTGCTACTACAACAACCTAGATATTATAATAATAAATTCGTAATACTTCTCTTTTTTGTTGCCTTGGGGTTTTGTCTTAATATAAGGGCTCTTCAAGCTTTAGAGTAGGAAGCTTCCTTTACCTAAAATAGGAAAAATGAGGTTTTGAAGAATGGTAAAGTGTCTTGCTCTTATTTGGCAATCTAGGGCTTCAAAATAGGAAAATAAATCCTCAAGAATGAAAAATCGTTGATGTTCTTGAACATAAAAAATGGAGCTTTTGCAACTTTCCAAGACTATCCCAAAATGGTTTTTTCTTCAAGCCCAAGGAAGAATCTTTCCAGTTTTAAGTCATTTCCTAAAATATCATTGCTATCAAAATGACATGACTTGAGACAAGTTGTGTCATCAAGTCATGTCTTCGGACACAACTTCAGAAATGGCCATGTTGTTTTCCCTGTATCTTTCTATGATTGCCCCAGGGTACGACACAACTTAGACAAGTCATGTCTCTCATCACGTAACTTTTTATGTTCAATTCTTGACAATGACACGAATAAGATAAGTCATATCTCTCGCCATGTCGTATCAAAATTCAAATTTTGCTTTCCAAGCATGCTTTTCTCAACATGACTTTGGGACATCGCCACGTCTTCCTCATGTCACCTAGCAATTTGCTTCCCAAACTTCATATTTTAAGCTCAAAATACTTCCTTTTCATAAAATCTTTCTCTTGAAGTCTAAAAATAAATTATAATGATTTTAAGTGCTAAATTTATAATAATTATCAATAAAGTGATCAAATAAAATATAATTTAACACTCATAAATTAGGAACAAATTAGATTTATCGAAAGACATTCATATTCCGTTCTTACAACTTGAGAATATTGGAAGGATTAGTTTTCCAATAACAACACATTCAATTCAACTATTATAAACATATATATATATATATATTTATATACGCTACTTCTTACCCAAATATAACTTTTGTTAAGATTCGTAGACAGTCTTAAGGACAATCAAAATTCCTAGGTAAAACAAAATATGAAACAAACATAAATCCAGTATACATATTTATAAAAAAAAAAAAAAAAAAAATCTTACCTGCATGTCATCCTCCCGTTCATCATTGACAAATCATTAAGTCTTGATTAATTGATGGTAATATCTAGGTTAAACTGCTTTACGTATTCATTAAAATAGAAATATAACACTCTTTTAAATTTCATATATCCATTTTGAGTCGCTTTAGATGCACGAATGTCTCCATTTGACAAAAATCAATTTTATATCATTGAGGTAATGTAACAACAATTGCCAAAAGTATACTGACTAGAGCCAATCATTCTGAACTTTACAAACATTTTAGTCGCCATGTCATTCATGTATGTTTCATTTCCGCTCATCATATAGTTGCTAGACAGTGTAGCACCCAGCGGGCAGGAGAAAAAATGTTACTGATGTTAAAATTGGACAAGTTCATGTGTGGAAATCTGGCTGATTTATGCAATTAGACATCTTCATGATCTATGTCGGGTCAGGAACTGGCCTAAAACTACTAGCTCTATATTTAAAGAATATGGATCAAGAACTGTCCCAATTAGGAGCAGGAGGGTCCAACTAATGGATCTACGAATCCCTAGCTAGGTCAAGACAGGTCTAATCCATTCTCTTAAAAAAAAACAAAAAACAAATAAAGAAGTAAAAATTCTTAATTTGAGATGAAATTTTAAACTTATAATATAAAATTGGCCTAAGAATATACTAATATTTAGCTATATTCATTTAATATTATTAAGAATGTGTAATTATTTATACACATGCACATCCTTATTGAGTTGAAATATTAGTAATGTGAGACTAGAATAAAAAATAAAGTGCATTAAATATTATGAATAGATAATTAATAATTTATATTCACGTGGAAAATAGTTTGAACAATTAATGTTTCTTTTTTACCTTTTTTAATATTTTATATTCTATATTTATTTTTATTTCTTATTTTAATAATAAATATTATATATTTATTTCTTAAACAGAACATGATTGAACTTGCTAGGTCTAGACTACAGGTTAGATGAGGCATCTCTAGACTCGTTGTGGTTAGATCAGATCCTGATTAAGACTCAACTTTTGGAGATGTGTATGTACAATCTATTTAATAAATAAATATCATAAACATGTTTGTGGATTAAAGTGGGACCAATCAAGGATATAAATGTGTTTGACCAGGTTTGACCAGTTGATTTTTGCTCCTATGAATTTCTTTATAATGATGGGGAAAAAAGGAACTTATTTATAATCTTTCCGTGTTGTATTCGATTCGCAGGTTTGATCATTGAATTGCCAATCTTTTGGGCACATAAGATATTCATATTCTGGTTTGTGGAGAATGATTATTTCTCTTTGAATTCCATTTTTTTTTATCATTTCTTTATTGAAAACGATAAAGTGCAAACACTAACCCCGTTTTACATCCCATGTGATTTGCTTTTTGCATGCTGTATGATGGTGAGTGTATTGTGAGCCCCTCATATATACATTGTTTTATTCCTTTTTCTAATAGGAAAATTTGAAGATAAACTTTATGCAATTATTGCTTTCAGATAAGAAGAATTATGATCTCCTTAAAAATGAAGTAATTATTTGAATGAATTTCGATCTTTGTTTTTTTTTTTTTTTTAATATGTGAATCAAGGAAAGATACCCTCGTTCACAAGGAAAAAATGTGGGGGTGTGTAAATTTCTTAATTAATTATATGTAGGTCATAGTTGTACCTGGTCAGGCCAATTATAATTTACGTGTTACAAATTAATCCTTCCTCCTTTTCCTTTTTGAAATGTTCGTACACTTGGTCCCCTTAAGGGTTAAAAAGTTCGATATAGACCCTAAATCATTTCCAAAAACTCTTTCCGACCACCCCCTTTTTTAGCCTTTATATTGGATCAAGAGGAGGTCAATTCATTTGAGTTGAAAGTTAAGGTTATCATTTTAGTTGAAAGTTACAAATTAAAGGCCTTCAAGTCCAATTTTTTTGAGTTAGAAGAATTCGTGTATGAATATGAAAGTTAAAATATATGCTTTGTAATTGAACAAATTACATCAGCAGGTTCCGACGTTTGAGAATTAGTTCATTTAAGGTCCCAACATTTGAAGAATCTGATCAATTTTGGTCTCCTAAGGACGCGTGTCAATAGGAGAAGAGTCTTTTGAGTTTTAATTAAATACTCTCTCCTATTGACACGTGTTCTCGAGGACCCAAATTGATTCATTTCTTCAAATATTGAGACCTTAAATGAACTTATCCTTAAATATTGGGACTTTCTAGTGTAATTCATTCCTTTGTAATTTACCCTTTTCATGATGATAGCTACCACATGTGCAATTATACAAAGACAAAGGAGAAAAGGATAAAATTTATTAAAAGTCCCAAAAATTTAAAACACTTTCATTTTACACCAATGAGCTAAATTACAAATTTTATAGAGATGGTATAAGATCTAGAAAGTTAAGGGATTTAGTAGAAAGTAGGATTTCTAGTAAAACTTAAATTCAAGCTTACTACAAAAATGTTGTTGAGGTGGCATGTCTAATAATCAATGGAGGGTGACTCACCAATTGTTAACAGAATCAAATTGTGTCATTTTGTAATACCTGGAACTCTAGGTATTACCTTCTCTAATGTGATATGCCTTATGGTTTTTTTTTTATAAGTCATCTTGAGAGAACTCTCTAATAAGCATACTTAACATTAAATCTTTCATGAACTCATACTTAACATTAAATCTTTCATGAACTCCATATTGTCACATGAAAAGATGCCTAAAGTTTAAGGGTTTCTTCGTACTTTATCTAAGGGATATTAAAACATGTGGCATCCTTCTTATGTTACATTAAAAAAAAAAATCACTAAAAAAAATTAAGTTTAGAGACAAAAAATTTCTATCGTGAAAATTATCGTTACTAATTTTATTTATGGAGAAAAAACCTTTTTTTAATCAATTTTCTATCGAAGAATTTTCAACTCTAAAATTCATTTTTCTTGTGTTGAACTGGGGCACTTTTTCCTCCTTTTTTTTTTTCCTAAATGTGCGATCAAATTTATTTCTATCACCTACTATTCCATAAAGGTATTGCAATCCTAGAAGCTTGCAAGAAGTCATACTTTGACAGTGTTGAAATTTTAAAGTCAAGAATAGAAACTTTTTATTTTTAACTAGAAGAGACTTGTTATTCATGAAGCACAATTATAGCTTAAATGGAGAAAAATATTGATATGTTAAATAATAATTGCAGATTTTTAGGAAACTAATTGCATTGAAAAATAGGATTGATTTATTCAACAAAAGTAATAGCATCTATTTTATATTTATTTGACTAAATCTCTAAACTAACATATCAGCAAAATGATAGATTTAACAACTCTTAACACCATCCCTTAAACTGATTTCTATTGAAATGAGTCTAGGATTTATTTGCTTTCACATGTTGTTCAACAGTTCTTTGACCAATGTTTTGAGAAGAACAAACTCGAGCATCTTCCTTAGCTTCTTAAATGCCAGTTGCTTAACTGGCTTGATCAAAATATCAGCAACTTGTTCATCACTCTTATAGTATTGTAGTTCAGCTTTTTCTTCCCTGCAAAGATTCTTAGAAAACGAAAGCGAACATCAATATGTTTACTTCTCCCATGCATCACTATCTTTCTTAATAGTTTGATAGTTGACATATTATCACAATATATGATTGTTGGACCCTTTTGCTCAACTCCAAGTATTTCAAACATATTTCTAAGCCACAAAGCTTGACATGAACTTGCATTTGCTGCCACATATTTCAGCTTCAATTGTGGAGAGTGTAACTATCTACTACTTCTTTGATAACCATGATTTGCACTGAATTAAGCATGAACACAAAACCAGAATTGCTCTTATGATCATCAATGTCCCCTACATAATTACTACCACTATACCTGACAAGATAAGTATCAATACCCCTTTTGTAAAACATCCATAATCAATTGTACCCTTTACATATCTAAGCACTCTTTTAGTTGCATTAAGATGCATTTCGAATGGCTTTTCCATATATCTACTTAATCAGACTCACTGCAACATGATGTTGGGTCTAGTAGATGTTAAATACATGAGGATCCTAACTATTTGCTTGAAATAAGTGTTGTTGACTTCCTTTCCTTCATTATCTTTGTGTAGCTTTAAACCAGGTTCAACTGGTGTACTAATGGCTTGCAATATGTCATTTTGAACCTTACAAGAATGTCATGTGCATACTTCTTTTGACAAATAAAATTACTAGTAGCAGTTTAATGACTTTTAATCCCAGGAAATATCACATTAATCTTAGATCAGTCATCTTGAACTCTTTCATCATGGACATCTTAAACTCATTGAACATGTTAACATTGTCACCAGTAAATATCAAGTCATCAACATAAAGACAAATGATAAGCATTTTGCCTCCTTTAGACTTGAAATAAAGAGTGTGCTCAAACTCTAAAATCCCAACTTAGCAAAGTGAGCATCTATGTGACTATACCAGGCCCTTAATGCTTGCTTTAGTCCATAGACTACTTTCTTCAATTTGTAAACCTTTTCTTCCTTTCCTTTCTTCTCATAACCAGTGGCTGATCAACAAACACCTTTCTTGTAGATTGCCATGCAAAAAGGCTGATTTAACATCTAATTGAAGAATTGGCCATAATTGTTGAGCTACCAAAGAAATCACCATCCTGATTGTATCTAGCCTTACTACTAGAGTTAAGACCTCCTTATAATCAATGCCCTGCTCCTCTTGTAACCTTAGCCACCAATCGAGTCTTATGCTTGTTAATCTTGCCTTTTTCATTCAACTTCCTCTTGAAAATCCATTTGACACAAATGGTTTTCTGTCCTTCAGGTAGATCTATTAGCTCCCAAGTGTGATTTTTCTCAATGGACTCAATTTCTTTGTCCATTACCTCTCACCACTTCTTCTCTTTCACAGCCTCATCAAATGCGATTGAGTCACTATCTACATACAATGCAAATAAAAATAATCTAAACTGAAATTATCATAATGTATCATCCATGACGGCTTGTTCCTAAAGTTCTCATTCCTCAAATTATATCTCCTCTCGTCTTCTTCTAAATGTTGATCAGATTAAGACATAGGTTCAGTAGAGTTGATTACTGCACTCGGCTTTTAGATTGTTGTTCTTGAATTTCAACAACTTCTTTTATCTCACCAACTGAGACATCATCATCCGGTATTGATTTTGGAATTGAATTACCATGAGTCCAAACCTATCTAGCCCCTTCTTCAAACACTGCATCTCTTCTTATTATCACCTTCTTTGTCTCGAGATTAAAAAACTTATAAGCCTTTGAAGTTTCACTAATCCCAAGAAATACAATTTCTCACTTTTAACATCAAGTTTCCTTCTTCTTTCATTATATATATGTGCATATGCAATGCACCTAAATATCCTAAAATAATCAAAAGCGGGTTTTTCGCCACTCCAAGCCTCTTGAGGTGTCATTTGTTTTGTTGCAAAGGTTGGACTCCTATTTAAAACATGAACTAACCACATCACTAC
Organism: Combretum micranthum; assembly: GCA_024138025.1. NCBI lineage: Eukaryota > Viridiplantae > Streptophyta > Magnoliopsida > Myrtales > Combretaceae > Combretum > Combretum micranthum. The sequence continues at coordinate 975,826 of JAMXBD010000236.1, read as the reverse complement.
TTTAGGCCAAAATTGCTTTAGAAATCCTCCTGTTGCTAGCAAGCTTCTAACAATGTTGAGAATGGTTCCATTCTTTCTTTCACTCAAACCATTTTGTTGTGGTGCGTATGGAGCATTCATCTGTCTTTTTATTCCATTTGATTCACAAAATGTAGCAAAGTCATTAGAGTAGAACTCTCCTCCTCTTTTAAATATTTTAATCTTCCTATTAGCCTTATTTTCAACAAGAGCTTTGATGCTCTTGAAAGCATGAAATGCTTCAGATTTTTCCTATAAAAAATACACCTAAGTTTTTCTACTAAAATCATCAATAAAAGATATAAAATATCTTTTGTTACCATTTGAAGCTAGATTAATTGGTCCACATAAGTCTGAATGCACCAACTCAAGTACCACTTGAGCCCTTTCTACCTTTTCACTAGGGAAAGAATCCCTTTGATGCTTTCCAACTATACATTCTTCATAAGTCTTTGTTGGAGAGTGATTATAGGAAGACCAATAACCATCTACTTTTTATGAAGAGTCCTTAGGCCATTAAAATTTAAATGACCATATCTATAGTGCTAATTCCATGATGAGTCATCAACTTTAGCCATCAAGTAATCATGAATTGTTCTAATCTTCAAAGGAGACAATTTGTCTGAAGACATTTTAACTACAACAATAGACCCTCTTCCTGGATTATGCACTTCACATTCTCCATTAAAGATTGTGATAATGTATCCTTTATGTTGTAACTAATCAACACTCAATAGATTAGTTTTCAAATCAGGAACATAAAAAACATTTGAAATGGTTTCAATGAAGCCATTCCTATTTTTGATTTGAATATCTCATTTTCCGATCGCTTTAACAGTTGAATTATCCCTAAAATTCACAATAGAATGAAAATTCTCATCTAAATTACTAAAAGAAGACTTACAACTACTCATATGATTGTTGTAACCAGTATCTACATACTAGATTTCTTGTCCAGGCTCCTCCATTGCGTGAAAGGCCAATAGAAGTGTCTCTACCTCCTCCTTTTGCTCTGTAAAGTTGGACTTTTATCCCTTTTCCTTTGGCAACTTCATGTTACATTCATTCTTGTAATGTCCATAGTTCCCACATCTATAACATTCATCTTAGATTTGTCATTAGACCCTTTACCTTTTCTTTGAGAGTCATCACTTCTTTAGAAAAATGAGAGATGTTGTTATCATTTCTGTCATCTTCATTTCCATGGCTACCTCTTCTACGGCCTCTTCCACGACCTCTTCCACATTCCCTTCCTCTTGTGCTTAATGATTCAATCGAAGCTTTGAGTGTTGTTTGTTCATCCATATTATTAGATCGATTGACCCTATGTTCATGACAAATCAAAGAACTCTGAAGTTCATCAATGGACATAAGACTAACGTCTTTAGATTCTTCAATGGAAAAGACAACATATTCCGACTTTAGAGTCATTGATCTCAATATCTTCAACACAATTTTAGCATCTTCCATGTCTACACCATGAAGCGCATCTTGTTCGCAATTCCCATTATTCTTCCAACAAAATCAAAAAGTCTCTCCTGATTTCATTTAAAGAGTTTCAAAATCTCTTGTCAAGGATTGAAGCTGTGTTTGCTCCACCCTATTAGTATTCGAATACTTCTTTTTTATTGAATCTGAAATCTGCTTGGAAAAATCCTTTTGGAGAATAGTCTCCAAAATTGAATGATCAATTACCTAGTATAGGTAGTTTTTTTTTTTTTTTTTTACTTTTAAATCCTTAATCTTCTGATATACCAAAGCCTTAGTTTTTGCTTTAGTAAGTATTACTCATACAGCTGGTTCATCAATTCCATTCTCTACAATATCCTAAAATTCTTTGGACCTTAAAAAATTTTCCATCATAGAAAAAAGATCATAATAGCATCAAAATGGGGAATTGATGGTTGTACAAAACCATTGCTTTTGAATGCCATTTGATTTGGTTCTGATACCAAATGTTGAAATTTTAAAGTGAAGAATAGAAACTTTTAAGTATCTTTTTATTGGAAAGACTTGTTATACATGAAGCACAATTATAGCTTAAATGGAGAAAAATATTTTTTTGCTAAACAATAATTGAAATTTTTAGGAAACTAACAACACCTGAAAAATGGATTGATATGCTAACAAAACTAATAGCATCTATTTGATATTCATTTGATTAAATCTCTAAACTAAAATATCAACAAAATGATAGACTTAAGAACTCTTAACTGACAACACTCTTTGCCTTGATTCCAATGCTCTCTAAGTCTAAATTGGATCAATGTAGATGAATTGTACGCCTGTTGGTTGGGGTCAGTTTTGATATCATTAACTAAAACTTAAAATATCAAGGTTTCATTTATTTTAGTGTAATACACCACAAGATATTTCTTTTTCCCCTAGGGAAATTATTTCTCATGAGGTAGAAGAGCTCTTTGAGTTCGATTAGATTAGCCTTTGGTTTTCTCGGTTGACACCCAGTAAACCTGCATCCAACCATTGAAAGGCTAGGTATTGCAATTTAAAATTATCTATTTTTGACATATTCCTTTCTAACAATTTAGAGAAAATTACCTTTCATTTTTAATAAATTATAGTTTCTTTAAGTGATGAGCGAGAGAGGCGTTCTTCATAAATCGACAAAGGTCTTACACAACCAGAGTGTCTTGACAAAATCCAGGCAATGCCAATAAAGCTACAAACCTTAAAGCACTCGTAAGCCCTTTCATGCGCAAAGAAATCAAATCAAACAACCACAAACTAAGGAGTTGTGTTTTTGTAACTCATGCTTGCATCTTACACGTATTCCCAATGAATGCCATATAACTTTCACTTATATGCATGAAAATAATGCAACTGAATCCTATTTGCATCCACACAATTGGGCAGTACTACTGTTTGGTTATTCTCTCTCGTACCATGTTTTTTTGTCCCTTTTAAGGCATCATCACCATGTAAAGTTATCTTCAATACAATATTCTTGTACTCATCTGCACCCCGTACAAGGAAATATGAATTTTCAGATAGTGTGAGAACTTTATAGAAAATGGACAAAAAAGTGTTTGCATGCATCAATCAGAACACTTGCTGGTTTGCACTAGTTCTTAAGGAAAAAAAAAAAAAAAGGATCGTGGATTTACTTTTTTTATGATTGATATCTAATGAGGACCAAAGCTGCAATAATTCATTCCCACTAACAGATTTGGTGGGATTTTTTTTTGTTTTCTTTAATTTGCAGACTGAACTAGAGAGCTCAAATATCTCTCTCTGCATTCTGCTTATTAGGATATCCACATTCACTCTTACATTAGAATAATCAGTGGACATGGATAGGGATGGCGATGGGTTTAAAAGATCCTTCCGTGCTGTGTCTGAAACCAGAGGAGATTAATTAGATACCACAGCCTACATGTCATATATTCATAATTTTTATTATATATAACATATTTAAAATATAAATGATCATTGTTTTTAGAATTATGCATTCCATTACTATACATGTAAAAATTATATTGAAACTTATACATCACCAGCATATATACATAGCGTGTAAATATATATATATATATATGTGTGTAGGTGAATGCAAAATCAAATGGTTAGGGGCGAATCCACTGCGTCTTATATGTTAAAAGGTTTTTTTTTTCCTACCTTTTCATTATATCATATATATTAATCAGTATTTATATATCAACTTAAAAAAAATACATAAACTTATATAATTGCATTTTCAACAAAATAGATTAGAAAAAATTTCAACAGGAAACTACAAGTAAAATAAAAAAGAGCAAATTAACATGAATATTGGTATTATATAATTTTATTTTCATAATAACTTTGCAAGTTTATCAAGTTAACTATATTGATCATTTAATAATTTAGATATAATAGTAATTTTGAAAGAAAATATTGTTACAAAAACAAGTCATATAATTGGTGATATTTACTAATAATTGATACAATAGGACGAAACATATTAATCTAGATAATGACATAATTATTTATATTACATTACTAATAAAAGTAACAATAATAAGAACGAGTATTATTTAAGTAAAAAATGCATATTGAAATGTAAAATAGCAACCTGTATCATTCAACCCATAACTTCTTAGCACTTAGGCATATATATAATATGTTCATATTTATTTTATAAAATATGCTTACTATACACATTTTTATTTATTTATTTATTTTAAAACCTAACAATGCACATTTTGGAGTTTGGGACGGCACTTTTATTTGGCCAGCCAAATTCCCTCGTGTGTGTAAATATCTATTAAAATGGAAGCTGAAAGGGGCAATTATTTGCCTCATATAGTGTTATCATTTCAATGTTTTAGGCAAAAGCATTTTTTCCCTCTTTTTTTTCCTTTTTCTGGCGAAAGTTTTTAGTGCACGTATCTTAAAAACGCTTTTACTTCTTTCGTAATGTTTTAAAGATTTGTCCCCTTTTTCCTTTCCGTTTCAATTTCCTAGTTTACATAGTTTTCAATTGAAAAAAAAAAAAAAAAAAATACATTGCGTTGCACCACCATGCACCGGTTGAAAATTGCAGTGTTTAATCAGGTACGTTTTCTAGTTGGTAAAAAATGGTATGCTAATAGCATACAATATTTGACAATTCTATTATGTACTCCTTAACAATAATATTACGATGGACAACCATGTATACTATTACTATAATTATATTATACCAATAATAATGTGATAAATGATATCTAAAATTTGATAAAATACATATTATGTATTTGAACTTTGAAATTGAATAAATTTAGGGTCTGTTTGTTTAGCTTTTTTCGAAATACAAACACTTTTTTCAAACTTTTTTCAAACAAATTATTTATTAGGAAATAGCTATAATAAAAAAAAAAAGTTGACAATTCTCATTAAAAGATCAAATAGATCAAATATAGATAAAATATATATACAAATCGAATATATTTACATATATCATTTTGAAAAAGATACAGATACAAATAAAAAACAGACCATACAAATAAATACTTGAAAGAACTTAGTAAAGTTATATTGACGTATTTAGGTGTTAAATTGATCAATTTTAAGTTATTTTAGGTACTAATTGATCAATTTCAAAACCAAGTACTAAATTGATTAATTTTAAAGTTTAGATACCTAATTATATATTATGTTGAAATTTAGATATCATTTATTCATGACATTAATCCTATTGTACTAATATTATGTATTATTTGAAATCGTTATAGCATGGTATCAATATTAATGTATATATTTTTCGACCAATCATGAATACTATTATTATCAATTATATTATATAAGGATTCTAATATGTATTTCTTAACAATTATATTACTAAAAGTACCATCTATGCTATTACGTACATAGGATTATTATGTACTTAGGATTACACCGTTATGGCAAAAAAAAAAAAAAAAAAAAAGAAAAGGATTAGACCGCGAAACCGCTCATAACCAATCCAAACCCATCGGTTCACCGATCTTGGAAAGGCAAATCTAAAACCAGACCCAAGTAGGGGCGAGGTTGATGCCAAAATCACGGACTCAACCAACTTTATTTTTTTTTTTCTTTTACATAATTAAAAAAAGAAAAATAAAATTAAACAAAAAAAATTTAAACTCAAACTAACAATTATCTCTAAAAATACTCTAGTTTTAGCCTATTTTTTTGTTTAATTATTTATAATATACATTTATTTATATATATATATATAAAGACATCTATCTTTGGTAGTGGTGTTAGTAATATGGGACTTTGATTACTCTTAATACAAAAACAATATCAAACTTGTTAAGAAAAGGAATTTCACTTTTATGTAAATCCAATGAAACATACTTTAAGTATTTTATTTAAGGTTTAATATTTTAAATAGTATATGAACTTTAATAAGATATGCAATTAGATATCTAAATTTTGAAATTGATCAATTTAATTCTTAAATTTTAAAATCAATCAATTTGGTATATAAAAAACTTTTCATACACATCAATAATATCCCTTTCAAGTACTTTTAAGTACTAAATTGATTAATTTTAAAAATTTAAAATTAAATTAATTAATTTTAAAATTTAAATATATAATTATATATTTATTAAAAATAAAAATACGATAAGTAACATTATTATTATTATTATTATTATTTTTAAATGAAGGGAGGCTAGCGTCCACTTGACACACATATCAAGGTGCAAGCTTGTCACGAGGCACTTTCGGGCTGGCAATAGGAGTTGGCAGATTAGGATTCTCCTCACCTTTTTGTTCATTATTTCGACAATGACATAGCCTTTCCCATGCATTCGCGTAAGCGTTTTTGCATCATAAAGTGAAAGCATCCCCCACCAATAAGTCCAAACAGTGCTCTTGTTGAAACTTTTGGCGTATCATCATTTTGAACATTGGCTAGTCGAAAATTTCAGATCCCTGCTCTAAAAATTATGCAACCCCTGTTCTCTCTTTTTATCTTTACACACGTGAGAGCTTGGTTTCTTGGAAATTACTTATTTGTCGGTGTCCCTAGATATTTTTATGATGTCAATAAAAATAAAAGAATTCTCACCGTTCGAACTATATGTAATGATAGGGTTACAATGAGTTTAGTCAAGTTAGGTCGAGTCGAGTCGAGTCGAGTCGAGTCGATATGGTATAATGCTACACTTAAGCTTGAGCTCAAATTAAATTTAATCGAGCTTAAAATTTCTAAGCTTGAATTCAAATCGATGTAATATTATATAATATCAAGCTTAACTCGATTAAACTTGTTTAGATTCTATTTATTAAAAAAATTAATAATCAAATTCAATTAACATATACACTCAACCCAAACTTTTAGACTCATAAACTAATCGGATTAAATACATAACTTAACTTGATAAACTACTCAAATAGTTTGTGTTTGAACTTAACTCAACTATTTTTTAATTGAATTCGAATAAATATTAAGCTAAACTCCAATAATTTATATAATAGCTTGATTACATCCCTACTTATCTTTAGCTAAAGTTCTATTAAGTTGGAATAACTAAGAACATTATTTTAAAAGTTTTAACCAGTATGTCACACCATTAATAGGATAATTTTTTTTAATCATACCTTATTGATTCTTCGGTACTTTAAGGTTCTTCTAATATGTATATGTATTACACACACACACACACACACACACACGTATAATTCAATACTTACTAAATGTCAGCGAAGTTTAAATATGAAAGTGTTTTGAAACCACCACACTATTTTGTGGTGAGAGCCTTTCATTTATACATATATTTTTACAGATGGTATAAGAGAATAAATATACATAAATATTGATTACAAAATAAATGAAAAATCAGCCATTCAAACTCCTATAAATGATTGGTCGAAGGGTGCATTTAATTGAGGATCAAAGAATGCATTTATGGTATGCCTTAGATTAAGGCAGAGAATCCTCAACACCCCCCTGCAAGCTAAGCGTCGGATTTGAGCAGACGTGAAGCTTGGAGCGGAAAAATTGAAAAAGAGGCCAAGGCATACTTTTGGTGAAGATATCAACAATCTGTAAGTGAGAGGGCACATACTGAGTGCGAAGTTTACCATCAATAACAAGTTCGAAGAAAATGGTAGTCTAACTCGACATGCTTGGCTCGCTTGTGAGAGATGGGGTTAGAACTCATAAAAATTGCACTTTTGTTGTCACAGAAAGAACAGCTGTGTGGAAGAGAAATTCTAAGGTCACGAAGAAGATGCGTGAGCCAAAGAAGTTCAGCGGTAGTAGAGCGAGGGACGATACTCAGACTCACAGCTTGAACGAGAAACAGTAGGTTGCTTCTTGGCACTCCAAGAAACCAAGTTGTTGCCAAGGAAAATAGAATAACCAGAAGTAGAGCGACGAGTGTCAGGACATCCTGCCCAGTCGATCAGAGTAAGCAACTAAAGCACTAGGAGCAGCAGATGGACTAAAAGTGAGGCCAAAATGCAGTGTGCCCTTAACATAGCGAAGAATGCGTTTCACAGCAAGAAAATGGTCTTCAGTTGGAGAGTAGAAATTGACTGACAGAGTTTACGGCATAAGCAATATCGGGAGCGTGATAGTTAAATACTAGAGCACCAACTAGAGAGCGGTAAAAAGTGGATCCAAAACAGAGGACCGTCAGAAGACAGGTGCTGAGAGACAACCATGGGGGTGTGAACAGGCTTGCTGTCAAGTAACTGAGCTCGTGTGAGAATATCCCGTGCATATTTGAGCTGACTGATAAATAGACCATCAGTGGTGGATGTAGCTTCTAGACCAAGAAAGTAACTAAGAGAACCCAAATCCTTAGTAGCAAACTCAGAATGAAGCTTACGAATAAATCTATCAAGAAGAGAAGAGTTATTGCCTGTAATAATGATGTCATCAACATAAAGGAGCAAATAAATAATGTCAGACTACTTGTGAAAGACAAAAAGTGATGTGTCTGCAGACTGGAATAAAAACCAAGTTGAATAAGAAAAGAGCTAAGTCGTTGAAACCAGGCACAGGGAGCTTGTTTGAGACCATAAAGAGCTTTCTTCAACTGACAAACATGATTGGGAAAGCGAGGGTCAATATACCCAGGAGGTTGTTCCATAAATATAGGTTCAGTAAGATGACCATTAAGAAACGCATTTTTCACATCAAGTTGGCGGATAGGCCATTTGTTGGTCACAGCAAGAGAGAGTACAACACGAACATTAGTAGCCTTGATAACCAGGCTAGAAATATCAGTGTAGTCGAGACCATGTACTTGTGTATAGCCTTTGGCAATAAGGCGGGCTTTGAGGTGCTCAATGGATCCATCAGGCAAGTATTTGGTTCGAAACACTCATTTAGAGCCCACAATGTTGATGTTGGCAGGTCAAGGGACCAAAATCCAAGTACGATTATTTTGCAGAGCTTGAACTTCTTCATCCATAGCAGTGAGCCAAGTAGGGTTCTTAGCAGTAGATTTGAATCCTTTGAGCTTAGTGGATGCAAGGAGGGCAGAGATAAGACTAGAGGAGCCCAAGAGAGCAAGATTTGCCGAGTGGCGAGGTTTGAAAATACCAGCTTTGGCTCGTGTAATCATGGGATTAGAGGACATTGAAGTAGCTGTAGTAGGAGCAGGAATAGGCAGCTCGGTAGGGAGCTCAAGAGAAGCGGAGCTAGGATCTGAGGGTGGCAAAGATGGACCTGTAAGAGAATTATTGGCGTGCAAAGACTCATCCACTGGATCAGTACAAAAACCACATGAGTTAGATCCGGATTGTGTAATATGCTGGGATAGGGCGCAGATAAAGATGGAAGCGTGTTTGTAGGGAGAAGACTTGGTTCCAGAAAATTTGAAAAGTGAAGGGATGATATGGATTGAGCCTGGGAGGTATTGAGGAAGGGAAAGTGAGTCTCATCAAATTGAGCATGTCGGATGAAATAGATCCTAGAGGTGGTGGGATTAAGACAACGAAACCCTTTATAAGAGGGGCTGTAACCAATAAAAATGTAAGGAATACTGCGGGGGAAAATTTTGTTAGACATATAATCACGTAAACAAGGATAAACACGACAACCAAATGGATGAAAATTTTCATAATTCGGAGAAGAACCATATAGAAGCTGAAAGGGAGACTTTCCTCCAAGAAGTGGTGTTGGCAAACGGTTGATGACGTAGGCCGCAGTGCTAAAGGCGTCAACCCAAAAGCAAGGGGAAGTGTGAGAGTGGAAAAGCAGGGCCAAACCGGTTTCAATCACATGATAGTGTTTTCTTTCTGCACGACCGTTTTGGGCGGGAGTATATGGACAAGAAAGTTGATGATGAATGCCAAAAGTATGAAGATGAGTTTTAAAGCAATTGCTAGTAAATTCTACACCACCGTCACTTTGAAATATTTTTATACGAGCAGAATGTTGATTTTCCACAAATTTTTGAAATTGGATAAAAGTATCATCAAAGTCAGATTTGAATTTTAATGGATAAAGCCAAGTGAAACGAGAATAATCATCAATAAATAAAACATAGTAGGCAAAACCCAAATTTGATTTTACGGGTGAAGAACCCCATATATCACAATGAATAAGATCTAAAACATTAGACGATCGACGTTCATTACGAGAATAAGGAAAACGATGATTTTTTGCAAGTTGGCATGTATCACATAGTATAGGAGATGGTAATAAAGAAGTAAGATGAAGCTATCCTTTTTTATTTAAAAAAAAATAACAGAATGGTTTACATGTCCAAGGCGAGCATGCCATAATTCATATGAAGCATGAAGAGATTTATTTTTAAGGACAGAAATAAAAGCGGAATGTCCACACTCTAGCATATATAAGCCTCCATCTCGTTTACCGGTTACCACCACCTGTCCCGTTTGACGATTTTGAACAATGAAAAAATCATTAGTAAAAGTAACGGATAATGGAAAATCATGTGTTAATTTACTAATGGACAAGATTTTTTGTGAGGTGAGGGACAACTAAAACGTCTAACAGATGAAGATTTGGGAAAGGAGAAATTTGACCAGTGTAGGTAATGGGTAGAGACGCACCATTTCCGACAATCACACAATCCTTACCCTTGTAGTTAGTGTATTAGTCCAAAGTGGAGGAAGCTAGAGTCATATGGGGTGAAGCTCTTGTGTCCAAGAACCAGTCGGAAGCATCACTTCTAGACATAGAGCATGAAACGGTGAAGGATTCAACAAGTTGTGTTGATTGGTCATGTTGATGCCGATCGTAGTGTTGCCTATAACGATCAGCATAGTGGCCTTCCAAGCGGCAGACCTGGCACCGTGGCGGACGACGACCTTGAGTGGGTTGGGCACGGCCATTTCCATGGCTACGTCTGAAGCGAGAGCGGCTACCCCCATGTTGAGAAGATCCTTGGTGAATGGTGAACACTGCAACTGAAGGTGTCGCAGTCTCAAGTGATTTTTGAAAGAGTTTAAAACTCTCAGCCTTAGATACAAGATCCGGGAAGCAAGGAAGAGGCATTTGTGCCATCTGGACAATAGAGAAACTAGAGAAATCGGGTCCGAGACCATAAAGAAACCAGTGAACTTTGTCAGTTTCATCAACAGGGCGACCAATGGCAAGAAGTTGATCGCAAACAGTCTTGAAGGCACGGGTATAGGCAGTGACTGGATGAGTGCCGCGCTTCATCAATTGGAGGTCATCTTTGAGGCTATTTCTCGGGCTTTGGAGTGGTGGCTAAAGATATTTTCGAGAGTGGTCCAGACCTCGCGGGATATAGAGAGGCCGACGGCTTCAGCCATGGCTTCCTCTATGAGAGAGGAGAGGAGAAGGCTTAGGAGATATTGATTGGTGGCTTTCTATGCTAAGTATTTGGCATTTGGTGTTGAAGAGGTAAGAGGATCAAATGGACGTGGCGGCTCAAAGATACCATCCACATGACCTAGTAGATCTTGGCTCTCAAGAAGAGGAAGAAGTTGGCTCTTCCATAAGAGGTAGTTAAAGGAGGAGAGTTTGATTGTGACCATGTGAATCATGGTGTTGGAGGGAAGGAGGGTGGGAGAAGAATCAGAGGCCATTTAGGGATCGAGGGATGTTAATCCTAATTATGCTCTGATACCATGAAAGTGTTTTGAAACCACCACACTATTTTGTGGTGAGAGCCTTTCATTTATATATATATATGTTTACAGATAGTATAAGAGAATAAATACACATAAATATTGATTACGAAATAAATGAAAGAATCAGCCATTCAAACTCCTATAAATGATTGGTCAAATGGTACATTTAATTGAGGGTCAAAGAATGCATTTATGGTACACCTTAGATTAAGGCAGAGAATCATCAAACAAAATACTTACTAGGACATCAACTTTATACTGAACCAAGCTTAAAGTCAATCGAATTTGAGCAACTTACGAGCCACTTAGCTTTTTTGCATCCTTATTGACAAGTTTATTAAAAAACTTGCCAACAAACTCTTTATGCTATATTACATTATATTATTATATATTTTTATTTATATATATTATAATGCTATATGTTATCAAAATTCCAAAACTAATTATTACTCACTCACATATTGAAAAAAATAAAGAAACAAATAATTCTAATGAGTCTACACAGTTAAATGAGCTCATAATTAAGCTTATTTGGCTAATAAAATTAAATTTCAATTAATTTTGCTATCATCTCACTTAATTGTTATAAAATGCTCATTTAATTATGTGGTATTGCCTTATCAAATTATAATCAAGCTTAGTTTAAGGGAGTCTTACAAGCCTCGAACATATAAGGCACATCATTTTAGCCACATAAATACTTAAGTAATACATGCAATACATACTTAAACTAAGTGTGTTTCTAATTAGATTTTAATTAAAAAATCATAATTCAATTTTTTATAAAAGATTGGCAAAGTGCTACCTATTTTTTTGTATATTTTGGGTGATTTTATAAAGATGTAAAAAGCTATTTCAAGAGATACTTTTCATAAAAATACGTATTTATAAACAGGGTATAGCACAAGCCTCTTTTGTGACCTTAGCTCACCAACTACAAATCGTAGAACATAATGGTCCATTAAAAGTATAAGTAATGAAAAACAAAGTTTAAGTACAATCATCCAAAAATAAATTAAAGTCTCAATGAAATTCTCAAAATCCTTTGTCAAGTAAACTCTAAAATCTAGATATAAGCCATTGCACTATTGACACCCTAAATCAATGCCCTCATCCCTAAAACCCAAGGCATCATAATGCAAGTCCACGTACAGATTGTCAATACTACTTAAAATGTCTAAAAAAGTGAGTGGCTAAGCTCAATACAATAGTAATCAAGCACATTCTCACATGCCATATGCTCTTAAACTAATGTAACATACAAAGGTATAAATATATTTATATAAAAGCCAACAAACCTACTTTTTTAGCATCCTGGAAATACAAACACACATAGAATACTCAAGACTTCACTCAAAAAAATATCAAGGAAAGGAAGGGATTCGAGTCAAGCCTCGAGGGATTGATAAGCCTATCTTGCATAACTTCATTACAACTTCATCCTAGCTTCAGACCATTTCTACTTGGATCTCCCATGTTGATTACCCATTGAGCCTTACCATATATTTTGTGGGGGCTTACGTGCCGCATTATTTTCCCTCACAACTTAATCCAATGTTGTCACTTGTTAAAACAAGCAAATAACATGCAATTTAGGTGAAGTTTAAGCATTAGTCTAGTTTACTTTTTCTATCTGAGCAAGCAACATGCAATTACTATGTATCTAGTCTGCAACTTTAAATTCCTTTCCCAAAATAAGTCCAAGTTGTTATCAAACTGTTCATTAGTCCAAAGATTTGTATTAAAGTAGTATTTCACATAACCTTAATCAATTCATTATGGATAAATGTCGTGTATGATACCTGAACTTTCTCAAAATATATAATTAGTTATTTAAACTTTGAAATTGATTGATTTAGGACCTAAAGAAACTTTTTTGTGCATGCTAATAGTACCTTTTATCATATTGTTTAAAAATGCCATATTAAATGATAGTGTTAGCCAATTTGATAGACGTGCTATTGGCATACACGAAAAGTTCTTTCATGTATTAAATTGATTAATTTCAAGGTTTAAGTACCTAATTAGATATTTTGTTAAAGTTGAGGTACCTTTTATGGCATTAACCCATTTATAACTTAGTCTCATTTGTTCAAATATTTGAGTTAAGTTCAACAAGTTTTTGGATCCTAGATCAGGTTTAACATATTTGCATACATTAAGTCCAAGTTAGAGATAAACAATTTCCAAAGTTTCTATGTCACTGTCTTCTTTTCTTTTTTTTTCTTTTTTTTTTTTTTGCTAAATTGTCTAATTATTTATTTTGGCTCAATTTAGTTTATGAGTTTAAGCAAACCAACCCATTAATGATATATTTTGTGAGTTACCAACTTTTAACTATTCAAGAGTGAGCAACCTAAGATCATTAATTATCCATTCAAGTTCCTTAAGATCTAATTTCCATTTACTCCATATCCTTACTACCATTTTGTTCTTGTTATAGTTAACATAATATGATACGATTGATTGGCCAAAAAAAAAAAATGATATGATTGATTATTCTATTGTCCACTTTATAATTAGTTTTTGTATTCATTAGCATAAGGTCTTACATTGGCTATATGAGTATCATATAGCATGCTCAAAAGAAGACTAATTATTAAATTGATGAGAGGTCATAATCTATGTATCATATATAAATAAAATTAAATATATATTTTTTTAGAGAATAATATATCACAATCATTTATTAATTAATTATTTAGGTAACATGTCATATCTTTTATATTTCCTACGAAACATGATATAAGGAAGGTCAATGCATATGAGGAAAGTTATATTTGTAACAAGTGTCTAATTCATTTTTATAACTCCTATATCAAATGCAAAACAAAATTTCCTACTCTATAACCAAAATCAACAACACGCATAAAATGTCTCCTAAGTTTCAATTCCTCCACTTAATCTCCTATTAATCATGGTCATGCTATAGACTATAGGCCATAGTTTGGTTTTTTCCTCTATATTCATTGCATTATACCCATCATGCATTTCAAAAAAGTATATATATATATATATACACACACACACACACACGCTCCGCAATTCATATTCATTCCATTAGCAATTAAATTTTTCTAATTCTAGTAGATTTACATATTCTTACTAATTTGCCAATCTAAAAGTTTTATATCACATTGTCACTTCACAATCATCATATATGATTTTAACTTCCATTCAACATTATTTTTTCATAATTAATTGAAAATTCTAGTTTAGCATATAAGCTCAATTTATGCCTCAAAATCACTCAGTTTCACCAATACCTTAGTATGAATCTAGTCCACATATTAAGTCACATCACCGCACCAAGTTCCTACTCTCTTACATTTATATTCAAACAATAATTCATCATTTTTACACACTCCATAATAGGCCATATAACATGTTATCCAACTGACATATTTACTAGCCACTAATTATGCCATTTGGGTCCTAAATTGGAAAATTTCCAACTCTACACTTATGTGACTATCAGCAATTGATTCCTTACATTATAATTCATCAAAAACACATTTAGCTCTTATCAAACACTCCGATTCAAATTTTCATCTAATTTTATCCATTCCAACCAATTTTGCCATAGTCACAATTCCTACTCATCCATTTGCATACACTCATGATCTATTGGATTAAATCCACACAATTCATCATCTAAACATACATAAACTTATATTTATCAAGAATTTCTAGAATCGATCATTAATCCTTACTCATTCAAGTTTCATGGCATACACAAACCATCCACATATCACTCTTCAATTCACATATTCAATAAACAAGCAATTTTATACTTATTTCCCACCATCATACCTCCATAACACATCCTGCATACATTAATTACTTCATCTAAGACATCAATTTATCAATCAAAACATGGTACTTACCTACTCATCAATTTATCAATCATCTTGAACCCAAATCTTCCAAGTTAACACACCTAACATGAGCTCCCATGAATGCTTAAGAATCAAATCTAGCTAAACCCATAAAAGTGTTGTTTGGCTTCCAATTGATTTTGAGTTCATGCATTTGACTTCGTACTTGATAATTAATATTCTATATTATTTCAAGTCTATTGGTGTTGCTATAATATCCATTAAATTAATATATCCATATTCATTTATTCTCCTTGTTCAATGTATAAAAACCCAAAAGTACAAAGATACTCCAAATTCAATTTATTTTGAATCTTAAAAGCTTCATTCCATTAAACTCAAACATGAAAACTATTCATACGAAACATGTAATCAAGTTTTCACATTATTTTTGCTTGTTAGAAGTAGTCCTAACATGCATAAAGCAACATACAACTATCATGTACTAGACTCTCATTTATGGACGTCAATTTGGTAGACTAAACTCTATTAACACTTGATACAACATATATCATAATTGGTTAAAAACCTTATTTGTATTTTAAACGGAAAATCTTAGGTTTAAGGTACAATTTTTCTTTACATTTTGTCCTCTCATTCTATTAATTTTTCTTATGATTTTTATTGGAGTTGCTTTGATCTAAAATTTGACTCAGCAAGTCGTGGGTCCAAAATGAGGACCCATCCCTAGATTTGCCTAAAGCAAGTCAATTCTAAGGAGAAGACCTACATCATGGAACCGTGAACTGCTGAGTCACTAAGCCTATATCATTAAGGAATGAAATTGTCTTTATGATAAAAGTTTATATAAATTAAATTATACATACTTTTAAGGTACATTTATTTATTTTTTATTATTAGTGAGAAGACATTAAATACTAAAAGTTGGAAATAATAATTATTTCTAATTCACATCAAAATACTTTAAATTTTAAATACTATTTAATTCGATATTTTTGTTTTATTATTTTCTTGACATTCTTCTTTTCTTTTCTTTTCTTTTTAGTTTTTGGCTAGGGACTTAATTAGACTCATTGGGTTAAATGAGTGGAAAGGTTAACCCTCCTAGGATCTGGCTATTTACGAGATCCTGAACCATTTGAGTACTTGTCAAGGCTTAGTTAGGGAGGGTTGAACGGCGATTTAGACTTGAGCCTTAACTAGGTCTAGTTGGTGATGTAGTAGAGAAAAAAACACATAAATATTTAGAGACATGGCCTGAGATGACAAGGAAAAAGGAAGAGCAAGATGTGAATGAAAAGGAGGAACAAAGCCACTTCAATGCCACCAGCATAAAATTAAAGGCCATTGCCCTTTAGCTAGCATTCAACGTGTACAGATTCAAGAATTTTAAAGCCATTGCCAAGGCTGCCAACTTATGTAATAAAGCCTGCCAACTTTGAACTATAAGCTGCCAGCTTAAAGCCAACGTACCATGTTTAATTTTTTATGAATTTTAAATTTTTGTTTTGTTTTGTTTTATTTTGTTTACTTCTTTATAATGTAAAACCTAGGGCATATGAGATAGTTTGCATATCTTTTGAATGAAATTTTCTCAGAGCCGCTTTACTCTTTATCACAAATTTTAGATCTTTTGATTTAGATCTTGATATTTGATGCCAATTGCCTAAGTATTCTTTAAATCGATAGGCTTTTGAAGATCTCAAATTGGTAATTGTGTGTGATTCAATAGTTTGCAATATCGACTCACTTGTACGCTGCACTAGTTTGGTATTAGAGCTAAGGTTCACTCTTGTTGAAGATGCCTCCCAAAGGACAAGGTAATCAATGTCGCGTTACGATGGATGAAACTTACGGTGAAATACCCCAAACCTTCAAATATATTAGAAATTGGGTTTAGATAGATTTGAATGAATTAAATTAATCATAGGATACAAATAAACAAGTTGACAAAGTTAGAATAGTAATTAATTAAATGGAATTTGAGATTTCAATTCCTAAATCTCTAAACATGTTATTTAAAATGTTTAGAGGATTCCTGAACTCTTGATTCTTAGCCTAAACACTAATTTCTAAATCCCAGTAAAATTTGAGTTCATTTGATTATCTAAAAATATCAGTTCTTAAACCCGAACTCAAATTAAATATCTTTTATCCAAAATAAATTCCTGAATTAAGTTCTTATTTTAAGTTCTTAATTTTTGACCTATCGATTCTAAAATTATCTTTTAAATACTTCTGAAACTATAGATATTGATTTGATAGTTCTAAACCTATACCTAAATTCTAAAATATCCTAAGTTTCATAATTATCCTTCCTTTTTATTTCCTTTTCCCCTGCCCTTATCTTTCTCTCTTTCTCTCTCTCTCTCTCTCTCTTTTCTTCTCCCTCTTTCCCGTACTTCTTCTTCTTCTTCATTTTCTTCATTTTCTCTTCTCTCTTTCTTCAATTCATCTCACCACAACTTAAATTCAACAAAGCTAAAGGAGAAATCAAAGTTGGGAATGAAGATAGAAGAAGAAATTACATGTTTCTCCAAAAGCTAAGTTTTCTATTTCAAGTTATCTTTGTTTTACTTGTTGTTTAAGTTAATAATTGATGAATTCATGTTGATTTGGGATGAGAGTGTTGTTTATGTATATGTTTGTTGAAGTTATGGTTGTTGGAAGTTGGGTTTGAGATTGAGGATGATGAATAGTGATTTAGAGTTGTTAGTATTTGAAGTGGATTGTATGTTGTTTGATGTGTTGAATATGGATGATTGATGTTGAGGAGTTCATATATCAAGTTTAGGAAGCTTAGAAAGTGATTTGGAGAAGTTTGGAAGTGTTAAAATGTTTTGCAAAACTTAAGTTTCGAAAACAAGCTTCTGTTAAAAGCGTGTTCTGTCACGTACGCCGGCATCTAATACTTCAACGTTGTCGGCGTTGAGCTCGGTGTTGAAGTGATCAGAATGCCAATTCCTTAACGCCACCAGAAACACTGCGGTGTTTGCATAAATTTTATCGGTGTTGAAGGTTGAACCAAATTGATCAAAAGCAAATTTTTTAATGACGCCGGAGTTTGCAATAATTTTTACCGGTGTGGCCTTTAAAAACTAAACACCGGCATTTTTAGTATCAATGCTGCTGGCATAGGTTTGAAGCCTAAACTTCACAGAGTTCAAATTTTTAACACCAGCATCCAACACCGTCGGTGTAGACTTCAGCACAACCAGCGTTGGTGCATTGAACACCGGACTTTTGCCGGCATATCTCCCGTTTCAAATTTAATTTCTAAAGTCATCTTCAAATCTTTTCCAAAGCTTGAAATATGATCTTGTATGTATGAGTTGACCTTGTGTGATGATTTATATGTTATGTAAGTTGATTGATATAATTAAACATGAGATAAGTAGAATTATAGATTTAAGAATTAATTAAATTAAATATAGAAGTTAGATATAAAATGAACTTAGCTAACAACTTAAGTTCAACTTGATTAAATAGACTTGAATGAGTTAAAATGAATTAGATTGAGTAAGTTTAACCATCATTGACTTAGTTTTTGAACTAAATGATTAAGGTTAATTAATTTAGCTAAGTTTAAGTTAAAATGAGCTCAAGTTGACATAGATCCTACATGTATAATGAATTAGTAATGAATCTAAGTTCAACTTGACTAAATGAGCTTGAATTAGCTAAAAGGAATTAGATTACTTAAGTTTAATCAACTTGAACTAGTTTTAGATTAAATGATTAATTTTAATCAATTTGGCTTAGATTAAGCTAAAATGGGTTAATAGCTAACAAGTGACTCAGATGAATGTGTTATGATGATCTTTAAATAACATGAGTAATATGTTGTTTCAAATGTTTATTTGCTGTGAATATGAATGCTTTTATGTATGAATGCTTTTATGTATGTTATGTTTTATGATAGGAAACTATAAATAAAGTGAAAAGAATTACTTTGACAGATAAAGGAGAACTATCCCTATTTTGGCGGGGCGATATTCGCAGCCATAGTAGAGTTCCACATTAGTATCTGATCAAATAGAGTTTAATAAAAAAATTTTATATAAGTTCTTATATGAATTTGATATAAGTGGATGTTATTTTAGTTTCTTATATGAGTTCTTTTCTTAAACAGTGATGCATATTTGACATATTTTCTGAGATGGCTTCTGCCTCTGTTTGGATTTCATATTCAAGGTATACAGTAACTTGCGTGATGATTGATAGGATAGGCATCCTAAATGGATCAAGAACTTAAAGATGGCTTAATAAATGATGAGTGTTGGTTGTGCTTTACGTCATTGAATTCGGATCCGGGGAGCGATAACCTTGTCATGATACAATGGCACGGTAGTTTAGGCACTTAGCCCAATCTTTTGTCATGATGCAATGACTCAAATCCATGATGCAATGGTTCATCATGATGCAATGGTGGTTTATCTTAAGGGCTAAGTGGGTAGCTAATAGTGTTAACTGTATCAGTATATTCTTTACTTAGGCTCAGGAGGAAATAATATGTTTTAGTTCACGAGTATGGGACCATCGAACTAATTGATGTTATAGACCGGGATAAGTGGAGTGTATAAAGGAGTGTGAACCCTAGATGAAGCTATTAATATTCTTTATCGATTAGATAAAGGAGATATAGATATCCGATCTATCTATATTAACCCCCTGAGCAGCTGCTGTTACTCAAGACCCTCAGATTCCCATTGGCTTGCTCCGGAGTGTGAGTGCTCTATTGTTGATTTGTTTATTTTAATGGAAAGATAATAACTTATGGATTAATGCATTGCATTTAGTCAAGCTCACGTGCCACTCCGTGTGTGATTGTGTTACTGTGCACTAGGCTTCGACTCATTCTTGTTGTTGTTATTCTTTTTACAGGTTTTGTTGTTGATAAAGATGATGTTGATGAAGTTGATGATGATGAGTTCTTGATGATGTTGTCTCGGGTTTTTGGGTGCTTCTATTGACTCGGGAAGGATTGTGGATGAGTGATATGAGTTAGGAGCATTGAGTAGTTTAGTTGTTTGTTTCTTTTTTTGTTTGTTTTATAGAGACTGAATTTATTTTATAAATTTGTATTTTCATTTAAAGGCTTATTAGTGCCCATGTTTTGTAAATAAAATTTTGTAAAGATTTGTTTAAGTGAAAGTTTTTCCACTTGTAATAGTGAAAGTTTGAAATACTTTTATGTAGATATGTTTTTATTAAAGTTTATTTTTCCGCTGCTAAATCCAATTGTTGTCAGAATCTAACTAAACGATTTTATAACCTAAAATTGAGTAGCAATGTTCAACATAAACACCTTCTTTAAAGACAACCTTACGTGTAATTCGTGAGAGTTATACATAGTTGGGGACTTAGTGTAAGGACCCGCTATCACCCCTATATTTGAAATAGGAGATAACAGTTCCCCAACCACATATAACCCCTAAGATTATATGTAAGGTTGCCTAAAGGAATTGTTTGAATAATTGTTTATCTAATTCCATAAATATAATATACAATAGGAGACATAAAATCTTTTTTTTCCTTAACCTTAAGCAAAGCAATACTACCACACATTTTGGCAAAGGAAACCACTCAACTTCTAATTAGCTAAATACACACACATATATATATACATATTACATCCAAAGGCTTCTTACAAGCCTTAATCAAAATCCTCAAAACACAACCTAACTAACACTATAATTACATTATCAACCAAAAAGAATCACATCTACTCTATTACATTCATAGGGGTCCATTGAGTCCATGGTCATCTCTAATCCTCCAACCCATCAAGAAAATCTTCAAAGTCGGTTCCGTACCCCATACTCGTATAGAACTCATCGGAATCATCCCCTGAAATAGTTAAAATATGAGCCAAAGGCCCAGTACATAAGTAACGAATACAAAATGCGAAGTGAATCACACATTCTTAGGCTAAATGCATTATGCAACAATCACTTGTTTACTATTAAGTCTTTAGTTAGTAAAACGACACGGGAGTATTCAAACTCCGGACAAAAAGGATCTAGTATTACGTCCGCCTCCCTGAGTGGTCCCTACTGTTCATACAGACTAGGCAGCCCCACCTTCCGGTGTAGCCCGTAATACTAGGGGATCCTGAGTAACGCATCACGATGCTCAGGGGGTTGATATGAGCAGCTCGGATACTCATATATCCTAAATAATTCTATCCATTAACGAGAAAGTACCCTCCCTCCAATCTAAGCAGGGTGCTGCTCTCCGAACCAGATTCAACGGCAAACAACGACAATCAACACTCATATATCAATAGTATTTTCTTATTTTAAAGTAGTTTGATTTTGATGCCTACCCTAGCAAAGAGACAGGCAAGTTACTGCGTACCTGAGATAGCTCGGGAGTTAACGGGGTTGACTGGGTGAGGATCTATCACTGTTTAATCAATATTAAATTCACACTTAGCTTAAGCACTAATTAACTAGTATAAAATATAAATATATCAAAAAAATCCAAATAAATTAATACAAAGTCATAATAAAGCATTTAAGCATCCTATTATACCCTAGATCGCTTAACAAATACATAATTGATCATATATCAAACTTCGAAAAATTTTAAAGAAAGTTTTAAAAATTCAAAAGTGCAGGGGATACGCCGGCGGCTTTGAGCCGGTGTTCAATACTATGAAAATTAACACTGCCAACGCTGGCAACGCTTAAGAGTACGCTAACTGCCTTCATTCTATGCCGGCGGCTTTGAGCCGGCGTAGAATCCAAATTCAAAAATTTTCAAAACGTCCAAAGAGTTGTAAACCGGCCGCTTACGCAGATACGCTAGCAGCCTCTCCCTATACGCCGGCGGCTTTGATTCCCAGTAGCCGGCGTACAATGTGAAAGGATGAATGCCGGCTGACTTTTCTAGCGAAAGCCGGCAGCGTTCGATCAACCTTAAGAAATTTGATTCTGTGGGCTTCCAACACCGCCTCTAAGCTGGCGGCGTAGAAACCCCAGATGCCGGCGTACGTTCAAATTTTAGCCTATACGAAAATTGTTTTTGATTTCCCCTGTTTTACTACAACTTTGTTCATTTTTTCAAAAATTCTCCAAACTAAATTCAAACTTTCCAAAGCTTGTTATAGGATCCAAACACTATCTTAACAACATGTATCCTACTTCTAAGCATCAAAACTCTAATCACACTTCCAATTCACAACTCATTACTCAATCCTTCAATCTCCCATAACATTCATCCCCTCACAACAACACTTCTATAAGCTACAAATTACCACTCCATTAATCACATAATCTCATCCAAACTATCATCAATGCATCAAATCAATTCCACACCAATTATCACCTCAAAATCATATCTATTCTAACAATTACAAACAATTCAATATAGAACATAAAATAAAAGATAAATGTTGCATTAAACTCACATGACTAAATCTTGGCTTGGAATGATATTCAAATCCTAAAGCTTGTAATAAACCTTGGCTTAGGGTTTAAGATTTTAGGATGAGAAAGGAAGAAAGAAAGGAGAAAGAAAAGAAAAGAAGTGAAAATTCGTATGAAAATAGGGCTGCCTAAAAAGGAGGGCTTAACTTGTCAAAATTAAAGTCAATTGTCATCCAAATCTTGCCATTAGGGGTACATTTGTCCTAGAATTAATTTAGGCCAATTTCAAATGCATTTGAATTGAATTTAAGCTCAAAAAGTGGGTCTAAGGTTTACAAAAATTCTGTCATAATCTAAGCAAATTCAAAAATAATTTGATTAACATAACACATGCATATTAATTTGCAAAAGACACATTTAATCATTACACTACACACACATTTATACATATCAAATAATAATATTAATTTCACAATACTATTCACATATAAAATAACACATTCACTATTTATATTAACTAAGCACACATATATATATTTCATTCCAATAACACATTAGTATGCAATTTAAGGAATTCATGGCTATTTCACTTAATGTGCTTAATATGAGAATTGAGCATGCCAGGTCTTTACAAACGGTCTTGATGATCTAAATCGATGGATCGGACAGATGGCTGATGAATGGATCGGTGCAATGAAACACCAATTTAGTATGATGATGGATCAACTTATTGAGAGGATAGCGGCGATGATGGGAGATCGGCATAATGCTAATTTCAGTTGTGAAAGAAACCCTAATTCAATACTAAAGGTAGGTAAGATAGAGGATGATTTTCCTTTAATTAATGAAGAAAGTTGTTTGCAGAATTGCCATGCAAGCATGGTAGGGTTCATGCTATGGAAGAGGATTGGAGATGATGAGAGATGGGTATCAAAGCCGAAATCCTTGAATTCTGCACAAGTCTGCAACCAGAAGAATTTCTAGATTGGTTAGCTACTGTGGATGAGATTCTTGATTTTAAGAATGTCCTTGAGGACAAACGAGTGCCATTAGTAGCAACCAGGTTTCATGATAGATTCACAACATGGTGGCAATAGGCAAAATTGTCCTGACTCAAATTGGGCAAACAAAAATCATTACATAGGAAAAGATGAAAAAGCATATGAGATCTTCCTACCCTACAATTTTCAGCGATCATGTATCAAAGACTACAAAACGTGAAGCAAGGAAACATGTTAGTGTCTAAATATACATATGAATTTTATCAATTGGTTGCTAGGAATAATATTCTTGAGATTGAAGACCAATTAGTGGCTAGATATATTAGTGGTTTGAGATTGCAAATTTAGGATATGTTAAATTTGTTTGATCCTGTTAGTGTCTCCGCCATGCACCAACAAGCATTAATACTTGAAAAGCAGCATAAGTGACCTAATAGTGGGTTTTCTAGTAGTGGTGTGACTGTAAGTGGTGGTAGTGAAATTAATCATGTTGGTACTGGGAATGCAGATGGTGGAATTGCTGGTAGTGGTAGTATTGGATAGTTCAATAAGCCTAACGCTAGTAGACCAAGTAGTAGTGGGATAAAATGTTTCAAATGTGGTGAAGTTAGTCATAGACAAGTAGATTGTAGGAAAGAGGGGAAGAAAGGGCTTTTTGTTGAAAATGAGGATGAAGAAGAAAACAAGGATGTTTTTATAGCAGGAGGTGATGAGGATCCCATTTATGACAAAGAACATGTTGAAGAAGAAATTGCGACAGGAGATGGCAATGTAAATTTCTTGGTTAGAAGGTTGTATATGACTCTTAAAGCAGTCAAGGAGGACGATGATATGTTTGAGGCTAAAGGGAATAGAGAAACTATTTGTGATGAGGAATATGAGAAGGAAGAATTTTTTGAAAGGGATGAAAGAGATACTTTAGTGGTAAGAAGATCATGTATGACTCCTAGAGTAGTTGAAGAAGACTGGTTGAGAACTAACATTTTCCAGTCCACTTGTACCATTCTAGGTAAAGTGTGCAAATTTATGATTGATTCAGGTAGTTACAAGAATATCATATCTACAGAGGCAATATAAAAATTGAGAGTTCAGATAGTACATTATCCCAAGCCTTACAAATTGGTATGGTCGAAGAAGGGTGATGAGGTGAGTGTGTCTAAACATACTCTAATTACATTCTCCATTGGTTCTAAATACAAGGATGATGTATGGTGTGATATGGTTGCAATGGATGCTTGTCACTTGTTATTGGAAAGACCATGGCAGTATAACAGAAGTGTGACACGTGATGATAGAACTAACACTAATCAATTTATACATAAGGGAGTAAAAATTATGTTGGTTCCTAATAAAGAGATAGCTGAATCCAAAACTGTAAAACAAAATATCATGCTATCTTTTAATAGATTTGAAGGAGAGCTACAGGATGCAAAAGCTATTTCTGACATAGCCAAAAAAGAGATTGAAAGAGAAATGAAGTTACCTTTACTAGACAGGACCAGGATTTATGGGAAAGTCAGGCTTTCGACACAACCTGCAAGAGGTTCATGGAATAGTTCATGCAAAAGATATGTTTAATATGAAGCATCTTATCCCAGACACTGATGATAATTTCGATGAAGAAAATTCAAGCGTGAATTTTGTTCACCCTGGGAAGGATGCAGCAGCAGAGAAAATAGCACATAAATATTTAGAGACATTACTTAAGATGAGAAGGAAAAATAGGAATAAGATGAGAATGAAAAGGAGGAACAAAGCCACTTCAATGCCACCGGCTATGATTGGGGTATGCCACCATCTTTGATGGGGGTATGGCCTTTAGCTAGCGTTCAACGTGTACCGATTCAAGAATTTCAAAGCTATTGTCAAGGCTGCTAGCTTAAGTAATGATGGCCACTAGCTTTAAACTATAAGCTGCCAACTTAAAGCCGATGAATCATGTTTAATTTTTTACGAATTTTATATTTTTATTTTGGTTTGCTCCTTTATAATGTAAATCCTAGGACATATGGGATAGTTTTCCATATCTTTTGAATGAAATTTTCTTAGAGATGCTTTGCTCTTTATCTCTAATTTCATATCTATTAATTTAGATCTTGATATTTGATGCCAATTGCCTAAGTGTTCTTTGAATTGATAGACTTTTGAAGATCTTAAACTGATAATTGTAAGTGATTCAACGGTTTGCGATATCCATTCGCTTATATGTTGCGTCAGTTGGGGACTTACGTGGTGTGGTGCCCCTTCTAACTTCTTCCTAGCAAGAACCCCTTTCTTACTACAGTATATTGTGATGCATAATATGTGATATCCTGGATTCAAGTCCCTAATATAGGGCTTAAATTCATGCTAATTGTATGGGATTGAACTCTAAGACATAGTTGTCGTAATAAGAGTTAAATTCATGTTAACTATTCAGAATTAAATGATATTCTATAGTTGTGATAATCAATCAATGTGACCCTAAGCTAGTTAACAAAACAATGATGATGATGATGATACCCAAGAAATGTCTGTACAGGCATGACATGTTAGAAACTCCCCCATTTAGATAAAAGCAACTCAACATATATGGTGAAAATTACAAGGTTGGCTCCCACGCAATGCATATCTTCTTGTTCTCTCAAACTACAAAAGCTATAACTAACAAAACCCTCCATCCTCACCTAGAGCTAGAACTAAGTAGACATGTTACTCAGGAAACACCAACAAGGCTGAAAAATGAGATGAGCGTTATTTTAGCGCCAATTTAATTACCAAATGTTCTTAAATATAATTGAGAATGTATGGTAACTATTACACAAGTAAGTTGTAAAATTAATTAATTTGTAAAGTAGGATTTTGCTTGCAAATTACAAATATTTTCCTTAAGCAAATTTGATATTTTTGAAGCACAAAAATTGCTGGCCAGATTTGATGATGAAATAAAATTAATGGTATTATACCATTTATTGATAAAGATTTTTATGCATTTTATCATTTTATAATATACTAAAAGAAAATTAACCTGTAGATACAGCAATTTTGTGGTGGAAAATTAGCAAAATAGCTTATATGTATACGAATAGAATCGGTTATAATGATTTTTATGACAGAATTGTATCTAGTAAAAATGGGAGCTTGAGAGGTGAATTTTTTTTGCCTTAATAGATCAAAATTTGAACTCGATAGGGCTACTGAGGCGAAAATTTTGCCTCAATATTTTGCATCAGAAGCCTTGTCGTGTTTGGAAAAAGAAGCCTAATTCACCGTAGTATTTTCGAATTAGGTGGATTTGGCCTTAGAAAAAATTAGAGGCAAAATTCGCTTCATTTGGGATAGCATGAGGCAAAAATCGCCTCATCACATGGTTCTGCCATGTGAACCAATGAGGTGAGATTTTCGCCTCATGCTATCCCAAATGAGACGAATCTTGCCTCATTATTGAATATGTCTTTTTTTTAAAAAAAAAAAAAAAACCTAGTGTATTTCCTTTATGGAAATTAGTATTTAAATTTTATTAATATTGATATTTTATGAAAAATATAATTAATATTACAAATTTATTAATATTAATATTTTATTTAAAATATTACGTTGATAATCATAATTAATCTTAATTTTTTACTTTAAGAATTACAAATAGTAAAAATATTATGATATTATAAATATGTTTATATTGGTATAAATATTGTATATTTGAAATCATCACATACTTGAAACATGAAATAAATTTTATTAGTAAATACAAAAAAAAAATTAAATTGAAAAGAAAAAATTATACCGCATATTTTCTTGATTTTGATGTTGTTAAACTTATAATAACAAATGATAAAAGCCTGTACAAATAAATACAAACAAATAATTAGAGAAAATGATCAAATATAAAAATTAAATGATTAGGAAGCAATAGCAAACTCAATACGAAAGAGGAGAATAGAGTGGACTTACGAAGAAGAAATTAGTGAATAGAGGAAACTGAGAAAGGAATCGGAGAAGAAAAAGAAAGAAATTGGAGAAGAAAAGAAAGAGTTCCGAGCAGCTATTTATAGTGGAGTGAAGAGGGGAGATAACTAGGATGATGAGAGGAAATTGGCCTCATGATTGGGATGATGAGGGGAAATTGGCCTCACATGATATAGATGAGGGAAATTGGCCTCTTTCCTCAAAATTTGATTTCCCGCACCCGCTTTTCTTCTCACGCAAATGTTGAAAAGTTTTTTTGGATCCCGCTTGTTTTCACCAATTCATTTTCTTTAATTTATTTTTATTTATTAAAAATGAATTGTACAGAATATTTATATAGAATAATTATTAAAATTTAAATAATATATATAATATAAAAAAATTTTATTCATCACTTGGCTTACTAGTAAATAAGATTGAAGAGTTACAATTAAAAATCTTAGGGAAAATTTTCGTAAAATGAATTATTTACGTTTATAGAGCATTTTAAAAATAAGATGATCGTAATACGATCATTTTTGTATTACTATATAGTTTCGTTTGGCATTTTGTATTTTCACATTACCTTTTAATAAAATTAAACACATAAAAGTACATTTTACACATTTTATAAAAATTTATTGTTAAAATATATTATTTATAATATCATAAATTAATTCATATGTAATGTGTTAATTATATATTTATCGTATTTGTTATGAAATTGTACATACGAACATACATATTTTTTTATTAAAATTCGAGATTTATAATATTATAAATTAATTGATATTTAATATGTAAGGGTCTGTTTGGATTGTCTGTTTTTCATCTGTATCTGTATCTTTTTTAAAATGATATGTATAAATATATCCGATTTGTATCTAAATTTTATCTATATTTATTCTATTTGATCTTTTGATGAGAACTGTCAACTTTTTTTTATCTATATCTATTTCTTGATAAATAATTTGTTAGCAAAAAATTTTAAAAAGTGTCTGTATCTGCCGAAAAAAAGCCAAAACAAACAGACCCTAAATTACATATTGATAATAGTATTTCATTTTAATTTATTGAAGATGAAAGTAGATGATATTTATTAAGCTTGATGAGAAAAAATTTTTAAATCATATATAAATCTTACTCATAGAAAATTATATGAAAAATGATGTGTAAAATATGTTTTGATAATTTTTTTTAAATTGAAAATATTAACATCAAAATTTGTACATTTAACAAAATCTTACAATTTAAATTCGTTATTTATAATATTATAAATTAATTAACATGTGGTATGTAAATAATTTATTAATATTAGTTTTTAGTTTTTGTTAAACTAAACACACAGAAATATATTTTGCACGTTTTGTAAAAATCTCAAAAATAAAACATGTTATTTATAATAATATAAATTAATTGATATAAAATTTGTAAATGATATATTGATAGTTGCTGTTTTTTCTTTTAAATTGAATACACCATCCTAAATTTTGTATGATTTCTATAAACAATCTATATTATTAAAGTCAAATAATCTATTTTGGAGTCTTTAGGCTTTTGGATTTAAATTTATTTCATTTGTCAAATTGAAACTATTCCCTTGATAAAATTCAAAAAACTTTGTAGATTTTTTTTTAAATAACCACTCCCTCTTTTTTTTCCACTCTCAGAAGATTAAATTACAATTTATATTTATATAAAAAATAGACAAAATCATCTTATATATGAAATATTTTCTATTAAATTCGGAATCTATATAGAACCTTTCAAAGTCATGGCTCTTGATATTAGCAATGGCCTATTCGGTAATTCCTACACGTTTTTCTATCAAATTTTGCTAAGATATTCCAGTGTCAACAAACGAAGTAATTGCTTTGTACTTATCAATTTAATTTATATATGTTGGGTTGTTTTAAATGCAAACTCATCGCAGGAGCGTTGAATGCTTCTATTATTAAAATGCATTACTTATAATATCATCTCGAAATTAATGAACTTTATCTTTTCAATATATGAAAGCTCAATGCTAACTAACATGCATGGTGAACATTATATAAATTGTTGTGTGTTGTCTGATGTGGATTTATTTAGCATGAAGAAATGAAACAACGAATATGTGAATATCTATTGCTTTCTAGTCGTAGATGGTGATTTATTGTTTGTTGATTCTTGATATGTATGGCAATGATGAGGTAATTCATCACAGTAAACGAAGTGTTAAGTGTTTCCACCAGTCTTTGGATCATCCATTGAGTTTCTCTACTTGATTTAGAATGCAAGAAAGAAGTTAAAGAAAACAGAAATAACATAGTCTGAACAGTGAAAAACAACAACAATATATTAGCCTATATATACCAACATAATAGAAACAACATGCATGGTAATCTTCATAGAAAATGTCCGTACAAAACAACAACACATGACAATAACCATAAAGATCTGCATGATGTACAAAGCGACAGAGAAGTTCAGCAAAAATACAGAGACAACATGGCATGAACAATGAAAACGATGAAAATAATGGAACACAATAGCAACCACTGCCTTTTACTGCTGGTGCAAGCGAGCACGCCCAGATCCTCTAACGGATGTCCTCTGAGACATTGTAGATGGGGAAGTCAAAGTTGGTGTCGACTAAAAAGCAGAAGGCAGTATCGAAGTAAGTGGAGGCTGCTGAGAGGAGGAAGGATGTGAAGATCGAGGAGCACCTAGGAATGTGTACGATCCAAATGCGGGTGGCTGTGATGCAAATTGAGCAAAACCTAGCCCTTTGCCCCATGGGGTAAAACTCGAAGGATATTGGCCTCTCTGCTGTTCAGAGCTGCCAGGTGACTCATGAGATGGATCGTGCGGGGGATGCGTGAACATGGATGGGTGGTTCGGCATCCCATAAAAACCCTGGTAAGCATACAAAGGAGGTATCGCTAGTGTGAATGGTGCGAAGCTAGGCTAAATGAAATCAGAGCCACTAGTAGGGGTCTCTATCTGCGATGCAGCCTGATGGTGTGGAGGGTGTTGCCTGAAGAAAGACATGGAAGGAGGACAAACATAGTTCATCAGCAAATCTATCTGGTGCTGCATCTTCTACATTTTGGCCTCCTGTCTGGTCCTATCATACTCAGAGTGGACCAAATCCTCCTCACGCAGCTGCTCATAGTACTCAACACTATGCGGATCTATCGGCATGCAGTATTCGAAGCCACGACAGTAGCCGGATCTGTGGCCCAAAACCTCCTCTATAATCACCTTATCCGAATTAGGTCGTTAACTTGACGCAGGAGCAATATCATCCTCCTCCTTCTTTCTTTCCACCATACGTGCCTAGTTGAAACAAAGTGAGCATAATGTGAATATAATCCGGATCTGTCTCTACGAAGTGGATAAATGCCTCCACTCATCCATTCTATGCTCAAAACCCAGTGGTGGCTTACTAACAGCTACCTCGCCTCTACCTTTGCCTATGATATAAATCTTAAGCCTGTATCGGAGCTAACTGTAGAACTTGCTAGCCAAATAATTCAGTGTCACCGACTATTTGTGCACTTTCTGCCAATTTTTGGGTAGTTCGAATTTGTTATGCATATTAAAAAACAGGTTCAACGTGTTAGTGAATGGTAGAGGCTACAAAAAATCGTCTTTCCAAATATGTTTGTAACCGAAAATAAACTTACCATAACTTTCGAATGATGACATGCCGATAGGCCTCCAGAACTGCTGACTACACCTTCTCTCGAGCTCCAGGAACAAACAACTTCGTCGATGCTCTGTGAAGTAGAAAGAACTCCAGCCTAACCATCCCCGGACATGAGCATATGAGACTCATATACCCATCTGGCATAGTGATGGTCGGCCTATGGCCTATCCTCTTATTTCCTCTGCCCGGTTACCTTTGTACATACCCTTGCGACTCTCCGCCACCATGATGTTGGCATCCTCATGCTCAGCCGCTACAGCGGCCTCCTCCTGCTCCACTGTTGTGGTCTGTTGCTCATCAGGGTCAACCTGAGCAGGTAGATCATCTGAAAGGTCATATATCACTTCTTCCCTTATGCCTATCTCATTTACTTACCTCGACTAAGGCTCAGCTACCTTGCCCGACTGGTCATCAGTCTGTCTAACCTGCTGATCCGTCCGTAATGCAATAAACGATCTTCCTGTATAATTAAATAAGAAAAGTAATGTATGAGTC
This sequence comes from Combretum micranthum, assembly GCA_024138025.1. NCBI lineage: Eukaryota > Viridiplantae > Streptophyta > Magnoliopsida > Myrtales > Combretaceae > Combretum > Combretum micranthum. The sequence goes on along the minus strand of JAMXBD010000236.1, from coordinate 943,929 downwards.
TAAAATGGATATGGAAGATAAAAGATTGACCAATCAAGGTGGAAATCCCACCAATATATTGCTCGGGGTGTGCCTGGGAGTCCTCCATAAGTTGATCCATGAAATCCTAGCCACTCATTCTACAAGTTATAAAAATAACCATCGTTAGTGATTTATTATTTTGAGTTCATCACGAACAAACATGCATGTGACAAAAAATAAACAAATAAATGTAAGCATACAATCTATTCATCTGAATCATCATCCCCTACGCCACTGTAACCTTTACCCGGTTTGGGTAAGCATGCAAGGTTTCCTAGATCAACAAATATGCAATCGATTGGAATTGCTCAAGGCCTTTGCACTGTCTGTTGCATTGGCTCCTCGGTTAGAGGTAGCTTAATCGATTCACCATCTTATATGCACTCAGATTGGAAGAGAGCACGGGTAAATATATGATGGTATACAACTTTCTATATAATCCTCTAGTTCCTAGATCGCTTGCTTGGGTCCTTTAGGTAAAATACTTGTTGTGCTTGGTCTACAAGAATGTATAGGTCGTTATCATACCATGTCCTTGCAGTGCTGATCGAGATGAGGTCTCCATCGATAATTTCTAGTTTATCTCGATCTGTATCAAACCACCTGTGTTTGAATAAAAATACTTTCATCGACCCCACATAATTTAGTTGGATAACTTCTATGATAACGCCATAAAAGGTTATTTGTTGTCCACCATCTGCACTGATGACGTATACATCGCTAGTCTATGATCTTAATCCCGCCTCCTTAGCTTCTTTGTTGTCATCGGACACCATTCATGATACAAGCGTTGAAGTTATATCGATGAATTGTTAGGACCCCATGCTAAGGCTTCTAGACCTTCTGCCAATTGCTGCACATGGATAAACGTTTGCTCCATAATTTGCAGAGGATGAGAATGAAAAAATTAACATGAAAAGATATCGATGAATTTTTGTTTCTGAAGTTTTGAGTCAGTAACAACCATATTTCTAAACCACTCAGCAAAATGTTTACATGTTATTCCTCCTACATTGTGTGCTCCACGCACAGTTACTTCATTCTCGAACTCCCTGTAAGTAATTTCATTAAAAGTCCACCTTGGAAAATGGTGAAATTATCGTGTTATCAAGCCATAAATGATGCAAAAGACACGAGATACCTTATAAACGGTTACACCTCCTCGCAATTATTCAACACTATCCAATACATCCTGTTGAGTTCTACGTCTGAGCCTTATAGAGTGCATGCACCTATTGAGCATGTGGACTATGTGAATACTCAGAACGATGATGATGAACATTCCTCCAGTGGTTCGACTCATCGTCGGTGGGATCTATTTATTCTTGTGTCCATGTTCTCGAAATACAATGAGCAAAATTGAATGATCTCCCTCACAACATATGACTCGGTAATTGAACCCTCCAGTCTTGCCTTGTTCCGCAAATCTTCCTTAAGAAATCCTATGTATCTTTCAATAGTATACATCCAACGGTACTGGATCAGGCCAAACATGCGTGCTTCCTTCGGAAGATGCACGGCTAAACGGATCATGATATAAAAAAACGTAGGAGGAAATATCATCTCTAACTTGCAAAGAGTTAGAATTATTGTTTTTTTAAGGACTCCAGTAAATTCACACGGAGTTCTTTCGCAATCAATTTCCTGAAGAAACGAGATATATCACATATAACACCATAAATTCGATTATCCAAGACCCCATGAATAACTACCGAAAGAATCCGTTGCAGTAGAACATCATAACTGTGGCTCTTTAGACACCTCAAACTTACTTCATCAGCACCTAGGTAAGATGTTATATTGGAAGCATTACCATTAGGCATCTTCACATCACTAATTGAGTTACATACCTCTCTCATTTGACAAGTGGACAATGTATATGCAGCTGATAGCTTGAAAATGCATCCACCACATTGCTGTAGGTGTAGCTCGGAACGAATACCCATTTCCTAGAAGGTGAGTCTAGCCTTATCTATGTCCTTTGACTTGCCTTTAAGACTAAAAATAGTCCCCAACACATTGTTACATATATTCTTTTCAATGTGCATCATATTAAGGTTATGTCGTATGTGCAGTTCACTTCAATATGGTAACCAGAAGAGCAGACTCTTCTTACATCAGTTTGTGCCGTCTTTATTCCTTCGGCGACATAGCCGCTCTTACAATTTTCCCAAAATGATATTCTTATATCGACTCAATTGATCGACACTGTCTGAGCTAGTGAAATCCCTAGGCTAGGCTCTTGTTTCTAAGGTGCCATCAAAACTTGCACTGTCACGGCGCCATTTATGTCTTGAAGGCAAGAACAGTCTATGGCCCATATAATGAAACTTACAATTTGAATGTCCACTCGTGCAATCGACGTTACGTATAGGACATGCCTTATAATCCTTGGTCATCTAGCCTGATATGTCACTGTAAGCTGGGAAATCGTTAATAGTCCATAACAATGTAGCATGTATTCAAAATGTTTGTCCTTCCACCACATCCAGTGTTTTCAACCCACTTACCCAAAGTTCTTCTAGCTCTTCTATAAAGGGTTGTAAGTATACGTTAATGTCTTTACCTTGATTTTGACCTCGGTATTAAAAGAGACATAATCATATATGGCTCCTTCATACATCTCCATGTGGAACATTGTATACAAACATAATAACTAGCCACACACTATATGTTGTACTCATGTTTGCATAGGGATTAAATCCATCGATAGCAAGTCCTAATTGCATACTTCGGGGTCTGACGCGAACCAAGGATATTTGCCATCCAATCCCTTCCACTGTTCGGAATCCACAAGATGCCTCAACACATCCTCCACTGATATATACTTTTCTTTGTGCCATCTCATTTCTGGCTCCGTCTTCTGGCACATAAATAGCTATTGTAAATTGGAATTAATGGAAAATGCCGCAAAACCTTAATAGGTACTGTTTTCTGTTTCCTTGAATGAAGCTTCCACCTTCCTTCCCCACATACTGGGCAGTTATCAAGATTTTTGAATTCTTTTCAAAACAACACACAATCATTTTTACAAGCATGGATTGTGTTTGCATCCATGCCTAACTGCTTCAAAAACTTTTGTGCTTCATAGTATGATGAAGGTAACAAATTACCGGTAAGTAATAAATGTTTTATCAACACAAGCCAATTATGAATGTCTTTAAGATTGCTTACCGTCAACCTTTAGATTTATCATTTGAAGTACTACTAATAATAAAGAGAACTTTGTACAGCTTAGGTACACCGAACTCTTTGCTTTTTCAAACATTCAATTCCACCGCTCTCCATCAAAACCACTACTTTCATCTTTGTTATCAACATCATCTCCATTAGGACCACTCATGTTAGTGGCAATGTCTTCCAAAAGTTCTTGATATGCTTCATCTTCAAAGTGCGTATATTCAGGTGGATTACTCCCTTCATCCATGACAATATTATCATTTATCCCATATTCATCTACATCCTCACAGTCAAAAATCCAAAGGGAGTAGGTCAAAGCCATTCCCCTCTTGAGGAGGTGATACTTAATAATCTGAATAAACTGCTATGAACTATTGACACAATCTTTACAAGGGCATTGAATCAACCCATCTACTTTTTTATGGTTTACAGCAGCTTGGAAAAATTCTCTAACCCCATTTCTATATTGCGTAGTTGTCAAATCATGTGTCATATGCCAAGTTTGTGCAGACATCCTAAATTGGAATTTAATTAATTACCACATCTTAAGCACATTAGATAACTTCCTTATAATCTTGGAACACTATCTGCTGATTTAACATATTATTAAACTCTATATGTGTCATGCAATTAAACACAATACGTATGTGTTACATAATAATAGATCCTAAATATATATATATATATAATTTTTTTAATCACTAATAAGAAATACATGACTACAAATTCAACATAAATTAATTAATAAATATACATATACTAGCATTTAAGTAACTATATTGAATCCACGTGTCATGAAGTTAAACAAAATATGCATGTATTAGATAATAATAATATATAATTGCTAGATTCTAAATATATATAACTTTTTTGAATTACTGGCAAGAAATATATAACTATATATAAAATATACATTAATTGGTAAATATATATGTACTAGCATTTTAATAATTACACTTATTCTACGTGTCATTAAGTTAAACACAATAAATAAGTACTAAATAATATATAATAACTTGATCCTAAATATATATATTATATATATATAATTTTTTCAATCATTAACAAGAAATACATGACTATAAATTCCACATACATTATTTAATAAATATACAAACAATAGCATTTAAATAATTGTATTTAATCTACGTGTCATAAAGGTAAACACAATACAGATGTATTAGATAATAATATGTAATTACTAGATCCTAAATACATATAATTTTTTTTAAATTACTAATAAGAAATATATAAATATAAATAAAATACACATTAATTACTAAATATATAAGTACTAGCATTTCAATAATTATACTTATTCTACGTGTCATTAAGTTAAACACATTAAACAAGTTCCAAGTAATATATAATTACTTGATCCCAAATATATATATATATATATAATTTTTTCAATTACTAACAAGAATTGAATCACTATAAATTCAACGTACATTAATTAATAAACATATAAATATTAACATTTCAATTTATATTTAATCTATGTGTCATGCTATTAAACATAATAAACATAGATTGAATAATAATATGTAATTACTACATTCTAAATATATACAAATTTTTTAAGTATAAACAAAAACACATAACTATAAATTAAATACACATAAATAAATAAATATATAACTACTAGCATTTAAATAGTTAAATTAAAATTTTTATAAAAACTGAAGTAACCTTTTAGTGATTGCAATACTCCAAATATCCAATCGAATCAACACAATTTACCAGACACATGCACGAAAATTAAAATATAATTCAAAGACCAATTTTACTATAAAACTTTATTTTCATATAAAATATAATAGGATAAAAATTAAAATAAGAGAGAGAAAGAGAGAGAGATTTGCCGTGTGATTGAGTTTGAGAGAATATGGGGATGGTTTTTTTTTTTTTTTTTAAGACTGGTCAAATGTATGTGTGTGTGTCTGGGTTGTTGTGAGTGTGTGTGTGAGAGAGAGAGAGAGGGAGCGGGAAGGGGCTGGGAGGGGGTAGGAACAGAGCTTGCTTTGTGTGTGTGTGTGTGCTGGTGAGACAGCGGCAAGGACTGCTTGTGTGTGTGTGTGAGAGAGAGAGAGAGCGTGTGTGTGTGTTGTTTGGGGGGGGGATTGGTTTGTGGGTTTATATAGGCACAAACATGAGGTGAAATTAGCCTCATCGTCCTAGTTAGTGGCAAATTTCGCTTCATGTTTGAGCTAGGAGGCAAAATTCGCGTCTCATTGTTTAAGAGACGAATTTTGCCTCTTTTTTTTTTTGCATCCTATGCCATATTTTCTACCAGTGTATGTTTAGAGTTTGTTTCTAAAATCTAGTTTTCTTATATTGATTTTTATAGTAATTACGGGAACAAATGTGATTATTTAAAGTTTAGAAAACACTATCAAAAGATAATTATTTGCAAATTTACAACGTTGGCAGTGGAAATTTATTTTTGTTTGCGGTAGAAAATATGCTTTGGATTTAGGCAATAACATTGAACAACCATCTTTTTCTAAGATATTGTTGGGGACAGCTACAAGTTATAGTAATGAACTGTAACTTATCATGCTCTCCACTTCGCCGCATGATTTGTTTTTAGCCCACATTGTGTCCTATAAAAGGACTTAAAGCATTTCAAGTCCTTTGTTTCTTGATATAGTTTCAATGTATATTATTCGAGTTAGTGTCTATCTGTAATGCATGTTTAAAATTAGATGAAATGATATAATATTAAATTATACTATACATAAAATAACTGTTCAAGAAGAAAAGAATTTATACACACATGGTATTAAGACATATAACGAAAACAAAAGATCTTCAATTATAATACTATATTATAGATGTACTATTGAATAATACAAAAAAGATATATATTGAATATATTGTATCTAGGGCTAGTTTGTTATCATGTTTGATTATTTTGGTACAATATTTTTATCATTTTCAAACAAATGTTTGTCAAGAAACGGATATTGATAAAAAATTGACAGTTTTACTCATAAACAAACCAAATAAATACAATACAAATATGATATTGATAAGTTATAGATATAGATCTGATACAAAAATAATACAGGTAAAAATTAAGCAATCGAAATAAACTCTTATTTTATCAAAGAAGTTACCTACCATATGCATACTAAATAACAAATAAGATTAAATTACTAATTTTTTATATGTAGCTGGACATTCACTAGTAGTAATGTACACACATAACATCCACCTTACTGCTACATAAGAATTAAAAAATATAAAAATTGTTGTTGGAGACTTAGAATAATAAATATAGATTGGGGATTATAACTTAATAAATCCTGTGTTATCATTTATAGAGAGATAGATTTTATATATTGAAGTGTTTTTTTGGCTAAATTTAAGTTAAATTTGTTGACATAATCCTTATTAGTTGGTTCCAATAAGTTTAAATATAACATTAAAAGATATTTAAATAACTTTCAATGATAAAAAAGGATGCAAAATATGAACATTTTAGTATTTATTTAATAATAATGATCAGCAAAATTTTCTTGCAAACCCTATCATCTTCATTCATGTTTTTATAGCCTATAGTTTTGACCTCCAAAAGATAATTATTTTTTGCATCTAACAAATACACAATATTTTTTTCTTGCCGACCTTGTAAGAAAGAGATGATTATTTTATAAAATAAAATTAGAAATGAAGCTCACATTGAGTATCAATGAGTTCTTAAGAACCCAACAGCACGAATAAGTTCATTTTTGGCTAAGTTTATTCATAAGAAAGCAAATATCTATAACGTTTATGGAAAATGTGATCTTGCAACGGCTGCCACCAATCCTAAACGTTACTTTACAAATAAAATTTATATTTCGATACAAATCGAAACAGAATATTATGAATAATATTTAGTTCGAAAGTTACTTAATATACAGTATATATACATATATATTATGGATAATTATACGATAACTCTTTCTATTTATAATATAATGAAAATAATATATAGCTGTGAAATGTCTAAATGAATTTGTAGCGGAGCGTTCGGTTTTAGAGGGTAGTATCTGGGAAAGTGGAGATGGATCAAGTGGAAGTGCTTTGTATATATATTTAGCGTGAGGCGATGACGACATGCTTTAAAACTCAAGTGCAAACGTTAATGAGCTATAATGTTTTTGTGATTTGATGAAAACTAAGACATTCTTTGTTATAATGTTGCATAAGAAAGAGAAAGCTGTGGCTTATGATAAAATTGTATGCTTTTACAATGGGTCCTTAATCAAGATTTGCTTAAGAGATCAGTAAATTAAGTGGGTACACTCCTCTCTTCACCAATATTATGGTGTGTTGGGGCCCATAATGTAGACGATACAGTTAGAATTTAAGAGTACCTTATATACTTATTGTTTGGCTAATTGGTATTATTTGGAGTCAGGTGTAGAATTTAAGCGTAGCTATTTATAATGTTCGGTTTGGTTGTTTGTTTGGTGTATTGCTTTATATAATTTGGGGCACATGTGCTTGTATATCTCAAAAAACATTGAAGTGTGGGATACAAATCAGAGTTCTAATTTACAGGTAAGAGTGTCAAAATAGCAAGCAAGAAATGAAACTCAGATATTGATTATAACCTCCATTGATGAACTAAACATTTATTGTAAAGAAGAAAGTATTTCGTATATTCTGTACAACAACAAAAAGAAAACACGAAGACTATTTATATGAGTAAACAGAACAAAACTAACTCTCTCCTATAACCACTAATAAAGGACACGTGTACATAAAAGAATAAATAAAATAATATGCTATAATCTTCACACCCTCCTCTCAAGGTGGCGCCTCACAAAGGCCCAGCTTGGACCGAGCAAAGGAGAGTTGAGCGGTAGAGACAGGTTTAGTGAGAAAATCAGCCAACTAAAATTTGAAAGGAACATACTCAGTTTGAAGAAAACCTCGAGAAACCTGATCACGTGTGAAGTGTGTATCTATAGCAATATGCTTTGTACGACTATGGAAACATGGATGATCAGCTAGTAATTGGGCTGACTTATTATCACAATGAAGTGTGACAGGCAAAGAAAAAGGCATAGAAAGATCTTGAAGAAGATAGGACACCCATAGTAATTCTTTACTATCCATAGACATGCTTCGGTATTCAGCCTCTGTCGAAGAAGTACTAACATTTGATTGTTTCTTGGTTTTCCAAGAAAGGAGAGAATTACCCAGTAGAATACAGATTCCAGAAACAGACTTGCGATTAACAAAAGAAGTAGCCCAGTCCGAATCACTATAGCCATGAAGATCAAAGGAAGAAGAAGAAGAATAAAAAAGTCCCAAATGAAGAGTGCCCTTTAAATATTGTAGAACATGAAAAGTTGCTATAAGATGACCAACACATGAAGCAGCTAAAAACTGACTCAATTTATGAACTGCATAAGATATGTTTGGCCATGAAATTGTAAGGTAAAGCAATTTGCCCACAAGTCGTCGATAAAAAGATGGATCATCCAGTTTCTCTCCTGCATCAGTATATAATGATGACCCTGAAGGTAAAGGACAAGATACTGGCTTCGAATTAGTCAGTCCTGAATCAACCAAAATATCAGTAAAAAATTTCCGTTGATGAAGAAGGATACCAGCTGATGTGCGACAAAGTTCAAGACCTAAGAAAAATCTGGCCAAACCAAGGTCCTTGATGGTAAAAGTATGATGCAGAAGTTCCTTCAAATCACAAATTGCTTGCTCATTTGCTCCAGTAATGAGCATATCATCAACATACAGTAAAACAACTAAAAAACCAGCAACATCATTTCGTGTAAACAAAGAAGGATCATGTGTAGATTGAATAAAACCATGTTGTAGTAGAAAAAGAGAAATTTCTTTATTCTACTGACGTGAAGCTTGCTTAAGCCCATATAAAGACTTAAGAAGCTTACAAACCTTACCCGAAGAAGCTTTATCATAACCTAGTGGGGGTAACATATAAATTTCCTCATCTAATGTACCATGTAAAAATGCATTATTCACATCAACCTGATGAAGAGGCCATCCACAGATAGCTACAATAGCTAGAAGCACACGAACTGTACTTAGATGAGCAACAGGGGAAAAGGTGTTGTGGTAGTCCTCACCCTCTATCTGAGTGTACCCTTTTGCAACTAGGCGTGCTTTATATCGATCGATTGTATCATCTGGGCGATACTTAAGTTTAAACACCCACTTGCAGCCAATAGCACGTTTACCAGGAGGTAAATTTGTTAATACCCAAGTATTATTTTGTTCTAAAGCACGTAACTCAGCTTTCATAGCAGTATTCCAATTCTCATCTTAAGAGGCTTGCACATAAGTAGTAGGTTCTTTAGTCATTAATACATTGGCCATGGAATGAATGTAATATAGGGGATAAGTGTGTAGTATAGGAAAGAAAGACAACAGATAACAGACAGAAGTAGAAGAAGAAAAATCTGTATGTACAGAATGTACATAATCACGAAGCCATGAAGGTGGTTGTTTATTTCTAACAGACCGACAAGGAACAATAGAAGAAGAAGAATCAGGAGGAGGAAAACCATCATTTTGTGATGTAGTCATAGGGATAGGAACAATAGGAGATGAATGTGGCATGTCACTAGACAAAGTAGAACTAGGAGATGCAATAGAAGAAAAAGGAGCTGGAGGACAAAAATCATCATGAAAAGAAACTGTAAGCAAAGAAGAAAAAGAAGATGAGGAAGAAAAAGAAGTAGTAGTAACATCTTTCTCTTTAAGTGGAAATTTTTCTTCAACAAAAACAACATCTCGACTCACAAAATCCACATTTCGTTCCAAATCATACACTTTATATCCTTTATAACCATGAGCATACCCAAGAAAAATACACTTGGTGGCTTTAGCATCAAATTTATCTCTATGTGTTTTGTCCACTCCAACATAACACAAACAACCAAAAACCTTAAGATTATCATATGATGGAAGCTTTCCAAAAAGAATCTCAAAAGGTGTTTTCCATTTTATAACACTGCTTGGCATACGATTTATTAAGTATGTAGCACAAAGTAAACAATCCCCCCAAAACTTCTTTGGCAAACCCGAATGCAATCTCAAAGCTCTAGCAACATCAAGTAGATGCCTATGCTTGCGTTCAACCAATCCATTTTGTTGTGGATTATAAGGAATAGACTTTTGGTGCAATATGCCATAGTTAGAAAGTAACTCAGCACAAGCTTTTGAAACAAACTCTCCACCACTATCCGTTCGTATGAACTTTGGACAAACATGAAAATGATTTTGAACATAGAATAGAAAATTCTTCAAAGTAGGATACACTTGATTCTTTGTGAACAAAAGATATGTCCACGTTCCCCTTGAGTAGTCATCAACAATTGTTAGGAAATATTGTTCCCCTGTTCTGGTCTTCTCATGAAAAGGTCCCCATACATCCAAATGAAGTAGTTCAAAGCAAAAAGATGATGTCCTACTACTTCTAGGAAAAGACAGTTTATGAAATTTGGTAAGTTGACATGTTTCACAATGAAAATCATGGACATCAAGATGTTTACAATGTTCCAAATGAACCATCTTAGAAATAGAAGTATGTCCTAAACGATTATGTAGCAAAGCTAAACTTGCTTTATTACAAGTAGCAATGGAGTTACATTGAAAAGGTGACAACAAAGGCTGTGACTGCTTATTACAAGAAGAAATATCTGAAATAAGAACATATAATCCGCCTTGAGCATGAGCTATAGCAATAAATGCATTAGATATCTGGTCCTAAAATTGACAAACGTTCTTGTCAGTTCGAACTATCAAGGAGGACTCACACAATAGACAAGAGACAGACAACAAGTTATGTTTAAAGTCAGGAATGTAAAGGACATTATAGAGGGTGATTGTGGTAGTAATAACTACTGTGCCAACAATATCCACAGTCTTAGTACTACCATCAGGCAAATGAACAAGAACAGGACGTTTGAGTTTTGACACTGAACAAAGATAATCAAGAAATGGAGTAATATGATCATTGGCCCCTATATCAATAATCCAAGAACGTACATGTTCATGTGAAACAGCAAGAAAAGAAGTGGAATTACCTGCAAAATGAACAGAGGCAACTTCATCTTTATTCCCTACTGCACTTGAATTCAATTGTAACTTCATATTCTTCATGAACTCTTGGAACATTAACTGCAAAAGAGGTGAATCTACCTTCTGGAAGCTAATTTTACTGCCTGAATCATTGCTACTTTACTGGAAAATTTTGTATCATGTGTAACACAATTAGCTACCATTCCTGAACTATTATGAGTGGTGTATCGCTTTCCTTTTCGACCCTTGTACCAATCCAGAAACCCAATTAGCTCAAAGCAAGACTCTATTGAATGTCTATCCATCTTACAATGTTTGCATTACACTTTCCCTTTCCTTAAATCCTTTTTATCACCAACTGCTCCTTTTCCCATACCACGATTAATTGCAAAAACAGAAACTAAACTACCTTCATTCGACAAAGAATGTGACACTTGCTTTTGCTTCTCTACTTGTTAGACTAAATAAAAAGCCCTACTAACAGTGGATAAAGGATCTACTGACAAAACTTGATTCCTTACAGCTTCATAATCTTCTGATAATCCCATAAGAAACTGCATTAACCTTCTTTGTGCCTCATAATCAGTCAATCTCTCTTTAAGTGCACAGGTACAATATTCAACTCTTCCACAATTACATCTCGGATATGGATTCAATGACTGTAACTCTTCCCAGCAAGATTTCAATTTATTGTAATATGTCGTGACTGATTGAGTACCTTGTTTAATATTTGACAATACATGTTGTAATTGAAAAATCAATGGTCCATTAGCTTGCCCAAACTGTTCACAAACTTCCTTCCATAACTCGTAAGAGGTTTGAGCATACACAAAACTTTGTGCTAAATCTTCTACCATAGAATTTAACAACCATCATCTAACCATACAATCAGTTCTACTCCATAGGACATATTCAGAAGAATCCAAATCAGGTGCAGTTATGGTTCCATCTATAAACCCTAATTTTAATTTTTCCCCCAAAGCCATACGTATGGATCTATTCCAACTCATAAAATTCATACCATTGAACTTAACACTTCCTAACTGCATTCCAGGATTATCAGAAGCAGAAAGACTCAACGGATCAATGTTATGACGTTAAGCCATTTCAAAAGAAAAATCCAACAATCAAATGAAAAAGAAACGAGTGAAAAATAACCATGAAGAAACTAGAGATCGTTATCGTGAATGCTTTGATACCATGTCAGATTGGCAAGCAAGAAATGAAACTCACATATTGATTATAACCTCCATTGATGAACTAAACATTTATTGTAAAGAAGAAAGTATTTGTATATTCTGTACAACAACAAAAAGAAAACACGAAGACTATTTATATGAGTAAACAGAACAAAACTAACACTCTCCTATAACTACTAATAAAAGGACACGTGTACATAAAAGAATAAATAAAATAAAATGCTATAATCTTCACAAAGAGTACTATTCTAAGATTGGTCATCCAGATTTGTTTGTGATAATAGAACGATGCATCTAAAGTGCTACCAACTTAGTGGATAAAGTTTGTTTAAAGATTTGTCAAAGATAACTTTTGCTTAGTTTTAACAGATCATGGAATGGGGTAAAGATAGCGACAATTTTGTTGCATGGTTTAGTTGGATTAAAATTATGAATGCTTTTATATGAAAATAATCCTAAAAGGTTGTAAGATAAATTAAAATATAGCATAAGGAAGGGCGAGTGTGATTTCACCAAACTAAAAGAAGAGCAATTTTGTTCATCATAATTAAAAAACTGTGTGTGTGTGTGTATGTGAATAAAACCCTTCTACCAAACCTAAGTCTTTTCTTTTTTATAACAGTTTCTTTAAGTCCTAAACCCTAGTTTACCTTCTTAAAAGAATTCAATTGAAGAAAACAAATAAAGACAAGGAGGTTACGGTAAGCCATTCTTTCCATAGTTGACATTTCAAAGAGGAATTCTTTCCTAACCAGTGCTTCTGGTGTAAAGATGTTCTTGTTTGGGAGAAAGTTGTGATCTTTCAGTTGTAGATTTATGAAGTAGGAAGAAACATCAATTTATTTGCAGGCATATTAATTAGAAAAAGTTATGATGTAGATTATATTATGGAGTCTTATATGTTTAAGGATTAAAGAAACCAATATACATATGTTGATGAGACGTTTTTGGAGTTTAGTTTGGTTTGAGAATAAAGGATGTTTTTGAAGTTTTTCATGCTTTGGAATGAAGTAGGGCACAAACATGGGTCACAGCCGTGATATCCTTGGAGTCACGAGCTTTGGCAGATCACGACCATAACAAAGGCAGTGATGGGGTAGTGATGGCCATCACACCCTCATCATAGGTGTGATTAGGGTGTTTTGTTATGTTTTCTCCCTCTCGAGCCTATCACGTCCTCTATCATAGACGTGTCAATAAGGGAATGATAAAATCTTGTTTTTACCCTTGTTTTAACCTTCCTAAGCACCTAAACCCTTAGCTTAATATCTAATGCACATTAAGCTAAGTAAGATGTTATATTTAGAGATAAGAACTAGTCATTCTTATTGATTTACAAAATCTAGATAATCTTAAGGGTATATATTTTCATTCTTAAATCAAGTAATAAGTTGGTATTGTTATACGTGATCAAGTGTTCTTAGTAGATTTGAGTTAACGATTTAGGAAGCTAATTCAGGTGCATCACTACCTTGGTTATTTATGCTTGTTAGATATATGGAAATGGGCTACTCACTTATTAGACTCTTATTCATGTTTTGTTTCTTGTGTTTGGATGGGTCTAGTGGATTTAGAGTACTAGTGATGCTAGGGTGGCATCTTGATGATCTTTGTGTGACGTTGTCACAAGTGGAGTTTCATTTGGAAAGGATTCCTATAGACTAGTTGAAAACGGTTGTAGTTTTAGGTATTGGGGAATATCCAATACCAAATATATTTATACATATGTACTATTATATGTTATAGTGGAGTCATGAGTTACTCCAAGTTTTAGACTAGTTGCAAATGGTTATAAACTGTGTTTGTTGACTAGACTTCTTAAAGATAATAAATTGTAATCGTTACATGCATTATTATGTTGGATGTGAATATGTAAGTTGTATGTTCATGTGCATGTAGTTGTGGTTTTGGCGTACTAGGCATCGGCTCAACCCTTTTAATTTTTTTTAAGGAATAGGTAAAGAGTCTATAGTGTTTGATTTATCTAGGTACGATATCTTTATCAATTATGGGGATGACGTTAGTGGACTGGACCATTTAGTAGAGTTCTAATCAAGTGGATTTATCTGAAGATAGATGATATTTTCTTTAGACATGAAGCTATAGTATTTTCATTCTTTGCAATAAACTAAGTTTGATTTTTCTTAGAATAGTTGTGAAATGGCTACAAATTATTTTGCAGTTTACTTTGACTTTTTTTTAATGAAATAATCATTACTAAGATTAGAGTTATTAAATGCATATTGTGGATATTAATAGGTTTTTGAGCTTGTCATCACTCTATGACGATACATGGGGCGCTGATAACATGCTAAGATTAGGGTGTTAGAAATGTTGTAAAGTAGAAGATTGTTTAGTAACTCATGCTATAACTCATTGTTTCGCTCCCTCTCTGTAGATGCGGGGTTCTTGATGATAGCGGTCATGCATACGTCACGTGGATTTCGCGTCTAACACATGACTTCAGAATGGTGCTGAGGAAATGATACTTGATGACGGGATGGCTTGGTGAGAATAACAAGGGAGGAGGAACAGACAATCTCAGTATCTCAAATACACAAATGACAAATAAGGGAGCTTGAGTAGACCTCGCGCGTCAACCTTATAGTTCTTGAGCAGTTGGAGTAGAAATCACTTAAGTTGCCTTGTTTGATCTTCCTGAATAGAACCTTTTTTACAGACTATTGTTTGTCCTCTCTCTCTAAAAGTTCTTTTTGAGGAGGAGGAGTGACTGAATATTTATAGGCACTTGGTGTGGATGACGACCGTCAGATCACCTCGATGATTGACGGATGAGATGGAGCAAGATCAATTCATACTTATCATGAATGAGCTCCTCATGGGCCAAGGCCTGTAGTCATCTCCTATGTGTGCATGAGTCTAACTAAGAAAGGTTGGATACGGCGGACCGACCCAACAATCCCTATTTCAAGCTCACCAAGTCAAATCTCCCCAAGCCATCCCAATAATTGAGCTAGACTCATTAGGCCCTGTCACTCGGCCTATGAGTCAAGCTCAAATAAATAAATAATATTTATTTATTAAAGCCTATTTACACTCTCAAATTAGGATCCCCATTAAATTCAAGTGTCATTATATGCTCAAATGTGATTTGTATTACGAATTCTGTGTTGATTTATTTCGATATTAATGTGTACTCACATTGCTCAATCTCAATTGGGGTTATATCTTACATTGATCTCAGGTTTAGGTATAGGAGAAGGCACTAGCTGGGATTGAGAGTTTAAGAGTTCAAAGTTTACATTTTGTTTGGATTACAAATCTTTGGATAAACTTGTAGTAGACTCGTGTAATGTTTAGCTTTTGCGGTATGTAAGTATTGGTAAGATGTGAACAATCAAATTAATAAAGGATGTAACTTTTATGGATTTATCCTTTAGGTAAGTTTGTTAAGCTTGCTTAAGTAGACCCATGAATGACAAAAGAGACGTTTCCGAATGTGGCTTTAGTTTTGTGACATTCTCAGGTGTTGGTTTTTGGACAATGTGATCGTCTTATAAGTCGAAATGGTCAAGGCAAATGTATTTCAGTTTTATAAAGGCTTTTCTGAAAAATAAGTACTAGTTGTGTATATTTCGTAATACATACAGATTGTATATTGGATAGCTTTATCCCCATTTTAGGGATAGTTTAATGCCATTACTTCATCCATTCTTAGTGAATATATTGTTTAACAAGTCCACTTGACACTTAAAATGTGGAACATTACATATGACTGGTGGTCTTATTAACAAATCGTGAATTAAAATCTAGCTATCTTTTATTATATTCTATATTTGTTTCATATTCTATAATTACGATTTCTACTATATGGAGATTTTGTGTATCTTCAATACAAATAGCTTTTATTAGTATTTATTTTCTTATTCATTTTAGAGATGCAATTGAGGGGATCGTTATAGGATACCTAGCTTGCCCAATCTACTAAAATATAATAAGAATTAAAATAAAAAAACAAATAAAAATCCAATTTAAATTCAAAAGAAAATCCTAGAAAGATAGAATCTTTATCACTCTCTTTGTCAACTCATATTAACTGCCATATGATTATTCAACTAACTTATAATTTTATATTTATTTAAGTTAAACTAATATTCATATCTCTAGCACATTATATACTTTTTGGTTATTTTATGTGTAAAAGTTGAATTTTCAAGAATAATATTTTAGTTTTTGGTTCCGAAAATGAGATTGATCTATTTTTGTTTTTTTTTTTTTTACACTATATATATATTTTTTATGTTACTACAATAAACTAAATTTTTGTTTTAATTATATGACTAAATTATTCATAATTGGGTCAAATGAGGTGGGGTGGGTTGATCCAATACCTTATAAGGGCAGGTTTAAGTATAATGATAAAAACCCCATAGGGTTTAGAGTTGGGCTTGGAAGACATTCATATACATTATTTTAAAGGAAACTCTAGGTTTACCATAATCTATTATTTTGTAATTTAGTTAGTATTAGTAAAATCATTATCTGATGACGACGATGATGTTATTGTTTTGGTTGAGGTCATATTTTAATAAACATCATGATAGTAATGAATTTTTTATTAATAGTTATTCTTAATTAATTAATAAAAATGATATAAGAAATTATAATTCACTATAACAATGAAACTTTCACAAAATTATTATTGTTGTTGTTGTTGATTAGCTTAATAAACATCATGATAGTAATGAATTTTTTATTAATAGTTATTTTTAGTTAATTAAATAATAAAAATTATATAAGAAATTGCAGTTCACTATGACAGTGAAACTATCACAAAATTATTATAATGCATTATTTTCTAATAATAATTACTTTATTAGATCATAAATTCATTAAATACAATTTAAAACCTTTCATATCGATGATAAAATCATTTCTTAATTATAATAATTTTTTGAAGAAGTAATCCTAAAAGTGAAGTAATAGTATTCCTTTTTTCCTTCCCTTTTCTTATCTTTTTTTCTCCAATGACTATAATGGGAAATGACGGATTGGGACTTGATCCAATCTATTAAAAGACAGGTATTAATATTATTAGGCTAAACTAAATCTATAAATAGATATGTATTTGTTGGAAGTATTTATTAGGTTAATAATAGAACTGGTGAAAAAAAAAAAGTTAAAAAGAAAAGGTTATAAATAGGTTTTGCCGATTTCTTCACCTTTCGATTTCAACCATGGAAGCTGAGGCCTCCTCTCTTGGGCCAACATATGGGCAATTTCCTTCAAAATGGCCTAGACAAGCAGAAACTTCAAGAGATGCAAATCGCGAACTGGGCCTGATATGTTCGAATCACTTCCTAAAATTCTCGGGTTTTCGTCTGCATCATAACTGGGACGAAAAATACGTGCTTATAAGTTATAAAGTCAATGCCCTGTGCATCAATCACTGCGGATATAATGCCTTAGAAAAGGGATCCATGTTTTTCCTTCCAAATAATTGGAAATTTATGGGCATTACCTATTAGACCTTGGACAGGGTGAGCTAAAGGAGTTACGGTTTACAAACGGGTCCAATTCAAAATCACCAGGTAATTGGTTCATTGACCCGTAACCAGAACTGTTATGTGCAGTTTCAATCTAATTCCTAGACTTAACGATTTACCACTAAAGTCCTTGACCCGTTGGCTAGTCCTTGTAGATATATATATATGCACAGAAACACACACACACACGTATATATATATAAAGATATATAAAATAGAAAGATAAAAATCTAAAATAGAAATCACAATTGTTATCCTAAGTTGCTAATTACTCCTCGAAATTGGTGAATTTGGCTTTTATATTAAATGTATATTTTTACTAGTCTTGGGATGATGGAATGTTGATTAATTTGTTGAGTATGTTTGCTACCCAACAAACCCTGCCCTCCTCCCCAAATATTCCAGCTAATTCACATAGGCATTAAACGAATGCATATATTATATAATAATATTAAGAAAAGAAAAGCTAAAGAAAACACAAAATATGAATGATCTACCAACTTCAGTGTTTGTCCCTAATCTAGCAATCACAGATTAAAATGGCTCAAAACAAGCTTATAGAGGTGCCGAGGTCAAGTTGGATGGTTACTAGGTTGACAAACTAAATACAGAAACCTGTGTTGACTAGGTTGAGAACTCGATCGACAGGCCTTAGCCCTTGGTTGACTTTGACTAGCCCTATGGTTTAGTTGTCTAGTTTCATCCTTCTTCGTTAGACCTTTATTTTTATATGAAATATTGTTAGTACTATTCCATGATGGCTATTTATCCTAGTGATTTAGGTTATCTTTTTTCACCTATAAATAAAGCATTGTATGTAGATCATAATATAAGACTTAACATTTTTGCTAAATAAGAAATTATCAAGTGAATCTTTTGTCTTCTCAATCTTATCAATCATTTTAAAATGGTAGAAATAATATATCTATCAATATCTTGTGAGATTGTGACATACATCATGTTATTAAAATCCATACGATGTATCAAATCTCTTTAAGAAGATATTTATCCTATGGATCATGAGTCATACTGATGCAGCGGTAAATTAAGGTTTATTGTCAGCCGTTGATTTGCATATAAATACCAGCTTGAGATCTTCAAAAACTTATTGTTTCTAGGAATACTTAGACTAATGGCATCAAAAATCAAAATTCTATGATGAATTTGAAATTTGAGAAAATGAGTAATGACAGCTCGAAAACTTTTTTTTTTTTTTTTTTGAAAATTATGATATATGACTTTCCATTTGCCGTAGAGCATACAATATATAGTCTAGCTTAAAAGCTGCCAAAAAAAAAAAAAAAATGCCACAGACGATGTGCAAACCAACACTCCTATAAAAAGTTATAAAAAAAATCTGCCAAAAATACTAAAAATGCTAATTTAAAACCTTAAACGAACCTTAAACGAAGAAAATTTGACCAAAACCAGCCTATTTCATCACCAAAGGTGGTGTTTTCTTCGAGTTAGCTCGTTTCCTTCAAGATAAAGTTTTTAGATCACATAATAGTAACATACCAGTTTCTATTCCACTTTTCAAAATACCTGTTCACCGTTATCTCCACTTCATCACATACTTAATCACATCTAGTTTATTTCAAGGATTGGTACTATCTAAACTACATTTGCTCATTTTCTTTGTTTATTGTCAATAAAGCACATACACCCCCCATTGTTGATAGTTTCCCCTCCTTGTTGGTCCTTCAATCCCACGAGCAACCCACGAAACTCTCCTCCACATGTGGACATAGTAGGAATACAAAACAAGTGGCAAGAGCTGAGAGGCCATCTGATTCCCACTCACTCTCTATAGAGTTTGCTCTCGACTAACCTACAGTTGTAGTTAAAAGCTCAATAAATGGTCAATGTGCGACTAGTGAAGCTCCAGGCTAAGTCATTGAAATAGAGATCCCCAAAGTTGTAGTTGATGGAAAACCCACATCCATAGGTACTCGAGGAGAACTAGTTGATGAATTTTCAAAGCTACACCTATGAATGAGAACTATCCTAATGAATCTAGTGTGACTAAGTTTTCACCTACAAGACCAACGTAAAATTAGACATTGCATTCCATGAAAATAATCTATTATGGTATACCATTACAGCTGCACCATGATCCTCCCATACCGGCAGGTTCGACTAGCCAAGCACATGATGAGTACAAGGATTTAGATTATTGGGCGATGTTTGTTTCTTGCATGTTACTATTTGAACCGATAAACCTTCTGCAACTCAACCACAAGCTGTACTTTCACAAGTAAAGCTCTCGAATATATGAACACAAGCGGTTAAGTTTACGCATTTTACTTGCAATTCCTCTCATAAACAAATGCATAATCTAATCGGGACGGACTTAGAGGAGGCCCTTTAACTATTAAAATATATTTAAACAGACAATGTATTATATTTAAAGTAATCCGTCCCTGCAATCAAGAGTGGATGAGTTTAATAAGATTCTTACATTATCAATTGTTCTTCGAGTCTTTTGATGTTTGTATTTATGTAGCCTTGAAATTGATGCAGCTATAGTTTGATATGTCGTGGCAAAAAGTTACTGCATAAAACAAAATTGCAATGGACTAGATTTTCTGCGACTAGTGTTTATCTATCGACACTCAAAATCCATCTGTCTGCGGATTGCTTTTGTTGCACCAGGTGTTATTCCACTAATTTGTCTTAACATTCTATTATAGACGTGTTATCTATCTAAAGATTCAACTCAACGGTCAGCAAATATACTTTTCAAACACTTTTAAAAACCATAATAAGCTCACTTGCAATCAATATTTACAACTATAAACAGACATTGTCGAGCATTTAGATTTAATAATTTATATGGATATGCACATGTTAATCCATGCTCTACTAAATTAAAACACAAGTTTGAATGGTTTAGAGACAGTTGAGATTGAGCTTCTCAGGTAAGGGATAGGGTGACATGTTTGTTTGGATTGTTTGTTTTTCATCTGTATCTGTATCTTTTTTAAAATGATATGTGTAAATATATCCGATTTGCATCTAAATTTATCTATATTTGCTCTATTTGATCTTTTGATAAAAACTGTCAACTTTTTTTTATTTATATCTATTTCTTGATAAATAATTTATTAGAAAAAAGTTTAAAAAAATGTCTGTATCTGCCGAAAAAAACCAAAACAAACAGTTCTTAACAATCATGTCAATGAAAACGAAAAATATAATATAAAAACAAATCAACCTCTTAATTACTTGAAAGCTACTATATTCATGGCCTATTTTATTGTAACACGTACGGTCAATTTAATTTTCACAGTTTATATATTCTTCCTTTTTTGTGAACACCCACCCTTGGGGACTACATATACACGCACACATGTTCAGACAACACAGTTTTTACGAGCACAATGTATATATATACATGTACGAGGCACACACGCATCAAACAAGCATATAGATTTCAGAATCTTACTGACAAGAGTCAAGATTTGCGTACACGTGTCCAAAAAGCATATGCTATATTCAATTATTACTGTACAGCATTACCAAGAAATCTCTCATCCCCAACTGTCCCCTGCATGCCCAAACACGTCCCCACTTGTGATGCATATAAGAATATCCATAGAAAATTCCCAAAACCAAACTCGGATTTGAATTCTCACCCCTTTACATCATATATATATATATATATATATATATATAATAGATGCTACAATTATAAGAAATATTTATAGGGTAAATATCGTGAATAGTGTAAAAATTTTAGTAAAATACGTAAATAAGTATATGAATTTTAAAATTATTAATTTAATATTTAAAAACAAAATTATATACGCCAATAATATTTTCATTATGTTAATTAGAAACATCATGTTAGATGACTTTATTAGGCAATTTGATGAAGGTTCTATTAGTATATACCAAAAGTTTTTTTTTTTTTTTAATATGAAATTGATCAATTTCAAAGTTTAAGTATATATACTTTGGTAGAATATGCAATAAGATATATGAATTTTAAAATTATCAATTTAGTAGCCAAGAGAACTTTTTATGCACATTAATAATACTTCCATCATATTGGTTAAAAACATCAAGTCAGATGATAATATTAGTCAATTTGATGGAAGTACTATTAGTGTACACAAAAAATATTTTCAAATGCTAAATTGATTAATTTTAAAGTTAATGTATCTGAACTTTGGCAAAATATGCAATTAGGTATATAAAATTTGAAATTATCAATTTAATACCTAAAAAAACATTTGATGCATATCTACAATACTTTTATCATTTAGGTTAAAAACACAATATTGATGACAATATTAGTCAATTTGACGGAAGTACTATTAATGTACACAAAAAGTTTTTTTAGATACTAAATTGATCAATTTTAAAGTTTAGGTATATGAATGAACTTTGCTGAAATATGCAATTAAGTATATGAACTTTGAAATTATCAATTTAATATCTAAAAAAAACGTTTTATGCATGCTAATAATACTTCTATCAAACATCATGACAGATGACAATACTACTCAATTTGTCGAAATTACTATTACTGTACACACAAAGTTTTACTAGATACTAAATTGATTGATTTCAAAGTTTAGGCACGTAGTTGCATATTTTGCAAAAATTTAGATAATATTCGCAACATTAACTATCATCAAATTATAAATTATGAAATAATTAAAGATTTAAATAATTTTAATCATCAAATTATAAATTGATAGAAATTGGGCGTTTTCTACGAAATTGCTGAGTAGAGGGTATTATTAAACTTATTTCACTGAGAGAGACAATGCAAGGGGTACATTAATATAATAATAGTGAGACAATATGTGTGTGTTTTATGGGGTAAGTTGCTTCTGATTAAGGGCAACCCATGGAAACTAGAGAGGAAACTTGGGTCCGACAGTGACGTAGCCAATACATTGTAACCTCCCAACATATTCTTATCTTGGGAATGTGCTGTCTTTCCACGCCACATCGTAACAAAGTTCCATTGTATATCACGGTTGGAAATTAAAATAAACGCAATATACGAAGTTGCTTTCGAAGGTTTGGGGTCATAACTTGTCTGTTCTGTTCCTTGTCTCCCGATCTATTAAATTCTTTAAATTAATTGCGTGACAAAAGAGTTGGGGATTCTTTAAAAATAATTTTAAAAAAATGAAAATGAAAATGAAAAAGAAAAGAAAAAGAAAATTTCTTGTACTTTGCACTTCTTTGCTATTTCTTTTTACATTTAAGTCTTCGCACGTTTTCTCCTAGCATACGTCAAACATTGACTGATACAAACTACAAAGGGTTCGATTATGGGTCTATCTACATTTAGATATAGATTTTCCTAAATTGAATAATCAAATTGGACTTGTTAGATCTTATGAAAGGTTAATCACTATAGTCCGGCTTAAATCCTTAAAGCAAAAGCATTAACTCACCTTATCCGGAGCAAACCGTTATCATTCATAGACAATGTTCTAACTTAATTGCGAACGTAGTATATCATCACTAATTTGTGTCAGTGAGATTTTTAGACATATATATTATTATGATACAATCAAACAAAATAATCGGTAAAAAAAATAATAATAAATAAACAATTAATTAATTAATTGAATGAATAGAGAGTTTGGAAAAAGATATACATACGATAACTATTGGAAAATTCTAAATGATCTTGAGGTGAAATCCGGGTTGATTGGATAAGCAATAAATTGTTTTTGGCATAAGAATAATGAACCATATATTTTGTTTAAATTCTACTTCAAAGTATATAAATAAGTCAAAGGTCTTCACTAGAAGCATTGAAGGTTTTTGAGACGAGACATTTTGCTTTAGTAGGTTAAACTTTTGCCTCAATAAACATACTGTAGCAAAATTACAGCCATAGATGGTTTGCCATCTTACGGCTTAGTGAGACGAAATTTACCTCAAAAAATTATGTTGAGGCGAAATTTTGCCTCGTATAAGTAAAGAGGCAAAATTCACCTCATATAAGTAAAGAGACAAACTTCGTAAAACAAGCAAAACTCGCCTATTCATCAACATAGAGGCTAAATTCGTCTCAATTTTATCAAATTAGGCAAATTTCACTTGCATGTATAATTGTTTTCTATATTCATAATTCTTTTTATATTTGGAATTTTCTATAGTAATAAATTATAATTCATAATATATTAAAATGTTAAATGTACAAATTTTATAATTCTAAATATATATTTTTTAATTTTTTAGTGATTCTATGTTAATATAGAGGGAAGAATATTATCATTTTAATTATTAAAGCATTTATTAATAAATAATTCTAATGTAAAAATAACTTATTTATATTACTTAGATTTGAGGATACTAATTGAAAATAACTCAAAAAGATGAAGAAAGGAAACAAATAAAATGTTAACTTTCAAATTATTTATATAGAAAAAAAATATTAACAACTAAATATGTTGTTTAATCTGTATCAAAATATTTGTAATCGAATGTGGTTGAAAATCCGAATTTGGCCAAAGATTTGCAAGAACTCAACCTACAAAAAATAAAAAATGTGTTAGTGGAAAAAATATGATGGGATAAGCAGGATAGGGGGGATGTATATATAGAAGAAATAAGAGACGAAACTCGCATCTTAATGTTTGAGGTGAATCTCACCTCTAACATGGCAATTGACGTGAATTTCGCCTCAAAGTTGAATTTCCCCTCTCCTGCACACACAAATTTCTCCCGATAAGTTTAGGGTTAAAATTTAAGCCAAAATTTTGGAAGTTTTATTAAAAATTTTCAAATTTGGTAATTAAATATAAAATAAAATTTATATTACCTTATAAATAAGTTATACATATATATGTTTATATATTTATTATTAAATTTGAATATATATCAGTGCTTATATTAGTATAATGAAGCATTATGTCAATATATAATTATTTTCTATTACTTATATATATTTGATAAATTAATTACATTATATGGATATATATTTTATTATCAATACCTATACATATAAATGTATTTACAATTATGTCATGTTATATATAATATATAAATTATACCACATAGTAAAAACCAAAAATCCAAGGAAAATATGATATTTTTAACATGTGAAAATATACGCACAAAATGTTTAATAGACTACCTAAAAACACTAATAAAGCCTACAATACAAATTTATATATGTCTATCAAACATACCAAAATGCAAGTTCAAAGAACTCAAAGTCTGACAAAAAAAACAAAAAAAAAAAGAAAAAAGAAACAGATAACAAAGGGTGATCTATTCGTGCCTCCAACGCTAATTGAACAAAGTTGAACTCATGCATGAGGCCATATGTGTGGTGAAGGTAAAAACATTGGAAGGAAAAAATGGATAGTATTCATACCCTATGCAAAAGCACCTTGAGAGGAACTTGGACCAAATGTATGAGGCATGTCAGCATGAGGAACCAATCCATACATGGGCTACTGGTGGGAAGACTAATCGATCAATGTGGAGGGTGCCATGGGGTAAATGCCGATGTTGGATGATGCCCTTGTGGCAAAGTCGTGCCACTTGGTGATCTTACTGTAAGCTACGACGGTGATAAAGCTTGACTGGATAACTGACCCAGCATCCCATATGGCATGGAATACAACTGTTGAAACTGCAATGATAATCTAGGCGGCACTGATGTATAGGCTAGCTGGCTTAAACCCACACTGCTAGTCAGGTCACCCATCGATGGAGGGTATTATGGATACTGGCCCTAAAATGACATGAAGGGGGATTGTCCACCGATTAACATGCATAGCATCTCCTCTATCTAAGCCATCTTCTTCTTCAGCTTTTCAATCTAAAAGCCCAAGCTTAATGGCTCCTCTCTTGTAGGATGAGGGACCATATTCAATCCTACGCTATTACTTGAATCTTTGGTCGAGAACCTCCTCCATAATGGCGATCTCATTCTTAGGCCTCTAACTTGTAGCAGCAACAAGTGCAATTTCCTCCTCACATCCATCCATGCTTATAGGCAACAAATGACCAACAATTTTATTAATAGTTTGAATAATAAGCACAATATAATTCTAAAGAAATATTCATCAAGTGTTCTTACATAATTTTCTTGTGACATCTCTGATTGCTAGTGATCTGTTTCCTTCCATGGACTCAGTGAACATAAGTGTGTCAATAGTTCTTTATCAGCTAAAGATTCTAAAATATTAAATATAATATAAAAAGCAATAATGGTACAACATTAGTGCATATACAATATGATAGTGTATTGATTTGAAGTACAAAATATAATTATTTACTTACATCTGTAAGTGCATAATACATCATAGACTTCGTGCACCTGGTACGCATCGACTTTTATTATTTTCTACTCTCAGTATTTACTCTCAATCGATTTTGCATGACACGTGACTAATACAATGCTAGGTTAAATTATTACGATAGTTCACATAAATTCATGAGTATACAAAACATATATACCTGATGGTCTACGTCAGTAGATACAAATCAACAAAAACCCCTCCACTCCTGTACTCGATGCTTAAAACCCATGGCGGATGGTTTGCTACTATCTCTGCCTCCCTCCCCCGTCTTCTTGATATACTTCTTTATCATATAGCAAAGTTGACTATAGGATTTGCTGGCCATAAAATTGAGAGCTTCCCACCAATTATGTAAATACTTCCAGTTGACTGGCGCGTAAAACTTTTGATGTAAATTGACACATTATAAGTGTGTTAGTGAATGAGGAAAAAATAACAAGACGAAAGATAGTAAATATAATACATAGAATGGAATCTTACCATAACTCATCCGATGATACCATGACGACAATCTTGTGGCAATGCCATCAAGGCATAACCGCTAGCGCCCTGAATGATGAGCTTCATCGAAGCTCTATGACAAAGTAGGAACTCCATCCTCGACATCCCTAGAGGCTCACATTTTATCTCCTTATAATCCTTAGGGATCTAAAGTGTAGGCCTCTGGCCGATCTGTCTGAAGTGCTCCTTCGCAAATTTTCCTTTATATATGCCCTAACACCATTTCTTCTGGTACAGATCGACATTCTCCTGAGGAGATAGCATATCTTGAGCAACAACATGTGTTGTCTCCTGCTACTCAGCAACAACTGTATGTGGATCATCGGGATCAAAATCCATGTCCACCATGACATTATTAATTTGTTGTTATAACTTCTTATCATCATGAACAACATCATCGTCATCATCATCATTACCATCATTGTCATCAGGTTTAACCCCTTCGCCCTGCTGAGTAGTGAACAGCGTCATAAACGAGTGCCTTGAAAAGAAAAAGGTTAAATGATTAGTACATCTATTGTGTATGTATACCTTAATATAGGGAAACAAGTTGAAAAGGGGAAATTCACCTACACACTGCTCACGATGCCCATTTGCATCCTCCATGATCATATCAAGAAACTCACGATTATCCATCCAGCACAAAGAGGCATTATTACATTATTATAAATACATCACCAACATATTACAATACAACAAAATAAGTCATGTATGCATTTCTAATTAGCGTCACTATTACTTACCCCACTGCAGCTTGCATTGGAGTCAGTTAAGCGTGCTAGATTTTCTAAGTCAATAAAAATGCAATCTACTGGAATTGTCCATGGCTTGGCAACACCGGTTGTAAAGCATCAGTAATATCGAGTTGCTGCTCAGTGTTGTCATTACCAAATGGTTCAATTTGGAAAACACCTTAGTTAAATAAATGACGATGTTGCACTTTTTATGACCCTCCAAATGGTAAATCATTTGCTTTGATCTGTCAAGTAACATGTCTATTATGCATGGTTTGCAAGAATGTATGGATCGTCATCATACCAAAACTTTGTTGTGTTGATTGAAATGAGGTCCCCATTGATACTTTTTGGTTTCTCTTGATTGGTATCACTAGCGACACTTGAATAGAAACATACGTCGCTGACTTATGTAACATAATTAAATAATGTTAGTCAGTGTGCCATAAAAAATAATCTTTTGTCCATCAATGGTACCCACCACACACAAGCTATTATTCTAGGACTCAAGGATGTCTCCTTAATCTTGGTTTTAAAATGGATTCCATTCACTACACATGCCTTGTAATATAGGCAGTGTATATTCGATCCCCATCCCAAAGCTTCTAACTCATCAAAAACTCCTTGCTGTCAACTACAACCCTAAGCTCCATAATATGCAAATTATGCAATGCAAATAACTAACGGGTTATGCATAATGAAACAATTCGTAAGAATTTGGAGATGGGTTGACCTTATTCCTAAATCATTTAACGAAATGTTTGCACGTAGTTGCTCATACATGTCATGCTCCGCATAAAATCAATTCTTGCTCGAACTCCCTAAACACAACAGGGTTAGGATTTAACTGGACCCAAGAAAAATGCAAACACTAATAACATCAATTCATTTCAGTACCTCACAAATGGTTGGACTTCCATGCAGTTGTTAAGTACATGCCAATTCATCTTGTGAAACTTATGGTCTAGTTCCAATATGGTGCTTGTGCCTAATGGTCACACCGGTTGTCTAAATATCTGAAAAGTTGATGAGGAACTGTCATCTATTGGATCATTCCACAATCGATGGGGCCAATTTATTATGATGTCCATGTTCTCATATTACAGTGAACAAAATTGAATACTTTCTCGTATGACATATGATTCAGCGATAGAACACTTTGGTTTATCTTGGTTCCTTATATCCCCCTTAAGCATTCCCCAATACCGTTCAATGGAATATATCCAATGATACTCGATGGGACCACATAGTCATGCTTCCCTCGGAAAATGGATAGCCAAATGCACCATTATATCAAAAAAGGCTTAGGGGAATATCATCTTCTTTTTGCACAATATCACGATAATAACTTTCTCATATGATTCCAATAAATTTATACAAAGTTCTTCCGCAGTCAACTCCAAGAAGAAACGAGAGACATCACAAACCACATCATAAATTTGTTTATCAAGAAAACCACGAATGACTACTAAGAAAATTCATTGAAGTAGGACGTAATAGTCGTGACTCTTTAGACTCCTCTAACTTTCTTCGTCTACTCTAAACATGAGCTTATGTTTCGAAAGTTTCACATCTCTAATCAAGCGACACACCTCTTTAACTTGCCTAGACAATAGTGTATACACAACGGGTGGCTTAAAAGTCTAATCGCCATGCTTTTGCAGATGTTGCTCCAAGCGAATACCTACTTTCTGTAAGGTGAGTTTTGCTTTTCAATGTCTTTTTACTCACCCTTCAAATCGAAAATAGTCATAACTAAAGTATCATATATATTCTTTTTTATGTGCATCACATCAATGTTGTGGTGAATATGCAGTTGTAGCCAATACGATAATTTGAAAAGCACACTTTTTTTAGACTAATTTATACCATCTTCATTAGTCCGCTGATGAAATCTCTCTTGCATCTTCCCCAATACAACATTCTCATGCCAACTCAACTAAGCCAATATATCCTCACTAATGAACTCCCTCGATCGTGGTGTTATTTCAACCGTACCATTAAAACTCCCCTTGTCATGGCACTATCAATGCCTAAGTAGCAAGAACTATCTATGACCTATATAATGAAACTTACTGTTCCCATGGTCACTTATGCTATTTACATTACATATAGGGTAAGCCCTATATCCTTTGGTCATCCAATTAGAAATATCACCATAATCCGGAAAGTCATTGATTGTCTACAACAACGCTTCATGCATAAAAAATGACCGACCTTCTACCATATCCAACCTCCTTACTTCTTTCGACCACAACTCTTCCAACACTTCCAATAAAAGCTATAAGTATACACCAATATCTTTACTCAGAGATCTGTCTAGGTATTAAAAGTGACATCATTAAGTATGGCTCCTTCATGCATCTCCATGGTAGAACATTGTATAAAAACGGAATAACTGGCCATACGCTATATGTTGTACTTATGTTTACATAAGGATTCAAGCCATCGGTAGCAATTCATAATCTTACATTTCACGAGTCCGAAGGGAACCAAAGGTATTTGACATCCAGACCCTTCTACTGCTCAAAGTCCATGGGATGCCCTAACACACCCCCTTCACTAACATAACTTACCTTACACCACCGCATCTTTGGAGTCGTCTTCCTACACATTAAGAATTGTTGTAGCTAAGGAATTATTGGGAAATGATGCAACACTTAAACAAGCACGGTCTTTTGCTCCTTCAAATGAAGTTTCCACCATTCTTTCCCACACACCGAGCGATGGTCAACATATTTATATTCTTTCCAAAAAAAGTACATAGTCATTCTTATAAGCATGTATAGTGTTAGCATCTATTCCTAACTGTCTTAGTATCTTCTAAGCATCATACTATGATGATGGCCACATAACGAACTCTTTATGAAACTAAGCTAATATTTAAAGGATTTCACAAATTATTTTCCATTGACTTCCATACTCAACATTTGGAGAACAACAAATAGCATTGAAAACTTCATACAGCCTTGTTTCAAATGTATGAAGTTTGCATTGTTTTCTGCACTTTCAAACATTCTTATCCACTGTTTGCATTGTTTTCAAAGCTTTTCTCTTCACTATTGGTATCTTCTCCCTTGGGGTCACTTATATTAGTGGCTAAATCCTCCTGCCTTCAATAATCAACTTGGTTTTCGAATCAGCTACCTCGTCTTCATCGTCCAACTCCTCACCATGAAAAGTTCATATCGAGTATGTCCATGTCATTCTCCTTGTCATGAGATAGAACTCAATAATCTGAATAGACTGCCATTATGATTTAAGACAGTCTCTACATGGACATCTTATTAATTTATCCACCCTATTGTGAATTACTACAGCTTGTAAAAATTCCCTAACCCCATTTCTATATTCCACTGATGTTAAATCTTGTTTCTTGTGCTAAGTACGCTCTAGCATCCTATATTAATATATCATAATCTATTTCATGTTAATTCGTACATTTTTTTTTTACTTAACATACGCTTAAGACTTTATATATGTCATTATAATATATAACTTACTACATTATTAGCATCTATAGCATGAAACAGCCATTACCTAATACTATATACTATAATTAACTTACAAAATATAACAAGAAAATAGTTACTTAATACATTTAAATACATAACATATTGCCTATAAAAAATTCATATTTTTACATATTGAACATTTTATAACTATATAATAGTAATAATAAAACAATAGTCATATTTTATATCAAATAAAATAATATAAATAATTTTTTACTAACCTTTACACAAAATTAGCTGAAAAACAAATATAAAAATAAACCAATATTATAGAATAATATTAAAACATTATAAAATTAAAAAAAAATTACAACCTATGCAAAGGGGAAAATAAGCAAAAAGGGAGAGAGAGGCAGGGGTATTTATAGGAAAAACTATGAGGCGAAACTTACCTTAGTAATTTGAATTTGTGAGGCAAGTTTCGTTTCACATCTTATTAATGGCGTCAAATTTTCCTCTTTTTTTTGCCCCCAAGATCAAATTTTTACTAGCGATCATCATCCATTTCAAATAAGCTGAAAATAAGAAATGCAAATCTAGACATCCCTCATTAACCCAAAGAGCTGGAAGTCAACTACAGCCCTTTATAGATCGATCCTCAAATTGATCAATTGAATGCCATCCATCACACAACATCCCCCATTAACTAGGCTCAACTTGCAGTGGACTATCACGAACACAATAAGAAAACTTAGTTTTGAAGACAAAACTTCTATGACAAAAAATAGATTAAAAAAAATGTTCTATTCTACCATTAGATTAGTGATAATGGTTTTTGTGATAGAAATTATGTTAGAAATAGAATTTTTATTTCTAAAACTCAAATTTCTTATAGTAATATTCCCACTTGCCCATTATGACTTGGCTTTGCATATAGTACCATCGTGATATTGCTTTTGCACCTCCATTTTCTTTAGGATCTGGATAACTAATAACTCCATCTCCATCTACCTTTGCTGCACTACATCCCGTAACCAATCCATAAGATTGTATATATTAGTCATACTTCGATAATTGCTGGTATATTCAAGTTATACAAAATTCCACCGAAATTTTAGGTGTATTTTGATTAGTAATACTATGATATAAGGTACATATTTGTCAAGATGCTATGCATCATCATGTGATTAAGTGTTAACCACTCCATATATGCCCATTTACATGTAAAATATTATTCTTATTTTTTGTCGTAGATCTTCATTGGTAGAGAATCATAAGGAAGATTAACTGAGATAGTCTTAATTCTATGCAAGAAGACCTACAAATAAAAGGAGATTTTGATGAGTCATGATGTTAGCAATCACTTTTATGTATAATTAGTAAGAGGTTTGAAAGAGAATGATATAAAAGTGCTAAGAGAGTTTAGATGGAATAAGGCCCTTAAGGCTACTTATAGTAGAATGAATGGGCAAATATAGTGATTGATTGTTGTCGAGCATGGATTTTGATTTCCAGTTTAATTTCTTTTAATCTGATTTACATCAAACCCTAACCCATTTGACATAAATCCTCGACTAAGAATTAAAGGAAATATCAGTTTTGAAAATTATTTTGGAGTCGCCATCTAGAAAAAGAAAACCAAAAGTTAACTTGAGTCCAGAGACTAACCTATTCAAACCTAAATGGTTACCACTTATAGCTTTCTAATTAAAATTGCTTTCTTTCATGTCCTAAATCCAAATTATAAAATATTTAAGAGAATCTAACTAACTAATCCTATACCTAATATTTACAAATATGTACAAATTTACTAATTTAATCAACTAATCAATTTCCATCAACAATCATATATAATCTAATAACTTAATATAGTCAAATTAATCAAGTCCTATCAAATTATATCAATATTCACTTATTCTAAATTAAACTAAGAGAATCAATAAGATCAAATCAATTAAATTCATAAAAATAATTTTTTTACATATTTTAAGTCGCTCATTTAGGTGCCTATATACCCACTAATCAGGATCAAACCATACGTAGTTCTTTAATGAAAACTTTAATTTGTTGATCAATTTTAGAGTTTTTAATTCTTTTCGCTTTAATTTGTTAAATTTTGATAGTTTTGACAAAATTAGCATTTTGATGATATGGATCCTAAGATTTATCAATTTAAGTTCTTGCTATTTCATAAAAATCAAAAATTTTTCTAAGTGACAAAACTCTTTAAGGAAACAAAGCATATCAATCCACATGTTAAATTATCACAAGAAATCAAATTTCACACATATGGGAGAAAAAAATTGTTATTACAAACATATAAAAGATGAAATATTTATAACATCAAATGGTATATCGTGAATATCATGGTTATCATATAATAACTTATTATTTGAATACATCATGGCAAAGGTTCAATCTATGCCATTAAAGTATTTTAAAAAAAATTGAATTTATTAGTCAAGGGATTATAGTGAAAGTTAAAATTAAAGTGCTATGATAATATTAATAAATAAAATTTATAAAAATCAATTGGCAAAGCCATAATAATATTGTCAAGATAAAAATTAATTTAGGAATTTTAATAGTAATTTTATAAATATAAACCTAAGAATTTAATCTATAAATAATATTACAAAACAATCACTCAAAAAGATATTAATTAACCTCATGTTTTGAATGCTTAAACAACTAATAGCTACCCAAGGTTGAAGATGAATAGTATTTTTTTTGGGCATATTATATTATATATATATATATATATTACATTCATTATATTTATTTCCCTTAATTTGATTTATTTTCCTAATTCATTTCTAATCCTAATGGTTATAATTACAAATATTCCTTTAATTTAGCCATATATATACTAACATTAACATCTAATTATCAATAATTTGACAAAATAAATTATCAAAATGAGGTGTCTATACTTGTCTTTGGCCTTAACAATTATTGTAGGCAATTGTCCTCAATGTGATGATTGTTCCTAAGAATGTAGGGAGAAGCAACTTCTCAATAAGGCACATTTTAAGATTTTTATGGGTACGCTTGAAACAGTAAAAAAGTTGGTCATGTGGTGCTATTAAAGGCTAACATGTTGAGCAAGTCAACAGTCGAAATGAGGTCTATTTAGATTATTTCGATCTCATATTAAGATTTCAAGAGTCCAAACATGGGTCCTAATAGGTTGGCCCATGGTCCATTAAGTTTAGATTGGGTTTGGGAAGTTTATAGCCAAAATTTCTTGTCACTACTTATATATAAAGCATACACTTATATATAAACACTATTATGTATTAAATATAATGCTCTAATACTCCCAAGTTTAACATGTTAATAGAGTAGGAGGTTATAAGTTCAAATTCCTATGCACTCATTTCAACCCCATTAAAAATTAAGTTGTCCACTTGATGGGTCCCGTTAAAAAATCAAAGTCCTAACTCATAAGTAAAGGGAGTGTTACAAAATAAGTATAATAATTCATACCATATCTACAAGCTTAAACTCTTAAATTTGATAGTTGTAGTACTAACCTTATCATGATATCAGAGTAGGAGGTCATAAGTTCAAATCCCTATGCACTCATTTTAATCTCATTAAAAATTAAGTCATTTACTTGATAGTTCTTAGTCAAAAATCAAAATCCTAACCCATAACTAAGGAAAGTGTTACATATTAAATATAATGCTCTAACACTTCAAAGTTTAACAAACACAATAATATAGTTGTCTTGTCGTTGTCATTGTTGCTGCTACTATTGTTATTGTTGTTTTTAAGTTCTATGAGTGTAAATCCACCTCTACACTAGATTTATTAATGTATATATAAATATAAATATATATATTAGCCTTGCCAAAATTAGATACGATTCTTTAATAATTTTATGCCATATGGATTACTTAATAACTAGCAAATTAAACATCATTCGAAATTCATCGCTAAAATTCATTTTACTCTTCCTTGTTACACCTTTTGTTAGTTGTATAAGGATAATACGTAATTCATACTTGCGGACTTGTTCTTGCATTTTAGTGGTGGTTTAAGTACCGCACAGTGTTGGTATGTAATTCTCATCTTCTAATTCTGAGTTGACCTAATGGGCCTTCCTTCATTTGGGTGTTATGAGCAACAAGCACAAATAATAAATATGAGTTAAGTGGTGCTAAGGATGGCCTCTACACACACACTTCATTGTGCAAGTCAATAAAGGGTATCAGATTATAGTGAACATGGCACGAGAAAGTTAGGGGTGCTGAGGGAAACCCTTCCAAGATGTCCTTTGGAGCGAAAAAAGCTCCTAGTAGGCTTGCTTGTTCTAGCGATGTTGTCTTAGGAAGGCGTGCATTGTTTTGTTTTCTTTCAAGTTTTGTCGTTGATGTCACTTGTCTAACATCGGAGATTTTTATTTTGTGGGTAAGCTTAATCTTTGAGCTTCCTAACTTCATAAGCGACATCTTGGGCTCGGAAGGAGGCCGGACATGCCTTGAGGTCTTATTGGAAAAATGACTGATTTCATAAGGATGGAATAGAATAATAATTTCTCACAAGTAGACAT
This sequence comes from Combretum micranthum, assembly GCA_024138025.1. NCBI lineage: Eukaryota > Viridiplantae > Streptophyta > Magnoliopsida > Myrtales > Combretaceae > Combretum > Combretum micranthum. The sequence goes on along the minus strand of JAMXBD010000236.1, from coordinate 908,419 downwards.
AACATTATACTAATAGAAAAAGCTAATCCACGTAATTATTTTTACTATAAAATATGGAATGGAACCTTAAAAAAAAAAAGTTATTCTTTTACCAAGTATATTTTTTATATCTACCCATGAAGTCTTTAAAAAAAAGAAAGAAAGAAAGTGATGGCTATTAATTTTTTAAAATTACAAATCTTTTCCTAATTTATTTCGACACGTCAAACCAAACGTGTGGTTAGTAACATTGTAATAGTATGCATGCGGCACGCTTGTCAATTTGTAAATTTTATTGTCATTTGTCGAGGCAAGACAAATCCTAGATGGGGGACCTCATTAGGCTGCAAGATTTTCAAACCCTATAAACTAGAGGGAGCCCCCCCCCTTTTCATTCTGTCTTCTACGATTCAGTATCATTGAAAACAGCTCAAACACCCACTCAATCTCTTTCACTGTTTTATATGGTGGAGATTGCTACTAACTTCTTTACCACTCATAAGATGGTCAAACCTAATCAAACTTATCCGTAAATACCAATAATAATAATATACACCAACATATCCTGATGATAAGAAATACCCAGATTTTAATTCTCCAAAACACAACATTATGGGCACGCGTAGAACATCACGGGTCCAGAATGTGGTCCTGTGTGGCCTTGTATTATGTTCCCTAGCAACCTTATTCGATTCGGACACTGGTGGGCTTAGCAATGCAATGATTCATGTAAGCAAGGGTGGCAATTTCAGTTGATGGGTCATATTCCCATTTTATTTTACCCAATTCTTGTCGGTATAAAAAAATATATAAGATGAACTACGCATCATAATAATTCGTGATAATTATATATATCTTTATTATTGTATTTGGATTACACTTTAAATCAAAGATATGTCCTCATAATATATATAGTTTTAAATTTTCTATCTGTTATCACATTTTATATGGAGTTATATTCAAATGTAATTATCGTATCGTGTTAAGAATTACTTGTGGCAGAACACGTAGGTGGAGGGCTGGACCAATGTTTAATCAAGTTGTGAATAAATTTGACCACCTTTGCTTGGATGTAAGTGGAAAACACCACTGGCTCGTGCGGGTAAACTGGTCCAATCTCGTGGGTTTGCCGGATACCGTGTGAAAATGCCAGCATTATCTTTCAATCAGCTTCAGTACCTCTCTCTTGTAACGCTAAAATTTGTCTATATAAGCATGTGTCCATCGTTAAATCCATGGCCCATGAATGTTGGTAATGGTGACCTCTTAAGGACTGTTGATGGGTCCAAGTTTTGGAGGAGTGGGGGAGGAAATGGAGAAATAAAATGATAATATGTTTATCAATTATCACGATGGTGGTAAAAATTCAAAGTTCGACGAAGGTTTACTTGTTCTAATATCCTTCAAATATATAGATGTTTAACAACTAAAATGTTTTTTTTCTTTTAACGGTTTCAAGTTTATTAGAACTCTAAAATTAAATATTTTTGATGTAATGATTTTGAATTCATTTTAACTCTAAAATTAAACAGATTCAATAAAAAATACTAATAGAATGAGTGATTTTTTGAAAAGCACTTGACATTAAAAATAAAAGCATGCGACATTTCACAAAAGCACATAATATCTCTATGGGTAGAGTTTCGGATTATTACAATTATAGTGCTTTGAACTATTGTAAAGATTCATAAGTTCTATAACATCTATCATTAGTTGAGATCACGAACTACCCGCATAACTAAAACATAGGAAAATGGAAGTCTCTAATGGTAAAACAGAATCTTTAGTAAGTGACCTAACAAACCAACAACAAACATGCAATACTCAATTGGCCGCACACATTAACCTAATTTAATAAGTGAATGTATACATCAGTTTATTACCACCATAAAGATTTTGCTTCAAATTTTTCTTTCATCTTACCAAATCACACCTAATAAGAAAGGTTGTTTCCAACCGAATTCTCAATCGTACCTTTGATAGTGAGTCTTGGCTTCACTCCTATCCCCTCGTGAAGTACCAATGCTTGAAGCTAACCATTTCTATCAAAATTCCTTGGCCCTTAGACACCTCCAGCGTTTGGGCGATGACACCTCCAGCCATAATCCTAAAGTTGTATCATCTTAACTTCTAAACCCTAAACCCACTTAAAAAGATAAAGTTGACTGAATTTAAATTAATAACAAACAACGACTCATCATGCGTTAATGAGACCAAATTTAAATTAATATATATTATATGCATGTATAACCACAGGAAACAAACTACTTGGAAAGCAATAGTTCTCTCTTCCAAGTCCTTATTGCTATCTTAACAACATTAAATCATTAGCAAAGATTTGATTGCCTATATGTAAAAGTACCAAAAAAAAAAAAAAAAAACTACTTCAATAATTATTATTCATTACCACATGTCAATTTTTGCGATGTGCACCTGCAAGGTTTAGTCATATTTAAATCAATTACAATCTTTTGTTAACGAAAGAGTTCTGGAAGCATTTAGAGTTTAATGGAGGCTTAACAGTATTGTTAAATGATTCTTGAGTTCATCCACGTAACATATAGGGAGCATTCCAACGAACCCTTTTTAAGTGCAAGGTACTCCAACATTCCTTCATTGTTTAAGTCACCTTGCAAGAGGATCCAAATCTTTTGACTATTACTTCTAATTGTTTTACTATATGGTTTATTGGTTTCTAATCATTTTGGCATTTTTTATTTGTCATTCCTGAATAGATTATTTGTCAATAAGCAAATATGAAAAAAAATTTTTACTCATAAATGAATCAAACAAACCAGATATAAATGCATATCAAATATAAATACAAAAAAAAAAAAAAAAATCAAACAATCCAAATAGGCTCTCTAGGTATTTTCAATTTCTGATTAATGACCTTAGATTAGTTTATAACTTATCTAAATCTAATAATAAATTATATTTCAATTTTAATCATGATAATTAAGAAAAGTCATTTCTTAAAGATTTTTTTTTAAAAAATACAAAATGTTACTTCTCCAACTTTTATATTCAACTCATTTTTATAGAAAACGTATTTTACTCTCTCTCTCTATAAAAAAAAAAACAAATTATTAAAACTACTTAACATATGACATCTCGTTGATATACTCAATGTAATTTAATACTTGAAATTTAATATTTAACCATCAAGATTTAGCAATATCCTGATAGAGTTTCATATTCAAAATCTATAGCAAAAGTTTTGTGCAAAATGTAAATGTAATAAATAATTCCATACCTATTGTGTTCTTTCTATTACTTCATTAGTCAAAACCATTATTCTTCAAACACAATTTGTTGTTTAATGGAATAAAAAAAAAAAAAAAAGATAGGCAATCCCTAGACCACCAAATTTTAGCAATAATCTTCATTAAGGATGTGCTAAATAGGATTGTGAGACCTGTGATCCTATTTTCTTATGTGGCACATCTTTAAGAGAGGGTGTTGCCAAAAATAAGTAGGCCCTCTTTTACTTGGTTAAAACTTTCTCTCATGCTATGTTTACCTTTAAATTTTTAAGCCCCTTCCATCTTATCTATATAATTAAGCTAGAACCTTTTCATTTGCCGCACATTTTTATCATATGGTAATTTATCAATCTCTCTAATATTATTGTTTGATCATTTTATTTAAGGAAAAAACTCATCATTGCATTTAAGAATATTGCCTAAAGAAAAGAATCATCATTTCTATTTAATCTATATCTTCGATATAATTTAAGCCAAAACTCTTTTATTCGTCACACATTTTTATCATATGGTTTTTTTTTGGTAATTTACCAATCTCTCTAATATTATTATATGATCATTTTATTAAAGGAAATAAACTTATCATTGCATTTAAGAATATTGACTAAAGAAAAGAATCATCATTGCTATTTAATCTATATAATTTAAGTCAAAACTCTTTCATTCGTCACACTATCGTATAGCTTTATATGGTAATTTATCAATCTCTCTAATATTATTATTTGATCATTTTATTTAAGAAAATAAACTCATTATTGCGTTTAATAATATTGACTAAAAAAAATCATCATCTATTATATTTAAGCTAGAAACAATTTATTCGTTGCATACTTTTATACTATATAGTTTTATATCTATTATATTTAAGTTAGAAACAATTCATTCATCGTACATTTTATATTATATAGTTGTATATGTTAACTTTATCAATTCCCCTTATTATATATTTGTTTATTTAAAGAAATTATTTTATTACAACATTCATGAATATTGACTAAGCAATTGAATAAATATTGATTTAAAAACTTTTTTCTATTCTTTTTTCACCTCTTCTAACTATCATTGTAATTATTATGTATACATTGAAGTATAATTTGATTAAATAAATTCCGTTTCTAATGTCTCATTTGTTTTGTAGGTATATGACTATCTCTTTGATGAAGCAAAATAATTGCGATTAGGATTGATGTTTTATAAACTTTGTTATAAATATTTACAATATATTAGAAAGTTATTTCATTAATCCAATGATTTCTTTTTTATGTATTTTTATACAATTTATGCAATGTTTTTAGTTTCCTCATTCGTCCATCGATTTTACATATAATTAACTTCAACTATGTTTTTATTATAAAAGTTCATTTTCTTATTTAATTTTTACACCCGCAACACAGGTGCATCATCTACTAGTATCATATTATCCCTCAAAACCATTCGTTGCACATTCTTTTCCATTACCTTTTGCCCCTCCATTCTCATATCTACTAATCTCTAATGTTGACCACCTATGATCTAGAATGGGCATGATTTTGTTTGGTTTAGTTCATATCTATAAATAAACCAAATCACAAAGAATGAATTAGTTTTTTATCACCCAATGCAAACAAAATGGTTTAGATCTACAATTTTGAATCACAAAAAAGACTAGTTTGATTCACCGAATTGTTTTTTTTTTTAAATATGTGAAAATAAAAAAAAAAGTCAATTTTAAAAAGTGCTAATAAAATCCCAACTTATGGCCCGTTTAATTGGAGGAACATGATAGAGGGAGAATAGAAAAGTTATGTCTTGAGAATGATATTACCTGTAATAGACTAAGAATCATGTATTATCTTGTTTACTTCATCCAGAGTTCTATTACTGAAAATATATATTCCAGCGTTTACTTTAATTTACTAATTATAGTGTTAGACTGGGAATAAAATCAAAATTACTATTATACCCTTATTTGGATTAAAAAAAAAAAGTAAGCTATATAAATATTTCACACATATGCTATTTGTAACAAATATATTATATATAAATATGTGAACATATGATTTATATATGATATACATAATGCATACACATATACAAATATATATAGATGATGTGCTAGTCCATATGTTATACATACACATATACATAACAAATAACTTATAAAATGTAATATATATGTATATATAACTTATGCATAAAACTTATATATTTATCAATGCCCTGTTTTTTTTTTCTATTTATATAATATTTATAATCTAGATTATTAACTTATATTTTTTTCATATATATTAATAAATAACTTATATAAGAAACTTACATATCTTTCAATATCATATTTACTTGTTGTATATATTACATATAAAATACATAGCATCTATATTTAAAATCTCTAGATTATATATTTTTACTTTTTATATATATTTATAACTCATATATATGACCAATATATCATGTAACTTATATATATAACATATTACTTATAAGTTATAACACACATATATAAACTATTATTTATAACTTATACTTATGAAGTATAGTATATATACCTTTTAACTTATATAACATAAAACATATGTAACTCATAACTTATATATACATGTTGCAAGTTATAACTTATAAATATTTATAAATATAATCTAACTTATAATATACAACTTACATGTATAACTTATAACTTATATATAACCTATGTATTTTATCAATACACTATTCATTTGTCATATATATAACATATATAATACATAGTTAATATATTCATCATCTTTAGATTATTTATTTATATTTTTTAGACCGAGTAATGTATATAACTAACCACTTATATGTATAATTAATATATTTTATAACATGTATACAACTTATAACTCATAACTTATGTGTTAATGAAAATTATATATATAATATATTACTTATAACTTATCTACATGAAATATAGCTTAATGTATATAACTTTTATATGTTACATATATACAAGTTATGAATTATATAACTTATATTTATTATTCAACTTACAAAATATAGCCAATGTGTGTAAATTATGACTTATATATACAACTTATATATTTTATCAATACATTATTATTTTCCATTTATACAATATTCATAATCACTAGATTATGTACTTATATTTTTTAGATATTTATACATATGTATATAAATCATAAATTATAAATAAAAATGATGTATTATATAATTTATAAATTATATATAAACTTATACATATATAACCCTTATGTATAAGTTATAACTTATATATATATATTAATTACAGCTTATATATATATATATATATAACTTATATCTTATAAAACATAAAACATATAACTTATATACATAAAATATAATTTATTATAACTTATAACTTATAAATTATATATACAACTTACATATTTTATCAATATCCTACTTACTTGTTATATATATATATATATATATATATAACATATAATACATAACATTTATATTTAAAATCTCTAGATAATATATTTATATTTTTTTATAACTTATATCTATACAATTGATATACTATATAACTTATTTCTTATAGCTTGTATATATAAATTATTACTTATAACTTATACATATGAAATATAGCTTAATTATATGCATTTATAAAACTTGTAACTTATAAAACATAAAATATATATAACTTGTAACTTATATATACAAGTTATAACTTATATGTGTATATAATATATATATAATTTAACTTGCCATATAACTTAGATATATAACCTATGTATTTCACCAATACACTATTCACTTGTCATATATATAACATATATAGCTCATATATTCATAATCTCTATAGATTATGTATTTATATTTTTTTTAGAATGAGTTATATATATAACTCACCACTTATATATATAATATTTAAATTATATAACTTATGTTTATATAACTTATAACTTATATATTTATAGAAATCATGTACATAAAATATTACTTATAACTTATCTATATGAAATATACATATTTTACTTACAAATTATATATATAAGTTATTAATTATAAATTATACATACAATTTATATATTTTATCAATACACATTATTTTTTCATATACAATTCTATAATTCACATATGTAACATTTATAATCCACATATGTTACTTACAAGTTTTATATACAAGTCACAATTTATATGGTCGTTCTAGAATATAAATTATGTGTTATATATTTTATATATAATCTGCATTATAGATTTGTATATTATTTGCTAAATCTTAACAATAAAATAAATAAGGAATGACACAAAAATATTTAAAAAGGAGGTTTCTGTGTACTGTTATGGTATATTTGTCAATGACTAAATTTACTAGGGGTAAAATAGTAATATCCTTTGAGTTTTGATTCCCATTGGAGAGGAAATAGAAAGGTAATGAAAAAAAAAAACCATATGATAGTTGGTTTTTTTTTATTTCTTTACACAGGGAATAGAAAGATTACTGCTGATAAATATGTCCGGTTCATTTGTGCAACTAAACAAGGTAATAAAGTGATTCTTAGGAATGATTATTTTATTTCTCCTCTATTACCTCCAAGTAAACGGGCCATTAAAGTCATAAGATGGAATAGCAAAAAAGTATTCAACTATATATTGCGTTGGCTATTGTGTTTGTGTATGTGTGGTAAAAGATTAAGGTTAGATCAATATAAATATAAATACACACACATTATACATCAAAATCAACACTTCACAAAGTAAGATTTGAAAATGTATTTTTCTGTTTCTTTAACTTAGTTTGGAATACAAAATGAAAAATTTAAGTAGTAGAAAACATTTAAAAAAAAAGGATGAATTCTTTCCATCTAAATTTTTTTACGAATGAAGTTGTGTAAATTTATGTTTAATTATTATCTTTCTATATTGTAATAAAGAATTTTTAATAATGTAATTCCATTCTATTTTTATTAAGTAAAAAATAGTGATCTTTTTTTTTTTAAAAATAAACAATCCATTTAGTTTTTTTTTTTTTTAGTCTGTTTCTTTTCAACCCATAATATTAATCCTGAATTTTTACTTTACAATAATTTACATTTTTTTAATCATTATAATAAAAAAAAGGAGATCCAACTTGATACTTGTTACATGGAAGACCCAAAAAGATCTGACTAAGTTATAAAGGGATTACCAACAATAATTTAGATTAAAAAAAAAAACACGATTTTGATGTGTTTTAATTCCGTTTGGTGTAGTCCATCTTTTGTCTGCCACCACTGATGATGTCTGGGTCAGTATTGGCAGAGAATTATAATTTGTTTAGTGGTTTTAATGATGGATTTTTACTATTTTTTGCTTCAAAAAGGAAGAATAAATGGCATATGTAGAAGTGTGTTTGGATCAAGACAGACCCCACCAATTTATTAGTGGGGTGAGAACCAAGGCGAAGGCAAGCTAGAAGACTCGGTCCTAGATACATTATTTCACGAACTTTCAAAAGTTACTCTTTAAAGTTTTTTTAAAAAATATTTGAAAAATGCATATTATATTAATTTTATCTTTGTTTTTTTATATTATCAATCTTAATGTGAGTAAAAGGTAAATCAATACTTTATGTTGGAGAGGTAATTTATAGGAAAATGGTTCTGTACTAAAATTAATATATATTGATATATAGCACAGTTTTAACACAATGTGTTACCACTACCGACATTTTTCCCCGCCCTAGATTCATCTATCTTTTTCTTCCCCTTCGCACCCCCAAACATGATGGTTCTTTCTTTCGATTCGATAAAAGCATCTATTTCTAGGTCCTCAGCATAATTATGGGTGTTGTATAAAAATAAATAGAATCCATAAATACTTAGAAAGAAGTGAACAAACTCATCTAAGGAATGAAATAGATTGAGATCCAAGGAATATAAAATGGAATAGAATAAATAAAAGAATGAAAAATTCATTTTTATGTTTGGGCATACACCCATAAAATGGAATAGAATAAAATATCTATTTATAAAAGTTAACCCTAGTAATAAATATGAACAATAAATAAATGGTTGGATAAAAAAGTCATTTAAATAATTAGTATTAATAAGGAAAGAAAGAAATCGCGATCCCATCTAGTCAAAGCTAAAAGATAAAATTAAATTTTTTCTCGAAGCTAGAATCATCGATTCTCATTAATCATAATTTCTGCTTATAAAAATATTTTCAAATATAAAAATAAGAATAGAATTCAAAATCATGAGTTTAGTCCATATTCATATCCACGTACTAAACGTGGCGACAAATAAAGTAATTAGGTTGTTGGGGAGAAGAGGTAATATCTTGCAATGTTTCTTAGGGTTATATGAATGTTATCACTAGTTTGTCCCGCTGGCATCCTGAATTGTGACTGGGTATTCTTTTACCACGTAAGCAGCTGATCAAACCCAGCATGCAAAACTAGTTTTGTATTTCCATTTTCATGAAAAAAAGGTACCAATAAATATATACATCGTTAAATTTATGGTACATGCATGGGGAACATATGCTTAGCCTTTTCTGATTTTTCGTGATTATTTAAGTGACCAGTTTTTTGGAAGGACATGGAACATATTCGTTGTCGGTTGCAGTGTGAGGAGATCTTATCACCTTCAGAAGCTAATGAATGGGACAAAAAGGGCCATTTAATCAATCCTAACTTAAGATTCTGTCTACTCATCATAACGAAACGTGATTACTGATTTCAGAGCTTTCGTTTGCTAGGAACCTACCTAGACTACGCTTCATGTTTTAGCTCGTGAAAGGCTCATATATACTAGGGATTTGTTCGAGGATATCCCGGGGCTTTTTATGAAGTTAAAAAAAAAAAAAAAATTCGTGATTTATAAGAAAATTTATTATATATTTTATAAAAAATATATATCAAATGATGCATATTTTTTTATTTAATCATTTAATAAGTGCCATAAAAATACTTAAATACTTTTCATTTAGCTATTGTTCTAGATTAAGGTATTGTAGTTTTACAATTTATATTAACTGTTTAATAATGGTGAAAACCAGTGAAATAGAGTTATGAAAAGTAATCTGGGTTGAGATCCACGAAACCCTACAAAAGCAAATGTGCGTAAAGGGAAAAGGAAAGTAACTATGAATTGATAAGGAAAAGTAAAGTAACTATACAAGTCATGTTCCTATTTTTATGTGAATACAAAACAGACTAAAGAAAAGAAAGTAAATACAAAACATGTGACAATGCACGTGGAAACAGAAACAAAGAAATTAGTATATGTTCACATCCCCCCTCAAAGTAGAGTCTCTCTAAGATCCAGCTTGAACAAGATATTTCTCAACTGTGCTTTTGGTAAAGGCTTTGATAACACATCTGTAAGTTGGTGCTTGGAGAAACATGAGCTATATGAAGAAAACCAAACTGATGTGATAACGAACAAATTCAATGTGTTTGGTATGCCTATGTATAAAAGGATTGGCAGCTATAAGTTGAGCTGAACAATTATCACAATATAAAATCATAGGCAAATCAACCACAACACCTAAATCACGGAGAATATAGGATATCCAAAGAATTTCCTTAGTTGAGACAGCCATGCTTCTATATTCGGCCTCAGCAATGGATGTAGAAACTGTCGTTTATTTATTGGTTTTCCATGAACTCAAGCCATCACCAAGAAATACACAAAATCCATTCAAAGACTTTCGATCAAGGGAACAGGATCCCCAGTCAGCATCACTATAGCCTAATAACTTCAAAGAACTTGCAAAGAGTAAAATAGACAAAGTGAAGAGGACCCTTTAAGATAAATAAAGAACTTCAAAGAGAATGTCCAATTGCGCAGAATGTGGACACGAAAGAAATTGTGACAAAACATGGGCTACAAAACTAATTTCTGGATGTGTAAGTGTTAGGTAAAGCAACTTATCCACCATTCGTCTATAAAATAACGGCGAAGTAAGGGCTCACCATCTGTCTTATCGAGATGCAACTGAAGTAATGAGCACGACTGAGGCCTTGCACCAGAAAGCCCTCATCAATCAAAATATCGAGGACAAACTTCCTTTGAGAAATCATAAGTCCAGCATCCGTTCTACATAATTCTAAGCCTAAGAAGAATCTCGTGCTCTAAGATCTTTAATGGTGAAAGCACCATCCAAACTAGACATTAATCTGCAATAAGTTGCTCATAAGTTCTTATCAATAAAGGTCATCAACATATAAAAGAACCACAAGAAAATCAAAAGCTATGCGCATGGTAAAAAGTGAATAATCACTTTTGGATTGTCAAAAACCTTGAGAAATAAGAAACTTAGAAATTTCTTAGTTCCATTGGCATGAAGCTTGCTTCAAACCATAAAGTGAGCTTTTAAGCTTGCCTACTTAATGAACACCAGCTTTAGAATAACCCTCAGGTGAAGGCATATAAATGTCTTCATCAATAAAACCATGTAAAATGCATGATTTACATCTACTTGATGAATAGGCCAACCAAAGGCAATAGCCACAACAATAACTATTCGAACAGCTCCTAATTTTGCAATAAATGAAAAAGCCTCATGAAAATGATTACCCTTAATTTGATTATATCCCTTTGCTATCAATCTAGCCTTGTATCTCTCAACACTACCATCAGGCTTAAATTTCATCTTATGGACCCATTTAAACCCAATTGGTCTCTTAGCTTTATGAAGATCAATAAGCACCCATGTATTATTATTTTCTAAAGCATCAAGCTCACTTTGCATGGCCATTCTCCATTCCTCATACTTAGAGGCTTCAAAATAAGAATTTAGCTCTTGGACCATCAACACATTAGCAAAAGAGACCACAAAATTAGAAGGAAAATTGGTAAAAGAGTACGAGGTGAAGAAAGAATAAGGGTGTGTATTAGTGAATACAACTGATGGCTCGGCTGAGATATGTGAAGATGAACTACTAATGATATGATACACATAGTCATTAAGCCAAATAAAATTCTTTGCTCTAATTGACCTTATCAAAGTTTGAACATCACTATTTTTGAGATCAGAAATAACAATTGGAGCAAAATATGAGCTTGAATAAGGAATAACAACAGTAGGAACAAATTTGAATCTTCTCCAAAAGTAAAACTAATGATTATCTAGTTTTATTTTATCACTCACAAAACCATCAATTAGTTCAAAAAGGAAAAATATTTTACATTTGCATAGGCTTCATTTAACCCATTAAAACTATATTAGGCGATTTTGTGACTCATACTTAAGTAATCGAGATTTCAACTCACAACTGCAACATTCAGTCTTCCACAATTACAACTAGTATAGCATTCAAAGCATTAAGTTCATCTCAACATCTTTTTAAACGATCGTAATATAAACTAACATTGATTTCCTTGATGCATATTACTGATCTCATGTTGTAATTGAAAGATTAAAGGACCACAAGATTGTCCATATTGTTCACAAAGCCCTTTCAAAGTTGAAGCTAAAATAAAGTATAAAAAAGTTTGTGCCAAATCATTTTTCATAGAGTTGAGAAGCCAACATCTAACCATATAGTCACACCTATCCCACCTAATAAAATCATTGAATTTTCATGAAGCTTAGTATGCTTCCATCGACAAACCCTAACTTCAATTTAGCACCAAGACTTAGCCGAATCGTTCGACTCCAAGTCTAAAAATTTATCCATTAAACTTGATACTACCTATTTCCATTCTAGGATTATCCAATCTAGAAAGATATAAGGGATCATTTATATTTGTTCTACAGTAGCTATCCTCAAATCATGAGCATTCGATTCCAAATCTCTCTCTATTCTAAACGAAAAGGTTTATGTATATACATAATTTGGTCATCAATGATATTCAGTCTGAATGAGTCCTCTTAGGATTTCTACATGAGATTGCTTGAGTATAGGCTCATGAAATGCCCTACAAATGCATGAGCTTCTCTGACAGATTGGCTAATAGTTTGTGTTATAAGTCCATTAATATGTTAAATCTCCTTAAGTCACCCATTGTTCATAAAGCTAACTTTATGCCCCATCACTTAACCTAATATTAATTACTAGGTTTGATACTTCTCCATATTTTCTTTCATTTCTTAAATGTATTTCAAAGAACTAACCTATGTGAACAAGATGTAACTCTCCCAACCAAATACACTTTTTTAAAGTATGCTTGGATATATTTAAATATATTCTCACTTTGTTAGTATGAAAATTATATTATGAAATATTTAGATAATTTTTGTAAGGGGTCAATTTGTTAGAGGATAATTTGTTCGATGAGTCGTAAGAAATTTCAATTCTTTCATTGTTTCTTGAAAATCTTTTATAAAGATAATCTTGCTAAAGCTTTTTTTAAAATGCATTTTGGTTTTATAATATAATATTTGAAAGTACAATACTTTTTAAAATATGCTTGGATATATTTAAGTATATTATCACTTTATTTATAGTTAATGAAAATTGCATTTATGAAATATTTAAATAATTTTTGTGAAGGGATCACTTTGTTTGAGAATGTAATTTGTTTGATGAGTTGTAAGAAATTTAAATTATTTGATATACTGTTTCTTGAAAATATTTTATAAAGATAATCTTGCTAAAGTTTTTTTAAAATGTATTTTGTTTATGTAATTTAATATTTGAATGTACAAAAAACTAAATTAATTGTAGCACAGCTCAGTCTTGGAATAGGTGATAGTTTTAAATCTTAGTAGGTAACAGTGTGACTGAATAAAGTTAAACAATTAACCCTTAAATATTTTAGAAATCATATCAATACTTCAAATTATAAAATTGTGCAATACCCACCGAACCTTACAATTTTAATATATGTAGATGATTACATGATAGGAAATATGATTTAGGCTTAGGTCAATGTCTTGATTTACGCCTCAACTTTACACGTTTTTGTAATTATACAACTGAAGTTTTAAAATATCAATTTGTATACCTAATTAGATGTTTAGTTATTGTTGCTTATATCTTATTTCTTTTTATTAATTGTTGTTATCTTTACCATTATGGTAGCTAATCATAATGCTATACTATAATGTTTTTATTTTGTATTATATACCGACATCAAGTCATATTATCATATAATACAAAATTTCATATCATCAATACCAAGCAAAAAGAGGCAAAGTATAAATGGTAGCAACTAAACATCTAATCAAGTGTACAAATTGACAATTTAAAGCATCAGGTGTATAATTGCCAAAAAATAGTTATTATTGGAAATGGTATTTGGGATTTTAGTACTTGTGGATTTCGATAGTAGGCATAATCTTATGCTACCCAAAATTGCTCAGTATTTAGGATTGATTGTTACACCATCTCCTAAATTTCAGGCTCTTATTGGAAATGGTCAACATACGTTGTGTGAAGAATAATGCAAGGATGTGGAGATTAAAATTCGGGGATTTCACTTTAAGGAAATTGTTTATGTTTTGCATATCTAAGGAGCAGATGTAGTCCTGGTGTTCAGTGGTTACAAGAATTGGGGACAGTCACTTTCGATTATTCAGAGTTAGTGCTCTCATTTATTCAAACGGTCAATCAATCACCTTGTTAGGCAAAAAAGGCATTAAGGAGAGACATATTTCACATTGTTAATTAGCTGAGAAGATTATTTTGTTTTAATTTAATGGCTTTTTGTTATCATTTGATAGCTTAGGTTGGTGAGTCATCTATGGATATCACCAGCAATGCTTCTATAGAAGAAGTGTTGGGCAAATTTCCTTACGTATTTGAACTACTTCATTTTATTCAGCACATGATCTAGTTAAAGGAAGGAATTCAACCATCAATGTAAAACCCTATCGATATCCTTGTTTCCAAAAGGGAGATATTGAAAAGAAGGTGAAGGAGATGTTGGAACAAGTGGTGATTCAAGATAACAATAGCCCATTTTCATACCTAGTTTTGTTGGTAAAGAAGAAAGATGGGTCATGAAGGTTATATGTTGATTATAGAGCCTTCAATCAAGCTACAATCAAGGATGAGTTTCTAATTCTCACTATAGATGAACTATTAGATAAATTACATGGATCTTAGATTGTTTTCTAAGCTTGATCTACATGCTGGATACCGTCAAATTAGAATGGATCCAAAGATGTGGAAAAACAATGTTTAGAATGCATAAGGGTCACTGTGAGTTCCCAGTGATGCATTTCGGACTATGTAATGTGCCTATAAATTTTCAAGCCATAATGAACAAGATATTCAAACTGTACTTGAGAAAATTCATCATTGTATTTTTTGATGATATTCTCATTTATATTACGTTTTAGAGGAACATGTTGCACACTTGACTTTGGTATTGCAAATAATAGCAGACAATACCATGTTTCTTATCAAGAGCAAGTCTGTTATTGGCCAAAATACTATTGAATATCTTGGCCACATTGTCTCAATAGAGAGGGTAAGATCGAAACCTACTAAAATAGATGTTGTAAAGAATTGACCTATTCCTTCTATTGTGAAACAACTAAGAGCTTTATTAGGCTTATCTGGGTACTATAGGAGATTTATCAAAGCTTATGCAAGCATTGCAAGTCCATTAACAAATCTTTTAAAGAAAGGCCAATTTCAGTAGAATGAGGACATAAAGAAAGTGCTTCATAAGTTAAAGGAATGTTTGATTTTAGCACCGGTTTTACAACTTCCAAATTTCCAGAGTCAATTTATAGTTGAGATTGTTGCTTCTAGCACTAAAATTGGTGTTGTGTTGCTCTAAGATAATAAGTTCTTAGCGTATTTTAGTAAGAAAGTGTCAAATCATTTGTTGAAACAATCTACCTATGTTAGAGAATTATTTGCAGTGGTGGAAAAATGGAGGCAATACCTGCTTAAAGCTCATTTCATTATATAGACTGACCATCAGAGTTTAGAAGAACTACTAACATAAGTAACTCAAACTCCTAAACAACACAAATACTTAGCGAAGTTAATGGGATTTTCATATACTATTGTATATAAATCAGGATAAGAGAATGTGGTTGTTGATGCCTTGTTAAGACAGTTTGAGGATAGTTATTCTCATTTAGCTTTTTCTATGTCACAATGTAAGTACTCGAATTCACCACATATTTAAAAACAGGCGAATCTAGTCCCCAGCCATATGTAACCTGTAATATTACATCTAAAGTTGTCTATGAAGAAAGAGTTTGTATAAAACCTATTATAAGAACCATTTGAAAATATCTCATTAAAAGAAAATTTATACAAATAATTGGGTGTTACAAAACATTGGCTTGAAGCAAGCCTATAACAAAATTACATACAAGCTTGATAAACTTTAATAGATAACTTTGTCTATATAACATTTTCCCTATTCTATTACAAAAGCTTTCCTTCAAAAGATTGCAGTTCCAAATCTTCTCACTAGTCCAAGAAGTCCTCAAAATCAGTTCTATAACCTAGGTAAGCATAGAACCCATCCTCTTGATCACCAGAAATAGAAAATCATCGGCTAAAGGCCCAATACACAAGTAACATGAGCAAATACAAAGTGATAAGCACACTTAAAATATATACAATGTAACAACCATTAGGTTATTAATTATTAATTAAGTTTGTCAAGCAACATAGGAGTATTCAAACTCTAGAGCAAGCCATTGGGAAGCTAGGGATCCTAAGTAATAGCAGACGCTCAGAGGGTTGATATAGGCAGCCCGAATACCTATATCTCCTATATGATATAACCGAAAAAGAATAGTAGCTTCATTAGGATTCACAGTCGTTTCTCATATTTACTTAACTTAATCCACAATATCACTTAGTTTAACCAATTCTATAAACGTGAACTAAATCATATTATTTCCTCTTAAGAATAAGTAAATGTTATGTCGATACCATTCTCTCTATCGAATACTCGCTAAGCCACTTATAAATGTCATTGCATCATGATAGAGGTAGCCTAAGTGCCTAAACTACCATGTTAACCTCATTAGCAGGGTTGCCGCTCCCCGAGCCGAATTCGATAACACAATCATAAACAATTGAAATAACTCTTTAAGCCTTCTTTAATTAAGATCAATTTAAGATATGTTTATCCTAGGCAAATAAGATCCATGTTACTGCGTACCCGAGATATTTGGTGTCTTTGGTGAAAACTGGCAAGCAAATCTAACGAATATGGTGTATCTGTTAAAGAAATTAATTGATAAATTTCATATCAATTCACAATCGTAACTAACACATTTATCATTCATACAATACAAAAATTGAATAAAACATATATTAAATTATAAATCAATATTTATCCACACATAAACATATTACATTCCTTTATTTTAAATTTTAAAAATTTAATTAAATTATCATTTTATTATATAATATATATATATTATAAGGTACACGGTCGTGTACACCTCCCGTGTTTTCTTTACTCGAAAGTCATGGTGAAAACAAACTTCGTGCTTTAGGTTTGTGAAAATTGTTCAAGAGAAGCATGGCTGAATGGGTTACACCATGTTTCTCCCGTGTTTCTTTGTTTTACAAAACATGATGGCATATAGAAAATAGCATGGTTGATACATGGGAACGTATTCTTGCTGTATTTTGTTTTATTCAAATAGGTTTTTCTAACAGTGGGAAGCACGGCATGGTATATGAAGCCCTGTTTCTCTCGTGCTACTGCTTGTGTTCTACCTGTGCTTTTCTGTGAAACTTGATTTTTCAAAAATAGTGGATTGTACGAGTTAAACACTACCCCATATTTCCCATGTGTTTCCTATTTAAAAACAGAGCATGAAACTTCCAAGACTTAACACTCCATTTCCACGTTTACAAGCTCAAATACACTCAAGCACATACTAATCTACTACAAACATACTCAAACTCCATACTCCCATCCTTAAACAACCTTTACAACTTTATTTAAACACACCACAACCAATCCCAACTCACTGATCAACTCAAAACAACTTCAAAGCTTACAATAACTTATCTACCACAACTTTAAAGATTAATTACTTTCTCAATTAACTCAACATGCCAATATTACATGTAACTCATTAAGAAACTAGGTTGATAGAAATTTATGAAAGAAATTGATAATGAATCATCACAAGAAGGCATATTAACTTACCTAAACTTTCTTTTTAACTTAGAGGTGAATTCTTGTGAGAGTTATTAGCAAATTAAGAAGGAAAATTTGTCAATAAGATGAGATAATGAGGGCAGTTAAAATTGTCGATTTTTTTTTCTTTTTGGTCTGTCTTTAGGGTATGTTTTGGCTTATGTTTTGTAACATTTTTGGTTTGATATTATCCTTATGTGTTTGACCTTGGGGCAACTTCTCTTGGAGAGGAAAGGGCTTGGGCTTAGGCTTAGGCTTGGGCTAAAATTTCCTTGGGTTAGGTTTAACTTTGTAAAGAAACTTGGGCTTGGGTTGGGACTTAACAAAATATCTGCAATGGATTTACACAAAACAAATAATACCAACACAATACAAGCACATATGTTAATTTACACTTACACATTCACACTAATCATGCACTTCATATTTATATATAAATGAGTTAATTAAGCATGAATGTTAGGCTATTTCACAAAGTTTTCATTTGTTGATCAATTAAAAGAGGAGTATCGATCTTTAGTAGCTTTTGAGGAAGTGATTGATAAGATGAATAAAGGGTCGGATAATGTTCTTAGATTATAGTGAAACATGGTTTATTGAACCATGATCAACGTTTGTTTATGGTACCTCAATCAAAAATAATATCTTTATTGTTAACTGAGTTTCATTTCACTCCTATAGCTGGTCATTTAGGTGTCTTGAATCCTTAAAAACGCCTATCCTTTTAGTTTTATTACGAAAACATGAAACATGATGTCAAGTTGTTTATGAAGGGTTGTATACTGTGCAAAAATTGAAGTATAGTATTGAAAGTCTAGCGAGTATGCTAGCACCTCTTCTTATACCATATCAAATTTGAGAAAATATTTCATGATTTTTGTAACTTATTTGCCAAAATCTAATGGATTACAGTTATATTAGTGGTGGTTGACGAACTTTCAAAGTATTGTCATTATGGATCTTTGCCAACTGATTTTAATGCTACGCAAGTAGCTCAATTTTTGTTCAAATGGTGATCAGTTTGCATGGATTTCTAAAATCTATTGTTTTGGATGGGATTCGACTTTTGTGACCAAGTTTGGAGGAGCTATTTCAGTTACGTGGTACTGAGTTGTATGAGTAGTGCATACCATCCTTAAAGCCATAGTCAAACTAAGGTATTAAACAGGGTGCTACAATAATACTTGAGGAGTCTTGTAATGGAAAAGCTAGTTGATTAGGTTAAATTTTTGGCATGGGCGAAGTACTCTTACAACACTTCATATCATCAGAGCTGGTAACACTCCGTTTTAGATTATGTAGGGGTAGCAACCTTTAACCTGCCATGTATTTTTTAGGAACTTCCAAGTTGGAAGTGGTACTAGAATATTATTTTGCAAAATGAGTTGTTGAGGATTTTGAAAGCTCATTTGTAGGTGGCTTGGGATGGGATGAGAGACAAACTGATAAACACATATCAAAAGTTACAATTACAAGAGGGAGACATGGTGTTTGTTAAGATTAAGCCTTACAAATAGACAACATTAGAGGAATTTCATAGAGCTTTCTAAGAGATTCTAGGGCCTTTTAGAGTTCTTAGAAAAATAGGCCAAGTGGCTTATGAGATTAAGTTACCTTCTAGTTCTAAAATTCACAATGTTTTTCATGTTTCATAACTTAAATTAACTCAAGGGAATGTTATTCCATCATTGAATTCCCTCCACACCTGCATGCCACTATAATCCGATTTTAGTGCCATTTGATGTTGTTGACACTAGAATTAATATGAGAAAAGGGAGGAAAGTTTCACAAGTGTTGGTATAGCGGAAAGGAATTAACTCTTGAAGATGCATCTTGGGAAGATTTGTCTGAGTTTAGATAGCTTTATCCTCAATTCAACCTTGAGGACAAAGTTGTTTGTCATGGGAGGGAGAAAGATATTATGACCTAGATTCAATGAAGTGGTTCAAGAAAGAGGAGTGCAACAAGATGGACTAAGAACTATTTTGTAAAAATATAATAGACTTTAGTTTACATAGTAGTAACTATTCAATTTTATCCAAACTAAATGTAGCAGATACATCAATAATAATATAGATCTATCACAGATCTAGCTGATACATATACTACTAATAGTAAAAAGAAAGTAATAAGAGGGGATATGGAATTACATCCCTAAAAAGTGGGTTCAAGAGTTTGACTAGCTTAAAGTAGTCATTGGCATTCTTTATCTACAAATTCTAGAAAACACATGCGCAAACACAAGTTACTTAGTTGGAGAGAAAGCATATTGAATCAAGAAACAAGAAACTAAGGTTTAAGACTTAGCTTGCGCGAAGCTGCGGATAGAGGAAGGTTGAGGATAAAGTGATCTTAATTTTACTATCGTTCCTTAGTTGGAAGTGGACCAAGATTGTATTTGGGTCTTATCATTGTGTTTCAAAGTCTATGCACATTACTCAATCCACTTGATAAGTTTATTTTTCCATTAAGATTGAAACAAAATTATCAATTAAAAAATCTAGAATAAATCAAAACATATTTCAATCTACAAGAAAAACATTATAAAGGAAAAAAAATCTTCATAAAATCAAAATATGCAAAAATAGATTATTTCTCTACATGCAATAATTCAATTATTTGACTTGTCATGTTTAAAATTGAATTTAAGTCAGTTTTAAGTATTCAAATGGCCAAATTAGGGGATAGAGTGAGAAACATAAGGGTTTGTAACGAGTTAATATGATGGAATTAATAGAAATTTACGTGGCTATTAAATCATAAGATGATTTTAGGGTGAGATGTACTAATTCTAGATCATAAATGACTAATAAAAAGAGACGGAGGTAGAAAAAAATTTTGAGATACGAGTAGAAAAATGTTGGTTGCAAGGTTAGTAATTTGTGTCAAAGGTTGTGTTTAAATGCATTCATATTTGAAAAACTTAACCAATAGACAATTCATGCTTTAATCATCTTTCAAAATCTATACACATTACTCAACCTGATTGATAAATATACTTTTCCATTAAGGTTGAAACAAAATTATCAATTAAAAAATCTAGAACAAATCAAAACATATTTCAATTCTATAAGAAAAAAAATTATAAATGATAAAAAATCTTCATAAAATCAAAGTATAGAAATAAATAATAAACCCCCAAACATAACAAGTTACGATGCGATGAAACTATTAACCAAAATAATTTCTAAGAAAACATGACATTGTAAATCATCTATAATTATCCTTTTTCTTTTATGTATTTTTACATATCAAATCCTAATAGCTGTATTAGCATGTAAATCAATAATTCTGATTGCACTTTACGTAAAGTGTATTTACATATCATATCTTTAAATATTTGGAGCACACAACTAGTGAAGGAAGAATTCAATACCGACCGTTTGTTCAATCTCAAATTAGGGTTATAGTAGAAAGAAGATATACATTATTAAATGTGTTGTGAATTGCTATGCTTTGTTAGGTCACTAAAGTAGCACACATCATATCAACATTTCTTTGACACTTAAAGTGCCACATTTGAGACAACAAGTAGTAACCTTTATTTGCACAAATTTCAATAATGTTCATTCATATTTATACTACTAAAAATTTTTGTCTTTTATTTGAATTTAGACTAAAACATTTCTACCCTATCATGTGATCTACCCATTTTGTGAATGTATAATAAAATTAGATCTCTAAAAAATAAATGGACATTTTAATATGGATTTTAGAGACATCAAAATTCTAAAAGCACCCAACTATTAGTTAGATAAGATTTCTCTCTTTCTAGCACAACGAGGTAATTAGAGTTTTATCATAGACCATTGAATCACATGAAAGTCATCTTTAATTACCTATTGATTCTAAGAATACATAGGTAAATACATCTAAATTCGAAAAAAAAAAACTATAAGAAATTCGAGAATTTGGTAAGAAATTGAGCAAAGTCGGCTTAGAAAAAATGATATGTTTAAATAACTAAGTGTTTCTTTGCTTAAGGGCAAACAACTATAAGCAAAACTCAAAAGCTACCAAAAACGAAAACATAAAAACGGTAAAAAATAAAATAAAAAAAGTTATAAAACTTAAGAGCATAAAATACATGAAAGGACAAATAAAATGCCATAGACAATTAAGAACAGAGGTGTCTACAAGAAGTTATAACAAAACTAAAACCTATCAAAAATATAAAAATTGTTTGTTTGAAAGCCTAAACAAAGAAATTTGCCCTAAAAGTGACGTAGCTCATTGCTAAAGGTTATGATTTCTTACTGTTGCTCGTTTCCATTGAGATAGAGGCATAAAATCAAGAAATCGTGACTGACGCATCTTTATCCGATTTAGTCAAATACTTGTTCACCACTATCTCAACCTCATCAATTTAAGTTAAACGTATATAGCCTTGAAATGCAAACTTCCTATTATCATTTCTTTTAAGATAGAGACTAAAATCAAGAAACCGTGATTGACCCATCTCTATCTGATCTAGTCAAATACTTGTTCGCCACTATTTCACCTCATCAATTTTGGAGTTAGAATGTATATATAGCCTTGGAATGCAAAAGAGTTGTTAAAAAAACTTTAAAATCTTAAACAATTTAGTGCGTCTATAAATGGAAATAGGTACTGAACTTGAACATTGAGCATTTTGTAAATGGGTTTAACTTGTTAACTAATCATGTTAGGCGTCATCTCAAGCTTATTTATAATTATTTGTTTCAAACTGCTTTGGCATGATACTAATGTAAAGTTGCAAGACCCAACTAATGGTGAAGCTAATGCTAGTGTAATGTCTTTAGCCCAAAGGTAGTCAATGGTCAAACCAATAAGTGACTACTGGTTGATTACAATCTTCCGCCTAAAACTTCTCAATTAATATTAACTTGGTATTCACTAATATGGTGTTATGAATTAATACAAATTTTTTCCATAATTTATATAAGACTCTAATATTAGGTATCGTAATAATCCCAATCCCCCACCCCACACAAATACACACTCCTCCCCAAGATTCAATCTCTACTAATAAGCTATCTTAAAAGCTTATCAGGAGTGACGCCCTGACGATATCATTTGATCTTTTTCTTTAACTTTGGATAAAACAAGCTGACAACTTCTATCTTGGTTCATTTCCAAATTACCTGTTTATTGGTAATGAGTCCACTTTGTAACATTTGTAATGCCTTAACTCAAAAGTAGTCTATTGTCAAGTACACAGGTGGCTAATTGGTCTTTCCACCTCTATTTCAAAACTCATAAGTATGGTGTTCATTACCATGGTCATACAAATCAATATTAATTCTCTTATATAATCCATGTGATATTTTGCTTGCATAGGAAGTCACATCAAGTCTCCAATTAGATTGTGCTTATTACCTCCATAGCCTACCCTGTATTTGTTAATTTCATTATTTCTTGATATATATACATATATATATATATATATCAATTTATTTCTGCCGCATAAAAACTTGCATATGGAAATAAAAGGAGACCAAAAATACTTGTGGAGGGAAAGTATATAATTTTGATATCTGTGAGCATTTATGAACGTAAAGTCTTTATAGGTTATAAACTAATTCACTCTAAATAATTTTTAGACATGTTTGAGGAAGATGGCATGGAAATTAGAATCAAAAGAAAAAAATTGAATTACTTTTATTTATTTGTTTATTTAAATTCTTGACCTGGTTAGCCATTTTAATCTTCGTTGGTGGCTTGACTATTTCATGACTTATTTTTAGGGACAAAAGCACGTTCTTTAGAAGACATGATGTGAACATAATTATTGCATTAGCTCATTTCTTTTGTGATTGTTGTGGTTTCGACTTGTGTTTTCCAATTGAAGAGGAGATCTTGATAATTTAGTGGATTTCTAATGAGAATGGTTGAAAATGAAGATAAACGCATGAGGTGGAACGGCCTTTATGAATCTAATCAGTCGCGTTCATAACACAATCTGTGCATGTCGACATTTTCTGTGTTTTTTCATTCTTTTACCTTTTTGTTTTAATATTTAAATAAAATTAATCAAATTGTTATATATATCTGATTAATTCTTGAATGAGCAAATGGAATGATCTCTACAACAAATTTGAAATACCACTCCTCCAGAAAATTACAATCCCCAAGGTCACCTAGATTTCCTGTAGCCATCAATAGGGCTACACTAGAGTGGTGGGGCTTAGGTGCCATATGGAAATTTACGAAGTGTTTATTGTGTTTTTGATATTTTTTACATAAATATTATAGAATTATCAATTAATACTATAACAATGTTACTTAGATGTATTTTATATGTCTTTCTTTTCTTGTATTTATATTCTACTTGCAACTATATCTTATCCGTATAATTTATATTTAAGTAATTAATATTGTGTTTGGATACGTGAAATTCTATGGAAAAGTAAGGAATGAAGGCAACGGAATAGGAAAGAAACCAAGTGTTTGGAAGTTTCTCCCCCAAATCGAAGAGAGAGCAGTGGAAAGCAGTTACAGTAGTGTGGAACTTACATAAATATCCTTAAAAATAGAGGGAAAAGAAAAAGTTGACAAAGTTAACATTAAATATAAGGATAATTTTGTCAATCACTAAATATATTTTTCTTTTTTTCTTTATTTCCTTTATAAATTACCAAACGCAAAATAAAGTTCCACATATTTCCATCTCCACCTATTTCCATTTTCACTCGTTTCTTTCCGCTTGTTTTTGTTACTTTCCACCGTTTATAAAATTGCCAAACATAGCATAAATCTCTATCTTATTTTTATATATTTTTAACAGACATTCGATACTAAATAGACATCGACCAGATGTGTTGGTTGTGTTTTTTATATTTTTCACAACAATATTATAAAATTATGTAATATGTATAGTCCGTGTAGACTGGTTACCCTGAAAAAATATTAATAACAAATAGGAAAATGATATTTATTTTGATAGAAAAAAAGATAATCATTTTTTATTTGTAATTAATATTTTTATTGCTTATTAACCAGCACCGTGGGAGTATGGATCCTATCTACTATATGTTTTTTTCCACATCATCTTTACTAAAAGTCAAAAATGAAATCACAAAACAAATAGACTCTTAATTGCATTTAAGCTGCTTGTTGAATAAGATCCTGCGAGCAATATTAACATAAATACCTTTCTTAGGTGAAAATTCTAAACATAGGCCCAAGAATTCCCAACATGATAGTCATATGAAAGTTATACGAATATAAATACGGTACCATTAGAAATACAATTATAAAAGATAATACGCAACACAACAAGTACCATAACTATATGAATAAACACGATTCCAATAAAAAGTAAAAATTTATGTATATTATATATTGAGATAGCCAATTTAGGTACACTGGTTTAGTATTATTCTAGCATCATTTTCAAACCAAACCGATACTGAACCGATATTAATATAATATTGATGAAAAACTAAAAATTTTACTTATAAATTGACCAAATCAAATCAATACTGAACCGACACAGATATAATACAAATAAATTATAGATGTTAATCGGATATAGATCCGATGCTAACAAAAAAATAGACATAATAATATGATTGGAACCGAACTTATTAATATGTCCTATCTAGAATTACTTGCGTCATACTAGCTTAGGACCAATTCTTCAAATCCGATCAATATTTCAAAAGATTTATATCTATCTATCGGCAGCTTTGCTTAATATTCGGCGGATCCCATAACCGATATTGTTGAAAATTTTAAATTTAACCCATTGAGTCGTTAAAAAAACATTTCCAAGAATCATTTTTCAATTGACTAAACATCTTATGCTTCTACGAGAAAAACACATAATTAAAGTGCGACAATGAGGAAGATGCTCTGAAGAAGACCATACCAATTACAACAGCAAAGTGAAGACAGGTATAAATGGGTTGGACCCACTTGGCACTTGGGTCAGTTTGACTAAATATTGAAATCTGTAATTGTAAACCCAACTTGGTCCTTTTTAACCTCTCCGCATATGGAAAATATTGCACTCTCCATAGCCGGCAGAGGAACAGACTTGAATGGGGAATGTATTTCAACTCTCCAGAAGGTGTGTTTGCAAAATAAATGTCATGTTTGTGAAACGTAAGGAAAGTAGAATAAATACCATAACGTGAACACCATACGCTGCACCAGGAATTTATAACTTGGTTGGCACAGATGTCTCCATTCGGGATGGTGTAGATTTGAATCATTTTTTCCTATGGTAATCATCGAAAAACAAAAATGTATTTACTTGATATAAACTAATAATCATATTCTTTTTTTTTTTTTCAATTTGATTGCTCTTATAAGATTTTCTTACTGTTTTTTTCCCTTCTTTTCCTTGTATATCTCAATACATCAATATTTTGTATAATTATTCTCTTTTTTATCAATCATAAGAGGGTTCCATCAATCACTTTTGATGAATAGAATAAACTATAAATACAAGCCGTTGTATTTACTAATATGTGTTTATCCTTTATTTTTGAAAATTTGCATTTAGACCCCCAAAAATTTTGTGAAAAAAGTACATTTTTATTCCTTTGGCCATGGTATCCTTAATTTTATATATTTTGAAGGTTTTTTTAATTATATTATCCTGTAATAAAATAAGACCTAAGTGCACTTCATTAAAAAAAATTATATATATAAATGCACAATTTAAAAGTAATGAGTCAAACGCATAAATAATAATAATAATAATAACAATAACAGCAGTGTTTAAATCATCTGAGGTCATGATTTCATGTGATTGCAATAGAAAAAAAATAGTACAAGGCCATGTACTTCTATTATATTTGTCCTGAAGCGAAATCGACAGATTTCTAACTGGTTGTGAATTCATAAAGTGTATGCAATATTAGTTGTCGTTCACATTTTCAACCTAGATCTACACAGAAAAAATACAATAGATGTTTTCTCGTTTATGTGTCGTTACTCGTTATCATTTACATAAAAAGAAAATCTTTCATTTACTCAAATATATACATATATATTCTCTAATATAACTGTTAGAAGTGAATTTGCATGTAATGGATTTGTTTGTTTCATCATAGTCTACTTATTTTGATATTATATTTTCATCGTTTTCAAATAGATGTTTGTCAAGAAATAAATACCGATAAAAACTGATAATTTTTCTTTTAAACAAACCAAGCTAATACAATATAGATATTATATAGATATGATGTAGATACGTTATAGATATAGATCATATATAGATATAAATCAAACACAAATATGATATTGATAAAAATTGAATAATTCAAATAGACTAATAGATTGAATGATGTAGAGATAATTCTAATTAAGAATAAAAATGATTTTCATAATCCTTTATGTCCTTTTTTAATTAAATTTGAAACCATTTAATAACTTTAGTTTAGTCTTGAGTCTTTTTAGTCTGTGCTTTATTTTGCTATCTGCTAATGTCGCGAATTATATAGGTAATTTAATTAGTACTTCTAAAAATTTTAGAGCTTACTCTTGAAATGACCTCATTTAATTTATTTTAAGATATAAAATTCCATGAAATACCATTGCTCATTGTTATTTTGGATTGTTAGATTTTTATTTGTATCATATCCATATTGATAATTTACTAGTATTAGATCAATATCGATTTGGTTTAATTAGTTTTTTAGTAAAATTATCAATTTTTTATTGGTATCATTTATATCAATTTAGTATTAGCATGTACGATTTAAAAACGAAACCAAAATAACTATCCAAACAGAAGATGCAGAATAAAAAGTTATTCATATAAGGAAATTTCTTAGAAGCCTTGTAATTAATGGGAAAAAGAACTCAACTTTCGAAATCTTTGAAGATATGGGACCATTTTTTTAGGCGCACTAAATTCTCGCCCAACTCTGTATTTAAAGAATCGAGAAAGTAATCGATTGGATTCTATAGAATCATATTCTATCTATTATAGAAAGGAAAATCTATCCAATAAATGGAGAAATTATATGACTATAATTTCCTCAAACAAAAATTATATAAATACTAATTATATAAAATTAATTATCAAAATATCTTCACAAAATCATGTCTCTAACGTATTAACACAAATCGTATTTTATACATGCAATTCATTTTAAACAATAGGGAACCGTTATGACTTTTGACCAAATTGTATCTTGTAAATGCACTTATTTTATTTTGCACATAATTCAATTTGAAAACCCAAACCAAAACAACTATTTAAACAAGTAGGATTGGGAAAAAAACTGACCAAAACGCAAATTGAACAAAATTTTTGGGTTTTTTTTTAATGGTTCGGTTTATGCTTTAGTTCGGTAATAGAAATTCGGTTTGTGGTTCGGAGTCATGAACCAAACCGAACTGTTTCACTTAAATAAAATCCTATTAATATTATCTTATTTTTATAGTTAATTGTGTTTTAGGATAAAATTTTAAATTTTTTTATATTTATAATTAATACTTTTAGAGTTTTAATGGTTAAAAAATAGTTATAGTTTAATGGGTATTAGAAAGTAAAAACATTATATTGGTTATCTCTTTCATCGATGAAGGAAATCCAATCTTACTCCTTTCCTTGCACACAGACATACACACATATTTGTAATGGCACTCAGCTAGTTTTAAGTCTTAAAAAAGAGACCACATTACCAATTTGTTATTGTGTTTAGTTATTCTTATTTTACTCACGTATTCTAATGATATGAAAAAATTTAGCTCATTATAGTTGAATGTCGATTTCCATAAATTGATAAATATGTTGTTAATTATTTCGATAAATCAATAAATCAAGTTGTCAATTTGTTGTTGATGTTCGAAATGTAAGAAAATAATTCATAGTTTTTTTTTTTTTACTGAAATGAAAAAAAAAAATTTCCTTCGATATATGGTTCGAATCGTATATGGAACCGTATCAAATAGTTTTTTTTTTTTTTGTAGATTTAAAAAATTAGTGGACTGAACCGTATGAATATGTTCAATTTTGTAAAAATAATCAAACCGTAATTTTAGGGAACAAATTATGCCGAATTGTATTGTGCGTAGCCCTACAAATAGGCCATAAAGATGCAGAATAAAAAAAATATTCATATAAGGAAATTTCTTAGAAGCCTTGTAATTAGTGAGAAAAAGAACTCAACTTTCGAAATCTTTGAAGATACGGGACCATTTTTTATTTTAAGGTGCACTAAATTCTCGCCCAACTCTGTATTTAAAGAATCGAAAAAGTAATCGATTGGATTCTATAGTATCATATTCTACCGATTATAAAAAAGAAAATATATCCAACTAATGAAGAAATTATATGATTATGAACTTTCAAATTAAAATTATATAAATATTAATTATATAAAATTAATTATCAAAATATTTTCATAAAATAATGTTTTCAACGTATTAACACAAATCTAATTTTATACATTCGATTCACTTTAAACAATATCTAATTGCTATGATCTTTAATCAAATTACAACTTGTAAATGCACTTATTTTAAAAATATTTGTGTCATTTGATCAATATATGATTTAATATTGGTATTTTTGTAATTAATTTCAGCTTTATTAATATTTAATATTTTTCTTTGAAAGATCCATAGACACACGTTTGGCCCTTCAATTGATAATGATTATGAGTTCTTTTGAGCCAGATATTTTATTATTGGAGAATTTACAAGCATATGTTTTCTTTTAATTTTAACTTCTTTTAATAAATATATCAATAAGTCTTATAACCTAACACTAATATTTAAAATTTCTCCCCCATTATTGCAATCCCCCATAGAAACTTCCAAACAAATACTTTGAAGATTTATAGTATTTTCCTTCATAAATTAATTTGAGAGTGAAATCAAGAAACTAAGAAACAAGTGAACAGGAATAGAGGAGAGGAACAAGAAGGGCAACTGGGTCGGGAAAAAGTGGGGCATTGATACAGACATCTATTAATTCTGTCCCCTCACCCTTCACATTTTACTTCCCTTCTCTCTCGCCCTTATGTTCCTCCATGTCCCCACCAACATACTCCTTCCCTTAAACACCCCTCTTCGTCTCTCTCCCTCTCCTCTCCCTCTTCTCTCTTCTCTTTTATATATATATATACCCACACACACACAAAAAATACAATATACACACATAAAGTCCAAACATCACTTCACTTATCATATTACACCCACTATAACTACTTTACTATACCTTACCTTAAATAAAAAAAAAAGCATTTTAATCATTAAATAAATAGTGGGTATCTTGTATCTTGTTTTGTTATAGTTTGTATAATTATAGCAAATCTATGGAACTCCAACTTGGTCTTTCACTGCCATGCAATGATGGTTCAAGGGAAGGAGGAATGGATTTGGATTTAAATAGGTATGCCCATCATGAACCTATGTTATGTTCCTATGATGGCTCGGGTGGCCACTTTGGGGATGAAATTACTAGTGGAATCCATCAACAACAGGACAGGGCTGTGCCTAGGACCCTGTCCTTGCTTCCTAGGTGTCATGTTCCTGACGAGGGTGAAGATATGGATTGCAACAGGTACGTCTCCCTGGAGATCAGTCTAATTTACTCCTACACGATATGACATGAAATAATATTGTTATAAAGTAGAATAATTACCTAAAAGATTTATTTTTTTTAAGTACTAACATGAATTCAAAACAAAATAATATGGAATCACAACAAATTAACAAAATTTCACACGAATTAAATTTATTGGGTTAATAATATGGATTTAGAATGGCCGGTGATAATGGTTAGACATAACTATAATTTTGGTGGCAGGGCGACAAGCAACTCGAGGTACGTTAAGGTTGCAATGGAGGGAGTTGGAATTGGGAGAAAAATTGACCTAAGTCTGCATAGGTCATTTCAATCTCTTAAAGAGGCATTAATGGAAATGTTTGGAATATGTAAGCAACTTTTACTTTGGTAACTTTAATTTTTTTTCTTTTTTTTGTGCCCTCGTGTTTTCGTAAACACGAATTTATTATGTTTTTAATCGTGTTTTGTGCTTGTTTCAAAGCAGGTTACGATGAATTCGAGAGTTTTGTACTCACTTTCCAGGACAGAAAAGGAGCGTGGTTATTCGCTGACGATGTAACTTGGAGGTAAGCATCTTGGGAATCCTAAATTTATTTTGTGTGCATTACTCCTATTTCATTCGATTTATAAGCTTGCATGTCAAATATATCATTTGAATCAAAAAATTCCCCAAGTTAAAGCCCACTCTTCCTTCTCATGTTGTAAGGTATAAACCATCTTAATCAAATAATTCTATATAAATTTTGATCATAAAACATTTTTCATCTATTTTAATTAAAAAAATTACATAAATTCAACTTATAAATTAAGTAGTAGTTGACTCGGGATTTTAATAATCATGTTTTCTTTTGATTTTTACCCCTCTCACTTCCTTACATTCATCTAAGAAATCCTTTCCATGTCAAGGAAGGCTGTAATTTCGTTCTTTCTAGAATTTTTGAAAACGTGCACTCTAAAACTCCAAAAGCAACAGGAATCTAACAAGCGTCATTTTCAAAATTATATGTCATCCATCCACACAAAAGTATTAGTTTATAAGGTTTCGCAGGATACATGACACGTGTTCTAGATTTTTTAAGATTTGAGGGCTAGATTGTTCTCTTAATTATTTCCTTACAAAACGACTTTCCGAAATGGCTTTCATTTTCCTAATATAGGAAATATCTTGATCATTAGCTTTTTTTCCCCCCTTTTTTTTATTACTAAGGATTAATAAATTCTTGGTTTTAAACATTTCTATCTGTCAGCTTCAGCTACAGTTGAATAGCTTTTCAGGCCTAACTCATACCTTGTTTTATTGTTGATTTTTGCAGGACTTTTATCAGATCAGTGCAGCGTCTAAAAATAGTAAAGATGAGCAGCTAATAAGGAATCTTGAGTAGTCCAATACCCTATTTTTCAAATAGGGCAAATCTTGTCAAAATTTTGTTATCTGTAAAAAGTATAATTTTTATCTTTGTATAACCTCTTGCTTCGGATAAAATTATGTAATTTTGGTTATGGAAGTAGATAGATTATGCAATAATATAATATGTCCTGAGTTTAGATCAGCAAACGCTTATTTATAAGAAAATTTGCTTTGTGCATATAAATATTTAACCATAAAACCACAACCATACAAAAGGTACAAAAAATCTAGCTTCTTGGTTTTTTTTTTTTTTTAATCATTATAACAATGAAGAAAGAATCAAACTTAAGATCTTCATATGAGATACCAGTGAAGATGTTAATGGGCCATAAGATCATTGATGAATTCAAAATTTGTTTAAAATATATGATTTTTATCTACATCTTATTTCTATTTGTATTTAGTTTATTTAATATGTTTATAAATAAGAATGTATGTTTTTCATCTTTATTAATTTGTTTGAAAACGATAAAAATAAGATATTAAAACGAATAAAATAAAACGAACCAAAATGTATTTCATTTTCATGGCCAGCACGATTATTAGTACGGTCATAAAGAAACAGAACTAAAAGCATAACTAAAAAAATGTTTAGAGACATGACTCCAAAGAAAATCGATATAATATATTTAATGGCCAGCACGATTACCTGTACGGTCGAAAAGCATTAACCCAAGGGGGGAAAAAAAACAAAAGGATTTATTCTTTCCTATTAATATTATATTTCAAAACCCTCGCTCCGAGAGAGAACGTTGAATTCTGGCTTCTTTTTGACCGGTAGACAGGCCTTTATAACACCTAAGCGTGTCCTAGGCTAATATTTGAGCCTTGGATTGTTGGGCTGGATCTGCCATTATTTTTCATTAATTGAGAGCTCATGACAAAGCTAATGCACATGGCTACTCAGTCACCAGTTAGTAGTCGGAGTTATTCTATACTAAGCAAGTTATCTAAGACATGTATGACCGAAATTTGGTAAAGTCATGAGTGGTTTAACTCTTTTGCTTTTAAGGTTCATGCAAAGTTAGTCTTTTTATTAGTATCTCCTTTGATTTTTATAATATGAAAGACTTGTTAAAGTAATAGTAGGAACAAACATGAAGTACCGAAATTGACTGGTTTGAAATAAAAAGGAGTTCCATAAACCTATAAAACTAAAATTAATCAATTTTATTATTATAAAGTATTTGATTGTGTTAAGAAATGTAAATTAGTATATAATATATTTTATTTTTGCAATGTAGCAATTAATATAGTAATTAGTGTAAATTAGAGATTTTGTTTCCTAAAATTCTTTTTCATCCTTTTCTTGTAATATGGTATCAAAGCATCAAAATTTTTTTTAGAGTTTCTTATCTCCTGCCAGTCTACAAATTTAGTCGACCCCATTATGTGGTGCCGAATCAAAGATTGAGGCATTAGTGATATTCTTATAGGCTGGGTTGTTGATTTTGGCTCTGTTAGATTTCAGATTTTGAGATAAGATTTTTTATTTATATCTTCGTTGGGCATACCTAGTGTGATCATTACTTGGTGTTTGGCCTTCCATTGTGTTCTAGACATTGGTTTAATTAAAGTGTTATCTTGATTTATTTCCAATTCATTATCATTATTGAAATTTGTTATTGGTACCCATGGTTGACGAGCAAAATTATAATAAAGGAAATAATAGAAGTCAAGATTTAAAAGGAGTTGAATGTTTTTACTATCATGAGCATGGTCACACTAAGCGCACATGTCCAAAATTGCTAAATAAATCTCAGAAGTCACATTTAGCTTCTATTACAGTAGCTACTACAAGCTCATCTAAAAAGACTATTATACTTTCCGTAGATGAGTTTACTTGGTTTCATCAGTACCAAGAATTATTGAAGCATTCATCTAATTCTATCACTACCATTGATGAGTTAGGTAATTTAGACAAATGCCTACTTTCATCCACATCACAATGGATGGTTGGCTTAGGTGCTACTGATCATGTGACAGACAATTCTAGTCCTTTTACTACCTTTCAACCATATACCTTATCTTCTCTTATTACTTTAGCAAATAGCTCTACACCATCTATTCTTAGTTCTGGCATTGTGCATCCTACTTCACACTTCCAATATCTTCTGTATTAAATCTACCAAATTTCTCATTCAATCTCATATCCATAAGCCAAATTACCCGTAACATAAATTATTCTATCTCATTTTTTTTCCTGAATATTATTTGTTTCAGGATCTTATGATGAAGGAAATTATTGGTAAATGACATGTATCGGGAGGGCTTTACATTTTGGATACTCATACAAAGGTACCTAAACCTATTACTTGCTCAAGTGTTTTCACTCCTTTTAAAGCACATTGTCAAGTTGACCATCCTTCTTTGCCTACCTGAAAGAAAATGCATCCTGAATTTCTGAATGTGTCATCATTAGATTGTGAGTTATGTCAATTTGCTAAACACCACCATTAGTCTTATGTGTTTTATGTCAATAAGAGGGTTAGTTCTCCTTTTAAGTTAGTTCATTAAGCTGTTTGGGGTCCTTGTCCAGTTATGTCCAAAACTTGATTTCATTATTTTTGTGACTTTTGTGGATGACTATTCTCAAATGACTTGGCTTACTTAATGAGAAATATTTTTAAATTATTTTCCCATTTCACTACTTTTTGTGCTGAAATTAGGAATCGTTTTAATACTTTTGTGCGTACCCTAAGGAGTGATAATGACAAAGAATACTTATCCGAGACATTCAAATCCTATATGACACAGCAGGGTGTTATTCATCAAACTTCATGTGTTGATACATCATCTCAAAATGGTATAACAGAAAGAAAAAATAGACATCTTCTTAAAAAAATAACACTCTTGTTTTAAAATCATGTTCCCAAACAATTTTGGGCAGAAGCTGTTTCAATATATTGTTTCTTGATTAATCATATGCCATCATCTGTTTTCTTTTTTAGATCCCTTATAAGATTCTTTTTCCCATAAAATCTTTATTTCCTATTAAGCCTCGCATATTTGGATGTACATGTTTTGTTAAAGATAATCGACCTTAAGTCACTAAGCTAGACCCTAAGGATGTTAAATGTGTTTTTCTAGGTTACTATCATACACAAAAAAGGTATCAATATTATTACTCTAATCTTAACAAGTTTATTGTGTCTGCTGATGTGTCCTTTATGGAACAATGTCCGTTCTTTCCTATATCTTATGAACCCACAGATAACGCAAAAGAGGATGATGATCCATTAGTTTATCATATTATAAATCAGATATCAAGTATGTCTCCCACAACACATCTACCCCCACCTCCATTACCTCTCCCACCAATTCATTATGAGTATGCTAGATGCTAGCATCCTCCTACTACAAGTCTAGCACTAGTATCTTCTTCGACATCAGATCTACCTGATAATGACTTGGACCTTCTGATTACTCATCGCAGAGGTAGAAGACAATGCACTTACCTTATTTCTTCATTTGTGTCATATGATCATTTATCTTCTTCACATTCCTTGTGCTGAACTTATATGTTCAATGTTGATTTTGATGAGACAATATAATGCATGATTAACTATTTATTTGTTGTAAATTACACTTAATTAGTCATAAATATATGTGCATATGGTGAGTGTTTGTGGAGTTTTTCTACAAGTTTTAGCATAAACAAGAGCTATCAAAGGCAAGCCAAAATCAAGTGTTCGAGGCGTAACAAAGTTGAAGCCAAGGCTCAACATGCTTAAAATGCCAAAATAGTGGTCAATGGATTGGTCGAGGCCTAGACAAGTCAAGCGATCAAGGCTGAAAAATTCAAGTTCAAAGTGTAAAGAGTTAAAGAAGCAAACTGACTGGTCGAGGGTCACATTGAGGTCTCGACGTACTAAAGAAATGAGGTGCAATCAGTTCAAACCCAAGGCTCAACAAAGCTAAAAACATCACAATGTTGATCGAGGTCAAGTCGAGGCCTCGATAGATTAAGAGTTTGGGGCACGACAATTCAAATGTGAGCCTTAAAGAAGCAAGTGTGTGGAGAGGCTATGAAGGGCAAAGTTAAGGTGCGACAAGCATTTGAGGCACGATAAGCATTTGAGGTGTGACAACTTAAATACTAAAGCTTATGTGGCAAGAAAAAAGCCGTTAAAGCACATTTAATGCTTGGTGACTTAAAGACGTTAATTCTAACAGACATTTGAATTTCAAAAAATATAAATACACTGTCCTTAGAGATTAATGGTGCAAATAGAGTTGAAGTGCGAATTAACAAAAGCTTTCATTTGCATTCAAATAAAACTTTTATTTTCTTGTTTTCTTGTGCATTAAAATTTGCTAATATTTGTATAGAGAGGAAAAAACATTCTAGAGCTCTATTCTTATTTTTGCTGTCCATCTGAGAGCATTCTAGAGAGAGAAAGGAAATAGTTTATTTCCTCTGTGATGTAAACTATTGTATTACTCAGCTTAAGTATTAGTTTGAGATAAATAAAAGTGGTGGTGAAGACCTTGATTCGAGACATTGGTGGACCGTGAAAAGTAGAAAGAAGGCTGAACTCCACGTTAAAATATTGGCTTGATTTTCTCTATCTCTATCTTTTTTATTTACGCATTATATCTGTTATTATCTATCCACTGCAAATTTTATTAATATGATATGTTAAATTAAGAAATAATTATTTGGACTTTTGGGAAAAATACTCAATTCACCCTCCCCCGAGTATTCCTAGTGCATTTTCACTTTATTGCCTCTATTAATCCTGTATCCATCCCTCACACTCTTCATGAGCTCTTATCTCATTCAAGCTAGTGTGCTGTGATGATAGAAGAAATAAATGCATTAGATGTGAATGGTACTTGAGATTTGGTAAGCTTACTTGTAAGTAAAAAGGCTATTTGATGCAAATGGGTTTTTACAATTAAAATTAATCCTAATGGATCTATTGCTCGCCTTAAAGCTCATCTTATAGCTAAGGGCAATGCCCAAACATATGGTGTAGACTATTCAGATACTGTCTCTCCTATAGCTAAGCTGACATATGTTCGATTATTTATCTCTATGGCAACTACTTATGATTGGCCTCTATACTAGTTAGATATTAAAAATACTTTTTTACATGGGGATCTTTAAAAGGAAGTCAATATCGAGCAATCACCTAGGTTTGTTGCTCAGAAAGAGAAAGGGAAAGTTTGCCATCTTTAAAATCTTTATATGGTTTGAAACAGAGTCTTAGGGCCTAGTTTGGGAAATTTAGTTAAGCAATTGAAGCTTTCGGCTTACAACTTACAAAAGAGCAAGTCAGACCACTCTGTATTTTTTCGATGCTCTGACTCTGATATGATTCTTCTTGTTGTACATGATGACGATATTATTATTACAGAAAGTGATAGTGCAGGGATCTCCCCTCTCAAATCATTTCTGCAAACTCAATTTCAAGCAAAAGACTTAGGAATGTTGAAATATTTCTTAGGTATTAAGTTGACAAGAAGCAAGAAAGGTGTTTCTCTATCTCAAAGGAAATATATGCTTGATAGATAAAGGAAAATTGGGAGCTAAGTCGTGCAGTACTCTTATGCTTCCTAATATGCAGCTTATGAAAGAGGCTAAATTACTCAAGGATCTTAAGAGATATGGATGTTTTCTTGGGAAGTTGAATTACCTTACAATGACCCGTCTTGATATTGCATATCCAGTTAGTGTTGTTAATCAGTTCATGACTTCACCTACAATACATCAGTAGGCAACTTTAGAACAAATTATGTGTTATCTAAATGGTGCTCTAGGACTTGGATTAGTATAAGGAAAAAATGGATATAATTATATTGAGTATTTCTTGGATGCTGATTAGGGAGGATCTAAAATAGATAAGAGGTCCGCTAATGGATATTGTGTGTTTGTTGGAAGTAATTTAATTTCTTAGAAAAGCAAGCAATAGGATATCTCGTTCGAGTGTGAAGCAGAATATAGGGCTATGACACAATCAATGTGTGAAATAATGTGGATTTATCAGCTCTTGAAACTTGGTTTTAAGATACTGATGCCTATTCAATTATGGTGTAATAATCAAGCAGCTCTCCATGTTACATCTAATCCCATGTTCAATGAACGAACTAAACATATTAAGATTGACTGCCATTTCATCCACGAAAAGATACAACAAAAGTTGATCTCCACAGCACATGTCAAGACTGGAGCACAGTTGGCAGATATCTTTACTAAAGCTTTAAATGGGGTTAGAATCAATAATATTTGTAACAAGTTGGGCATAATTAATATATATGCTCTAACTTAAGGAGGAGTGTTAAGAAATATAAATTAGTATATAAAATATTCTATTTATGTAATGTAGCAATTAGTATAAATTAGAGATTTTATTTCCTAAAATTCTTTTGATCGTCTTCTTGTAATACATTGGATTTCTGAACAAGTAAGGAGATAATTCTTTGTAGTTAACAAAAAGAATGGCACAATCTACAAACTATAAATCTTGGAAATAGATAGATATTGTATACGACAGTTGGCATGAAATTAAATAATACAAATCAAATTTAAAAATAAGAAAAGAACAAAAAGATGAAAATGTGCTTAAAATGGAAATGGATTCTCTTCATTGTTCCACTTTGAATTTCCAAATTAATTATTGAATTCATTTAAAATTTTTTATCATCTTATAAAATTATTATGATGTCATCTTTCTTACTTAGAATTGTTTGTTTGGATTGTCAGTATCTGATCTGTATCTAAACTTTTGTAATTGTATTTTACTTGTATTTAATATATTTGATATTTTCATAAAATTGTCATATATTTTTCATCTATTATATATTTCTAAAAAACAATTTATTAGAAAAAGCTTAAAAAAAAAAAAAAACGTTTGCCATCTACCCATTAGAATGCCAAAAGGACCCAAGGGTAATAATGGCATTTATAGCCAATTTCTATTACCAACTTTTATTAGCCAATTAAATGAAGCAGTTAATACATGAATTAATACCAAAGCTAAGTATGGGTTTTATGAAAGATAATACTTATTTTATTTCATTTTATATTTTAATAGGGGAGGGGAATTAAACATTGTATCTCTAATTTGAAATATACCAAAAGAGATGTCATTAGATTATAAAGTTATTCGTGAGAGCAGTGCTTATATAAAAACCCAATTCTATCCTGTCGTAGCAGAGATTCTCAACTTAAATCCTTGTGCTATAATTTTAACCATTGTTATAAGTAAAAGCATTTATATGTTGAAAATGATGGAAATTAAAACCATGTAAATGGAGAGTTTTCAAATATGCTAAAAAAAAAATTAATATTATTTGCGGCACTAAGGGTACAATTGTAAAATTATTTAATATAATTTGATTGTGCATATTTTCATTATAAATATAAAAGGAAACCTGAAAGATGGCAGTCAATACCAATCGTAAAAAGACATAGATCTTTTTAGAAGCGACAGGTTATTGGGCAACTTGATCAAATGCGCTGAATACGTAAACACCAGTATTTTCACTTTCACAGTCTCATGGATGGGCCTTGTCTTGTCAAATTGTCTCCCTAACCAAAGCTTAGGGTTCGTGAGATCATTGTGCTTAAAAACCATTATTGCCCCGGATTTATACACCATATATATAAACGTATTATATAAGTATTAATAATATTTTTATACATATGGTGTTGAATACATAGTTTATAAAGTAATAATTACTAATGTTCTTAATATAATGTATATGTTAAAATTTATTTGTATTTACATGCTAATAGCTTTTTTCAGAACGTATTTATTCATTATTCTATTTAAAATTATTCTAGAAAGATATAAGAAAAAATTGGACGGAACAAAAACAAAGGGGGGCCGGGGGGGTGGGGACCTTCGGAGCCCTCCTTCACGGAAAAAGTTAAGATAGAGTCGCGATAAATAGAATTCTTGTTGTCCCGTACGATCTTAAAGGGCCAATAGATATGTAAGTCAACATTGGATGCCTTCGTTCATTGCATGAAAGTCAGGTCATTTTGGTCGTAAAATCGACACTCTACATGACGTTTATTTTCACTAGAAAATTAAAAAATAAAAAAATATAGGTTGTACTAGAAGCTAGATCCAAAAAGATAAATTTTGTTGAATATAATAATTGAATTTCGGGTATCGATTTAGAATGCCACTATATATATTGATTGGTTTCGCTCACTCAATCCTTCTACTTAAAAAAAAGAAAAGCATCGGCTTGGTTGGTTCATCATTGATTGGTGTTAAGGGTGTTCACAGTTTGGCTACTCAATTCATTGTTCTATTTTTTAAACCTAACTATAATAATCAGTTTTTTAATATTTTGATCCTTAATCGATCCATTATAAACAATTAACCGCTTAACTGTTAATCTTTTTTCGATTAATTTTTTCATTTTTGGTTTTTAACCATTTAATATAATGGCTTCAACAAATCAAATTGATAGTTTCAATAAGCTTATTTTTTAGTCTTTATCATAGAGTTTCTTTAAACTATTATATATATATATAATTACAAGAGCTAAAAAAAAAAAAGAAAAATCAAATTAAAAAAAAAAAAAAGAAAAAACAAGCCTTTGATTGTATCATCATCAACAAAATCAAACCAAATCAATTACCACATTAACTCCCATCAAACATAAGATAAAATATAGTACTTTAATCAAAATCTAAGGAATATTAACATATGTAAACTATTTGTATATGTAAATTATATATAATATATTAATAAATATTAAAATGGCCAACTGTTAACCATTGGTTTTTTGTGATTACGGTCATAAACCAAAACCAAAAACTGGAAAAAATAAGAACTGTAATCTTAAACCAAAACCAATAGACCGATTAACCTTATTTTACGGATTAGTTTTTTGGTTTCGATTTGATTTTTTATTTTATCGGTTTTTTTGCACATCACTAATTGGTGTATCTTTGAATCTAAGTGTTTGTTAAATGAAAAACTTAATTATTCATATTTTGATTGAATACACATATAAATATAGATAAAATAAATAAATAATTCCAACAATTAATCCAACCACGTTTGATTTCTACTACAATATTTTACTAATGTAGTTACTAAAAATATAAAAACCCTTTATTCAAAAATATCTTATAAATCTCTTATTACTCTAGTTTTTTTACCCATATCTTACCTATATCTATCATATATCAATCAATTTCATATTTAATCTATATATCCAAATATGTGATAATTTTTAAATGATAGCAAAACAATGTTCAAAACTAGTAGTCAATAGTCAATAGTCAATAGTCAATGGCCTTGTAGTTTAATAGTATTCAGTTTAGATTCTTATCCTTGAGGTATCGAGTTCGATTCTCTGCATTGACACATTGTATTTGCCCTTATGTGGAAAGGTTATAATAGCCTTTATAGCCAAAAAAAAAAAAAAAAAAAAAGGCAGCCGATATAATTAATAGCTAAGGAGGCTTTACAAGTTAAAGATTTTATTAGGATTTATAAGTTATGAGAATAGTCCTAGAGTTGTCCATCCTAATAATTTGTATGCTTTGACTTGTTGATGTTGAAACATCATAGAGAGGTAGGTTGGGGGCACTTTGCCAAGTGCCTAATTTATTAGCAACAGAAAGCTCTTTTTCTCCTTTCTTATTTATTTATCATTAGAGTTGTTGATTTAGATCAAGAGAAGTATTAAAGAGATATACGAGTTCCTGAGCCATGATATCTTCTCGAGATAGGGAATCTCGAATTAAACACTAATGATGATGATGATGGGAATTATTTAGGCTAACGTGGGAACCTTAAAATTCCATTCGGTCTTCAAGTTGGCATCGATATTGTCACCGGTCGCCACAAAAAAAGGGAAATTTAAAATGGTATTACCACGTCAATTAGCATGCAGCAATAATAATAATAATAATAATAATATAATAATAATATAATAATAATAATATTGATCCCATACAAACATATCTTTTTATTCTTTAGAAATTGTAAAAAAACATTTAAAATTTTAATAAATGAGTAGGACACTTTCCAATAATTAAAAGAATAATATAAGTTTAAAAATTAATTTATATTTATAGTAAACTTTAACAAGTTTGAAAGTTCTTAATGTGTTAAAGTTAAAACTTAGAGAGGTTATTTGTAACATTGTGGCAATCTATATTTTACAACGTTATCTTGCAATAATGAAAAATTCTTGAATATATCTAGGTCTAGTGCCATGATTGTAGTTTAAGGGATTATTTGCATTTTAATCATAATTGAATTTGTATAAAAGTATTTGTTGATATCGATTTCATATGTCTAAATAGATCCCAGTATGGATTGAGTTGAAATCAAGATTGATGTGACACGCTTATGGCATGTTTGACAAGTCTTGGCATGTGTTGGTTCAAACTTGTGGACCTAAGGGGTTTGGTATTAAAGTTGAATTTGGTTATGTGTATTAAATAATTAATAATATGTGATTAAATTTTGTTTTTCAATCTTATTTATAACTTCTATATTTTTTATAGCCCCTCATTCAAAAATTATAATAAAAGTTGGATTTGTTGTGTAAATGAACATTTTAAGAATTTTTGAAGAGATGAACTAAAGACTAAAAACTTCTTGAGCAATTTTTGTTTTGATTTTAAAGTTTACCTTATTTGAAATCTATTTCTTTTTTTTTTTTTTAATTTTAAGTATAACTTATTTAAAGAAAAGTTGTTGACAAATCATGAATCTTGATTTTGATCCATTAATCGACGCATTCAAAACTCACTCCAAATCTATGTATCACGAGTCTAATTTTAGGTCTAATGTTTTTCAACTTATGAGTCGTTGGGTCGAAGTATGGTATCCTCAATAAAATAAAATGTTGTGTTGATTACAATTCTTCTTTCTAAGCCTACAAAATGCACGTTTTTACCTCCTACCCCTATGTCTAGGTTAAAGAAGGAAAAATAGATGGGTGGTCTATGGTTAGGGTCTCACAATCTTATTCTGTACATTGATTCGAGGGTATAGCCAAAATTTAAATTAAAGGAAGGATGGAGGAAATTGAAGGAAATTTTACAAAAAAAAAAAAAAATGCCTGGGGTTGTTAAGCATTAAACAT
This sequence comes from Combretum micranthum, assembly GCA_024138025.1. Lineage (NCBI taxonomy): Eukaryota > Viridiplantae > Streptophyta > Magnoliopsida > Myrtales > Combretaceae > Combretum > Combretum micranthum. The sequence goes on along the minus strand of JAMXBD010000236.1, from coordinate 865,180 downwards.
TAAAGCATATTTTGTTAAGCATTAAATATTAAAGCATGCTTTTTATTTTATATTATAGATATATTGTGATATTTCAATAAAATATAAAACTATAATATTAACTTATTTTCCATCTTAATTTCTTTTAGTTTTGTTTTCTAATTTTTACTCGTTGAAGCTAGAGAACTTAAAACTTTTTTTCCTTTATTTTTATTTCTATTTACCCTTTTGTTCTCATTTTCCATCCCTTTTAATTCTTTCCCTCTTCCAAACATAGTGCATGAGGCTCAGTGTGAATTTTTCATTTAATAGGTAATTATGATACACCATCAAATTTATTAGTTAATATAATTACTGAAACATATTTGCATTGGAATTAACCCTTTTTAACTCTGCAGTGGTTTCTTTATAGTGTTGATCTTCATGACCACATTATAAAAGCTTGAACCATTGATGTCCTTTTCTTTTTCTTTTTGTTTTTTTCTAATGAAGTTATATTCGTCATTTTTGTTAGGCTTAGAATCCAACACATATGGCCATGGTAATAATAATAATTTCTAATAGTGCGTGTATGTGCATATATTTCAAAAGAACATATAAATTCATGTTTGATAATGAAAATCAAATATTATTCTTTGATTGACTCCAAAAATACTATTTGGCACCAAAACAAATTAATGTTATAAACCACTGTTTTAAATGGCAATTAGGAGATGATCAGGTAATACACTCTAATCATCCTCCTTTGACCAAATTAAAACAAGTTTATAAGAACAATGAAATAACTCTAGCACCCTTCAAAGATTCACAAAATGAAGATACTAGAGTTAGAAAAATAATTGAACAAATAACTTCACTAACCAATATTTACACACTATTGGTAAACAGTTGGATAGAATCGAAGTTATTTTAGACAATGACAATGATAAGATTACAATGCCAAAAAACCCTCTAAAAATTTCTGAAAGCTTTAGAAGACAAGAAAATTAAGACACCTCTTATCATACCTTTTGAAGCACCTAAAAGTCCCTCAAGGAATTTTTAAGAGCTTTGAAAAATAGGGAGACATCTTCATCTAATTCCAGCAAACTCGAGGGAATTATTATCGAAGATACTCCTACAAAAAATTTAAATGTTCTTTCTGAAACTAAAACGTTTCAGACAATTCTTCAATAATGGAAGATTTAACTAATCTAAAGATCAATAAATCTTCAAACAATGCCATTAATAGAATTTCTTGGAAAGAACCCCAGAAACTATATTATCATAGAGCAACCCCTCCTGATCTTTTAATTGAAGAAAATGATGAAAACAATTATCAAAACAAATATTCTGCAAGATCTACCTATAAATAGAACATAGATGGAGCCTCAGAACAAAGAATATTAAATATTATCAACCAAATGATAATGTTTTCAAACACCAACAAAACCAAAGATTCATTAGATGATTATCAAATCGCATTAATGATAATTTCCGTTTTACTATACAATTAAAAGGATGGTGGTATAATTATCTCAATGAAGAACAAAGAGATTTCATTCTCACTTCATACAAAGTAGATGAAGTAGGATCTGAAATCCTAGATGAAGAGAATAAACCTATACAACATATGGTTCATTCTCTGATCTTCTCCATCAGTCAACATTTCATAGTTGACCCATCTCATTTCAGGGACAAATCACTAGAATTGTTGTCTAACATGAAATGTAAATCATTAGGAGAATTTCGCCAATATAAGGATGTATTCTTCCAAAGAGTCCTCCTTAGAAATGATTGTAACCAATCTTTCTGGAAAGAAAAATTTTTAGTTGGTTTATCTAACCTAATAGGTGAACAAGTTAGAAACAAAATTAGAGATGATTATAATGGCGAAATACCATATGATTCGCTTTCTTATGGAGAATTAGCCTCCTATGTTAGCAAGATTGGAACTAATCTTTGCACAAACATAAGGCTACAAAAATAAATGAAAAATGAACAAAGACAAAAACACCAAAGCCTTAGTGATTTCTGTGCTCAATATGATCCTTCTTTTGAATAACAAAAGAAGAAAACCAAATGTTCATATTGCACTTCTCATAAAAAACCTAAAAGGAATTTCAAGAAAAATTCCATAAATTTTAGGAAAAAATATAAGAAATCCAAAAAAACTAAAAAATATAAGGGAAAATCTTATAAAAAATTAAAATGTTTTAAATGTGGAAAAATTGGTCATACAGCTAACCATTGTAAGATCAATACCAAAATCAATAAATTAAATCTTGACGAAGAAACTATGGAGAAAATCATGCAAATATTTGCAGAAAATGATTTTCTACCATCCTAAGAATCATCTTCAGAATCATCCTTTGAAAATGAAACTGAAGGAATTCAAGTCAATGATATTGATTTAAATTCTTCTAATGAAATTTATGCTCTAACCGAAGAAGAGAAAGAAATCCTTCTAAAATTAGAACAAATGTCTGAAGAAGAAAAACATAAGTACATTAAGGATATAGAAAAAAAAAGTACTTTTGTATCAAAACTTCCCTATAACCTTAATGAAATCTTTGAAAAAGGACTAATGAAATATAAATCAATTTCTGTCAATGATCTTCATTCTGAAATTAAAATTCAGAAAGAAGAATAAAAAATTTAAAAAGAATGCAATCAGACTTACAAAAATACTTTATTGAATTGAAACAATTTGTTTTAAATAAAAAAAAATCTGAGTCTGATAATGAGAAGATCGTAAAATAAGATCTTCTAAAGCTATTGAAGATTATCTATTACATCTTATAGAAGTAACTACTAGGAAATGGATAATCAACATAAAGCTTAAAATCAACAATGAATTCATTTTGAAAATAACTGCTTTATTTGATACGGAGCAATTTGAATTGCTTAAGAGAAGGATTGGTTCCTACAAAATATTTTGAAAAAACAACCCAGTCTCTTAAATCTGCATCAGGTAACAAACTACAAATTGAATTCAAAATATCGGATGTAGAGATAATAAAAGATAAAGTCTCTTATAAAACAGCTTTTATTCTTGTCAAGAATCTTAAGCAAAATGTAATTCTAGGAACCCCTTTTATTACTCTCATACAACCATTCATTGTTAATAATGAAGTATTGAAACAAAATTTTTGAAAAAGAAAGTTATCTTCAATTTTGTTTCAGAATCTAAAACAAGAATGTTGAATGAATTGAAAAGGAATTCAATCTCATAATTGAATTATCTTATCAAAAATAAAGAAAAATTTAGAATTTTTACAAGATGACTTAATGTTTTGTAAAATAGAAAACCAAATTTCAAACAGATCCTTGAAAGAAGAAATTTCTAAATTACAAAATGAAATTGTAAAAACCATATGTTCTTTACCCAATACTTTTGGAATAGAAAATGTCATATAGTTGATCTACCTTATGAAAATGATTTTCATGAAAGGAATATTCCGACTAAAGCAAGACCAACTCAAATGAACAATGAAGTCCTAAAGCATTGTAAAAATGAAATTAATGATTTATTGCAAAAATCATTAATAAGGAAAAGTAAATCTCCATGGAGTTGCTCAGCTTTTTATGTTAATAAAAATGCTGAAATTGAGAGAGGAGCACCCAGATTGGTAAAAATTATAAACCTCTCAATGCTGCACTCAAATGGATTAGGTATCCAATACCTAACAAAAAGGATTTACTAAACTGTCTTCACAATATAAGAATCTTCTCAAAATTCGACATGAAGTCTAGATTTTAGCAGATTCAAATCAAAGAATCTGATAGGTACAAAACTGCATTTACTGTCCCTTTTGGCCAATACGAGTGGAATGTAATGCCCTTCGAATAAAAAAATGCTCCCTGTAAATTCTAGAGGATAATGAAAGATATATTTAATGATTTTTTCAACTTCATAATGGTTTACATTGATGATGTTTTGATCTTCTCTCCTAATATAGATCAACACTTCAAACATGTTAAAATATTTATGAATGTTGCTAAGAAAAATGGTTTTGTTGTTTTCCCAACAAAGATATCTCTTTTTCAAACGAAAATTAGATTCTTGGGATTCAACATCCACAATGGAACTATATTACCTATACAAAGGTCAATAGAGTTCATCTCAAAATTTCCCAATGAAATTAAGGATAAGAACCAACTTCAAAGGTTCTTAGGAGCCTTAATTATGTTGCGGATTTTTTCCCTAACCTAAGTGTGATATGTAAACCATTACATAATAGGTTAAAGAAAAATCCACCTCAATGGTCTAAACAACATACCAATGTTGTAAGGACAATAAAAAATAAAATTAAGGAAATCCTTGCCTCCATATTGTAGATCCATCCCTACCAAAAATTGTAGAAACTGATGCTTTTGATATAGGCTATGGAGGAATCCTTAAACAAAAAATGAAAGATAAAGAATGCATAGTTCAATTCATATCTAAACATTGGAACGAACGCCAAATGAACTATTCCACAATAAAAAAAAAAAGAAATTTTGGCTATAGTTTTAACAATTTCTAAGTTCCAAGGAGATTTGTTAAATAAAAATTTTTTTAAGAGTTGATTGTAAATCAACCAAAAATGTTTTACAAAATGAAGTTAAAAATTTAACTTCAAAACAGATTTATGCCGAATGGCAATCAATTTTATCTTGTTTTGATTTTAAAATTGAGCATATCAAAGGCTCATCAAATGCCCTTCCTGATTTTCTTGCTCGTGAATTTTTCAGGGAGATGCCTCCCAAAAAAGAGAAAGGAAAACAGAAAGAAGTCCCAAAGAAGGGACTAACCAATGTCAGGTCATGGCTTCAAGCCACAGCCCCCAATGTCCAAAATACTCCAAATCCTCCATTGAAGATTAATGAAAAACCATCCCAAATGACCAGCCAGTCATCTAATGAATCTGGTCTTCAACCAGATATTTCAAATGTTATAACCCAGGATCTAATCAATGCAATAGCAATGGCTTTAAGCCAGTCCAACACTATAGGGCCCCAGAAGCACAACATACACCTTTACCATTATTAACCCTTGTGGCAAAATGTGGTATACAGGAAAAAAATCCAATGATAGAGGAAGTGAAACCTCTAACTAAGAAAAAATCACACATACAGGAAGAAATTCCAATTATAGAGGATGTAAAACCTCTAATAAGGAAAAAATCACACCAAAATGTTTCAATGAATGAGGTAGCTTCTTCCTCCAGGAAAGAAATTGTCCCTCATAAATATATTCAAAAGTCAAAATTTTTCATCAAAGAAATTTTCAAAAATATCATCACGGTGGAAAAGGTGTTTTTAAAAATGATCCAATTGCATTTGCCAAAAAAAATATTTTCTGATAAATTTAATTATGTTCCATATGAATTTTACAAAAATATATGAAATTTTATGAGAAAATCATAATTGAAACTAAATCAATTTCCTTTAAGCATTTTCAACAAAATGGAGTAGTTCTCTACTTAACAGCACGAATTCATGAAGTCTTCAACTTTAGTGAATGGACAACCAAATATAGCCAACCTTATGAGCCAATTAAATTCCAGGTCTCTGTGACCAATGCTCAACCCAACCACCGCATACAATTTAATTATTATGATTATAAGCAAGCATGGTGGAATACCTTATTTCCTTTAAATGAATCACGATCACATACATGGCACGTCTTTTTTGAAAAATCCTCATCGCAAAACCTCCCCTACTGGTTTGCACACTGGTGGGAAGAATTTAGAGCCATCAATGAGATCATTCATCAAAATGCATGGAAAGGATTCAACGCCTTTCTAAAACCTTATGTTTTGAAACCCTATGAAGCATTTTTTTAAAAAGAAATGTTATATTTTATGCATATTAGTGTTTCTTAGGTAATGACCTGGTTCTATGAATTTAGACCAGTAAAAGCAGAAACTATCATCTTCAGGAGATACAAGTTAAATGGTAGGATAGCTTCAAAATGTGGGACAAAGTTGAAGAGAATGCTATACTCAAATGGGTTGATAACCATTCAACGAATGTCTCAACAATGGTTTCACAACAGACTCTCTTTTTCCATGAAAAGGGATTCTTAATGTCACAATAACACAAGCCAAGACACAAGATCAGATGAAGAAACTTTTGAAAATGCCTTGGCAAGCATCAATGAATCAAGCGCTGGGTCTGTAACTGAAGGAAGTTTAAACCACATCGGAGACACAAATGAAGAAGTAGAGTATATGATATGTATATACCTGCTAAAACCAGGTGTACAAAACACACACATCAGCAATGTATCACGAGAATCATTGGAGAATTCACCTTGGTAAAACCCACCGAAAGGTGACATGGTAATTCTTAGGATTCCTTGACTTTTCACTATTTTCTACGTGAATTGTCTGCCATAATGGTAATGTTCTCAATATAACTCGTGACTCTCTACTATTCACTACATTGGACTATTGGCCACAATGGTACTGTTCACTACAGTACAACCCGTGACTTTCCTTCCTATATAAGGAGAACTCTTCCATAATGCAAGACACACAAAGCCATATACAAACAAAACAAAGCAAATCCTCTCATATTCAAACACTCCAAACATACTCCACAAATTATTTCCACATTCTCCAAATCCAACCTTGTTTATCAATATCCCTCTGTCTTTGTTGTCCCTCAAAATTGCATAGAATCATTCTTATGCTTCTGTTTTGAGGTAATTTTCGTAATATTTTAATGTTTTAATGTAATTTCTTTTCTGTTTAATTTGTATTTCATTGTAATTCCCATCCTTTGTAATATACATTCAATAATCTATTGTTTTATTATCTCTCATATGTTTTCTTTCTCTATCTAATTTATTGTACGTTCGATCCTTTTCTTGATGGTATCGAGCCATATGAGAGATGATAAAACAATACATCAGAGTATTTATTCAAATTATGATGAAAACATTGAAAAGGAAATTATTTTACGAAATCAGAAAAAAAAAATCAATTTTGATTAAAATGGCCTCGAATCCATAATTGAATGATTTATTGAATCTCGATTATGATGAAACTTATTCTGTTGAATTTATGTCATGGAGTATAGCAAGGTAATAGTTTGCATTATTTTTATTCTTTACCATTGTGGCAAATGCTTGGTTAACTAGTAGTATAACTAGTGAAGAAAAACAGGTAAAAGACATGTCTACCATCTCTAGAAAAAGAAATATACAAATTTGATTTAGACAAAAATAATTGCCTAAATACAGTTGATATATCGCATATGGTATATGAGATACCCAATTTTAATATATATCGCATTTGTAATCTATGATACAGTAGAGATAATACTATGCACTTCATAGTTCAGATATATAAAAAAGTAATAAAAGAGTACATGCTAATCCAGATGATGATTACCTAAAGTGATGTGACTAAAGTAAATAAAACTAAAGTGAAGAAATGGAGAGAGCAGAGAGTAAAGATAGAAATATAAGATAAAAGCTAATTGTTTCTAGAATATACATTACTTGTTTATTACTTTATTTTTTTTTTTTTGCAGGAATTATTTCGTAATACATTCTCATATCGCATAGACATAATGCAATACGTTTATTACTTTTGTTGTATTGCAATTAGGATATGTAATACACATATAAATTTTGTGTATCTCATTTTAAAAATGTGACGCAACAACTGTCTTTATGTAATTTTTTATTTAATTTTATTTATGTAATTTGTTTTAAATGAGTCAGGTAAATAGGAAATTATCCTAAAGAAAAACATTGTAATCATTGCATATTGATTGTGAAAATTTTTGTGTTGTGCTCCCTATTTTTGTACTCTATTGGGATTTTCCACTTAATTTTTTGTGTTCTTAACTTTTTATTTCAAGTTTATTATATTATTTATAACTTATGGTGAGAGGAGAATATTTTGTTATAATAGAACATTATTTTTCTTAATTGTTTTAATACCTTAATTTTTCTGAAGTAAAATGAATAAGTAATTCTTTTACAACAACTAATACCCAAAAATCGAAATAAAAAATAATTATAATTAATATAATAACAAAAAAAAGGATTATTATGTATTTAACAAAAAAAGAAAGCAAAAAAGGGAAAAAAAAGTGAAAGAAATGAGCCTCTACCTCAAATAATTAATATAAGTAACTAAACAATTAGTATAACCCCTAAGTTTTTACATAAGTTAATTAGAGAACAGAATTTAAATCAATGAAGTTTTAATATAATTTGAATGAATGATATATTGAATAAATTCAATTTCAATAGCTTTTGTAAAATAGTCTAAGTAAGAATAAAACTTAAATTTTGATTGTATCATTTCAAGTTGTTTGTCAATTAATTTATGTTTTTAAATTCTTTAGAAATTTTCATTTTAAAAACTTACGTCTCAATTTATTAAGAATATCAATACAGATTCTTATAAGAAATTTTCTAATTAAATAGAATTTATAAACTAAATTTGCTAAACTTTGTATTGATTTCTAATAGTTGTTGATTTTAATGCTTTATATGTGTAGAAGTTAATTTGTGCATTAAACCAAGCCATTTTAATACATAAACCAAGCTTAGATTATCAAAATTAAGTTTGTTTACCCACCATACTTATCAAACAACCACACATACAAAATAACTTTTAAATGCCCTAAAAGTCAACAATTGCTTTGTATATATAAGGATAATTAAAAACTTTAGTTGGCAGAAAAATCACTCTTCTTTTCCTTTTCTTCTATCAACGTATTTTCACACATACACACTCCACATTTGTTCTTCAATTTATCTTCTCCAATTACAAGAAATTCAAGTCAAACTTTTATCATCATATCAAGATACAAATAGGTAAGTCAATTCTTGTTTGCACCTTATTAATTTTGTTTTATGAGTAAGTGTAAGTTAGAGTTCTTGTTAATTGTTGATATAAATAGAGTTGTTATGAGTTTTGTTGTTATTTATGTGAAGTAGAGCTATAAAGTTGTGGTTTAAAGTTCTAAAATATGGATGATATGGGCTATGGATGGTTGGTTGTAGAGTTAATGTGAAGTTGGATAAGTATAAGGCTATACGAAGATGAAAATAGTGGACATGAGTCTTGTGTGACGGTGTTACAGTGATTTGGATGGAAATAAGACCTTTGAAGTTGGTTGAAATGTGTTAAATTTTGAAGTTTGGAAGTGTTGTTCGCTAGCATCTTCATACAAGGCATGATAGAGAGCGTGGAACTCTCTATGCATGCTTATAGGTGAGTACGCACCTCTCTACGGGGCGTAGCAAGGGGGGCATGGTAGCCCCTGTATCCATGTTTGGTTGGATGTGCCCCTCCATACGGGGTGTGGCAAGGGGTATGGTAGCCTTTGTGCTAACCTGGTGTAAGCCCCGAAAATTTTGGTAAATAATTCTAAAAATGAGCTTCGAAAATAAACCCTAAAAATCACTCCGAATTAAAATCGAACTTCGATAGGTCCCAAATCCCGAACGAGTCCAGAAATTTCTGTATTGTGAGAAAAATGAGAATTCCTAAAAGTAAAATAGAAACTTAATATACTTCAATTCCAAAACCATTACGTACGATAAATTCTATATTCGACTCCAACTTATAAAAATCGGGTCAAATAGAGCCTAAAAACAAATTATTAAAAAGTAAATAATGATTAACCTCCGGAAATAAAACTCAATCCAAAAAATTCCGAGAACGTTGAGAGATATTAAATACTTATGGAAATCGACCTTAAAATAAATCTCTCAAATCAGATATGTTGTATAAGCATAAAATATCAGTTTCCAAATTGGCAAAGGTGTAAACCAGAAAGTCCACCGGGAAACCTAAAACTCCCAAGAAACTCCGTAGCCTAGATCCACAATTCCGTATTCCTAAACCAAGGAGTCGGAATAAGAGGAAAAGGTGTAATTGGTTCATATTAAGTCTAGGATGCTCTAAAGGATGAGATTAACGAATTTTCGATCTATTCCAATCCGGTCAGGTGCAGACTTCAAAAAGCACGCCCTGAGATTCGAAATATTAAAGATATGTTATTAATGCCGCTAGACTCATATTTTTATAAGGATCTTTAAAATATTAGTTTTATAAATTTTCAATAGCTAGAATTACCTGATTTTGCGAATTTATTTGTATTTCATTACTATCGGTAATTAGCGAGTCTTTCAGTACTATTTACTATTATTCATTACACAATTTTTTATTATTCTTGTAATGTATACCCCGTTTTTCCTAGTAATCGAGTAAGCTTCGGAAACCGAAGAATGAAACGCTAAATCGGTCTAATTCCAGCTTAGTGAGAGAAGCTATGAAATCCTAAATCCGGCTTTCCTTCGGTTTCATAACAAAAGAAGTTTCGTATAATAAATGAATATGAATTATTGTTTTAAAGTATATTTTAAACCTTAGAAAGCTTTAAATTCGGAAAATTTTCTATTCCGGGCCATCTCGAGCTCGATTACGAAAAACATGCCCCGGGATTAGAAACTCAGAAAAATATTCCGAATATTCATTAGAACCGAAATTTTATAAGGATTTCAAAAATATAAATTTTATAATTTTCTGGGCTATAAAAATTACAGTTATAGCCTTTTTTCCGTATTTTCTTTACAACCGGTCAAGTAGATGTCTTGTCTACTATTCACAAATACAACTTACACTACACACTACCCATACCCTATTCTTACATCTTACAACTACTCAATTATATTTTCTTTTCCAAGAATTTTTGTCCCTTAACAAAATTATTACAATTTAAGATATATTATTACATATATTACACTTTACTACTTAAATTACAAATCAAACAAAATTTAACTATCTCCCTCTCTCCTCTCCCATGTAGGCTGGTGCACCCCCTCCCCCTTTCCCCTCTATTTTGTTTTATTTTTACTTCTTTTATTCCAACTAAACCCTAATCCACTTAATATAAACTCATTTTTACTCTCTCTCTTCATTTTTTTCTCTTCCAAAAATTTGAAAAGTGAAAAAGCTCTCTCCTTCCTCTCTCTAGTTGCCGTGGAACCCCCTCCCACACACACACACTCACTCACAAGTTCATTCTTCTTCATTTCTTCTCCAAAACTTCCCTTGGGTGATGACTTTAAGCTTTGTTGCTACCAATCTTGCAATGGCAAGAGTATTCTTGTATGTTTTCACCTTAAAATCCCAATGAGCAAATGCTAGGATAAGAAAACAGAATGCATGAATCTCAAGCCATTAGATAGTTACAAGAGTAGATCTTGTGTTTAACAAGCTTTTGTTGAAGTATTATTATGTTCATGCATATAAAAGTAGAGATCTTGCATGAAAAGTATATGTTCATGTCATAAACCTCATTTTCATGCACTATAAGTTGTAGATCTAGTGTTTAGACACTCATGTTTTCCTTGACATTCATGTTCATATGCATATTTTGTGTTTTCATGCATTAATGTTCATAAAAGCTTGGCCTTGTATATATAAACATGTTAGTTGGTAGATCTTTATGAATATAAGGCAAAGAACTTGAAAAGAAAAGATTTTTATTAGGAAAGTTCAAAGGAAAATTCGTATGATTTTTGAGACCTATTTTGAAAACCCTTGAAACCACTTTGAAACTCATATTTTACATGAAAAATGAAAGGTATATGTAATAGGTATCTCTAAGGAATGATTTTTACAAGTTTAAATGAGTTTAGGCATGAGTAATATGTAAAACAAGTAGTGGAATTAGAATGAAAAATTTTGAGTTAGTGATCAATTTGTCAAATTCGTAATTTGAGATAATGCATATGTAATCACCTAGTATTTGAGCTCAAATTGCAAGTTTTATGTGTTAGATGAAGTCCTTAGACAATAGATATAGTAAAGCTTTAGATTTTGATGCATTAAACAAGTTTTCTTAAAGGGAACATGCAAGAAATGAAAATTTCCAAAAATTCGGATTTTTGTGAAAAGCTTATTTGAAAAGATACTTACAAAGTGAAAAATGTGAATTTCTATGAAGAAATGAAGGTCTTGGATAGTATAGATGATAAAGACTCATTTTTATTTAGATAACAAGTAAATTCTAAGAATAAATCCTAAAACACTAGGAGATACAAAAATTGGAAAGAATAGAATTTTAAGAAATGACTATTATGGAGTCTTGTAATAATTAGGAGTTCTTAAAAGTTTCATTATCAAAAATCATCAAGACTATGCATATATTGAACTCATTACATGTCATTCATGTTAGGAACTCATTCATATTTTATCTACCCATGAATCATTAACTAGAAACATTTTGATTGAGTGCGAAACAATTTTTCGGAAATGACAAAGTTACAGACCTGACTGACTCCTCTGTTCCGTGACCTAAAAGCTTTCAAAATTTGAAAATAATATTAGGAATAGATAGATCTTTCGAAGTAGATAGAAATCGATATAAAATTTACGAAATTCCGAGTTAAAATGACCAAGTTATGGCCATTTTAAGTTGGAACTTCCGCAAGTAGCGAGAATCATGATTTTAATTAGTTTAGATGCATAGCTTGAATTAGTTAAGTAATGAGATTCTTATTAGGTTATTCTTACTTGGTAGGTGATCCCAAGAACGACAATACTCTACCACCCGACTACTATTATTAAGAGACCAGCGTACCATGGCCGAGTGAGTATCTCTTCCGATTTCAGTTATTGCTTGTGATTGTAATGATAGTTACACTAGTTGCTAGGTAAAGATAAAAAAAATGATTATGCATGATGGGGTTAGTTGGGAATTACAATTGTCTGCTGTTGATATGTGAAGTTGAACTTAAAAATATCGAAGCGGGTGATAAGTTATTGCTTGTATAGAGATGAGCTAGAATTGATTGTCTGCGAATATTGCTTGGCCACCTAAAAGAATTAGATTAATCGAGTATTGGACTTCAATTATAATTTGAACTCATTCATGTCACGATGGGGATGGAGCATTAGCATTTGTTGGTTTTTCGTGATCCATAAAACGAATATATGTTGGTTAATCGTGATCCATAAAACGAATGTATGTTGGTTAATCGTGATCCATAAAACGAATTATCATTAAGTTGACTGTGAGCTTAAACGACGTCGTACCGCAGGATTCGTAAATTTGCTAACCTGGATGGAGGGCGCAAGTCCATCCACATATGATTTCCGGTTGGTCATATGTTTGTTGAACTCACTTGTTTGATGCATTTCACTTGATTGATTAATCACTTGCTTGAATGATTTGTCTTAATTGTGATACGGAAGTTTTCACTCACTAAGCTAGTGTAGCTTATACCCTAATAGTTTCTTGTTGCAGTATGAATACTTTTGGCTAATCTCCGAGGACCCGTGGATGTCAGGAACAGCTCTTAGATATTAAGGAGTTTCGATGAGGCCGGGGCCTAAAAGTAGAAACGACGTCTAATCTTGTTTCCTAAATTAGTGTTTGAAGGATAATACAAGGATTTTGTGAGCCTGAGAACTCTCAGCGTTGTTAACGGGGGTATGTCTCCTTAAACTACTACGAAGCAAAGTATGGTCTCTGTATGTTAGAGTGAGCCTTACACCCGATGTTCAAACTCATGGGAAGACTAAGGTTGCCTTACTTGAGTTTAAATATTGAGTGTGGCGGACTGTCATGCGTAGGGCACTCTTTGGGACGTGACACCTGGCCGGTTACACCCTTTGATACAGGGTATGGTGTGGGGCTTAGTGGCCTCTGTTCCTTTATCGGTTTCATACGCCTTTCCATATGAGGCATGGTGAGAGACGTATGGACTTGTGATCTTCTAATACACCCTATATGGATCTTAAACTTTATTTTCTTTTTTTTTTTTATGTTAGATCCTTAGCAATATGAATCTCTTTATCTTATGGAATCCCAAATCAAGATTCAGACTTCCTGATTGATTATTACAATGAGTGAAGCGATATGGAAGGGTGAGTAAATTGAATCTTCTCACAGTGCTTGTGATTGTAAAGTAGTAGAACATAGTATAAATAAAATTGAAATTGATCAAATGCATGGGGTTGAAAAATTTTGTATGATATGTGTTATATGAAGGAATTACAAATTCTAATATTCAAATTGAAAATTACTTGCTTGATAATGATGGTGTAGTTTGAACTAATGATTGTCTGAAATTGAAATGGTCATTAAATAAAATGGAACAATGCTTATTACACCCTTAAAGTTAAACTAACATGCATTAAATGACATTATAATTACATTAGCATGATATTCATATCACATATTAATATTTCGATTCTATGATAATGCTTGACGAGTTCAATGAATTTAGTTAAAGTTATCATAAGGTTATCGGCTTCATGGAAACTAAGCAAGCACCAAAAGATGTCACCCGTGTTAGAGTCAGCTTTAAGGATTAATACTTAGGAGTTTCTAAGGTTCTAAGGTGAAGGGGAGGTTTTGTTGATAATATATATATATATATGTATATATATAAATAACAAGTGAGTTTCAAAAGAAATCATCCTTCCTTAGTTCTTCCTAAGGTGAAATTGAGGTTACGTTATTAATATATGTGTAAATAACAATGAGTTAAGAAAGTTTTCCTCTTCTATAGTTCTCAGTTTCTCCTAGGCGTGAATAACTTGAGCTAGTTCTTCAACCCGCAAGAGAGGGCATAAATCTCTATAGATTTGGATTCCGGCCATCTAAGTCATGTTTGTTACATATGTTTTATTAATACATTGCATATAATTGTTAATTAAACATTATTTGATGCTAAGGAACTGTGTTAAGATTATGTTATTCACTAAGCTTTTATACTCACACTCCTTTAGGCTGTTTTTTTATAGGAATTTAAGCAAGAAGACCAGGACCGAAACCAAAACCAAGTATGGAGTAATATAGAAAGTAGACTTGACCTTGGTTATGTAATAGAGACTTAGGGTTTAATCTTTATAATAGTATAAGTTAATTTTTGTAATCATCTTAAGTTCTTTTGTTAGAAGTATTTTGATGAAGCCTTTAAAGGAAAAGTTGTAAGCTTATGTGATGATCATAGACTTTTATAATGTTATATTTTGTACATGGCTTGTATATATGCAATATCTTTCTTATTCTATACAATCCTATTATATCTGTCCACGTCACGGATATGTTAGTATATAGTACTCATGTAACTTCCTAAAGGTCTTAGTTGGTTATAGGATGTATGTTGCTACTTGGGTACCCTGTGGAGTGTGACAATGGCACTAAAGAGCAAAAATTAGTATAAAAAATTTAAAAATGTATCACATATAACTCTATTGATAAGAAACTTCAGTCATGTGCTCCTTAAGATCAAGCCAACTTCTATATTAGGTAAGCTCAAACGAGTCTAGCAAAGCTATTTAAGTGACCTTTTTAGCAGCAGCTCAATTGCCTCTTACTAACCTCATAGTTGTCGATTGAGGTCACATGTTCATATTAGGTACGTGAACTAACCTACTAATGGTCTATAGCATGCATTGTTCTGAGTAGAATTTTCCTAATATAAAGGTATACTTACCATATATCATAAATTCATTAACCTAAACTACTAGAGCTACATTCCATGTTTTATTTAATCTACTTACCATATATATCATGGATCTACTCCTATAAATACTTCATGACACATCTAGGTAAGAGGACTTACTTTGATATTTTATGGCTGTCTTATTATCAGTTTGTTCTCTTATACTCTTACTAACTTAAGTGTCATAGTGGTAACGTCGAATGACCCTCTAGCTCCCCTAATTTTGTACCATCTTGTAGGCCAAGAAATTGTTATTTCAAGGCTTAACAAAAATTGGATCTTAAAAATCTAAGGTCATTCAAATTTTGTTTCTATTTATGGAAATCTACTTGGAATATTTGGCATTATCTAATCAATTCCAAACAACGTTGATCGATACCCACCACTAAAAAAAAATACCCAATTCAACCTAAAAACCACCAGCAACAATAGTAGAAATATCACAAAGTAAGCCTGTTGCCCAAGACAATGCCTAGTCCATCAATCAACTAATCACCAACTCTAGTCTTACTATTACCATGATTGACCTGCAACACCTCACACATTTGGAGAATCAATGTTGTAGTCTAACAGTTCAAAATAAAGAAATTGAAAAATAATAAGGGAAAAAGAATAATGAAGTTTTAAAGCACCATGAAAGGCTCCAACCTTAGGTGGCAGAGCTCGAATAAGCCAATGAGGAGTTCACTAGAGACAACTACTCTTTCACTTGCAAAGCTACGAAAGAAGTCCATCCCCACCACATGCAGAAGATTAGTAATCATGATCTGCAAACTACAACAATCACACCCCTAATGAAGCAAGACAATTAGTCACTTTTTAAGGCTGTTCTTCAGCCTAATTGTTTATGTTTGTTGCTTCCTAAGCATAAATTGATGAAAGTGACCAAGATGAATCCTTTGATCCCAAAGGGAAGCATCCCATTAAAGAGATGGATATGGACAAATTGTTAACCCTTTAGGCTTAGCTAACCTAGTGCACAATTTAGCTAAATCGAATGCCTTCATAGATGAGCTCTCTAGTCCAAACGTCTAAAGAACTCATGGAATGAGTAGGTGTTTTTCACCACAAGCATACCTACAAACTCTTAACACCTTACCATGCTAACAGACAACTCTACTAAATCGGGTACCCTCATTGATGGGCTCTAGTCTAAACATTTAAGAAACTCCATGCTAAGGCCATACTTCTCAGTATTGAGCTACTAGCCTCTTTATGTTCAATTGATTCTAGTCTAAACATCCAAGGAACTCCCATGATGAACTTGCACTTCACAACATAAGGTATTAGTCTCTCTAGATCGTTTTGGGTAACCTTACCAACAAATTATGGTCCAAACATTTAAGTAATCCTTCGCCTAATAAACCTAAGCTATGGTCTATCTCAACCATGCTACACTTTTAAGCTAACATGAATTACCATAGGTGTGCTAAGTTCAAGCAACTAAGAAACCCATTAAGCCAGCAATATTAAGCAAGAAATAGAAAGTAATGAAATTGAAAAATTAAGATTGTAACTTTTCATTCCATTAGAAAAAAGTAACCTACAAAAGATAAGGATTAACATCCTAACCCATTTACATTGTCAATAAAAATACACAAAATCCTAAGTGTCTAAATCTTAGGGGCCTTAGTAGTTGAAGTGGCCAATATCTAGTACTACAATATGCTTGGCTACTAGAGTGTCTTCACTTAGCTCCAATGGGTAGGTTCGTTCAAATTTATTGGAGGCTTTGTGTTGGGAGGGGGAGGCAAGCACTCCTTCGCTTACACTTGATCTTATCCTTATGGTTTACCTCGTTTCGAATTAAGTTACTTTTACATATGAAGTAGGACATCCTATAGATTAAAAATGAGTTGAAAGAATGGCGATAGACAAATTTCAAGCAACTTATGTAGCAAATTTGGATTGAAAAACTCTATTTGTGATGTGGAAAAGAATTTTTTTACAATCAACACTAAACACCTTAAACACCACTAAGAGTCTCCAAGTGTTTGGTAACAATTGCTCCGAACATAATCAATAGTAAGAGAGGAATGCTTTTTGGAACTTAGCTATGAAGGGCATTTGATGCTTGAACTCTATCTATTTGAATTCCCAGCCTGTAATAGTGATCTTCTATCCATCTACAACCTTATTAAGCTAACTTTCTTTGTGCCATGGAAATAGATATCTTATTTAAGGCCTCTACAAATATTCACCTCTCCGAGACCAATTAATTCACGTCACCTACCTACTTAGTTGTAGTTGCTACCATTGTCATCTTTCTCACCACTTCAAGGGTAAGGGAAACCCTCCTCTCATGCTCTTAGACAATCTTAGGAGTGTTTTCCATAATTGAAGAAGAGGATGAAGAGAGTTCACAATTACCTAACTCTTCAAACATGATGGTTTGTAAAAGAAATGAATACAAAAAAGTACTTCATTTATGATGAGAGCTGAGTAGATAATTGGGATTTCAAATGCCCAGAAAGTTTAGAGAAGAAAGCAAAGAGCATAAAATGCACAAAATGATGTTTCATATCTTTATATTAGTGTATAAAAATTTGACAAGAGTAAGACAATCCCTCAGGGAGTGTAGCAAATATGACTTTTAACCATTTGATCTCACTAAGGTCAATTCAATGATTGCAAATGCCTGACATGATCAGTGCATAATGAGCACATGTTAGAGCTAACAAATGAGGACTTAACACCTTAATCACACTATGATTTAAATCCCTAAATTTTAAACTTGGTTTCTTTATCAAGTTTCCCTCTCTTCATAGTCAAAGCATTCCTTGAGAAGACTTTTTACCTTGGATCAATGATCACTCCTAGCTCCGAAGGCGCTCTATGTGTCAAAATACCGAAGCTTGCCATCAAATAGCTTAGTCAACAACATCATCTACACTAACTTTATACAAAAGGAGGATAAAACCTCAAATAGCTTTAAAAGTCATTACTCAACTATGACATTAGCTTGTTGGTCCAACACAATATTAAAGCGCTTGACACAGAAGGCATTACTCCATTAAGCTTAGTTACTACCTAACACAAGTCTGCCTCCTACTTGTAGCTCGATTCGACACTTTTAACTCACTAGGGCTACCTTGTCCTCATAGGTTCAAGTATTCATTTCAAATCACTTGTCCACTTAGCCACTCTTCTCCAAGAGAAGCTCCCCAAATCCCAAACACTAGTGTGGTCTTCATGTTTCTTAGAAAACTTGTCTAGTAAAGTCTCTTTCCTAAAATAATCCTAGCCAACTCAAACACTGACCCAAGTAGTCCATCCTTGAGCTTGCTCTACTTGCCAACTAAGGGGGATAGGGTAGTTAAGTGGTGGGAGTTGATATGCAATTTTATTCATGGGTTCCTTAAGACTAGGTCAACCTCTCTAAGCCCATGGCTAAGCTTAAAACGACCCTAGACAAGTCTCATAAAGCAATTCAAGCTAACGACTCAACCGCTTCTTATTAGTATGCAAACGGATTGAGTTACATGAGCAAATCCATTTAACCCCACCCACGCGTGCTGCCACAACCCCCCACCCGCCCCACCCCCCCCAAAAAAAAAAAAAACAACCACAAAAGAAAACGTGATTTGGGCAAAAAATTTCTACTTACTTTATAACGCATGCTGCAAACCCACAAAGTCTTTTTTTTTTTTTCTCTTTTTAATATGAGCAAACCCATAAAAGTTTTGAAAAAAGACATAACAAAAACCTAGAAATAGCAAAATAACTATACGTAAATATGAATTAAAATAATAACTAGATTAAAAGAATAAGAAGGTGAAACATTTATGTTGAATAAGAATTAGCAAATGAGCTTGATCATTCGCCACTAACAATTCATGGACTTTATAGGTGAAGCAATGCTTTTTCAAATATTTAGGCATCCACTAGTGGTAGGAGTAGTTGTTACTCACTTTTCATGTCTCGTTATCTCAATTCTCATTTACCAACGATCTCAATATATCTTTTTTTTTTTTCTCAATTTTGCGCCTAAAATCTACTCGTATCATCTTGAGTAAGTTAAGAATCGGTTGGTATAGTCAAATATGGCTCTTCAACCACAAACATGCTATCAAAAAAGTCAAAATGTTGTTCATATATCTTATACTACTTGTCATTTTTTTTAATTCACAAGTGTGACCTATATGTACTATGTTATGATTTCTTCTGTTTATTCTTTGAGAGTGGCAAACCCTACTACAATTTTTATGATATAATTCGACCCAATACAACATTATAAACCGGTTATAAGAATATAATCATGTAAATTTTATACATTGCAATAGTAATAGAAATTAATAGAGTTAATATTATGAATAGTATTTGAACTTTAACAAAATATGTAATAAAATACTTGAATTTTAAAATTGATCAATTTATTACCTAAATTTTGCAATTAATCAATTTAGTGTCCTATATCCGTCAAATTCTTTTGGGTATTAAATTGATTAATTTCAATATTTTTTATATACTAAATTGATTAATTTTAAAGTTTAGATAACAAATTGATTAGTTTCAAAATTCAAGTACCTAATTGCATATTTTGACAAAATTTAGGTAGCATTTGTGATGTTATCCTTAAATTAACTTTGTTCTAAAATTAATATTTTATCATATCTAATTGTTTATATATATATATATTATATATTTCTCCTCTTGACAGAAATTTGACCTAAGTAAAATCTAACATAACCAATAAAATATGATTCATAGATAAATTATAATAAAAATTATATACGTATCATTCTTCTAGAACTGGAATACTTATGGATACTGGTTCGAAAGAAATTTTACATTTTAAAAAGAGTAAGCCATTTTTTGAAACATCAGCCCAGACCCCTTTTATAGAAGAAAGGGGAATAATTTCTATCTTTCTTTCTTTCTTTCTTTTTTCCGAAATAATTCACTTAAAAGGTCCTTTTATACCATAATAAATAAGGAATATTAGAAAAAGTTTTTCTGAAAAAAATTTGTTGAACCAAAAGGGCTGCATTCCGCGCTGCAGCGTTTACAATTGTGAGCATATGACTTTTAATCTGATATAATATTAAAAAAAGTTGAAAACGACCCAAGTTGATTTTCCTTTTTTTTTTTTTTTTTTTTTTGACTCGGCTTTTATATTGTATTGGTTTTTACGTAATTTTCAGGTTCGGTATGAATTTCCATGTTCCGTGTATCATTTTTCAAGATTTTTCAGCTACCTTTCCAACATCGTGGAGATGTCATAATCAAATTATTTTATTGATGCAGGATTCGTAACCCTTACTCTATAATAATTATATAGTAACAAAAAACGGAGGGTTGTTATATAAAAAACATTTGATTGATTGGTTTAGTATCAATTTAGCATCTAGTTCATATTTGTTTCAATTGGAATATTTATCAAAAATAAATATAGATGAAAAATAAATATTTTTACTCATAAACAGACCTTACATATCAGATTTATATCAAATACAGATGCAAATCAAATACAAATAAAATAAAAATGAAAAATAGTCAACCCAAACAAATCCATAATTATACCTTCATCATAGTAAATAAAATTTATGGACTAATCTATTGGTTAAATGCGGAAGTATATCTCTCAATTTTTTTTTTTATAGAATTTCATCTTTCTATAACTTTTAAAAATCTACAAATAACCTCAAATAATAACAAAACCCTCAAAATTCTAAGGATTTTAGGGACAATGGATATGATTATAAGTTAAAAACAATGTGAAATCAACCTTTAAAGTTTTGAGGTTCAATCAGTAATTTTAAAAAAAACATTTTGCAGTTTGCCCTAAAATTTGCCTACTCCATCTTATTAAACATGTAAATATTTGTAAGAAAAAACTGTAATTGATTTTGAGACTTATATACTCTAGAAGTTATAAAGCATATTTTAACAACTTTTAACCGCATATAAATTGGTAATACGTCCACTAGGAAAAAGAAAAAGGAAAAAAAATCCACATTCAAAATTTAGTTTGGGTTAAAACACACTTTATTAAGTTGCAAGGTGTATTCACATCAAGGTTTAGAGAATTATCTACAATCTCTCAAGATTTGCTGACATATATAGAAATATAGAGATGTCGAAATGCATTTTAAGCTCTAGTAATGTATTGTTAAAATTTAGGATTATCTATACTTTCCTATGATTAATCTACAATTGTAGCATAACAAATCACATTACTTGGAAAAAAGATTCAATGCTATTAATATGCTACGTGTACAAGTAAATAACACACAAGTGTCAATATTTTCTAAACAAACAATGGTAACAATATTTTTTATAAAATTATTTATAAATTGTGATACCCTAAAATTATGGTCATTTACAACCTACTATGTACCCATAATGAGCATAGACAAGTAAACGCTTAGAACCTACTAGAAAACCACAATTGATAGCATTTCTAACTCTAAGCACACACATATACTATACATAAATCCATTAGCCAAAAATACATAACTAAGATTTCCTTTCAACATCAATAACCAAATCTTAAATATCTCATAAATTCACCTAAACACACAAATAATTAAACATAATACAATGAGGATCTTTATCTCAAACCACCATCAAAATCACATGTAAACTAATACAAAATCAATTAAGGAATGCATATATCTCAATAACCAAACTATAAACTACCAACAATTTGTTGAAACGTCATGTGCACTAGTATTTTTAGCCATCAAAAAAAGTGAACCATGCAAAAATCAACTTCATTGCGGTGTGTTGAAAATTGTTGTAATGTCAGGAATTCCACAAGTTGTTTTGGAACAATAAACAAGTTGCCCTGAAATTTTATGCGTGTAACAAAGGCTATAAATTGATGAGTTCATTTAAAAAAATATATATCAAACGTTCATTTGAAAGAATAATCAAACATGCCTATGATTGAAAAATATCAAACATCCATGTGTTTGATATTGCTACTTATTTTTTATACTATCTTGTATGAGAAGGTTATCCACTTACACTTATTTCTTGTATTTACTCTTAAATTTTCTATTCATCTATTACCACCCCTGCATTATTTCCTAGTCATTGTTGAAAAAATCAATGGCTTCCTTTTTCTTTGGTGATTCATCCAAAAAATCCGGAAAAACAAACAAATTAAAGGAAAAGTTACTTGAGTGTCAGCAAGAGACTACTATTTACATAGACAAAGATGTTGACTACTATGACTTTAATGAGCCTTGAGTGTCTAACCTTGAATTCACACTTAACCAATTCCCTTCGGTTCCACTAGGTTTCGAGACATTCAGTCCAGTTTACCATCAACAAAGGGATGTCGACAATAACTCCCAATATCCGGAATTAGAACCACTACCATAACATGAAGTTAAAGATTATGGTAGTTTGGGTGAAAAATACACCTTTCCGTCGAGGCAAATCCATCTATCAAGCCACCTCGACTATAGAGGTCTAATATGTTTACTAAACATTTTAAGAAAGTCAACAGTTCGGATGGGAAGACTAGAGCACATTGCAATTATTGCAACACAAACTATACCTTTTTCCAAGGAAGATGGATATGGTTGTCTTTCCAAACATCTCAAGTTGAAGCATCCCAACATGTATGGTATGGATCCATCACTGCAGCAAATATTACATTCCGGTTCCAAAAAAAGAAGCAAGGTTGTAGCAATTCAAGGAAGAATCGTATCGTGATGCTTCAATTTAAATGATAAGCAGGTCACATTTGGGTTTTAATGCCAACAAAAATACAAATCTTGTTTATTGCCATCAAGAAACTCTACAGCCACAAGCTCCTAAATGGAATGCTTTGACAATGAAACAACATTGTCTTAAAATGTAACGGATGGGTAAAGCGCAGCTACAAGCTATTTCCATTGATCTCGATACATGTATCTCTATCTATTCCGACATTTGGACTAATAGATGAGGTAAAAGTTCCTACATGGGGATTACATGTCATTAGATTGATCGACACCGGGTAACACACAAGAGGTTGATTACATCACAGAAAATAGATAAAGCCCATATGGCATAAAACATATATGTGAGAAAGAAACAATTCTTGATGATATGGTATGACAAAAAAAATTTCGATAGGTTTCGAAAATATTGCAGCAAACACAGTCAGTATTTCTGACCTACAATTGTTATGTCAAATAATGCTTGGGGGA
The DNA here is from genome assembly GCA_024138025.1 of Combretum micranthum. Lineage (NCBI taxonomy): Eukaryota > Viridiplantae > Streptophyta > Magnoliopsida > Myrtales > Combretaceae > Combretum > Combretum micranthum. The sequence continues at coordinate 841,594 of JAMXBD010000236.1, read as the reverse complement.
ACCTTTTCTCATATAAGATGTGCATGTCATATCTTAAATTTATGTAGGAAGGATAGAATGGAGTCTTTAAAAATCCATACATCTTTAATAAAAACTATGGTTGACTACATTACGGACCATCCATTAATTAACATAGAATGGCAGAAATGATATGGTCTGCATGGTCAAAATCCGAAAAAATTCAAAATAGATATGCAACACTGTGGAATTCAACCAACGAGCTTTTAGCTAGCACCATACTATACAAGGAACTACTTTGTAGCTTCATCATTACACATGTAACGAACATAGCATTACATCCCAATGAATGGAATGTATGTACCAACTTACTAGAACCATTGAAGGTCTTTTTGGACTGTACAAATGTTTTCTTTAGTGTGTATAACCCTAGTGTACATCACTTTATATTGGAGGCTTGTAACATCATCAGGACACTCCAACAAGTAAGATCTGATCTAATTAATGATATAGCTTACAAGTGGTTGAAGTATTATAGGGAAATTCATATGATATACAATATGGCATGGTTGTTGGACCCATGTAATAAAGCGGAGGGACTTCGACAAGCTATGGATTGTTATTATGAACATGTGGACAAGTTGTTAGATGCTCAAGACATTTATGTAATTTCTGCTAGTAATGTCGTCAAAGAAACAACTAATGTGCTATTGGACTTATATTCCTAATATAGTACCACATATGGTGGACAAATACTCACCAGTCCAGCAATCTCCGTTAATGCTCCAACATCAAGCACTGTAGAAGAGCCCAGAGTAGTGCTCTAGCACCAACGATTCAAAAAGCACTGCGGCATTGATGGAAGTGGCTCAAATTCAAAGATTGACAAGCACTTGAATGTGACATTTGAGTTTAGTGGCATGGTGGATGCATATAACTTTGACATCTTAAACTGGTAGAAATGTTTCCAATACTATCTCGAATCGCTAGATAAGTACTGACTGCAGCTATTTCAACTGTGACAGTTGAGCAAGCTTTTAGCATTGCGAGACAGCAACTCGATGAGCATAAGTACCGGTATGGCCCAATAACAGTTGAGGCACTAGCTTGCAACCATAATTAGATTCGTGAAGAACGACAATGACAAGACTTGAAGGACTGCTCAAGCAAAGACGGCGAGTATTTTAGCGACTTCAACTCCTTTGAAGGGAGCATAGCTACCACCTCACTGAAGACTAGTCCAAGCCAATGAGCATTGAGTTTACATTAAATTGTTTGTTATTATTCTAACATGGTGTTAGTGTTGTAATTTGGGTTAATGAACTATGTGATTATGGTTAGTTTTTTGTCGTTGTAGTAGTTTGCATGTTAATTTGTAACGAAGGTAAGATGTAATGCCCCACACACTGGAATGTACCCATTAACGTTTGGATGTATTTTAATCTACTAGTATGTGTTTCTTAATTATGTTGTTTACGTGCTAATGATAAGTATCGAAAAACCTATATTATTTGTGCTTATTTGGACATATTTGTTGTGTATTTCTTGTGATTTGTTGAAGAAAAGGACACTTAATTTGTTAAATATTCATTTCAGGTTTGAAGAGCTCATTTTGAAGATATTATGATCATTTAAGAGAAATAAAAACAAATAAAGCAAGTTTGGGCAAAATTATATAAGAAACAAGCCTTTTATTTTTCAGTCCTCCCTTTAGCATAGCCAGGGCAAACAGGCAAGGATGAATTTAGAAGACTATAAATACTCATCTTGCTTTCATTTTGCACATGTTCAGATATAGATAGATACAAAAACTGTAACGCCCTAACCTAAAGGCATTATTAGCCCGCCACGTATCCTTACCAAAGATAGACACGCTAAGGCTATAAGTCACTACAATCCACAAATATATATATCATGTATCACATATTGCTCACAATAAGGTTACTTTAAAAATTTTAGTACTATGAAGAAATAAAACTTCCTCAATTCACCTACATTAGGAACTAAAAATCCAAACTTTAACATAATAAGAAAATCCTTAAAATATTAAAAGTCTCAAAGAAAGCTAATCAAAATATAGCATTTTCTTCTCAAATCACTATCTCCAATCCAATCAATCTAATTATCAACAAGATAGTCAAATCCACTATCGCTCTTCCCACAGTTCATGAATACATCATAACCCATCACTTCATACACAATTGGATCTTCACTTGTACTTGAAAAAAAAATAAGGATTGAGCGAAAAATACCCAGTACGCCAAACAAAACCACATGTATATGAACAAGCAACAAGCTATATCACATATGACTTAATAACTAATGCAACAATCATAAATTTGTTATCTTTAATTAGTCTGCAACCAACACAGTCCATAACTATTGTACACTAGTCCCAAACCCGAAATATCCATGACTCCCTAAAACATCTAATATAGAAAATAGGTAATTACATACATATATGGTGTTGGGAATCTCCCACAAACCTGGGGTGTCATCTTGCACTACTCCTAAACTACCAAAATCATCTCCAAGTGCAACTTTACTAGAGACAACACCAACAAGGATCATCAGGTTGCCAGCATTAGTATCACACTCTGCATGGTCTTTACTAATCACAGCCAATCACAAGCAATACTCAATTCAATTAAAGTCTAATAGAATTAGGTCAAGTTTTACAAATCTAATCCTACAAGCACAATCAACAAACATGGTATGGTCGTACCTGGATTCACTTTCAAAACTTCAATTTCACCGACAAAACCTTTTAAAAGATTAGAAACCCTAATTTCACCAGAATTCCTAATCATCAACACATCTTAAATCAGAATTTGTTTTCCAACACATAATTAAACCATAAATCTTAAAATCTACAATCCAAATAATAAAATCTACGATAACAGATTCACACATTTGTTGTCTCTTATTCACAAGACAATAGAATCCCCATAACATAAATTTTCTCCATAATTACTTCAATTCCTAAAGTTCTAAATCAATAAATCTAACTATTAGAAAGATTACTTCTTTGGAGTTACAAAGCTTGAATGAATTCATACTTACCTAAAACTTATGGATCTTACGCCTCATTGATTGTAGAACCAAATAACCAACACAACTTAAGGTTCTTTTCTCCAATGAAACTATCTTCACAAACTTGATTCATCAAACCAAAGAAACAATCTTTATGAGAAGGATCATACTAAAAGATTAATTGAAAGGACAAGGGAAGAACCCACTTACCTAGGGTTTATGCTTAGGAAGAGATGTGGGGAAGAAACAACAGACCTAGGGGATATAAATAGAGATTGAGAAGCCCTAGCACAAAAGAAAGGGGATTATTGTTTGTTAGATATAGGTCGGAGGATAAGCCAGCGGCTCAGGGGCAGTTTAAACACGAATCAAGCAAGATTACCACATAAGCCAGTAGAAAGTCGGTGGCTTTCACTATAAACGTTGGCGGCCTTGATATATACGTCAGCAGCCTTAGTTCGACTTTCCTTATACGCTGCCATCTTTTACAAATTTTCTTGCAAATTTTTCAAAGCTTCAAAGCTGGCATAAAGCCGGTAGTGTTCCCATTTTCCATAAAAGCTGGCGGCTTTGCATGTTAAAGCTGGTGGCTTATAACAGGGTAAGTTTTCCCCTTTTTGTTCTCCACAAACAACTTCTTCAAGTCCAAATCCGTTTGTTTAAGGACAAAAATACCCTCTTAAACAACATTATATTACAAATTTACCCTTCATTATAGATTAATTATTCATACATTACAAAAACATAAGGAGGGTTTTAGAGCGTATTTTCTCTAAACCCTAAGAGGATATATGACATTTTTAAGAGAGTTTAGAGAGACAATTTAGAGAGGGCTTAATAGATTTTTAGGGTTTCACAACAGCTTTTGTCCTTCATTGCTTCAATTTATCAAGGATATTGGTTTTATTGCTTTATCTCATTATTAGTTTTAATTACTTCTCTAAATTATTTATTTATGTTGTTAAATTTATGGAGGAGTAATTGATTTAGCTTAGGTTTGTAAATCTTTAGGTCAATTTTGTGTAACTCTGCTGAGCTTCAAGTGAATTCGTGTTGATTTATTGAATTCAATGGCTTGACCTTAATAGATCTTGAATTTGTATAGTGCACGATATGCATTTATGTCTGATTTTGTTATAATAGATGAGAGGTCATTTTAATGAATAGATTTAAGCTATTGATGAGATTGCTTATAACTATCTAGAGGTAGATGTAGTGAAAATTTTTGTCATTGATTGATTGCATGAGATATGTTGCTAATCAAAGGATTCTTGATTTTTATGCAAATCTAAGTTGCTAATAGTCAAGAAGAGCTTCTGGTGGTTTAGCTTCTGTTTAGGAGCTTTTAATTTCGAGAGAAAATCTAGCATAATCTACTGAATCTGATAGTTCCACAATTCAACACAACTTTTTCTGAGAATTTCTTGAGTTATATGAATAGACCTAAGGTGAAGCATGACTTAAGCTCCTTGTTAATTGATTTATCTTAATTCTTCTATGTTTGTTGTGAAACTTGTTAGTTTAGGCTTAGATTAGTTCTTAGTTAGATAAAACTCATTTGTTTTTGTTAGGCTAGATAATAGGAAATGAGTGAGTAGAAGTTATCACAAACTTTCCCTTGGAATACAACCTAGATCTTTCTATTATGCTGCTCTGACAGGTGCACTCACCTTTTTGGAGACTGTGGCTGGATAAAGATTTAGCAAAGAAAATACAAATTTTAAAACTCAATCTCTTAACCAAGTTTTCTCATTGAGTTTAACCTACATAAGCCATTACGATTTCATGGATTTTAGTTGGTGGATACAAAAAGATCATTATTGGAATGTACTTAATAATTCTCAAAACAATGAACTCAAAAATAAGTGAATAATGTGTAATGGAACTATGTGAGCAAGAGTGGTATTGTTTATGTACTAATCTATGTTTTTATGATGCTCTCTCATGCATTCATTTGCCTCCCATGTTTAGTAATGAAGAGCAAGTTGATAAAAACTTGAACACCTTCAAAATTCATAAACAACTGTTTTGAATCCATCATCATTACATAAACATTTTAATCAAGTAGATTTTATGCATGATTTTGAACATGTTGAGTGTAAATGATGGTGGAGGATGTTAATGATGTGATTGATGAAAGAATTGTTTGTGAATATCCTATGCATGAAAATTCTGTTGAGCAAGGTAAATTTAGGGAGAAAAGTTCATTTGAGTCATATAATGAGGAAATTCAAATTACCATAATAGATATGAAGGTTGGAGAGGTTGAGAAGGAAATGGACAGTAAAGATATCAAATCCTTTCCATCTGTTAAACTGCTTAGGTATTTAGGACATGTTAAACTTCCAAAGTTGTGCCTTGAACCCATGGGATATACCATCGAATTTGAGATGGCACCAATCTACCAATACTCTTTCTATGAAAAAATTATGATATCAATGGAGATTGAGCTAAAAAGGAACAAAGCAAGAACTAGAAAGAAATCTCTTCTGTAGATTATAAAACCATGGTCTTGAGATACTTTTGTTTAGGATTTAGTTTTAATAAGTGAGTCAATTACGTTAAAAAATAGTGCTTCTTGGATGCAACCTATGACTAATCTTGTTGAGTTGAGTTCATTTTGTTTTGTTTTTCTTTTTACCATCCCAAGTCAAATTCTACAAATTGCAGGTTTTAGATGTTGTTTTACAATCATGAGGAGGTGAGAATTCAGCTTTATGTGTGGGAAAAGAAAAATATGGCATGATTTCTCTTTAAAAAAAAAAAATGAGGAAAGTTTTCATCCACCTTCTAAGTGTTTTGTGCATTATACATATTGAATTCATGATGAAAACTTCAAATTTTTCTGCTACAAATTGGGATTAATTAAAATACACTTAACTATTGGTGCTTGGATAGTGTATATTGTTGAAATTGCAGGATGACAAGCAAAAATTTTCAAATTTAGAATCATTGCTGCTCGAGAATGCCCATGCAAACGATGGGGAAGAAGCCTGCGTGCACATCAAGCACTTAATGGAAGGCCTTACATCATTTCACGTCCTCCATGGAGTGCATTCAAGGCTCTACTTAGGCCCAATCCCACCCTTGCAGCAGGTCGAGTAGCATTCCAAATGCTCCAAGAGCATGATGCTGCCTTCATCCCACCTCCGATCCTGCTTGACAGGTGACTACTGACACCCCTGCATCATTTCGTGCGTTCGATAACGCTCGTCCAGCATCTTGCATTCAGCCTAGCACCGATCCTGGTCAGGCAGGAGGATAGGCAGACTAATTGACCTTTGAAAAAAAAAAAAGAAAGAAGAAGAATAGAAAAACCCACTTTCTCTCCCACACTTGAATGCAATTTTTCTCTATCCCTACTCTCGTTCATTCTCATAAAATACACAAACTTTCTAGTATCATTTGAACTTCATTATTTGACTTTAGAAGGCTTATTCTCTTTTCTAGTTTGTTTTTCTGCTGCTTTGTGTTTGCAGGTTTAGCTTGTAACTTAGTAAGAATTATGATGATGATTCTGTTGATTGATGCAATTACAAACTTCTCCTCTTTTGTCCCAATTAAGTCAATTCGTGCTGCTATCTTTCCATAAACTAGGGAAGCTTTTAGCGTCCTTTTTCCTACATTCTTTCCCTATCATTTTCCTTAATTTGCTTGATTGGATGATATTGAAAAACATGTTTTGCTTAAGTGTGGGGAAGGGATATGTCAGAAAGAAAGGGGATTTTGGGGTCTTATTTGAGCTTCATGATGCATATTATGCACTTATTAATCAAAATTCCCCCATTTATAAGTTTGCAAATGAGTTGTGATGTTGATACATTATGAGAATATTAGAATCTTAAAATTATACTCATTTTATTTGAAAAGCTAGCATTCAAAAAATAAAGTATAGTGACTCTGTGTGCCTTATTTACCTATTTTGAACTTGGTATGCTTAGTCAAAATTTTAGGATAAAATCTAAGCGAGGAAAATTTACTTGCTTTTTAATGACTAAATCTAGATTTGTGAAAGAGGTCAAAATTCCTAGTTTAACTTAAATGGTTGTGTTTCTAAGCTTGTTAGTGGTATATTTGCTTTTCAAATACTTTGAGAGTTCTTCTAACTTTTTGTGAAAGGGCATATGAAATCTATCACTTGGTAATTCTTCTCAAATAATGTCTATAATAATAATAATAATAAAAGGGGCTTAACCGAAAATAAGCGAGCCAAAACCATCCAGAGGAAAAGAAAGGATTACAGTAATAACCTTCCCCTCTAAAGCCTACTAATAGAGAGAGAGAGAGAGAAAGAGAGAGAGAGAGAGAGATTTATAAAAAGAGGAAAAAAATCTAAGGGAATGATGGATATCATGTACTTTCACTTTAGGTTGTTGTACTTAGAGAGATAGTTGAATGAATTATATGATTTCCAATAAGTGGTGAGATGTGACCTGACACTTTTGCTTTGTTTGAATTTGTATCTCTTTTGTGATTTTAGAAGTGGTTATTAAATGATAAGATTAATAGTTTGGCTTACCTGGATTAGTCTTAAAAATTTAACTATAGTATGCCAGGTACAAATATAAATGTGATAGGTTTAAGTAGTAGGCACTAATGAGTCACTTTGGATTAATTGAATTAAAGAATGCTATTTTTTATGTGATATATTCTGAGAAGTGTAATTGATGACAAATTCTTTTATCCTTCTTTTGTTTGCTGAGGACAAGCAAGCGATTAAGTGTGAGAAAGTTTGATAAGTGTCGAAAGACCTATATTCTTTGTGGTTATTTGGACATATGTGTTATGTATTACTTGGGATTTATTGAAGAAAAGGATACTTAATTTGTTAAATATTCATTTCAGGCTTGAAGTACTCATTTTGAAGATATTATGATGATTAAGATAAATGAAAAAAAATAAAACATTTTTAGGCAAAATTATGCAAGAAACAAGCCTTTTATTTTTCAGTCCTCCCTTTAGCACAGCCAAGATAGATAGGCAGGGATGAATTTAGAAGAATATAAATACCCGTCTTGCTTTCATTTCATGCATGTACAGCTATAGACAGATATGGAAATGTACAGAGGGTTTTAGAGCATATTTTCTCTAAAACCTAGGAGGATATACGACATTTTTAAGAGAGTTTAGAGTGAGAATTAAGAGGGCTTAACAAATTTTTAGGGTTTCACAGTAGCTTTTGTACTTCATTGCTTCAATTCATCAAGGGTATTGGTATCTCATTATGTTTGAATTAATTCTTCGAATTATTAATTTATGTTGTTAAATCCATAGAGGAGTAGTTGATTTAGCTTGGGTTTGTGAATCCTTGGGTCAATTTCATATAACTTTGCTGAGCTTAAATTGAATCCGTGTTGATTTATTGAATTCAATAGCTTGAGCTTAATATATCTTGAATTTGTATAGTGTGCAATATGGGTTCATGTCTGATTTTGTTAAAACAAACTGAGAAGTCATTTTAATGAATAGATCTAAGCTATTGATGAGATTGCTTATAACTATCTATAAATAGAGGTGGTGAAATCTTTTCTCATTGATTAATTGCATGAGATATGTTGTTAGTCAAAGGATTCTTGATCTTTATGTAAATATAAATTGCTAATAGTCAAGAAGAGATTCCGGCGGTTTAGCTAGGTTTAGGAGCTTTTAATTTCAAGAGAAAATCTAGCATAATCTAGTGAATCTGACAGTCCCATAATTCAACACAACTTTTTCTAAGAATTTCTTGATTTACATGAATAGACCTAAGGTGAAGCATGACCTAAGCTCCTTGTGAATTGATTTATCTTAATTCTTTTATAGTTGTTGTGAAAATTGTTGGTTTAGGCTTAGATTAGCTCTTAGTTAGATAAAATCCATATGTTTTTGTTAGGCTAGATAATAAGAAAAGAGTGAGTAGAAGTAATTATAAACTTTCTCGTGGACACAACCTAGATCCTTCTACTATGTACTCTAACTGGTTGCTTACCTTTTTGGATACCGTGGCTAGATAAAGATTTAGCAAAGAAAATATAAATTTTAAAATCGTCTCTTAACTAGGTAACCATTATTTTTTATTGAAATAATTACAATATAATTAACATAATTTCACTTTGGAACTTCTAAGTTTGATATATTTGTAAATTTGCACATTTTAATAAAATGTAAAAGAAATTATGGTTCAAGGTTCTCCTAGAACCAAAACTGCTAGAACCAATGACTCTATGGAACATGAACCACCCGACCTGGCAGTTCCATTTCCGAGTCTAATTCCACGAAAAGTGGAACCATGAACTAGCGGTTCCAGTTCGAATCCATATCCAATTTGAATCATATCGATCTCTAAGCACAAGCAATAAACAAAGTATACATGTACCTTAGATTGTGAACATAGACTCTCCCTTAATATTTGAACCTTCTAAATTTGAGTAACCACAATTAAAGATATAAAATTATTTACACTTTCAAACTTACCTATAGTTCACATTTTTATAATTCCTACCCATACACTACCATTTATGTTTTAAAGAAACATAAAATATTAATTTAAAATGTGAATTTGGTAATTAATTTAATAATATCTAAGGTTTAAGGTCTTAAAATAACATTAAATCATAAGGGAAAGAGTTAAACAAGTTTTAAGTACTTTTGAGAATAAAAAAAAATGTGAGTTTGGAAAAGTTGTGCTTAACATGGATTGAATAGACCATGTACAGATCATGTTCCAAACAAAGCTTAACATAATTTAGAACAAGTTGTATGTTTAGGTCATGTGTCATGCCCCTAAAGGTACCCTAATAGTAACACACATCTTATGATATTGCCTGATGTCTTAAGGCTTTATAAATAAGAAAACTGGACGACATCAGATAGAATCATATATATATGCTAGTACTAGTCACACTTTGAAAGATGACTTATTTCAACAAACAAGATCTTTGGTTGCTTTGATAAAAATGATGGATATATATAGGTCACATTATAATAGATAAAACTACTACATCAATTGTCTGAATAATAAAGTATTACACACTATATCTAATCATATAAAGTCTCAAAAACATAAACTGATGTCCAAAACGTCATTTAATACAGTACTAAATAATATCCTACCCATCCCATAACCCTTCTAGCTTTAAAGACCTTACCGGTGCTAAGTTCAAGGAAGATACAAGCCACAATCAAAGGATAACCTTAAAAATGCTATAGGGGTATGAACATAAATTACTTCTCAGCGAATAACCAGAACATACCACATATCAACTACAATTTATTATCAATCATATGTATACTTCAATTAACCATATGCTCAAATACAAGATTAAATAACCTGGAATCCAAAGAGGATGGAGATCTACACCTTCTCATCAAGGTTAAAGGAACCTAGTCTCAATGACCCACTTGCTTAGGAGAAACTAAGCATACAGGAACAACAACAATGCTCACATAATTATCACTTTATCTTAAATATGTCTTAACACTCATTTCCTGTTTCAAGACTTAAAAACTCCATTAAGTATTAGTCCTTTCATGCCATACCTCTAGTGGTGCCCATCAATTGCAACTTAGTTCTCGTGAAATTGAACGGAACAAAGGTAACCTTACGTAGAATTAGAAACCTTTCATCTAGAAAAGCCAAGCATTACAAGATAATTGAAAAACTAACACGTAGCAGGCCATCACACCATTTTATGCATGTTATGCTATGCATGAATATTTCATTTAGGTACCAATAGTATTTAAGCAAGTTTCATGGTGATCATGCAATATACAAACAATCAACATGCTACATATTAAGTTCATAAGAAAGTCTATTATCACTTTCATTAGTATAGATTAGCAATCCAAGCATACATTATATAGCATGCGTTATACCCAAACCCGCATTTACAACAATTTCATTATTAGCTTAACATTACTCATGCAACTATGTTACAAGCACATATAATGTGAGAGATCTGAGTTACTCACCTACTCATACTGACTCAGTCGTAATCGACTATAAAGTCCTCAACTAGGTTCAAATCACCTAATAGATGAATAAAGCATTCATTAATAGAGATGTAATCATATAAACAAACCCTAATTAGTGCCTGAGTGTCTTGAAGTCGGTTTTTATTCTTTGTAGGACTGGTTTCTCATTTCTAATCCAAATTTAGCTTATGAATAGTCATTTTAAAGCTCATAAAGTCTTCTATTTCCTAGTATTACTATAAAGTTTGTATTAATGGGTTTTTCTCATGAAAAGCAGCTTAAATGATTTTATATATAAGTTTTTATCATGTAATCTTCAACCAAGTCTATGATACGCGCTTTAACTCAGAGTTTTACACATGAATAGGCATTAGAAAGCTTGTTCCGAATACTATTAAATTATTGACTCGATTTATTCAATTTGTAAGTTTTCCCTATCTTACACTATGGATGCTAAGACCTATACTAGGTTTATAGGGCTTACTCTTGCATTTTAACATTTGATTCTAGGTTATATCATCTAGCTATACATTTAACTTCTGAATTACACCATTGTCATTCTAAGATTCTTAAGTTCTTCTCTATTTACTATTTTACAAGTGTAAGTGCAATTTCAATTAATATAAACTCAACCTTATCTCCATATATAAGTTGAAATCTCCTCTATCTATAGGATCATATTCCAAGATTTATTCACTTTTTTTATTTTCTTTATATGTTCATAAGGCTAAGTATATTTCATTTATGCATTGAACATGAATTATTCTTATGGATGCATGTATGGCCAAAATTTATAGTGTTTAAGTCCTAGGGTTGTTTTGGGTTGTTTAGTCTTTTATTCTCATTTTAATTCATGTCTCCACATTGCAATAAGTCTAGATCACATAGTTATGTAGTGTACTACATTATATAGTTGTAGGGTCGAAAGTTTGCTATAGGTATCCTAAAGATCATAATAGTTAGATTTCACTTCATGGGTGAAGTTATATGTTCATTTTACTATGTATAAGTTAGGTTTTATCATGGACGAGGCAAGACAAGTTTCATTTCTCTTGTTGGTCGAATCATGAGGGTATGTTTAGCTAAGTATATTAGTTAGATTTTCATGAAACCCATTACTATAAGAGTTGTTTAACTAGAGTATAACAAGTATTATTCAAGAATATAAAAGCATGGAGTTGATGCATTCCTTTCACTAAGGTGACTGAATTGTATAGGCAGTGATAGTCAATCATTCATTTGATTTTTCCTAGTTTTCTATGCATAGACATGATATAGGCTATAAGATAGTGTAAATACTACCTTGGTTGGATAGATATTGAGGTGATACTACCTTGATTAGATAGATATTTAATTTTTCTTTGTTTGTTTACTAATTATAGGCTTTAATAGTTGGGTTTTAAATGAGACAGATTGTCAGTAAAAAAAAAATAAATGATATGGATTGATGTTGACGTTTATGTGATGTAGGGGATGTATGCATGGCAATTTGGAGCAAGTTAGGCTTGCATTTTTCTTCTAAGTCTTAATGTCATCAAATGTTAGGATCAAGTGGTGTTTGTGTTGCATTGAAGAAACTTAAAATGGGCCTTTGAAGTTCATGGTTAAGGCTTGTAGGAAATGGAATATTTGTGGCTTCAATGTGTCCATCCAGATGTCTACTTAGAATTAAATTATTGGTGTCATGTAGCTTGGTTTCACCTAAGTTTGTTGACTATATTTCTATCTTCTATTGCCCTAGAGAAATCACAGTGAAAAGAGGAGAAGAAAACCTGTTCTTGCAAGTTGAAATGAGTCCTAATTCTTCAATAAATGCAAGGGTCAAATGGAGGTTTTTCATTTTTTTGAATTAGCCTTTTCAATTTGACTTTAGTCAACAACTTGATCCTCTAGAAGAAGCAAGTGGCTCCCTTCCATGTGCAATACGTGACCGGTTCAAGAAGTTTCAATTTAAGGCAAATATCACATGTTTGATTGAAATAAATACTTAAGTAATGAATATCTAGATTATCTCATAGGTTATAAGGTCATACATGTATAATTATATTAATCATCTGAGGATCTCATCTTTAAAAGTTCACTTATATCTTCTACACTACTTCTAAATTATTTTTTAGTTGAAATTTTAAGTTTAAAGTTTACATGATTGATTATTTTTAGAGTTTTATCTTGTGCAATCAAGGTTTCCAAGCCTGATAGGTCAAATAAGGGTTTTAGTCTTTACAGACTTAGAATTCTCTAACTAGCTTAATGGTATAATGCAAATCTTTATTTGAAGTCTAGATTTATAATTATGGATATGTTTTCATTCACGTCACATATTTATAATGCTAGCGATTCATCTTTAAGTTATTGTTTTGTAGCCAATAGGATCTCTAGGTTAATCGTCTCCTAATGCACTTGAAATATAAGGCTAATCATGACAAAGTATTGAGTTTTCGACTCGAACTATGAAATCTTATCTTTGGTATCTTTTAATATATAGAAATTTTCTATTTGGGTCTTAAGTTATAGGTGAGCTCAAGACTACTCATAGTTTCATACTAAGGTTTTTGTCAGGTCTTAAGTTTATTATCTATTGTGCATTTGCTATCCTGTTAATTGTATTGGTGTGAAAATTTTGGGGGATTACATCATGTTAGAAATAGAAGCTTAATACAACATGACACGAGTTCAAACATAGGTCATCTTATTATTCATGTTTGCAGAAACATATTATGTCACATAGGCTCAAGCATGAGTCTTATTCAACTTATGTTCGCCTATAAAAAAGCTTTTCTATACATTAGAATTTGAATCACTATATATCCATTCTAAGCATCAAACTTACATCCAATCACCATCCATACTTCTTTGAAAACATGATTCCTACCTAGTCTCATCGTATACACAAATTTTGTAAAAAAACATCAATAAAAATCAAATCACTCACTTTTTTGAACACTGCATTCTTCATTGAAATCAAGAATACAAAAGTTCTCCACCCACCAATTAGTAACTTGAAACCTTGCAAAATTACTGCTTCTCATGCACTCAACCCTTAAGGATATTTGTAAAGATAATAAACTAGGGTTTATGCCTTACTTTCCATGAGAATTATCAAATTCAAGAAAAATTTTCCTTACCTTCGAGTTTTCTACAATGAAAATTCTTTAAGAGAGAAAAGTATCATATGGAGAGGGAAAAGTAACTGCTAAAAAAGAGGAACAATGTCTTGATTTTAAGGAAAAAATAAATATTTATACAATAGTTAAAGAGGAGTAGAATGAGTTCTTTGCCCTTCTTTTAAATTTTTAATATCTTTTTGCTTAATTAGGTTTTATATATATATCATAATTGTATCTTACCCATCAAGTATGACATTAATTTTCATTCTTGAATATTGAATTCATTAGGTTGCTCTCATTGAACAATGGATAGCATGGTTATTTAGTTTATTCCCTAATCGAGGGATGTTTCATTATAAGACTACCCGAACTTAACTAAGAGATCAGTTTATGAGCCTTATTTATAATATGACCATGTGAAAAAACAAATTACATGGAGCTTTTGAAGTCCCATGCACAAAAGCACCATTCCTTTAACTTTTTATGGCTATTTTTCTTACTTTTTTAATATCATTTGCTCTATTTGTTAAGATAGAAGAGTCAGCCCTTCATTAAATTTTTATTACTATTTCTAACACCATATAGTATTAACATGTCTCTTCAACATTAATTACCAAATTTTTCATTTTTTTTCCTAAAACTATATACAAATTTTGAAAAAAAAAATTGAAAAATGTAGAATAATCAAAAAGAAAAAGGTAAAAGAAGGGGAACAAGAAGTCTAATCATGCTAAGGTCTTGAAAATACCTATGAAAAAGAAAAAGAAACTATTGATCGTGAAACACATTAACAGTGGTAATAGCTCTATGAGGGTTGTGCAAGCCCACAAGAATGGTGAGTAGGTCACATAACCAACCTATTGTGGTAAGTGACAATGCAACTTTGAAATTGCCTCTTTCGCACCATTTTTAGGCTCTATGATGGCTACTAGAAATATTTTCACAATCTAGCCTTGTGATAGTAGTAAACATGTGACAAAGTCCATTAATATGTCATCTTATACTCTCTTTGGTATAGGCAGTGGTGCCAATAGTCCTATAGGGCCCTTGTGATGTACTTCACCTGTTGGCATACAAAACATTAGAACACATAATTTTCAATCTTCTACTTCATACCCTTCTTGTGAAATTGAGACGCAATATATTTATATGTTTTTAGGACACCATAATGTCCTCTAACTAGGGAATATTAATGTTGATGTAGGAACCAAAAACAAACGTTGTTGGTAATACAACAATCCATTCAGCCATTACAACTTAGGCTCTTTGTCCATCCTACAATCTATTCCTGAAATTTAAGCAAATTATCATATTCTTCATTCAATGTAGACACCAAATCCAAAGAGGGCATATATTAACTATCAAGTTTTCTGGAAAGTGAATCAACCATAATATTCTCTTATCTAAATTTATATAGTATAGAATAGTCATAGCCAAGCAACTTCACCATGTATTTTTTTGTGCTGGCATTTGAATAACCTGCGATAGTAATTCCTTAAGGCTCCTATGATTAGTACATATTAGAAAATATGCCCCTAATATATACAATTTCCATTCAACTTCTACTAAGGAATGCTATCCTTTAATGTAAGTTGAAGCTCTAGTCTAATTTGAAGGAAACTTTTTGCTAAAATAAGCAGTAGGTTTTTCCTCTTGCAATAATACTACTACCATACCAGAACCTAAGGCATCTATCTCTATAACAAATTGTTTTGCAATATCTAGCAATGTGAGAGTAGGAGTCGAAATCAATGCATTCTTCAATTGATTGAATGCTACATCTGTTGAATTACTCTACTGAAATTGATCCTTTTTCATCAAATTAGTTAGTGGAGCAGCTATAGATGCATAGCCTTTTGTAAACCTCCTATAGTGCCCCAATAAACCCAAGAATGCCCTCAATTGCTTAACTGATTCATGTGTCTTACAGTCCTTTATAGCTTGAATTTTAGATGGTTTAAGGCCTACTCCTCCTTTAGACACTATGTGTCCTAAATATTCAATAGTATCTACTCCAAAAGCGTATTTTGACTTTTTAACATAGAAATTATGATGCTACAAAACTTCAAAAACTGTTATCAAATGTGCGACATGCAAATCAATAATCATGCTATATACCAAGATATCATCAAAATATACAATTACAAACTTTCTGAGATATGACCTAAAAATCATGTTCGTATTAGTTAAAATGTGGCTAGAGCATTACATAGGCTAGAAGGCATTATGAGAAATTCGCAATGTCCTTCGTGTGTCCTAAATGTTATTTTATGTATATCTTCACTATGCACCCTTATTTGGTGATATTTCGCCCATAAATCCAATTTAGAAAAAATATTTGCATGTCTTAACTCATTAAGTAATTCTTCTTTGGTAGATATAGAAAATTTGTCTTAAACAGTTACCTAGTTTAAAGCTCTATGTAGACACCCATTTTTGCCTATTTAAGGTTCAGATCTTAAATATAATTTTAGTGCAAATCATGACCGAGGCACAGGCCAATGGCCTAATGATAAAACATACACATATGCACAAATGAGACCCAGGATCGATCCGTGGGGAAAACAACAATTTTTTTTCAACCAAGTGAGGGAAGGACACGCGCCCGCTCATACCATGCATAAGGGATGCGCGTGTTGCACACAGCGTCATCTCCAACCTCTAACTAGTTCTTTTCTGCGCGATGAACTCATTTTGAGCTCATTATTAACCCACTTTGGAGTTGTTTTCTGCCAAATTGATGGAGGGATCTGGAAGAACACATGGGATACTACAATTTTGAATAAAAACTACCTCCAAAGATCACGATTTGGTCCTCAATTTTTTATTCAAAGTTTGCAAAAAAACTTAGTTTCCCCACGAAATGGGTTTTCAAAAAAATTTAAATCGAGCGTCTAGAATGCCAAATCTAATAATATTATCCATGTTCTAGAAACCCTAGAGGTGGTTAATCACCTAATTCATTCTTGAATAAGGATTTTGCGCGCACTCCACCAACTCCAATCTCCAACGGCCACCACCCACCACGAATCTAATACACTATAAATAGGGCCTCTATTCCACTATGCCCATCATCCACATCTATCAACAATCATCCACAAGCATCCTAGACACAACAAAATACAAGAATTTACTCCTTAGTGTAGATTAGGAAAATTTTCGAAAAATTTGGGTTTTGAAGAAAAATTTGAATTCGAAGTTTCTCCGTCAATTTTAAGGTTCTTGATCATCAAAAGAAGGCTTCAGGTAAGTTTAGCTACCAATTGGTAGCTTTGATTTTGTCTAGAAGCTCCGCCACTAGCTTGACGCCCACCACCATCGATTGCTACCATCTCTAGGAGTTCAAAGCCACCACCTCCAACCATTTCAAGCTAAACCACTACCATAAAAACACTCCCTACACCTCAGTAGCCTTATTCGAACACCATCAGGGCTGCCAAAGACTGCTGATCTACCACCAGCAAGCTCTGCCGTTGGTAGTTACAGAGCAAACAAACTCCAAATTTGAAAATCGACTCGACCCGACCTAGGTAAGTTGTTGTTGTTGTTCTTAAGTTTTTTTTAAAGGTATAGAAAAATCTATTTTTCTTTAACATATAGGAAGATTTTTTTATTTTAAAAAAAATGATTTGTATATATATATATATATACATATATGGGAATAAACATAAGTTTTGTTAAAAGAAATAATATAATAAAAGAACCATTTTTTTTCTTTTTTAAAATATAAATCTAAATTTGTAAATATATATATATATAAGATTTCTTTTCAAAAATGTAGTATAGGATTCCATTTAATTTTTTTTTTCTTTATTCTTTTTGTTTCAAATAAAAATCTATAAAACTTAAAATGAAAAGAGTTAAAATTCCAAAAATAACCAACAAACTAAATTTTCCTAAAAGAACTATGTAACGTCTAATCCCGATCAGCGGATACGTAGGCATCTCTAGTGTGACATAAAATTTGAAAAAAAAATATTTCTTGTTTCACCACATTTTCTTGTCAATTTTGAATTAATTAATTTATTGTAAATATTAAACGGTCTTGTCATCAATTTATATATATAATTATAAATTTATGAATCCATGATATATGATTCATTTTTTTAGCATTAAATGGATAAATTTTAAATTATGAATTTAAATGGTAATCGTATGGTTTTAATAGGGTATCCCCCGAATCCAGAATTTTTTGTTTATAAAGTTTGGATTTAAATCAAATTTTTTCACAGACTAATAGCTAAGTTAAGATTAACCAACCCATTAATCGTAACTTATAATTTTTCCCGGTTCCAATCAAGAGGTGACTCCAAGATGTTTTCAAAAATTAATTTTTGTTTTAATTCCTAGTCAATGGTCTGTATTAAATAGGTTCGAGTTTAATACGGGTCGGATTAAAATAAATAAAACCAGAAACGAAAAATCCAAGCTAGATACTCTGTAATCTATTCAAAATCTTCATGTGCCTCCTTTTTTTAACCAATAAAACAAGGGATAAAAATGGGCTATTGCTTTGTTGTATAATTCTTTGCTCCAACATCTCCTTCCAATCTCACTATTCTAAAAGTGAGGATATCTGTAGGGTCAAACATTGATATGAGAAACACCCTATTGAATATATATTCAATGTTGCACATTTCTGTTGAGAGGTAACGATGAAGGGGTATCATATATACGAGAGAATCTACCCAATACGTTATCTAATAATAGATTGTTGGCGATACTCTCTGACTTGTTATCCTCCTGAGCCATTAAATGAAAGTAAGATGCAATAGCATCTACTTTTATCATTCTCCTCAACTGATTATGTGAAATCTAAGTAGCCATAGCATTTTTCTCTCTCGGTAACGTTATAGATTTTCCTTGATACACAAATGTTATTGTCAATGCAGCGCAATCTATAGTTATTGGTCCAATTTGCTTCAACCACTACACCCTAATACTATATCAGCTCCTTGGATAGAAAGTACATAGAAAATGGCTAGAAAGTTAAATCCTTGAATATTCACTTAAACATCTGAACATAAGTGCTCGTATTGCAATTTTTTTATCATTGTCTATCATTATATTAAATTGGTAGATGCAACAATAGGAAGGGTTGAAATTTTGCTACTTTTCTTACACAAAATTGTGCATGTCACCAGAATCAATCAACACTGACAATGGTTTGTGAGCCACTGCTCCTTCAAACCATAAAGTTCTACGAATGACATCTCCTATCATAGCATGATAGGAAATAGTTTTAGAGTCTAAACACTCAATTTCATCAAATATATCTACATCCCATTCATTTTCATTCTCATGTGGTGCTAATTCACCATAAAGTAAAAGAAGGAATTTTTCTTTGCACTTATGATTTCTATTGATTTTTTCATCACATTAAAGCATAAACCTATTACTTATGACTTACATTTCTTTTGGTTCTAATTTCATTTTGGTAATTGTTTGGGGTTAAGTAAGGTTTGTGTTTGGTTTTGTGTTTAGAAAGTGTTTGGTTTATTAAATTGAAGGGAAGATGATTTGGTAGTATAATAGAGGAAGATGAAGGTTGGGTAAATTTGAAAGTGTTTGATTGATCATTATATTTTTCTTCACGTATTCGTGTAACCACATTACACCAACTAGTATTTGAAGTTTAGAGATTTGTACCTCGCGTCTCAATGCAGGTTTGAGTCTAGAAATGAAACAACTGATTAAAATGATTTGGATAGGCCTACTATACAATTTGGCAAGGCTTCAAACTGAGTTTAATACTCAAATACCGATGATTGTTGAACCAACTTGGAGAGAATGCCTTAGGCATCCTCATAAGCTGAGGGTCCAAATAATGATGACAACACATCAACAAATCTCTACCACAAACGCAATTGCTTATTCTATACATCCACCAGTACCACTGAAGGGAATCACTTTCAAATGTTGTAAACCTTTGAATTTTTCATAACTCATAGAAAATAATTCTAAAGCTAAAAAAAAAAAAAAATCAAAACCCTAAAACCAACCCAAGTTAAACTGAATTCTAGAAACTATAAACAATATCAAATATGAATTTCATAATTTAAAAAAAAAACCTTCTAAAAAAAAAGTGAAATCCAATAGTCGTTCAATTCAAAATTTGTATGCTAAACAATTCATCTATATGATCCTTAACACATAAATGAAGACGATATATCCAAACAATGTTCAATGAAAAAATTATAAAACCTTAGATCCTTCAGTAAATTTCAGAGTAAAAAATTTAAACTAAATACCAAAAGTCAACCTGAGTCAACACATAACCTTAGACTCAATTAAACAATCCGAGAACTGCAAAATATTAAATAAACCATAAAAATAAAGTAAAACTTAAATTTTAAGTTGAAAATATAAGTATGACATAAACCCATAGATTTTATAATCTTATGAGTAAATCTTAAAGTTGAAATCGAGACCGGAATCTAAAAGTCAACTAAGTCAACAACAAGTCCTAGTGAAACTTGATCTGGTAATCCTGCGCTCGAAACTCTAAAACAATAAGAATAAAATAACCTTAGATTATAGACCAAAATAATGTGATATAACCTAAAAAGATCATATTCGACAAAATTCGCAAATTTTAGAGCCGAACAGGATCAATTTTCAAATCAGGGCCTTAGCACGCAAAACAATGAAAACATTACGATGATATATTTAGACTTGTAATGAGATAAGGAATCATAAAATATTAGTTACAAAATTTTATGTATTCTAAAAATATCAGATATAGCTCGTTTACACGTATTTTTCTTACTACTAGTATTTTATTTGTCTAGTCTACTATTCAATTTACTATTTATTACAATTCACTTATCTCTACTTTTCCTTACAACCTTTTTCTTACAACCTATACACCTATTTCTTACATTTACATTACCAATACTACTTTTAACTAAACTTCATTTACACTTTACTTACTTTTATTACAAAAATCAAATTTTTTTATCACTTCTCTATCTTCCTTTCCTAGAACCGATACCATCTCCTCCCTCATCCCTCCATTTTTATTTCTTTTTCTAATTATTTAACTAGCACACAAATTCTTCCTCAAAACTCTATAAATACCCCCTTCCTTTTTCATTCTTTACACACATTTCTCAAACATAACAAAACTCTTGCAAATTTTTTTCTCAAATCTTCTCTCCTTTCTCCTTTCCAACCATGGCTTCTCTCCCTTTCTTCAGTGTCTTTTACAAAATTTTTCTTGTCATTCATTTTCCACCTCCCATCTTCAAGTTTTAGTAAACACTAAATCATCACTTTCATTCATGTTAACATAACATAAACAAAATGTGTGTTATAATTTCTAAAACCCTATGAGTTCATGCTAGGGAAGAAATCATAGAAACAATATCTTGTTCATATCTTGTTTAACACCATGTCTATTATGATCATTGTTATGTTCATGTTATATTTATGTTCTAACACAACTTCCTATATGTTATTACGTATAAGTATGTATATATATTTTTAGAACCTAAAACTTACTAATCTAACATTTTATTATGCTCTTATTTCATTGTTTATTTATTTATTTCATGCAAATAATTAAAATTAGTCAACTTCTAGCCTTAGACTTATACTCCATCAAATTAAAACAAAGGAGACTTGTCCATAATATAAGTCCTAGGAAACCATAAAAATCAATCTAAAACTCCCATAATTTTCTTATTTATTTGCTTTGCTATACTCATGAGCTAGAGATATTCAAGTCACGGGGAACCTTGATGAAGCCTAAGACTCCCGAATTTATTTCTTGCTATTTTTATTTTATTTATGAGACTTGTCCATCTCTAAGTCTCGAAAAGCCATAAAATAAATCTAAAACTTCCATGATTTTCTTTGATTTTACTTTTCTTATTTTCACAGAACTTGTCCATTTTTAAGTTTCGGGAAATCTTGGTTGATAGGAATCAACAAGCACGAAATCGTTGGAAAAAAAAAAAAGCAAACTCAAGGCCGACACAAAAGATTAAAAGCTTGAAGCCTCATACGCAAACACTTAATTGTTTTGATGTCTTTTCAAATTTCTTTTGTGGCTTTTCGAATTTCTTTATAGGAATTATTTACAATTATGTTTTTCAGTTACGTAACTGCCACAATTATGTTTTTTAGTTACATTGTCAGTTATGTGACTGCCACGATTATATCTTTTAGTTACGTGACTATCTTATAATAAGCCTATATATAAAGGCTAGTAACTACTCAAGATAGATAGAGAAGCTTTTTAATATCTTTGTTTGAGAATACCCTTGAGAGAGTTGCAAAACCATTTGGGTTTTGATTATTGAGAAATCTAATTTTCTTCTTTAATTCTTATCAATTCTTGTCGTTATGTAGAATTGTGGCGAATATTGTTATTTGAATCTTGTGATTCATTTGACGCCGTGAGTGTTTTGTAGATCGTCAATCTATCGATCTAATTTATTCACAAACCAGTTTGTTTTTTGTTGTTCGTAGCTACGATCGAGCAACGATTTCATCTATATCCATTTTATCTTGTAATTTCAAAACATATGAAAACACTAAAAAAAAAAAAAGAGAAAGTTCATATTTTTATTAAAGAGTCATCGAGGAGATCGCATCAGAGCAATCGGGTTCGTATCAGTTTAGTATCAAAGCACAGGTTTTCCAAAAAATTGTTGTTCGACGCGAGTTAATTTCAGTTAGTAAAAAAAATCTTTTTGATTTCTTCTATTTTCTTTTGAAAAATTTTGATGTGGTTGTTGTTGTTAGGGGTTGCTGCTGTATTTTTTTTGTTGTTGTTGATTGGTGGAGATATCATCTGGTGGTAGTAACAATGTGGATGAAAATAACCCTAGGATTGTAAGGAACAACAATAATAATAATGGAGAAGAGGATGTCGTGACAAGGTAAGAATCCACTTAATTGCAAACTGGGGTGAATAGGATGTAGGAGGATGTCAGGAGAATTTTGGCAAAATTAGAAGTGAGAGATAAGAGAAGCTAAAGCGGATCTAGCCATAGAAGACGATCTAGTGATGAATCTGATAAAAATAGTGGAAGATGTAGGAGGCGTGAGGATAGAGATGAAAGGCACAAGGGTATTGAAAGCATAAAATTGAAGATTCCACCATTTACAGGAAGTAGTAAACATGACGAATTCTTGGTTTGGGTGCCTAGGGTAGAAAAAGTGTTCGATTGTTATAAGTGGGATGAGAGAACCAAGGTAAAAATGGAATCACTAACCTTGTCAGATTATGCTTGTCTTTGGTGGGACAAATTACAACTTAAAAGAAGAAAGGCAGATGAAGAAAAACTTCATTCATGGGCCTTAATGAAGAGATTGATGAAGCACAAATTTGTTCTTGATTACTACAAACAGGAATTGTTGATGGATTTGCAATCTCTAAGGCAAGCAAAGAGGAGTGTTGAGGAGTATGTTAAAGAATTTGAGACCCTAATGGCAAGGTATGATATTCAAGAATCCACCTATGAATCTATTGCTCGGTTTATTAATGGGCTGAAGATGGAGATAGCCAATGCTGTTGAACTGCAGCAGTATCAATCTTTGGAGGATGTCATTAAATTGGCTAGCAGGGTAGAGAGACAACAGCACAGAAGGTTTCAAAAATCTCATTTTTACAATGAATCTAATGAGGATGAAAAGAAAGAGGATAGCAAGGAAAAGAACAAGGACAAGGAGGTTGAAGAAAAGTCTTCAGATCAGGCTCCACAAAAAAAAAAAAAAAGAGTAGAGACATCAAGTGTTTCAAGTGTTTAGGGCATGGACATATTGCTTCCCAATGTCCTAACAAACGGGTGATGATTCTAAAAGATAATCAGATTGAGAATGAGGAAGAGAAGCATGAGAGTGAGCATTCTAAGCCTCCATTGGAGGATGATGATGATATGGAATATGCAGTTCAAGGTGAAGCATTGATGATTGAGCAGGAGGAAGCTATTCCGGATCAAAGAACTAATTTGTTTTATATTCAGAGTTTGGTCAAAGGAAAAACATGCTTAACTATGGTTAATACAAGTAATTGTGCCAATCTTGTTTCTATTGGAATTGTTCCAAAGTTGGGATTACAATTGGAGTAACGTCCAAAGCCCTATGCTCTTCATTGGCTTAATCACCAAAGAGCTATTCATGTTCATAAGCAGGTGCGTGTACCTATTTAAATTTGTAAATATTCTGATGAACTTTTATGTGATGTAGTACCCATAGATGCTACACATCTAGTTCTTGGAAGACCATGGCAATATAACTTTCGAGCTATATTTGATGGGTATAAGAATGAGTACACTATTTAGCACCGGGACAAGATATACAAGTTGATGCCAATGAGTTATGAAGAGGTGCAGCAGGCCAAGATGTTGCACATTAAAAAGATCAAAGGTTTGAGGAGTTTGTTTGCATGGATTAGCACGATGACCAATTCTAATCCAACTCCGGATGTTCAGAAATTGAAGAATCAAGATTCGAGGACGAATCTTCTTATACCCAGAGGTAATGATAGGAATCAGCAAGCCCAAAATCGTTGGAAAGGAAAGCAAATTCAAGGTCGACACAAAAGATTAAAAGCTTGAAACCTTGTACGCCAACCATTAATTGTTTTTATGTCTTTTTAAATTTCTTTTGTGGCTTTTTGAATTTCTTTGTCGAATTACTTACAATTATGTTATTTAGTTACAACTGCCACAATTATGTTTTTCAGTGACATTGTCAGTTATGTAACTGCCACAATTATATTTTTTAGTTACGTAACTACCTTGTAATAAGCCTATATATAAAGGCTAGTAACTACTCAAGATAGATATAGAAGTTTTTTAATATCTTTGTTCGAGAATACTCTTGAGAGAGTTGTAAAACCCTTTAGGTGTTTTGATTATTGAGAAATCTAATTTTCTTCTTTAATCCTTTTCTTATCAATTCTTGTTGTTATATAGAATTGTGGTGAACACTATTATTTGAATCTTATGATTCATTTGATGCCGTGAGTGTTTTGTAGATCGTAGATCCTATCGATCTATAATTTATTCTCAAACCAGTTTGTTTTTTGTTGTTCGTGGTTACGACCGAGCAACGATTTCATCCATATCCATTTTATCTTCCAATTCCAAAACATACGAAACCCTAAAAAAAGAGAAAGCTTAGATTTTTATATAAAAGATTTTATTTTTGTTGAAGATCCATCGAGGAGATCGCGTCATAGCAGTCGGGTTCCTATCATTGATAACAAGTTAAGACTTCCATATTTTGTTCTTATATTTGCATATTTGATTTTCTATTATTTTATTTCTCTATATGAATTTATGAAATTTCTAATAATGTAACTATTAAGTTCATATTCATGCATGGTCATATGATGATGTTGTTGTCTTAATAAAATTTTCAAAATGATAATATGGATTATTTTCTCTTAGATAAAAATGGGACTGAATCCCAAGAGAAATTATTTTCAACACCGAGAAAGAACTTTCATTAAGACATAGGATAACAATTCAAGCTACACTCTCCTAAAATACTAAAATAAATTTATCATAAACTTCTAATCTTTTGTTATGCAAGTTTTTATTAAACACTTATTTATAAAGCATATGCCAATATTTTGATAAACACTTTGAATAAAAAAATTTTCCTAAGACAAACTTAAAAATCAATTCACTAATTAAAATCCACTTAGAAATAAAATCGGTATACAATTTAAGAAACTAAGTTTTAAGAAGTAAACTCATTTGCTTTTTATGAAGTTAAGGAAATATAAATAATAATAATTAGACACCCGCTTGTAATAACTAAAAATTTTAGTTTTTTTCTAACAACCCTCTAAAGGTCTATGTGTTGAAAACTTATAAATTAAGAAAGAGTTACTATGAGAATGAAAGTTTAGAACAAGTCATCCACTTAATTTTTCTCATATGCTAAAAACTTGAAACCTTTTAGAGATAATAAGACTTAGAATGATTTTTCTTCATAACCATTAGTTAAAAAAAAATCTAATATGAAAATGAAATATTCATGAACTCAAAATAAATATACAATAATGATTTCCTTTAATTAAGCTTCATATTTACAAACCTAAGGATTAAAATTTTGTTTAAAAATCAAATTTAGGAAATTTTATAAAAAGAAATATATTTGGAGTTTTATGTCACAAATAGGTACGACTATGTTTTACAAAACAAATTGTTAAATAAGAGTTCTTGAACAAATATAAGACCTTTGAAGATTTCAAAATGTGTGTGTGTATATATATATATGAATTACAATTGTCTTTCACATGTTTACAAAACAAAAAATTTAATTACAAGTCAAAGAATGACCTTTCACAAAACTTTATCTTTCACAAAAATAGTTTACGAATTCTATTTTTAAGACAATATTACTAGGATCATGCATATAATATGAGTTATTATTAATATTAAATGATTTTCAATGGTAGAAATATTTATATGTTTGCAAAAAAGTATCTAAGTGAAGAAAAACTTGGGAAAATTTGCAATTTAAGGACTGGAACTTTCGTGTTATATTTTTACCAACCCATTTTGAAACCAAAACAGCTTTAAATGTTAAAAATAACCTTAGAAATAGATAAATTTTTTCAAATAGGCAGAAAACGACTAATAATATGCGAAATTTCAAGTTAAAATATGCAAGTTATGGTCGTTTTAAGTTGGAATTTCTCTTAATCCATATTTTGACAAGAATAACAAGATAGAATTAGAAAGTTTAAGTACAAATTCTATAAAATACTCATTCTAAATATTTCTTTTGTCTAGGTGATGAGGAATACAAGACTCCCTTTCCTGAGGATTATTATGACTAAGCAAATTGTGATATAAACGAATAAGATTTCCCTCATAATTTCATTACCTTACTTGTGCTCGTGGATAGTTGCACTGAATTTGTAGGTACAAGATAAAATGAATATGTATGGGGTTTTGGGTTTATATGTATATACTTCTATGTATATGTGACAGGGGATACTAAGCATATCAAAAACCAACAAATAATTGATTAAGGATATCATTAATATTATATGTTGTTTATGTGTGTATGACGATTGCTTAATCACTTTTAAGTATACCATAATTATACTCGGCTTTGATATAAATTAAATGGACATGTATTACATCCGTCAAGTCACATGCCAAAGGCTACTACTCCTACGCGAAGAATCAGGAGGGTCCAAGGCTAAGAGGGTCCGCGGCTATGCTTATTATTAGGGAACTAAGGAATACTAATGATACATTTCAAGGATGAGCTGCGCCAATTGATCGTTTTGAGTGGGGAATGGAATGATTGTTCAATGATCGTGTAAACCTTCAAATACCATTCCCTAATCCTTGATAAGAAGGGGTGTAAATCCATTTTGTGTATAGTTTCTAGATACCCATACATAATTGTTTGTATCATGTAGTTGTTACATAACATGAATAGTATATGCATAAAAATTAATAAACGTGTTTGAAATATGGTACGAATAAAGGGAATATCTCTCTAAACATGTTATAAGCTTACACCCCATAGACTTTGTTGAAACAAGTATGCTTGAGACTCTATCCAAATATGGGAGCTTAAGAAAATCAATAGTGGATTATTGAGCTTTTACGGAAAAAGTAGCAACATAGAAAGGATTTACCTTCTTGAAATTTCTTTACAAGTAATATATGTTATATTAATATTTTGGAGATTTCTAAGAAATGTATTTATGTAGTCTTGAAAACATTAGTGGGGTATGCCCCTAAGAATTATAATTGACTTTACTTATGTTTAACGTTAAGTATTTTTCTTACCTTATTACTTAATTGTTATCAAAGTAAATTGTATTGCCATGATACATTTCCTCTAATGTGTTGTTCGCCTTGTGCATGATATGAAAACCTTTGTGTAATGAAGAAAGTCATTCTTAGGCTTTAATATTGTGTACGGTGGACAACCACATTTAGGGTACTCTTCGGGCGTGACAAGTGCAAATAAAGCAATTGTAATTCTCTTCTCCTCCTCAATGCCATGAAAGGTAAAAATTGTTCAACCTTGAATATCTATCTGAGCATATCTACTCTAGAAAACTTTAGGATTTCTAGCTTGATCCGCTTAAGAAATGATTTGCCATTTGAAAATGATGAATCAAGTGAGTTATGATTAAAATGATTATTGTGATCTTGATTCAAATTCTACTCGAATCTATCCATTCTTGAGCTCAGTTGAGTGAAAGAATCTTAGATGGCAAGTAAAGCATCTCTAAGACTATCCATATCAATGTATTCTTGAGTTCTAGTTGATGGAGCCCTATAGATGAGAGAACTCAAATATTAAATTTATAACTCCGACCCAACCCAACTCATCTTTCTTAACCTTAGTATATAAGCTTCTAAACCCCAATTGTGCAAAGTTTGCCTCTCTTCCTCACAGGTAATGTCTCGAAACCCCAATTTGATACTTGAATTTTATGCTTTTACTCAATTCTGTCTAATAATAATGGTGTTTGATGTTTAATGCAAGGTAAAATCACAACTCAGACTAGATTGGCCTTCAAGCTAATGGTCGAAGCTCCTCAAATGGGTTTCGATACCTTCCTTCTCTTTCTTTCTTGTGCTTATACTTATCAATTACAGTTGTAATTTCTATTTTTAGATAACAGAAAGTAGTTATTCTAGTTCAATGATTTGTTAAACTAGTTACATCAACTAATTTTGATTACATCCGCTACAACATATCTATACTGAGCAATTTTTATGAAACATAGTAATCTTTGAGTCTTGTTGAAGGCAGTTGTGTCCTTAACTCTCTATTTGTTACATGAAGCGATTTGTTGATTAGTGATATATATACCATTTAGGTTAAGATGTTGTATTTACTTCTAGAGCCCTTTTACATTACCTCTAAAATCATTCCTATATAATGTTTGCAATATGAATGAATAAAAGGAGGGAGGAGCGAGTCCAAGAAAGAATCTAACGTTATAAGCAACATTATGAGTACAACAAATAACTTATCATTTATGTGTGCCCAATAACAAAGGTAAAATATAACAAACTATATCGATACACATATGTGAACATGGCATAATTCAATTGTCATCTTGAAACCCAAAAACAAGAAAAATGGTTATTACATATGTTTTATGTTTTATAAGTCATATTATATATATAAGTTATATTTCTTATATATAACTATATAAATTATATTACACAGGTCATATGTAAGTTATAAATTTACATATAAAAATGTTTAAAAATTACATACATAATCTAGAATTATATAATCTATGTATTATATATGTTATATGTGTGTCTGTATGACATAGAGATTAGCACATAATTTATATATATATACACACACATGTATGTGTTATATATATAAATTATATGTGCCTATATATATAATGGATTTGTTATGAATAATGTGTGTGTGAGAGAGAGAGAGAGTATGGGTGCGAGTATATGAGTATATTTATATAAATTTTTATTCGTTAAAAATAATCAAATAGGAGTTATAATGATAATTTTAATTGCATTCTCAGTTTAATATTACTATTAATAAATTAAAGTAAATGCTATAATATGTATTATTGATAATAAAATTTTGGATGAAATAAACGCTGA
This sequence comes from Combretum micranthum, assembly GCA_024138025.1. Classification (NCBI taxonomy): domain Eukaryota; kingdom Viridiplantae; phylum Streptophyta; class Magnoliopsida; order Myrtales; family Combretaceae; genus Combretum; species Combretum micranthum. The sequence goes on along the minus strand of JAMXBD010000236.1, from coordinate 811,953 downwards.
AGTATATCATTCCTAATATATTATTAGTAATACCATTCATAAGGTAAAACTTTTTTATTCCTTTTCAATTCTCTATATCAAAGTAAATGAGCTGTAAAAAGTTTATGCTTGATTTTTGTTTTTTATAATCCTAATGCAATAAGTGAAACTTTTATATTAACATAATATTTTATCCTTTCATGTTCATTCCTGGGCCAAGTTGGAGTTTTTCTTGGAAAATCTATTGGGAATAAAATGTATATAAACAATGATTATATATTATAAATCTACTGGGAATAAAATGTATGTAAACAATGATTATATATATATATATATATATCAATACAAGATCTAACCTGTATTATTACATCAAAAGACCAGTTTGCAATATATCAACATTTTGCAATTGGTGTAAGTATAAGATTATTTCATATTTAGCCATTATTTTAAAAAAATTATATAAATACAATTTGGACAAAAATAATTATGTAATTATCATCACTGTATTGCATGTTAGTCATATGACATAGGTTCGCATGTGTATCGCAGACCAACATGCAATACACATAAAATTATCGAGACGTGTATTGCATGTTAGTAATGCAATACACATGCAAACTTGTATCACATTGCCAATATGCAATATAGCTCACTTATAAGTTTGGTGAATACCATTACTATATCACATCTTAGAAACATGATACTTGTGTAAAATAATATATCGTATTTTCAAGATCGATATAGCAATGTTAATTTGGTAATTATTTTTAACGCAATTTTTACTTTTGTAATTTTTTTTTCTAGGGATGGATAGACATGTGTTTCACTATTTCGCATGTTTGGATTACCATTTTCAAAAGTTGTGAATGCAAGACCATAAGCTTTACGATTACCTAACCTTCTCTCTCGAACTTTTCTTCCACTGGTTCTCCTAATCTATTCTAATTCTACTTCTTTACAACCTTGCAAAAATTTTAAAAAAAAAAGTGAAAATTTAAATCCCAAGCTCTTGGAAATAATCATGTCGATGAAAACCATCAAGACAATTCCACTTGCTCTGCTTCACCAAGACCCACTTCGCAAGAAGAGAAGCATTTGACACTAGCTCATGTGCTAAATTCCGATCATACTACTAAGCCTACTCAATCTGACAGGCATTCTAGGTCAATGTCCTATAACGAAAAATTGTGTTACACAAGTCCATATGCATGTAAGCATGCTTTCTTTAAAGAGACTTCCGAAGAAATGGACAATGACAAAGAGGAGGAAAATACTAAAAGATCAAAACATACAACAGCTTTTAACCCACCAATGGGATGTAGAGTTATCTCTTTCGCCAAACGACAAGCAACAGCTTCAACAACTATGGAAGCAAGGCATTATTATTAAAGTATAAGGACTTTCATTAGTGTATAAAAATCTTTACGTGCAACTGAAAAACTTTTCGTCTTTTCTTACAAATTTCACAATGATTGGGCTTGGTTGGGGTTATTATACCATTATGGGTCTATTTAGTTAGCTTTTCTTGAAGACACAAAAAATTTTTTCAAAATTTTTTTAATAAATTGTTTATTAAGAAATAGATATAAATAAAAAATAGTTGATAGTTTTCATTAAAAGATCAAATATAAATAAAATATAGATGTAAATAAAACATATTTACACATCATTTTGATACAGATACAGATACAGATACAGATATAAATAAAAATAGACCATCCAAACAGACCCTCCATATGACTTTAAGCAAGTTCTTAAAGTGGTTCATGGTTTATAAATGGACATTTTCAAACCCCCAATGGCCACATTTGATTCTGTGACAGTTTGGATTCACAATGAGGAATTGCTACTCGAATATTACACTCCGCTTGCACTACAACGCATTAGGTAATCAATAGGACCACTTCTTCAAATGGATACTTATACAATCATGGTTGAATGAGTTTGATTTGCTCACATTTGTGTTTGAGTCAATATGCATGCGCCACTCACACAAACAAATACTTTGGTAGGTGAAAAATATAAAGTTTTATATGAAAGGTTGAACTCTCTATGTTATAACTATGGATGTGTCGGACATAAGATCTCTGCTTGTCCACATCAGTAGAATATGTAGCGGATTCCAATGGGGATATAGCAAAAATACACAATTCAAAAAGGAGCACCTGTCAATAGCATGGTGTTAACTCAAGAATTAATAGTGGTGCATTTGATCAAATGACTCAGCATCTAGCCCAATTAAATGTTGTTGGATTATAAAATAACCAAAATAAAGTAGAGCAAAGTGCCATGCAAGAGCGCAATATTAATGAGGATCACTCGAACCAAAATGGAAAATGGATCTTAGTCTAATTAAAGCATAATTCAACTCCACATAAAGTATAAAGACTCTGAACTCAAAGGATCCACATGCAAAACTAATTAATGGCTCGATAATTAATTACCAACAACCTATTACCACTGAAACAGGGCATGCAAAGAGATTTCTTCTTCCAAAATGTGCAATGGTCAAAGGGACCATGTTTTGACAGTAAGCCATGATTATTCTTCTTCCCATCAAGTTTTTGGTTTTCCATTAAATCAACATACGACTCTAGATCAAATAAATGCATAAACTGTTACTAAGGAGATTTTTTGGTATTTAACTTCCCACCATTGCCCAGTTATTGTGCTCTATCTTCACAAAAAAAAAAAAAAAAAAAAAAAATCTCCCTAAAGAAGCTTGCTCGTTTGAAAGCTCATTATGGATCAAAGAATTTCCTTAAGATTCAAGATTATGATTTATCATCCAGATGTGTGCTGCCAATTATGACAGAGGATCATGCTTCTTCTAGATCTTCTTCAAAAAATGTGTTTTCGTACAATCTTCCATCTTCATCGAACCAAATAAATTCGAGAGTTCTTACACTCGATACACCATATCCTAAGACTTTACATCTTTATGGCAAAGAAAGAAGCCACCAAACAACCAGACTTAACTCTAGAGGCACAAAGCAATGGAGTGCAACTGCTTTTTATAGAATTTCAACTAGTGTTCATCACAACTGTATGGAACATGGGCTTTCACCCAAATGCTCTGATGGAAAGTTGGACTTGCACCTTTCTTATGGTGTCCCAATTAATCATTCAGAACAAAATGGTGGTTCCCGACTCACAATACCGACCATAATGTTAGTCGACCTGAATTAATCAAAGCTCATGTTGTTCCCCATTAATGGGGATGAAACAGTGGCTTTCTTGTTTATTAATGGAGCTCTCGGTTCGCCTTCTTTCGAGCTCCAAGAAGGATATGCATTGGTTTCCACAACTAAATATTATAAAGTGATGATGGACGCCGTAACTTAATATCATCAACCCATTTTCAAGAGGCACCTTTGGATTTTAATTTAGAATATTAGGGGAGGGCAGGGGTGGGGTGGCGGGGGGCGGCGCTAATGCTCAACATAAATAGCATGCTATACAAACAGTAGTGCATGCAATGCAGCCAAACATAATAGAACCGTTTGAAACCAAAATAGATGCTGAAGCTCCATACCGTTATGCTCAACAGGTTGCCTCACCAGGTTATTTTGGTCAGCTAGCTGATGGATATAATGGAGGCATGCTTTTACTACGTCGGACTGATATCATGGAGGTCATAGTGGGTGCTTAATCTTCCTAAGACCCTCATGTGCTTATTTAGGTTGATCAAAACTCTCCTCCTTGATATTTTACGATAGTCTATGCAAGTACAAATTATAATGAAAGACCTATACTATGGAATAGACTTGAAGAATATAGCGTAAGAATTAAAGATGCCTCTTAGTGATCGCTAAAGATTTAATGAGATTACTAACCCAATAAAGAGATGGGGGTAGAGATAATCATAATTATTCATGTATATTGGCTTATAAACAACGTATGACAAATTGTCATATGTTAGATTTGGGATTTATAAGTCCCGTTGCACTTTGTCGAACCAAAGAGAATTTCCTTCTCCAATTCAATCAAGATTAGATAGAGTATGGGCAAATTATGCTTGGTATGGTCTATACCCTAAAGCAGCAATGAGACATCTACATAGGTGGCCTTCAAATCATTCACAACTTCTTCTTTCTACTTTAATTTGCTTTCTTCAAGTTGAAACACAAAAGCCTTTTAAATTCTAACCAATGTAGTTGTGACATAATAACTTTAAAAATATTGTGTACTCAATTTAGCTTCAATCAAATAATTCTTTTGAGGTTGTTGTTAAACTTTTAGCAATAGAAGTTAGGTAGTGGAACAAAAATGTTTTTGGAATAATTCATTAAAAAAAAAGCAAGAATTTTTAAATGAGCAAATTAAAATTGAAAAGCTTCTTGCTATGCAACCTAGTGATCAGCTGGTTAGTATAGAAAGAAAGCATCGAGAGGAGTTGAATGAGTTATTCTACAAGAGAGGAGTTATTATGGAAAGAGAAATGAAGGGTGATTAGCTTGTAAGAGGCGAAAGAAACACTAATATTATCACAATGTAGTGTTAGTAAGAAGAAAGAAAAACAAAATTATAGCCTCAAAAGATGTAGTAGGAAACTAAATAAAGGATGCATCTAAACTACAAGAGCTTATTAGAGATTATTTTGTTTAGTTATTCACTTCTTCTAAAGAATTAAGTAGTATAATTAATTACGTTCCTAAAAATTTGAGAGGAAGTTGTCTACAGAGGCTTCAAATCAAATTGCTAATAAAGTTTCTAAAAATGAAATTATTAATCTCTAAATACAATGTATTCATGCAAGGCCCATGCATTGTTTTTCAAGGAATGTTTGTTGTGATAGGTCAATCGATTCTTTCATTGATCAATTTTGGTTTTCAATTATGTCAAAGTCCTTCTTCTTGAATGAGACCTTATTGACTATAATAATAGAATTGAGAAAAGCGAGAATTGTGTTATATATGCCATGAAGAGAATATATACACAACTATTAATAAGTGTAGGTCTAACTAATTTTGGAAGAAAACTAGAAATAGGAAGAAACTAAATACAATCATATATAGAAAGGAGAAGATCATGTATCCTAGTATAGAAAGAAGAATATTTGATTTGATTATAGAAAATATTCTCTAACATCCCCCTCAAACTTAATGTAGTAAATTTCGACTAACTGAAGTTTGGAAACTAGATCATGAAACTAACCAGGATAATGAGCTTTAGTAAAAATATCTGCAATTTGATATAGTAGAATGATGCCTTTGAGTACATGATGACATACAAAATGACAATCATTTTCAATATGGTTAGTTCACTCATGAAAAACATCATTATGAGCTATTTGCATAACACCGTGATTATCACAGTGTAGCGTCGTACCTGAAGAATGTGAAATTTCCATATCTTGAACTAACTAGTGTAACCAAAGAAGTATAGAATCAGTATCTACAAATGAACGATATTCAACTTCTATACTAGGATAAGACATAACTATTTACTGCACCAAGAAATTAAAGATCACCAAGAAAGAAGCAATAACTAATAGTGGGATGTTAATCCTTAGGATCATTAGCCCAATCAGCATTAGAATAAGCTCATGAGTCGAGAGATGATCAATTAGAAAAGTGAAGTCCATGAAAGATAGTTCCTTTGACATAGTAAGGAATATGCAGAACAGCAACAAAATGAGTGATACGAGAAGCAGTCACAATTGACTAACAAAATGAACTGCATGAGAAATGTCTGGTCAAGTGACAGTAAGATAGATGAGATGCCAACTAACTACTGGTAAAGAGTTCCTACTTAGAATAATACCATCAATAGCTAAAAAAATGAGCATTAGTTTCCATGGGAGTACTCACAGTTTTACAATCAATGGGTCCTGCTTGAGAAATAAGATCAGTAGCATACTTAGCTTAAGACAAATAATAACCATTATCATCAAACGGAATCTCAAGTCCAAGGAAGAAGCTAAGACGACCAAGATCCTTCATGTCAAACTATTGACTAGGAAACAATGCCCTATACATCATTGCTAATAATAATCATGTTATCCACAAAAAGAAGTAAAGCATATCCCCAAGTAGTTGTTCGAATGAATAATGCATGATCATAAGGACTCAATTGAAACCAAGTTGAGAAATAGTAGAACTGAATTTGGAAAAACCATGCTTAAGCTGCTTGTTTAAGTCCATAAAGAGCTTTACAAGGATGACAAACTTTATTAGATGAATGATCATAGCTAGGAGGAGGATGCATATATACTTCTTCAGATAAATCTCCATTAAAAAAAGCATTTTTAACATCCATTTGGAACAACTTCTACTACTTAACAACAGCAACAGCAATAAGAGTCCGAATCGATATGATACGAGCTACCGGAGCACAAGTTTGTTCATAGTCAATGTTATAGTCCTGTGTAAAACCTTAGCAACAAAATGAGCTTTTTACCATTCTAAAGAACCATCTGCAGGGGTTTTAATCTTATAAACGTATTTTTATCCAACTACAAACTTATCTAAAGGTAAGTCAACTAGATCTCAAGTATGTATACTAATGAGAGCTTAAAGTTCTTCTACCATTGCTTTTTGTTGAAGAGGATTTGTGCTAGCCTCATGAAAGGTGCTAGGTTTATAAGTGACAATGGTAGAGTTGCAAACATAATCACGGAAAATAACATTAGGTTAACTTACACAAGTAGTACAATGATGTGGAAGAGGAGAACGAACAGATGTTAAGGAAAGAGATAGAGTTGGCATGTGAGATATAGGAGGCTCCACAACTGGGAGAGATTCATTAGGACAGGCAATACGTTGATCCAAAATGAAAGAGTTATCACTTGCAAAAGACTCATTAAGTAATGGTGAAAAATTAGGATTGGTAAAGAAGGAAGTCAGAGTGTTGTCAATTTGGAAGGAAGAGATAGATGAAAACATTTTATGTTCCCAAAAAGTGACATGACGAGAGATTCAAAGTCGTTTGGAACAAGGATCCCAACATCAATATACTTTGTGTTCAATACCAATCCTAGAAAACAACATAATCATGCCAGGGGTTATAATTTAATGTATTCATGAGGTTAAAGAAGAACAAAGCAAGCACTGCCAAAGACATTAAACATATGATAGTCTAGAGACGATGATGTAGACACTCAAATGAAGAAATATTGCCAATAACAAAAGAAGGAAGACGGTTGATTGTGTAGACAGTAGTAAGAGCAGCTTCTCCCAAAAGGCTTCAGGACAAGAAGATGGATAAGAAAGGCCTTAACAGTATCTAAAATTTGTCTATGATTTCCTTCTACATGCCCATTTTGAGGCAAAGTGCCAAGATAAGATCATTGGACAATTGTTCCATTCTGCGATAAGAATTGGGTGATAAAGATGAGATAAGAAAGTATCTAAAATCTTTCCATGCTTTCTTTCTACACGCCCATTTTGAGGTGATGTGCTAAGACAAGATCATTGAACAATCATTCCATTCTGAGATAAGAATTGGGTGAGAGTAGTTACTTTATACTCCATGGCATTATCGATGCGAAGAATTTTAATTTTATAAGAAAATTGAGTATTAATCATATTTGCAAATTATATATATAAGGAAGGTAATTCATACCAATTTCGCATAAGATAAATCCATGTAAATCTAGAATAATCATCAACAAAGATCACAAAGTAATGTGAACTACCAATAATAACTATGAAGCCCCATAATTTTACCTTACTCAAAAGATAGAATTTAGCAACTATTAGCAACTTGAATTGTGATCGAACCTCAAAAATACTCAAAACCATATAACCAGATTCCTAAACCCTAATTTTGGAATCGAAAACCCTAAATTTCTATTAAAACATAGCATATAAAAAAATTAAATTTTATATCGATTTGAAATTCCATGCATAAAATTATGTTCAGGACATCCAAATTAGTAGGCATGCAATTTTTAACCTCCAAATACCATAAGATATATAGTTGTGATAAGATACCATATTGCATTTAGCCGTAACGTTTAGAAAATTTTCCAATCAGTTTTGTTCACCGCCTCACCGCATATATATATATACCTTAGTATACAACTGCTTTCTTTTTCCTTTTCTCCTTTTCCCTTTCCTTTTTTTCCCCTTTCAATTCTTTCTTCTTTCTCTACAAATCACAAATCACGAATGACAAAATCGACAAAACTCCAAAACTTCAAAAATTCATAACTCACAAAATACACCTCCATTTCTAAATCTGCAAGAGACATTGTGATCCTAGTTCTGTGTTCTTCAAACAAGAGCACACTTGATATGGGTTCTCTAGCATCCAAATGTAGGACAAATCAAAACATTGAGTTTTCAGCAAAGAAGTCGATTCGATATTCTTAAGTTTTATATGTAAATTCTTAGTTTTTGCTTACTACATTGTATTCCTCAAGCTTGTGAAAACTTTGACTTCTTGGGCCAACCTTCAGATTACTTCGATAATTAACTACTTTATTGTGTTATACTACTGTTGTATTACTGTTCCATGTTGCATTCGTAGTAATTGTTAAGTTAAAAAGACTAATAGAATGTTAAAAGACCTGGAAATACAAATTGGAGTATCCACGATGAGTTTGAAGTGAAAGTAACCTTACACGACCATCCTACATGACTATGTACAATGACCATGTACATTCTTTATTTTTTGAGGCATTCTGGTCATAAAATGTGTCCTACATGACCCCTATACATGAACCAAGTACGAAGGTCATGTATGTGTATTTTTGTACCAACGTGTTTTTTTAATAAGATAACTGAGGTTCTACACGACCCAGTACACGAGCCATGTACGTTGGTCATATATGTGTAAAAATGCATGATAAAGGAAAATAGATGCCAAACCTAGTCTACCCCACCCGAGCATGACCGTGCATATATGTCCATGTAGAGTTTTTGAATGTGTTTTAGTATCTTCAAGCCATGTAAGCCACTTCCACTATTAAATAGCCATCTACAAGTTGTGTAACTTGTTATGTATGTTATAGATTTCTCATTCTTGAGGAATTCTTACAACCACTTTGGTAATCCACTTTACCCATTCTATGAACTTAATTAAGCACTTCAAGACATGAATTAAGCTTTGAAACTAAAATATGGTCTAATTATGAGAAATATATGCAAAGGACCTAAAGCGTAATAAAAAACTAAGATTGAGCATGAATTGCTTGAATTGGTTCTTATGTGAATTGTGTTTTTTTTTTTTTTAAACAATATCTTACTAGTCTGAAGTAGAATGCATAATGGTTGACCACCCTAAATTTATTAATGATTATTGGGTTATAATTAAAATAAGGATATGCATTGCACGACATTGCATTTTATATGTCGTCATCATCCAACGATGGAATAATAAGAAAATTTAAGTTATGGATATATCCACTTTATTTAAGTTGAGCTACTCCAATTGAGCACTAAGGTCTCCGTAAGGAAAAATTAAGTTAAGTTGAGTTAAGTTTCGGTTTCATAAATGAGCTAAATGATACAGGAAAGTTGCGGTCCATGAAACCATGTCAAACCATGTCTCGAGTCTAATCGTAAGCCACCCCGGCTTGAGCATTTAAGGTTACCATGGGTCTTGTGATAAGTGAATTTAAGTTTGGATGACCTGGATACTGATGGAACTAGTATTCCCCTAACCCTAGGTCAAGATGGGTTAAATCCTGGACTTTATACCGATTATCGAAAGACCATGTATATGTTTGCATTGCATATGGTTGTACATGCATAGTATATGTTTGATAACGTGTTTGCCTGCTTGTTGAGTAGTAATGAGGATACTGCACTCCCATCTCACTGAATTGTGTTTTTGCTCACCCTTTATAGTGTGACTCATCATGCAGGTACCCCTAGATAGGTATATAACTTGGCCAAGCGCACCACTTCGATAAGCCAGCCGATTTTAGGATTCTTTAGGAGATTTTTTGTAAGAAAGGATGGATAAATGAACTACATATGCCACATCTTGATGTTTAAGCATTTTTGGAAATACTATATCTTTTGTTGTTAAGACGCTTCGCGAATACTATTATGATTGGTATGAGCATTTGTGGCGCATTGTCACAACTAAGGTACCCACCAAGGTATGACAATAACATGCGAAGTAGGTCCCCACACATCAAATGAATCAAGTCAAAAGAGCAAAAGAAGTAAAATTACTATTAGATAAGGCAAAGCATGATGTTTTGAAAGTAGACATGAAATACAATCAAATGATCGATTTTAACATTACTCAAACAACCATTAGAAATTAAAGACTATAACTTAGAAATTGAAGTATGACCCAAACAAAAATGCCAAATGCTAGAAGAAACAACTGCAACGATAATTTTTGAAGTGTATGAAGAGATGTAAGCTCAAATAACCAGCTAACCTTACACCATGTCCCAAGAATCTTTCCCATCTGTGAGTCCCATACAAAACAACTATGACTCAAAAATGGATGTCAAACCTAAGTTCACATAATTGTCCAACAGATAAGAGATTTAAAGAAAATTTTGGGACATGAAAAAAATCAGAAAGATAATTTTAAGGTATTAATTGTTTCTATGTTTTGAACATGCATAACTGAATTATCTACTATATGAACAATTGGTGTAATGATAGGACAATTTTTAGAAGTAAAGACAAAAGAATCAAAGGTCATATGGTTGCAACAAGTAGAATCAAAATATCAAAAAGGAGAAGTACCTGCTGTTACAAATAAGATTTACCAAACTTTTAAATGACTCCTTAGTAGCAATAGCAGCAATAGTAGAAATATGAGAAGACAACACTAAGAAATTACATGCCTAATTCTTTTTGCAGTAATTGCATTTCTTCAAAGATTTGGATGAGCTTTGAGTTATAGGATTAGATGAAATATGAATAAGTGAAGGACTTGACTTCGAGAATGCAAGAGTAACAAGCACCATATCTGTGGAAGGATGAGACTGTTCAACCTTAAGAGTATTTAGACGAGTTTCTTCATGAATTAAATCCTTGATTTAGGTATCAAGTTTGAGCAAAGTACTTCAATGAAGTAAGGAGCTTCGAATAGACTCAAACTCATCTTTAGGTGTCATAAGCAATTGTCAAACATGGTGCCAATCGTGAAGATCAGCATACACCTTAGCAACCTCAGTGTTTGGCTAAAGTGAATCACAAATATCTAATTGATCCCAAAGAGCTTGTAATTCTGGAGTGTAGGCATGGATAGCTTAACTTAGGTGTTGTTGCATATGATGAAGCCAAGGATATAACCGAAATTGATGAATATTATTAGAGAAGGAATAATAAGAAGCCAAAAAAATCCCATACCTCTTTTGCATAATCAAATTGGCGAAAATCCAATTTAATGACATTAGCACATGTGTTGCGAAACCATGTTAAGATCTGATGATTTTTCTCATCCCTTTTTTTGAGTCGTTTAGTAAAATTTTCCTCATCTCTATTATCTTTCTTAGTAAGCTTTGGAATTTCACCAATTATGATGTGCCATAAGATCCTACCTTTTAGAAAACTAACATCTCTTAGGCTTATAAATCATAATTTGAGCTATCAAATAACATATTTAATGGCTTGGAAATATTTTCAACAAAAGCCATAATGAAAAGAAAAGGATGAATCCGCAAGCCAAAAAAAAAAAGGAAGGGAAGAATGAGATGAAACCTATAATTAAAGATAGTCTAGCCACAGAAAGATATTTTAGTGTTTTTGATGCTGTGATTGCTATTTTTGAATTCATCAATAAAGAAAGAAGCCTTTTTGAGGCTCTGATACCAAGTCCAAAATTGAGTAAAGTGAGAATTGTGTTATATATGTTGTGAAAAGAATATATACAAAAAGAATATATAACTATTTATACAAATGTAGGTCTAAGTAATTTTGGAAGAAAACTAAAAATATTGAAAGAAGAAACTAAATACAATCATTATGGAAAGGAGAAAATCACAAATCCTAATATTGAAAGAAGAATATTTGATTGTTATAGAAAATATTCTCTAACAATTGTCATACCAAAGTCTTATTTGTAACAACAAAAATCTTAGTAATTAGATTAAGGCATTTCTTAAATGACACCATATGGCCAATGCAAACAAGTTTTATAGAGGGAAGAAAATCATCAAAAAATATCTATAGATACCCCATTTTTGCCAAATTAAAGCTTTAATATATATAATAAAAACAAATATTATATTAAGCCTAAAATATGCTAAAAAAATATATAAATATATGGAAAAATGAGAATTGTAAAATGTTAATATTGTAGATTTTAAATAAGTATTTTGGGCTTCACATAATATGGGTTTTTATTATGTATAATTTTTGAAACTAATTAAATGGGCTAATAATAGGTTAGTCCATTTAATTGGGGCTAATTTTGAAGCTTTAAACACCATTTATGTGCTAACCAAAACAAGGCACAAGCTAATTGCCTGTATGAATATGTCACTAGTATACGTAATGAAGATTTGGGTTTGATTCTGTAAGGAGGCAAATTACCTCTTTCATTTTTCTCTCTCCCACGCATGCCATGTAGCACATTCCCATTGGTTGGATAACATTAGCAATGACGTTTGAATTTTAGTTAATTGAACGATAGGTGAGCTAGTAGGTGAGCATGTTCGATGACTATAAATACCTAGCATACATTAATAGAAAGAATTACAAAAAAATAACACAGAAGATTTCACACAAAAGTTTAAAATCTAAATAGTTCTTAGAAGTTAGGGTTTCTGAGGAATTTCTTCAAATTAGGGTTTTCTAGGCAAAATTGGGTGAGTTCACCACCAAAGCACCACTCGAACGTACTTTTTTGGTTTTGTGGGCTGCCCCTCTTGTAACAGACCCGACAACCCAACCTATCGGATCAAACCCCGTCCGATTTCGTGCCTAAACTCCAACCCGCACCTCTGTTTCCATTTTCCGGCCATGATAGCACAGGCAACATAATTTGCTTTTCTTGTTATTACTATTTTATTATCCTTCCTTCTTTCTTTGTTTGATGTTAAAAAGAAAAAATATAAAAAAAGAGTAAAAGAATAAACTACGCGCATCAGTAGGAGTGATTATATGGAGTATGTGTATAGGATTTAACTTAATAAATTAATGTGACATCCTTATTGTAAATATATATATATATATATAAATGATTCTGACATTTAGAAAATCTCTTATTTTCTTAAGTGAAAAAAAATAATAATAAAATTGGCAGTTTTTCTTAAGTTCATTATTGTCTAAAATATTTGTTTTTTATGAAAATGATAAAATGTAATGAAATTAAATTGAAAAGAATTTTAAAGGAAAAATATAAAAGAAATCAACATACTAAATTTTTCTACAAGAACTATATGTTATGTGATCCTGATTAGCTGGTACATAGGCACCTTTAGGGCGACCTACAAAATGAAAAAAGAAAAAAATTTCTTTTATTTTTGTAAATATTGAATTGATTCATTGGTTATTGTAAATTTTAATGATAAATTGTAAATGTCATAGCTTGTACATTAGTAAATTTTTTAGCATTAAGAGGATAAAATTTTAGTTTATGAATTTCAAGTGGTAATCATATGGTTTTAATATGATAACCCCCAAATTCAAAAAGATCAACCAATTCATTAATCTTAACTTATAAATTTTTTTCCGATTTTGATCGGGTAGCAATTCCTAAAATTTTTGAAAATCAAGTTTCTTTTAGTTCTTAGTCAAGGGTTTATTTTAAATGGGTTAGGGTTTGGTACAAATCGAATTATAAAAAATTGAATTAGGAAATGAAAAATCCAAACTTGACAATATCATTCTAATGAGAGAAATAGTGCATACTTTCCATGAAAAAAGGGGTTTCTCCTAGCTAAATAGCTTTGAAAATTGATCTCCACAAAGCTTTTGATAGTACTGGGCAGGAATGAACTCTCTAAATTGGTGGATTAAATTAATCAAGAGTGGTGTTAATGTTACAATCTTTTAATCCAACAAGGGGTGTTTGGCAAGGTGATCCTATGTCACCTTATCTATTTATCTTGTCTATGGAAATATCAAGTAGACTAATTATGTCTAAAGTAGCTTCTAAGGAATGGCAACCTATTAAATTTCATGGGACACAATTTGTGTTTTTGCAATTTTTTTTTTTTTTCTGATGATTGTTTTGCTTGTGTTTTTTGATGTATTTTAAATATGTTCGAGGTGCAAACTCCCCGATCTACTCTCTTTAAGAGTTCTCTGTAATGCTTCTTTAATCTACCGGATTAAAATAAAATAAAATAAAAAAATGGTTGTGAAGGCAAGTTTCCCGACATATTGGAATTACCAATAAGTAAATTTCAAAATCCAGCCAACTCTATATTTCAACCGATGAATAGATATTGAAACAATACGAATAGGATACCGATGAAAAATCAACAGTTTTAATCGTAAACTGTTCAAATCAAACCAATACTGAATCGATATCGAGTCGATACTGATTCAATACAAATAAAAATATGAGAATCGAAAGAGTAATGAATACTAGAACTTGTAGTTATTATATCTATATCTAAATTAACACACGGTCTCCTGTTCGCTGATGCACAAACCACGTTGATTCCGCGGAGATTTTGGAAAATTTCCAAGGGAAATCCATCTTCTAAGCTAGTTATATGCAAGAGTGCACAAGAATTTTTTTTTTTTTTTTTTTTTTTTGCAGTGACATATTCTCGTAAAGAATAATTAATTATTCTGTCGAGTGGATCCTACAAATTTAGACTAGATTCGAACTCTACAAAATAAAATATTTTTCATATATTCAAATTCGACTAAACACACTGCTTAATGTCGCTAACTGCAAACACAGAACTCAATTTCAAACTTGAACTCAAATAATTTCTGAAATTTTACCGCATAGAATTGGAACGGCTCGTTAATATTTATGTTAATAGAAACGTGAGTAAAAAAGGTAATTTAGTGGCAAGAATGTTAGAAATACATAATTTAACATAATTAAGTGTTTTTTACGCTTTCCATGTGTCAAGTATTGATTTTGCTCGAACAATTTATTTTTCTTTTTTACGTGGGAAGAAATTTTATCACTCTCGAATGAAAAACAACCTTATCAAGATCACCATTCTTGGGGAAGAGACCTTCAATGCAAAAATAAAAAGTCCAGCTAGAGCATCAGGAAGAGTAGTAAAATTTCGTCATACCGTTTTCATGAGACAATAATTGTAGTAGGACTCTTTTTCAAAGGACAACAAGCAAGCATCCGATCCATCCCAATTAAACATTACCATGGGGTGGTTCCGAATGGCGAACCGCTCCAAACCGTCTCCTGCGGTTTCGTACCCGAGAACCGCCCCGTCGGGGACGGTTATGAATCGTCGAAGGTCCCGCCAGAACCGGCGGGCCTTAGCGGTTCGTCCACGCCGAACTGGCAGTTCCACCGGTTCCAACCCGCCATAAAAAAAAAAAAAAATACAAACGTACACACACAGAACATGGAATGATTTTAGTTTTGGGAGGGTGGATGGAGTAGGGGGCCGGTCTGTTTTATTAGAAAAAAAAAAAAAAACAACTTAGTTCACGATTCACGTGGAACTGGAACTGTAAGAACCGGCAGTTCTGTGGAACCGTGAACCGGTGGTTTCGGTTCAGGTCCTGAACCAACCCAAACCATGCCGAGGTCTAATCCCAATAGGCCCATAACTTTCTCTTATATCTGATAACGTTTAGTTTGCCGACTTTTATCGGACATCTGTTCAAAAACCAAATTGAATCGTGGATTGAATTGGGTCCTATCAATCGAAACTGAAATTTTTTTATTTTTTCAAAATGATTTGGCTCATACTTTGGTTCAGTAAAAAGTAAACAACCCGTGATTTGATTTAGGTCACTGAACTAAATGGAACCATTTAATTTTACATCTTTTAAAAATTAAACATTTTTTTTCATTAATTTTCATTAAAAAAGTTGAATTATTTTTAAAATTTTTATTTAGATATGTACTCTTCATGAGAATTGTATTATATTGAGGGTAAGTTTCACTAATGATATCTCAACTTTTTGAATATAACGGAATTATACCTAAATAAAATTTTTGCCCACAAAAATACCTAAATTCTTTAAATTTTGCACCTATGGTACTTTTACTCAAATTCCAATGAAAAGTTCGATAAGATGCTAATGTAGCATGAAATCCCTTTTTAAAAAATATTTTCTCTCTCGCCTCGTTAACATTATTGTCACATCCCAATAGTTTAACCAAGACAGTCCCGCCGTACATTCTAAATGAAAATGATAGTTGGTGGCCTTAACCATCATTAGCAAGTAGAATATACAAGGCTTATCTCATTAAACCAATGTATTGACAACTCTCAAGTGATGGCCAACACACAGAAATACAAGTAATCTGAAGAAATACCCTTTATACATACCTTTACCGTAATATAATCTCAACTTTCCTTACATAATCCATAATATTCTCATCTTCCATTCTACTGCAACCAATTCTGATACTCCTTAGGGAATCTTGTATCTCTGTAAAAAGATCTATAGGGGTATGAGCATAAAACCACGTGCTCAGTAAGTGGATATAAAAAGGGTAATTATAAACATTATAGGACAAATCACAAGCATTGTTATTATTAGAGTGAATTGTGCAGTCAATCGAGATGCCATCCGCGTGATGTTGACCGGTTCATCACGAGATTAGAGAAATTAACCCCACTCTAATCTGGGTTTCGAGGAGTTAACACATATTCATTTTCCATAAAACCGGGAATGTGCAATGGGTCTCCTGTCCTCCCAAAAACCGTTCAGGACTATCCCTCGGATAGCTTGTAACCTTTACTGCGACCTCCTCTCTTGTCACTTAGTTCAATAAAGGTTAAAAGAAGAAATCCATTCTCACCTGGACGGTCGGTTTTATGGTTGCAAGGATGCGAAATGTGTGATGCTATGCATGATCGGTTATTATTTTCACTATATTCTTAATAATACATTCTTGGGTGATCAAACAAGTATCTCACACCAAAACAATAGGATAAGTAAACATCCAATATCAAACAAAATCAATCAACCACACACGGTTTATAGCTAATTTACAAGCACAAACAATTATAATGTAAATAATATCCCTTTTTACAATTACCATATAAATGAACCACTTACAGAAATTGCGATTTATCAGCGTTCCCCTCGAACACCTGATAATATCCAACAAGGAATAGTTATGAGTATCTATAGTTTCATATAGAGGCTGGCTAGTCATTTAATCATTGTCCTTCTTTTTCTTGATGTAATTTGCAGGGGTAATAATTCCTAATTTAGCTAATTGGGAATGGATTACAATTATTAAAGATATTATGATGTATTTTAATAGGGTTTAAATAAAGCATAGTTTTACATTGGCTTTTATTGGATAAGTAGCTTATAATTGAGGTTTATTATAGTAAGATAAGTAAGGTTGACATCTAAACTTAGAAATTTTAAAAGTTGAAAGGGAGCTACAAGACTAATTTAGTTTTTGCGATGATTATTTTACTTAACTTTAGAATATTAGAAAATTTATTAAGCGGGCATGTGATGATAATTCTAGGAAAATTATGAAATATTGATAAAATTATCTAGATTTTACTTCTCTTCCAAATACCCCTATTAATAATTTAGAATTATATTTATTAACTGAGTTGTACAATACTAAATATTAATTCATTTTAGGCTAATGTAGGATCTAATTATTTAGTATAATTATTCCTATATAATATGTACTATAGAAGCAATAGTTAAAAGATTAAGTATAGTTAAATATAAGCTTTATAGATATTTGATATTGACAATATAATTAATTTTGTCATTTTCTTGATACTAAGCCTAACTAGATTAATAAATCTTAAATGAGATAATTAGTTTAAGCAAATCTAAGGGTTATTATTTCTTAAGTATTTGTTATAATTTCTTTGATAATGTATTTAAAAAGTAGTAAATAACTTAAGGTAGTTTAGTTATAGATTTAAGTTATGCATAGCCATTTATAAGGTAATTAGTTTATAATAAATCGTGTAATTATAGAAAAATAGTAGTATATGCTATAACTTCATAAAGTTAACATCTAAGCTTTATAATGAGCATTTAGAAAGTGGTTAAAAAGTTTTATGTATAATAGAATCATTTTACTATATTTCAACATATAAAATAGGCACTAATTAATGTTATTTATACTGGCAGAATCTTAGAATTATTAAAATAGTAAATGACCAAGAAAAATTACGAAATATTATGAGAGATACCTAATATTATTAGGAGTTTACCTATAATATTTAAGAAAGGAGCTGTAATGACTTCACGAAAATTTCCGCAATTTCCGCCCAACCACGGCCAAACAACCATCTCCGGCCACCGTCCACACCATAAAGTTGTCGGCAGTATAGACCATAATTTTTAGTAATAAACTGTAAATTTTGGTAATTTTAGGATGCTCGAAACGAGCTGTGTGAATTTTTCTATTTTGGAACACGGTATTTATAGCGGTTTATCACGTATAAAAAATGCCAAATGTCATTATTCTTGCATGAAACTTTTTAGCTGGTCACATGGAAATTAAACACGTGTCATGGTGAGGTGTCGAAATTTTTGGACAGCTGGCGAATTTTTGGTGAATTTTACATGCATTTTGACACAATTTTGAGAAATTTACAGTATATTTTCTGAGATTATTTACATGTTTCGAATTTTCCTAATTTTTTCCAAATTATTCCTGATTTTTCTAGAATATTTAAGGATTTTTTTCCATTTAAATTATTTTTTTTGTGTTAGTTTTGCAATTTTTGTGAATTTAAATGGGCATTTTAGTAATTTCATAAGTTAAAGTATCCTTATTCGAAAAATCTATATTAATTATTGTAGTATATACTAATTCTATATTTTATATTTACTTTTTATATTTACTAGTTACCTTCATACCTTCTTAACCATTTACTACTTACTATTACTATTTTACCTTTTATTATTACTATTATTATTTTTTTATCAAATTGAATTTCATGAGTTTAAATTCTAGAGTAGTTTTTATATTATTCCTTGTTTTAACTTAATTAGGTCATCTGTTTAAATGATTTCCTTTTATTCTTAGGGTTATTATAGTTTTGATACTTCCTTTTCTTATTGATTATTCCATACGATTCTAATTATTTCCTTAATTTAGTTTATAGTTGTCAAATTATATGCCTTAATATCAATTTACTAATAATTTTGCATCCAATGAAAATCAAGGTGTCACAATTATTATCTTTTCTTTCTTTCTTTCTTTCTTTCTTTCTTTCTTTCTTTTTTTACTTTCTCTTTCTCTCAAGCAAATCATGAAAAAATGGAAGTTAGAAAAAATCAAAATCAAAAATGTGTTTCACACAAAATATGAAACATGTAGCCCCATCGTTGGCATGCAAATTCTAATTGGTAAGTATACAAATCCCTAAAGAAAAAAATAACAATGGACCTTAAAAGAACTAAAGTCATAACTCTATTTTCATTTCCAAAAGAACTTAAATTACTAGCTTGAAAAATCATTTTATGCCAGAAGTATATTATTATGCTCTACCACTTCCCTTAAAATTCCAAAATGTGTATTAGATTCTTTTTTCTCTTCTTCTTCTTCTTTCCATAAAAAACAAAAAAAAATTAAAACAAGAAACCTAAATCAAACAACCCATAAAAAATCAAAACGAAAAAAACCCTAAAAAGCTAGATTGGTTAAAAAAAAAAAACCAAATAACAATGAAAACAACACACAAAAAAAATCAAATATTTAAACGCATCTTCTCCACCAACCACAACGAGCTCAAGCAGATCTCCATGTCCCTAGAAAGTTGAAGAACAAACCTAACTCAAACAAACTTTAGATTGGAACTTCAGAGATGGATCAAATTTTTAAAGTTTTTGCTCCTTTAGAAGTAAGGAACACCCAGCAGACCTTTGTTTTCTCTGAACTTCTTCCAAAGAAAAAAAATTGTTGTGTGTGTGTATGTCGGGAGGGGGGTAGGCGGGCAGGGGTGGGAAAGGGAATGCATAAGAGCTTTTAATGAGAGGAAAAGCATGTTTGAGATGTTTTAAGAGAAGTGAAGTGTTGTGGATGATCAAAAATGGTTTTTCTAGGCCTTTACTCACCCTAGCTCATGCTTTGATTTTAATGGTAAGCAACGAAAATGGTTAAAAATCAAATCTTTATCTTTACTTAGTATTTAACATCTTTTCAGTAAAAGAAGAAGAAAAGTTCGGTGATAGTAAGCCGTTGTGAAATCTCAATTTTCTTGTTTGATAGGTATGTTTAAACTACTTGTTTAAGATGAATTCATAAAGTTCCCCACCTATTAATCAACTTTCCAAGAAGTAGTCCACTTAAAGCAAGTTTCAATTTAGCTTGGTCTAAAAATAAAAAGATGAAAGTTGAAATTGTTTTGATTATTTTTTAAATTGTTCTGGTTTTTTTTATTGTTTTGATTATTTTTTATGGGGCTTTGTAAAGAAGAAGAAGAAGAAGAAGAAGAAGAAGAAGGGATGATGATTATTATTGATGTTGTTGTTGCTCGGTAGATAGAGAAAGAAAGTAAAGAAAAAAGTGATAGATAAGAGAGAGAAATTATTTTTTAAGAGTAATAATTGTCCACGTAGCATCTTATCAGATTTTTGGTTGAATTCCAATTAAAAGTACCATAGGTGATAGATTTAAAAAGTTTAGGTATATTTGTGGGCTAAAGTTTTGTTTAGATACAAAACTGTTATATCAAGAAAGTTCATATACCGCCAAAGAAATTAACCCATTATATTGGTCATGTTATCTTTTGATTGTTGAGGCATATCTTTAAATAAGTTAATATTTTAGGTTTTAGCCTCTAGTGTCCTAGACATTG
Source organism: Combretum micranthum (assembly GCA_024138025.1). Lineage (NCBI taxonomy): Eukaryota > Viridiplantae > Streptophyta > Magnoliopsida > Myrtales > Combretaceae > Combretum > Combretum micranthum. The sequence goes on along the minus strand of JAMXBD010000236.1, from coordinate 791,147 downwards.
GGTCAATGTCATGAATGGAACTTAAATATTGACAAAATATCTAATTGGGTATCTGAACTTTAAAATTTATCAATTTAATACCTAACCTTTGAAATTGATCAATTTAGTACCAGCAAGAACTTTTAATGCATGCCAGTAGTACCTTCGTCAAGTTCCTTTAGGTACTAAATTGATCAATTTCAAAATTCAACTACTAAAATTGAGTAATTTCAAGATTTAGATACCTAATTGCATATTTTATCAAAGTTCATGTACTATTTGTGACATCATCCCCGCAACATTCTTCCCCCCACCATTTGTCTTACTAATTGGCCACTTCAATTACCTAGTTACTTATTAGTTTATATAATTGATTATATGATAATTAGAAGCATAATAAATTGAAATTTGTGTCTCACACTAAGATAATATATTTTAATTTCATGTTATCTACCAAAAAAAATTAATTTTATTGAGTCTAGTTTATCATTATAGTTCATGATAATTCAAAAGCATAGGGCTAGTATACGATTATAGATTTATGATGGATGAAATCTCTCTCCTCTATAATTTGTACATATTTATTAAGATAATAAATAATTTCAAATATCATTGTTTGCATTTGCCTTAGTTGTGGGGAATACGTAACTTAAGTTTCTTGATTGAATATATTTCTAAAAGAAAAAAAATTAAAAATGGTTTAAGCTGCAAACCAAGCCATACCAAACCGATTCTTTTTTGTTAAAAAAAATCGCAAATCCAACCGTATGATTAGCTTTGAAATTAAAAGAAAAATCGAATCGTGATACACGATTTCATTCGGATTAGGGAGCAAACTAGACTATACCACATTGTACCCAACCCTACATGATACTAATGAAATTTTAAAGTTTTCATGTCTTCTTTCTGATGATACAAAAATATTAAAATGAGACAAAATAAAATTTATTAAATAAACCCCCTAGCTAACACTACCACCATTAGTCATTACCATGACCACATCATTATCAACACCTTGATCTTGTGCCATTATTACCTCCACCATCATCACTATTGGTACCACAATTATTACTACTATCACAGCCACCCCATTGTCAAAACAATACTAGCACAAAAAGTATTATAATCATCACCACATTATCGTCACCATGCTACCACAATTAAACTAGTCAAATTTAAATTATAAAATTATTACATTAAATTGCACCTAAAATCACCTACAAATACAATTTTTTTTTGTAATTTTTGGATTTCTGTAGTATTTTAAAAATATTAGTAAAACAAGCAAAATAGTGGTCCTATTACCTTTGATATCGATACTTGAAAGCTTGTCGAAACCACAAGAGGTTTCTTAGGAACGTCAGCTCCTTGCAGGAGCATATACAAGTGGTGGCTCATCCTTAAGGGGTCGACCATATCACGTTTGGTTTTTTCGCTTTCCGAGTTTTGATTAGTTTGACCTAATCTCGAAGCAATTTTAAATAAGGTAAATTATACTAAAAGGTGTCAATTTTTTTAGATAAGTTCATTCAAGATATTAACATTGACTGTTTAAAAAGAGAGATCAGCGTTTTATAAAGTGAATCGAATGAGGTATCAATGTTTTGCAATTTAAGGTATCAATGTTTGAACTACTTTTTAATTAAATTTCCTTAATATTTGTAAACGATCAATTATTAATACCTTATTTTACTCACTTTGCAAAACATTGATTCTCATTTTAACCACTCGAAACGTTAATACCTTAAATGAACCATCCTCAAACGTTGATATATTTTAATATAATTTACCAATTTTGAATATAATATGTGCTTGTATATGATTATGGCTAATACGAGATATTTGAATTGGGTTTCAAGAGTGTTTTTCCTCTTTTGAAAGAAGATATAGATACATAAGAGAGAGTGAGAGTGGACAATGGAGTGGAAATGGGAGGGGATTAGTTTAGAGATTCCTAATGCAAATCAAGGGAAAAAAACTATTGAAGATAATTTTGATATGTAGATTTCTATATTAATTTACATTATTTCGATTAGATATGAATTAATTTTTATCATATATTTATTTTATTAGATTTGGTTTATTATTTTAGGATTTGATAAAATTGGTCTAATCAGTATCTCATTCTAAATGTCAAAACTTTTAGTTTCCTTAAGTATTTTTTTTTTCTTAGCCAATAAATGTAATAAACATGAATGATGAAAGAATAAGACAATGATAAAGTTACCTTATCATAGATTTAGCTTGTATTTAAACAATATGTAAGATGGCCTTAAATAGTTTGCTTAGATACTTATTAAGATTAGTGACATGTGGGGAAGACCTATGAATTCAATAGATGGAGTATAGGATGGCTTCAACTTGGTTTGTGTGACTAATTTAGTTAGCCATTCCTCGAAGCTGTAAAGAAGGTGAAGCATGATGGAAGCCAAGATTCTTAAATTAACAAAATACATAATTGAGCTTCTTTAGTTTGGTTAACACTAGGTTACGGCTTGATCCAACTATTTACTTACCAAAAGTTGAATCTTGACACTTTGCTAATTGAAATGGAAATAATTAAATTAAGTGTTCCTTAGTTATATTAGGCCTACAATAATTTTGGATTTTGTTTTATTATAAGAACTTGCCATTTATTATAATATTACTAAAATTCAACCATATGTTTGGAGTTATAAAGTTTATTTAGCTCGATAGGCGTCTTTCGATTCTCAATTAGATTACTATGAGCTTACACTAATTATCTTTTGAGTTATAAGAGTATGATTTTTTTAAGCATCCTCGCTATAGCAAAGTTCTAAGCAATAGGAGCAGCATTTTGGAACATGCTCAAATATTTTATATTGATTGTACCTGATTTCGTTAAATACTCACCCAAATCTTCTCTTTGAAGTTTTTAGAAACGTCTTATTCTATCTACTCTTTTCCGTATAAGACAAAAACTTTGTTGTAGGCTTATTCAAACTCAAGAGATTTGCAAATCCTTACAAAAATAAAATAAATAAACAACTTTTCAAAAAAGAAAGGGGAAGGAAGTTTACAAGAAGTTGTCAACACTTGTATGATAGGATGGTTCCTTATGTATGTGAAAGTGTAAAGAGCATCTAAAGACACACATGATAACAAAATTGATCTTCTATTGACCTGAATCCATATGCGCATGGACTTACTTACCAAATTAATGTTCACATTTATTATTTCGAATTCCACGCGAGATAACAAAGAGATCCTTTTGTAGCTAAGAAGTTACACATAAATGCAAATATAATAATTTAATCATCTTTTTCTTTTTACCACCATGTTAATTTATATATATATATATATATTAACTAGTGGCTTTTTGCTGCTAAGTTTAGTAAAGGAAGATGATGCTTCAAGTACCTATGCGAAAGACTTGATGGTTGAACACAAGGATATATGAAATTGGAGGTTTAGGATTATGACTTGGCTTCATTTGTCTCATATATCTCATGCTACTAATTTGAAATCACATAGCAAGTTATTGGAGACCCACTAAAATTTGTACGATATATTTTCTCACCTTTGCATAACATTATATAGAGATCTCACCAACTTTGCATGGAATAACTAAAATTGTACCAACTTGCATAGCGATGGTTTTTGTTGAAGACATGCTAGATATATTTTATTATTTGGGGTGATTTATCTAATTTGTTTATATTTTAGTTCTGTTAAGTTATTTTATTAGTCTTTGGCTATGTCCTAATTCCTTTATATGATGGTATTGTTTTTATTCATTAACTTAAAAGAATATCTTATATTTCTCAATATGATGACACCTTTTATGTTTAATTTACAAGGCTTACATATAATTTTGCTACATACATTATTATTCAAATGAACATCATTAATAAAAACCTATAAGAGTTTATCTCTAATTAATTTCCTTATAATCCTTTATAAATTACAGTGATAACCCTTCTTGAACTCATCAATAATTTATGGCACCATCTTATTTGTCCAATTGTGGCTAGTATACTATAATCTAATGAATTAGATTAGACATAAGTTAATGCTAGTTATTGGCGGTCATATCTATAGAGAATTAATAATGTTTTTCTATTATATTACTTTTTCATATATAAAGAAACCTATGAAAATAAGAAAATATGAAAAACACAATAATGTTATTTCCTTAAATGTCTTGATTCCATGTGTCTAACTTGATATCCATATCATTCTCTTTCCATCTAAAGCAGATCGATAAATAATTATTCTTTTTTGTTTTTTTATTATCATGCTTGTTTATTGAGAAATAGTAGAGATGTTGATAAGAAAATCATGCTTTTTAGATTGTTCCAACAACATTGGGCAAAATTTAAAGCTCGGACATGAGTGTGTCTTTAGCAGCTTAGAGAAATTAATTGCATTTTCTAATTTTACTTCCTTAAAACTAAGGTCATTTACAACTTATCACATGTAAATAACAAATATAGACATGCTTAAACTCAGAATTCTAATTATCTTCAGATTAAATAAATGGCTCTAGAAATACAATAGTTATATTCTATATAGTGCCAAAGCTATAACAACTTTGCATATAAATGAAGTATCAATGACACTAATGGATTAATAAGCATACTAACAATAACATATATATTCAATTACATATCTAATCAATCCTAAAGGATTCAACTTATTGGATTCTCTCTGAAAAGGTTCTAATGATAACAAAAAAAAAAAAATAAATTACTAATGATTTGATTGAGCATGCAAATTTGAGTTAATAAATAAAATAAATAATGTGTAGTATTAAGCTTCCAGAGTGTTAATCAAACAGTACAAGGTTGACTATTTTAAGCAATGAGACTATCTACAGCATAGATTTTGGCATATACTAGATGAATAGAAGAGGCTAACATAAGTAAAATTGCAACTAGATGAAAAGTTATAGAATTTTTACGAAATGATCATAACACATTTCAAATCTTCACTAAGCATGGTTGCAAGACCCAGCTTTAAAGAATAAATATATTTAGATAATGCATTCATATGTTCCACAAAGTAGGAATGAAATCCACTAGGATTTAGATCATATTTTATTAAGCTTATCAAGATGTTAATCATGTGTATGAAGGAGCCGAAGATATCAAGGTCAAGTTTAAGGAATTTAAGTTGATCATTTTTTTTTCTCTATATATTTCTTGAGAACAATAAAAGATAAGATGCAAGACATGTCAAAATTCATATTGGTTTATTGAGTCAGTTTACGGATTTTGGCTACTGCAACTACTAGTTTTGAGATATCAAGCACATCTTGAAGTGTTTAGATTATTTTGAAAAAATCAGTTGGGATGACATGACTTGATCAATTCACAAGATATTTTGAAGATTAATAGGTCATAATAATATCACATGATATTGGAAGAAGATTATAAGATAACACCTCAAATTTTTAAATTATATACAAGATAATATTAAGAGGATACCACGCTAAATATCAAGATCAAGATATCATCTAATGTTCAAGATTTTCAAGACCTTATATGTAAGCTCGTAGATTTTTTGGTACTTTTGGATAAGAACCTTAGAGCTAATGTCGAAAACTAAAACCCTAAAACAGACCCAAATTAAAACTGAACTCTAGAAACCTTAGATGAGATTAGATAAATATTCAATAACATTAGGATATCAAATGATTTAAACAAGGCCTGAAACCCTAAAGGTAGGTATTTTAACAAAAACATATCATCGTCAAAACGATTTCACGTACTATAATCGAATCAATCCAATTTAACATTAAAACCAATAAACCATATAATCAAACTGAACCAATCACAAGTCTGGGAAACCCTAGACAATGTTAGATAAGTCGAATAACCCTAAAATTCTGATGAATAATATGAGAATAGAAATCCCTAAATACTAAACCCTAAATAAATGAGTATCTTTAAAAACAGAACGAAAATCCAATAATCTTTTGACTTAGAAATCCTAAGCTAAACAATTTAACTATCTAATTTCTAATACGCAAATCAATGCACATATATAAATAGAATTTAATAATAAAATAATTTTCTATAGTATGGAATTAATTTACTGAGTTAAAATTTCATCAATTAAACCAAACCATTTCCGTATCAAATCACTAGCACACAAATCAAGATAACATTACCAAATAATAATTAATAATAAAATAATATTAAATTATTTTTCTAGTATCATATAATAATTTATCATATAATAAAACCATCAGTTGAACAGAATTTTACGCAAATCCTATTTTCTACCAATATATTGTTGTCATTTTAATTACTATTTATCACTATTCGCCTATCTGTACTTTATGTCAATAGTCAAACCTATTCTTACAACTGCATCTACTCTTACATATCTATTCTTACACATAATATTACTTTTCATACTTAACTTCTCTTTTACTTTTCCTCTCTCTCTCTCTCTCCTCTTCCCTCCTTACCCCCCATGAAAGGTGTCGGCCCTTCCCCTCTTCCCTCTCTTTCGTTTTTTTATTAGCTTTATTATCATTCTTTAATCCCTACTCACCCTCTATAAATGCCCCCATCATTCCCTCACTTTTTATACCTTACATACTACTTATAAACTCTCCATTTTCTCTCTAAAGTTTTTCCCTCTCTCTCTTTTTTTTCTTTCGTCACACACATCTCATTTATTTAGGTAAACACACAAAACCTCCTTCACTGATTATATTATGTGTTATATGTATGAGTGTCTTTGATCAAATTCCATAAAATATCCCATGATGCATCAAGCTAAGGATGAAAAAATACAAGAAACATATTTTGTTTCATGCCATCTTCATGTTTGTATTTATATTTTCTAATCTAACCTTTATATACATAAGATTTTATATGTATATGTATATAATCTTTAAAACATATTGCTCACTAACCTAACCTTGTAATTTATTTATTTTCATGTTCTTTACTTATTGCAATTTATTTATTTTCATGTTTTAGACTTGTCCATTTCAAGTCATAGTAAGACTAGTCATTTTCTAGTCTTGGACTTGTTCATATTCAAGTTCGAATGAGACTGGATTATTTCAAGTCTTGGGGAGCCTTGGCTAAAATCTAAGACTCTGACTTTATTTTGTTTCATCTCATTTTATTTAAATTACTTTTTTGGTTACTTGTCCATTTCAAGTTATGGGGAGCCTTGAATACGATTTAAAACTCTCATCTTTTATTTCATTACTTTATGTATTCATTTACTATTTTTGTTGATAATTTATTTTACTTCATGTCCATAACCACCTAGTATTATAATAGCCATAGCCTTATTTTTACATTAATGTGCATAAAGTGCTCATGGTGATGTTGTTATAATGCCAAAATCATTTTCCTAAATCTAAAATCCAATGACGTCTGAAAGTCTCTACATTTAAAAGTAAGAACAATATGGTAATCTTAAGATTGTTATTATGTTTAATTACTAATTAGAGAGCCTAGCATGATGTAGGAGATTCATAAAGTTATAAACCTCTACATGTTGACAACTCTTTGTTACACAAAATATTTTCTAAAAACTCATTTTTAAGTTTTAACACATGAGAAATCCCTTATCAAGAGAAAAATTTGGAAATAAAATCATTCCTTCATTTTCTTAAAAATGTCGTTACATGCAATCATGAAAAGGGAATATGAAACTTTGATTTTTCTCTCTTAAACCAACATGTTTTTAATGCTTATGAACAAAAAAAAAAAGAAAAAAAAACCTTACACCTAATTTTTCTAAAAACATGCCAAGGTCATAGGCATAAATTTCAAAAGTTGTTGCAACTTAAAGTTCTTTTTATGGAAATACATAGAAATCAAGGTTTTGCCAAATAAAATGTGAAATAAAATTTATAAAGAATAAAATAAAGTATAACACCCTATTTTTGAGATTAAGTCACCTATTTGAAAGTATTAAGAAACAAATTTCACTACAAGTTTCAAAGTTATTATTTATGAACCTAAGTTTTCTAACTTCTTTATAAAGGTTACTTTAGTAAAAATTTTATTTTGAGCAACATCACTAGGATCATGCATATATTGTGAATTATTATTGAGTTTCTATTATGTTCGAGTTTAGGGATAATATATATACATGCCTTAGTGAGTTTATATGAGATAAAAACTTACAAAAAGTGTCAAAATAAACTTGATTACAAGTTTGGACGTAATCTGACCTTGATGATTTTGAGGCCTAAATGACCTTAAATATTTGAAATAATCATAGAAATGGATGGAACAATCGAAATAGGTAGAAATCAACTACTCTTATGCAAAATTCAGAGTTAAAATAAGAATGTTATGGCTAATTTAAGGTTGAAGCTTGAGAATTCTACGAGAACTAGTATACTAGAGGAAAAATTTAAGTGAGACTAATATGAAATGCTCATTTAGGGCATTCCTTTTGTTCAAGTAACGAGATAACGAAGTGCCCTTTCCCAATGACTACTTTGAGTAGGAGCTATGATGGAGTGACTTCTTTCTCTTAATTTCATTACCTTGTATATGTTTATACAGTAGAGCACTAGAATATAGGAAAAAGATAAAATAGATTTGTATGTGGGATATCATGGATTATACTTGTGATTCTTCTATACTTGATCAATAAATGACAAGCATATCGAAACCTTTAGATGGTTGATAAATGCCTTATGTTTCCCTTATCATGTTGTTATGTACGTAGCTATCTTATTGATCACCCTAAATGGAAACTAACTTAATCAGGAATTAAATAATGAATTGATAATGCATGGCATATCGTAGAGTGTGTCATTGAATGCTACTACTCCTACACGAGGAGTTGCAAGACCTATAAAATCTTGTCTCGGGCATAGATCTGCTCCTTCTTAAGGATTTATAGATGGTCAGGGAATGCATCCTTAGGAAAAGCCATGCTAACCGATCGCTACGATCAATTACTTGGGACTAGCAGTACAGAATGCGGAAAACCTCAATTCAAATTTTCTAACCCTTGTCATGGGGGGAGGTCACTGCGTTCTATGTGTGGATTTTGGATGACCACATATATTTGTATGTTACATGCGATTGTTGCATGAGCATAGCACATGCTTTAACTACTATATTTGTTTGTCTACGGTTATTAGTGCAAATGATGGAAAGTGTCTCACTTAGCATGTAAGCTTATAACCCCATATATCTTTATTGAAACAGGAATAATTAAGGCTTTACTTGAGGGATAAGACATCAAGGAAACCACTTGTAAACTTCACAGCTTTAATGAAAGATTTGATAGCATAGAATGAACTTTCTCTTGGAAACCCTTTTATGTTAGATATGTGATATGTTATTATTTTGGAGACTATTATGAATGACTATAATACTCTGATCCATTTGAAGACATTGGTGGGAGCGTGTGCCCTTAAGAAATGTAGTTTACTTTATTTAAGTTCAATGATATATATAGTTATCTTGCATTGCCAATAAATTGCTACCATCATAACTTGTGCCACTCCAATGTGTTCCCTTTATTGTGAAATATTTCTTGTATATAGTATGGATGCATTTGCATGACTAAGGTAATCATTTTTAGGCTTCAATATTATGTAAGGCGGACTGTTATATTTACAGTACCCTTTAGGGCCTAGCATTATCAATTCATAACCATTGAAGACAAGGATATATATACGAAGGAAGTTCATACGTAAGAGCTATGCTGCAGATAAAAGAAAAAACTTTCTTTTTAATTTACATTGAGCTGCTCACGTGCTTACAAACTTGATGCACTTTTCCTTTAATCTTTCATTGTTTGCTAATTTTGTTTATAGAAGGAACTTATTGTGTCTTTTGATTTTTATTGTATCCATGTTAATCATAAAGGTTGCAAATAGACTCAATAGTCAATGATAGCTTAAGGACAAGTTAAGGAGGCTAAATAGAGGGAATTGAGTCCAAGTTGTTGGCAAACTATTTATAATCAAGTTTTATTGGATTTAGTAGAACATACCCATGTGGATTACGAGATCCCTAGCTTGGAGTTAGAAGAGTGGACATAGGCACCTGATCAAACCATTATATATCGTTGTGTTCAAGCTTTTCTCACTTCCCTCTCTTTACTTTTGCACATTTACTTTCTTGTTTGAGTTTAAATATTGCAATTCCTTTCTCACGCCAACATTGATAAGTAATTAAAGAAGATTTCATAAATTGCTTGAAAAGGTTCTAATTTTGGAAAGTGACCAATTAAACCCTCCTTCTTGGTTCTTATTTAGGACCGACAAAACTCACACAGTAACATAAAGCCAAAACAACAACTAAGCTCTCTACTCCTTGTGCTCCATATTAATAGGTGACTAAATGATTACCTTTTTCTAAATTCATCAAGTCTAGCATCATTGTCACTCCATGTTCCACTAGTAGGCCTTTAATGCTCATCTCATAAACAAAAACACGACACCTTTCTATTGAGGAAAAAAAGACGACACCTATTCCTAAAAAAGAAAAAGGTACAAGTCGAAGTCCAATACAATATACCATAACTGCACGTGAATAATCAAACAATAGCACATCTACATGTACACATACCACTAATGCAACAAACAACATTTTATTATTTTCACTTTAAGTCAACACCGCACATACATAAGTAGATATACATATATATTAATTATTAGGTACTCCTCAATAACCATGATATTGTAACACTTAAATCTACCCAGATCATTTACAGATGTAACTTCACTCGAGGTAACACCACACAAAGATCATCAAGTTACCGTAATAATAGCATGGGTACTCTCCACTTAATACCAATAGCTAGGCACAAGCAACAAGCAATTCCTAAGGACGAATAGTCATTTTAATCAATTTATGATTCTAACTTAGGCAAATACAAGCAATAAGCAAGATATATGCAAACCTAAAACATCGTTTCAAAGCATAATTAAAGCTATACAGCTCCTAAAACATAATTAAAAAAAGTAATTAAAAGGTATTTAGCATCATATTGTATCTTCTAACTTCACTTATGGCATATTGTTCTCGTATACTTCTACATAAAATAACTTTTGGTTATCTAATATGAAAATGGTAATTAATTTAGTTTTATCTCAATTTTAAAGTTTTGAAGTGTAAGTGAACCTTAAATAAAGAAGTCAAAAGTATTTCATAAGTTTTAGAAGAGAATTTTATGGTTTAAAAAAGTTGTACTTTACATGACCTATACTAACACACTCAAGGGGTCGTGTGGGTCATAGAAGCTAAACACGATTTATATACGAGCTCTTGCAAATGGCCATGCAATTCACAAAAATACACATTGCCTATACACGAGCTCATATATAGGCCCATGCACTGGTCATGATCGTGTTGACCGAAAAGAATAATATTGATAATTTTCTTTGTTTTCTTAATTTAGAAACGTCTCTAACTTTTCGATATCAATATCCATCACTCCAACATTAATCTAAACATATGTTTGCATATTTCTAACAAAGTTAATACTTAAGATATCAAATCAACACCAAAGTTAAATTAATTACTTATAATTTTTCAATCTTTCTCTTCAATATTTTCCTTCTATAAGAACTCGTTAACTTTACTCTAACAGAAAATTTCTCACTTCTTTTTTTTTTCATCACAAAATTTCTCACTTTAAGGCACATATTACATCACTTATCAATAAACATTACAAGGAAATGTCCTACTTACCATATTTTAACAACTTCCTTCTCAAAACCAGTTGCTTCTAGATTATTCTTAAAAATTTAATTCGTGTTCTATCACCCTCAATCTTTGTATCAAAGATTCATGATGTGTGTTCTTAAGAGATAACTACCACTTGGAGAAAAGAAACAACAGGAGGAGAAATAAAAGAAGAAGACATTACTTACAAGTGTTTAAAAGTAACATTGTAGAATTTGAATTTAAAAGACAAATACATTCTTTTATTTATTTATCTATCTTTTAATGAATATGCCCTTCTTTATAAATCCATTCAATTAAGATATTACACTAACATAAATTATATATGCAAAAAATTACATAAATTTTAAAATCTCTATTTGATATATTAATAATTATTTGAGATGGTAATATCATTTTTTTTCCATTTCATAATGCAACTTGGGCTAACACCAATCAACATGTTTAAAATATTACAAACCCACTATTATTAAGGTACAACACCTGAAATGTAATGTCCATCTTATTAATATTTGACAAACTCTTACAGAGTAATCTTATTATAAAAATTGTCTCTCTTTCTCTTTTTCTCTCCTTACAATTTGAATTTCAAAGTAACTCTCAAATTTTATCTATACTATAGTATGTTTTTCTTTCAAATACTTGTATATTTTTATGTTCTCTAGTAGATTGATGTTATGAACTAATGGATTTGTGCTTGTATATTGTTCTTGGTATTGTGGTGTTGTAGTTTTTCAGCAAGGCTAGAACTCTAAGGTCATATTTATTGATGTTGTTTGACACAAAAACCTAGGTTAAGCAACTACAAAATATCAATAAAAAGAGGACCTATTTGGGTCAAGTCACTTACAATCTATAACCTACAACTTTTATTCATAACCTATAACCTATAACTTTATTACAAGATCCAACGGTGGATCTTACATCTTCTCTAAAAGTGACTTGATCCAAGTCCCACCCATAAAAAAGGGGATCTACTTGGGTTATGTAGGAGTTACTTGATATGAATCCAAGACTAGAGTTGCAAAGCTAAACAACTAAAAAAAAAAAGGTTGTTTACTATCTTTTTTATTTTAATTGATGGAGTATGACATGTGGCAAGTAAAATCTTTATATTTAAGAAGCTTTTTGGAAGGAACTCATATATAAAGTGGGTACTTCCTTAATAAATATAAATGCTTAAAATATTAACGTGTCTCTCCAAGAAATTCCAAAAATAATTTAAAAATGAAGATAACCCAAGAAGAATAGATACGTGAAGAAGAGGCCTTCATGGGTAATGGAATTTAACTTCCATAATCCTCTTGTTTCCTTCTTCTGTGCAATACTTATATGTGATCTTTTGCATCAGATCTAGTAGTACAACAATTATTTACAACTATTTGTTTGTACATATATAAGCTACTTCCAACTGCCATGCGATGATTTTAATTGATACATGTGCTATACTTTGTCATTTCCGATAAACTCGCGTACAAAAAATTAATTCCATGTCAGTAAATTTCAAAGTCTTTCACCCGATTTGGCTTACCCTCTTGTCCCTTGTGATGTATTCGTAACAGTTGCGCTGGCCTACTTTCCACATCTAGACCAGCATGAGTAAATACTAAAAATTTCTGTTTCTATGCTAGATTAAATCACAGGATGATGATTCATATGTATATCATAATTGCTATTAGGAGTATGTTTGTTTCATTTTTTTTTTCTCGATGTTTTGGCATTTATTTTTATTATTTTTAAATAAGTATTTTTGAAAAGATAGATATAAATAAAAAATAAATATTTTTATTTATAAACGGATCAAATATATTAAATACAGATAAAATATAAATAAGATATTTATACAAATAAGATACAAATCAAAATTAAACAATCTAAACAAACTCTAACCTCTGGCTGGAACGTTACAAGAAACGAGATGTGTCACCATTTCCAGAAATTCATCATATTTGAAAAATCGAAAACCTTCAATCATATGATCCACCATCGTTTTCATTAAAATTTCAAGTTTCTCGATTACCAATTATTGACACGATGTAATAAGGTGAAGACTAATACATCCCTACATAGGTAGGCATTGAAGCAGAAAAATGTAAGGAGAACATCAAATGAATGAACTTAATAGGTATTTTTAAATATAGCATATATATTGTGAATGGTATATATAATTAAATGCTTAAACTTTTAAATTAATTAATTTAATAGCTGAATTTTTAAATTCATTAATTTAATACTTAAAGAAAGCTTTTTTGTCTATATCAATAGTACATCGGTCATATTAGTTAAAAACTTCACATAGAATTATGGTATTAGCCAATTTGATGAATATATTATTGGTGTAGACATGTTCACGATTCCTGAATTAAATCAAACCAGAACCATCTCCCAAGGTTCTGATCCGATTCTAAACATCGGCATGGTTCGGATCGGTTCCGGACCCGAACCGGAACCGGAACCGCCAAAGCCGGAGCGGTTCATGGTTCCAAGGAACCGCCGGTTCTGGCGGTTCAGGTTTCGGTTTCGGTTCCACGTGAACCGGTTTCTTCTTTTTTTTTCTTTTTTTTTGAAAAAAATGAATTGTATCCTATCTGTTTGAACATTTTGAAAAAATTGAGAAAAAGCTCATCCAAATGGACAAGCTCACAAGAAGGTTGTGGAAAGATCAAGAAGAGAATATCAACCCGAATGGTGGCAGCATTTCCGCAGTCTTGGCCCTTTGTTAAGTTTGCAATAGACTGCACAGATCATCCATTGTGCATGATGTCCCACTGGAATTAAGTAAAAAGAGCTCCTTAGTGCAAGTCACATCATGTTTATAAGAATAGATCTGTTTATGAGTTAATTTTCATTGAATTTAGCTCAAACCTCACTTCGACGAGTTTCATCTCTTAGGAAATCAAACACCAAGCCCCACGCCCAGATACCTGCATCATGCACAAGTTTTCTCTTTTTTTTTTTAAATTCAAATATTTGACGGTTCCGGACCCGGTTGGAACCGCCAGTTCCGCCACGCGAACCACCCGACGGGGCGGTTCCCGGGTCAGGAACCTCAGGTGACGGTTCGGGGCGGTTCCCGGGTCAGGAACCTCAAGTGACGGTTTGGGGCGGTTCCCGGTTCGGAACCGTCCCGTAGTGATGTCTATCCGGTTCTATGGAACCAGTAATTCCCGGTTTCGATTCTAGAACTATTAATTGCAGTTAGTAATATAAAATTGCAAAATACTCTAGAGGATAAAAAGAAAATTACAATGCATAAAACAGTTTTATTATGGAAATGAATTTTATTTTTAGAAGTTTTATATAAATTAAATTATATATAATTTTAAATTATGTTTATTTCTATTATTGATAATAACACATTAAATATTATAAGTAGGTAATAAATTTTACTATTCATATGAAAAAGTGCAAACACTAATAATTATATATTTAATACAAGTTTTAAATTTTTTTCTCTAATTTTATTTTTTTTCCAATAGAACCCATTGGAATCGTCAATCATAGGCCTTAGAACCATCTAGGAATCAAAAAATCACCGATGGTTCCTTAGCCAATTCTAAAGCCGACCAACCAATCCAGTTTTGGTTTTGAAACCACCAGTGATGGCTCTAGTTCAGTTTTCGGTTCGGAATCAAACCGTACTTATGTTTATATTGGCATGTATAAAAAGTTATTTCAAGTATTAAGTTAATTAATCTTAAAGTATTGATATCTAATTACATATTTTATCAAAATTTATGTATCATTAACGATATTATCTTTTATATATGTGTGTGTGTTTGTGATATCGTTATTTTATGAATGTTGGAAGAGATCTCTAATACATGTTCCAAAAGTGACCGTGCTAGAATATAAAATGGATGCTTTATTAAAGTTCGCCGCATGATCAATTTATTGAAATGATAACCAACATTTATAATTTAACTAAATTTTATCGCGAAAAAGACATATAAAAAAGTCATTACATTAGACCTCATTGGTGGGAGCGTGGGACAATTTTTCTTATATCTACTCGGTATTTTTATTTATATATAGGTTAATTATAAAACTTAACTTGTGTTTTAATGTTTTTACGAACAATTGATATGAGTTTTGGTTTTCAATAAATACATGACCGATGTTTCGATATTTGGGCAATCAAGTGATCTGAGTTCGTTATTTATGAATACATGACCTTATTTTTTATTTTTCTGAAAATAAATGACCAAAGTTTTAATTTTTGACAAATTCATAACTTGTATTTTGTCACTTTATATTAAAAAACAAATTAGGGATCTATAGCTTTTTCTCATTAATACATAATATTATTAAATGGATTTAATCAACCAATGAAAAAAATTTGGGTGTTCCTAATCTATTATTAATACAAAGTGGCAAAATACATATTATATATTTATCAAAGCCCAAAACCCGGTCACATATTTGCAAAAGGACAAAATGTAGGTAATGTAGTTGACAAAAATAAAGCTCAAGTCACTTGATTGTCGAAATATCAAAATACAAGTTATGTATTTACAAAAATAAAAACTCAAATCAGTTGGTTGTAAAGTACTAAAACACGGATCATGTTTTTGTGATTAACCTGTTATATAATTTCTTTAATTATTTTTTTATGTTTTCACAAATAATAGTATATAATTAGTTTATACATGGGTTAATGTTATACATAGTAAAACTTTGATAAAATATGTAATAAGGTATTAAACTTTAAAATTGATCAATTTAGTACATAAATTTTGAAATTAATCAATTTAGTACTAAAAGAACTTTTCGTACATTCTAAAAGTGTCTCCATCAAATTCTTTCAAATATTAAATTGATCAATTTCAAAGCTTTTCAGATAAATTAATTAATTTTAAATTTTAAATAATAAATTAATCATTTTCAAAATTTAAATACTTAACTATATATTTTATTAAAATTTAGATATAGCTCAATACATCATCCTTTATATATTGATAAAAGCACGAAATGGAGAAGACTAACTTTACCAATGTCATATTCCGAGCGCAAACTTTAGCATATGGCCTTTCGCATGAATTCAAATAATTGGAAAAGACAAGCAATTGTGCATACACGAGAAGGGTATCTGTATTTTATGCGTCCGTAGATATGGAAGTGGATGTGTGTGAAGTGGATGACAAGATTCGCAAAGGACGATATGGGTCTGAACCCTGAAGCATCCAAGAAAAACACCTATGAAAATGACATTTGCCAGTGAAGTGCACCTGCGTCTTTTTGTCATGGTGCAGGTGCCCAAATTACGAAAAAGGTGCAATTTTCTTTTTACACCCACCTAAAAATAAATAAATCACATAGGGAAGAAGTCCTGCTTCCGCCACAGGATAAGAATAACCATGTCCATATGGTTTTCTATAAAATTTTTAAGGTTTGACATGGACATCTAAACAAATTTTTTACCGAAGAATTTCGTCATTTTATCCAAAAAAAATTTTATATAAGTTTATTTACTTTTTTTTTTATATTTTTATTGATCTTATTTGCTTTTACACAATGCCTTCTTTTTATAAAATAATAACAAAATATTACAAAAAAACATACGAAATACCTCAAAAAGTTGAAGGAATCTTCCATATCTATAAGTGCATCAAAAAGTGTGGTCTTTCGCCTAGAAACCCATGTGAAAAGCCTCAAATGTAAATGCTCTAATAATATAATAAGGCACATGCATTACCGGTGTTTAGTACCTTATAGTGAGGGTTGTACATTTATTGAAGTAATTTTATTTTTAGAAATTATCTTCCATAGCCAATTATTTCTATTTAATATATTTAAATATCTCAATAACTATTATAATAAGCGGGAGTGAGCAGATAAAATGGTGAATAGGATATGAAGCCTTAATCGTACCTTACAGTAAGGTACAAGGTATCAATTCTTCTACCTAGAACCTATCTGATAGTATCTCGTACTCATCCTATATCATGTACCATATACCATGCAAAAATATACGATGTAGGTTTTATAGATTCAGGGTATCTTATGGAACGTATAATTTTTTTATGAAACCTTTGAATTTTTTTTTTTTTCATTTCTTAAGTTTCAAGGTTATAGTAGTATATATAATTTCATGTAATATTTAAAATTACTTTATTTTCATATATTTATAATAAACAACTAATGGAAAGTAATTTAAAAAGTAATTATTAATATCATAAGTTCTATAATATTAGGAATTTATCTATATATGAAAATTAAAACTTATAACTTTCTTAATTGAAGGAAAAACAAAGGGAACATAACAAAAGGGTAAATATATATATATATATATATTACCAAATATTGATTAAAAGATTTGTCTTTTAGTTTAATTATCCATAGATAATACATAAAATATTTTTTGGGTTAAGCCATTAAGGGCAATTAAAGGAATGTAGCAATACAAAAAACTAAATAGTTAGGAGAACCAAGAAGTATAACTGTCTTAAATAATATTTATATTAATAAAAATTTTGATAAAAATAAATAATACTATTTTATTGTAAATTACTTAATATTATTTTATCCAATTTTTATAAGTTAGGTATAAGATAATAGGAACTTGTACCCTATATTTAGTGGATTATAGGTTCTAGGGTAGGTACACAGTATAGAAAGCCCATACTTGTACTATACTATGTGAGAGCAAGTTTCAAAAATTTTGTGCGTAAAATCAATCCACTAACTCTTAATACCTACCTAGAACTTATCTAACTAAGTAGGGTCTAAGTGGGTATCCTATATAATAAGGTTTCTCGCTCACCCCTAATAGTAAAGGCTTTCTTGTTTTGCAAATCCAAACTAAACAAAGAAAGTAGAAAAGTAATTAGGATAAATGCCACATCTGATATCCAAATTTTACTTACTTATGTAATTAACTAAAAATTTAAAGTATAAATTTACCATATGTAAATTTTCTGAAGTAATTTATAGTATCGAGATGAGATAGCTAATTGCAAATATTGGTAAAATTTTAGGTAATTGGTTGCAAAAAAAAAAGAAAAATTTAGATATCAAATTATCATTTTTAAATATAAGATGGTTAATTCTAAAAATAAATAAAGTTCAGCTACCAAATAAAATAATTATCCTAATAACTATATTGCAATTTAACACACAGAACTTTTGCCCTTGTTTGGTATGTTCTATCATGGACAGGAAAACTTCTTCTATACACAAAAAAAAAAAAAAAAAAAGAAAGGAAAAGACAATCAGTTGCAAGGGAAGAAAAAGACAAATTTAATTCACCCTACTTAAAAGATTAGTGGTATTACTGACTAAAAGACTACTAGTTTATTCTGTACCTTGTTCACTTTCCAAAATGCAATGCCAGACGACTTATATTTGATAAAAGATACTCTTATTTATTTTGTAAAAATTTCAATTTTATTGAGACTACCACCTCACCACCAACCCTTACACCATGTACCATCCACATCCATTATCATTGCCACACAATCACCCTCAAATGTGGGTCAAATCTATTTTTATCCAACCAAACCTAGTCAACCGGGTAAACTCAATCAACCGTCATAAATTCAGAACTTTTTTGTTTTTCACTTCTTCATTAACGATTATCACTAAATTAGTAATCCTACCATTATCCTTTTTTTAAACAAAAAACTTTAGCAGACCTTATATACGTTAATATATCCTTAAATAGAATAAATCAAAATATAATAACATTTCCAAACAATAGATCCGACAATGTCCGTACATAGACATTCATATTCATCCCATGCATTTTACGTAGAGATATTCATATTTATCCCATGCCATCACCCTTAAAAGTTAAAACGTTCGTTGCATGGTTGTGGAATGACAAAAGTTTTAGGGTTTCCAGTGTGCGAGAAGGGAACAAAAAAAAAAAAAAAAAAAAAAAAGAGTTATGCCTTTCTATTGTGCTATCGATTTCTTCCCCATAATTTGAAGTCCTGGTAGATTTAATCAATTTTAGGTTATGGGAGACCTAATTTACCTATGAGTTGATCCTGTTTATGTATGTAAAGTTCTATTTATCTCATTTTAGGTTCTAAAGTCATAGACTAAGAAATAATAATTTTTTAGTATAATTAAGGTATTAACAAGTTATTGTGTATTGCATTGTATGAATGGAATCTTTTTGTGGTTAACCTAGAAGTGTCAAGTTAGACTTTAGTTACGTAGTTACCATGTACATGTATGATACCCATATTAATAGGATTAGTTATTTATCCCCATCAAAGGCTTTCCCCCTCCTTAATAAGCAGTATCAGAATTGGTAGTTTAGCTAGGAAACTCCATTGGTTAGCTCCACCATATGAAAAGAAAAGCTTAGTGGCAATGACTCATGTCCGAAACTCATGATATAAGGTAAGCAGGTGGGCAATAAATCGTTCACATAGCAAGTTTAGTGTGTCAAATTTGTGTGTTTAACATGTGTTTTGATGAGAAAATGAAATGTTCAATTAACTAAATTATATTTAGTTATACTTAATTAATAAAATAAGTGCTTAGTATGATTTGAATTTATATGAACTTGTTTTGCTGTAATTTTATTTGTGCTTGTTGTTACAATTTAATACAAACATGTTTTAGGCTTTGTTTTCTTTAAAATTTCTTAAAGCTCAAAACATAAAAGTTGTAGAGCTTTTTCTAAACTTTATGTAACATCTTGAATCACCTTAATGGAGTTTGGATGAGAGAGATATAACTAAAATACTAAATAGTATCAAAATTGGCGAGACCTAGTATTTAGATGCTAACATGATGCCCCAAACGCTAGGACTGGAGATGCTGGAATGCTAGTATTGGAGACACTTGAACGCTAGTATAAGAGATGCCTAAATGCTAGTACCTAAAAACTAGTCGTTAGAGTCATTGATGCTTGACTAAAAATTGGAGAAACGTGAGTGACAGCTTTAAAACTTGACAAGGCTATAAATACATGCTGTTTGAGAATTGTATTGAGTTAATTGAGCTTATTTATTGCATAATAAATGCTGTATACACTATCAAAAGTAGATTTTTTTAATTTGTATTATTTGTAGAGAAAGAGAGAGTTGGGTAGTGCTATAGGTTAATTGTCTTGCTATCTATTGTAAAGCACTACTCAATTGTTTGTAGGTGAATTAATAGAATCTTGAGTTGTGTTTAGTGTATTTGAGAGATTATTATAAAAGCACAACTCAAGTAATTGTATTTGTATTGTTTGTAGCTTCACTGGAGCATTCTGGTTGTTGTATTGAATGAAATGTGAAGTCTTTTTTGAGTGAGGTATCGTTGTGGACTGTGGAGACTAGGAGGCGGACCGAACTGCACGTTAAACTCTATGTTATCTCTTCTATCTCTCATTCTTTTATTATTACACTTTATATTGTTATTGTTTACTTTATTGTTTTGCATATTAGGCATTAAGTTTTTGAAAAGACAGTGATTAGTGCATAATCCACTTTCCTTAGATGTTATTAGGTTTCTACATAGTGGAGTCAGTTTAACAAAGTCTTAATAAGATTGTAAAGTTTACACCCGCCGGGGGGGGGGGGGGGGGGGTGGCGGTTTGTAAGTCCTAAATCTCATTGTAGAGACTCAACTCACACTTGAGAGGGTTATTATTAGAATACAAATGTGAAGTTAGAAAAGTCCCATATGGAAAATATATAGATTATGTGAAAATTTTATAAGAAGGAACCCAATAACTTAATATCTTAAGGTTTTTTAGTTATTTATGGTTTCAAATCGATTAATGCGTTCCTTCACAAGATCATTTTGCATAATTTCTCCACGTTCAAGGCTTCCTCCAATAATCAACTTTCGTAAAAGTATCAACCTACTTAGTCTAAATATTTTGTAAGTCAAGTTTAATGTGCTAAAGGAAAAAAGTCATGACATGAGGATGCATTTCTAGAATTTCTGCTTATGTGTATAAATTAATATATGAAATTGTTTGAAAAGTAAATATTAGAGATAGTGTTTTGCTGGTGCTTGAGTTACTAAGAAAGTGCGGTTAAGGAGGGAAAAAGAAGAAAAGAAAACGATAACTACATTAGAGTGAAGTATGATAATATTGGGAAAGGGATAATATCACGAATAATATTTGAAATTTGGAAAAATATATAATTAGGTATTTGAACTTTTTAGTACCTCAACTTTAATTGATCAAATTTAGTACTTGAAAAACTTTAAAATTGATCAATTTTTTACGTAAAAGAACATAACTGAGGTACTGTTGGTGAGCTCAAAAAATTCTTTCAAGTATTAAATTAATCAATTTCAAAATTCATGTATTAAATTGATCAATCTCAAAGTTCAGATATCCAATTGCATATTATATCAAAGTTTAGGTATCATTTATGACATTAACCCTATTGGAAAATGAAGTGAGTAAATAGAAATCACTAGAAGAAAATTATATTCCAAAAACAAAATTTCTCTCTCTAAATGTAAATTTCTATCAAAAAAATTATCACTGTTGATTATATCTGTAGATATATAAGCTATTTTGCTAATTTTCCGTCGAAGAATTTATGTTTTTAAAGGTCAATTTTCTTGTAGTGGATATATATAGAATAAATATTTTTAATTATAAGCATAAAATTTAAAATACAAATAATACAAAGTGCCCATCTTTAATATAATAGATTATTTATTAAATTGAAATTATGCAAATGTAACTAGGAGAGAGATAAATGCACATTAAACCTAATTGAAGTATAGAAAAAAATAAATTGGTTTCACTAAATCAATTGATATTTTGAACATTGTTACGGTTTACATATGGGAGAGAGAGAAAGAAATATGACAAAAGAAAGCAATTATGCTAACGGGCAAATTTGGCCCCTATATCAGAATTTTAATTTATAAATACGGAATGTAATGAACGGCATTAGCTGTAAGTATGTGGGAAACTAGGAACCTCATTCCAGTTATTAAATTTTTCTAGAAGTTCAATATGCCGACTTATATTTTGATAACGATCTAACGACTTCGGGGGGATTATATAATAAAGACAAGGGCAAAATTACGGGATAACCATTTAAAATCTATTAAAATTATGAAAAGATTTAATATTTTAAAACTGTAATACTTGATTTTTTTTTTAAATTAATGAGATCATTTTTATTCAATTCAATAGAAAACTAACCCTTTATATGTAATTATATTTTTATTAAATCAGCAGTCATAGAGACCATGGATGATAACCAGTAGGCTATCAAAGATGAAGTTGATGTGATGTATGGATATATTGTCATGGGTTCAACCAAGAAAGAGAAAAATTTTATATATAATTATATTTTTGGGTCGATTTCTCATGATTTGAGAATTTTTTTTTAATACAGTAAATATTTTATCGATTAATATTGATCAAGTCAGGTGATAAATTGACTTTAAAAAGTTATTACAATTGTATACTAACATACAAGATTAATTTGTTATTATAATGAGTAAATAATTTTTTGTTCTCAAAATTGTTAAAGGAATCTAATATCTTATTTTGATATTTTAATTCTTTTTCTTTTTATAATTTTAATAGTTTATGAGGGATGGGGTTATAATTACCATAAAGATAATGAGGAACACCGATTGGCCTCCAAATACAAAGTTTTCTTTGGAGATGATGTAACGGAAGACACCTACATAGGGAACAAAATTATGACTTAAAAAATTATAAAATTCAAAATATTTGGATAAAAAATCCTTAAACAGAGCACTTGAAATCATGTTATTAAGATACGATTTTAAATTGTTAAGAAATAATGTGTTGAATATGAATTATTGGACACATTCGATTACTTACAGCCTTGCTCAAAAGAAAAGGTCTTTTGTCCATTTATAAAGAGGTGGGCTTTTGTATTTATTACTCCTATGAAGACTTCAGCCTAATCTAATCTTAAACCTAAGTCAAATTCTATGAATCCATAAAGCATAGACAAGCTTATTGTTAATCCACCAGAATCTCTTTGCAGAAGATTAAAATGATGAAATGATCAAGAAGGATTCAATAACATCAAGAAGATTATATTCAACCACTTGCCACACGAACACACTAAAGCAATTAGGTATTTATGTTTCATGTCCATTGCTTCTCTTTAACACATCCCTCCATGTGTTATTAGTTCGAGACTTTTATAGCTGTTTGATACAACTATACATAAAATTAGCCAACTATAACAACTTACCATGCATCTTGTAACATCCTCACCCCCTTACCCTCCTTCTCAAGTGCAAACATGTACTCTAATATATATTTCGTAAAATTATTTAATGATATGGAACTTAACAAAATAAAATATTTTTCACTCAATATATACTAAAGGCCCAAAAACATTTATTTGATTGGAATTAAAATTGCAATGTTCTACAAGTATATAGAAAATTTGATAGATTGAATGAAAATCTACCTCAAATTTTCATATACTAAAGTGCAACAAAAAACTTTATGATAACTATATGATATCATATACCTTGTAGATTCAATAGAGTACGGGTTCATAGGAGGTTTTTACATTTTGATTCTAAAATTTTAGAATTTATAATGCGGAATATCTGAAAAAGCTATCATATACTATTCATGATATACCCACTTACCTACTTCTTGATGGAAATTCTGCACATTTTCAAGTATATACCGACTCTTTTAACCAATAATATAAGTGAAATTGTTATTTAACCAATACTATAAGTAAAATTATAAAGGAAAAAAGATTCATTAAGCTTTATATGTCATGAGTATGAAACGTGCACATATATATATTATTTAGCATATATTATATTAGAATGGATCGTTTCTAAAACAAGTACTAACTATATTTTACACATAATATATACATTAATTAATATTTACACACCAATATATGTGTTGTGTGTTTCTCATTGCAAATCAAGAGTACTGTATTCTATGCATACTTGTGTGGTTTATGCAATTAAGTTATAGATCACAATCACACGATATATAATTATTTTGCAAACCTTAACAATCTATTTAGATGGTTTGTTTTTTCATTTGTATTTATATATGTATCTAATCAGTATTTGATCAATTTAATCTATTTGTGAATAAAAATGTTTATTTTTCTTTCGTATGTGTTTATTGACAAATAGTCTATTTGAAAATGTTTGCATACCGTCTGCACCTCAACGAATCAAGTAAACCCTAAATTGGAAATGCATGAAAACAAGCACTTTTAAACCATAATATCTTATTCTATTACTAATACTTAAAAAAAAAAAAAAAACTTATTTACGTCTCTGACATATCCTATTTACGTCTTGACATATCCTATGTATTAAGTGACTTCAATATCCATAAATATAACACAGACAATGTGAAAAATACCACATACATAGTAGCTAAAATATAAATTAAATTGAAAATATGTAATTTTCTATTAAATACTCTAGAGATAATTCATAATATAAGTTCTTTTTTTTTTTTTACCATCTATAAGGCCCTGAAATTACATCAAGGCATAAACAATACCATGTATAACACTTGTGTATTACAAGCTCAAGCTATCCTACAAAGAAACAATTTATGTCGAACAATTACTAGCTAATTTTAGATTTTGAAATCATCTAATTAGATTCTAGAGATAACTAGATTTAGCAGCAATAAAACAATCTTTTTATAAAATCATTTACTAATTTACTCTCACGAGTAAATAATCTTTACAAAACAAAACAAAACAATACAATACCATCAAGTATCTCATCAGAGATTACCCATTCATGATGGTGAACAAAGCTTAAAAGCTTATTATAAAACATGGGCTTCATAACCATGCCCTTAAATAATATTACAAGTTCAAAAAAAATAAATCCAGTTCTTTAAATAAAATAAAATACATCTACAGTCCTAACTCACCTCACTCTTGAACAAACTTCTCCTGAGTCATCCCATACACTCGTCTCAATCATTAGGAAGTAATCAACACTTGGAAAGATAATAATAATGAATGGAAGCCCAGTACAATAGTAACATAAGTACACACGAGATGACACATATGCTTAAACTAATTCAACGCAACAAACAAGTTAATATCTTTAACTTAAAGCAAAATAAGCAACATTGGAGCACTCATACTCTGGAACAATTTCTTAGAATCTTTGGGTCCTGAGTAACAGCGATCGCTTAGGGGATTGATATAAGCAGCCATGATACATATATCTTTTATATCTAATCAAAAAAGGAAAATTGCTTTATATAGGGTTCACAACCATTACGCATCTCTTCTCATCTCAGTCTATAATATAATACGGTTCGGTCGGTTCCATAACGTGAGCTATACTATATTATATCCCTCTAAACCTAAGTAAATATTATTTCGATGCCGTTTACCTTATCGATTATCCACTGAACCTCCTATGAATTGCCATTGCATCATGACATATCATTACATCATGGTAAGATGTGGCCTAAGCGCTTAACTACCATGCTTGGATCCAGATAAGGTTATCACTCCCTAGATCAAATTAAACGATACAAGCACAAGCAATACTCATTATTAAGCCGTCTTTAAGTATTAGTTCATTTAAAATACATATCTTAACATACAATACGCAAGTTACTTCATACTTTGTTTGAAACCCAGAGGAGATCAGAAGACAGTCTAGAAGATAAGTCAGAAAATATATTCAAGCATCTGTTCAAAAAATTAACTCATATAAGGAATTAAATTAATTATCTATTTATATCAAATGTATATTATAAACTTATTTGATCAGACACTACGTAGGAACCTAGCCATATCTGAGAAAACACCCTCTAAGATATGGAAAATTCTCTATTGTCTATTGAATTATTTCTTTTCTTTTTATTAAACAAGGCTTAGCCTAACATATCTTAGAAATAACATACTTTCTATATTAATTAAGGCCTAGTCCAAAATATTATATTTACATCATCCCTAAGCCATTCACTAGTTAAGTTTATATTAACTCAATCTTAGCCAAGTTGATTAGAATTAATCATTTTATCTAGTTGCGAAGTTTCATTCAATTATTCCATTAAGATAATGTTATATATATCTTATAATATCTTAATTAGTTTAGTTCGTTTTAGTTTACTAGGATCCATTAATTCAAGTTGAACTTAAGTTTATTAACTAAATCCATTTTATACTTAAAACTCATATTAAATCTAGTTAACAATTAAACCTATTAATTCACTCTATATAACTTAACTTAACTTAACTTAATTCATTCCTAATTAAACCAATACTAAGATAACATATCTTTTATCCATTATTTAACTATTAACTTCAAATACTATTATTCATTATTTAACTTCAGTAAAACCTTATGCAAATACTAAATTTAGTATTTACATGTATATATATCATGTGTCTGTGTCTGTGTGTGTGTATTAGCAGGGCAACCAAACGGGGTTATATGAATTCAAATGGGCATGTGTGAAGGGCTGTATCAATTTTGAAGTGAAACCAGCAAACCATACACCCCTTCAAACGAGCCTGTATGAATTTAAACTGGCATATACGAAGGGCTATATGGCTCTAGAATGAGAAACATAAAACCCAACACCCCCTCATATGGGTCATTTCAACTCAAGGATTTCAATTAGAAAATCAAACACCCCTCCATGTGGACCGTTTGACAGGCTGTTTGAACTTGCGCGACTTTCCTTCTTCAATTATTCAAAATTTAACTTATTTAACTAATTGTTTTACATCACAAAATCAATATACAAACATAATCATAATTTATAATACTCCTAGATATATTTCTACTTCATGTAACAATCATTCCATCATCTTTTAGTTCTATTCATGAATACGCAAGCCTAGGTCATTTGACATACATGTTCATATATCTCTTGTTTTTTAATTTTATCACAAACCTCACTTATATCTAGCTTTAATCTATCATTCTCATGCATAAACAACAATCAAAATAAGGAAAACAATTATATTTGCATGTTTGGCAAAATTAAACTAACAAAACTTCAATATCACTCTTCTTTGTTAGTTGTTGAGCTATTTCAAGCATGATCTATATCTTTTATCTTGTTTCTTATCTTCTATTTCTTCTATAGTCTTCTTGAAATTGAGATTTAGGATTGATTTTTGAAGAGAAAAAGAAGAGAAATGATGAAGAAGAAGAGGAAAAAAATAAGAGAACCAGAAAGAGAAGAAGAAAAGAAAAGAGAAGGGTAGCAATTAAAAGGAAAAGAAGGAAAAGCAAAAAAAAAAAAAAAGGATTAGGATAAAGTTTTTAAAAGAATTTTATAGGTAAGGGCTTTGAGTTTAAACCAATCTAATAATTATTTTTAATTCTGAAAATAATTAGAAAATAATTTAAGAATCTATATATTAGAAATTGATATCTTGAATTAGAAATCTAATTTGGAAATCTAATTTGTAAGAAATTCATATTTAGTTTAAGTTTGAACATAAGAACTAATAATTTTAAACATATAGTTGATTTAAAAAATTATAGGGATTTTAGAAAATAAAAGTTAACTAAAGTTCAAGAGTTTAAAAATTTATAGAACATTTAAAATGTTTGTTTTAATGTTTAAGGAATTTAAAATAGAATAAAAGAACTTAAAATGAATGATGGAGAAGAATTTAATACTTTGGCTCATATAAAAAGGAAACTAAAACAAAATAACAATTTGAATGGATATTTGAAATCTCAATTTCAATTTATCATAATTACCAAATTGATTACATTAATCTATCTAATCTTACTCTATTGTTTACTTGTTTGATTTAACTAAACCATCTAATTTAAATTTTCTAACTAAGTTCAAAATTAATTACCTATAATACTATTCAATTAAGCTATTTCTAACTTAGCTAGGTGAATATTTAGGGTGTTTCACTATCACATCATCTAAGCTCCTGAATCACAACAGTGGTAATTAATTATAGACATATATTATAATCCTCTTATGGATGCCCACCATACATGTAGCTTGTTAGAATAAATTCTTTATTTCTATTTTTTTTAACTTATTAAGCATGAAAATGGTCGACGACCATATATAATCTAGTAACATCTTCTATTGTCTTTCAAGAAGTATCGGATTCGAATCCCTCTTTCCTATAATAGCAAAAAAAAAAAAAAATGATATACTGATAAAAAAAGCATCAAAATAAGTCATGAACTTGTCACATTAAGAACTACAAAGTAAAGTTCTGGTTCAATAGTTTTTTCAATCCCCTTCATGCTTCAAGTAATACATAGAAGTGATAAAAAATGTTTATGTTGAAGTGGGAGGAGGAAAAAAAAAAGGAAGAGGAAGAGAAAAAATAGAGCAAAAATAATTTTTTTTTTTTTTTGCACATGCATATTTCTATATCCTTGCGTCACATGAACATTGGTCTACATAGAAATAAGGTAAAATTATTGTAGAAGATTTCTTCAAAGAAAAAGATGGCTATATCTATCCAATGTTGCTCATGCTAAGCATCAAGCTAAAAAAATTTTGGTAGGATAGAGACTTCATTTTTTTTTTCTTTCTCAAATAAACAATCAAAAATCAAATACTTGTTTTTCAAATATTCTTAAATAAGCAAAATTACAATACTAAAAGACCACAAAACTAGAGAAAATTTTATACTCTCATTTTTTTAAACGAAAAAAAAAATCATGATTGCATCACCAAAATACTTAATATACCAATTACTATTTAGATGATCAAATGATTGATTATAATATCCTCTTGACGATACTAAACAAGTTTCTCAAAACTATAGTATAGACCATAGAGCATCTAAATAATAAAAATTATTAACAAAGTCCCTTTTTTATTTTTATTTACTTGTCTTTTGTCATTATATTATCTAATTTAAAGTAAAACTGTAAAAGAGTCGGGTCAAGCCAAGTTTTTAAAGGTTCATGCTTAGCTTGTTTAACAAATTAACAAGTTTTAGTCAAAGCAAGTTTTTAATAAGTTTGAAAAATATAGGATCAAACCAAAACTTGTTAAGGATTCAAGAGTCCAAGCTCGGTTCATTCACCTTAACGAGTCTAAACAAGCTCGAGCTCATTTAAGTAAATAATTATATATATATTATATTAATATATGAATACAAATAACTATGTATGCTAAGATAATATTATTTTAAAAAAACTATTCACAAGCTCATAACGAGCCTAGTCATGAGCTTACTCATAAGTTTGACTAACGAGCGCTTAATGAGCCTATTAATAAGTTCAATTCACTTAACTAAACTAGCATTTTTTTGGGTTAAAATTCGGCTCATTTGTGTATGCTATGGAATTCCTATTAAACCTTGCAAATCAGATTGGTCTATTTTTTCCCATCGTTTTCCCTGAAAAATCAAACAAACAAATCTATTCTGAATGCACTTTAATTGGAAGCATCTCATATGTGATTTAGCTTTGTGCTGTCATTCGTTCAACCACTGTTAGACCACGTCACTTCATTATTTACTTCCTATCAAAATGCTTTACACTCAAAAGGTGATAGAACCCGGCTGCGGCTTGTGTTGGGGTAAAGGGGGTTTGGGAGGATGGAAAGATGTTGCTATCCTACAACTTAATCATATCATGAAGATATAGGGTCCATAAAATTTAAATTGCGATCTATTTTAGTTTTTTGGGAGTCATTTTAGTTCTCATGTAAAATCCATGATTTTAACGTTTTTCTAAGAGAGATTTTTTAACCCTTTTTTCCTAATTAAAATGTCAGTAGCTTACTTATTAATTGCAAATTATCAATTGACATATCTTTAAAATTAAACTATAATATATAAAAGCATCACAAGTTTCAATAAAAACATAAAATAATATCAAAATATAATAAAATAGTTTGTGATATTGATCGAAATTAGATCTTGGAGACTTATAGAACTGAGGCATTACCTAAAAGTTTGGGATTTAATGTCTAAGCTAACATGTCTAGATTTGCATTAATTATGAGGTATCCTACAAGTTTGAATCCATAATGCACTATGTATAAACGCCAACAATCCGTTCACTTGACATGAATAGTTATTCATTCATTCCTTGTTCGACATAAAGTTGTTATTACGGTGTTCAATGACAATTCATAATGAATTGTATTAGGTAAAATGACGAATAGCAATTTATGTCTCCAACTCATGAATTTTCATTCAATGGTCTATTTTTCAACTTTGTCATAAATACTCCTATCTTAAAAATAATATCTATACAATTATCCTCTTTCTGTAATAAATATAAGAGGCATTATAGATATTTTACATTTTACTCTAATAATTACTTATTTTACTTTTTACACCAAGTGAACATTGTAATAGCTATTACAACTCTATTAGATTCTCTTTGGATTGGACCTCCATTTCCCCTTTATTCCATTCAGCGAAGTGAACGAGCTGCAAAAGTTTTAGGTAAGATCATGACCTGAACCATGCATCATGACTATGATGCCTGCCCCTAATTTATAAAACTATTTAGTTGGAGAATTAGGACAATGTATAATAAGATCTTGTAGTGTTCTATAATATAATAAATTACAATTACGATAAAACATAATATCTACAAATCATGTACTATATATTTTATTGTTATAGAGGTAAATTCATACGCATTGTTATTATTTATCGTAATAAAAAGTCTATTGATAATATGCTACAATTATTTTTTTATAAATGATTAAAATGATAAAAGATAGAATATAGTATGACATATGCAAATGTGTGTGTGTGTGTGTGTGTGTGTTACAACTTGAACGAAAATTCATGAACAATCTGTTGTATACTCATATAGATATTTAGAAACTACTAAAAATCTATTGAATCTCATAAAAGGGGCATTTCACATAATCATAATATTTGTGAGCAATCTCTAACATTACAATTAAAATTCAACTAAGGTTAAAACATTAAGCTAGCATATAATCTTTCAAATCCATGGTAAACTATAATTCACTCCTTCCAACATGATTATCTTGGTCGATCTTCTTCTAATTATCATAATAGTCAAGAGTTGCTATCATTTTCTCCACTCCCATAAAATAAATTATATTTGAGGTCATCATAAGGTTTTGAATCATCCAGATTGTTTACATAAAAAAAAAAAAAAATGTCCTACAAGGCATTGCCAACGTCAAATACATAACCACCACACACCATAAGCATATCATGCAAACACATTACATACAATTTACTAATGCAATATCAGTAGTAGATTATTATCTTATTTAGACATCATAACAAAATCTTGGTTTTCCAAGATTTAGAGTAACTCATAACTCTCTAACATGTATGGAGGTACATACAGATATATGCATGTATGTATGTGTGTGTATATATATATATATATATAACACTAAAGCTAATCATGGTGTAAAAACTCCCAATACACCAATATCCATGCAAATTTGTCTTTTAAAGCCATCAATAGTATCAGCCATTAGCACTACTATAAAGCATTCCGATAGCAATCACAACCCAGCAAATACTCTTTTATTCAAGATGAATATGAATCAGGCTTAAAATAATTAAAGTTCAGTCTATATATACAATCCAAGTCCACAACAAAGACTAAACAATTTTCGACCGATACAACATTAATGCATTCAAACTAAAGAAAGTAAAGTAAACCTTAGAATGTGTCTTTTAAAGGTACGGTCACACGATCCAGGTGACATCTTTCTCTTATCTTCTTTCTTACACTATTTACATTAATAGATAGGGTTTGAGATTTCTTTTGTGATATTGCAAACTAAACTTAACAAAACTTAGATCTAAACACTAATTCTATTATTCTGCCTATTGATATGTATTTCTAATTCTAGGGTTTGTTTGATATATGCGAGATGATGTTAAAATCAAAGATGGGTAGAAAGCACTCATTATTTTCGAGCACAATTGCTCTAAGAAAGTTTGGGATTAGAGAGAAAGAGGAAGAGTAAGACTTAAGTATACAATTATGACTTCCGTTCTATTTCACACTAAATTGTATTGATATGAAGTTCCTTTTGCTTGTAACTATATTATCCGATAAACTGATTATCAGATAATATGAGCTTTTATCAAATATGCTTGAGTCTGCAATGTGTATGCATAAGTCTATCTTTCCATCAATATAGCTCATAGACCTTCTACTATTGTGTTCTGTTCCATGTCTTATTCATAACACATTCCATATTCCCCCAAAATGACTTAGTTGTAACATCCTTTTTACAACCTAACACATATCACAATAATTCACTAATCAACATTACACCTGTCGCTTATAAAAAAATCAACACCCAAATTATACACCACATAACCTTATTGCTATCCTTATAGAAGAGTATAGCTACCAATCCATGGCTTCCTTTATTTAGCCTCAGTGCTTTGGTAGTCTTTGCCTAAAAGCAAGCACAACTAGCAATCAATCTATTGATTATGATATTCTATGTTTGTTACTCTTTCAAGTTTACATGCACAGACAGTAAGATAACAACATATCTACAGTTTAACTCAACATTTTTAAGATAATCAATAAAAGTCTCACTATAAAAGTTCAAATACATAACCAAATATCAATATCTTATTATATATATATATATATATATATACATATATTAAAGACTCACAAACATATATTATTAGATTTATCACCTAATAGATTGATTGGAACCTAATACAAAATAAAACTAGGACTTACCACAAGATTATCTAAATGATGATCTACAAGTAAATAGGTTGGCTAACACATGCTATAAGAGGGGAAATGGACTAGTATAGGGGGCAGTGGGCTGACATTCTTGCCTCATCTCTCATCAATCTGGTAGTTACGTAATCTTCCTAAGTTGACTTTCCATGCAAAAACCATTCACAAACCATGTCCAAACCTGATTTGTCATCGATTCAATTATGAATCAAATATATTCTTCATCATTAGCAATTCTATTCTTCTTCAATCACTAATCACCCATAATCAATTAGGTTTTAGATCATTAGCAATTCTAACAATTTTCCACTATTTCGTTTAAACATAAACAAAAGTTCTTCAAAAATTAATAATTTAACATGTTATCCCAATACACATGAACACATTACGTTAAAATCCTTTATTAAACCAATTAATCAATAAGGACTTTGCAAGAATTCTCTCAAATGAAAGCTCAATCTAACCCTAGCCCTAAATAGAAACCATAAAAGAGAAATTAACAACAAAAGAGAAAAATAAGAACATCTCACTTGATTCATACTTGCAACAATCGAACTCTCTAAACATAAAAGCGTAAACTTCTCAATTTGTCATGGCCCTTTAATTGACATGCACTTACCATGTGGATTTGGTTTCCTCATTATAAAACTGACCTTTAAAACTTAAACTAAAGCAAAACCATTGCTTAGGCTAAAATTTCCTAATTCTAGCGAGAAAAGACAAAGCAAGGACAAATCTGAAATTTACAAAAGCATACCATGATTATAGGGGAGGGAGCAGTTGGCATGAAACCTCGGGAAAAGAGAGAGTTCTTTCTCTCCTTTATTTTTCAAGGGCATTTAAATATATATATATATATATATATATATATATCATATGTGTAGGTCCTAAGTACGACAACAAGAGGTATGATTAAGTTATTCCAATTCTGGGACTGGGGAAGTACAAAGAGCATTTGTTCAATTAATTTAGAAGTTGGGTATACATTAAGTGCATTTATCTAAAACCACTACCAAAATGACAAGTTAAAGTAATTACTATTTTTGCTCAGTTGTACACAAATTAATAGCTTGTCTCATTTTCTACCTCATTACTTGAAAATTCATAAATATCATTTTTTTGGTAAAATTTAATTTGAATTAATAATAATCAAATCTTTGGGTAGCAATCTAGGCTAGGGTGTTTCAAATTCAATTTGTGGTTAAGGGATAGATTAGGAAGGTATTTAAAATGAAATTCAAGGGAAAAAACGAAGGTTGAGATCAACCCGAAAAGAATAGTGGTCGATCAAGTTAGAAACTAGTTGTCTCCTATGCAAAACTAGACAACAACTCGGGTTAATTTGGCCAATCACATGAAGAAAATGGTCAAATGGATAACCTTAACTTAGTCCCATTTGTTTCTTCTTCTCCCTAAGTAAGGGCTTACGGTTTTAATTTAGAGGCTTAGATGGACTTTGTTGTAACTTTAGGAGCACTCTTCAGTATGAGAGAAATAACCTAATTTCTAATTTATAATGTTAGAGTGCATTTAAAATTTGTTCCCATCTTAGACAGCTTTTAAATGTCGTTGAAATTTTCTATGAATTATCTTAAAGTGAGTTTTATGGTTAATGATCTCATCATTAAAATAAATATAAAATAATCAAATATTAAGTATTTAAGAGTGCGATTATTTTTGGGTATAAATTTAAGTCATTAAATAACGTACAAAGCAATCCCCTTAAAAAATATTCATTGATCTATTTCCCTAATTAATAGCCACAAATAACTCTTACATCCTTATTTATAGTCTATTTCATAAAACTTCTGTTTTATTGGAAAGTCATACTGAATTATTTAGTTATGGAGTTATGCGGGTTTAAGTACATATTTATATATTGATGCATATGTATAAGTATACACATGCACATATATGTATATATATATATATGTATTCTTGTGTAAGCACATCTGTTTATTTGCTATATTAGAATTGTAATTTTTTCTGGATGTTTGATGGTTAGTAACTAGTAAGTCAACAACTAGTTTCCATGGTTATACGATATATTATAAAAATGAAAATAAAAATAAAAATAAGAAGAACGCCGTTTATATATTAACGAGGAGAATTAAAAGTGTAATGTCAGAAGGAAAGTGGAATTTGTGCTACAGCACGTACAGTAGAGGTTGATAAAATTTCCGATGTTAAAGACTTTAGTTTTTTTTTTGACATTTTTCACTATCGTGTAGGTTCTTAAAATATGGGGTCTTTCATAAAGGTGCCTAAAAAATCAGCTCATTTTCTAAATTCTTTATAAATGTCATAATAAACTAACAAAAAACAAACAGATAATATTTAAGAGCACTTAGAACGCAAAAACGGAAGACTTCTAATAAAGTAAAGAAATCTTTTAAGAATGAGAAATTCTAAAAAATCTAAAAAAATTGACCTCATGTTTAATTTAATAGATTAGAATGGAATAAGTTTTGAAATAATAACTTCATTCTCATATTTAGAGGGGTTCATGGAATGAAATGGAATATAAAATATTTTGTTAAAATATTTCCTAACAATAAATATAGGTTATGAATATATAAAAGGATAAACATGTAATTAAATTAGATATAATTAATGATGGTGAAGTGTTATTAGAGCTTTTTTTATCTCTTTATTGCTTAAGAAGTCTGAAGCAACTCTCCTTATCTATTTATTTTATCTCTAGTTATTTTAAGAAAGTTACTTATCTTTTTTTTTAAATTTTTCCAGGTTTCATTTTATTTTATTACCTTAAAATAATGTTTATATATATTTTTTATAAAGATTAAAATTAGTGTAAATGGACCAGTGAAAGAATGAGTGAAAGGGTTGCTTTTTGTAAAAATTGAATAAGTCTGAAAGGACCAATAAGAGGAGGAATGAGAGGATTGCTTACCCAAGCAACTTTGATTGCTAAGTAACACAACAAGTAATCTATTTTATTACACAAAGAGCTGCCAATCACTAATATCCCTTGAAATTTCCACTAAATAGGAAGGAATAAAAAAGCTATAAAGATGTTTTTGGGTTAAAGTTAGAATGAAATTCTTCTTCAAAATAGAAACCATCCTTTTTAAAAAATAGTGATTCATATTTCTAAAAACGCATTCAAACATAAAAAATAATAAAACTTACAATTATGGTTCCTTTTAAATATATTTTTGTATACCATACATGCCCTAAATGAGGTCTCTATTATTCTCCATACTCTTATTGCATTTGGATGAATGTTTCTCAACTACCCAAATTACAATCAATGGCCAAATAAAATTAATTTAGAGAATTTGAGTTCCGTGATTTTTTTTTCCGAATTTTCCTCTCTTCGCTGCTTTTTCCCCTTTTTTTTTCACTTATTTCTTTGCAAATATTTTACTTTTGGAGAAAAAGTATGTGAATGTGAAATTATGAAAATGGCATAAAAAAACGTGAAAACCATATTAACTTTTGCTTAGTAAAGTTATTAATGTCTCTCTTATTTGCCCTTCTATCTATGTAAAAATTCCTTAAAAAGAAAAAGCACCTTGTTGCGAGATAAAAAATAAAGGGGGAGCAGCTTCATGTTCGAGATTCGAGATTAATCCGAGGAAATTCATGAATCATGACGAGAAAAGAAACCTTTATTGAATTAATAAATGAATATGGTTCGTAGTAAAACCTCCCATCAAACTCATCATTAAAGGGTTTTGCTTTTTTAATAGTGCTAACTTGATGATAAGGTGGCTTAGAATACCCTTACAAACGGCATAAATCCACCTTCTAAAAGTCAACTATATGCATGTTTGAGCCTCCAAAACCAAAACCCATCTCCTAGGAAAATTGTTCTTTCACTAACATAGAATTTGACGGAATAAAAGAAAATGCCACCACACTGTTCTAAGTATTTCATCCCTTTTCTTCACCCACATCTATCGCCTTGATTTGCATTTCTTATTATATGATGACAACATGCTAAAAATATTTTTTTCTTTATATTGGAATTATATTATAATTGGTGGAAAAATATAGATGATTTGACATAGAAGGAATAGTCTGTAATAGGTAATGGATATAGTTAGCATCTTACCTTAGAGAGTACCCTATTTGTTACAATTTCACTATACACTGTACCAAAGCTTATGAGTGACTTCTTTGTCACTCAAAGGTTTCTAATAATGTGTATAAGGCATGTCTACTTATATGGGATGCCGGCTCAAATCTAAGAGATGCAAAGATATATCTTGTTGATATAAATAAGGGTTTTATAAATCTAAATAATACGCAATGCTATAATATTAATAAATGAAAATAGACTAAAGACAATAAGCCCCACAACTAAAACGGTACTAAATTGTCAACACTTACATTGACTTATTCAATTTAAACATCCAATGATCCATTGAAATCCACCCCCCTATTGCACAAAGTGTCTCGCCCACCTCAAGAAAATCAAGAAATATGAGTTCTTTATTAAATTTTCTTGTGATTCATCAAAAAGACCATATCAATGAATCCTACAATCATCCAATACATCAATTTAGCACTTAAAATTACAGTTTCATCACTTAAATCATTAAAATGTCAAATTAAACTATTTCTTTACAGTATTAGGAGTCTTGATCACATACTATTGTTAAAGAAAATTTATAATTTGTTAATGTGTTTGTTCCTACCATCCATGCTAGGTCTCAACTAACATGCAATTTTTCTTGCAATTGCTTACTCCCCTCATTTCTATGATCAATTATCTAGGATTCGACAAGCATTTTCCAAGTACATTATAATATTATCCTAGGATTACATGGGTTTAGAACACAAGGCCTATAACCTCACACAATCATCATGTAATACTTAATCAAGAGAGAAATCGAATCAATATACTTACTTAAACTAGGTTTTAAGACTTTTTGCTTTTTCTATTCTCTTTTCTTTGTGGCATCATTTGATACTTAATCAAGAGAGAAATTAAATCAATATACTTACTTAAACTAGGATTTTAGACTTTTCACTTTTTCTATTCTCATTTCTTTGTGGCATGTGGGGGATAGAAGTGGAAGAGAGGATAAGGCACCCAGCGACAGGTAAAAATATCTTAGAAGAGGGAGAGAAAGAAGGATAATTATGCGCTTCTAAGACTATCTTCTATAATTATTTTTTCTACTTTTCTTTAAGTTACAGTACTATTAACTATATAAGGCTAAGATCGCAGTATATAAAACCTATATTTTTCTTCCCCGAATACTAGATCGATCTTACTTGCAACAATTGCAAATATAATGGATTTTAAGAAAAACATAAAATGACAAAAGAAATTGCGATAAACCCTAAATCATAATACTGACTTCATTTGAATAAGCGAGATAGTCTTAATTACCCTAATTAAATGTTTCTCTAAAATAATGAATTACAGGTGAAATATATTGATTAGGTTTCTACTATTTTTTTATATGATACTTATGTGCATTAAAATTATACTAACGCACATTGTAACCTTGACGCTGCAATGTGCGTTTGCAGGTATAATAATATAAAATGTGCAAATTAGGGTAGATGAAAAGCTAATTAAATCGAACAAATCTATAAACTAAACCAAACCAAATAAAAAATATGATTTTTTAAATAATTTGATTTAAAAAATTCTCAATCCAAACTAATATGTAAGTTTATCGTTGGTTTAGAGAGGTAAAACTGAATCAAATTGTTTAACAAAAACATAATAATATTTTACTTGTATAATTTTTCTTATGATGATTAATTGAAAGTTGTTTATATTGTTATGGTTTGATTATGATAATTATTATATGATAAATATTGATCATGTTCTCTTTCAAATTTGTTTTTTAGGTTTAAGATATGAATTCTTTGGTTGGTGATTTGATGTTGTTTTTTTTTTTTTTTTTGTGAATAGTTTTAACTCTATGGAGTGAGATTTTCTTTTTATTTAGTTATGATCTTTATTATGTATTAATCATTCGATGCAATTTGTTGCTGGATCTTTCTTATTCGTGGATGACTTTTGTTAGTAGATAATTTTTATTTTAGCCAAATTTGTTAGTAGATAATTGATACAATGACTTTGTCGAGGATTATGAAACATTACTTGTTATATATTAATTAGTGAATATACTTTATTAGTGGACGATTGATTAGTGACTGAATGATTTGATAGAGGACTATGGGTTATGATTATAATAGAGTTATGGAGTATTTTGTTAAGATATGAAATTTGAACTTTGTACTTTGTAGCGTAATTTAAATATTTGAATACCAGCACAAATATAAAAAATAATAATACAGTTTTTTTAATTATAATCTTGATTTAATCCTTAATCCAAATAAAACCAAATCATTATTTAAGGTTTGGTTTAGATGAAAAAAATAAAACCAAACCAATCAATGTCCACCCACAAATAAATAAGTATTTAACATTGTGTTTTTTCCCTTTTTTCTAAGCAATTTCTCAAAAAAAAAAACCATATATTTGTCATCTACCAATATTAGTAAAAGGAAACGAGGACACCACATTATATTTTTAGATATTTCCATGGTATCGACATGATCATTGACTATAAAATAAATATAGCAAGTGATACACTAAATATTTCAGTCGTGTCATTACAAGTATATACGAATTTAAGCCATTTAATTTTTTAGAATATAGTTTTTACTTCCATACTCACTTTCAAGGATCTTTAGCATGCTTTTTTTAAAATGAGGTGAATTGGAAGTGGGAAATGAAAAATTGAGAGATGTTAGTGAAATTATAATTTTGTAATTAACATCCATTTAATTTAGTCAATTTGTTATTAAAGAAAACAGACATATAATAAAAAAAATTCATAAATTATAGAACTTTTAAAATCACCCAAAATATAAAAAAAAAAATTATCTTTCTACTTTAATATTGCATACAATATTTAAAGTAGTGTTAGTTATAAAAACCAAGGTTATCAACACTAGCTCGTACTAACCGATTTGCCTGGAACCGGCATTAAAGGTGGGTCGGGACTTATGTTCCCTCGTTTTTTAAGCGAACTAGGTCAACCAGGTCTAAATGCCCACTTTATTAAAAAAACAGAGCCAATCGCTCGGCCGCTCCATGTTTGGATATATGTGTAAGTGTAACAGACAGAAACAGTGTAAGTATAAAATAGTAAAAGTAAAACACGATGGAGACTAAAGTAAAAAACTTAAAACTAATAAGTAAAATTTAAAATTGACAACAAAACAAATAAAAAATAAAAACTACAAAGACTAAAAGGAAAAACCAAATAAATAATCAAATAGAATGCCCTAAAACTAAAAAGTAGAAAGTAGAACAAAACCAAAACCCAAACAAAAAAACTTGCAAGCTGTAGTAGGAGCACCGAAGTAGGCCACCAATCACCGTCAGTACCCATCACCATAAACTACTGACCAGCACCTTTACCCACCACAATGGTGCACCTGCATCACTGCCAGCTAAATAAGGTGAGTTTCTCCTATCTACTGTTGTAACGTTATTCCATTCTTTTTTAAATAAAGTTTGTACCTTTATGCTTGTAACTTGTAAGATGAAAGGAGGAGTTGAGAGCTTTGAAATGAGTATTTGTCCATTTGATCTGTTCAATTGTTGTTGTTGTTGTTGTTGCTCTCTTTGAAATTTGAATTGTGCATTGGGTTAAAAAAAATTCCAAAATTGGCAAATTCCCAGAGCTTCTCTATTCCGAGCTGTTACCTAATGATTATCTATATTCTATAGCCACTAGTCACTACTAAATATTACTATAGCTTCTCTATTCTGAGCTTGTACAGGTATATCTTTTGAAATTGAAGATTTAGGGTTATGTGATACTTCGGACCATAGTAGCTTGATTAGTTAATTGAGTTTCACATGAGAGTGAGACTATTGTTGTGGGAATGGGGATATGTAATGGCATTTTATATTGCTTTCTTTGTAAATGTAATCACGTGTACATTTGATTTTCAACTTATGCTCAGGATAGGCTTACAATTATAGACTTACCAATATATAACTATACATAATATGACACTTGTAAATTCCTAGAGTTGCTACTTGATGATTCGTAGCTTGTTCTTGATTATATAATGTAGCTTAGCTATTACATACAGATATTACTATTATTAAACAAAGTACGTATTGTTTAATATTTAGTATTAATTTAACTAATCATAAATGCTCTTTAAAAAAAAAATAGGTTGTTGAAGAAGAGACAGGGCAAATAGTCAATCGTCTTCTTTAATTCGTACGAAGAATGATCCTTCTTGGGAGTATTTCAACTCATCTACTAATGAGAAAGAGAAGATGGTGTTTGCATGCTTTTATTGTGGATCTAAGTATCAAGATGGAGGAATCAATAAGATAAAATCATTTTGCTGGGATTCATGGCAATATTGCACCTTGCAATAAAGTACTAAGTGAGATTCAAGAAAAAATGTTAGCATATCTTAATTCTGCCAAACATAAGGATTATGACTCCAATGAAGTTTGGTATACTCAATTTGAAGATGGTGAAGTTGAGGTTGAAGTGGAAGAGTTAGAAATTCTGCTAATGCAACCAAAATAAAAAGAAAGGTTGGAATAGATAAATATGTCACT
Organism: Combretum micranthum; assembly: GCA_024138025.1. Classification (NCBI taxonomy): domain Eukaryota; kingdom Viridiplantae; phylum Streptophyta; class Magnoliopsida; order Myrtales; family Combretaceae; genus Combretum; species Combretum micranthum. The sequence continues at coordinate 749,309 of JAMXBD010000236.1, read as the reverse complement.
AAGAACACCACTAAGAACACCCCTCTATTGTCTAACCAGGTATAAAGAGTGCATTAGCTAGTAAACAAGCAGCTTAAAGAGCACACATGACACTTGCTAGATGGTTTTTTTATGCATGTATACCTTTTAATGTTTTGAAGTCACCTTATTTTCAACCTACATTGGATGCTATTGCTGCAATTAGTACTGGATATAAATGATCGTCTTATCATGCCATGCGTATTCAATTGCTAGGAGATTGTAAAAAGGAGTATCAATTGTTGATTGATTCATACAGAAGCAATTGGGCTAAATCAAGATGTACAATAATGGCTGATGGTTGGACTTATCAAAGGCAAAGGACCTTCATTAATTTTCTAGTGTACTGTCCTAGTAAGATAATGTTTGTAAAGTCCATTGATGAATCTGACATTATGAAGGATGATAATAATTTATGCAATATGTTTTTCAGAAATAGTTGAGTAGGTTGGGCCTTCTAATGTGGTGCATATAGTGACTGACAATGCAAGCAATTATGTTGCAGTTGGGAGGTTGTTACAAGAGATGTACAATCATATATATTGGTCTACTTGTGCAGCACATTGCTTGAATTTGATGTTAAAAGACATTGGCAAGATGGATCATGTAGATGAGCTTGCAAAGCGTGCTTCCAAGGTAAATATATTTGTATATAACCATATTCACTTGTTGTTTTATTTGAGAAAAAGAGATAGTTAGAAGGAAATTGTTCATCCAAGAGGAACTCAATTTGCCACTACTTTTTTGAAAAGTATCTTTGAACATAAGCATGATTTGCAAGCTTTGACAACAAGTACACATTGCATAAGTCATAAGCTTTCAAAATGCACTACTGGAAAAGCTTTTACTGGTATTGTGTTAGACACATCATTTTGGGAAGAGTGTTTACTCATGGTAAAAGTCATAGCTCCCATCATGAAGCTCTTGCGTATTGTGGATGCTAATGAAAAGCCTTCTCTTTCTGATATTTATGAAGAGTTTTCTAGGATTCATAAGGGGATTATATCGATTTTTTAAAAATAGACAAAAATCGTATAGTCTTTATATCAAAATTGTTGATTAGAGATGGGACAAGCATTTTCATCAAAGACTTAATGATCTTATTAAGTTAAACTGCTTCTACTTTTGGATGTGAGCGTAATTGGAGTTTCTTTGAGCGCATTCGCACAAAGAAAAGAAATAAATTAAAGCATCAAAGCTTTAATGATCTTATTTATGTGAACTATAATTTGTGTTTGAAGAATAGGTATGTAAATTATTTTGAATAGTTCACCTTATGTATTTTTTAAAATTTTTTCATTTGCTAATTGCTTTTTTATAGGTATCAATATAAGAAGAAAATTTATGATCCAATAGATTTTGATTGCATTAATAAGACGGATCTCTGGATTACTGAAGAAGAAGAAGATTTACCTCTTGAACTTAATTTTGATGGGATAATCAAACAAGCAATTTATGAAGAAGATTTCACCCCTATAACAACTGATGGTTTAACTAAAGATTAGTCATCTATTTCTAAATTATTAATTTTGTATATGTTCATTGAATATTACTTTTTCCAAAGACTTAGTATTCTCTTTTATTTTTTTTGTCCCCTTTTCTCCCAAATGATCATGGTTCAAAGATTGATAAAGAGATTGATTTGGATGCAACTGTAGATCGAGCTGATTTTATGCATGCCTTTGAATCAAATGAAGATTAGGATGACATTAATTAAAAGTTGAATTAATATCTTAGTTTATAGTATTTTGTTTTTGCTTTCAATATGTACAATGTGATTTCAATTTAATGATGAATTCTATAGGTTAGATTTCATTTATTTGCTTTTTAATAGTTAAGATTTAACATAAAAATTCATTTTTCATTTATTTCAATTTAGGTTTTGATTACTATCATAAAAAAAAAAAAACGTGCGTAATCTTAAATATATTTTATAAATCAAATATAAGAATAATAACCTATTATTTCGGTCTATAATGAAATATTGTACAATCAAAACGAACGCGTTCTTTGTGCTCGTTCCTAAATAAGAACTAACGAGTTCCGAAAATTTAATATTAGAAATATATTCCTTAATCATGTACGGTCTTAAGATTACCAGTGCCCACCACTCATTCCAGTATATCATATAAAAATTATAAAAAAAAAAAACTCTGCTCCAATGAACACTTTTACAGGGCGGCACACCACATCTATCGTACGTCCCAAGGCACTTGATAACCACTTCCTGGATAAATACAAAAAAGTCTAGATTAGAACCGTTTAAAATGTCTTCGGTCACAAGTGAATTGACATGTTGTTGTATTCTACACTACAGAATAGAACTCATGAGAAAATGAAACCTAAAAGATTTTATATAACATATCATGGTACGATAAATAAAAAAAAAAAAATGGTACGAGAGAGATATTGAAAAAATTAATAAATAATGCCGAATGGAACGATATTATTAATGGGATCTTTATCGTGCTGTGTTTTTGTTTTTTTTTTTTTTTTTAACATGAAGGAACGACTAATTCTTGCCTTTATCCATTAATTGAAACACCTATCCCACGTCTCCTAATATAATAAGTTGAAAAGTATAGGGAACCCAAAGCTACGGTACCGTTCCTTTCTTCAAGCAATATTTCTTTTCTTTTTTCCATTTTTCTTTCCTTCTTTTTCTGTATTTTTTTATATTCAGCTTTTGTGATGTAATGACCCGTGACCAGTAGCCCTCCAACTTGGAGAAGACTTTGAATTTTCCTTTCTCTGTTCATATTCTCCATTGAAAATTCTATCCTTGATATATAGACATATATATGGGATCTTTGAAACTGGATATACCTCATAAAATATCTATTGGCTGTGGATGGATCTTTCAACATTTTAGGTGTATCCTCTTTTGTTATCTAAAACATTTCAAAATAAAAAAAAAAAAAAATGAAGAGCAAATAAATAATAAAAGAGAACTTGATTTGCTCAGATAATAAGGAAGGCTTAAAATCAAAATTTTGAGTGAATAAAACAATTATTCAAAATAAATAAATGAATATAATTTATATATATTATGTATGTGATGAAGATAATTATTTTTATAAATGTGTAATGATATAAAAATTACATGTACAAATTTAAAAATCAAATTAAAGAAAAATTACAAAGTTAATTATTAAAATGTAAAAATTAAATTTTTGTATTGAAGATATTTTAACAGCCTAAGGAAACACTATTGTATATAAAATTTTTGTATCATAGATTTAGTATGCAGATGTTTATGGCAAAAGGTGACACAAGGGGAAGTTAAGTAGTAGTAAGGGATATGATAAGACAAAAAAAAGTGGTGAATGTACATTATTACATATAGATTTACGAGTAGGAAAGTGAGGACATTTAGGTAATTTGCATTACAAATCAAAGGGAGAATAAATTAAAGATTGTTAGAAGATATTTTAAGTCCTTTACATCAAAGTTAGTTAAATAACACTCTTGCTCCCCCTTCTCTATCAAATAACGCCACCAATGGAGTTAAATGGAAGATTCTTCTTGATTTTGCAAACTTGATACCATGTAATGGGAGGTTAATCAAAGATTTCAAAGGTTGTATATAGCTATCAATTCGATTGAAAATTAGGTAAAATTTAGCTCAATATAGATTTAATACTATTTCAATTAGAGAAATTAGAATTAAGACTAGTAATAACTTACATAGATTTAATATTTCAAGTGTTTTGGGAGTTAATTGAAGAATTGGTAAACAAATTTCAAGTTTATTAGCTTTTCCATTCCAATTCTAGTTAAGGCAAGGTAAGAAAGAATATTTAATTATGATTTAAATAGCGATTCTATAAAGCAATTGCTTTGTTGATGATTTAGGATTGTATAGTAATGGTTTGGAGTTTGAGAGGATGTCAGGGGAACAATATAGGAGTTTCAAGAAAGATTAAGAAGAGAGATATAATTTCAATTAGGTAAATTACATCGAGAGATATCAATGCCTGAGGGTTAGTTCATTTAAGGTATCGGTGTTACAAGTGGTTAAAAAGAAAAAATTGACTTTTCAGGAGATACATTTATTTAAGGTATAAAGGTTTTCAATGTCTAAAAAGAGAAACCAACTTTTTACAAAGTGAGTGAAATAATGTATTAATAATTGACTATAGACGAAAAGGTAAGGAGGCTAAATTGAAATCTAATCTAGGCTTAGATAACTTAAATGAACTTTGCAAAATTTGATACCTCATTTGATCACTTTGCGATATGTTCCCTTTTTTAACCACTCAAAATGTTGATATCTCAAATAAACTTACTCCTAAATGTTAATTTCTTCCCATGCAATTTACCCAATTTCAATTGTTGGTTTGATCTTTGACATGTATTAAGATTATTAACTTAATGAAGTAAATGTGAATGGTGATAAAATGGAATGAAGTAGGCCTAGTGGGGTGTGGGTATGATGATGATGGTGTGGATTTTGAGATGTTACCTATAATGATATCAAATTGATACAATGAAATCATATTTAAATTTTGTATCTGGTCTTAAGCATTTGAAAAGTAGTTTTGTTAAATGATGAGGTTAGGTTATTGGAATCCCATATGGTATAGCTATAAAGAAAATGATGTTGTATTTATTTAAATGATAGTATATAGTTAAGGGTAATAATTGCATTTGATTTTTAAATTTTTTCTAATTTTACAATTAACTACCTAAAATTTCAAAGTGAAAATTTGGCATCAGTAAAGGGGTTTAAATTAACCATTTTATTTTTTTGTGCTTGACTCATAGGTTAGATGGCAGGGCCAGACGAGTCAGGTTTATTTATTGGGATGGCTTCGGAAGATTTGACTTGAATCATAGACTGATCTACTACATTCAACATTTCTTAAGTAAGCTCATGTACATAGGAGATGGCTATTGGCATTGGCCCATGAGAAACTCATTTAGGATTACCATGAGTTGAACTTACTCCATCTCATCCGTCAATCACTAAGGTGATCTGACGATCGTTATCCATGCCAAATACTTATAAATATTCAGTCGCTTCTTCTCATTTACAACTTTTGGAGAGAAAAGACAAATAGTATTCTATAGAGAAGACTCTGTTCATAAAGATCAAACAAGATGACTTAAGTGATTTCTACCTCAAGTGCTCAAGAACTGTAATGTTGACGCACAAAGCTTACTCAAGCTCCTTTACCTATCACTTATGCATTTAAGACACTTAAACTGCCTGTTCCTCCTCCCCATCATACTCTCCAAGCTATTCCATCATCAAGTGTCATCTCCTCAGTAGCTCACATGCTAGGCACGAGATCCTTACGACTCATGCATCACCATTATCAGCAAAAACTCTACATCTATGGATCTAAAATTTACCCATTTTTACAATCACTACTTAAACTTTATCACAATTAACTATCTGAAGATTACCTACATTCCAATTCACTACCTCATTTAGGTATTGTAAATAAACTTGAAAAGTTTGTAGGTAGTAAATTAATACTTTTAGACTTCAAATAGTTAATTGTACTAATTAGCAAAGTTAAGTATCAAATGTGACCGTATAGTATCAAATGTAGGATGATCATAATGTTGTTAATGGTAGAAATGTGTGTGCAAGATTATATGGAAGTTATGTTTGTGAAATGAGATGTGTTTTAGTAGTGAAATGGAGTCCAAAAAGTGACCTCTGTGAAGTTGAATTGACTTGTAAGTTGATTAAATTTTAAGTAAAGTTTGATATTGTTCTTAAGTAAAGAACTATGCTAATGTTTGGTTACTAAAGATGATGAATAAGTATTAATGGTGTTAAGTTGTTAAAAGTGGTAAATATGATGAAAGTAGATAAAAGCTGGTGTTTTTATTAAATGGAGTGCTAATTTGATTAATAAAAGTTATTAATGTTCTTAAGTTTTCTATAAAAGTTTTCCATATTCAAACCTATTATTTTGTCATGTTTTAGAAGTGGATATACCTTTATAAATATTGAATTGCTTAATTCATTTTTTATATTATTTTTCCAAATCACTAATTACAAGATGTCAAGGACTCAAAAATTTAGTTTTAAGATTGAATTAAAAAATGGTTTATAAATGTGATTGGTCTTGAAAACTAATGTATAACGGTAGAATTTAGTTTGTGGTTAAATTTGTAAATAATAATATTTTTGGGTTGAAATTATATTATATGAATCTGGAAGTAAACAAGAAAAATAAAAATAATGAAAAATAATTGATGCAACTTAATGAGAAAGTGCGATTATGATATTAAGAGGATGCAGTATTTTAGGTGCTTAAGTGCATGGTAGGGCTCAACATCAAGTTAATAAAAAGGAATTATGACTTTAACGATTGGCTTGAAGTGGGATAAATTATGACCAAATTATTTGAGGGCATGCGATTTTGAATAAAATATGACACATGACATATGCACTTTTTTTTTGTTAGTGATTAGATCCGATAGTTAGGGATATAATTAGATAGACCATTATAGGGTTTTCGATCCATTAAGGTCGGGTTTGGATATATAGTAAAAATCGTATAAGGTTATAAGATTGGATTTGGATTATATAATAAACCCCATGGATACCCGATAATCCGATATTATAATTTTTAAAAAATAAATAAAAACATTACTAATGTAACAAGAAGAGGAGAGAAAATATAAAGGAGCTACCATCTTTTTTACCTCCCAATGATGTTTTTTCTTTTATATCTACTATACTAGTTACGGATCTTAAAACTTTTTATTAAATTTTGTTCAAATCATATTTGTTGTGGAGATTAATATTATTTGCTCTATGTTATATTTTAGTCCCAGCAGGAGATTTAATTTAACCATGTTTCAAGTATTATACGGTGACAAAAGTAATATATTTATGTGTTTAAATGTTATATAATGAATGTGGCCTACAACATTTTCTATCAATTTCACATGCATCTTTTTATTTTTGAATGTATAGGAAATTTGTGTCAGAAGCATTGAATTTTATAAAATTTATTATTAAAATTTGAAAAATAGGTCGAAAAAAAAAGGGTTATAAGGTTACAGGATCAGGTCCCGGCTTTTAAATCAAACCTTGTAGGATGGGTTTTGATATAGCATTCAAACCCTATAGGGTTGTAGGGTCAAGTTTGGTAAACCCTAGATTGTAGCTGGTCGAGTTTTTGGTTTATATGATATGTCCAAAACCCAATTCGGTTACATCTCTATTAGTGAATTCCAGGAGATACTACGTTCTTTTTTTCCTTTTTGCCATGGCATGTAAATGTTCCTACAAACCCTTAATGAACAAATAATGAGTCAAACCCATGTCCCTTGGTATGTTTTAGAACCAAAAGTACTCCTATGTTACGTATTTCTCATACGTTAACAACACATTAGTTGCCTAACTTGAAATTAAAAAACTTTAATTATTGATTGTTTTATTAGAACAAATACGTGTAACATATGAATGTTTGTTTGCATTATTGTATAGTGGGCCCATTTTACTCACTCTTTTCTATTACATGCGATTGTATGCATTTAGACTCACATTATGATTGCTTTGGTTTTTAGAAAATTTTGGATCTATGTTTTTGGTAATGGTGGGGAGAGTGCATGCTAGATATGATCGCTAAGCAAGTATTTTCTATCTAGATTGCACTTATGTATTAAAGTTTTTCAAATTTGACATTTAATGGTTGCTTTATAACAAGTTAAAATCCTAATTTCAATTCTACCAGGCAATTACTTTTATGAAACCATACCTATCAAATCTATAATACAATAATTAAGTCCATCCATTCGTAATCTCAAGTACTGGTAATTACTCTACCTTTATTATTCGATCCAACAAAATCAAGTTAGCTACCTAGATTACCTATAATTACCAAACTATTTATGATTATCAGTCACCAATCACAAGTCAAGTTTATTGATTTGATTCAACACAATTGCAAAACTACCAAGATATCGATCCCAACCAAGTTTTTATGTGACTTTTTAGTTCAATGATTGTACTAGTCTTCTTGAACTATGGAGTTCCTTAATTGAATTAATATTTTTCTCAAGATTACTAAACACCTAATTCTAAGTTAATCAATTTGAATCTCTTCTTAAGCAATATAAATTTAAAATTTCATTAAGAATAGTGAATTCACTATTAGAGTCAACTTATATCAAAGTTTTAACCTAATACAAAAGACTTGTGGTTTTCTATCTTTAGGATTACATGCAAATATCTCCAAGTCTGTAAGTCTATTTATAAAAGTGATTTCTTAATCAACTATTATAAATCAATCAAGATTTAATACCCTAGAATTATCAATTTAAAAAATCAATAAAGACACATAAATTGGATTTAAGAAAAAATAATAATCATCACATCTTGAAAATTTATTTAGTAACAGTCTTGCCGTAATTATCAAGTGTTTATGGAGTCTAGTAAACATATAGTTTGTAATCATTCGATAATTACCGAGCTCACTAAATAATACCACACTTAAAAGATACTTACAAAAATGGGAGCTAAATTTTTATCTTGGTACTTACGTGTATGATTCCAAGCATTATTGATTTCTTTGGGGATTCCCTACAAACAAGCTGTAGGGTAGTGATCAAAATTTCACATGCTTAGTAAGTGGTCAAAATCTTGCAATATATTTTGAGAGAAACTAGCAAACAAGCTTGTTAAATGTATGTATGATCAATCGTTATGCCATCCACATGATGTTGACAGGTGCATCACAAGATTAAAGAAATTAAACCTCGCTCTAATTTGGGTTTCGAGGAGGTTAAACAGATATACATTTTCCATAAGACCAGGAATGTGCAATAGATCATTGTCCTCCCAAAAACCATTTAGGACTATCCACGGATAGTTTATAACCTTTATTGCAACCTTCTCTCTTGTCATTTAGTTCAATAAAGGTTAGAAGAAGAAATTCCATTCTTACCTGCATAGTCAGTTTTGATGGAAGTAGAATGTTTGATGTCTTGCAAAATGTGACTCGTTTTATGAAGGTTTGGATAAATTCTCAAAATTCTAGATTTACTTTAGTGATCACTCAATTTATCATACCATACCAAGCAATTAGAATACAACCAAACATTTAATCAATCACATGCATCTATTTGCTAAATTACCATTCACAATCAATATATCGACTTTAAGGATTCTTTAAGAGTAGTTGTAAAGTTGGACCACCTACCAAAATGGGTTTTGGGTGTGGAATAAATTGTTGTGGAGCAAAACCTAAAAGAATGATTTTGAGGAGATGAATTAGTATTATAATGTAAGGTTTTATTCTAATTGTAATTATAGTATGATTATTCATCAAAATCTTTGGTTGCTTCAAAAGTTTATTATAAGTTTATTGAGAGTTATGATGGCTCTATTCTTGTTTTTAAGATAACTTTATATTAACCATACCTATAGATTTGTGTATAATGAACTAATGGGCTTAATTCTTACAATTACCAAGAATGATTATGAGTAAATTTAAGCATTTTAGGTATTAATTCAAAAGGTTATAATTTCATTTTCCTTTAAAAAATCTTCAAAGAATTCAAGTAGTTTGATGAGTAGGTATAGCTTAAAGCATTTAGGAAAGTTATTTTAATTATTTTATAACTTATGATATAGATATATACTCTATTGCTTTTAAATTTTTAGTATGGTTAAATTTATAACTAACTATTATATTAATTTTTGGTTAATTTGCTCCTTTTTGAGTGAATTTGCCAGTTTCAGGGAATTTTCCTCCAATTTTTCCAAAATTTGGAGTTTTGATTTTTTAGAATGATTGTGATATTTCTAGTTTCTTAATAGCCTTTGTCTCCATTTCTAGTGTTTTGTAGGTAAATTTAGGGATATTTAAGTTAAATTAAGGGTATTTTTGTCTTTTCACTACTTCAATTTGACTTTATTTGATAAATTCAACCCAATTTTACACTATTCAGTGATTGGACTACATGTCTTTGTGTAATTCCTGATTTACTATTTATTCCCATTGTTACTTAATTACAATTTATTATTTCACATTTACTATTTACCATTTGTCTTTTACTATTTACTTTTACCATTTACTATTCATCATTATTTTACTATATTTGCTATTTAAGGATTTTTGCTCATTTATTTTACTTGAGTTTTAAATTCCTATACTAATTTTGAATAATTTCTTTTGATTTTTAGGGTTACTATACCTTTGATATCATCTTTCTTATTTGATTATCTATTCAATTCTAACTATTGCCTCATTTGATTCATGTTTTAGTAACATGGATATTCCCATATTAGTTTAGGAATTATTCTCACATTTTATGCTAATCGGGGCATCACAATAATAATTGAATATAAAACAATCCTAGTTACATAATAAACTTAGGATTCATCTTTGTCTAGATAAAAGAGTTTACTTCTCCCTCAATTTCATAATTAAAGCATACATAATAGTAAAAGACATAATAAACATATACAACCTCTTTGATTTCATTGATCTTGTTGTTTTTAGTTATCTCTTGATTTATTGACTGCTATGGTTTCTTTCTCTCTTTAAAAGTCTCTCAAATCTATAAAAATTATATTTTTAGACAAATGAAGACATCTATTCTTAATATGGTAAAGATTTACTTAATGTTGCTGCCAATCTGACCATGTTTGAGCTTGTGTTTCACCATATCTTAAGAAAATCTATGCAAAACTCCTTAACTTGACCCTAGACATGAGTCTATGTTCGTGCTTATGCTATCCTTGTTAAACAAAATTATGGGCAAACATGGCTTCAACACAAATTGTGTTCCTACTTATGTTTCTATTATGTTCGAAACATGAATTCTATCATAGATTATGTTCCCATTCATGTTTAAGCTTAATGATTCTTCCTTGAAATTTAGGTAAGAACAACTCTCAACATGCTCATGTTATGACTTGTGTTGACTCCAACTTCTTCAAATCTTCACCGAGGTGGCCCAAATTCTTCTAATTCATTTCCTTAAGCTCAAATAACATTTTAGTATCTTGAAACTAAAATTTTAACAAACAAGTATCAAATTCTTCATATTAATCATAATCCATCAATGCAACCCAAAATATGATATTTTAATAAGGGTTATTTAACACTTATCAACATTCATGTGGTGTTACATTTTGCTCTCATAACATTACTTTTGGATGATTTGGTGGCTCTACTATTGAGTTGTTGATGAAAGTGCATTTGCCCTGTCATTTTGAGGCTTGAGGCCTTATATATAAAAAATTTGCAAAACTCTTTAAGTATTAAATTACAGATGACACTCTTCCAGATTTTTCGGAAAAACCTAATAACAATTTCCTAAATGATAAAGTAAGTTAAAAACCCATTTAGTATCAATGAAAACCTTTTTTTTTTTTTTTATCACTTAAGTGGTACATGTCACAAACTATCACATATTACTGCTCAGGGATTTGTTAAATAGTTTAACGGACTAACAAGATAAGTTAGCTAATTAAACATTTGACTTGCTTGTACATAGCCATTTCAAGTTAACGGATGACTCCTTTAGCATGGGTTTGCAAATGCTCATCATCCCCCACCATTTTACAGTAGTAAAGTTGGAACCCTCTCAATCTCAAATACATGCAATCGGAGTTATGAGTTACTTTAATTTCCAAGATATCGCAAATGTGTTATTTTTTTAGGCTTAAATAGTTATTTCAATAAGCATTGGCTATTACATTAGGAGAACTTCTACAATCTCATCAATAGGACCATTCAATTAATCATCCAAGCATTAAATAATTAATATATTTAATATTTTTATGGTATAATCATGATTGGATATTAATTTGATTTTTTAAATAATTAACGAGACCATAATAAAATTTTTCGTATTTGTATTACTACTATTTGAGCATTTTCTAACTTGCACATTTGAGGTTTAACATTTTCAAATGGTAAAATCTTTATAGATAATATATGAGCTTGGATAAAATGTTTGTGTCAAGACTTAAGAGAAAGCTATTTAAAGTATGTATATGGTGGTGATTCTTTTACCTTTATGGAAAGTAACAAGCACTTGAACATGTTATTATTCTTTTTTTTTTTTCTAAATAAAATAAATAATTTTATATACATTTTAAAAATAGCAAAAGCAATTTTAAGAGATAAGTTCAACTATTTTAATTTCCTTTCTAATATAAAGGATTCCAAAAATTTTTATTATATTTGCATTATATTACAATTCTTATTAATCCTGGTGATTCTTAGTTTTCTCAAATAACAATGCAAGCAAAATAACAAATACGAAGGAATTGCTTTATCTACATCTATATTTATCCATGTTATTAAGTCAACATTCGAAGTTTAGGGCGCGATGTTTTTTTTTTTTAATCTCTTAAAATTATTTATATGCCCTATAGAATTATATTTTAATTAAAATTTTCCCAGTATATTTAAATTAATTTAAACAAACTAATAAGCACATTATGTGATTATTTTTTTTAATGATACTAGTGAATAATGGCAGTTTTTATAAATACACATTTAGAAAAAAAGTAATAATTATTAATGAATCTTTTATACATATATTCTATTAAGTTGACATATTCCACAAAAATTTTTCCATAATTTTTTATTAATTATCATAAATAATACACTTTCGCTTTTTTTTTCTTTCTATTTTCTACCTTTAAACCATCTTTTGTTCTTCAAGTAACAATAAATTGTCGGAGTATAATATATATATCTATATATATATATATATATATTAGATTGTTTATGTATAGACTCTTATTTTAAAACTATTAGTTGTGTATATAGTTTAATTTAATAATTACTATTTTGCGATACAAATTTGATTATATTATTTACAATTAATTTTGTACACGTATCTTGGGATTAGAGCTGCCAATATTAAAAAAGTTAAAACATTTTATAGTAGATTTCACAGATAGGTTCATCTCTTATTTTTAAACGCACACCAAATTTAGGATGGTGATATAAATAGTAAATAAATCTAACTACTTTTCTTTATATGGTAAAGTAATTATTCATATGCAATGCTTATGATATCATATTATCATGTATGGGACAATGTTGAAATTAGGGAATTTCTATCATGTCATTATTCCAATTATTTTGATACTAATATTTGTCTTCTTTACATAATATTATATATAGACGAGGGAATTGCTTTATCTATATGTTTATTATTAAGCTAATATTAGGGCTTTTGAACTCTACCCGATTTTTATTATCCCTTAAAATTGTTTATATGTGCTATAATATTATATTTAAACTATTTTTTATTGTCTACTGCAACTTTTGGTTTTTGGAAAAGTGCTTGAAATATTTAAATTAATTCAAACAAACTAATAATCACTTATAGCCGGTTCGCTTTGCTCAAATGAAATAAGGGGGGAATGAAATTCTAATTGAAAGTGAATGTACTATGAATGTAATGGCTATTAAATATTTACTTAATGTAAAAAGTAAAATAAGTAATTATTAGAGTAACAAGCAATGTTCCTTATATTTATTACAGAGAGATGGTAATTATATAGGGTCATTTTCAAGCTAGGAGTATTTATGACAAAGTTGAAAAATAGCTATTCATATCAACTGAATGAACTGAGAAGAGTTTCATTGGAGTTTAGAACAAGCGTAGTAATTATTGATTGTTATTAAGAAAAAGAAATAAATTTTGGATTTCACAAATTTTCTCGATAAATTTTTTATCAGTTATCCTTAAATGATGCACTAATATATATATATATATATAATTTTTCCTTGCAAACTATCTTTATGTTCCTCAAGAGTACACATTCGGATATATTTTTAGTCACCTCTAATAATATATAATTTATGTATTGATTCTTTTTCTTTATATTATTAGATGTTTATATAATTTGATTCAATAATTATTATTTTATGATATAAATATAACCATATTATTGCACTTAATGTTAATATGCATATTGTGGAGCTGCCTATGCAAATACTATAAAAAGCTAAAATCGTTTTATAGTAATTTTTCATACATTGTTTCATCTTCTAATTTTAAATACATTCCGATTATAGGAGAGTGATAAAAATAGTATACAAATCCAACTAGTTTTCTTTAAATGGTATCATAATTATTTATAGGCAATGTTTGTGACATCAAACTATCATGTACATTTTCGGGCGGAAAGGGGAAAAAAAAACTATCATGTACGTTATAACGTTAAAATTAGGGAATTTCTCTCATGTCATTATTCCAATTATTTAGACGTTCATATTGGTATTTGCATCTTCAGATGTTGCTGTGGCAAATCATTAAAGTAACTTGACATAGTATGATATTCTGTGGGTCCAGGCTTAGGTATTATGGCGGTATATGGTATTATCATCAAGTTAGAACTTTTAATATTTTTGAAATCCAAGATGATAATATATTTTATTTCTATATAGTAAATGGGCACGCAATTGAAATACACATGCTTAATATAATAAAATTAAAATAAATATAATATATATTAAAAATACAAAAATTGCTATAATTAATTAGAAAAGTTGACTTTTGGCCAAAAAAATAGAAAAGTTGACTTTTATGCCTTAATTTCTTAGAAACTATTCTCCTGGTATAATCAAAAAATCAAATTGGATTATATTTACCATATTACTAAAATGAAGTGTTAACTTTTTGGTTAGGTAAGATGCATATTTTTAATATGTCTTTTTTGTTTTATTCTTATAAATATACCGTTGCAACCTATCATATTTTAATTTAATTTGAAAAATAATAAATTATTAAATACTGGCTAAGGAAACACAGCATTATCCAGAATAAAAAATTACAAAATTATTAAAATGAGATAAACAAGCAACACTTCGAATATCCCGCTAATTCTGCCGGAAATATGTCCAAAACCAGTTGCATCGACATGACAACGCGTTCCTATTGGCCAAATAAGCCCCTGGACTTATATAAGACCACTGACTTATCAATAAGCCTTATCACCCAAATAAGCCAACAAATCCTAATAAGCCAATGGACTTATTGTATCACATTGGAATCTTGATATCTCTTCTGCTCGTTGCCTCTCGCGATATTTACCATAAAGTTTCCATTTTCAAAATTCCGCTCTTTGACTCCTACTCGTGTCCGGATCCATCACATACGAGATATATCTAGTCGGAGTATTTATTACAGACAATGTTATCTACCCGTATATGGCAAATTACCATGAAAAGTATGTGATTAAATGAAGATATGGAAAAAAATGGGAAATTTTATAACCCGAGATGGGATGGATCATTTTATCACGAATCCGATAATACAATTTCTCTCTCATAATGCAATAAAATCCCTAGCAAACCCAGTTCTCGTTCTCTATATAAACACCACACCAAACACACAGTAGAGAGAGAAACAAAAGAAGGAGAGGGGGAGAGAGAGATATATAGGAAGAAGACTAGAGAGAGAAAGTTAAGTACATACAGTTAAAACGATACATATATAAAAGTTTATTTGTATGTTCATAGAAGAACAAGAAGAAGGCAACGTTAACCCATCCGATCTGTTGTCTTGAGCTTGATTTCGGTATCAATTTCGTTCGTAAAGCTTTGATTTAGGGTTTGGTTGTTGTTTTTTTCTTTAATTGATTGTGAAATTTAGGGTTTTTGATGTGGTATTTTTGCTTTCGGAAATTTTGAATTAGGGCTTTTTTTGTTTCATTTCGGGGATTGTGATCCGGCGAGAGGGAAGTGGTGTTAGAAAAGGATGTCTTCGTTAAGTAGAGAGCTTGTTTTTCTCATACTTCAGTTCCTTGATGAAGAGAAATTTAGAGAGACAGTTCATAGGTATGTATTACGTGTTTAATTTTAGTTTTCGAAAAGCCTTTTGTTGTTGTTAAGATACGGTTTGTGTTCAATTATTGCTGTGTCTGCAGGAAATGTTTGTGTGTGTTTTCATTTTCTTTTTTCAATTTTGTTGTGAAGTATGTTTTGATTGGTTGATTGATTGGATTTGGGTTGGTTTCTCTATGATGCCTTCTCATATTTCCACTGCTTATCAAATTTGCTTGCTCTTAAGGTGCTGCGGCATCGGGCTCTAGTATTAGTTGACAATTACATTACACGTAGTAGCATGTAAAGTGCGGGTATGTAGTGTGAGATATGTTTGGAAGAGGGAAATTTTGTAGCCTGCTGCATGTATATGATGAATGAAAATGAAGCTTGTATTGATTCACGTGTGAATGAAAAAGTTATAGTGTTTGCATTAATTGATTATCAGACATGATAGCATGTAAATATCCATCATATTGATAGGCATGTTTGAGATGAAGGAACTTTGTTTGGATAATAAGGGTATGATGACGGAGGCGAGTAGGACATAGGGAGTTTTGTCTTGTTAATTCTCTTTCGGCATTGTGTGTTGCTTTCTATATAACCTCCCAATTTACATGCTGTTATGTGTAAATAACAAAATGGCAAATGGTCCTATAGTCTGACTATTTCACATGATATGAGCAGCAAATAACTGATGAGTACATGGAGGGGGGACTTAAAATGGTGCTGAGAAAAATTGTCTGAATTATAGAAGATTTGGTCACAAGGAAACTTTGAATTTTTTAGGAGTTTATTGAATGCTTTAATTGTTTTTTTATTGGCTATGATGTGGCTGTTGATGATGATGTTGTTTGATTGTTGGACTAAGATTGGAGCAAGAATCAGGGTTTTTCTTCAACATGAGATATTTTGAAGATTTGGTGACAAATGGGGAGTGGGATGAAGTGGAGAAGTATTTATCTGGATTCACGAAAGTAGATGACAATAGATACTCGATGAAGATCTTTTTTGAAATTCGGAAGCAGAAGTACCTTGAAGCTTTAGACAAGTAGGTCTTTTGCCAGGAAGTTAATGCTTTGTTTTGTTAATATTGCATTTCTTCTTTTAATATTCTCTAGATTGATTTGGTGATGCTAACTTCTAGGCGTGATCGTGCTAAGGCCGTTGAAATTTTAGTTAAGGACTTGAAAGTTTTCTCTGCATTCAATGAGGACCTATTCAAGGAGATTACACAGTTATTAACATTGGAAAACTTCAGGTACAAGGATAATCTCCCTGTTATCATAGTTATTATGTGTGATTGCAGACCACATCCAGTAGTGTTGCTTGACTATTGCTCAATATTTCTCCTAAAATCGACTTTGTTAATTGCTCATTGTCTGGCAGAGAGAATGAGCAGCTATCTAAGTATGGCGATACCAAGTCTGCTAGAACAATAATGCTGACTGAACTGAAAAAGTTGATTGAGGCCAACCCTTTGTTTCGTGATAAGCTTCAATTTCCAACATTGAAGAACTCAAGATTGCGAACACTGATTAACCAGAGGTCTTGTATCTAAATAAGTGGTTAATTTTGACCCATGGAAGACATTGGTAGTTTCTTAATTGTGGATTTTTGCAGTTTAAATTGGCAGCACCAGCTTTGTAAGAATCCTAGGCCCAACCCTGACATTAAGACGCTATTTGTAGACCATAGTTGTGGGCAACCAAATGGTGCACGTGCACCATCCCCTGTGACAAATCCCTTAATGGGTGCAGTGCCAAAGGCAGGGGGCTTCCCACCATTAGCTGCTCATGGTGTAAGTTCTATAGATGAATTGTTACATTTATTGTTTGCTTGTTAATTATTACGTCTTTAGTAGATTGTAAATTTATATCCTTTTTGTTCAACAGCCTTTTCAGCCTGCTCCTGCTGCTCTTCCTACATCGCTTGCTGGATGGATGGCGAATCCATCATCTGTCCCTCATCCTTCTGCTTCTGCAGGACCCATAGGCTTGACACCACCGAATAATGCAGGTGCTTTGTTGGCTCTTGAGCCTTTTGAAGGATTATTTCTTACAATCATGTTGATCTTTCACGTATTAAGAATATGCAAGGGGATGTGAGCCATTTATTAATATTGTGGGACTAGTTGGATACCACATTACTTTGCTGGTCAACAGGTGCCTTGTTAGATATAAAGGAAGTATATAGAAATATTTTATTGCTGTCCCTTTCATTGAAAATAGCCCAGGATCACTTACCAACCCAATCAAATGTCCCACCCCTCAAAACAAAAAACAAAAAATAAAAAAATAAAAAACCATGATCCTGTGATGGTGGGGCCTTTGGGACTCATTTCTCGTGGACAAACACGGGGGGAGCTGCCCAGAAAGTTTCTCTTTTACACAGGATTAGTTTTGGTAAGTAATTAACCTGCGGTTGTTCTATGGAACAATCAAATATGTTATCAACAGGCCCACATCACCCTCCCCACTTAATGTTCTTGTAGTTTGTACTTTTACTACATCATAGATTATAATGGGTTTTAGGTAGCCAGTTTTCTATTTTTAAATGTTTTTCATCGTCATTGTAGCCCTCTTAAAGCGCCCAAGAACTCCTCCTACCAATAGCTCAACCATGGATTACCAAACAGCTGATTCCGAGCATGTGCTAAAGAGAGCAAGACCTTTTGGAATCTCCGATGAGGTATCTTGTACTTACATTACCCGATCATGACACATCAATATCAAATCCTATTCAGCACATTTTGTTTGAGGTATTTTGTATAAGAAGCAAATCCCCTAATGCTTTTATGTTATAAGAATGTCTGTGCCAACTCTATTGCCGCCGTTGTGTTGAAGTTATTTTGTGATGCAATCCTAGATTATCTTGAATAAATCAAGTGAAAAAAGATGAAAACTTGAAGTAGACTCGTAGATCCCTTTGTCTTTTGGGCACTTATTTTGATTGATACAACAATTAATCTAATGAGCTGGGTTTATTTTATTTTCTTGGTTATCTGTATGGCATTTTCTGTAGAGATCTTCAGACTTAATATTTGACTGAATGTAAATTGGCAAATTGTAATAGAATATGAAAGTGCCTAACTTTTGTTTGGGGAAAAATGGGCTCTAATAATAAAGTGTTGTGCAAAGAAGAAATAAAAGAAATGGCAGGTCTTCTTTAATGACGTGAAAGACATGTCAAGTAAAAGCCTGGATGGCTTTATTAATTGAAGCAGATGAACAATCATTTGAAAGGTCTGGTAGAGAGGAAGGCTTTTTTGTTGTAAGATTCACTTGCATGTGCTTGTGAGCAACTGCATTTTTTCCATTCTTGATGCACAAATGATGCAGGTGTGCTTTCTCATAGAGTAATGGCAATGTTATGTTAGTTTTCCAACATGAAGCCTAGTCCCCTTTGAGCTGTCTAACTATGGTTGCACCCATTGCTAAAGCAATCTTTGCTATGATTTTTTGATAGGTGAACAATCTCCCTGTTAACATCCTACCTGTTACATACAACACCCAGAATCATGGCCAGAGCTCATCCTCTTTGGATGATTTACCCAAGAATGTTGTAATGACACTGAATCAGGGCTCCCCGGTCAAGAGTATGGATTTTCATCCAGTGCAGCAAATTCTCCTTCTTGGTTAGTTCCTCCCTCCTCCCTCCCTCCCTCCCTCCCTCCCTCCGACCAACATATGTGCTTGTCTGATATAGAAGATGTATGGTATGCTCGGTTTGTTAAAAATATCTTATGCGGCCTTCAAATTCATAGGTGCCTTCATATGTATGTTTCTTCATTCAAGGATATTTTAGGTTCTAGCAACATCTTTCTAATTTTACTGATCTTTTGTTTTAGTTGGGACGAATATGGGTGAAGTCATGGTCTGGGAGGTTGGCATTCGTCAAAGAATTGCTTTTAGGAATTTCAAGGTTCGTGATATTGGAGCATGTTCTGTAGCTCTTCAGGTAAGAGGACTGCATCTGAATGCTTTTCTTCACCATTTTGCATTTGTTTGATATTAGATACTGCAGATATACAACCAAATGATTTTCTTATATGTTAATAGGCATCCCTGGCCAATGATTACACAGCATCTGTCAACCGTGTGATGTGGAGCCCTGATGGAACTCTATTTGGTATGCTTGAATCTTTTGGTCTATGCCTTGAGCAATGGACACCTGTTTGATGCAAGCATGTTAACTGAAAAAATGGTGCCAATACTTCATGGCCGATTTATTCATTTTTCTTCTTTCTGGTGCTTTTTCTAGGTGTTGCATATACTAAGCATTTAGTGCACATATACTCATATCATGGTGGCGATGACTTGCGCAATCATTTAGAGGTCAGTTGCCAAGAGCATTTAGTGAAGGAAAATCTCATCCTTTTTATTTTATTTTTCCTTTTTAATTTTTATTGATTGACCAGTATGACTGCTGCATATATCTTATATGCTTAATCAGTCTTGTAGTGAAGAATATCAAGAATGTGCTCATACTTTTCTTTTGTATCAGATTGAGGCTCATGTTGGAAATGTCAATGATCTTGCTTTTGCTTATCCAAACAAGCAACTGTGTATTGTTACTTGTGGAGAGGACAGGTCTATTAAGGTTCGTTTCCAACTCTTTTATGTTTTTAGGCTGGTTTGATGTTGTCTCAACCAAGTTTTCTGTACAGGTGTGGGATGCGGTTTCTGGGGCCAAACAGCACTCTTTTGATGGTCATGAAGCACCTGTATACTCCATTTGCCCACATCATAAAGAAAACATACAGGTATTGGTTTGTATAGTGTGGTGGAAAAGCTATGCATAGAACTTTTTCACTAAGCAATAGGATCCTAATCCTCCATCTTGCCTTTTTATGATACTCTGAGTTCTGGTTGTTCTGGTTTACTTTGGCTTATACTATTGATTCTTTCAGCAGTGTTAGTTCTTTCAACCTATTGTTGAACCCGAAGGCCTTGCTGAATAGTTGCAGACCTGCAGTTTAAGCTTCATCCATAAGATTCATCCGCATTTTACCCTTTTCTGTCTGCTCCACAAGTGTTAAATGTTTGCTCAACTGGAATTAAATGAATCTATCTTATGAATATTGCATTTGTCCGAGAAGTTTATTATATGCTGAATGGCTATTTCCTTTCAGTTCATCTTCTCCACTGCAGTTGATGGGAAAATAAAGGCTTGGTTGTATGACAACTTGGGTTCAAGAGTTGATTATGATGCACCAGGTCATTCATCTACGGTGATGGCATACAGTGCTGATGGATCAAGGTTCAAATCACAAAACTAATTTTAAGCCTGGTCACATTAAGTTGTTATAGGTCATTGCTTCCTTATGTGGGCTTCAATTGATAGGTTTTATACAATTGATTGTTTGTTAAAGGTTGTTCTCATGTGGGACAAATAAAGAAGGTGAATCATTCTTGGTGGAGTGGAATGAAAGTGAGGGTGCAGTGAAGCGAACATATCATGGTCTTGGGAAGAGATCTGTGGGGTTTGTTCAATTTGATACTACGAAGAACCGATACTTGGCTGCTGGAGACGAATTTATGGTCAAATTCTGGGACATGGATAATGTTAGCTTGCTGTCAAGCACTGATGCGGATGGAGGACTACCTGTAAGTTCATTATGCAACTCCATAATTGACAATGTGGGAGATTTTTTGTATAAAACTAATTGTTATCATGCTGTAAAAAACTGCAGGCTTCTCCTTGCATTAGATTTAACAAGGAAGGAATATTATTGGCGGTTTCAACCAATGACAATGGTATCAAAATACTGGCAAATGCAGATGGATTGAGGTTGCTTAGAACTGTGGAGAATCGTTCCTTTGATGCATCTAGAGTTGTTTCTGCAGCTGTTGTGAAGGTAAACCTACTTTTAGATGGTGTGACTTCATGTAAATCAGTTTTGGGGTCCCATTGAGGGCCCAAAAGAAACTTTTGACATTTTTTTTACCCATAAATTTTTTTTTAACATTTTCTAATGACAGATTTATACATTTTACAAAAAAGCAAGTGTATGGTAAAGTGAAATGTTTCTTCAGTTGGCTGCTTAAGTTTACTAAAAAACATAATACCTGGTTTTATCATATTAAATATCGAGATAAATCTATTTCAGGCACCACCAATTGGCGCATTTGCTTCTGCAAATGCAAATGTTGGGGCAAGCTTTGGTGATCGAGTTGCTCCTGTACCTGCAATGGTTGGACTGGTCGGTATTCCCATATCTTTTGCAGTCTGTTCTGTTTTTTTCTCCTTTTTTTCAAGTGTCAAACATGTGTAGGGCATACAGATCAGTGTTTCATAGCCTGTATTTGATAATCAAGTAATTCATTCTGGGTTGTGCAGAATGCCGAGAGTATTGCCGATATAAAGCCCAGAATCACTGATGAGTCAGTAGACAAATCAAGGATTTGGAAACTGACGGAAATTAATGAACCATCTCAATGTCGATCACAGAAGCTTCCTGATAATCTAACTGCTGCAAGGGTAATATATTGTTATCCTTGTATCTGTTAATCATTTTGTCACACGTTCTTCTATCTTTATTTTCATTTCTGATGCTTTTGGACCATCGCAATGTGGATTGCTGATGCCTTTGTTCTTTTTCCTGTTGTATCACTATGACATTGACAAGCTAGTGCTTGTTATAAATGCATGTTCAATATTCTTGTGGTTCTTCCCTTCCTCTTCTCTAAATAAATGGGTTCTATCAGCAAAACATTGACTACTTGATATTAAAACTGTTGATCCCATTATGTGGAAAACTTCAACTATGTCCTTAATAACGTAAATACAAAAAGTAAAAATGATAAGGGAAGACAATCAGGCTTAGAGATTTATAGTGGTTATGCCTTGTTTGTGCGGCAGTCCACACTTTCAGCTTCATTGCTGGGATCTGGTTGTCTATGTGCTACACTGTTTTATTGTTCCACTCTATTTATATATAGATATATATGTATGTATATATATATGCCTTTGAGAGTTTTATAAGTCTGTCAATTCTTGGTGTAATCACCAACTGTTCTGTTCTATCGTGCTTTCTACAAGCTAACTGTAGACTAGAAATGAAAACTAGGAAGGAAACCTTTCAACTACAATTGGGAATATTTATGATCTTAAAATAGTATTTTATTTATTTCATATATTTATGCAAGGAAAACTTTCCAGATGTGGCTACTTGAATGTCTTTTTGAGTATGATTTAAGTTGCTGGATAGTTCTCTTCCAATTGATAATACTGAAATTTTTGTTACAGGTTCCCAGATTGATCTACACGAACTCTGGCTCGGCCATATTGGCATTAGCGTCCAATGCAGTGCACAAGCTCTGGAAATGGCAAAAAAGTGACAGGAACGTAACAGGGAAGGTATGGGGTAGTAATTTAGTGAATTACGCTACATTATGTTCTTTCCTTACGATGTCACGCTAATGGTGAATGTTTTAGGCCACTGCTAGTGTATTACCACAATTGTGGCAGCCTCCTAGTGGAATGTTGATGACCAATGAAGTTGGTGAGACCAATCCTGAAGATGCAGTTCCTTGCTTTGCCCTTTCAAAGAATGACTCATATGTTATGTCAGCATCAGGGGGAAAGATATCCTTGTTCAATATGATGACCTTTAAGGTAATTTCTTGTCTTCACGTGTGTAATGTCCTTAGGATGAGCAACTTGTTTGGATGCTATAACTTAGTATGGGAGAAAGAAGAAGCAAAAGTTTTTGTGAAGTTTGTCCATACTATTTTGTCGTCGTCCTTCTTCTTCTTTATATATATATAAATATTTATTTAAATAAATGACATTGTTACTTTCCCACCTGCAGACAATGACCACATTCATGCCCCCACCTCCAGCAGCAACATTTCTTGCATTCCATCCTCAGGATAATAATATTATTGCTATAGGAATGGATGATTCATCCATACAAATTTACAATGTCCGGGTCGATGAGGTGTGAGATTTGAGCTGTTCTATATGAACTACCCTTATAATAAGTTTAATGATGAGGTGGAGTAAGCTGACTGGCAATGAAATACGTTTCTTTTCTTTTCTATTCAGGTTAAAACAAAGTTGAAAGGCCATCAAAAAAGAATTACTGGCCTTGCCTTCTCTAATGCTTTAGGTGTGCTTGTCTCTTCAGGAGCTGACTCCCAGGTAAGGAAGCAATACGATATATATGATGTCCCTTCTTTTTGAATGTTATATACATATGCACCATGAAAAAGAGGAAATTCTTCTGATTGGTCTTAATCACAAGGTGTAGCTGCACCTTTGGAGCAGCATAAACCTTTATTTCCAATGAGTTATATGGAAGTATCTTTGTCCTTCGCTTTATATCTATTTATTATACACTTTTGTAGAAGAAATGATGATTGCTCTTTTATTTGTGGATTCTGTCCTGTAATTCTGCTTCTCCTTTTTATGCTGTTGTTGGAGCGTTATCTTATGCATTTCTTTGTTTCTTTTCTTTTTTTACAGTTGTGTGTTTGGAGCACAGACGTATGGGAGAAACAGGCAAGTAAAGTGTTGCAAATGCCAAATGGACGTGGGCCAGCTCCTCCGGCCGACACCCGTGTTCAATTTCACCTGGATCATAATCATTTGTTAGTAGTTCATGAGACACAGATTGCAATATATGAAGCACCTAAATTGGAATGCCTTAAGCAGGTGTGGATCTTTTTTTAATAACTGTCCTAATATTTTCTGTTGAACGTTCATGTCATTGAATCTTTTTGAGTCTTGTTGTCTTCCCTCATATGAGTTCAAAGTGGTGTCTATTGCCATGCATTTATAATAAATTTACTGTTTGAAGGATTCATTCTACATTGTCTTTTTGGGTAAGGTTATTCTGCATTGTCTATAACAGTAACTTTCTTTAATCTGTATCCAAGCTAAACTAATGCTGAGCCTCTTTATCATGTTATTCCATCCATTTAAGCAGTGGGTTCCCCGAGAAGTAAGTGGTCCAATTACACATGCTACGTATTCTTCTGATGGGCAATCAATATACGTAAGCTTTGAAGATGGAGGTGTTGGTGTCCTTACGGCTTCAACATTGAGATTACGGTGTCGCATAAATCCTGCTGCTTATATTTCTCCAAATCCGAGGTGTGTTTTTGTGCAAGTCAGTTAATTATCTTCTTATGTAGGTTAAGCTTCTAATGCTACTATTGAAATAAGCATCCTGACAAATCTCAAATGCAATTTACAGCTTGAGAGTATATCCACTGGTCATTGCAGCACATCCATCAGAACCAAATCAGTTTGCCCTGGGGCTTACAGATGGCTCAGTCCATGTACTTGAGCCATTAGAATCAGATGGTAAATGGGGGACCGCACCTCCTGTTGAGAATGGGGCCGGGCCGAGCTCAGCTTCTGGGGCAGCTGGCTCTGATCAACCACAAAGATGATATTGCCATGAGCTTCACAATTGGATTATTGGTATGGTTTCCTTTCTTTGGATGCAACACAAGCAAAGTTCACCTGCCATATTGAAATTTTAAAGTATGGCGGATGCTGTATGGCATAAAAAATACAGCTAGATGAAGCTACCTTTCAACTGTGCTGCATCACTAGCATGCACTTTACTTTCTGACAGAAGCCATGGTCATGACCAAAACTATTTCTTTAGGCTGACTGTAAAACCTGAGGTTAGGGTATTAGAAAGGCCATGTATCTGAAAACGAAGGTGGGATGTCTCACTGTAGTTTGTTTAGTAAAAGAACCAATGGAGCAGATTTGAGTTAGTTCTCATAGGTGCCAGTCTTTTGATCTGTTCCACCGTGGAGGTTAGTGTCTTTTATTCTATTTATTCTTTCTTTATTTCTCTTTCTTAAATTAGTTAATAGCAGCAGCTCTTTAGCAGAGGCTACTTCAAGGGAAAATTTCCTAAAGCTTCCTTGTTGATGTATTGAAGACTCAATCGTCTGTTTGATCTTGGTATCTTCCGTGATTTGTGAACATTGTAGTTTAAACCTAATGACAATTGGTGATTACATGGTAAAGCCTTAACCCATGAGATTACTTTACAAGTGCTCTTGGGATAATTTGGAAGCAGGCGGACGGCAAGAATTAGCAAAAGAAATGTTATACCTCAGCTAAAGCCTGAAGGATCCTTGAAGGCTAGATTTGCATTCTACAACTTGAGCAAAACTCGTCCGTCGCCGTTAAGATTTCTTTTTTCTTTTTTCTAATTATTATTATTATTATTTTTTAAAAAAATAGATTGTGTGTTTGGTTGGCCTTGTTCCAAGAAATACCCATTCCATTCGGTGAGCACTGCTTTAACTGCTTTGGATTAAGTTGAATATGTTGGGAGAATAAAAGAAATAGAAGGAAAAAGTCGTCCCTAAATAAAATGCGATTTCACTGAGAAAAGATTATCTGCTTTGCAAAGCTGTTGGAAGAACCACACTGAAAGATAACCATTGTGTTACTCCAATCGCTAATCGATATAGACATATGTTTTTATGTAATTTTATGTACTAATTGTTGTGGAGTTTCTGTGACGCTAGGAGGTGCGCTAGACAAGTCAACCTCCACAGATCTTACGTACATAATTCTATTTCATAGCTTAGATTGTCATTATGAGAAGCGTTGCATGACATGAATAAGAAATTGTTTGAAATATACCAATCGATAACTTAAACGTACTAAATTTGAGGGCGCATCTGCTCTCATTGATGTAAACTTGGAAGTGATGTTTATTGACTATCGGCAATGCACGTGCTAGAGAGAATTTGAGGGTAAAAAAAGTGTGGGAGTTGCCAATTGGTGCAGTAACTGAGTATATGTAGACGATATATTCGGAGGTGAGTATAGAGTTTTCTGTGTAAACAGTTTACAGAGAAGATCGACATTAAGCTTCATTCGGTTCGGTTGAAGTTAGTCAAACATTGAATGTTAGAGGCATCTAAATTGCTTATTATTGCATGTGGCATCAACTTGGTGGATGAAGCATGAGAGATGGTTAGTCAAGCAACCAGAGATATCTAGGATGCTTACTTTGGTTCCTGCTTGTAAATAAACATCATTTCGGTAGATAAACATGAGAAGTGGTGGAGGGTAAACTTGAATATTGGTTTGAAATCCTAGAAATAAAACGATTTATAAAAAAAATGCAGTGACATGGATATTCGAGTTCAGTGACTTGAGAACGAGTGCATCCTCTTTTCAAATAGGGGATCGAGATCGAGAGATGTTTTCAAGTGAATCTATTAATATCTTGAACATATAGTAATGATAACATAATGCATAAAATTCAAACAACCTATGACAGATTCAATAAATATTCGCGACTAACGATCTCATCAAACTTGTAGTTCTTATACAGCACACCGCTTGGCCAGAATGTTGGCACCATGTTACATTAATGAAAAACTATTACAAATGATGGAAGTGAGCAGAAAACATATTGAAAAGGAAAGTTGGGATTGCGATTAAAGGAGGAAAATTTAAGGAAAGCACTTGTGAAAATGGTTTGTCATATTCAGAGACAACGTCGAGTAAGGGTCCCAGTTAAGACATTGTGGTGCTTTAGAAACTTCCCACATTAAGACGAGGAATGGAGGGAAAAAAAATGAAAATCATATGGCACATTAGGTATCAAAGAGGATTTGCATCAGAACATATTAATGAAATAAGAGACCTATGCAGATAACCGGAATACCATTTTGACTGTTGTTATTAGGGGCATTGTGTTATGTGAAAATAATTGGAAGACAATACAATGAGGTGACTCTGGCTCCAAAATTGACATCCATCTATATATGCTTATATCAACAATCCCCGATCTTTTACCTAATCACTACAGCGAAGGGATGCTGGCCAGAGAAAACACTCGATTGATGAACAGAGATCCGTTAATTTCTGGCACTACCAGGCTACAAGCCAGCTGCTTTACATCTACATCACCTTGGAAAGATACAGAGACTATTGGCGACCCCTTGACTGTACATAAATGGACATGGCGTCACATAAAAAATACACAGCCTGCCTATTTCCGTCGACGGTTGGACTTTGTACTCTTTCTTCTGTTGGAAGCAGATGGCTGCTCCAAAGGCACTGGCAAAAGTGTACCTCCCTTAAGACCATCTTCATCAGTCAAATTACCTAATGTCTTCTGGGCCTCGAGATAGATTGTGAGGTCTCTAATCTGCAAACAAATTTTGTTATAAGCGTACTGGAAAATAGCAGGAGCAAGAACATTATCTGATGGTAACCACAATACCTGTTCTTCCAAGTCAAGAATCGTCTCATCCTTCAGCTTTAGTGACAACAATTCCCTGCTTCATGGAAAGGAGCTTAATAGATTTCTCTTGTCATGACAAATTGTTGCATTGTTTAATCTTTATGAAAGCAATTGACAATAGGAAATCGGTTGCTGTTTGGGGTAGACCTACTAGCATTTTTTAATTGCTTAGTAGGATGACCACGGCAACTCCAAGATGGCCATTGCATTTGCATCCCACTTTAAAATAGGAATGGGTGTGTACTAGGAGCACTTATCAAGATACCAAACAAAGAACATTTACAAGACTTTAAACTCTCAAAAACAGAATAGTTTCATCAGTGTCATAAATTAACATGAAAATGTCATCTAGAATGTGATGGCAAATATACCTCTCTTCCATTTCCTTTGCCCTTTTCCGCAAGGCATCTTGGTCCTTGATAAGATTTTGGTTGATCTAAACAATCAACATAAGTTAATTAAAATCAATGTCACAAAGCTATAGGATCAATAACTACATCATTGAAATATCCAGATGATGGTGGATTTATTTTCTAATTGAAGCTTGAGGTAGATATATATCTGAGCAACAAGCCATGTTTTCTCAACTCCTCTAGAAAGGGAATTTGTCAACCATCAAAAGTAAACTAATGCCAGGAAGAACCTTACCTCTGCAACAGCCTTCTTTTCTTCAACACATTTATCGAGTTTATTTTGTATGTCTTGCATGCTTGAAGTCGCAGCTTTTTCAACAGCTTCCAGTACCAAACTTTCTTTTTGACTCTTTGTCTCCGTAAGTAGACACTCGTAATACTGTATAAAATTCATACATCAGGTTCACATAAAATTTACATAATACAAAACTGAAAAGGTGTGAAGAAAAAGTTATAACAAGGAAACAATTGAATTATGACAGTAGGCAATGCCAGTTTCCATGTTTTCAGTGAGGATGCTGCCTGATTTCTTCAAGAAAGAAAGAAACAAATTTCACTCGTCAAGAAAGAAAAGGAAAACTACATTCTCGAGCACAAAGTGCACGCTCCCTGAGATTAAAATTTTGGCTTATCAAGAAAGAAGCCAAAGCTCTATATCCAATGATCATTTTCTATTACAACATATCCTGTGGTTAAAATAAGAAGAAACAACTTTACCAAACACCATCAAGGAAAGGAAATTGACAACAAAACAAAGTTGGCTTTGCCAAGATAGAGGAAAGGCTGCAGCTAGAGTTGTTGTGCAGAGAAATGGACCGTACTTGTCTTTGAGCCTCCAGCTGAGTTGCAAGTAGACGGTTGTATTCATCAACGGTCTACAGTTGCATAATTATCCATAATTAGAGAATGTAAATCAGAACAATTGATGAGAAACTATAATACATGCTGCAGAGCAACTAAAGTACATGCTTTAGATCATGAAGATACCATGTACAAGAAGCTTCATTTTACAGGGTTTCCAAAGCATGCACAGGCATAGAGAAAATACATTATAGCAGGAATTTGAGCTCTAGTTTTACTTACTGCTTCAACTTTGCTGCTAAAGAGTGCCCCACTAATCCCAGAATCATCCCTACAACCGCAGGCACCACAATCTCCTTCAAGCAATTCACAGCGTGAGTTCATCTCTGACAGCTTACCATCAGTTTTAGACTGATTAAGCCGGTGAACATAAGTATCCCCAACATAATCCCAAATCTGCTGTGTCCTCAAGTCGAGAGAATAGCAGTGCTGCATATTTTTCCAATGGCTGATTGCGTGTTTCTCTTTATATCTGAATCCACAAGTAGAACAGGGATAACCATAGATGTAGCAGGTTAAGCGAAGCAAAAACTGTTATTTATACATGTCCAAATTCAAAGCATATATATGGAAAAAAACATCGAACTTAACAATGTCACCTTCCACATCCAACAAATCCGCATGTCACACAAACCCAAAGATTCTCTATAGTTCCACACATAAAGCAGGTGGGTACTTCATCCTGCTGCTGGCATAATCGGCAAACCTGACATAAACAAAAGCAGATACATTCCTTTATACTAAATGGTAAAAAGAAACATTAATAGCTGAATTGTCAAAAAGATTTAATTCCCAATTTCCTAATTACAAGAGTTAAATTTCTAAGTGCATCTGCAAAGCTCTGTAGCGATCAATTTAATATGCAACAACAAAAAATCAAAGAACAGGCAAGGAATTGGCAGCCTCCAAATACAAGCTATTTTTGAGGCCCAAAAGTCATGAGTATCAGCAAGCAGCATCAGGATATGAATAGCATTATAAGAGTATTCTGTAAGGAGAATAAACTGATAAATATTCCAAAAACAGCAATGACATCAATGGCAGATCCAGTTATACAATTTGCATCTAATAGATAGAGACAATCAGAAAGTGAGACCAACCTACCTGACAGGATAAATAGGTCCATTTTGTTCCACATGAGCAATTGAATGAATGGTCACAGTATGTACTTAATATTCCACTGGTGTCTGAGTCTAATCTCTCTGATATTAGACAATAGAACAGGTTTCTTCAGTAAGTTTTTTGTGTAGAAAGCGATGAAACTGTTGAGTGCTCTAGAAAGGAAAGAGTTAACTTACCAAGGCAAATTGGACAACTAGGCAGCTCAGTAAAGCCAGCTGGAGGAGTGCTTGCTACATCAGCTAACTCCGTATATTCCACATCAAGCATGAATAAAATATGGCAGAGCTCAGCCTAGAAATTTAAAATAGAGTTTTACTTATGAGTCCAAAAAAAT
Source organism: Combretum micranthum (assembly GCA_024138025.1). NCBI lineage: Eukaryota > Viridiplantae > Streptophyta > Magnoliopsida > Myrtales > Combretaceae > Combretum > Combretum micranthum. The sequence goes on along the minus strand of JAMXBD010000236.1, from coordinate 718,544 downwards.
GTTAGTCAGATAGATATAACTCACTCTAAGTAGCAGGTCTTAAACCTCAGACGGTGAAAACTGTTTCCCATTGAAAGTGCAGTAAAACCCATCAGCAGTTGCTTGATCAACAAGCCTGATCAGTACACTGTATCTGTCCTCCATCCCATCATTCCTTCATCAGATTCATGTTTACAACATCAGTATCAATACTCTAAACCACAGTCTACATGAAAGTTGAATATTCATAACACTTAAAGAGGTTTGAACTTGTGAATAAATGAAATCCTCCTGCACTTTCTCAATAATCAATATGATAAGGAATGCAAGTATTCTGACAAAAGCATTGAGTATCAATGTCACAAAACAAGATGATCAACATGAATACGAAGATCATAAGCCAAAAGCAGCCTTCTTTTCAGATTGCAGACATCTTTAAACAAAATCATAACCCTTCAGCCATCCTATTAATATGCTTTAAGGAGTCGTGGAAACACATGACATTAGATGCAATTACATTCTATTGCGACAAAACAGAGGTTTGCTTTTACTATATTTTCTATCATTATGATAATAATAAGATTACTCTTGATAAATTTCAAATCGGATATCAAATTAATGGGTCAATATGAACTTATCCATATAACAATTCCAATAGGAATTCAGTGAGGGGAATTGAACCTGCCCATAGTGGATCCACAATCCACTACCTTGATCCAAGTGGTTACATTTGCTCCTTACAGTAAAAGTTATCTTGCACCCCTAGGTATTCTCTACCTAACCATCAGTGAACCCAAGCAATGTGAAGATGCTAATATGGCACACTCATCTAATGTGCAATCTTTAACAACTGATGAAATGGATTAACCTGCTGCCAAAAATCTGAACTCACACTCCAACACAAAACTTCTCTGGGATATTTAATATTTTAATGATTTATTATTTTGGACAGTCTATGGAAATACATCCTATCACATTACCTGAAACACTTCAATATAGCAACTCATTGTTCATCTACCTATAGATGCCATAATTCACGAGTATTCCATTGCAAGACCAAAAAGATGAATATACATGCACACACACACACACATATATTTCATAACTGTGCAAACAATTCGAAGTTCACGTCTATTCCAGTGATTCGGGTCTCATAAATCATATCTAAGCAAATGGCATTGCGTATAGAGTAAAAATGAAGACTTTAGATCACAATGCAAAAAGAAAAAACCCTATCGAATCCGAAAAGTTCACGATCTTGACGGTTAAAAGTATAATCATTTCCATTCATCAATTATGCAAAAGTTCAATTTGTATAAGCTAATAAAATCTCAGACAACAAGAAATTCACAAAACAATCATCTGCGCACAGCGCACGCCGCATCAGAGAACTAACTTTCAAGTTCTTTCTAACTTAAATTATCATTTCTCCTAGTAATTACAAAGTGAAGAAAAAATCTTAAATATTTCACCTGATGAAGAGCATCTCGATGATGCGATCAAGATGCGAGCTGCAGAATCGGATGAAATCATCCGAGGAGAAATAATTCGGAACCGCGATGACGAAGAGGGCAGTCGATCGAGAACTAGGGTTTGAGAGTTGCGTGTGAGAAAGTGATCGGAACAAGTGAACTATGCCTCTACGTTCACTGAACTTAGGGTTTGATCGAGATGAGAAATCGCCGTGGTCGGTGGAGAGCGGGTGGTCCGTGTCGACCGAGTGGACTCGGAGGAAAAACATGGTATGTTCTAGTTTTTACGACTGGGTTTGGATATGGAAAATAAGTTAGAATCGCTGAGTCGACTCGTCGGGGTAGAGGGAAGGATTAGTTATTAGCGGGAAATGACACACAAGAAATGTGGGTGTGTGCGTGTATATATAAATGTAGGCAAAATAAAAGATCAGATAAATCAAAAACTTCTCTTACTTGGAATAGCATGAAGAAACGTTGAAATGGGATGAAAAAACAATTTCAAATTTCAAGTTTTTTTTCTTTTTTTTTTTTTTTTACTTTAAGTAATTCACAATTATATATGAAGTAAGGGAAGGAAAACCACGTAATTAGTGTTTAAGGTTTGAGTTTAAGATTATGGAGAAGCCCATAATACTTTAGTTATTTAAATGGAGGATAAATTTTATTAAAATAATAGTACAAATAGACGATATATAACAATATTTGAGAAAGTAGACATGACTTATAAATAGAATACAAATGCTATAAAATTATAAGATGATTTTTTTAATGTATACTATTCATAATTGAGGATAAATTCATTTAAGTATCAATAATAATTAAAAATACGAATTAACATTTTGTTAAGTTGGTTAATTGAGCATGACGGATCATTGAGGAAAATTAATGAAAAAAGAATCTTAAGAACTATTGATACTTCTTTTTTAATTCATTGATTTTTCATTATTAATCATTCTAATGCCTTCCAATATAATTTATTTATTTAATACATCAAGCCACATAACATCACAATAGAATATTGGTCGCGGGTCTAATCAAGTTCTTTTTATATTTTTTTATAAAAAGATTACAAATCTTATGTTTTTTTATTATTAAAGCCTATTTTCGTACCTTTTCCCCCCCCTTCATATCTTATAGCCTACATTTATTGTATTTAATACCAATCAACTAAGAAGACCATTACATTCCTAAATTCTAATTTATTTTTAAGTTTAATTAATTTTTTTAGGAAAAATCGAGCTTAATCAAATCGAGCTCGAACTTATTGAGTATTGATTCAAGTGAAATTCAAACTTAAAAAGTAAAGCTTGATTGAATTCGAATTAAGCTTGAGCTCTAAGTTTTACATTCGAGTCGAGTTTGAGCTTATCATTGTATCATCTTAATTTGACTCATTTGTAGCCCTAGTAAAACCATATGATGATCCTACAGTAGTACTACTTTTTATAACATTCATCACTTATTATTAAATTTTTAGCCAAAACATCCATCACTTATTTGTATCACAAAAGGAAAAAAAAAACTTACTCCTTTATATGAACAATTGTGAAATTCTTATCTTGATTTCAGTGTGCATCCTTGAATATGTTTTTCTGTGGGTTGATTTTATTGATGATACCTGAACTTCTTCAACATAATGGAATTGTACCTAAAAAAATTTGGCTTACAAAAATACCTAAACTTTTTAAATCTTGCCCTAATAGTACTTTTAGTCAGAATCCAGGCAAAAATCCAACAATAAGCTAACGTGGCATATCATAAATATCGAAAAATCAATTTTTTAATATCCACATAAGCAAATTTATGTTTCTTTTCTATTTTTTTTCGATAGACTCCTATCTCTTTCTTTTTCTCTCTACTTTCTTCTACTTCAACCTTTCTTCTTTCTCTCTCTAATGCTCTCTCTCCCCCTCTAAACCAAACTGAACTCTAACGACCACTAGCTTCAAACACCACAGCTTAAATCCAAACAAAAACATAATCACTACCTCTTGCAGACCTATGACGAAACTCCAACTACTCTATGAACTCAACTTATATCAGACGCATAGACATGAACTGCCACTCCATGCTAGACACCAAGACAACAACATCAAACATAACTAGCGTAACCACTTGAAAGCTTAAAACAACAACCACCAACATGCTGACTGCCTCCGATGACCCTCAACATCTCTATCAACCACTACATACAACTCCAATACCTTAACCATACCCCGCAAATCACCACCACTAACTTACGCCAACAAACCTAATGCGACACCCATCTCCACCTCCTTAGGCCGAAAACCGAACCCAAAACATCGAACCACCCATGGTCATCTATTGTGCACCAAACCAATAAGAAAGAGTAAGTGATGACTGAAAGCCATGTTCTTTTAAACTCGATTTTGAACCAAAAATTGATCCTAATCCAATTGGTTGTTCAAGTCCTAGGTCCATATTGGAAGAAATACCCATTAATCGACCCTAATTCAACCCTTTATGGTCGATCTAACGTTTGGTAGACAACAATAGGTAGTAGATGGTGGTGTTTGGCGATTGTTAATTTGACTGTGGTGATGGGTTTCGGTATAAGTGTTGGTGAAGGTGGAGTTGTGGGTCGGTACGCATCTTAGGTGTGGTATTGAAGATTGCGGTGGAGTTTCGAGGGTTGTGTTTATAGTGGTTGTGGCAGCATTGGATTTTTTGGTGGATGCAAAGTTAGCGAGAGGAAGACCAAAGGTTGAAGAAGAAGAGAGAGACAGAGAGAGAGAGAGGAATCTTTGAATATATATATATATATATATATTTGCCTATGTGGAATGATCTACCATGTCAGCATATCATCGGATTTTTGGTTGGATTCCAACCAAAAGTACTATTGATGCAAGATTTAAAAAGTTTGAGTATTTTTGTGGGCCGAAAATTTTTTAGGCACAATTCAGTTATATCGAAAAAGTTCATGTATCATTAAAGACACCAACCCATTTTTCTCCCTATGACCAACTGTATTTCTTAATTATCCCTTTTTTTTTAATGAAACAAAAACTTTTTTTCACTATCTTTCGCTTCAAATTTTCTTATATAACCATGTTTCATTTATAATTGTTTCTTTATTCCATGGTTGTTAAATCATGAGTGAAATCAAGTAGCTCTTCAAATTGACAATTTCACAAAATTTTACTTCTAAAATCAAATATAAAATCGTTTAAATATATAATTTTGGTTACATATAATTTTAAGTGTATGACATTTTTATATATATTTCTACGAAGAGGGGGTCTTTTATTTATATATTAAAATTTAACATTTTAACCAATGGATGATTCACTTATGTTTTACATAAATTCACAGGGCAAATGAAAATTATATAAAAGCCAATTTTTCTTTTAGACTCATTGTACTAGCATCGATTTGGAATGAATACTCACGAAAAATTTAAGAACAAGATTAAATAATAAATACACTTATTGAATGTATATTATATTAACTAACCAAATAAAAAATAAATATGTAACACCTAAATTTAATTAAGGCGTATACCGCCACGTATAATACTTCATATATTATACGCTCAGGCTTCTTTAAGAGAATGTTGTTTATGTTGAACATTGCTAGCTTATTTTAAATTTTAAAATAATTTAATTAGATTATGGAGACAACTGAATTTTTAATAAAAAAACAAACTTTATGAAATTCTAACTTTTACTCAAATAAGTAGATCAACTTTCTCAAAAATAAAACTTTAAAAGATTATTACAAACATATAGGCACCACAAGGCCCTTTAAAGAAAATTCAATTTCAAAAGATAAATCCAACTCCATATATGAAACAAAATTAAAACATATACAAATAATCTATCGACCATATCTCTCTTCACTCTTCCTCTTAGAATCATTGGAAACGTGGTAACCTGAGTTAAACATCATCATCATCAATAATACCATCATCACCACTATAATACCTATAAAAATACAACAACAAAAATAATGAGCTGAAGCCCAATACACAGCAATATAACCACACACAAAATGGCATATGAGCTTAACTAAATGCAATACATCAAACAACAAGTTATTATCTTTCAATTACGATAAATCAAACAACATGGGAGTACTCACAATACGGAACAATCTCTGGGGATCTAGGGCCCTAAGTAACAGTAGCTGCTTAGGGGATTGATCGAGGCAACTCAAATACCTGTATCTCCTATATAACGTTACAACAAAATAGCGTCATCTAGGGTTTATAGTCATTACACAACTCTACTCATCCCAGTCCATAACATCATCTAGTCTAGGTGTCTTCATAAAAATATGAACCAGATCATATTACTTCTCTTTGAGCGTGAACAGATATTACACCAATATCGTTTGCTTCGTCGGTTACTCGCCGAGCTATTTATGAATGTCGTTGCATCATGACAGGAGTGTCCTAAGCGCCTAAACTACCGTGCCCCTTCTGGATAAGATTGTTGCTCCTCATACCAGATTCAACGGCACACACATAAGCAACACTCATTTATTAAGTCGAATTTAAGTTTTTAATTCTTTTAGGATGCCTATCTTAGCATAAAACACACAAGTTACTGTGTACTTTTAAATGACATCCACAATCCAAAAGAATTAGGAGATAGACCAAGGTAGGTTCATAAGCAAATATCTATTTAAGAAATTAAACTATATAAGCAACTCAATTTTTTATTAACTTACATCAACTTTCATATTAAACATTCATTTTATGTTTCTATATAGGAACCCTACCATGGTTGTGAACATCATCCTGCTAAGATACGGATAGTTCTCTATTGTTTGTCAAATTGTGTCAACAAAGTTTTAGTTTAACATATTTTAGAAATTACGTACTCCTTAATATTTAAGGTTCAACCTATCATTTTGATATAAGCCAATTATAACTTATTAAGCCCATATTATATTAATCTTAATCAAGTTTATCAAACTTAGTCATTTAATTAAATTACTAAATTGAATTCAATTATCTCCCTTAGTTATCATCACATATCTATTTTAACTTAACTTAGCCAAATTGATTAAAATTAATCATTTAATTCCATTACTAAGCCAAGGTAATTGAACTTAGTCAATCTAATTCGTTTTAACTCATTATAACTTATTAAGTCAAGTTGATTTAAGTTTATTAACTAAATTCATTTTATACTTAACTTCTATATTAAATCTAATTATGTATCAAATCTACAAATTTACTAAACTAAGCTTAATAACATAAACTAACTAACATAACATTTTAACTATCATTCATCTCTTTCATTTTATCTTTCTTTTTATTTTATTTTATTCATAAATAACACTAGGGGACAGATCACGCACGTGATGAAAGCTGTGATTCCCATCACTGGCTTCATCAAGCGCCGTGATAAAGGCTGTGATGTTCATCATGGACATTGTTATGCTTATGACAAGGATATAACGCCCCTTGTCATGGTTATGATATAGGCCATGATATTTGAAAATTGTGATAAGAGAAGATTAAGCCCTTCATTATGGTCGTGATCTATGTTGTGATGTCAATCACATGTAATATAATGCCCGTTATCATGCTGTATCATTTGATCAGAGGAGATCATGCTCTTCATCATGATCATGATCACCTCTGACTTCTTTTTCCGCATGCATCACGGGCCATAATGGATAGGGGGACCTTACTACGTTTTTCCTTTATCTTTTACACAACTTTTAGCTACTTGTTTTCAACATACATCAACAAAACAATTTGTTATTAGCATATTTATGTACAATCTTAACCTATAAGTACTTTTATATACATATCTATATCATATCTCCATAAATCATTTCATCAAATACTTAGTCTACACAATTACACATATATTTATGTTTTAGCAAATATGTTCATATATCATTAGTTTATCACTATCATCATAAGTTCTACATATTTCTAACTCTATTTCAACATTTACATGCATAAACAGCAACTAAAGCAAAGAAAATAACAAAACTTATCTTTTTAGATAAACCCAACATTTTGATCTATTCTACTACTACTACTTCTTCTAAGTTCTTCAAGTTGTTTCTTGTATGATCTTCAATCTATATCTTGTTTTTTTTATCTTTGATTTCCTCTATAATCTTGTTAAATTGAGATTTAGGTTTGGGTTTTGGAGAAAGAAAAGAAAAAGAGAAGAAGAAGAGTGAAAAACAAGAAAGAAGAGGAAGAAAGAAGAAAGAAAAAGAAAAAGAAGGAAAAGGAAGGGGCAGGTGGCATAAAGGGGGTGGGAAAAGGAAAAAGTAGAAAATTAAGGATATTTTTAGAATAGGACATTAAATTTAACCATTTCTAATAATTATATTAAGTATCAAAACTAATTAGAAAATAATTTGGAAACATATATATTAGAAATTTATGACTTAATATAAAAACACAATTAAAAAGTTTAATTTATGAAAATCTGACATTTAATTCGGGTTTAGGTTTGAAATTGATATTTTTAAACAAATAAATGATTTAAAAAATTATAGAGATTTAAGAAAATGAAAGTTAACTAAAATTCAAGGGTTTGAGAGTTTGCAAAACATTTAAAATCTCAATTTCAATTTAGATCTATTTACTAAGATAATTTATGTCAAATTATCTAAACATAATTCCTTATTTGTTTTACCTAAACTATTTAACTATCTAAGATAAACCTCTAACTAAGCTCAAACTTAGTACGATTATTAACTATCATTATACTATTCAATGAAATCATTTCTTTAACTAGGTGAGGGTTTAGACTGTTTCAAAATATAGATCAAGATATATATATATATATATATATATGATATAAATAAAAGAAAAAAGCCAAACAAGATATGAATTGAAAAGTGGTTTAAAACTGATATACACAATAAAAGTAATATAATATTATACCAAAACACATTAGTGTAAAACAATAGATTGGTTAAGGGCTTCCGTACTCTAAGTTTAGAAGAGGAAAAAAAAGGAAAAGAAAGTCATAATAGGAAGTTTATCATAGAAGATAAAATCTTTCAACAACATAAGCTTGATAGTTTGCAACTTTCTTGCACTCTCTCACAAAACTAACCTTAATAGTAAAGCTTCAAAACTTAGAGTGGAAAAACTTAGCTTAAGTTTCATATTTGTGATCTAATTTTATGTTATGATCGCGTAAATTGGTCAAAAATTTGTATAGAGTTACCATCATTAGACAAGAAATTACCAACATAGAACAAAGTTGACACGTATGGATTTATAATAAAGTTTCCATATTTTGACAAACATAGCACAATATGACAATTCTAACATATACCAGATTAAGACAAAACTACCATAATCCGACAACTTACTATTTTGAAAATATGATTTTTTTAATTAACCTACCAAGATATGATAATTCTATCATAATATGACAATTTTACCACCTACTAGGTTAAGATGAAACTATCATAATTCGACAAACTCACCATCTTGAAAAGAGATGTAGAATTAACCTACCAAAATACAGTAATTCTACCACATACCAAATTAAGATGAAACTACCATTGCCCGACAAACTTATCATCTTGAAAATACGAAGTAAAATTAACCTATAAGATACTACAATTCCATACGATACAACAATTTTACTACCTACTAGATTAAGTTGAAACCACCATAATCAGACAAACTTATCGTCTTGAAAATATGATTTTTTTAAATAACCTACTTGGATATGATAATTTTACCACCTACTAGATTAAGACGAAACTATTATAATTCGATAAACTTACCATCTTGAAAATATGATTTTTTAATTAACTTACCTGGATATATCAACTCTACTACAATACAACAATTATACCACCTACTAGGTTAAGATGAAATTACCATAATCCAACAATGTTACCAGCTTAAAAATATGATTTTTAAATCAGCCCACTAAGATACGATAATTTTATCACAATACAATAATTTTACCACCTATCAGATTAAAACGAAACTATCACGATATGATAAAGTTATCAATTTGAAAATATGATGTTTTTAGCCTATCAAAATTTGATGGTCATAATTTAATAGTGTGAGCTCCAATTGTTTGGATTGCATCCTAAAATTAAGACAAAACTTGGTGATTTAAGTTAAGTGTATCCATAGCTTAGAGACTTTTTACCAACAAAAAGTGATTTTTATGAGTTAGTGGTAGGCCCTGTGCCTATTTGTCAAGAGAGTGGGCCGGAGACGGTGGTTTGCTACAACATAATGATAGTTGATCTTGGGGTGCTTCGAGACTTGAATTTGGTGGAATCTTTGGACAATCAGGTATTTCAAAGTCCTACAACAATCTTTGAACTTTTATAACATGCCTAAATTTGCTTTGAAAAAAAAAATCAATGAGACGTTTTGGGTGTTATTAGATAATCACACAGTTGAATCAAATTTGGTATTATTGATTTTTTTTTTAATAGCACTGATGAGTTAGCTTCCATCTTTTACTCCAACTTCCGCCTTTTATTGATTTTTTCCCCCTAAAAAATGCAGTAGAAATCAGAAATCTTTGCGATGTTGATTTATTTCATATTACAACCCCCCTTGCTCTCTCTTTCTTACTCTCTCTCTGGGCAAGTGTTCACTCTCCCACTTTGTAATCTTTTATCTCTAATGCAATACATTACACCAAATACTTTCAAAGGGAAGGCTATGGCACGTGCGTTGCTGCTGCTACGAATTCATCGTGGATAAAAATTAAAAGGGTTGAGAAGCAATTCGTTGAGTAGTATGCCATTGTCTATCTCACAAAATCCAATCTTTATTCAAAAACCCAAATTATTCAAAATAAAAAAAAAACACACGTTCGCTTATATAGTATCAATTTTATTCTTTGTGAATAGTTAATAGGATATTTAGTTAACTGTAATAATAATTTCATAATAAATTGTATTAAAATAATATTGAATAATTATTTGAATAAATAGTAATTTAATGTTGGAATTAATTTTTTCGAAACACTTTTATTTAAATAAAAATTAATAATTATTTTTTTATTATTGTTCTATTTTATTCCTCAATAATATCAATCTTATTATTTATGGAGGAAAGTAGGATTTTATTCTGCTCTCTAAAACAAGCCCTTTTCTTCCTCCATTAAAGCCGAAATAAGTTAGAGTGGTTGGAAATAAAAAAGATGGAGAACATGATAATAGTGAAACTTTGTTAATAATATCTAACATCTTATTCTAATGAAATGAGATTTGTATATTCAAGACCAATTATAATGGTAAACCCAATATGGACCAATGATGTTATTATGATACGATTTTAAACCAATATGAAATGATATCTTATATGGTCTGTTTGAATAATCAGATATCGAATTTGTATCGGTTCGGGTTGAATAATTTATGAGTAAAATTATCAATTTTTTACCGGTATCATATCTGTGTCGGTTTATTATTGGTTCAATATTTGTTTAATACTAAAACAACGAACCAAACAGGCGTCCAAGGCCTATTGAGATAGTTAGATATCTGTTCAATATCGGTTTAATTTAGTCAGTTTATGAGTAAAACTGTCATTAGTATCATATCTGTATTGGTTTAGTATCTATTTGACATCAAAACTATATCAAAACGATGAACCAAACATACCGTAGTTATGAGATCTTATCATATATTAAGTATTATTTAAAATATATATTTATTTTTATTTTCTTTTAATGCGTGCGTGCGTATGACGTGAACTTAAGAATATAATATAGCACCGACACCTAGACGCAATGTTCTCTATATTTACTCTGTTTTTCACGAACTTTTGAGATCAAAATAGTTGGAAAGCGAAAAAAATGAAGTTAATATTTCATTTATTTTTGAGACGGATATATTAGGGGTAAATAAAATAAAAACTACAATTTTTTTTTTGCTGATAAAATAAAACAATAATTACAAAAAATAAAAAATCATAATTAAATATATATATTTTTTGACAATATCAATAGGGATTCGAACTATATATTAAAAATATAATATCTTAGCACTTTTTGAATTATGAAGAGTTTTCTAAAGCTAATATGACTTGAAAGTAGAAATAAGATAATTTCTTAATAATTTAAAATGGTGTTTCAAAAACACAACTTTAAGTGCACACTCTTAGTATTATTTTCTAAAATTTTAATTTTTAGATTAATTTTATTTCCTTTTCTTAACATATTAGAATTCAGATATTTTGCACTCTGTTTATAAGAAAACAATAAGGAAAAGATTTCTTCCAAATGAAGCAAATTTCTTTAATGTTTCCATTTGCAATAATAACCACTATAAATGCAGTCATGATCGCCTTTTAACTTTTCTTTCTTTTTCTATTTGTTTTCTTTATTTTCTTTATTCGAACACGCGCTTTCCTCCTGCTCACCGTGTCTGATCATACGAAGTCCCAATAAACACAAGACTCTGTCTTTCATCGTTTCTCCAAGAAAGAGCCAATACCCACATAAGCAAATCACCAGTTTTGTTCATCAAATCAACAAAAAACCTCAAGATCAAAGGTAAACAACACCATTTTCTTAGTTTTATCTTAAAGTTCATTCCTTTATCATGAAATCCCTTTAAATATCCATAAAGTTCTCTCCTTTATACACAAAATTATTGCTGCTGTTGTGTTTTTGGGTGATTTTTAGTTTATATTTAAGTAATGTCTTCAAGTACAATCCGTAAAGCAATTGGTGCTGTGAAAGATCAAACGAGTATAAGTATTGCTAAAGTTGCTGGTAACTTAGCACCTGATCTTGAAGTTTTGATAGTTAAGGCTACAAGTCATGATAATGACCCTGCTGATGAGAAATACATAAGGGAGATTATAAATTTGATTTCTTATTCAAAAGGGTATCTTGATGCATGTATTGCTACTGTTTCTAAGCGTTTGAGTAAGACCCGTGATTGGATTGTGGCTGTTAAGGCTTTGATGTTAGTTCACAGGTTGTTAGTTGATGGTCATCCTAGTTTTGGAGAGGAGATCGTGTTTACTTCTCGTAGGGGGTTGAGGATTTTGAATATGTCGGATTTTAGAGATGAGGCGCATTCACATTCTTGGGACCATTCGGGTTTCGTGAGGTTTTATGCTATGTATCTTGATGAAAAAGTCGAGTTTTTGATATTTGAGAGGAAGGATAGAGGTAGTAATGGGGGGGATGATAAGTTCAAGGATAGATATGATGAATGGGGACAAGCAAGATGGGAGGATTTGGATCGTGGGATGGGAGGGAGATCAAGATCTTATGGAGATGAGCGTGAATCTGATAAGAAGGAGGTGGTATCGATTAAGGAAATGAAACCTGAGAAGGTTTTAGAGAGGTTGAATCATTTATTGGGAATTCTTAACCGGGTTCTAGCATGTAGGCCAACTGGCATGGCTAAGAGCAGTAGGTTGGTACTTGTTGCTCTGTATCTGGTGTTGAAAGAAAGTTTTGCACTGTACAGTGAGATATGCAGGGCACTGGTTGTGTTGTCAGATCGGTTCATAGAGATGGAGTATGGAGATTGTGTCAAGGCCTTTGATGCTCATGTTAGTGCTGCAAAGATGATCGACGAGCTCATAGGGTTATACAATTGGTGCAAGGATGTAGGGATTGCAAGGTCATCCGAGTTTCCAGAAGTGCAGAGAGTCAGTGATAACATTTTGGTAAATCTTGAAGCTCTCTTGAAGGAATTGAGCAGTAATAGGACAAGGAGCCCAGAAAGGATCAAGGAGAAGCTGCCAGGTATGGAAGAGACAGAACCCTATATGAATGAGATAAAAGCTCTTCCACCCCCAGAAAATTGTACACCTTCACCCCCGCCCCAACCAGAACCCCAACTTAAGCCTGAGCAGCAGCCTCAGCTTCAGCCTCATCGGGCTACTGAGGACTTGGTCAATCTGAGAGATGATGGCGTGTCTGCTGACGAACAGGGCAACAAATTGGCTTTGGCTTTGTTCTCTGGTCCACCAAAGACAAATGCTGATGGTTCTTGGGAAGCATTCCCGACAGATGGAGAATCAGAAGTGACTTCAGCATGGCAGAACCCGGCAGCTGAGAGTGGAAAAGCAGATTGGGAATTGGCTCTAGTTGAAACGACTAGTAATTTATCAAAGCAGAAAGCAGACCTAGCTGGGGGTTTTGATTCCTTATTACTTAATGGAATGTATGATCAAGGGGCAGTAAGGCAGCATGTTAGTAACACCCAATTGAGTGGAGGAAGTGCTAGTAGTGTGGCATTGCCTGTGCCCGGGAGGGCAACAAACCAGGTGCTAGCATTGCCTGCACCAGATGGCACGGTGCAGCCAGTGGGGCAGCTGGATCCTTTTGCTGCATCCCTTGTTGTGCCACCCCCTTCATATGTTCAGATGGCCGACATTGAGAGAAAGCAACATCTTCTTGTTCAAGAACATCAGCTGTGGCAACAATATGGAAGAAATGGAATGCAAGGACAAGTTGGTTTAGCCAAAATTAGCGGTAGCTCTGGTTATTACGGTCCCAATCCACAACTAACTATGCCTTATGGCATGCCGCAGGTCCCTGGCATAGGATATCCAGGAGGATACTACTATGCGCCCAATTGAACCATCTCCCTTGGTCTATTGCATGGTTTTTCTTGTCTTGTAATACATATGACTAGAATTTTCGCTAGGATGGACTTACTCGAGCACGATCTCGTGTAGTTCTGTACTGTATCTGTCTATCTTGGGACAAAATGGCTGAGACGGAACTGGCATTATGCATCTGCATCTTTGAAGAATGGTTGGTCCCTTTTCATTTTCACCTTTGCAATTGTTTTCAAGTGAGCAGATTTTGGAACCATAATTTACAATGTGATGCATACCTGTCCATTTTTTTTCCTATTTATTTTCGAAGATAATCATGCATGTCTACGTTGTTGATACGAAGATTGATCGCTGGCAAATGATTAGATTTTTGGTTTCCTCAAATTTCATAACAAGTTAGCTATCAGACCAAAAAGTTGGAGTGAAAATAGTGCCTTAAAATTGGTATATACTGCATGAGACTGTGGATGCAAACAGCGCTTTTATTATTTTCTAATGGTCTGCTGTTAGAAAAATCTCTCTTTTATTTATTTCTTTATTTTTATATAGTTTTCGTGATGGATATTTTATATATATATATATATAAATAAAAAAAATATAAATTTTATATAGGCGTGTTGGGATATATCAATCGAGTGAAAAAGGGCAAAAAGAAAAGTCCTTGTGTGACGGGCAATTGAAGAAGAGACGTTAATTATGGACTTGACCTTGTTGAGAAGTCGCCGGTCAAGTTGTCCAAATCTGTTCTAGATGGAGGACAAGGGTTTAGATATTGACGTATGAAAAGGTCAAAGCTCCAGCACATCGGTTTTAGAGAAAATTATAAAAATACAATTTGAATAAAAAAATTACCAATACACTATGTGATATAGCTTTTTTATATATATCACATAAGCTATATCACATATTGAATGTATAATACATATAATTATGTACTGTATGTTCAATATGCGATACACATATAATTATATGTATATTACATATTCAATATACGTTACATGTGCAAATAGCGCATCACTTGTTCATTATGCGATATTTGGCAATTCGATAATTTTCTTTTACAATTTATATTTTTGTAGTTTTTTTTTTTGGCTAGACCGATAGGCATATTTTTCACCCTTGTATCACTCAAACTTTATATTCGGACTTAATAAAGTATGCATAAATTAATATATATTCAAAACTTTGAAGCACCTACTGAGATTGATGACAACGTTGTATTTCGGGGCGTTAGGTGGTGCTGTGTAGACAAATACTTGAGAACCAAAAATGTGTAAGATTTACTTATTAAACAAGTTCGTGTATGGGCTTGGATGCCAAATCATAACTCGGACACAAAATACAGCTATACATACACATGTATGAGTCCAAATGGGATTGTTTGATTTTTTTTGTGTATTTAATTTGCATCTTTATCTTATTTATATCGCGTCTGTTTGATCTGTTTATGAGTGAAAATATCTATTTTTCATTGATATTTGTTTTTGGTAAACAATTTATTTAAAAATAATAAAAATAAAATATCAAAATGACTTAAAAATGATGAACCAAACAAATTTTGTGCATTTTTTTAAAATATCGATTTTAAGCTCACAGTCGTCTGCTTTTCATTTATTTAATTTCAGAGATATATTTTGCATCCATGTAATAATAGTTTTTTGCTCGACCGTGACTAATTTAAGAGCTTAAACACCAATTAGACATCATAATAAATATTTACTTTTCAACCAATCTCATGTAAAATATATTTTAGGCTCCTATAACATTGATGAGAATTTTTTGTCTTGCTGTTTCGTTTTTTTTTTTTTCCCAACGAATGAGTATTTGATACGTGTAAAAAGTAAAAATAAAAAAAAATATTTAAAATAATACAAATAATAATTACTACTTTAAAATGCGTGTTAAATATTCATTTATTGAAATACGAACGAGATAACATAATAGGATTAGCAAATGTATTTCCTTAAAACATGGGTGTAACTTCCTTAGTTCATAAATGAAAAGGAATTGAGTGTGTGAGTGCCAGCAAAGTCCTTGTAATCAAGCAGTATGAAAATAGATTTTAGGATATATTTTTATGGAGACCCTCCTACTCGCATGACTGAAGCTGCTTTCTTGTATACAAGCTTATAAACTGATGAACCAATGTTTATATACAGCAATTTATCATATTAAAAACATGTAGGGTTACCTTTAACTTTAAGGTGAACAAATAATCTTGTCATTTTCCTATTCTATAATATTTTTCTTGGCATAGATTTTGAATAGGTGAATGTCATATAATAGATTCTGGATTTGATATTTTTGGATCTTGCATTCAGAGGGTATAATAAAATATGAGTATGATGTCTCTATATCTTATTATATATAAAGTACAGGTTCAAATGTATCCCATAATAATAATAATAATAATAAAAATAATAATGAAAAGATAATATTATAATTCTCCATATAAAAAAAGGGAAATAAACATATAATTAGTTTAAAATTAAGATAAATGCTATATAGACACTCAACAATCTTAAGCCATAAGCCAATTTTAGTTATAGTGTGGATATGGAAAAGGGCTAGTAATTCGTATTATTGCATTGTGTCTCGTAATTGGGCTTCTATTTGAATCCTCAACGTAATATGACTTAATAATTAACTGTGTACAAAAACCAAAATTTGTAACTTTGGCCATTTAATAAATGTGTTTTATGTTGGGTTGGATCATTTATCAATTAAAAAGTTATAATTAAATCTATAAAATACTTACAATTACAAAAAAGAAAAAAAAACCAATATTAATTTATTCAATCACAAATAACATAAGGCCTTGATGTTGATTCGAAAGATTCAAATTGGATTTTGATGAGAAAATATATTGCACAATTAGATACATTCAATAGAAAAAGTTACATTTAATTAGTTAAACTTGTTTGTTTTGTTATGAGTTGACAAATTGCAATATATATGTTTGCATTTGTGTTGACTACTATGTTAGTAGGATCTTATTCTACGCAATTAGGGTTTGGACACTAACTATGCATCAAGACATAACATTGCAATTAGACATGACATTAGGACATATCCATGGTATAGGCATCCAGACATGGCTAAACTTGTCATGTCTTGATGCATGGCTAGCATCTAAATGCTAGTATGAACATGGGATTTGATCATGTGACTACAACTAGCATCTAGATGCATGTTGTTGTTTTTAAGGCATCACCCCACAAGAACTTTGGTAAAGTAGAATAAATTAGCATGCAGTTGGTGTTCAAACACTAGCCATGCAACAAGACATGGCATTAGGATGATATGGATTATTGGACAGATTTTAAGAAGTTGGATGAGCGCATTAAATTGCAATTAGCCCATTGTATCACTCTCCTTGTTAAATTGGTCTCTTATAATTATATTTGTTATTTTTCTCACAAGAAAAGTTAAGTAGTGACTTATAAAAATAGTAACAATACTACTATATAATGTTATAAGTCCATTTGCAAAATTAACACATGCACAGACATTTATATCTCAAGGGGCACAATTTTAGGATAATAAAGCAAAATTTAGAGTATGTAGTATTTACAAATCAAGATATATCTAATTTTCTCATGGATATGACTCACATAAATTAAGTAGTTATGTTGTTTGTTCTCTTGACAATAATAGTAATTGTATCATAATATTATTTCTTATAAAGAGTTATTACCTGTAATAATAGCTTCTTTTATTAAAAAGAAATTTGAATATTCATTCATTAGTCATATTTGTGAATAGGAATTCATTATTAAGATTGGAGTTCTCTTGATTTCCAAAATACCCTCATTATCAATAAAGTGGGGACGGGCCTATAGAGGCCTTGGCCCTTAGTCCTAATAATCTGCTACAACGTTGTCAAAATTGGATCGGGAGTTGACCGAATAAGGTGAAGGGTCAGGGGCAGAGGGATCGAATTGAGGTAACAAAATGCAAAAATATAAGAGATAATTTAATTATAAAAGGTCAAAATATATATGATATCATTCTGTTAAATTTATATTTGGATCAAATTCATCAATTAATTATTAGATAAACATAATATAGTGATTATATTTTATAAATTTATAATAAAGTATAAATAAATATCTAAATTTCTATTTTTTTTTACTTTTTTTTTATTCGGGTCAACTGGTTCAACCTCCCAGTTTCCTAATTCAATCCACTTTGACCACTCGGGTTGACAGGGTTAATTCGAGTCTGGCTGGTTTGATATAAAAAAGAGTCTTAGGTGAGACTCGGCTCTGCATTAGTGCCATTCTGGTTAAACAGGGTCAAATTGGCTGATTAAGGCTGATTTTGATAATAATGATACTATACAATGTTTAAACTGATATGCTAAAGTTTTTACATTGAATGAGCAAAATCTAGTGGTAAAAAAAAAGAATGAGAAAAAACTAATACTATAGCAAATGCCTGGCCTCCCAAATCCATTCGGGATGGCCCATGACATTACAAAATGTCATTTCCTCAAAAGATGTGGTTACGGTTCTTGGTTGTTACACTATTTTCTAGTCTATTCTGATGATGCAATGCATTAATTGTTTTGATTAATAGGCTGATTTATTTAAAATTCTATATATTCTATAGACATTAAATTTGGATAACATATGGAAGTATCATATGGGTAATAGATTGAGCTGCAATATGAAGCAAACAATTTGGTTTTTATTTGATTTTTTTTATTTTAAACTTGTGATGCTTATTAATTTCTTTTTATTTTTGTCCTATGATATATTATTTTAATATCATTTAAAAAAAAAGATTTTGCAATTAGATTTATTAATTTAAAATATCTTAGCTATGCTAAATAAGTTTCTAACTACTCAGTGTGCTAATTTTCACTTTTTATACACAAAAAGAAACGACATTTTTTATTTGATAATGTTACTCATTTGTTACTTTCTTTTCATGGTGTAATTTATTTATGTCATTATATTTGTTGCCTTCCCTTTCTTTTTGTTTTTTTTTTCAATTTTTGGTCTTCTCTTTATCTTATTTTCTTTATGAAAGTTTTTTAATATAGCTTGTTATGATTGTCTTCCGGTGTTATTTTATATGCCCATTATTGAAAATAGAAAATGATATATATATATTTTTATTTTACAAAATAAAAAATGAAACAACGTCTAACTTATATAAAATTATCATACACATATAATAATAATAACGTTTTCAATGATATTGATTATTGCCCACACCTAGCTTTTTAACCCTACATTCATCCCGGCAATAAAGGATGAATAGTTAAAAATCTTATTACAACTTTATTCGAATTCATTCCTTAGCAATTGCAATATATTTCAGTCTTATTTTTTATCAATGAATTAAATAGGCGATTAATTGAATCTATTTGATATGATTCGCAAACTATGTGACTAGCATTTTTCACACCATGCAAACATGGATTGATAAGACTAGACTAAGAGGGGAAAAAAAGAAGAAGAAGCTCCAAAACAGTATTGATGTTGTGTTTGGTACATAGAAGAGGACTAATAATGGAATCACGATTCAAGGTTCTAACCTTATTTTTGAGTTTAAAATTGGTGATTCCGCCTGTGTTTAGAATTTCGATTCTTAAACATAAAAGGGAAATTGCGATTTCATGTCAACTTTTGTAAGACATTAAATTATATTTTTAACAGCATATGTGTTATTAATAAATATAAATATTGATACCTTAATTCAACTTATTACTAAGCGTTCGTATTTTTTGGTGTAATGCACCATTTTCAAATTCACTATATTCTCTATCAATTCTTTATTTGAGGCTTTTCAAATGTTGAGATTACTAGTTTTTTGAGAAATGTGAACTATAACAACTTAATCATAGTGTTGATAGTGAATTTTTGGACAAGTCTTATTGAGTTGGTGCCAAAGAAAGGAAAAGGCCCACAATGTAACCTTAGTAGGAAGCCCATGGGATTAGTCACATCACCATAGCAGGGACAAATGCCCACACTACCTTAGGCTATCCTAGAAAATCACACTCCAGGAGCTTGATCTCGATCTCCATACATGGGGATGCGGTCGGCAAGGTCAGGAGAGTCACGACCTCTGACCTCTTTTGGGGGCCCATGGTGACCTAATTAGCGGATCTCCCTAATATTGTGTGCCTGGTCTAGCCACCCTCCGTACTTGGTATATCTGTGCCATGGAATAGAAACATGAATGACCCGCATATGATACTATTATGCCCGATAGCTTAGGCAGCTGGTGACCTAATAGGGACTTACCATGTATAAAAGGTGCTCCCTGGTCCCATTAGTGAAATGCTATAGCCTTCTTATATCGGGGTTTAACCATTTTCATGGAGGTCAGTGATCAAGTACAAAAGAGTTATCATGAGGGCTATCCTCATCTCTTCCATAGGTTTCTTTCTCATTCTACCTAAGGATGAACCCATGGTTTGATTTTAAGTATCGAAGTGGCTATATCAGGTTACCCTCGAAGTAGGGCTAACTGATTTCTCTACGTATGCAAGTTTTAAGGCAAACTACTTAGGCTCAATTTTCATATAGAAGAGGAGCCTAAACTTCTATGGGTTAATTCGGCCTCTGCAACACATGGTATCGTTTGAGAGAATACCTTAAAATAAACAAAAAATATACATCAGCATTGTTACCTTCCCTTTTTAGCACATGGCGAGACCACCTTGAGGAAGGGGACAGTTAGAGGGCAGCAATTAGCCCCTTGTACTCCAAAACAACAACGCGTACCTTTGCCTAACCAACCATCGACTCCATAGGCCTCTGTGGCAATCGAACCCATTGACCTTAGGCGTTTCTTAAAACTAAAGGATTTATGTCATCAATTGACATGCAGAAATATGAAGTGTGAAATCACAAATGCATAAATCTACCAGAGGATCATAAGGCTTGAGGAAATTAAAGGGGTACAACGTGGAAAGAAGGCAGCCAATCCATAAGTCTATACCCTTTGGGGGATTTGAGGGGGTCATTTAGTCAAAATAGGGCATGTCCCATTTGTTAAACTGGACATAGGTTGTGTCCACAACCTTAGGAAGGCCATAAGCCTTCTAACTCTTAGGAGGAGAAGACCCAAGGCGTAGCTACCATGGTGAGGACTACCACCATCCCTTGCATTGATGCCTTGTTTTAGCTAGGGTTCACGAGGCGTTGCGTGTGACCACTTCTTAGTCAACAACGCGAAGACTTTTTCGACCTTTGTTGAGGTTAACTAAATGATGTGAAGGCTCACCAGTTTAAAGGATATGCCTGGCAATACCACACATCAACACCACATGAGGATAATGACCAAGTTACCGTTCACCATAACTATATAGTCTACTGTGTTATCCACTGGTTCTAGGTTTCATGCCTGAAACGTACGAAGAGACTACGGGTCCTGAAGACTATTTAGCTTAATGCCAATCCACCATGATGCTGCATAATTTCTTTAATCCCATATGGTGTAAGACTTTTCCCACCACTCTCCTAGGAGCGGCCAGGATATGGTTGAATAAACTCCCCGAAGGAGCTGTCGACTCCTTCTCATAGTTCAGTGAACTATTCATGGCACATTTTATGTCTAGTAAGCCATTGAAGAAGAATGCCTCATACTTGTACACAATCAAACAAAAGGCCAAAGAGCCTTTGCAGGACTACTTCGCTTGGCTCAACAAAGAGTGTCTAGAGATCTCAAACATCAACTAAGGAGTGGCCCTAGAAACCATCAAACAAGGTATGCTTGGCGAAAGCCCTTTCTTTAACCCCCTCTCTAAGTGCCAGCTTATCACCCTTGAGCAGGTGAGAGAAAAAGCACAAAAGTAGATCTGGTAAGAAGACATAAAGAACGTAAGAAAAGAAACTGAGATCAAGTCAAAGCCCGCTCTCAATGACCCACATCGTGGAAGGGGTAAGGGGCAACTTAGAGATAGGCATAATGCAGTAGGAACAGCACAACTTTAACCAAGATCGATGGCAGGAAGCTAGAAAACTTTATCCTCGATATCATGGGTTCATACCTCTACCACTACAGTATGTTCCTTTAGATCAAGGGCAAGGGAATCATACCCCCATTACCAACCACGAGACCAAGCTTGAGGTAAAAAGACGAGATGGAATACCTTAAATAGTACGTCAATGATGGAGGCGTGCGATAGAAAAACCTACACAAAAGGAGGCAAACAAAAAATGTTAACGAGCACAGAGAGCCAATTGTAACATGGTAGAACCAACAATAAGGTCCTAAGGATAAAGAATACCCTGGATAAATAAACGTGATAATCACAAAACCTACCCCTTGAATTTGTTGGGCAACCCTGCGGTTTTGACCTCAAGAGGAGGGAAGGAGGTCACAAACCTTGAATCGAAAAAAAGGAAGGTTGATATCTTGATTTCATTCTCTATTGCTAACCTTGATGGCATCCAGTCTTTACACCAATATGCATTGGTGATATTAGCCCGTATGTTGGGCCGGAAGGTCAAAAGTGTAATGGTGGATACTAGTAACAACACCAACATCCTATTTAACGTTTTTTTTTATGAAAAATGAAATACCAACTCAGGGAAAGACTAAGGGGGATCATCACATTATCCCTTGAGCTTAGAGATGAAGAGCTCCACCGGGTCAACTTTTTGGTTGTTGAATGCCGATCTGTATACAATGTGATCCTTAAGAGAACAACTCAGTTGGCTTTTAGGATGGTAGTGTCTTACCTTTGCTTGATGGCAAAATTCCTAACACCCATAGGGGTCGGGGTATGCAAAGGAGGCTAAGAGAAATTAAGCAAACTATACTTGGAGGCCTTCAAAGGGTATAGAGTTTGTGTCATAGACTCAGAGCCCGAGGATGAGCTTGAAGGAAAGAATGGCCCAGCAGAGCAAACAAAGGAGGTCTCATTAGATGATGACCTCGAGCACATCACGAAGGTTGGGAAGTCCATGCCTTTTAATCTTAAGAAGAAATTGGTCACTTTCTTACGAACAAACAAAGATGTTTTCGCATGGTCGCAATTAGACATGCCAGATTATTAGCTTGGACGTGATAATGCACCAAGTTAAACTAAATAAAACTCAAAAACCAATTAGCCAAAAAATCAAACATTTTGTCGTAGAAAGACAAGTCTCCATAGAAGAAGAGGTTTAAAAACTCCTTCAAGCCTAGTTCATAAGAGAAAAGAAATAACCCACTTGGATGCCTAATGTAGTGCTTCTCAAGAAGGCTAACAGAAAGTGGCATATGTGCATCGACTATATTAACCTCAATAGAGTGTGCCCGAAGGATTGCTTTTCCCTCTTGTGAATTGACCAACTTGTGGATAACACCCCAAGACACGAACTGCTGAGCTTCATGGATGCTTTCTAAGGATACAAATATATCAAAATGAGCCTGGATGATGAGGTACATAACTCCTTTATCACCTACATCGGAACCTACTGTTACAAGGTCATGCCATTTGGGCTAAAAAATGCCAAAGCAATGTTCTAAAGATTGGTGAGCAAAGTGTTCAAGCCTTAAATAGGGAGAAACATGGAGGTATATGTAGATGACATGATTGTCAAAAACTAAGAGGCGGTGGACTGCCACCGATACCCATATGAGACCTTCGACAGGCTTTGCTTCTATAATATGAAGTTAGACCCTCAGAAAAGTGTCTTCAAAGCCACTTCTGGTAAATTCCTAGACTATATGGTATTGTGATGAAGGACTAAGGCCAACCCTGAGAAAATCAAGGTGGTCATGGAAATGCAACCACCTTTCTTCGTTAAGGAAGTACAGCACTAGGTGGGATGAGTGGCGACTAATAGGAGGTTTCTACCCTGGAGCGCAGATAGGTGTTTTAAATTCTTTAAAGCACTAAAGAAATTAGATAAGTTCAAATGATCCAATGAATGCCAATAGAGGTTCAAAGAGATGAAAAAAATTCCAAACAAATCCTCCACTCAAGGGGAGAGTGGGGTTGGACTAGTGCTAGAAGGCCCCCACGGAGTTAAAGTATGTTACGCCATAAAATTTGGATTCCCTATAGGTAACAACGGGGCAAAGTATAAAGCCTTGGTGGCAGGCTTAAAATTGGCAAGAGATATTGGTTCCTAGAAGTTGAAAGTTTTCTCAAATTCAATGTTAGTAGTACAACAAGCCAAAGGTGAGTATGAGGTTAATGGGGAAGGAATAGCCAAGTACCTCGATACTATAAGGTTGCTAATTGTCGAATCGGCCCTCGGGATGTTGTAAAAATCCCAAGGAGTCAAAATGGCAAAGTCTACAAGCTCTTAAACTTGTTTCGATTGCAATCCCCGGTCCTAAAGCAATGGGAGATAAGGTGTTTGTTGAATACCTCCTGAACAAGATGATCTCCAAACAAATGCATAAATGCTTGACATGTAAGATAAACCAGCATCATTGTGTTGGATGGCTAATTGATTACCTCAAAGGTGGAGTTCTGCCTTAAATGCCTCATGCACAAGATTGTGAACTACATGCTTGTCAGTGGGACACTGTACAAATAGAGCTTCAGGCTTTCGCTTCTAAGATGTTTAAGCCTTGATGAAGGAACTAGTCATCAAGGAGCTACACGCATGAGAATGCAAAAGCCACATCAAAGCATGCTCTTTATAAGTTAGAGTCATACGAGCTAGGTATTATTGGTTACATGGTTGTCAAACTCGCGAGTTTACATGTACGTTTCTACGAGTTTACGAGTTGATGATGAGATTTCGATTCAACTCGCGTACAAAATTGTTTTTTGAGTAAACCCGTAAGTAGAATTGTAGAATCATAAGTAGAATCTATAGAATCGGTGGTAGAATTGGTAGTAGAGTCATAGTAAAATCGTAAACTTGTAATTTTGCGTTTTTTTTCTATTTGAACTTTAAAAATGCAATCAATTTAATATATTTAAATTTAGGGTTTTTGGGGTTGGTTTTTGGTATTTATCTTAATTTTAGTTTTTTAAATATTTTTTTTCTTTTATTTCCTTTTATTTTGTATTTTTCAGAGAGTTATTTTCTTTTAAGTTATATACTCAGATATATTTTGAACAATTTAAATGAAAATTAAACTAATATATATAGTGCTATATTTTTTCCTTTTTTAATAATTTTCTATATATAATTTATTTGCCATAAATGCAATGATTTTTTGTGCAAATATATAGTGAACATGAAAATATTTATTACTGCACAAAACTAGCTACTTACACATAAAAATTTAAATGATTTGCAATGCATCTTAATAATTGTAGATTATGAATCATCATTAAATAAAAAAATTATTTTAATTATAAAATTACACTAAATATATTAATGACAACTTGAGTTTGACAACTATGATTGGTTGAAAACGAAAAATGACGCCAAAGAGTATGTGGAAAGGTGTGAAAGTTGCTAAAAGCATGCCCGATAAATCACACCCCAAGCATAAATTTGCACCGCCTCACCAGCCCATGACTGTTTGCTCAATAAAGCCTCAACATCCTTAGCCACCTCATGGTGTCCATAGGACAACAAAAGTTCATAATTGTGGGATGCGACTACTTTACAAAATGGGTGGAGGTTGAAGTGGTTGCTAAAGTGGTAGGTTGGAGCGTACTCAACTTCCTCAAGAATAATATGTTAGTCAGGTTCAGAGTCCCAGACTCCTTGGTCATGGACAATGGTCAACAGTTCAACTACAAAGCCATTAAAAACATTTGCGCAAGATACACAATCATACCATACTATACCTCAGTAGCCTATCTGCAAGCTAATGGATAGGTTGAAGTCGTTAACAAGACTATCATAGCGAACATCAAAGCTCGAGTAGACAACTTCAACAGAAATTAGATGGACGAGTTCCTTGACATCCTATGGGGATACGGAATGAGTAGATGGACCTCGGCGGAAAAGACACCCTTTAGACTTGCCTTTGGAATAGAAGCTGTCCCCTCTATGAAGCTTGAGCTCCCTAACATCTGAGTCCAATCCTTTGACGACATGGTAAACCAGATCGAATCGTAAGCTGAATTGGACATAGTGAAGGAAATACGTGACTTCATTGAGAAAAGGATCACCGACTATTAGCACAAGCCAGCTTGTTATGCTAATACATAAAGCATTCCATCTCGGAGACTCGGTCTATCGAAAACTCAAAGCTATGGGAGCTAAGGAAGCAAGAGGAAAGCTTGCCCCAAATTGGGAAGTCCTAGTAAAGATGAAGGAACCTTAAGCAATGGGTTTATCGATTGGAAATGTTAGACAAAGAGCCTATCCCCAAGATGTGGAACGCCAACAACCTTCGAAATTTTTTGAATGAGCCAAACATGGGCTCCTAGCAAGGATGCCACCATTTTCCCAGTACTGTAACTACTATTTGTAAAGCTTTCTGAGCTATAACTTGATTATGTTGATAGTTAATGAAATGAAGTTTCTCTACGACTCTTCTCCATGCATATTGTTTGAGCCCAATTCCTTGCAATTAATTCTTGAAAGTGAGTAGGGATTAGGGGAGCTCGCGAGCTCACCTTTGTGTGCTACAAGTCTGGTGAGGGACATGGGAGCCCACAAGCTCTACCTTCATGTGCTAGTTGAGTATCTCCCCATTCTCCAAGTCCAGAGGGTGATATAGGTGCACACGAGCTCTGACCTTATCCGCTAGTCATAACTCCTCTATGGGTAACTCCCTGCTTTCTAAGTTTAGTAGGGGACATGAGAGCACATGAGCTCCATCTTCATGTGTTGGTCGAGTAACTCTCTCTAAAGGTAACTCCCATTCTCCAAGTCTAGTAAGGGGCATGAGAGCACACAAGCTTTATCCTCATGTGCTAGTGGGTAACTCTCGTTCTCCAAGTCTAGAGGGGGATATGGGAGCACACAAGCTTTGCCCTTATGTGCTAGTAAGGTAAATCCTTTTAAAGGTAACTCTTCGGTCTCCAAGTCTAGTGGGGCACATGGGAACACACAAGCTCTACCTTCATGTATTGGTCTGATAACTCTCTATATGGGTAACTCCTAAACTCTCCGAGTCCACGAGGGGAGCACATGAACTTTACCTTCATGCACTAGTCGAGTAACCCCCCTCAAGTTTAGAATCAACAAGCTCCACACTCATAAGCAGGATAACTTTCGCTCCTTGGGCTTAAAGCCATCCCATAACAACGTTTTCTTAACCAATAACATAGACCCACTTAGAGATACGTTATGCCCGAGAGAGAGAGAGAGAGAGAGAGTAGAGAAAGGAGGAGAAAAGGAGAATAGCAAGCATCACGAAGAAAAAAGGTCAGGTCAACAAATTTCATTAACCTCTAAACTTTTTACAATGGTTTTAACTGGCATTTCGGCCAAGGATTACATGGTACATTAAAGATTCTATGAGGATTCTCCTTGACCTCTATGGCCTCCTTCGAGCATCAATGATGGTTTTTGGCCTACTGGCAAAGTCCATAATGACATAGTAAGACCTCTCCAGAGCTCCACCAAGCCGACGAGCTCAACGTTCCTCCTCCTTAGGTCAAAGCAATTGCCATCTCTATAGTTGCGAGTGCCCAAAAGAAAGAATAAGCCACCGAATTAGAGCAGATCTAGTGGCTACGATAGCTCTACAACCCCAAACCTATTGGGACCCTATAACCAAGAACATTTCCAACTGACCTGATACCTAATGAGCCAACAAACTTAAGAAGGGCCCTCAAGTTGTCAAAAACCCAATTGGTCCCTATACTAGAGCTGCCAAAGGCACCAAGTAGGCTAAGAGGTCACAACCTCATCCCAGGTAAGGGATGAAAGAGAAGTGTTGAGGAACCACGCTAATGGAACATTGCAAGAAGCACCCTTATGGCGATTTCCTCATCAACCCATTCTTCCTTATAATCGTGTATAGGGTTTCTGTCAAATCAAGTGGGGGAAACAAAGTTGTAACAAGCACAAATATACATCAACTAGGGACTAGATCTCTCAAGCCAAAGAATGGCAACAAAGGCATATTGTAATTAAAAATCACTTAAAGAAAGCTTTTTCTTTGACGTGTTTTTTTTTATTTTGGGGGGGGGGGGGGGGGGGGGGGGGGAAGGAAGGAGAGAGAAAGATATGTGGTAGATGGATGAAAGTTTGAATAAAGAGTTTTCCCTATTTATAGAGGAAATATCCCCACCTTCCACACTGCCCAAGTATCTGATCGATAAATTGTAATCTAATGGTCGGGGTGCATTCAAATAAAAAAAGGCAGGATAAAGTCACCTAAATACAGTTAATGGCCCTCATAAAAAAACTGCGAATATGGAAAAAAAGAGCCTTAAAGAAAAAAAACAAGCAAGAATCATGGAAAGTTGCACTCCAAAAGATATTTTCAACTGACACAAGTAACCCTAAGATAACAAAACTATGGCTATTAAGCTAGAAAAGATAGTGCCTAACACTTGAATCAAGGGAAAAGCACCTTGGGAATAGAAAAACAATAAAAAGCTCATAAAAAGCAAACACAAAGTCAAGAAATTTCATTAAAGTCTTAAACTAGATTACAACAATGTCGTCAGGTTAGAAACGACCTTTCACACCCAAAATCACAATGACAGCTAGAACAATAGAAAATTGCGGGCACTCCAGGCCCAAAATAAAAGTCACAAAATACAAAAAAAAGAAGAAGAAAAATAATGAACTGCCAAAATTAAGTAACTATGGCTCCTCACTCGAGCCCGCACTAGAAGTGCTATCATCATCATCATCATCATCGCTGTCGTTGTCGTTACTGATGTCATGTCCAACATCTTAGCTACTGCTGCTGCCAATCATCCTTCGCAAGCTTACCTTAGAAAACCCAAGTTGAGGTTGGGATGTGCCTTATGAATTAACTGCCAAGCAATCCCCATGGTCTCCTCTACGATCTACCTTTGGGCTTTGATCCACTTCTCACTAGTCTTCATGCTTTTGAAGTAAGCCTCTTCAATGCCAGGGAGAATGACTATGTCAATCTGCACGTCTCGTGACTAACAATGGAGCTCGTTGATCTTCTCTTGCAAAGATTAGCTTGAATGATCGATCACATGAAGTACAAGGAAATAATTGGGACAAGTACGATACAATGAACCTAAATGTGCTTAACCGTCTCGGCCCCTTTAGTAGCATTGTTCTTGGTGCCATGCAAGCAACCTCCTTGTCCTTAACCTTTGCCTCAAACCTCTCCCTTGTGGACTTCTCCTCATAGTACTGCTGTGAGACTTATCCCTCTATACGGTCAACCTTTGGACTTCCTATGTGCTCTCTTACACGTTAGATTCCAACTAGACAACCTTAGCCTTCATGCCCTCTACCTCACTTAACACGGTTACTTGAGCTAACTTGACTATCTTCAGTTGCCCCTTGAGCTTGACGATTTCATCAGAATGCCTCCTATTTGCTACAGTTTTCTGTAAGAAGAATGCTCACCTTCTCCTCTAGCTCACACATGTGATCAACAGACACATAAGATTCTTACAAGTAATGGGTGGTGCTTAAAGTGATGAAAATAGAAGGCAATAACAAACAACAAGTGAATTAGATTTACTAGCCAACCTCCTTCTTGAAAAATTGAGTAGCTATTGCTAACATAGATGTATACCGTGGAACAAAGAATAAATAAGAAGAGGGTGAGGGAGATTGAAAGAAAAGGTAAAAAAGACTGAGTGCTCAACTAATAATGTTTCCTAGTTGGGTAGTTAAACACTCTAGCCATGGAGCCATTCCTATCTGCCTCCGCCCTAAAGGAACCCATCCATGCGACCATGAGAGGAGGAGGCATGTCCTTATCGCAATGGGACCAAGAGACAAGCTCCCTCAAGTTGAACACCTCACCATCGCTACCACTCCTAGGGATGTCAAGGATGCCATTTGATGAATAGGGGTACGAGGCCTCGGCCTCTTAATGATCAATAAGGGGGACACTCATATCGTTGGGCACCAACGCTGGAATCTGCTGAAGAGTTGTGCTAATCCCTTCAGTAGCATCATCATCAATAAGCACAATGTTTTCATAGGGCATTAGGCCCATAACCTTGTCACAACCTAACTCCCCCTCGACCACAAGAGATATAGGCTCTATAACTCGAGCCTTTTGAGGAGGTCGAACTAATAGGATAACCTCCTCTGAGTTTGTCTCATCTAAAAGGAAATCTATCTTTGCCTTTTTTGTCGAAGTGAAGTCACCACCAGCATCATCGCCTGTATGAAGAGGCCTCAGCCCCTCGTTACCATTGATCGCCTCTTTTGTTAGTATCTTCCCCGTACCTCAAGAATCCTTCTTCTTCTTCTTAGACCTATCGTTCCCTCTGGCGATGCCTAATTTTCTCACCATCATACTAGCCATGCTACCCAAAGGAAGTCCTAATAGACAGAGAAACAAACAAGAAAGGAAATTAATAACGGAATCAAGATATTACCTAGTCTCCACAAGAGTTGTGACTAGCTAACAGAGAGGGAGAGAAGGAATAAAAGGTAGTTAAGACGAGACATATCTTTGGAAGGAGTTGTCTTACTTTCTAAGGGAAGGTCCAACAGATAATTCCGCACTATTGTCAGAATGTCAAAAACACATCAACCTCGACTTCACACGAACTCATAGATCTTATCAATCGCTAACTTGTCATTGATGCCAAACTTAGGAGGAGGTGACCTCTTAATGGGATTGCACCAGAGTGCCTAGAAATCAAACTCATATGTGTGCTTCTCCTTGATGTTTATGGTGCACCATAGCTGCTTCCACTTAAACTTGCTTGAGCTGGGCAAGTTTTAGAAAAGCTTCAAGCGATACTCTGGCCACTTGGCAAAATAATACCACCTCAACTCAATGGCCTTATGTGTAAAATAATAGTGCAACAAGATTGCAGTGGGATATCCCTTCACTATCTAATAGAGAGCTTGGAAGGCCATTAGAAACAGCCATGCATTAGGAAGAAGCTGGATCAGGGAAAGCCTAAAGTACAACATGCACTCCCTTTGAAACCAAGAGAAGAGAAGCTTCACCCTAAGCTCAAGTAGCTTCTAGTAGAGGATAAACCGTCTGTGCCTTGGCAAACATACCTTAGCAATCTCCATCGACTGATTGACCCTCCATGCAAGCTCGATAAGTAATCCTTTAGAAACCTCCTGGTGTTTCTTAAGGTTTGCAATGCTTTCAACTCCATCACATGCATGGTCCTTAATCTACCTTATGAAGAGAAGTGTAGGAAAGTCCTCCTCCTTCGCATTGATCGGATAAACATCCTTTCATTGATGGTAAAACTTGCAACTCTATGTTGCGTAATAGCTATTACCAATAAAAGTGGGGTTTGAAGACTCCTCATCACTATTTTGAAAATCAATGTTGAACTCATCTTCAGCAACGTCACCATTGGGACCCTCATCATACAATTTATTTGGCCTTTTCATTGGGATTGGTTCTTGTTTATATATCTTTATTTTATATTTTATTAAAATCCCATTTGGTAGCGGCTGCACAGCTCCTTATTTATGTAGAGCATTTCTACGGTGTAGAACCTCCTTAGGGAATATAAGGTTTTCATGAGGCTGATCTTGAGCCACCATCTAAGCACAAATGCCTTCGTTTAAGAGAATACTTTTGGTATAGAAAGTTTCAAATTCAGGATCCTAAGCATTTATCGGACTTCTCTCCTTTATCCTAGTTAGAATACCCAGTCTATCAAAGGATTCACCATCCCCTGAGGTGGCACTATAGGGAACAACAAATGACTCATATTGACTTGCCATAGATATGAAGTAGGAACGGAAGTGCATAAAGAGGCAAAGGAAAACTTTGTAGAAAGATACTGATGAGAAGAGGGGATATTATTAGTGTAGAAGGTTTTCCCTTATAAAACCGCGAGTGGAAAAGAATGACCTTTTGTAAAAGTCGCCTTTAGGAATAGTAGGGACGTTTCAATCAATGGTCTCGTCTTGACAGCTGGATGCCTTGTTGGAAAAGGTTGTACGGAAGGAATGTCCGTGTCTTGTTGAATTTTAAGGGGCTTTGGTTACGGTGCCACAATTGATAAAGCGCACAAATTAATGGCCTGAGTTTATGACCTCAAAAATGACACTAGGCTCACGAACTTAGTAGTGACCTTAAGCTTACAAGCTCCATAGTGACCTCAGGTGGTGCCAATTGAGGGCTCGACTAAGAAACACCCAACTTACAAGGTTTCAAGTTACCCTAGGGATGTAGCTTAAATCTTAAGTCATCGTGGGGACGTAACTTTGACTTTGGGCCATCTTGGAGACATAGCCCAAACGAGGTATGACCATTCTAATCGACCTGAAGGCCTCAACATCACTACTCCCTTCATGTTCCCACAGTGGAAGTGTAGGGGACAAGTGTTGATGGTGAATTTTCATATAAGTCTTATTCGGTTAAGGCTCAATAAAGGGAAAGGCCCATAGCCTAGCATCAATAAGAAGCCCACTTCAAGAGAAGATCATGGGACTAGTTACTCCACCATAGTAGGGATGGATGCTTATGTGACCTCAGGCCATCTAAATAAAGCATACCCCATGAATCAGACCTCAATATCCATACGTAAGGGATGCAATCGACAAGGTCATATAAGTTGCGACCCTCGACCTCTTCAGGGGAGCCCATGATGACCTGACAAGTATATCTCCCTGATAGTTTGTGCCCAGTCTTGCCACTATCTGAAGCCAGCATATTTGTGCCACATAATAGAAACAGGCGTGATTTACATTTACCACTATTGTGCTCGATGGCTTAGGCCAGCTGGTGACCTAATGGGGACATGCCACATGCAAAGGGTGCTCCTAGTTCCCTTAGAGAATTGCCATGGCCTTCTTTATATTAGGGTTCAACCATTTTCAAAGAAGGTAAGCGATCAAGTGCAAAAAAGCCATCACGAGGGCTACTCTTATCTCCTCTATAAGTTTCTTTCCCATTCTACCTAAGGGTAAACTCATGGTCTAACTTAAGCAATGGATTGGTTATGCCAGATAACCCATTAGTGTAGAGCTAATCAATCTCTCTGTGTAAGCAGGTTTAAGGCGAACTACTTAAGATCAATTCTCATAGAGAAGAGGGGCCTAAACTTTTACTGGTGAATTTGGACCTACAACACATAGGGTAGAATTAATTTTATAATTTATTATTTTGTATTACTATATTGGAATTTAATAAATTTTCATTAGAAAATTTATAGACCAAGTCTTCTCTCTTTTCATTTGATATTTCTTACTTGCTATATTACAACTAAAATTCGTACATCTAAATCTTGTGACTAAGAAAATTTCAAAACATGATGAGATCGAAGTCTCAAGGAAATTATAGACTAAGTTTAAACCCTTATGCAATCTATTCAAATATTGGAACAATCTGGAGCAAAAATTATAAAATTTTGTTTGTACTACGTGAATTATCTCAACTAACTATTAATTATTTAAAATGAAAAAAAAAGATGGATTGTAGGATGTATTGTCAGCGATACATAATGAAATTATTGGGACACTGAAATAATTTAGTTATATAATGCATCGAAAAAATATTATAATTGCAGAATCAATAGGGTAAAAGAAGTCAAAGTTCATGCATGTTAATAATTAATATCTAGGGGAAATAAGCGATTCCTACCTAAACAAGATTAGACAAAAGATGCAAATATCATCCTTAAACAAGAAGAGAACTTGAGAGATTATGTGTTGTATGATGAGGATAAATGAAAAGTAAAAAAGCAAAGTAATATCAAGCCCTAATCCAAGTGGAAAGTGGTATGATGGGAATTAAAAATAAAAATAAAATATAAATATTATCAAATGGAATCGATTCATGGATAGAGCACGTGGCTTATTTAGAAAATCTGTTTAATAAGAGTTTGTAAATAGGTTTAGTTATTATACGAATATGGATACGAATTTAAACGTGTTGTGTTTAGGTTTGACCTATTTGTTATCAATGTCATTTTTTTTACACACCAAAACCTATTTATGATCGTATTATGTTGTGCTTGGATTTACGAATCAAGTCTCAAATTTCTAACCTTAATATGGAAGTATAAGTGTGAAATTGAAATGTTTTTTTTTTTTTTTTGTGGGATACAAGGGTTATTACAATGCGGCCACACAGTGCCATTACAACGTGCTAACATGAGGAATCGAACTCGATACCTTAAAGATGAGAACCCGAACTAGATGCCACTAGGTTACAAGGCTATTGGCTAAAATTGAAATGTAAAAATTACCATTCATTAGGCTAAAATTATATACTTATAAATGCCTATAAAATATTGTGTACGGTTTGCTTTTTTGAATTATTAGACATATATTAATAGATATAAATTGTTGAAAAATTATCTTGAAATTTTACTATTATAAAAATTTACAAACTTCATGTAACACCTTATACCTATAGCAAAGGTATAAGCTTCAAGATGGTTCAAGTTATGACATAGATGGGGTCTCACGCTCTATCTCCTAGTTACATGCTAATGTGCCTTTGAAATTTGAGGTAAGTGTAGTGAAACCTAGCTACTAAATATGATATGTCTGATAGCTTAATGGCCAAATTTAAAATGTGGACTCGATTTCTACTAGAGCAATGCTTATTTCTCTGAATATATGAGCTGAAATGTGCTCTAAATATTATGTTTGAGGTATTGATCAAATTATCTAATTAGACTACATGAACATGAATATGTCATGTTAAAGGCACCCATAATGTGAAGATACTAATAATCTTTCTTTTATTTTCTTACAATTTTTTCATTTTAATCTTACAATCTTTTAGATTCATTGTAAGAGTACTTCTACACTTTGCTAATGGACTATTTAATTCATCATCTAACTATTGAAATGATAATTGATATAATATGTATTTTACTATCATATCATCATGAAGTATATTGGATATAAATCTAAGTGATTTAATAATTCATGACATCCATCACATAAAAAATATCCATAATATTTACCAAATTGTAATAGCCAAAGAAGTAAAACATTGAAGTTTTGTTGATGAATAAGAATGTAGTTTTAATGGGTTGTATATATTATTTTTTCATACATATTTCAATGATATGTTAACCTATATAAATTTAAAATCCACATTAACCAAAAAAAAAAAAATCCTAGGTAGATCTAACCTTTCTTTACAAAGAAAACCAATGAAAGATCATCTAAACTTACATACAATCCATTATGGCTATATTTGGAACTCCATTTCCCAATGTTGGATTTCATTTTCAAATTTGCCTAAAAACTTCTGTTTAACAACAAACACAAAAATTCAACCTGTAAACTTACCATTGAGAAATGATAAACAAAACCCCATAAATTTTCCAAAAATCCTATTTTGCCTTTATCACTTCTTGTACCCTCACTTACAGTTAAACCCATTTCAAACAACATTGAGGAGGACTATTGGCAAAAAATATTCTCACATTGCTTCATTAGAGAATCAATATCTCACCATTACTCTCACTATCATATTAGGTAGAATAGGAAGTCCGATTTCGTACAAAGGAATTGGATCCGAGTGGGGAGTTTGCTACATAACACCAAGGGGGGAGAGAGAGAGAGATAGTGAGACTGGGTTCAAAGGTGAAGATCAACGACATATCAGATCGATTTCGTACGTGGTTCAGGTTCATTCACGAAATTGATTCCTCTGTAATTTTTTATTTCTCATTATGGAGGTATAAAGCATGGTGGTTATTCCAACGTGTGGCAGTTAAGAGTGGGCTAGTGCATGTGTTCAGTTTAGGTGTTGAGTTAATGTGTGTTTGAGGTGTGTGCATGTACGTGTATGTGTAGGTAATGCATTATGTGTGTGTGTGTGGGTTGTGTAGAGTGTATGCTTAGGGTGTGTGTGCATGCATGTAGGTTGTGCAGCGTGTGTGTGTTTAGGTTGTGTTGCATGTGTTTGGATTGTGTTGCATGGGTGTATCATCATATAGCATGTATGTGCTGTTGTTATGCTGCGTGTGTGTGTAGGATGTCTGTTTGAGTGGTTTTTTTTTTTTTTTTTTTTTTGGGAAGGTGGGGAGGTGGAGGGGTATGTGATGTGCTAGTGTGTTTGTAGTTGTGCACCTCATGCGTGTGTGTGGGATGTATGTTTAGGTGGTATGGTAAGGGAGTTGTGATGTGCTGGTGTGTGTGTCTATTGTGTTGTGTGTGTGTAGTTATTTGTGGGGGTGGCACTCTAGAGGCATGTGTTGGAGCACACTAGGGGCTGGTCAAGGGTGCTTGTAGGGAACTATTGGGGTAGGTGATGGAGTGCACATGGGGGCCAGTCAGGGGCACTGGGAGGGCGCTCTTGGGACAATTCCTAATGCTAGTTAGTATGTGTTTGGTCATATGCTCGATGTGTGGGAGTATTGTGTTTTGTTGACTATTATGATTTTTGTCTTCCATCACATTCTTCAATTATAGTCTTTTTCTTGTCATATGACCTCTGAAGATGCATATTTTTTAATTATTTGAATGTAGAGTGCTCCAGCTATAGTTTCTTTTATTTTCTATTATGTGTTCATGTTCTAAAGAATTGTCATTTAAAGAATGAGTGATAAGGCTCTATGGAGTTAAAATGACACAATTGCCTTCATTGAATTTTGTATTGAACAAGTTCGATTGGTGATGCGTGGTAGTGGGCATATGAAGCCTAGCACATTTACAGTAGTAGGCATTAAAATTCAGTAAACTAGAGGGAGATCATTTACTCATAAGCAACTTCATACAAAATGGGACATATAAGGGAAGTTGTGGTGCAAATGGAACTGGCTGGCACGATATGCTACCTTAGGAGTGGGTTAGAATATCACTCAGACTTTTGATGTGCCTGATGAGTGGTGGGAGGTTCAGGAATAGGTAAGAACATGTAACTATCTTTTTAGAGATTGATCTTTTGATGTGTTGATGTTTGATCATTTCCCTTTTATGACGATGTAGGAATACAAGAGGACCAAGAAGAATAGCATTTTCCAATTTCATGCAGAGGGATTGAGATATAAAGACCAACTCGATGAGATATTTAAAGGCATGAGGGGATAAATCATAGAGCTTAGGCAACCAGTTCATCCATACCTCCCTCGGAAGATAGCTTTAAAGGCAGTGGGGATTTAGGTAGGGATGCACGGTTTGTTGATCCAATGGATACTTCCCCACTTGGTGATGACTCGGTTGAGCATTCCTCCCATGAGGGTGAACCATCATCAAAATGAAAACAGTCGCCTATTGGTAAAGCAGAAAAAAAGACTAAAAAATGTCGATACTTTAGGGACGATCTCTCTAATGATTTAGGTAATTTGATTGCCACACTATAGGCTCGAAGTTCAAGTAGGGGCATGTCTGTTGGCATTGAAAAATAGCCTCCAAGCATCACAACTGTTATGAAGGACATCTGGGCCTTACCAGTAGTGTAAGAGAATAGCTAGCTAGGTTTAGAGGCAACATACATTTTTGTGGATGAGAAAATGCAGGAGTTTTATTTTGCCTATCCAAATGACAACCTAAACACCGTTTACGTGAGCTAGTGAAGAGAAACGGGTTGTAATATGCATGTTTTGTTTTATTTCTATTATGTGGTGTATATTCTTGTATTTGTTGTTCATTAGATGCGGTTCGAAATGATGGAATGTTTTTCTTTATTTTTTTTTGTTTTTTTTAAGGATTGATTTTGAAATATTGCTTTTTGAAATTCACTTGTTCTAAGCTATGGTGGGTGATCGATATGATGAGCTTGTGATAGTATGCTTGCTCTATCTTATAATAGATAGACACTTGTTCAGCAAAAATCTATGTTACAACTCTACAAGAATTGGAGCATAATTTATTAATAAGCTCCTCAACCACTTGAACCTAACAAGATGCCATAATATGTTTCGGATGAGTCCAACATTATTTTGCCAATTATGTCAGACTTTGGCATAATATAAACTTTGGGACAATAGAGGCGTGTCCATTGAGGAGAAACTTTGGATTTTCTTAGTAATAATTAGTCAAGGTGCATCTACAAAGGTGTACAAGAGATGTTCCAACATTCGTCGGAAACTGTCTCCCGGCAATTTATTGAAGCATCGGACACAATAGTGACATTCTCATATACTATAATACAATCTACTAATCTTCAATTTTGTGACACTCTAGCGATAATAAGACAAAACATGGGATATTATAAATTTTTCTAGGTTGGGATATTATGGCACGCATGAGATGCATATAGCATGGAATTAGTGCCAAATTTATGTTCATTTTTTCATTTTTTTTTCTAAGGTTGTAGTGGAGCAATGGATGGATCACATGTTACGGCATACGTTCTAGAAGACGAATGAATCATATATACGAATAGAAAGGGTGAAGTTTCCCAAAACGTGTTGGTTGTTTGTGATTTTAGTTACAGATTTATATTTATGGTCGTAGGTGCAGATGGTCAAAGCCATGATGCAAATCTATTGGCTATGATACTTGGAGATTAGAGATGCAATTTTCTGGTGATGGCCCCTAGTAAGTGATGATTTTCTGACATACACTTTTATAAGTCATGACACAAGTTTGTTAGTGAATGTCATAATTGGATTTCTTTTTTACAAGTAAATATTTCTGGGGAGATTTGGGGTTTCCAAATAAGAAGGGGTTCTTAGCTCCTTACAAAGGAGAGCGGTATCATGGGTTTGAGTATCAATTAGGTAGTCCACCAGGATTCTAAAAGAACCATTCAATCATATACATTCGTCGCTAAGAAATATCATAGAGAGAACATTTGGAATTTGAAAGAACAGGTTTCGTATTCTCCACAACATGCCAACATATAAGTTGGCTAAGAAGATAAAGATAGTCATTACTACTGTTGCTATACATAATTTCATTTTTCAAAATGATATCATTGATTTTTACATTAGGAATGGTCTCTCACAAGAGGGTTCTAGTGCGTTTGATCATAGTAACAGTGAAGACAGACCAGATGTTAGCGGTGTGCTTGAATTAAATAATGATATATGGATGAACGCTGTACGTGATTCAATAGCTTTAGGTTTGTCAGCACGTCATCATGGTCGATAGATGTTGTATGGAGAACAACAGTTTATCTGTTTCAGCTGTAATGATGAGTTCCATCTCCATCATTGATGTGTCATTGTAATAATGAGCTATAACTGTTTACATTAGTAATGATGATAGTGTGAAGTGGTAATTACAACTTCAAGGTTATTAAATGTTCTAATATAATTTAATGAATTACTATAATTATGAAAAAATGTTAAAATAAAAAATACGATGATTAATAAGGATATTGTTAATTTGAAAATAAACCTTAAAAAAAAGAAACAACATAATATGGTACCAAACTGATGCTAAACTCAAACCGACAGCTTTCCAAAAATCAGCTTTTATACCAATACTAAAATGAAACCGACAGCTTTTCAAACACCAGTTTTCAAACCGATAGTAAATTGAAACTGAATAGATGCTGATAGTAAACTGATTTAGATACTCATAAAAAACTGACAATCTAAAAGCACCCTCTAATATATATATATATTTATTTATTTATTTATTTGACATCAATGTTTCATTATTTTAATAGAAAGTAAATAAGAGAACACTCAAACCTTACTTCATCCCAAGGAATTGAAGGACTTGCCATCTGCCGTTTAAATCAAGGATCCTCGGAGATCACATGGGACCATATGGTAAACCCCCGAGAAAAATATCTGCCCCGTGTCTAGGCTTTATTACGAATGCGTGTTTCGTGTGCAGCATTTATAGGACTCGGCGGTCGGTTTAGGAATTTGGAACATATGCTTTCTTGACGTGAGTTCAGTTGCGAATTTATGATATGACATTAACTCTTCGCTTTTTTTTTTTTTTTTTTTTTTGAAGGAAAAAGTGATTATATATCTTGCAAGTTGTCAAAAGTGTATCAGGGGTGGAATCATAATTTTACGTAACAGGAGAAAGATTGGGCCTTTTAATTTTAGGGAAAATTTGGAGGGCAGGGTGCTGAAATTAACAATTTATATACATATACATTAGTATATATATATGTGTATTATTATGATGCTGGGGAATTCAAACCTAATTCATGGTGCTAGGAGACGGAGACAAGTATCAATACTACTGTATAATATTATATCCCCATTTGCAAAATTAACACATGCACAAACACACATATCTCAAAGGGCACAATTTTAGGATAATTTTAAAAAAAATTGGAGCAAGTAGTATTTAATAATCAAGATATGTCTAATTTTCTCATGGATATGACTTACATAAATTAACTAGTCTAGTTGCTTGCTCATTTTGCTATATTAGTGATTCTATTACAGCATTATTCTTTATGAAGAGCTATTATCTTAATAACAACTCTTTTTATTTATTAAAAGAAATTGAATAATAATTCATTAGTTAAACTTGGGAATAGGAATGCGATACTAAGATTGATTTTCTCTTGATTTCCAAAATACCCTCATTATGACAAAGGATGATTAAATAAAAATCCTATTATAACTATATTCTATTCCATTCCTCTTGTAATTATGTTGGGTCTTATTTTATTTAGTGAACTAAAGGGACAATTAATTTAGTCTATTTGATATATGATTCATAAGCTTAGTGACTAGCATTGTCCACACAATGCATGGATTGATAAGATTAAGAGAAAAAGCACCATACTAATATTATTGTCATGTTTGGTATATAGAAAGGGACTTATAGTGCAATCACAATTCTAGGTTCTAACTTTATTTTTGAATTTAAAATTAGCGATTCCATCTTTGGGTCAAATTTTCAATCCTTAAACCTAAATGGGAAATTGTGATTTCATTCCAACTTTTGTAAGTAATTAAATTATGTTTTTAACTACATATATATATTATTAATAAATATAAATATTATATATAAAATTATGTAATTCACATGATATATCGTTTAATGAGTTATATG
Source organism: Combretum micranthum (assembly GCA_024138025.1). Lineage (NCBI taxonomy): Eukaryota > Viridiplantae > Streptophyta > Magnoliopsida > Myrtales > Combretaceae > Combretum > Combretum micranthum. The sequence goes on along the minus strand of JAMXBD010000236.1, from coordinate 677,694 downwards.
TTGTAATATGACATTTATACATTGTTATTATGTATTACGGCATATATTAAATATATTATATTTGTGTAGACAATATATCTATTGAGTATCATTTTCTAATTTATTGATTGTTGACGGTTATTATTACTTTTATTGATCCTCACATGAATTCCCTCTCATTAGGCACGGGATAAGTCACCATGGCAAGCAACACTCCGCTAGAGGCCATTCTCCCCTGTTTGCTCGTCTACGACATTGGTTTGCCTTTACCCAAAAATGGATCAAGGAATGTGCTCTCCATAGCTTGGTTAATTGTCCCTTATACACACTCTTTGGCATGAAAGAAGAGAATTGACTCTCCCCACTACTTAATATCTTTTCTAACACCTCCATTTTTTTTTTTATCAAAAAAGTTATTGACCAAACCTTTGGTTTGGGTAATTAAGACAACTTTACTTTCTCATACCCTATTCTTCGAAGTCATCTACTGACTTAAGTGTTCAAGTACATATGCTAAGGTTACCTTGTGCCCCTCTTAAACCACTTTTACTAATTCTATAAGCTAAACTCCTCTCATGGTGTTAGAGGATTTCATTAGGCTAAGTTCACGATATAATCGATAAGATACATTAACATTGGTAACATATTACCATTTTATAACGTGTAGTTTGTATATACATATAAACTTTGTATAACTACAACATGTATTATTCCTTGTGTTGTATATCCCACACAATGATGTCTAAAAATAACCTTGAATGAAATTATAGGTCTAATTTTCTTAAGTGATTAACTCGACTAAACATTTCATGTGTTCATAAAACAAGCAACATAATTTTAATTGAGACCTTATTTAAAATCACAACTAACCTAAATTCTCCATTTTCCATAAGTCTACAAATAAGCGAGCTTGATAATATGGATAAAATGCATATTTCAAGCTATACAATGAGATTCTATGAAAAAGATGAAATTGATATATTTTTTTTGGATTTTTATGTTTAGTAAAGTTCGTGGGTTTCTCAACTGGAGAATAATAAACATAAAGATATGAACAAATCAAACTATTATATATGACACACCTGTAACTAAATTGAATTAAGGTTTCATTAATCTTTAATAGATGACACATAATGAAAGATAAACAAGAGTTTTAATCAATTCAATTGATAATATCTATAATTTAATAAATAAAGAAGGATGTCCATATTAATTCTTGTGATAGAATTGACAAGAATAAAGTAATAGATTTTCAATTCATAATCTCACTCTCTCTACTGAATAGATCATGTTTGTATACTTGTCCCTTAATAACCCTAGGAGTATAGGTGATAGGAGTTGGGTTTGGTCCAATCAAGGACATGGGAAGGGTAAGGGAAACGACCATAATAAGATTAGATTCTATGTATTGCAAGATTCAGGAAAGATGAAATTGGGTTTGAGGAATGCACAAGAGAACTTTGAAATGGTCGACTTAGTGGAGGAGATTAGCTAAATTGGACTAGTGCACCTGTGGTCATTCGTGTGGGTCATTTGGAGTTTTACTGGTTTCATGTAGTTGTGCAGGATGTTTGGTTGTGTTGATTGAAGCCAAGCTACCAAAATCAATCCTACATATTACTATTTTATTTTTATGTGATACCTTATGGTTGAGTCAATTTCCAAATATATTAACTCTTGTTAAGATTATCATATGCACCTATATATAGGTTGAGTCTTGTAACTAATGGGTCAGCAAGTTTTTGAATGTTATGTCTTCTGAGAGACTTATGTTTCTTGTTTTTTTATTAGATATTGGTTGCTGTTAATCATTATTCAGATTTGTTTTTATAAGTTGATTTTGTCAATTGTGGAGAACAACATTGATTGAATTATATTTCTTGTAATACTCGTGTGTGATTTGCAAATTATGGAATCTATTGATTTGTGAGTTTATTCACAAACAGCTTCTCTTTAATATTCATTGTCTCCATCAGGTTTGACATCGTCCTTATCTCTAATATTGTACCTATTATAATAAGATTGGAAACCCTAATTGGATTAATATCAGTTAAATTTCAAGGCAAGTAGAGATTCACATCATTTGATATTATAGCAAAAGTTCTACACTTAGTAGTTAGTTTAGAAATCTCTTCTTATTCCTATTTCTGAGACTTAAGTTTATTTATTATTGATGGAGATCTAAAAGATGTCATAGAGCAACATTAACAGTAATAAAGTGATAATATATGAGATTAATTAGCTTAAAAGACCTCAAGAATTTTTGTGGAAAGGCTTGATGTGCAAGTTAGAAGAAGTGGGGACGTGCTAGCAAAAGTTAGGGGATTAGTATTATTCCACCGATAGGAGTAGCAAGCCTATGAAGTCTTTGGAGCAGGTGCCACAAGTTGAAAAGGTGTTTGAATATTATGAGTGGGACGAGTGGCCCAAGATGAAGAAGGCGTCTTCGGCTTTTACAAACGATGTTAGCCTATGGTGTGACAAGCTATGAAAAGAGAAACATAAAGCTGATGAGAATAAAGTGCGAACATAGACATTGATGAGATGCAAGTTTTTGCTAGACTATTATTAAGAGGAGAAACAAAAGGAGGTGAGGAGAGTAAAAGTAGAGGTAAAGAAGAGTGTTTATCGTAAAAAGAAGGTAGAGAAGAAAATTGTTTGTGAAAAGATTGAGGAGACTGAAAATGTGATTGTTCTAATTGAGGTGAACGCTATTGTTGGAGAAGAAAAGAATAATATGATAGAGTAGGAGGTGAAATTTGATACACCTAAAGGCGTAACTGTTGATGAAAATTCACCAAGATTAGATGAGTAAGCAATTGAGTAGTAAATGAGGAAAAGATAATAGTTAAGACCCATGTGAAAATTGTGGTAGAAAAAGAGGTGGTTCCAACTATTGATAGCCTTGTATTGACTGCATAGAAAGTTCTTATTTGAAGGTAGGAGAGGATTTTTGTTGGCAAGTTTTGGAATCATGCCCATTGTTTGATTCAAGGGAAGGCAGGGGTAGCTATGCCAATGTGATGTCTTAGGATTTTGTTAAGAGGATGGGGTTATAAGTGATTTCTTATCTGAAGTTGAATAGCCTACGCTAGCTGAATTCTTAGAACATCATACATGTGTACAAATAGGTAGGGTTCTAATATCCATAAGTGATAACAATGACATGGTGGTTTGCAATATGACTTCCATGGATACTACTCGTGTTGCTCAGAAGGCCCCGGCGGTATGATCAATGAGTTATCCATGACAAGTATTAAAAACACTTATGCAATTTAGAAAGGTGGATAAGTATTTACGTTCCTTCCAATGACTTTAGTTAAAATCTAACGTGACGAATTCGAGCATGTGAGGAATGCTAAGGGTCATAGAAGCTTATTTGTAATGCTAACCAAATCATCTCATAGAAAGAAGTCGCAATAGAAATTATAAAATAGAATGATCAAGATTTAAGGATAAATCTTTGAAATTGGATTAAGGCATATGAAGTACATGAGAAGAGCAAAGGAAATGGCTAGAAAGAGAGGAAATTTCATGCATTAAAAGACTCGAGAAAGATGAAATTGGGTTTGAGAAATTTGCAACAGGCTAACCTTTAGGTTACTAGTCGAACTAGATCAGCTGGACTGGTGGTCTAAGTTAAAGATGCGTGGGTCATTGGGATATTTATGAATTTCATGCAGTTGTGTGGGATGTTTGTTTGTATTGATTGCAGCCGAATTGCCAAATCAATCCCACATATTATTGTATGTCATTTCCTATTTTGATTCTAGATATTTTAAGATTGAGTCATGTTTTCAAGTGTCTTATTACTATTTGTTATCTCATTGTTTAGTCAATTTCTAAATATATTAAATCTTGTTAGGATTATCATATGTGTCTATATAGACCGAGTCTAGTAACTAATGGGTCATTGAGCTTTTGAATTTTATTTCCTTTGAGTGACTTGTGAGTCTTGTCTATCACTGGATATTGTTGTTGTTAAACTTCATTTAGATTTGTTCTTATTAGTCGATTATTCAATTTTAGCAAACATTGTTGATTGATTCTTACAATGCTCGTGAGTGATTTGCAAATCATATAACCTATTGAATTGTGATTTTATTCACAAACTAGTTCAATTTTAATATTCGTGGTCTCTATCCAGTATTTTTATCATTCACAACTATAATATTATACATATTATAATAAAAACAATAACCTATGTTTGATTCATATTAGTTAGGTTTCAAGACAAGAAGGGATTCACTTCAATAAATGTCATAAAATAACCTATTTTACTAATATATATATAAAAATAGATAAAAACAATGTTAACTTGAAAAGGTATATGGGCAAGAACACAAACATACACTTTGGATGTGCTATTCTCTAAGTGTATTATAACGTGCTACATACATGGGAAAACGTACAATCATTACTTTAGGCAAGCATCTCATTGGAAAACATTATTTTTTTTTAGGATAATTGTAAATTCACCCCTTAAACACTAGAAGGTCTTAACGTCTGGGGATAAGTATATTTAAGATCCCAATATCTCAAGTGGTTTAAAAGAGGTCCCAACATTTGGATGAGTGGGTCGATTGAGGTCTCCATTGACACATATCAATAGGAGAAATACTTAATTAAAACTTAGATGATTGGTCACATTGTGACACGTGTTAATTGAGACCTTAATTAACCTACTTTTTCAAGTGTTGGAACCTTTTTTAAACCACTTGAAACGTTGGAACCTCAAATGAACTTACCTAAAAATGTTGGGACCTTTTGGTGTAATTTACTCGCATATTTTATCACTTATAATTAAGGGTTAAGTTAGGTTTATCATATACTCTTAATGTTATCATATATTCATGTCAACTATGTTTTCTCATTTCATCATTACGTATTAATATTACTATTATACTACTACTGCCATCATAATAACGCCAACATGTTGATAATGATGATGCTTTGGTTGTAGTGTTGTATTATTTATGGTGTTGACAAGAACTTCGTTAGTGATATGGTGGTAATAATGTGGTAATGATGATTAGTAGCTTAGTGTTAATGCATATTAATTGTGGTGATGGGTGGCAGTGGTGGCAATGATAATAATAGTGGTGGTGGTGGTAGTGGCAGTGGTACTGGTACTGGAAGTGCAATGGAGGTCTTAAGATCGAGTGATGATAATGAGATGATAGTTTAAATATTTCCCTGCCATCAAATGGAAAAAGAAAAGAAAAAACAAGAATTTTATGATTAGTTATAAGTATGAGTGGGTTTTGTTTGATATAAGACTTAATTTTGCAAAATGTTACAATTAGTTTTGTCTTTATATATATATACTTAAGAAGTTGCAAACTAAATGCTAGTTTAGATTGATTTTAAAGTGTTTTTTTATAAGATTTTATAAGAAAAATTTATGTAAAAAGGTTAGGAAACTATTGATAAAAAAATCAATAATTGGCTCAATATTTATGTCATACAAATGCTTTTGCACCCATTCATTGAATTTGAATATATTACATTGCTCAAATTTTCAATAGAATTTAGTTGTGAGTGGACTTTCAATTGGAATCATATTATTGGACCATGGAGGATAGGATAATCCCTAAGATGAAAATAATACAAGTGTCTCTACTTTCAAATTTTGTTACTTCAGTGTCAATGGTGGTCTTAAGGCTAAGTGATGATAATGAGATGATGGTTTAAAGATTTTGGTGCCATGAATTTGAAAAAAAAAAAACAAGAATATTATGATTAGTTATTACCATGAGTGAGTTTTGTTTAATGTAAGACTTATTTTGCTAAATGTTACAATAAGTTTTGTCTTTTTTATATATATACACATAAAAAATTGCAAACTAAAAGCTAGTTTAAACTAATTTAAAAGTGTTTTTTTAAGAATATTTTATAAGAAAAATTATGTTAAAAGGCTAAGAAACTATTAATAAAAAAGGGAAAAAGCTTCATTTGGTTTAAAAAGTCTAATTTCATACCTAATTGAACTTTTCGTGCTTTTAAACACTATCCTCATTAACATCGTTAATAATGTTATCCTACAAACAATTTCACCAATAATTTTTTGACACCTGTCTATTACTAAAAAAATGTCTCTCTTTCCAATTCGCTTTTCTCTCTCTACTCTTTCTCTCTCTTCTTCCTCTTTCTCTAATGCTACACCACTATTGGCTTCTACCTATGACTATCCCTCTCGCTCTCACAACCACTCTCTTATGTTTTTCTTGTATTCTCTCTCTACCACTTGCCCGTCTCTCTAAACAAAATCCATGTCGATCGACTTCAAGTACCATCACAACACCAGGCGCCACCACCATAACCATCGAGGATGCCACTGACCACACATATACAGACATTGCAATCCATGAAAATGGAATTTGGATTGTCATTAATGGAAGTATAATGATTCTAGTTTGATTATTTTTAATTGAAATTTGTTTCAAAAATTGGTAATTAATTGTTACCAATATGGTTGTTGGTTTTGCTATGATCTGGTTGTGGGTCTTTGGTTGCCACTAGTAGTTTCCATTATTGAATCCATCTTGAAACACAAAAAAAGAAAAAAAAACTACCGAAACCCACTTAAAAATTGAAAGAAATTCATTCAATAATCCATAAGAAAACCTTAAAAAAATGTAAACCAATACCCAACACAACACCACACTATTAGATTACACAAAAACAAGACAAAAAAAATCAAAAGCTGACAAAGGAGGAAGCGTAGACGGACATGACATTACTCGAAATTGAAATTAGGTTTTAGAGGACAAGGAGGAGTGGTGGGTTTAGGAATGTCATAAATTTGGTTTCCAATGATTCTAGTTTGATTATTTCTTAGTTGCAATTTGTTTGAAGAACTGATAATTAATTATTACCAATGTGATCGTTGGTTTTGCTATGATTTAACCATGGGTTGTTGGTTGCAGCCGGTAGTGGTGTGGCACTAAAGAGAGAGAATGGAGAATTTGAGATAGAGAAGGCAAAGAGAAGAGAGAGAGATACGATTTTTTTTTTAATTAATGGATTTGTGTCAAATGGCTATTGGTGAATCGGTCCATGTAGGATAGCATTATTTAATAGTGCTAATAGGAGTAGTGTTTAGAGATATGAAAGGTTCAATTAAGTATGAATTGGACTTTTTAAAAGATCAAGTACCTGATTGACTATTTCATCAAAGTTTAGGAATTAAATGGAGCTTTAAAAAAAAAAAAGAGTTAATAATTGGCCAAAACATGACCCATTTAGTGGAAAAAGATTCACAAAATCGGCCCAAATATTTATGCCGTACAAACTCTTCTACACTTATTCACTAAATTTGGGGATAATGTAAAAAATGGTATCGAAACTTTCGAAAAAGTTCAATTAGGTACTTAAAGTTTGGTTTTGAATAATTTAGTATCTAAACAAAGTTTTCGGGAATTTTTCTTTTCATACGTGGAGTTTGGTTTTGATAATATTGGTACATAAACAAAGTTTTCATTAACTTTTTCATACCTAGAGTTTGATTTTGACAATGTTGGTATCTAAATAAAGTTTTTGTGGATTTTTTTTATACCTGATTAAACATGCGTCACGTATGAATCAGGTATGGAAAAAGTCATTGAAAACTTTGTTTAAGTATTAAAATTATTCAAACCAAACTTCTGGTATAAAAAAAGTCAACAAAAACTTTGTTCAGATACAAAATTGTTCAAAATAAAACTTTAGATACCTGATTGAACATTTTGTGAAAGTTTATGCACCATTTTTATCATTAACCCTTGTATTTGAATACATTACATTACTCAAAATTTTCAGTAGAATTTAGCTTTAGGTAAATAATACAAGTGTCTCTACTTTCAAAGTTTGTTAATTTTGTATCTAAAATTTCACTTTTTGCAATCTAGTGATCCTATTTTAAAATGAAGTTTGGTTTAATGTCTCTAAGGCACTAAATTAAAATTCGTTTCAAAATAAGAGCACAAAATTACAAAGAGCAGAGACACTAAATTGAATATTATTTCAAAGTATAAATACTAAATTATAATAGGTGAAACTTTATGCACTAAATTGTAAAAATTAAAAGTAAAGGCATGTATATTATCGTTATCTCGACAATTGTTTATCAAGATTTTGAGGTCAGATGGTAGGAGAACCCTAATACTTTTTGTTATAATGCGAAATCGTGCAAACTCAAATTGTGCTAACTTATAGAAAACTTGATGGAGTGGCACTTGTTCGAAACAAAATAATAAATATCATGGACAGTTGATTCTACAAATACTTGAAAAGCAATCTTCTACACAACTGTTGATTTTAAGAATACCCAAACGATATAAGAATCCAAAATTTGAAATTTGCAAATTAATTTGAAATTTTAGGGAAAAGGAGCAATAAAATGACTCTGTATAATATTATTGATAAATCGATTATGTCCTTTGGCTAAGACATACAAATATATGAAAAATACTGAATAATGCTAAAAAAAGGGGAAAGTTCCTAAAAAGCTTACAAACATAAAATAATTAAAATGACGAATAAAATGTCATAGACGACACATAAAATGGAGTTCCCTATTAAATGTTATGATATTATTAAAAGTTTTTTGAAACAACAAAAATGTGGTTTTAAAGATTTGAACAATTAAATTTGCTAAGAAAACAGCGCACATTACAAACAAATTTTACATGTTTTTTCCCATTGGCCTATTTTTTTTTTTTTTTTTTTATCGAAATAAGGTCTTTAAATACAAAAATTCAAAACCACTAAAATTACAAAACTACCTCTAGCCAATTTTTTCCCACCCTTTTATATACCTAATCACCAATTCTTCCACCTCATCAAAACTTTAGCCCAATGAAAAACAATGATTTTACTTAAAAAGAGAGGGTCCAAGTATACTTATTAGGAGTTTCATGTCCTTCACAGCATAAGAAAATTTCGATGATCGTAATATCATGATCGTTGGATGAAGGTCATCTTGCTACTCAAAATGTTATAGAAGCCTCCGAAGATCCTTACCCTCGATATGGCTATAACCGTCATGGAATATATTTGCATGATAGGTATATTAAAGCAATTGGAAATCTTAAGAACATTGCTAACTTTTCGTAAGACTGGTAATATAATGGTCTTAGTAATAAATGGAGTACTTTGTCTTAAAAAAATAAATAAAATGAAAAAAAAAAGAAAAAAAAATCCTGGTTGCAGCACTATAAAGAATTTTGTGAAGCATACATGAAGAAAAAGACAAGAACGTGAGAAGGAATCTATTCAGCTACCATTGAAGTACTATTGGATAATTAACTTTATCAAGATGCCTTTGTTTCTCGTCGAAAGAAGAAATAAAAAATAAAAATACAATTCTACATCTAGAGAAAATGTGAAGAATAATCTATTCGTCTTTTTCAGAAATAATTCAAGAGCATTTGGAGTGGACAGTATCATTTGGCATAAGTCTCACGAGAGATTTATTATCCTAACTTCACCGTCTCAGATATTCTTCTATATAGCGACGGAAGCAGAATTAAACGATTGGGGTCGAATCTATTACCTTTTATATGTTAAAATATTTATTTTTTTTCACCTTATAGTATATATATTATTCAATATTCATCAATAAATTTATTTTAAAAAATACGTGGAACTTATACATTTTTTATTTTCAACAAAATATTTGAAAAAAAAATTTCAATAGGAAACTCTAGGTAAAATAAAAAGAGATATTAACATGACTATTAGTATTCTATAATATTTTTCACAATAACTTTGCATGCTTATCAAATTAACAATATCCATTATTTAATAATTTACATTATAACAGTAATTATAAAAGAAAAAATTATTACCAAATCAAGATATATAATTGGTGATATGATATTTACTAATAATTGATACAATAGTAGGAAACATATGTAATATGGGTAATGAAATAGTTATTTATGGTATACTAATAAAAGTAACGATTTAAGAAAAAATTATTTAGCTAAATATAGTGTAATCAATAAATGCATCTTGAAAAATAAAATGTAAATTTGTGATTTGAACTCATGACCTCTTGGTTACAAAACCAAACTTTTGACCATTTAGGCATGTAAGGCAATGTGTTTATAGTTGCTTTTTCAAATATTCACACTATACATAATTTTTATTATTTTTTTTATTTTACTGTCCATGCTTCTATGTAAGGATCTAGATGAGGAATTAATGCATAATTTTATAAGTTTGTTTCACCACATTATATATAATTTATCATACATTTATGTTTGACCTACATATTTTAAAATAAATATCAAATTTGATACCAAAATTTTACATGAAAATCCAATCTAGTACTTAAACTTTGAAATTGTCAATTTTATATCCAATTAAATTTTTTAAAACTATTCTTATTATCTCCTTAATAGCGTTTACTATGTTTATTGAAATAAAAGAGGTAGCACTCGTTGAATTTATATTGTCTCTAACACCATCTAATATCGATAGATTAGTTATTCTACATCGGAAAATAGAATATAATTATGAAAATTTTTATTTATTATTAAATTAATCATTTCAAACTTGAGGTACTAAACTGAATTTTTATACTATGTTAAAGTACTAGATTTGTCTTTTCCCACATATTAGTGTCTTCACTATTGCAAGATAATAAAAAGGACAATCTCAGATGATCATTCTAGGTTGCAACTCACGACAGTGTCCGTTGAAAGATGTAGATGCAATATCATTGCCACACACCTCTTTAGTGCTTGTACGTACCCTCCTTTTTGCCATTCGATAGTGGATTCTTAAGAAAGGACAGGATGTTCAACAAATGCTCTAAGTTACATGCTTCTTCTTATTCCTACGATTACATGAACAGTTGGTCACTTGGCATATAGAATGTCCTTTGGGGTCAGTTTCAACTTTCACTTATGAAGTTCCACAGTCGACAAGGACGGAAATGATAATGATATCATGCAAGATTTTATGGTTTGGTTGCTAAGTGGCGTATCGTTAATATACACGAAGAGAACTAGAAGGACGTAGAAGGAGGGAAACAGCAATGATATCATGCAAGATTTTATGGTTGCTAAATGGTGTTTCATTAATATACACGAATAGAAGGATTTAGCTTTATTTCAGTAAACAGTGTAACTTTCAAAGGTTAGACAGGAGAAAACCAAATGCGATGATATGTCACGTTGGGTATTTGATTACATATAGTTGTAAAGAAAAGTCAGAAATAATTGCAAATACAACTAAACAATTGATCAAGTATGAATTGATTTTCTAAATGTTTAAAGCATGAATTCATCATTCTATAACTTTTAAAAATATGCAAATAACCTTTAAATCATTGTTATAATTTTGAAAGCATCACTAAAAGGATCATAGATTGATATATTTTGGATTTTAGCAATGTTTTTGTGTGTATGTATGGAAAATTTTTTGGGAGTAAAATTTCACATTAATAGTTTAGTGGCACCTCACCTATAACTTGAAGCAGGGATAAACGATTGATCTTGCTGTACAACCTCCATGACCAGATAGAATTTGAGTGGATATTGAAAGTTACAAAGTAGAGTATGTGAATAGTTTTTTTGAAATATGCTCTTATAAGCTATAGGTGTGAGATCTTCGTGCTCTTTACCTACTTAGAATCTCCACTCTATTATATAGAGGGTATAGGCTCTAGGGTATTTTGCATTCAACCAATAAAAAATTATGAAATAATATTAATAAAGAATAATACTTTATTTTTCAATTTGTGATCACTTTTGTTCAACTTTATCATTTAGAGGCGACCTTTTAGAAATTTTCATTTTGAGATTACTTGTACTTTATTGGAAGTATTTGTTATTTTTATTATAGAAGAATTCCAATTATATATGATTGAACTTCTATTTTATATAAAAATATTATTTATCTTCTAAGATTAATTATATAGAAGCATCTCCAAACGTTTTGGTTTTCTAACTTGATAAATATTCTACAATTTTATTAATATTAAATAGTCAATTTCAACAAATGCTCGTTATAGATTTTAACTTTAATATAAACAAATTCTACTTATTGTAGAACTTGTGATATCAATTTTTTTTGGTTAAATTTCTTTTCTTAGGTTATTTATAATGAATATATAAAAATAAAGTAGCTTTGCATATTTTGTCAGTCGTATATAATAAACATGAAATTTAATAAAAAAAATTACAGGTTTTATAGGACATTTTATACCCTATGTGTTGAGTAAATAATAGAGAGATATAGAAAGTTCTAGAGAGAAAGAATGATTGCGAAGAATTGTGTTGCGTATTTTGTATTCTAAACCTCTAGTCTCAAATATATAAATGAAAGTAAAAAGAGAAAATAGATACACTAACTAACTGATAACAAGAACCAATCATATAAAAACATGTGTCAATAAAAAACTAACGATATATCTTCACATCCCCCCTCAGGTTGGAGTTGCCCAAAGCCCCAACTTGCAGCAATGCCATTAAACTGATCAATAGTAGACAATTAGGTGAAGCTATTAGCCACTTGAGATGAAGAGGAAATAAAAACAGGTTGTAAAAAACCATTGGAAATAGGATGCCGAATAAAATGAACTTCAATATCAATATGTTTTGTGCAGCTGTCCACAGAAGGATTTCGAGCAATCAAGAGGGCAGAATTATTATTGCAATATAGAGGAATAGGAAGTTGAACTAGAATGTGAATATCTCTCAAGATATAAGAAGTCCATAAAATCTCTTTAGTGGTAGAAGACATACTTCGATATTTTGCTTCTATAGTGGATGTGCTCACGATGTTTTGCTTCTTAGACTACCATGAAATCACACTTGCTTCTTAGACTACCATGAAATCACACTATCTCCATGCATAAAACAAAAACTAGAAAGGGATTTCCTATAAAAAATGGAGGATCACTAATCTCCATTACTATAAGCATGTAAAGCAAGAGAACTATCAACAAAGTAAAATAATCCCAAATCAGTCATCCCCTTATTTGTTTGTAATGAAAATTGTGAAATCTCAATGTTCCATTGTCTGGAGGCTTGCTTCAAGCCATAGAGAGATTGTTTTCAATGACAAACTTGAGTAATAGATGCTTTAGAATAACCAGGTGGAGGCAATATATAAATCTCTTTATCAAGAAATCCATGTAAAAAAGGCGTTGTTAATATCAATTTGATAAATTGGCCAAGACTTGATAGTAGCAACGGCAAGTAAAATGTGAACTATAGCTAATTTAGCAATGGAAGAGAAGGTATCATGATAGTCTACACCTTCAATTTGAGTATAACCTTTTGCTATTAATCGAGCCTTATATCTATCAACACTACCATCGGGTTTGTATTTGATCTTATAAACCCACTCAAAGTCAATGGCCTTCTTATCTTTAGGTAATTCCACTAATTCCCATGTATCATTTAATTTAAGCGCATCAATCTCTTGTTGCATAGCATCTATCCACTCCTTGTGTTTAGTTGCTTGCAAATAACAATAAGGTTGAATAGTAAATACATGTGCCAAAGATTGAGCAAACTTTGAAGAATAACCAGTGAAGGAATGAGATGTGAAATATAGGTAGGAAACAAAAGAGTGATGATCAACATTTTGAACAATAGAGCTACTAGATAAATGGAAAATTTAATCTAATAACCAAGTTGGTGGTTGTCGCAATCTATCACTTCGACACAAGGAAGTGTGATCAGAAGAAATTTATGGAAAAGGATCAATGAAGGATTCAGAATTAGTGTTTACATTTGAAGAAAGAAACATCAAAGAGTTCGAGTGTATAAGAGGAACATCAGAAAGACTAAAAGGAGAATGCTATGAAGAAGGAACAGAAGTGTGTTTAAGATCAAGAGTGTGTATAGCATCAAAGGTGTGTATCGGATCAGAAGTGTGCATAAGATCAGAAGCGTGTGTAGCAGAATGAAAAGGGAAAATATGCTCACAAAAGATGACATCTTGACTCACAAAAATCTTTTTCATATGCAAATAAAAAACTTTGTAACCTTTTTTTACCATAGGCATATTCTAAGAAAATGCATTTGAGTCCTCTCAAGTCAAACTTGTGTTTGTGTGGTGTGGTGGTAATAGCAAAACAAAGGTTTTTCAAATGATCGTAGGAAGGTTTCTTATGAAATAAAGCTTGATAGGGTGTTTTCCATTGTAAGTTGGAGGTAGGCATGAGATTTATGAGATGTGTGGTAATCAAAATGCACTTTCCCTAAAAAGATTTAGGAAGATTGGCATGTATTATTAATGCTCAAGCAGTATCAAGAATATGTCTATGTTTATGCTTCACTTGGCCATTTTGTTGTGGTGTGTATGTAACAAAACGTTGATGGATAATGCCTAGATCATGAAACAAAGCTAACAAGCATATGATAAAAATTTGAACCTATTGTCGGACCTAATAATCTTGGGTGTTGTAGAAAATTGAGTATGAATTAACTTAAAAAAGGCATTCAAATATCCCAACACTTGAGACTTATTATTGAGTAAGTAAATCGAAGTACTACATGAGTAATCATCAAGAACAGTAAGGAAGTATTTAGCTCTACAAACAGAAGGAATAGAAAAGGGTCCTCGGATATCAACATGAAGCAAAACAAAAGGTATAGATGAATGACTAGAACTTCTTTCAAGAGGTAATCTATGAAACTTAGCTGCACTACAAGTGTCAAAAACAAATTTAGTTACATCAAGGTTACTGTAACCATACACATGTTGTAATTTGGAGAAAGAGGTATGTCCAAGTCTGTCATGGAGCAATTGAAATTTACATCTATCTATACAAGTCTCATCTGATACAAAAAAGGAAGAAGAAGTAACAAAATTGTGACTCTTGATATTGGAATCGGATATCAGCACATATAAACCATTTGTATAGCTCTAGCTGTGGCTAATGAGTGTTTAGCATGATGAACCTGAAGAAAAAATGAGGTTACATCAACATGAGTTGTCATATTATTGATGGAAAGAAGTTTATGAATGGACAAAGGATTATGATGAAAGTTTGGTTCATATAACACATCATGAAGTTCAATTATACTACAAAGAACAATTGATCCAACGAAAGTAACTAACTTAATTTGTCCATCTAGAAGACGTATAGAAATGGGTTGAAGCAAAGTGTATAAGTCTGTGAAAAGGTGTTTAAAAGGACTCATATGATCCATGACACCTATATCTATAATCTAAAAATTTATATTGTTCTTTACAACATTAAAACAAGAAGAAGACAAAGAGACACTTACAAAGTTGACAGCAACATTGTAAGAACTAGAAGTATTTGTTGCAATTTGATTTTTCTCCAGCATTCAAAGAACTTCCTTACACATAGTTTCTGGGAACCCCGAGTCCTTTACATTTGCTTTCACATCTTGCACACTAGAAGACATCTCAAGGGGAGTATCAAGAACAAGATTATTAGCTCTATCAATAAAGCAATTCTCCAATGATCTCTTATCACCTTTAAAATTCCTTCTGCCCATAAACCAATAAAGATACTTGATCAATTGAAAATAGTTTTCAACCATATGTCAATCTTGCTTACAATGTGTGCAAACAGCTTTGTTGCGTGTCTTAAATTTCCTTTTGTCACTACCACTCTTAAAGCTTAAAGACTTGTTTGAATAAAAGGCAGTCACATCAGAGACAAAAAAAGTTCGTGATTTGCTTCTATTTTTCTACCTGTTGGACTAGGTAATACACTTTATTCATAGAAGGTAAATGATCCATATATAGGATTTGATTTCTCACCATTTCATAACCTTCGTTTAATCCCATCAAAAACTGTATGAGTCTACTTTGCATCTCAACATCCTAAATTCTTTCCTTAAGCTTACATGTATAGTAATCAATTCGACCACAATCACAAATTGGACGAGAATGTAACACCTATAACTCATCCCATACTTGTTTTAATTTGTTATAACACTCTCCAGCCGAATGATTATGTTACCGAATATTACTTAATTTATACTGCAATTGAAAAATCAAAGGTGCATTGCCTTGACCGTACCGTTCAGAAATCTCATTCCATAACTCACGTGCTGATTGTCCATACAAGTAATTTTGTGAAAAATCACTTAGCATAATATTCAAAATCCATGACCTAACCATGCAATCACAACGAATCCGACGATTAAAATCAAACAAATTAGTAGTAGGTTTCAATATGTTTCCATAGATGAATCCTAGCTTCATTTTTGCACGTAAACCTAGTTTAATTGATCAATTCCATGCAAGGAAATTAGAATTGAAAAGGATGTTTTCGATCACCATGTTAGGATTATCGGATCTAGAAATGTACAGAGGATCCGAAACTACTAATTCAACTTGTTGATTACGATGCAAATCACCTAAAGCATCCATGGCTAAAGATGAAAAATCAACAAGAGTATGCGTAGATCTAACCAGAATGCTTTGATAACATTCGAGTGAATAACAGAGAGATACAAAGAGTTCCAGAGAGAAAGAATGATTGCAAATAATTATGTTGTGTATTTGTATTATAAACCTCTAGTCTCAAATATGTACACAAGCATAAAAAGAGAAACATATACACTAACTAATTGATGATAAAAACCAATCATACAAAAACACGTGTCAATAAATAACTAAAGATATATCTTCACACTATGAGTTTTACAAGGTTTAGGGTATAAGGTAGATATAAGGGGTTATAAGATAAGTTTTGAGTAAAAAGCTCAATACCTTATACCTTATAAGGTAAGGCATATTCTACCCATCCTAAATCCACTCATCCCTAACTTGAGAGATAAACATGTAACTTCACTAATATTTAGATGTGGTGAATAGGTATATTATAGGTGGGGTATAAGACCCTACCCTAACCCTAGGCTTATCCTTTAAAGTACAAACTATCAAATTTTGTATCTAAGATTTATCCTATAATATTTTGGAATCGCTCTCTATCCTATACTTAATAAAAACTTATAGGATCCATGATACTTGTCAAACTTGTATACTCATTTTTCTTCATTTTTTTTTTTTTTGCTTTTTATAATATTAAATTTCAAGTTTGCCTAATATATAAGTAATATATAAGGTTTTATATACACGAAAGGCGACCTCACTTTCAAATAATCACCGTAGCAAACCTCTTGTAGAAAGAAATTAAAAAGAAAAATTCTATTATAACAAGTTCTTCCTTGAGTAGAAATTTTTTTTAATATATTAAAAATGAAATATATACTAGCGAGACCTAATAATTTGATATTAAACAAAAAAGTGGAAGTAATTCCAATGATCAAAAAATTTTGAGACAATCTTTTATTAATTAAGTTTAAAAAATAACCAACACTTTTATATAACTTATAAATCAAGCATATGAAATCGAAGAACATAAAAATCATATCATAAAACACTGCAGATTAATCATCTTCATTTGGTAAGAAACAAAGGGAAAGAAAGAAACACGAAATAGAATTTTAATTTATAATCTAAAAATAATAGTATTATTAATATCTTTTCATTTACTATTATTATTATTATTTAATAGTGTTTTATAAGATGGGTACTTAATATTCTAAAACTTATATTTTGCATATGTTGGAGTACATGTGCCTACAACACATGGGGATCTTGTTCTTATACCCATTGTGGGAGGAAGTTCTAATTGGACCTAAAGCCCGTCTTATAATCCTTACTACCTGTCTAGATCCTATTTAATTGTATAGCATGTTAGTAGATGCCTTATACTATAGAATTACTAGTTCATTTCTAATTACTACTACTGAAGATTTGCACTTAATTATGTAGATATTTATTACGAATTTATTAATCATTCTTGTCGATTCACATCAAATGTAATTTTTCCGTCGGAGATATGCTGGACAATTATTTATTCTTGTGAATTAAAAGCCAGGGTATTTTCATTTATCTCCACGGCAATTTGAATGTTTTTCAAGTGTAAAATATTTCTTATAAATTAGTATATAAGACGAAGGAAATTTTATGATTTTGTCATTAATTTTGACGGGATTGATTATGTCATTATCCAAAGACTCACATCACACTCCACCGTGATCAAATCATTAAAATAGTTGATATTTTAATTATTATATTTATTTTAATGTTTAGATGGTTGACTAAATGATCTTGTTGACAGGACTATAGAAGCTTCTATTGAATGTATAGCAATACTACTGTGATAAGCACACACACACTTGACATTCTCTTTGAATTTCTAATCACCATTACTCTTTTTTTTTTTTTTAATTTTTGAAAATTAGTTAACCTTAGAAATTATATTCAAATGTCAAATCATAAATTAAGCTATATTTAAGACAGAACATGATTACTGTCCCAAATATAACTTCATTCTAACAATCAGGGTCAATTTTTATTCCCAAATTCGGTAACAACATTATTGACTATGCCACTGGCCAAAAAAATTGACGCATGGGCAAAAGCAAAGCAAAAGTTCACCTTTTTCCTTTTTCCTTTTTTTCCCTCAATTATATTACAAGCACGTACCGCTATTAGATGTATATTAGATCTCGAGGGTGATCGATAAGTATTAATATTTTTGAAATAAATGCAAGTAAAAGTTTATAGTTTTTATAAAATTATATACATATGTTAAAATTTTACTGACATTTATATTATAAGAAAATTGACATTTAAAGATGAAAATTCTACGATAAAAAAAGGGGTAAAACATGTTATATTTCTATAAATAGAATCAACAACGATGGTTTTTATGATGAAAATTTACGTTTAAAGATAAAAATTTTATTTCTAAAACCCATATTTCTTGTAATATTATACGGCACTAGCTAATCAATTTCAAAGAATGTTTGTGCCTTTGAATTTTTCTCTTTTAGGTGGTCTAGATAAACTTTTATCTTATAGTTGGTCTAGATAAAATTTTTTTTTTCCAGCTAAAAGGTGATTTTATTTCTCCATAATTTTGTTGAATACCTGCCTTCTAATATACACTACTTAAACCTTAAAGTTTTTGGAGTCTCTAAGATTTATTAATATATTTATTTGATCAATGATGTTTAGTGTGTGTTTTGCTTTTTATGGAAAATGAGAAGTTGAAGATGCAAGATATAGTGGACTTCTACCTAGGAACTTCATGGTGGAAAAAAATGATAATTTCCAATACATTCTTGCACTGACCCAAACCTACTTGATGTTTAACCCTAAAGTATAGGTAACGGCACATATCGTAGTGCCCTTAGCTTTAGGTTGACAACAATTATAATGGACTAGGGTATGGGGACCCTCAAGCAATTCGACACACAGGATGGTGTTCCCCAAAGTTCTATTTACTTTTTATATTCTATCATATCACAATACCAGATTATACTGTGTACTTTTGGGACCACTATTCAATCAACCAATGCTGTTTCTTAGGGCACGGAACTAGATTATTAAGTGATTCTCCACATTCTCTGTCCATCTGTGAAAGTGAAATTCCGCTGTGGCCTTGTTTGTTCATTTGAAGACAGAAGACATCCCAAGTAGCATTTGAACATTATATTAAACAACCAACATGTCTTACATTATGTAATTATCATTTGGATTCATTTGCTGTCTTAATCTTGTTTCAATCAACCTTGAAAAAACATCTAACAGTTTTACTTATCTTAGTTTATTTAATTTATATAAGTATTATGTTATGATTGATAAAGATACAACAATTAAAAGATCAATTTTAAAGGAGTAAACATTCATCTATGTCATCCCAGTGTCACATAGTACCATATATATCATAATGTCTGAGAGAGGCACAAAAAGTTGAACGGTACTAACATTATTCATGTCATTTATTAATTTTGAGAATTGATTCCTAAAGTCCAGAGTATAGCAAGTGGGATGCTTCAATCCTCCACCCTGCGCTATCTGCCCACCATAATCAAACATAATAATAACTGGAGGAAGCTCATTCGTACGATGAAAAATTCCTTGGGCATGATACACCTCGCAAAATGATTTAGTGGCGTATAATTATTGAAAAAATAATTTTAGATGGAGAGTTTCATAAAAATTATGCACAATTCTACTACTTGTTTAAAGTATATTGGTGCTTACTCGTCACTTATCCAAACAAGTGGCGGGTAATGCTGATGGAATCTTTTTTTACCATTGATCATATATACAAGTAAATATATTATAGCATAGGACGTTGTTGCAATTATATATTAACTTTTCAATCATTGCAACAAGAGGCTCGTTTAGGGATGCAATCAGGGTGGACTTAGAATGAGTTATATAAGACATGAACCCAACCCAGTTCCTTATAGGGTTGCCAAACCCGACCCGCTACTATGTAGGGTTTTTAACGCAATATCCAAACCCGTCCCTATAGGGTCATAGACCTGCCCCACCAACCCGATTGCATTTTTACTCTTTTTTTTTCTTTTTTTATTCTTATTGTGTAGAAGTTCTTGCAAACAAGACAATATAATATTAACTCCACATTGCATATTCTATATCTATACCTTTGAAAAAGTGTAATAATAAGACATTGTAATATCAAAAGCTATTGTATATGTGTGACGCATATTTTTTCTTTTGCAATTTTTATTTTATTTTTATATATGCTATTTTATTTAATTTGGGTGTGGGATAAGATGCGATTTTTTTGCATTTATATTTCTATATCGAAATATGTGATTAAGTATAATGCAAATGTAAATACCATTCTAAACAAGGAAAATTTTATTTCAAACTTTGTAATACAAAATTTATGAAGCTAGCTTTCTATCTTTTCGAGTTGCGAGTGATATTTCATTTTAATTTTTCTAGTTGAAAAAAGGATATTAATGTCAAAATATCAAAAACAATAGAAAATGTGCACTCCATACTATTTTTAGTTAATAAAATGAACACTTTATATTATATTAAGTAATAAACTATGTCAATTAAAAAATAATGAAATTATTTATTTGACATATTATCTAATATTTAATTTTCAGCACTAATAATAAGTTGATAACAATAATATTATTTGTCCCTTTATCATTATATATAAGTTTAAAAAAAATTCACTTACTTATAGCAACTTGATAATATGTGAATTATGATAAATATTGATATTTGTTAAGTTTTTTTTTTTTAATTCAAAATTATATTTTTAATAGTAATTTTAATAGGTCGGGTCGACCCTATAGGGTCATAACTATAACTCAAACCCAACTCACGATCTTATAGGATCATAAAATTTTTTATGCATTTCATAACTTTATGAAGTTTTTAGTAAGTTGAACAAATCAGATTTCTTATAATAATCCACCTGGTTGCATCTAGGCTTATCACATAATGAATGAGCAGGTAGTATCAATGCAAGGACTCGGAGGCAATAACAAAGTTTTAACAGCAAGATGGCCACTGCATGAGTGCATCTGACACTTGTTGCAGTGAGCTGCGACCAATTTACTGCAAAGCCCATCAGCTAATGTTTGCATTGATAGGTACTTTTGCATGGCAAAATGCTCATCATATTGCAATACGATTGCATAATTCCACGCCTTCAGTGCATTATTCATGCACAAAATCAAATAAAATCTACTCATAGCCCTTTTTCCAGTCTCCATTTGGATTAAAATTATTTTTTATCGTTTCACAAAATTGCATTTTTCTAGCGAATCAATTAAAAGACTAGTTTTTTTCCCTTTTTCATATTTATTTATCCTTATTATTCTGAAAACCATATTCTTGAAATTGTATATGGGTGTGTGATTGTTTTATTTTTATTTCTATTATGAACGTTTATGATACTCGAATTTTTTAAAAAATTAATTCTAATAATGCCCTTTTTTCATCTTTTTAAAATTTATCATAATGTGTTTTTATATGTTTAAAGTGTGTGTAAGGCAACCGGTGTTACTATTAATCATATATAGTTTTTGTATTTTTGTTTCATTTATGTATGTTTTTACTAGAATTTCTATTAAATTGAGGTTCTTTTAGTGTAAATTTGTTATTTCTATAAAAATATGGAATTTTTTATCCAGATTTATTGTGAGCTTAGATTTATGTGAGGGAGATAATATGGGATTAGATTTTATTCATTGAAGATAACTTTTTATCTAAAATCCCCTAGGTTATTTAGACTTATTACCATATCACTTATATTTTAGTTTAATTGTCCCTTATTAACATTTACGAGACTGCAGCTTTTCTTATTTTCCATCACTCCTCAAGTCTAATTGGCTTGACATAGTTATTGTGACTTGCATTTTCATTATTTTGAATTTTTTCCCCCTTTAAGCCCCTCTTTTCTACTCATTACCTTAGGCTTTTTTAAGCTTAAGTGTACATGAGTTTAGATGTACAAATATAGAGAAGAAAATAATTTTATTGATTCAATGATAATAGACAGTACGGGATTGGATAATATATATATATATATATATTAAAGGATTTGAGCCTAAACTATAATGTGCAAAGACTAAAAGTATCCTTATATAATAAATATATAATGAATGTATAACAAATGTATAGTCAAATATATATATATATATATATATACAGTAATACGCCTCTTCAATCTCATGGTGCTAGAGTTGGCGTGAGATTGGTACAATGATCCATGAAAGCAGCAGTGAAGAGATTATATGTGAGGATGTTTGCATGTTGATGATGAGCGAGAATGTATTTGACTATGACTTGACTTGTGGCAACCTATTCATGTATAAAAGTGGTAGTCAATATCGATATGTTTTGTGTGATTGTGATGAATAGGATTGCCTATCATGTAAATAACTCCAAGATTATCACAACACAAAATTACAGGTCATTGGATAAAAACATGTAGGTCGCGTGCAAGGTGACAAATCCAAGTAGACTCTGCAACAGCATAGGCAATGGCTCTGTATGATGCTTCAGTAGAGCTTTTAGAGATTGTAGATTGCTTCTTGGAATGCTAGGAGATGAGATTACATCCTAAAAAATAGCATAGCCTATAGTAGATCTGCGAGTATCTGGATAACTAGCCCAATCAGCATCAACATAGGTAGTTAAGGACATGCAAGATGTGTGAATAATAGGGAGGCCTAATGTCATAGTGTCACTAAGATATTGGAGAACTCGCTTAGCTGTCTGCATGTGATTATTATTCAATTGATGCATATATGGACTCAACTAACTAACCGCAAAGTTGATATCTGGTCTAGTATAGTAAGGTATTGGAGTGCCCCAATAATCTCTTGGTATGAAGTGGGGTTGGAAAGTAATGGAAAGCCATGGGCACTAAGATGACTGCGAAGGCTCATTGGTGTTTTGACTAGTTTGCTGAGATGCATATTGTGGCATTTTAGGAGTTCATGCATGGAGTGAGACTGGCTCAAGTGTAGGCCATGTGGTGTGCGACTAGCTTTGACACCTAAAAAAGAAAAATGCAGATCCCTAAGATCCTTCATTGCAAACTACCGAGAGAGAAGAGATATGTGATGTGCTATAAGATGAGGGTTATTGCCAGTAAGAATTATGTTATCAACATAAAGAAGAAGAACCAGTCTGTCTGAATAGTGAGATAAAGTAAACATAGACGTGTTAGTCCTACTTTGATAGAAACCAATGTGTGAGAGAAAATTACTGAATTAATGAAACCAAGCATGGGGTGCCTGCTTAAGACCATAGAGGGAATTTTGGAGTTCACAAACATGGTACGGATAACAAGGATGAACAAACCTAAGAGGTTGTTTCATAAACACTGTCTCATTTAAGTGACCATAGAGAAAAGCATTTTTGACATTGAGTTGATGAATAGTCCATGAAGAAGAAACTGCAGAGAGAGAACAAATCAAACAATATTGGGTTTTACAATAGGACTAAAGGTTTCATCATAATCAATGCCTTCTCGTTGAGTGAAACCTTAGGCAATAAGGGAGCCTTATATTGCTCAACTTGGCCTTCAACATTATATTTAATGTGGAATTTCCATGTGCTACCAACAAAACTTTGATTAGGTTGAGGTGGTACAAGTATCTAGGTGTGATTTTAGAGGAGGGAATTAAATTCTTCTTTCATGGCAGCAGTCCAAGTAGGGTCACGAAGGGCTTTAAGAGAGTGACGAACCTCAGATGAGGTTGTGGTAGTGTGAATTTTTACAATAGCTTTTGGTTTTGTGATGCCAGTCTGAGAATGAGTACGCATGGAGTGAGTAGATTTAGAGGTGGAAATTGATATTGAGGTGGATGATGTGGAAAGGCATAATGAAGGTAGTAGGGCATATATGTTACTGGTGGAAGGAAGAGTTGTGGTTTGTGGTGGAACGGGGGGTCTAAACCGAGTGTGCCTATAAACATGAATAATAGGTTCATTTTCATGTTAATTGGTAGAGGTAGTAGAAGTGGGAATCAAGGAAGAGGCAGAGGCATTGTCAGGGGCAACATCAGGGGCTGAAAAAAGGGAAGTAGTGGAGGTAGGAGTAGAGTCATATGTGGGGCTAACGACAGGTGTATGGGTAGAGGCAAGGTTAGCATACTGAGGTGGTGTAAAATGGGATGATTCGAAGAAGTTATCTTCAGTAGTGGACAAAAGGGGTGAAATATGGGTGGAGGATGGGGTGAGAGAGGGGAAGGAAGATGGGGGCCATGAGGAGAGAAATGGTGAAGGTGAGAGAAGGTAAGGATAAGGATGTATTAGACGGAGTATTAGGAGAAGCGATAAGATTGCTATATGGAAAATCAGTTTCATGAAAGATGGCATGACGATGAATGTAGACACGACCTGATATTGGATCCATGCATCGATATCCTTTATAATGTGTGTGTTTACATTCAGCTACACTGTTTTTTTAGGGAGTGTAAGGGCAAGAAAGGAGGAGGTGAATACCATTGGCACAAAGGAAAATAGAGACGGCATTGTTTATGAATTCACTGCTATTGTCACAATGGAAGACTTTAATGTGGTTTGAAAAGTAATTTTCAACCAATGTTTTGCAATATTGAAAATTAGATAAAACATCACTTTTGTTATGCATAGGAAAAAGCCAAAAGTAGCAAGTGCAATCATCTTAAAAAAATAACATAGTAGTAGAACCCTAAATTAGATCTAATAGGTGATTGCCAAACATTTGAATGTATGACATCTAAGAGCTTTTGTGCTCAATGAGATAACAGTTGAAAAGAGAAACGAGTGGACTTGCCAATGTTGCAGGTATGATAATGAGGGTATAAGGATGAGGATGGCTTGATGCTTATGTTATGATTCTTGATAAGATGGTTGTGAGGCTTTGTATGTGGATGACACAATCGAGAATGCCATATTTCTCTCGATAAGATAAAAGCAAGAAAAGCCTATGGGGATCGAGAAAGCTTGAATGGGTAAAGATTACACATGGTCTTTCGTTGAAGAAGAAGAAGGTGACCTGCTTGAGAATCTTTAAGAAAAATGGATGTTTTGTCAAAATGAATAGAGTAGTTATTGTTAGAACATAGTTTAACAACAGATAAGAGATAGTGTGTAAGGGAGCGAATATCAAGAACATTTTTGAGATGCAAAGGGCGATTTAAGGTTTGTATGAGAAAGTCACCGGTATGTGTTATGGGCATGGAGGCACCATTATTAACCAAAACCATATCAATTTTAATATAAGAGGTTAGATTAGTGAGTATACCTGCATAAGGAGTCATATGATGTGTGGCGCCAGAGTTTGTATACTAAATACCTTCATGAGGAGGTCCAATAGAGTAGTAGAAAATGTTGAGGGTTGAGTGTTCTTGACATTGAAATTGTGATGACAGAAAAGAGTCGAGTGTCCAAATCTCTAAAAATTTGGCAAGTAAGCCTAGAACTCTACGAACTCATATTAGAGGAGAAGCACTGAATGGAATCATGTTAAGAATGATGCCCCCTAATTTTAAAGCGGCTAAGGCCATAATCATTGTGGTTTCCATGAGACTTGATTATGGAGGTTAATGATGATGGTTGATCGATCATGGTATAACAACATTTGTTTTGTTTTAGAAGAACACAATTGCTATACATATAATTCTTCATGGTAAAAGTCACCCTTGAGTCGATTTGATTTAAAAATAAAAGTTGTGAACTTGATTGGATTACAAGAATTATGAAGTCATGAACTTAGTTGGTATGTTCTTGGAGAGATGTTTCAATTTCGTGTGTATGTGGATTTTGGTCAGTTAGGCATTGGTGGTTCATGAGGGTGGGCCCTTGTCAATGGTGAAGTTGACTCAAGTTGTTGAGGTAGATCATCACTGGTGCATGGCTTCACATGGATGTAAGGGATGCTTGGTTTGGTCGGGCTTGGTTTTGCGACTGAAAGATTAGTGGATGAAAGAAATGCTTGGTTTGGTTTGGTTTGGGAAGATGACAATGTTTGTGAAAAATTAAAAAGATAATAAGGGTTTTTTTAAACCATGCTCTGATACCATGTACAAATATAAAGAAGAAAATAATTTTATTAATTCAATGATAATGGACACTATGAGATTGGATATATATATATATATATATATATTGAAGGATTCGAGCCTTAAACCATATTGTGTAAAGACTAAAATAATCCTTACATAATAAATGTATAGTCAAATATATATACACTAATATTAGATCTATCATCTTTTTTTTTTTTAATTAACTATGTAGAATGCTGTTTGCTTAAAATATAATAGAAAATGTGGAGATAATGACAAACTAAGTGCATGTACTCTTAATTTTTAGCAATTTAGTATTTTATCTTTAAATTTTGGCAAATTAGTGCTTATACTTTTAAAGTATATGTGATTTAGTGTCTATACTAGATAATATTTAACGGATGCTTATTTTGATTATAGAATAATGGTAGACTAAGTGTTTGTACATTCAATTTTTGACAATTTAATGATGCATATTTAGAGTTTGGTAATTTTTTCTTAAGTGTCTACTATTATTCCATCATCAAAATATATGTCTATAAAATATTATTTAATAGAGATATCGAATCACACATATTTTGAAAGTAGAAGCGCTAATTTACCAAAATCCAAAGATGAGATATTAAGTTGCCAAAAATTAAAACCAGAGGCATTTACCTATATCTATCTCCACAATTGTCAAATCGCGATTTTATATATATGATTCTACAAATTTATGATTTTAGAAGGCTCTTTCAAATTGACTTGTGCATAGAATTGTTTTTTAATAGACTCTTACAATTTCAACTGAGTCAACATAAACTCGGTAGAATCTTACATTCATAGTTAATCGATTTTATTTGTTTGAGTCAAATAGGCTAAAATTTTAAAAAATACAACTATATTTTTGCAAACTCATCAACTATTAGGATGATACATCTTTCTTATTGCATTTCTATTTTGTTTTCACACTCTTTCTCTATCTCTTTTCCTTCATACACCAACTCCCTATTCTACATTCATATGATTCATCCAAGTCGAGTTATAATTATAAAGTTTATAAGAAAATTTATTTATTTCATTTATATAATTAAAAACTTAAAATAAGTTGAAAAGTTTGATTATTCTTCAATTCATAACTTCTTTAAAACAAAATAATGGAAACAAACTTAATTTTAATTTTACTTGTTTTTTTATGTATGTTATATTATATATAAAGGGTTATTATGAAAAAAGAGAACTTAAT
Source organism: Combretum micranthum (assembly GCA_024138025.1). Lineage (NCBI taxonomy): Eukaryota > Viridiplantae > Streptophyta > Magnoliopsida > Myrtales > Combretaceae > Combretum > Combretum micranthum. The sequence continues at coordinate 650,148 of JAMXBD010000236.1, read as the reverse complement.
TTCTTTATATGTTTCATCCATCATGTGTTTCAAGTTTTTTACAACCTTTGTAAGTATATTTATAGTTTATCAAAGCTATTTTACATGCGTTTCTATATTCTAATTCTATAGTCTTTTTGATAATTCTACGTAGAATCACAGGTTTGACAACCTTGATTGTCTTGAAAATGTAAGAATTACTGTGTTTTGAAATTTGTTGAAGTGAAAAAAAAAATTATTGGAAGCATAAAATAGGATATAATGTGTTTGGAAATGAAAAAATATATTTATATATTTCTTACACTACAAGAAAACTAGGCTTTAAAGCTAAAATTTTTATCTCTGAAATGAAATTTCTATTACAAAAATCATCGTCGCTAATTGTTTTTATAGAAATATAATTTTTTTTATCAATTTTTCATTGCAAAATTCCTATCTTCAAATATTAATTTTTTAGTATTGTTAGGTTTTAGCTTGGTAACAAATAAATGAGGAATGCCTATTTAACGACTACAACATATTGTCTAGAGCACTCTAACTATCATAAAAAACATTATATGGAAGTTTCTCAACTAAAAAGATTTAGAAACTCCATCTAATATATTCTAGAAATTCTACCTAATACATATTCTAGAATATAGGAGTTGTAATGGACTTGATTATGTGCTGGGGTAAAAGTGGATCAATTTTATCACTCTTCCTTGATACACTTTGGTATCACCCCAAGCATGTTTTGTAACATCTCAAACTTTACCCGTGGAAGTGCCTTTTAAAAATGCCTTCAACTTGATCTTTAGTATCGTAATGACTCATGTCAATTCCTTGTTAGTTGTAGCCTCGATAGTTTTTGGCTCTTCAACTACAAAGTTACAACTCTCTTATATATATATAAGAAGTCTACTTTTTTCCCCCAAGTGATGATTATGGAGATAAGTCATCTTCTTCAGTTAAAGTTTATGTTGATGATAATGATGATGCTAGTATTACTATCATGTCTTGAGCGTATAATACGTACCAATTTCATTATGTAAATTGCTTAAACATAAGCCTTTAACAAACTAGGTAGGAATCTTATACAATTTTAATTAAGAAATCCTAATTAAAATTTACAAAAACTTTGACAGAATTTTGTTAATTTTTCTATGATTTGTTTATTAACATAAACTTGTGAAAACCTAGAACATGCTATACTTTTTTTTAAGAATAACTTAATTTATTAATAGTGCCTAACATGAGTTTTATTAAATAAGATTAGCTCACATAGAAAATTCAAGATCTAAAGTTCGTTTTAAAGAGCAAAGTTTTAAACCAATTTAGTAAATCTTTATTTACAATCATCCAAGGAAATCCTAAGAAAAGGGAGAAAAAACCAAGAAGAATTTTCTAAATCGAACTTTTCAATTTTCAAAAACCAAACCCTTAACTACCGAAGTTTGGTTTATGCCAACTGCATGGTCACTCCTTATCATTGATCCCATATTTCAAAGCATCTTAAAGCACATTTATATCTGGATTAATCTACAAGACATGAGATATTAAAAATTGCAATGGAGCATAGTACATAGTAAACAAGCATACTTATGCATGTCAGGCACTTCTACTCTAATGCATCAAACATAGGTTAAACATAATAAATTGTAATTAAGAAATCAAATATTCCCACTTCTTGGAATTACCAACATGTATTAGAGCACTCATGACTCTTGCTAAACATAAATGGGGGACGAAAGGGGTTCTTGAATTAAACTTGAGAAGCTTGATAAGCCTTTAGCACTTGTCCTAAAGAAAGAGAAAGAAATAGCTTCATCCAGCTTACTTCTCACATCGATGAGCAAAGTCCATTGCAACCCTTTGTACAAGACCCCACAATCCCACATAACTTGTTGCAACTTTATCCATACTCCAATCAATCATTTGGTCTTGGAGCTCCATTGTTGACTCTCATTGACTAGTATGATGCGTTCTGTAGGGGTCTAAATGCTTAGGGTCTGTTTGGATTGTTGGATTTTGTTTGTGTTAGTAACTTATTAGTATCGAATCAATATCAGTTTAGTTACAATTCAGTTTGGTCAGTTTATGAGTAAAACCGTGAGTTTTTCATCGATATCATATATGTATTGGTTCAGTATCAGTTCGTTTTGAAAACGAAAACAAATCGACTATCTAAACAAGCTATTTATCTACTGTATCACCTTGGAGTTTCGATTAAGCTCACAACTCATAGTCTAAGGTACCATAATCCGAAGCAAGTAGCTATGCAATAACTATTAAAAAATTAGGCTAAGTTTAAGTATCAATTCTATTCTAGCAAGCAATAGACATTTCTTACATACTTAAAAACCATTTCTAAGTTTTTTCTTTTTTTTTCAAAGCTTAAACGTTATTGGTTGTTCATAAGTTCAAAGGCTCGTATTAAGATATGGTGTCTCAAATGACATTAAATAGTTTGTTTCTTGTTCTTTTGGTTTGAATTACTCAAGTTTGAGTGCATACATTTATGGAACCTAGTTTAAGACTCAACTCTTACATACATTGAGCCCAAGCTATAGTGAGCAGTACTTCTTAGGTTTCTATGTCATCAATTTTATTTAGTAAAGTTATATAATTAATTATAAAGGTTAGGATTAGTTTTAGAATTTAGGTTAACCAACACTTGGTAGGTTGTGTTTTTGTGGGTTTTAGTTTTGGCTTTTCAAGAATGGGTTCTGATAGTCCATTAATCATTTATATTCCTTAGTATGTTAAATTAATTATTAAGCTAATAGGTGTGAAAGACTCACATTTAGATGAGATATTATAGGCTTTATGTGGGTACTTTTTGAATAACATGAAATTATAGAGAAGTTATGTTTAACAACGGGCTAAACATGGGCATGTTAAGGGTTGTGTTTCTTACACAAGGTGGATATGGAATCATGTTAACTCAGCAAAGCTAAGCATGGAGCTCTGCTTAGGTTATATGGGGTCAGTAGCCAAATAAAAGTTGAATATGGGGTCGTCCCTAGGTCATATTGGCCCTAGTGTTTGATAGGGACTGAAGGTTGTGTGGGGTTAGTGGCCCAACATGAGTTGAACAAGGATTCATGATTAGGTCGTGCTGGGGAACATGGCTTGACACAAGGTCATGTTGGCCCACATTTTTTTTATGCTACTCAAATTTGATGGGAAAGTGAGTTTTTGGTAATTTATAAGTGATTAAAAATTCAAGAACTAGCTCTGATTTCTTAACCTACTCATCTAGCATTTCGTGAAGAACATCTTTACATATAGAAGGTAAATTGAATGCAAAATATACCTAAGTGAAATTTAGTCACTATACAAGCATTAGTTACACACATAAACCATTAATATATTCTTTAAGTCTTTCAAATGCATATTTGGTCATAATCAACTAAATTTCCAATTTCAACATGTAACATACATCTACATACTCAATTCTTCCAATTTACAAATCTCACACTAGAGTTTAGAATCCACACACCATGTCATATATCCATATTGATTTCTCCTAAAATGGATCATATTCATTTCATTAAATTAACATTTTTAATCATCTAAAAAATTTATGAAAAATTATTTCAACAAAGCACCTCATATCCACAAATTTAACTTAATATGCTAAGAATTTCATCTCCACATGTCGAATTGTATATATTCTAATTCTACTAATTAATACACATACAATTCATCACCTAAACACTATAAAATTCCCCAATTAATCACTATTTCCAAATTTACAAGAATTTCTCATTTCTTATAGATTACACCACACACAAACATTATTTTACACATTTCTCATCTGATTTTGCAAATCCAATTAATATCTAATCTCATATCAACATATCCTCTAAGATTTCATACAAACATCATATTCATTATTAGAATCAAGCTCCAACAACTCAGTTTGCTATTGAATTTTTATTATTCTTATTACCATCTAACACTGATACACTACTTTTTCTACGCTAGTATTTTTATTGGATATTAAATTGGTCACTTTTAAGATGAGACATCAAATTAAATTTTTATTCAAAGTTCAAGTATCAAATTTGATAATATCCCTAGAAAGAACAAGTAATAGAATACAAATAACTAGATGGTGTAATGGTTAAAGTTGATATTCCACTTGAGAGCACCAACAATGCAAAATTCGGTGAATTTGACATGAGGAAGCAACTACAATATATGCAATATAACTATTCTTAAATTTCTAGGATGGGCATTTGAGAATGAGTAGTACATTATGAGATGAATTTATATATAAGTTGGCATAGAATTGTGTTCGCATCAGGTGACGTATATGCTTATTTATATTTGCTTTATATAGACGCATTTTCATGTGCTTGAAAATGGATATTAAACCCTTAAATCTGTAAGAAACATGCTTTTAAATATTTCCTCCTTTTTTTACTGTAGAATAGTTTATAATACCTACTGCTATCTTCTTTTTTCTTTTTTTTTTTTTTAACTAAGGCTAAATGATTATGTAAAATCTAAAAGTATATAAGTGTGTGTGTATATATATTTTGATTTGAAAGTAAAAACGTTAAACCTTAAAAATGTAATCAAATGCATACAATGCCAATATTAAGTGCAATTGGAATTTATCTCATGTTTTTTCGTGGTGACTTTTCAATGTGACGTATCGGTTTTTGAATGCACTTTTCCCTGTGCAATACCTTTATGGCAAAATCCCAACTGAAGAAAAGATTTTTCACATTTTTGTCCTTCAAGAATCTCTCTAAAAATGGATAGTTTATTGACAGCAACGATACCGGTGACATACGAGCATACCATCTTTGAAAAAAATTATTCAAATACAATTTAAACAAAAATAATTACTTAAATACTATTATTATATTGCATTTTGAAATGAGATTTATAATCTTACACATATATTACATATCTAAGATGCGATACACAATTTATCTAAATTGTAAATCACACATTGCATGGATGATATACATGTGAATCGCATGTTGCAAGAGTGATACAAGCGAGTATAGACATAATCATAAGCCAGATTGAACTATCGACCCGGCCTGAACTGTCACTGGCGGGTCATGGCCTCGGCTTGGCCATACGAGTCATGACCTGCTAACCAACCCATCGGCCTAGCGGGTCAAGGGCAGTTCAGAGCCTCGACCCGGCGAGTAGGATGAGTCAAAATAAAAAAATAAAAAATAAATTAAAAAATAGAAGAAATAAATATTTAAATTCATTTTAATATGAATAGATAGTATTTATTATAAAATTATCTTATATATATATATATATTCATTTGTTCAAGTATGCTTTTTAGCCCAAGTGTGTTTACTCTAGGGTCTTTCCTATTCAAGTGTGCTTTTTTTGATAAACTTTGCTTGTTTTGCATAAGTTTGTAATTTAAAATTATCCATATGTCTATTGCATGATGATCTTATTATCTATTTTTTTTTATCAATTTAATTTAAAAATTTAGAAAAAATTGAAAAAAAATATTCACGAATCAAGGGCCATAAACTGTCCTTGAACCAGTGATTTGAACCGGCTCGGCCTAACCCTTCATGGTCATGTACCGGTTCCAGTTCAATCACAATCTAACTGTGGCCTGGAGGTTCTGGGCCGGTTCAACCCCGCACCGACCTCTACGTGTATATCGCTTGTGCAAGATATGATACATAAGTATATTGCTTGTTGGACATGCGATAAACATGTTTTATTTATATGTGTATCGTACATTGAACACGCAATATAAAAAAAATTTCTGTATTACATTTTGGACATGTGATATAGCGATGGTATTTAAGTAATTAATTTTGTTTTCAAATGGATGGGTAAACAAGAATAATCTTGCAACGATACATATTGCTTTTAGTGATTTGAAAAAAAAATACTGGGAGAATGAAAGTTAAACAGGTTAAAGAAGTCAAGTCTCAAATCCTATGAAAAGAAATTTAGTAGATGAGGTATTAGTATATATTCATTTGCATTCTCAATTTCTCTATTGTAAAGTTTGGTGGTCTTCTGCTACTTTTGTTTTCTTTTTAAAAGGAATTGATCTCTTCATTTCTTTTCTTAATTTATCTTTGTTTATTACTTTAAAAAAAAATCAAATTTGGTATCTAAAATTTGTATAAAAATTTACTTTGGTGTATAATCTTTAAAATGATCAAATCGATACCCAATTAAAGTTTTCATAGTTATTTCACTACATTGCTAATGTAGTTTGCTCGATTTTCTGATGTGAAAAATATAGTCTATCCGTTCTAGACAATATTAGTAGAACTAATAGAAATTCAATGATTTGACTATGTCTTCTACGTTAGCAAATGTTATTAAGAAAATAATTTAAATAGCTTAAAAAAGTTTGATTAGGTATTAAAGATCATTTTAACATTTTGGCACCACATTAAATTTTTGTATAAAGTTCAAGTACCGAATTTGGCATTTATCCTTCATTTAAAATAATATCACTCATAATTAATAATTAAAATTAAAAAATAATGTAATAATATTACAGAATATTTAAAAAATAGTGATAACTCAACCACTAATTTATCATTCGGCCAAAAAAAAAAAACCCATCAATTTATCAATTAAAGAAAAATAAATAAATAAATGGAGAGGACCAAAGAATTTCCTTTATGTCTTACTTACACGCCATGAAAATAATTTCTTTTATGTTTGACATATTGCCCATTGGAATAAATGATTTACATTATGAATTGATGTTATGTGTTTATAAGTTTTTTACGTTATATCATGCTTTGTTATTTATGTTACAGTATATTTATTGTCTTCATCAATGTTATTTTTTTCCATTAAAAATTAATTTCATCCAATAAAAGAATGATACATCAAGGGTTGTCCCACAAAAAAAAAAAAAAAAAAAAAAAAAAAAAAAAAAAACGATCAAATCATACCAAAATATCGATTTTTTTTTAAATAGTTTGGTTTTGGTTAGTTAAGGAGCAAACAATTGATCGTTCGAATTAAGACCATGAACTGAACTAATCCATTTTACATATTTAAAAAAAATACAAATATATTATTTTTCTTTTAATTTTTTATTAAAAATTAATTATTATTACAAATTTTTACTTAAATATGCATCATTCATGAGAATGAAATTAGATTAGTAATATTATATTTCGATTATTGTGGTGTGTTTACAAATAAAATAGATTTTAGATTTTAGCCTTTAATGTTTTGAATTTTGAACATTCTTTCTTTTTTCCCCATATTTCTTATTAATTAATCTACTTCTATTATGTAATTACCCATTAGTTTATAGGATTGACAATGCATTAAATAGAAGTATATAAAGACTTCAATTATTAAAATTTATATCTCATATTGGGATAGATTTTAGTATATCATTATAATTCAAGATCACTAAAAAAATGAGGCATGTAAGCCCTTGGATTTTTCGACACTCTTGGATAAAAACCCTAGAGTTAATACTGAAACTAGAATCCTAAAACCGAGCTAAGTTAAAACTAAACTCTAGAAACCTAGACGAGATCAGTTAAAGATTCAATAACCTTAGAATATCAGATTAATTAAGCAAAGCTTAAAACCCTATAAGTAAGTAATTCAACGAAAATATATCACTATCAAAACAATGTCATATACTAAAACCTAATTGATCAGGTTCAACCCTAAATCTGAGAAACCTTAGAATTAATTCGAGTCAATCACAAGTTCTAGAAATCCTAGACAACATTAGATAAGCTGGATAACTCTAAGTGTCCAATGAATAATATGAGAATAGAAAACCCTTAATACTAAACCCTAAGAAAATGAGTGCCTTCGAAAGCAAAACTGAAATTTGATAGTGATATGACTTGCAAACCCTCACCATACAATTTATTTATTTGATCTCTGACATGCAAATTGAGATAGTATATTCAAATAATATTTAATAATAAATAATAAGAAATAATTTCCTATAATGGTAAACCCTCAGGATTTTATGGTAATTTTATAAGTAAAACCTCAAAGTCAAGAACATAACTAGAACCTAAAGTCAAATTGAGTTAACCTTAAATCCAAAGAACCTAAGACTAAATCAGACTGCTTCTAAAACCTTAAGATACTGAATAAATTAGAAAAAAAATAGTATAAACTTGAAATATGAACTAAATATATAGTATATACCCTAAAATGGTCAGATTCAGCTAAACTTCTTTCATTTCGAACCTTTTTAAGATCAATTTTTGTATCCAAACACTGACACACAAAACGAAGCAAAATTTTTCGACAAACAATTTATAATAAAAAATATTAAAATACTCATATAATATCATATAAAAGTTTTTCGGATTACATAAACATCAGTTACAACCCATATACGCTTCTTGTATCTCTAACGGTAATTAATGAGTCACTTTACCTTACTTTTTACTATTCACTTTACTTTACTTTTTTTTTACACCTACTCTTATATTCTTACATACCTATCTCTTACATTACCTTTTTTCCATAAAACTTTTACTATACTTTTTATATAACATCTCTTATACTTTATTATATTTTTCTATTTAAATTAATTTTTTTTCTCTCTCTCTTCCCTCTCAAATGGCCGCTGCCCTCTCTCTCTTTCAATCTAATTTTATTTTCATTTCCAATTATTTTCATATCTTTAATTCCCTCCATTTTCCTCTTATTAATACCCATCACCTCCCTCTCATTTTCACACTATCATTTTTTACTTTAACAAAACTCTACCAAATTTTCCTCTTAACTTCTCTCTCAAAAAATTTTCTCTTCTCTTCCCTTTATTGTCTTTTGTGTTGCCATCCCCTATCTCTTGTTCAACAAACACAAAACTTCATTTTCTTCTTTAGATAATCCTCTTAAACGTCACTTCCATATTATGTTATGTTCATGTATGTGTGTCACTAAATGAATTCCATGAAATATCACAATGATGCATCATGCTAGAGAATGGAAAAAAAAAAATACAAAGAAAACATATTTTGAACAATATTATATTCATGTTAATATTTATATTGTTTTATGTTTCTAACCTTTACGTACATGTAAGTACGTATGTACCTATATATATATATTTATCTATAATCTTTAGAGTCTAAAGCTCATTAACCTAACATTTTAATTCAAGTTCTTTACATTGTGCAATTTGTTTATTTCATGTTTTTTAGATTTGTCCTTAATCAAAGTCTTAGACTTGTCCATCTTCAAGTCAAAACAAAAGGGGACTTGTCCATTTCTAGGTCTGGGAGAGCCTTGGATATAATTTAAGACTTCCATACTTTTCTATTTATCTATCTTTATTTTTATTTATGAGACTGAAATATTTCAAGTATTGGGAAGCCTTGATAAAAATCTAAGACTATAAATTTTTGTTTCTTTACGCTTTAATTTTATTATGGTGATTAAATTATTTTAAGTTCCGGGAAGTCTTGATTATAATCTAAGACTTCATACTTCTATTTTCTTATATTTTCATTCATGATCCTGTTTATTTCTTATTTTTATTTGATCTTACTAAAATTAAAAATTAATAAGTATAGTTAAGTTTATGTACATAGATGCTTATAGTGATGTTGATAAAGAAAATCCTTCAAATCTTATTTCTAAATCTATTTTCAAAGCCTTAGAAATCATTTAAGCAAGAGCAAATTTTTAAACAACAATCAACCTTTTATTTTTTAAAAAAATGATGTGACCATATGTAACATTTATCCATTTGATAAATGTTACAACTTGAATTTTTTTTACATGAAAATCAATGTTTTGATAATCAAGCATACAATACAAATATGGACTAAGGATTCTAAGACATTAAATAAATAATGGCATTTTACTTCCAAGTTCAACTCATTTATTCTAAAGTACGAAGAAGTAAGAGTTCATTACAAATTTTCAAAATTGAATTTTTGGTAACCTTAAAAAATTACAATTTCCATGAACCTATTTAATGAATAATGCAATATCACTAGGATCAGACTTGTATTATGAAGCATCTTTAAAACTCTAATGTGTTTTAAGTCTAGGAATAAATTATAGGCATGTCCTAGAAAGTCTAAATGAGATAAAAATTATAAAAGTATTATAATCAAACTTGGAGAGGTCTGGGCACAATCTGTACCACATGATTCAAAGACCTAAATGACCTTAAATATTTGAAATAACCTTAAAAATGAATAGAACATCCGAATTAGGTAGAAATCAACCACTCATATATGAAATTTGGAGACAAAATGAAAAAATTATGGCCATTTTAAGGTATAGACTAGATAACAAGAATTCTACCGAAAATAAAATTCATATAATTAAATGAACTTAGTATGAAATACTCATTTTGGGTATTTCTTTATTCAGGACAATGATTATGAGACTCCTTTTCTCGAAGATTATATAGATTATGAATTGCTTTAATGGATGAGTGAGTTCTTCCTTTAAATTTTGTCTCTTATATGTACTTGTAAAGTAGAGCACTAGAATATAGGAAAAAAATAGAATGAATTTGCATGTGGGATATCTCGAGATTATGCTTGTGATTCTTCTATGCTTGATCAATAAATGATAAGTATATCGAGACCTTGAGATGGTCGAATAATGCTTTATGTTTCCATTATCATGTTGTTGTGTATGTGGTTATCTTGTTGAACACCCTTAAATGGAAAGTAACATGACTAGAATTGAATAATAAATTGATCATGCATAACATGTCATCAAGTCACATCATTAAATGCTGCTACTCCTAGGTGAAGAGTGGGGAGACTAATGAATCCTGCCGCAAACATAGATCTATTCCTTACTGAGGAAATACAAACGTTTGAGAAATGTGTTCTTAGGGAGGAGCCATACTGGCCAATCACTATGAGAAGATGCTCGGGGACTAGCAATAGAGGATGCGAAAAACCTCAATTGGAATTCCTTAACCCTTGTCACGGAGGGATAAATTTGTTCTATATGTGGTTTCTGAATAACCATACATATTTGTGTGTTCATATGATTGTTCAATGGCATATGCTTTAACTAATAAACTTGTTTGTTAATGGTTCTTGTGTGAATGATGGGAAGTATCTCACTATGTATATTGTAAGCTTACCCTTTCATAAATCTTTGTTGAAACATGAATACTTAAGACCATGCTTGAGGAGAAAGACGACAAGGGAATCATAGTGGACTTTGGGACTATAATAAAATATCCAGGAGCATGGAATGAAGCTTCTCTTGGAAAGTTTTATGTTAGATATGTGATATGTTTTTACTTTGGAAACTACTATGGATAGTTATACTATCCGAATCATTTGTGACATTAGGGGGGGTATGTCCTTAAGAAATATAATCTATGTTGTTTAAGTTTAATGATGTATAGTTCTCTTGCATTGCTAAGTAATTGTTACCATCATAAATTGTGCTACTTCAATATATTCCCTTTATTGTGAAGCACGCTTTGTGCATAATATGGAAGTCTTTGCATGACTAAGATAGTTATTCCTAGGTTTTAATATTGTATACAGTGGACTAGCATATATAAGATACCCCTCAGGGCATAACAAGACTAATATATGATTATAATTTTATATTGGATGAAATTTCTACCAGTTATAAGTTACATGTTTATTTGGTTAATTACTTAATTTTAAATATTATTTATATTTACATCAATGATAAGAAATATACAATTGAAATTTTTTTAGAGAATGTATTTTTATTTTAAGAATAAAACTAGTCTGAACTACAAACTGAACCATTTTGGTTTTGGCTAAAAAAATTACGAACTGAACCATATGGTAAGATTCAAATTTAAATAAGCACCAAACTATAATATATGGTGCAATTCGATTCGCCTTGATTTTTACTAAAGTTTAATTAAAAAATAATTAAGTAAAGCTTAACATCAAACTACATGAATAGTTTATAAAGTCAAGGTCAAACCTATATAGTGTTACTTTAAGTTGAGTTTAAGCTCGTCATTTTAAGTTTCGTCGAATTCAAGTTGAGTTTAAGTTTTGCAACCCGAAGTTGAGCTCTATCTCTATGTTAACGTTGGATTATCTTAATGTGATTCAATTGTAGCCATATATGCAAGCTCTCTTTCCCCAATCCTTTACCCTAGCTTAAAAGAATCAATTGGATTTTTGTATTTGCTATTGGTTTCTTCCCTTTCTTTTTTTTTTCTCTTTTTTTTTTTACTTAATTGTAAGTTTAATAGAATTATATAATTCTTGTAATTATAGCCAAAAGAATATATATATATATATATGTATGTATGTATGTAACCAAAATGACATATTTGATGTGACATTTAAATTATACAAATAAGGACAGTAAAGCTAGGTTTGATGGGTCCCACATATTTTATAGAGATATTGTGTAACATATTAGGCAAATTACATAAAAAAAATATTAATGTTTAGGGGTAAGTTCTTTTAAGGTACCATTGTTTTGGATGGTTAAAGAAAGATATCAACGTTTGACAAAGTGAGTTATATAAGGTATTAATAATTAACTAATGATTGAAAATTAAAGAGATTTAATTGAAAATTAATCCATGCATTGATACCTTAAATGAATGTTATCAAATATTGATACCTCATTTGATACACTTTACCAAACATTGATATCTTCTTTTAACCACTCAAAACTTTGATATTTGAAATAAAATTATCCCTAAACGTTATTAGTTTTTGGTGTAGTTTACCCATAACATACTATATATCTGGAATGTTTATTTTCAAAGTAATTATAAGAACATCCACATTCCTAGAACCTCTAAAGAGGTACTTAAAGTGCAATATCAACATTTTAAGGATCTCTTTTTTAAAAAAGAAAAAGGCCCATCACTTTATCTATAAAATTCTTTAGATGAAGTTCTTCACATCTTTTTAAATTTTATGGGTCTGATATATTTTTACATAATACACTTAATAAACTAAAAGAATCATAAAATGACATAAAAGCCCTTACTTTTTGGAGTCATAGGCAGATGATCAAAAAATTTTTTTTAAGATATCTCCCATCTGCATGATCTCAAAAAGCAAGGTCATTTACCTAAGAACCTGTGTTAAAGATTTGGGATGGGAATGCTCTAAGATGTCACTTTTATTTACCCTGTAAACTAATCCTTTATGATGAGCTTTATTAGAACAACAATATATTACATAATGCACTTGAAGTCCAATTGGATGGACTAAGTAGGTCAACCTGTTTAAATCAAAATATGAAAAAATAAAGTAGTTTTGGGTTTAAAAATCTTAATTTGTTTAATATATGCACTATTTTGGCACATTTAGTTTAATTCATATGTTATAGTGGGTCAACTTGTTGCAAGTTAGTTTGTGAACTAGCATTTGAAAGGAAAAAAGAAAAAAACTACTTTTCAGTGTGACTTTTATTTTTTTAACTTTGTTATAGTCATCATACTTTTAAATTATAAATTATAATTTCTTATAAATTTCTAAAATTTTGTTTTGATTCATTTTCATAATAGTTTAGATTTGATTCACCATCAATTGATATTTCTTAAAAAGTTCTAGTTTTCTTAATTTGTGATATCATTGTATTAGTCATTCTAGTGATTAAACTCGTGATTGTGAGTCGATTACTAATCTCAAAAGTTAAGATGTTAAAATTTTCAAAGCAAGTAGAGGATAATGATACATATTTACATGATTAATAATTAGATAAGATTAATTATTATAGCAGCTGCTAATTCGCTAATAGAATTGGGTGTGGGAGCACTGTAAACCTGCAAATATAGAACTCGAGTAGTGGTGCATCAGGAAGGTGGTTTCATACGGTTACTTTGATACTTAAGTTAGTTGTTGTGTCTTAAGAGGAAATAATCAAGATAGCATAGGGAAAAAGTATTGTGAATAAGTGTCAGATCATTCTCCCTACCATGCCTTTAGTGTATGGATCTATTTATAAAAGGTAGGCATAACAAAATGGGGCTTAAAGAATATTTGCATTTCATGTGGTGGATCCTAAAATCTATTAGCTGCCCTACATCTTGAGACGGGTAATAGTGTTGAGCACAGAGGGCGGTTGGACCAGTGTTTGTTCCCCCAATGAGATAAGAGTGTCAAAGGGTCACCGTGGGCCTCCATGTGAGAAGTTGCAACAAAAGTTATGTAAGACCTCGGTCCTTATGGGGATTGAGGTCCTCTTAGAGTGCAATGATTAGATTGAGGTCCTCGTATGGTTGAGGCCCTTGCGAGGAAGGCTAAGGTGGATATCAAGGTCTTTCATGAGCTAGAGATTTTATGGGCCAAAGTACTTAGAGGGCTTCATATACCTAATAGTCCATTGAGCTGGCGTTGAGCTTAATAAGTTATGGTTGAATATTCGCTATCAACAACTATGATATTAACTCAATTTAGCGCTATTAAATAATCACTCTAATAAGAAAAAAAATAAAACTTAACGAAGCCAAAATATTTTTTATTCTAAAAATAAGATATCAATATGTAAAGTTCTTAATTTTTAAATAATAAAACCAAGATAAAATGCAAATACACCCATTATATGTAAATATATTTTTTTGGTAATTTTACATTTATTAGATTGTATTATAATATTAATCTATTGTGTGTATATATAAAATTTTAGTGCAAGTTGGTAGGCTAACCAGCTTAACCTACCAAGTTGTGCAGGCTGGGTTAGGTTAAAAATTTTAGTTCGCTTTCTTATGCAACTCAAAGTGAGTTAGCCTACATTACCTACAAGTTAAAGTGCAAACGACTTGAAAAACCGGTTTAACACTTAGGCTAAAACTCAAAAGAGGAGGAACAGACACCCATTTGGCGTACCCTCCATGTTTAGCAACATCATGTTCCTTGGGTCTAAGTCAACTAATAAATTTGAGGATGTGCTATGTAGGATGAAATATTCCATGTGGGGCCCTTTATGCTATGATCACTATATATAAATAGGCCCTTATGCCAAAAATGTGAGGCTATGTTGTTACAATACAACAAGCTATACTATCACAATTCATTGGATATTTTTCTAGAACTTACAACTAATTTAAGCATTAAAATGGTCGTGTTGGATTATCTCCTGGAGTACCACTAATCATATTTCTGTATTTGTAGGTCTATGATGCTCCCTCACCTAACTCTATCAGCAATCTAGCACATGTAACAATGATCATAATTATTAATTATTTAAAATAATATATAACTAATCTTGTTCATATTTTGAATATAGACAAGTAATGAAAAAATCTCGAAAGGTTTTGTCCCACTCATCAAATAAAGGTCTCTTCGTACGAAAGAATACGACCTTCCTTATTTTTTACTACAAGTATCTTTCTCTCTTTTTTTTCAATGTACATATTTAAATGTGTTAGATTTTATTAATAAAATAAAAAAATATTAGAAAAAATCAACTAGGTAGATAGGGCTTTAAACCAAGACTTAAAAAAATTGATATCTCTTAAACTAAAAATAAACATTTATAACCCTTCAATAATTAAAGTTCTATCAAGAGAACGAAAACTAATCTTATGAACAAAGAAAGTACTACATGAAGGGTAAAAGAAAAATAAACAGATCTAAGAGGTGAAACCTCTTGTAAACAATGATCTTGGTAGGGAAATGGAAATGGAAGTTATGAGTGAACGAGCATTTGTTTTTATGGTGGTAAAAATAAAGAAAAAAGTGCACAAGGTAAGATTATGTGTTGAGGGGAAGTAGGGAGGCAACCATGAACGAACAACCATCCCTAGTGTTTTCCACAATAGGGTTTTATAGTTTTTTTTTTAAAGGGTTTATACTAGATATGGGAAACTTGCTCGGTGAACTAGAAAATTAAAGTGTCTATATAAATAGTTTCCAAAAGAATTCACTTGCCGTTAAATTTAAAGCTATACGTACCACCGTAACAAACAACTTAATTAGAAGTATCTTATATATACATTCATTCGTGATAAAAGGTGGCCTTTTGGATTTTCACTTCCTCATCTCTTCATGTAGGCAACCCATCTTTTCTTATTCAGCTGGGGTTAATTTTGCCTATGTGTAATAATACCTGATCGTGTCTTGAAAGAATTACTTGAGGGGGCTCTAGATAGGGGCTAGTGTCCTTGGCATCACGCTCGCCTACCCAGGATGGCCTGAGGGCCTAGAGGTGCCCCCACACTGTAGTGTGCCTGGGATGTGGGGTGTGACATAAATGAAGTGTTCAAAAGTGGATTAAGAAGTTGTCTGATACTTGAAATGTGAAGTTTATATATATTTAGACTTGTTAAGAGCATGTGGAATGTTGTATGATGCTTGTGTAGTATTTTAGTTGAGGTAAGATATGAGTAAAGTATGTAAAAATCGAGTTTGAAACAGGGAAGATTTGAAAATTTTCAAATACCTTGTCAAACAACATGTTTGGAAAGATGTATGGGCCATATACCCTTTGAAACAGCATGTATGAGAGGGTGTTTTACTTTCTGGAGTGTCCTATACCCTTTGATACATCATGTATGGGAAGGTGTATCATTCTCTGAAAATTTCGTAAGTTTTTCCTAGCTCAAACGGCATGTGAAATGACATGTATGGCAACCCTTTTCACTTTCTGATCTTTGTTGCAACATTGTTCCAAGATTGTATGCCAACGGCATACCTTGTTTTAAAAATATATATATTTTTTCTTCATTAAATTTGTTTGCTATAGTTTTATTTCCTTATATTTGTTTCCCTATTTATTGCTTAGTCATATGATTAAGTTGAAAGCTTATATGACCCTATTGTGCATATGAATACTAAGTTGTGCTTTGCATGAGTTTTATTTGGAATATAAGATGAAGTAAATGTAGTTTTCTTAAGTTTTATATTAAAGTCTTTATGATGTAATTTCTTTTATCAGATTTCCTTACACCATTGAGTCTAGTTGTTGATCCTTTACATGACAAGCCAAGTACAGAGTAACTTAGTTGATGTTTGCTTAGGATAGACATATCTTAATTTGATCCTAATTAAAGATGGTTTAAAAAGTGTTTGTATTGGTTGCTCCTTTTGTCGTTGAATCTGGTTTGGAGAACGAAAACCTTGTTAACAAGGTTAACATGATAGTTTAGGTGCTTAAGCCACCCTTGTTATTGTAATTTAACAATTTATAAGTGGCTCAGTGGGTAATTGATAGGAAGAGTAGTATTATTGTAACATTTGCTTATTCTTAAAAAGAAATAATATGATTTAGTTCACGTTTATGGGACTTGTTGAACTAAGTGATATTATGAATTAAGTTAAAGTTGAATAACGACTATTAACTATAGATGAAATTACTATTCGTTTTCAGTTAGATATAGAAGATATAGGTATTTGGGCTGCCTATATCAACCTCCTGAGCAGCTGCTATTACTCAGAATCCTCAGCTTCCTAATGGCTTTTCCTAGAGTTTGAGTACTCATTTGTTGATTGAGAAAATTAATTATTACATAATAAATTGATTGTAGAAGCATTGGATATAGATTAAGTGTGCCCGTCACTTCATATGTGTTAGTGTTACTTGAGTAGTGCGCCTTTGGCTATGATATTCTATTTTAGGTGCAGATGAAGATGAGTTTTATACTCAGTTGGGATATGGAACCGATTTTGAGGACTTTTTGGATGAATAGAATGATTATAAAACCTGACCTTGATGGTGGAAAGCTTTTGTAATAGTATAGGAGGAATGTTTTTGGAACAAATGTAACATATATTAGCTATTTTGATAAACTTATATGTATTATATTATGGGCTTGATCCTAAGCCTATTTTTTTTAATCTTAAGTGTGTATATATATATGTATGTATTAAAGTCCTTTATCTTAATGTGAAAAGACAATGAAGTTTTGTTATATAATGTATCATGTTTCACATAATGAAATACTTTTAAAATGGTTCTTATAACAGGTTTGGACAAACAATTAATACAAACTCTTTCTTTATGGATAACTTTACATATAATACTACAGATTTCATGCGGCTGGGGACTAGATTTGCATGTTTTAAAATATGTAGCGAATCTGAGTCCTTACATAAATATCACATTAAGAAGTCAATAACCGCACTTACACTATAAACATTGATTTTCTAACATCTTTTTTTTTTTTTTTTTTGGGGGGTGGGGGGGGGGGGAGGGGGTGCGCGCGCGATAATGCCTCCCTTTTTAATAGCTATAATATGTAGAACTTGGCAAAGATAAATGTATGTAATTACCAAACACAATCATCTCTCTTTGTGAATTTTTTCTCAACCAAAATCTTAAATATCAGGCCTATCATTTTAGATTTCAAAACACTAATTAAAAATAAATAATTTGCAATAAGATATATTCTTAAATAGGAGTAGAATTTGAGAAGAGATTTATTGGGTATTACACATTTTTTATTATATATATTGGATAAAAAATTATTAAATATTATATGGCAGACGTCATATATCATATGATGTATGAATGACAATAAAATTTTGATATACAAAAGTATTTACATTGTGGGTAACAATTATCATGTGTAAAAATTTATTGGTACGGACATGGATGGATGTAGGGTTGTACGACTTAGGGTGGAGGCGAGTGGGGGTAGACCTTAATGAAGTTAATCTTATGATTATTTATTTATATATGATTACTATTACATCTTATATATTTATAAAAATTTTGTTAATGATTTCATGGTGATTTTTTAAAAAATTTCATGAAAAATTCATCCAAATAATAATTAAGAGTATTTAATGTATTTTGTAAGAGATTGTATATATGTCACATGAAGATTAATTGTTACTATAAAATGTAGAGTTTATATACCTATAAGTTTTGTTTTTAACAAAAAAGATCATATAAAAATCTAGATAGAATAGCTATTAAATAATCCATATATATTTTAATAACATTAATTGTAGAAAAAAGATTACTAAATCAAATTATCTATTTACTATGTAATAAGATTCATTTGTATTATATATGAAATAAGATTCATTTGTATTATATATGAATAATGTAATTATGATTTGTGTTATACTTAAATAAAAAATAATTACTTAAAAAAGAACTTATTTAGTTAGATATAATTTCATGATAAAAAATTTAATGCTTTTAGTTATTGTGAAAGAAAAAAGTTAGAGAGAGAGAGAGAGAGAGAGAGAGAGAGAGAGAATAATGGAAGGAGTAGCCATATGCATATTAAAAAAGTAAAAAAAATATAGTACTTAACCACCATGTCATGCTTATTTATATGTTATGTTTGCTCTTTAAAATATACAAATAGCATGTATATTTTTATTTTTTAATAAAATTAAAAAAATTCCCATCCATGGAAATTGTTTTAAAAACCATTCACTCCATCATTATGTGTCAAAAAATTATTGATACTGCATGTGTTATGTGTTCATACAATTATTATTATTATTATTTTTTTGCCATTGGAATATAGTTTCAAACCCACTTCCTATTTCTACTTATAAGGGTGGGCATAAATATGTTTGGTTTGGTTTGGTTTGGTTTTTAAATCATAATTTATGGTTTGTTTTTTTTATTTTTTTATCTTGAACCAAACCATTAAGTAATGATTTGGTTTGGATTATAAAATTTCTAAATCATTTAATAATGGTTTGTTTCAGTTGGGATTACGAATTAAACAAAAATTATAATTAAAAATTTTCTTCATTCTATTTTTTTTTGCATTTATATGGATATTAAAAAAATTTAAATTACTTTACAAAATTTATATTACAAATCACAATAAAATATCTTATAAATCCATCATATTTATAATTTATAGTCATTTATATAATCATTAAATCACAATTAATTATCCACCTACAAAATATATTCACTAGTTAATACATTGTAAGCCATAATCTATAATGTTTTATAAAAGCATCAAATCAATCATCTAATAATAAATTTGGCTAAAATAAAAAAAAAATTATCTACGAACAAAACTCATATGTGAACAAAAGTGTTCCATTGATAGAATTCATTAAACAATTAACACATATTATGAATTATAACTAAATATACACATTCCATAGTCCACGGAGTTAAAACGATTAAATAAAATAATATTATGTTAGCAACGAAAGAATATACATCATGAACCTAAAAAACAATTTTAAAAAAGAATCAAATTACTATTATTCAATATTCATCAAATAATAAATATCATAATGAAACTATAAAAAAAACATACTATTTTTAATCAATCATCATAAAAAAAATATATTCTAATAATAATAATAATTATAATATATTGGTTTGATTTTATGGATTTGTTAAATTTACCTTTTCAAACCAGCTATAAATTAATGAATTGGTTTAGATTGAGAATTTTTAAGACCAAATTGTTAAAAGAAATTATACATTTACATCGATTTGGTTAGTTTTTTTAATCTACTCCTACCATTCATGGGAGCCTAGTTCACATCCTTCCTATTAAACTACAAACTCCGTTCAGCTCCAAATAGTTTCGGGCGAGATGGATATACCATGGACACATGGCACTCGCACTCCATCTTTACGGGATTAAAATTGTAATAAACCACCAAGGATATGTAACTACAGCCTACACTAACCTTTTTGGCGGATTATTGTAGGGTTTGCTAACGGGATCCTAAAAATATGCAAATAAAACATATGATTTCGTTAAAGGAGACAGGTAAATAAATGCCCTAGCTCATGGAGGTTTCCAATGAATAGAGCCCTGAGCGGTAGATACATAATGAATAAGAGCAATTAATATTGAAGTTGTCTACTCTGTAAGTTTATAAACTTTATTTGTAAAGAGGGTACAGGTTGGTGTCTGCATCATTTGGGAGAAACCTGTCAATAAATTCGAGTACTGCATGCAAAGGAACAACATCCCTTTCCACCCGGGAAATGACCACAGACAAAGATTCGAAAGTGAAGTAGAAACCATTGTTGGTTCACCCAAAAAAAAAAAAAAAAAAAAAAGTAGAGTCTATTGTTGACTGTTTGGTGTATACCTAAGTTCATTTTCCATGTGATATCCCATCATCTCCACATTGATGTTCCAATACTTAGTTATCCATGTAATTTAGTCTAGAATAATAAGCATAATAGAATCCTGTCATTTATTAAGTTTCAAATTATATACATATACATACATATATTTAGACATCTATAACTTTTTTTTGTGTGTGTTTATTTTTCATTTTCATTACGAATTCACCTGATTTAAAAAAGAAAAAGAAGAAGAAGAAGAAGAAGAAGATTAATCATATTGAACTCATATGTATATGCATATATTATTATTATTATCATCATCATCATCATCATCGTCTTATTTTAAGTTTATGCATGATTATAGGCTTATTAGAGCTATTACAACTATAAAGACATTCTGAATTTAAAATATAACACACATACGACTATTGAAAAGATTTGGTATCACAAAAAGTAATTCTCTATTAGATGTCTAGGTTAATGCCTTTTATTAATGATATTTACACCACAAGTTATCAATATTCAGAGATAATTAGTTACGTTAGTTTGGATTGTCGAATTTTTATCTGTATCGATAACTTATCGATATCAGTTTAGTTTGATTAGTTTATAGTAAAACTATTAGTTTTTCATCAGTATCATAACTATATCATATCAATTTTGATTCAATTTGAAAATGATATTAGAATTATACCAAACCAATATACTCAAAGAGGTCCTTAACATATTAAAGTTAATGTTATATCATAATGATACAAAACTAATATACCCAAATAGGCCCTTAACGTATTAAAGTTAATGTTTCATAAAGTTAGTTAAATGAGATATTAACATTTCATCATATTCATTTTAGGTATTAATGGTTAGATAGTTTTTTTCAACCAAATTTCCTCAAATTTTCTTTACGAGTATCTCTTTTGACTCACTTTATAAAATATTGATTCCTCTTTTTAATCATTCAAAATATTGATATCTTAAATGAACTTACTTTCAAATGTTAATATCTATGTAATTTATCTATTTTTGATGTACCAAAATCTAGGAAGCAACAATTCCACCATATATTTAGGGATAATGATAAAAATAGTACAAGAATTTTGCAAAAAGAACCATTAGGTGTTTGAAATTTCGTTTTTAACAATTTGGTACCTAAACAAAGTTTTCATTGACTTTTTTCATACCTTAAATTTGGTTTTGACAATTTTGGTACTTGAACAAACTTTTTATGGGTTTTTTTTTATACCTCATTTAACTTGTTTTAAGTATGAAAAAAGTCAACAAAACTTTGTTTAGGTACCAAAATTGTCAAAGCCAAACTTTAGTTATGAAAAAGGTCAATGAAAACTTTGTTTAGGTACCAAATTGTTCAAAACTAAACTTCAGATTCCTAATTGTTTTTTTTTTTTTCAAAAGTTCAGATACCATTTTTGATATTGACCAATATAATTATACCATATTGGAATATGCCTCTTTTGGTACCTAAACTTCTAAAAAATTCAATTTCATACATAATTAAATTTTTCTTGTTCCTGAATACTACTCACTCAATCATTTTTTGACGCATGTCAACTACTTCAAGAAATAATAAAAGAGTGGGAGTAGTGAAAAAGGGGCATGAAAAGTTTAATTAAGTATAAAATTGAACTTTTTAAAAGTTTAGGTATTTAATTGTCTATTTCGTCAAAGCTCATGTATTAAAAGATGTTTTTTCCCTTTTAATTATGCAAAGGTTCATAAATCTGCTAAATTCCATAGTTACATAACGTCTGCAGAACTCTAAAAAAAAATCATCATTAAGTCAGAACATCTAAATGTGGTTCATATGAGTCTTACCCAAATATGCATAATAAATTCATAAAACCAACTAAAACTAAAAGAAAACATAAACCTAACAAAAGGTTTGTAAAATCCATAATAACTTAGTTAATTGCATTACATCTAACATAAGTATCCTAAACTAACATCCTCTGATTATCATAGTATTCAAAGCTACTATTGTCATTCTTTAAAGGGTTTCAAGTCATCCATAATATTTGTATATGAAAAACATAGTTATAACCTAATGCAGAGTCACTATAAACACTTGCATATGATATGCAAACATTTCACATACAACTTGAACCCGATGCATCAAACACATATAATTATCTTTAAGTAGGTTTATAATATAATACACTCCTAATGTATCTAGGTTTAACATATCTTATAGTTCCCAACACATGTGTACACACACACACACCCCTAACATCCTAAAGACATAAAGATAAGCATCTCATCTGAGTATCATTACCAATTAGCCATTAGTATAATCGATCTATTGACATAAATTTGTATAGGCATCCTTGAATACACATACCAACGTAGTCACATCTTTTTCCTAGTGTACTAACACATACCCGAATAATTCACTAATGAATAACCCACTAACCCAAATTGTGCTAGCATTAGCACCTAATTTTAACACACCATTATAGATCATTGCCTCTTCGAGATGACTAAACTACTAACTATGGTCACCATATCCGATCATTTTATTATTAGATCTCTCGGCATAAGTACAAGTATAACCGATATTTAATTAAGAGTTTTAATATTCTTAGATTCAATTAGTTTCTAATGATTGGTTTTATATTCTCATAAGTAAGCCTACAAAAGTAGTAAAGAGGCATTAATGAGAGTAGTTTTAGCACAGGTATTCTAATACTTCATTCTATGGAAAAACCTAAAGAGAAGGATATATCATTAACAAGAGAGGGATAGTTTAAGATAGTAACGATCTTTTATTTATTTGAACCAAAAGTTTAATTAATAAGAGTATATATGAGTTCAAAGAAAGAACCTCCTGTCTTATATATCGTGAGGGTATATATAGGAAGAGGTGGACTAATCCTAAAAACGATACATATTGTGAGAGGAAAAGTAGTGAAGGGTGACCTTTGGGATGATACCTCTTGTTGGGATGGCCTATTACATGCTCTAGTGAGAGGTTCTTCATGAGTTAATATGATGTTAAAGAACAAGATTGAGAAAACACTATCAATGTATACTCCTCACTCTCATTTGCAACTAGACAAATCCTAAGGACAAACTAGGATTCATGGTGTAGCTTGAACATTTAGCCTTTACTAAGGAAGTTTAACTCTGACTCATTTAAAGGTGTTTGGTTGTCTGCACAATGTCTTGATGACGTATGATAGTGATTGCCAAGCTTGTTAGAGAATTAAAGTCATCACAAAGGGCCTTATGGAAGGTGAGTTGTTTATGATTGTGGTCGAGTTGGTAGCTTAAGTGAGCTCTTGTATTAAAGCTAAGTTGTTGTGCATTGGTGGTACCAAAATTGAGGAAGCATTAGGTCCCTAAGCTAATGAACCTAAGTTGTAGATATTGAAGGAGATTTTAAGGTCAATCTGAGTCTTCATCGAGTTTTCAAGTGGGGATAGCTTGTTTTTCTTTTCATAACTAATTTAAATCACATGGGTCATCGTTGAGCTTAAATTAAGCTTTATGAGACTTGTGATGACCAGTTAAAACATGCAAGGTTTCCACTGAGCCTTGTGAAGTTAAAGGAGGCTTATTAGGGCGAGTTAGACCGTTTTAGGTCTAAACTTTGCTTTAATTAAATAGACATGTTGATGCGAGTTAGCTTGCTCCTAAGTCTTTGATGAGCCTTACAAAGTTAAAGGAGGCTTGTCTACATGAGTTAGCTTATCCTAAGTCTTTACGGAGCCATGCAGGGTTGAAGAAGGTTTATGTGTTAAGATAGATAATTTTAAACCTTTGCTAAGCCTTTATTCAACTAAGAGGGGCTCATCTTAGCAAGTTAGACTAATAGGTCTTTGCTAAACTACAACTAATTACTTAATGGACATGTTGGAAATATTTAACTAAAAAGTAAGCTAGGTTAGATGAAGCCTTTACCTTTTTTTGAAGCAAGCTGATATGTTGAATTGAATGGCTTTCATGTCTTTTAAATAAATGGAGTAGGAAAACCATGTGGAGTAAGTTTCTTGCTAATAATGCTATTTGTTTCGTGCATTACTTTAAGACATTTGATGTCATATACACACGTAAAGCAAGTTATAGAGATTATGTGAAGCTTCATACAATTTTAGACACAAATTTGTAGTATCATAAGTTAATCTAATGCATGGATGTCTATCTTGAGATGCTTAGACAACTTTGGATGGAAAAGGATTAAACCTTCAGATGTAAGGTATGTTAAGTCACATGTCTTTGTCTTCTAAATACATATTCATTCACCCATCTTTATATAAGTCATTAGGGCCTCGAACTTTCTTCATGTACCGCCTTAAAATTATGCTCCAATCTTTGTAAATTTTTGCTCCGTTATTGTTTATTTTCTTTTTAAAAGTTTGAATCTGACTTTTATTTTTGAACTTTTATGGGGTGAAGAGATCATGATGTCCCTAGTTGTACCCTCCTTTTAAAGGTGGTGATGAGACAATTGCATCTATAATAGGTTCGTTGGTCGCCATAGAGGGCGGGGCATGTAAAGTCACGATAGAGGGAAGAGAGTATAATAGTTGTCATTGTTATTATAGTTAGTACATTGATCGAAAGGGAAGTTAGGTAGATGATGGGGCTTTCCTTGGTTTTGAAAAGTTGAAGATGAGGGGCTTAGTCTTTGAAAGCATGCCCTGTTTTACATTTGGTGGATTCTCAACTAAGAAAGATTGTTTGGATGAGTTCTCATGAATCATCCAATATATTTAGAGCCGATGTCCTTCATTTTCTAAATTTGGAGCTTAGCTTGTGATCCCAGATTGTTATGTTTACTAACTTTAATTCCATGGATAGGCTAGATACTTTTTTAGCTTTATCTTTTTCTAATGGAGCAGATGTGTAGCTCCCAAGGAAAGGATGATATAAATGGATGATGACTGGAGCCTTTGCAGATTTTGATTGCTGAAGAAAGTGGGGTTGGTACTTCATTAACTATCATTCTCGTGGGCTTTGTAAAAGAGTAGTTATTGGAGAAAGAGAGGGCATTAAACAATCTACCCATTTAGTGGGTAGATGCTGTAAAGAGAAGTTAGTTTGTGCATAAATCGATAGGGAAATCCACTAGTTGCTTAAATTCTAGGCATTAGAAGATAGGCTAATGCAAGCTTTTCTTGAATGTACACAAAAAAACTGAACCATGTAGTCTCACATAGCTTGTAGTCATTAAGGAGTTGTACTTATATGTAACCTTCCTGTTATTGATCGTGTGCTAATTTGATTGAGTTTTAAAATCAATAACGTATATCGTAATCCCAACTACGGTCGACACTTAGGTAAGCACACCTATCATGATAGTATAGAAATTAAGTATAGAGTCATCTTCCTCAAGGATCTTAGCCAACATTATTACTCACTTTTTTCCTATTATTTAATTGTCAATATCAAGTGATTGTAAAGATTAAACTATCAAATTTGCTATTAACTACTGCTAATTACTAATATTGATTCACAATAGAATTCACTTAATGATTAATCCAATTGCAAGGACACTTTGATTTTGCTCCACCACTAAACCTTATCATGTTACTTAACAAATCATCAAATAATTCTTATCAATTTCTTGAATTACAGTATTCTTCATTTTATGTTAACATCTTTCTCAAGATCACTAAACTCCAAGTCTAATTTTATCAATTGGAATCTCTTCCTAGATCAATAGCAACTTAAGACTACATTAAACACTAGAATTCATTAAATCAATTAATTAATTGCTGAAGAATTTTTCCACTTTAGCTCTAAAGTTATGAGCAATTCTCATCAATAGCTTAGATCTATTTAATAGAATAATATCTCAATCAATTCTAATGAAATTAGGTAATAATATGTATCGTACACTATATAAATTTAAGAACAATCAAGCACATACTATCAATTTCAAGAAGTCAATAATACATTCATTAAAATTGCAGTATGAGTTACATGAATCAAGCTCTGGGTTCTGCAAAATCTAAGCTAATGAATTATTCTCAATAAGTCAATACAGATAAGAAAATTAAAGAAGTAATTAGAAGCATGATGAGACAAAACTGGTTGAGTCCAAAGATCCTTTGCAATGTAGATGATGCTAAGCTTAGTGAATGATCTCCTTGAATTTCTTCTCAAAACCCTAGAAGACAATGTTATGAATCTAAGTCTTTGTAAATTCTTTATAATTCTTTAACTATTTCTATACAAAATGACTTAAGGCTTTGTGCAAAAAAGCATATATATATATATATATATATAGAGAGAGAGAGAGAGAGAGAGTCTTGGGAAGGTTGACATGGCAAAAAAGCAAAAAGTTAAAGCATTATGTCATTATTGTTGGCATACCCTATCGAGTATGTAGGTCTCGAGCCGTGCCCTCCTTCTTTTCTTATATCCTATCTTTCACACAATTAAGTTTTGAAAAGTATATTCCTTGAAATTCCTCATTTAACACGTCACACTGTTGTGCCTTAGAAAGTTGAATAACATATGGATGGACTTTAATCTTCTTACCTCGGGCTAACGCTTATGGAATGATCTATGGTGGAATTATCACTTGGCACATGCATAAGTATGGCCAGGTGAGAGCCAGTGCCATCAATTGTGGCATTCATCTTTCTTTAAACATGCTCATGTCTTAGCTAGTGGTCTAAACTGTGAATAAGATTTCTTCATACTGACATAGAAATAGGCATGAACAGCTCCCTTGTCTCTAGAACTTGTTGATTTGGTTGATCTTTATATTGCTTCTTCGCTAATTGACGATGAAGTGTTTAGATAAGTTCTATTTACCTAAAATTAACAAATAATCATATTAAACACCAATTCTTAGGATTCTTGATGATTATGAGTGCAAAATAAACCCAAGAAATCTTTCAATGAATAGAGTAAATTGTCCCTATCAAACTTCCCCACACTTAAACTTTGTTTGTACTCAAGTAAACAAGCTAATAAGAGAACAAGAAAATGCTTCATGGCTCAAGACTTAGGATGAACAAATCATCAACAACACTTTCAATTCAAAAACATGCTCAACTATTACTACCTCACACTCATCCTTTTCAACTTATTAACAACCTTAAGGATCATTGCACATATTACTCCACTCAATCTCACTGCAACATGTACTTAAGTTACCAAAATTAGAATTTCAAAACTAATCAAGTCAAATTAACCATTACCCTTATCATTCAAACCAACTTGCAAAGTAAAAATCAACTAAATGATCAAGCAAAGAAAAAGAAACTCTGTAAACTTAATCCCCCTACATATAAAAGAGTAAATTTCCTCAATCACTTGTTTAAGCATTATATTCTCTAGGGAAAGTATATTCATCAACTCATACCTCAATTTTTTCTTCCTTATTATAGTCATAACTTTTTTCTTTTTACTTACTTTTTTTTTAGACTTTTTTAAATAGTTGACAACGGGGAACATATCATGCTCTTCCAACGAACCAAGGCCCGTCATTATCAATTGACTTTAGTTCTCATTTTTCTTTTTCAATTAACAAAAAAGTTGAACCTCACTCTTCTGAGGGACCAAGACACGCCCATACTAATTGATTTCAATGGCTTGTTTTTAATTGATAATAGGGCCAAACATTTGCTCTTTTGAGGGACCAAAGTTCGCCCTTACCAACTAAAGCCGTTTTATTTCTTTATGCTATGTGTCATTAATACAAGGGAAATCATCAAGTTATAAGTCTCATTTGAACCTTCACAATGGATCACAAAGCTCTTAAGGTAACTAAATTGAAGAGTATACTACCCATTAAGCTTAGAAGTTGACTGATTAGCCTTTACTAAGCTCCTTCAGTTAATCCTAATTGTAGATTTTAGGTTAAATAACAAGTAAGATTAATTTACATAGATTTCACCATGTAATTCTAGCAAGGTAACAAAAGTCCAAATGTAAGAGATCAGAATTTAGCACTAAAATCACAATTAGTTACCTAGAAATCTATTTTAGTCAAGTGTAAGGCATTCACAATGATTCTAGTACCATTTCAACCGTTTTTCTTAAAAAATTGCTTAAATAGGGAACATTTGAAACAATTTTTCTTAGCGCAAACACAACTTACAAATTTAGCCACCGTAAAATAGGCTTAACCCACACAGATCCTAATACTATGTTTGCAATTTTTATTTATATTTTTTTATGGCTAGAAAATGACTAAAAAGAATGAGAAAGAGAAGGGGGGAAATTATATTTTTCTCAGATTGTAGATAGGAAAACTAAGCAAAAAGAAATGTTTTATTTTTTCTATTTGATTGGTAGAAAAGGAAATGAATATGAATGTTGGAAGTGTATAAAAGAGCTAGTCCTATTTCATTTTGATGAAAATTGTTTAAGAAATAATCCTGGAGTTTATATATCTCTTTCTTCCAATTTCAACTCAAATCTTTCTAAAATTTTTTCTAGTTAGATTTCTTCCAAATTTAAACAAGAGAAAAATGGTTTTAAAAAAAATGAAAATAATTTTATTCATTTCCTTCTATTTTTATTCTTTTTACTTATTTTACTAAAATATGATATTTGTTTAGTTAAGTTTCATTTTTATCAATTTCTTTCCATTTCACTTATTTACCTTGAATTCTCTAAATTCATGCACCTCTGTTAATGCTACATAGGTGTAGCCTTGGGTTCATGGAACTACGTATGTTAGTGAATATGTGTTATGAGGTGGAAGCAGTGGCAAATAATTACCTGGCAAAGTAGGATATAAACTGGTCATTGTCTATTTTGTAATCTTATAACCTAGTTTTGAAGAAAACAACCCAGCGGGAAGAATTCACTTCCTTCAAGGGTGAGCTACGTCACTTTTAGGGAAAATTCCTTTATTTAGGCCCTCAAACGGACAATTTTATATTTTAGACAAGTTTTATTTTCATTATATATTATTATAGACGCTTCTATTTTTAATCATGTATGTGGTGTTAGTTTTGTCTTTTTATGTACTGTTTGTCATAAAGTTTTAGGGCTTTTCTATTTTTGGCAGCTTTTTAGGTTTTTTATTTTTGGCAGCTTTAAGTTTGTTTATATTGTATGGCCTATGGTAAACGGATGGTCAACTATCATATCTTTTGAAAAATACAATTGAGCCATCTTTGCTCTCTTTCTCTCCAAATTCTCGAATTTCATATATATTTTTGAATTTAGATGACAAATATCTAGGAATTCTTAGAATCAATTTGTATTTGAGGATCACACTCCGGGTATTTGCAGAATCAATGATTTATGATATAAAACCTAATTCAATTTCACATTAATCGCTGCATTAGTTTGGTATCATAGCTGCTTTCACTCTTGTTAACAATGGTACCACATGGATAAGCTAATCAACATCGTGCTGCAATGGATGAGATCTACAATCACGATGATCTAAATTGAAGGATCAGGCAAATGATTGATGAGCAGCTACATGTGGTGTTGGAACGTAGGTTAGAGGGGTTTATGGATTGATTGATAGAAAGAGTGGGTATGTTAATAGGGAACCAAATGAATGAAAACCCTAGAGAGGGATAAAACCTAATCCGATTCCAAATGTGGACAAGATAGAGGATAACTCCTCTTCTATTGAGGAGGACTAGCCGTATGATGAACTACTATGTAGGCGTGGTAGGCCTCGTGTGGATGAAGATAAGAGGTGTTGGGAGCTAGGTATGAGAATAGAGATACCATAATTCCATGGCAGCCTTTAACTAGAATAATTCTTAGACTAGTTAGCTATGGTAGAGGAGATCCTGGAGTTTAAGGGGGTCTTTGAAAAACAAAAGAGTGCAACTAGCAGCAACTAGGTTGCATGGTAGGGCCATAACATAGTGGCAGCAAACAAAGTTGACAAGGAGTAAGCTAGGGAAGTCGAAAATCACCTTGTAGGAGAAGATAAAGAAGCACCTACGAGTGGCATTTTTGCCCTACAACTTTCAACGCATAATGTACCAAAGGCTACCGAATCTGAAACGGGGCAATAGGTCAGTTGATGAGTATACCTCTAAATTTTATTAGTTGATAGCTGGGAATGAAATTTAGGAGACAAATGATCAGTTAATTGCTTGGTACTTTAGGGCTTTGAGGATATAGATGCAGGATATGATCAATTTATTTGATCCTGTTAGTGTATCAGCAACACACTAAAGGGCATTGATTGTTGAGAAACAGTAGAGACAGTTGAGGAGTGGTGCATATGGTACTGGTGTGATGGGTAGTGGAAGTAGTGGTGGCGGAGTAAATTGTGTAGGAGGTGGAACTATTAGTAGCAACATTACTGGGTGATTTAATAAGCCTAGTACCAACAAACAGAGCAATAGTGTGTTGAAGTGCTTTAAATGTAGTGAAACTAGTCACCGACAGTTTGGATGTAAGAAGATTGAGAAGAAGGCACCTTTTGTTGAAAATGAGGAGGATGAGAATGATGAATCTCTGTTTGAAGCTGTGGGTGATGAAGGGCTTATCTTCAACACCAAGTATATTAAGGAGGAATTTGTAACAAGAGATTTTAGGGAGAATCTGGTAGTTAGGAGATTATGTATGACTCCTAGGGCAGCTGAGAAAGAGTGGCTCATGAATAATATTTTTCAATCCGCTTGCACTATTCTAGGCCAAGTATGCCGTTCATGATCAACTTAGGAAGCTATGAGAACATTATGGCCATAGAAGCCATGCAAAAGCTAGGCATTAAGCCTAAGAAGCACCCAAAACCTTACAAATTGGCATGGCTAAAGAAGAGTGGTGAGGAAAATGTCTTTAAACAAGCATTGATTACATTTTTCATTGGTTCTAGGTATAAGAACTCTATCTGGTGTGATGTAGTGACGATGGGTTCCTACCATTTACTGTTGAAGAGACCTTCGCAGTTTGATAAGGGTATGACTCATGATGGGAGAGCTAACATATATAGTTTTGTATATAAAGGAGTGAAGATCGTGTTGGTTCCTAATAAGAACACTACTGAATCTAAATCTAGTAAGCAAGGTACTAGTTCCAATATGTTATCTCTAGCTAGATTTGAGGAGGAGATGTAGGATTTTGATATTGTTTTTTCTTTAGTGGGGAAAGAGTTTGAAAAGAAAGTGGAAGTACCTGAAGCGGCTATGTCGATTGTGCAAGAGTTCCATGATGTGTTTCCCGAGGAGTTACCAGATGGGTTACCACTACTGTATGATATTCAACACCATATTGATCTTGAGCCTGGTGTTACCCTTCCAAATAGGCCACAGTATTGAATGAGCTCTGCAGAACATGAGGAATTTCGGAGGCAAGTTGAAGAGTTGGTTACCAAGGGCTTTATTTAGGGGAGTTTGAGTCCGTGTCCAGTTCCAGCTCTTTTAACTCCAAAGAAGGATGGCATTTGGCATATGTATATGGATAATTGGGCCATCAACAAGATTACTGTTAGATATCTTTTTCCTATTCCTTACTTGGATAATTTACTTGACTAGTTAAGTGGTGTTAAGGTATTCTCAAAGCTCGATTTGAAGAGAAGGTATCACCAAATTCGCATTTGAGGTGATGATGAATGGAAGACAACCTTTAAGACACAAGAGGGCTTGTATGAGTGGCTGGTTATGCCATTTGGACTGTCTAATGCACCCAACACATTCACGAGAGTGATGAATCAGGTTTTGAGGCCATTCATTGGAAAGTATGTTATCATGTACTTTGACGGAATATTGATTTATAGTACTGACCCAGAGCAATATCTCCAACACCTACAAGATGTTCTTAGTGTGTTACGTGGGAAAAATTTATATGCTGCCTTAAAGAAGTGTGTATTCATGTTCTTAGTGTGTTACTTGGTTTTGATTCATTTGCTGAGTTACTTGAAAGTGACCCCCATTTTTTTTGTTATTTTAGCAAGAATTGGAGCTGGTGATAGAACAAAGTACTTACTGTAAGATGGATTTTTGTTCAGGGGTAATCAATTGTGCATTCTAGATTGTAGCTTGAGAGATCAGATTATTTAAGAGCTATATGGTAAGGGTCATGTGAGGCAAGATAGGACTTTGTAATTGGATGGTCAACCATTCACAAAGAAGTGAAGAAGTATGTACAAGGGTATAGAATCTTCCAAGTGTCTAAAGGGATAGCTACAAATGCAGGGTTGTAAATGCCGATGCCAATCCCTTCGTAGCCTTAGGTTGATGTGAGATGGATTTCGTTTTGGGGTTACCGAACTGAGTGAGGCAATGACTCTGTCTTTGTAGTAGTTGATAGATTTTCAAAGATGGTGCTTTTTTCCCCTACAAGAGACTACAAAATACTATGCATGTTGCACAATTGTACTTTAGGAAAGTTTATAGATTCAATGGGTTGCCTACAACTATTGTGTTTGACAAAGACACCATATTTCTTAGCCAATTTTGGCATAGGCTATGGAAGATGGCAAACACTCATTTGAATTTTAGTAGTGTCTATAATCTACAAACAGATGGACAGACTAAGGTGGTAAACAGATCATTGGAAAATCTATTAAAGAGCTTAGTGGAGGAACATGTAAAGAGCTGGGATCAAAAGCAGAGTCAGGCTAAGTTTGCACAAAATCATGCCATCAACCATGGTACAGGGTCTAGTCCCTTTCGGGTGGTTTACTTTATTGCCCTAATAAGCCTACTTGATTTGCTACCATTGCTTGATAGGACCGGGATTCATGGGAAGCTAGAGGATTTTGTCCATAGCTTGCAGAAGATTCACAAGGTTGTTTAGAACAATTTAGAAAAGGCTACAGGTAAATATAAAAAAGTTGCTGATGGGAAGAGGCTGTATGTGAATTCGAAGTAGGAGATTATGTTTAGGCTATCCTTACTAAAGAAATGTTTTCTACTAGCGAGTATAATAAACTGTTAGCTAGAAAGATTGGGTTAATAGAGGTCATAGAGAAGATCAACCCAAATGCATATAGGTTGAAGCTACCTAACCACATTCGAACTACAAATATATTAGTGAAGCACCTGATTCCTTATGTTGGTGATAATTCAAACGAAGATAAATAAAAGGTGAATTTTGTCAACCTTGGGGAGGATTATGAGGTGGAAGTAATGGCGAATAATTACTTGGCAAAATATGATAGCAACTAGCCAATGTCTATTTTGTAATCTTATGACCTTATTTCAAAGGAAATGGGCCAACAGGAGGAATTAACACCCTCTAAGGGTAAGCTATATCGCTTTTAAGGCAAATTCCTTCATTTAGGCCCTTAAATAAGCAGTTTTTATATTTTAAGCAGGTTTTATTTTTATTATACTTTGTTATAGACACTTGTTTTTTATGCAGTTTGTGACGTTAGTTTTGCCTTTTCATGTACTTTTTGTCGTAAAGTTTTAATATTTTTTCTATTTTGGTAGCTTTAAGTTTGCTTATATTGTATGTCATAAGACAAACAGATGGTCACTTATCATATCTTTTCAGAAATACAATATTTGAGCTATCTTTACTCTCATTCTCCCTAAATTTTTTAATTTCATATATTTCTTTGAATTTAGATACCAAATATCTAGGAATTCTTAGAATCATTTGTATTTGAAAATCACACTCCGGGTATTCACAAAATCAACAGTTAATGATATAAATCCTAATTCAATTTCATGTTAACCGCTGCATTAATGTGACATTGATCATTGTTTATTAATTTTTTTTCATTACAATAGAAGGGAGAGTCAAATCTAGTTTATTTTACTTGGAAGACTCCCCGTAATATCACTAGATTATAATTAAAGTATGGATTATATATATATATTTTATAGAAATAATTTTCAGTTTAGGTCACTTATGAAAATTAATTACTTATTTAAGGTCAATATAAAAATAATTACCAATATACCACTTTTAAATCGCGACTTAAAAATATGATATACAAAAGTTACAATACCGTACCTATATCACGAAATGAAAAAGCAATATACATATTATTTTTATATGTATATCGCGTTTAATAGTCGCAATATACATGATATATCGTAATTTCTTTAAGTGATATACGTGTATCAGTTTTTACAAACGCGATATAGCGACGGTAATGAAACATTATATCGCGTTTGTATATCGCGATTTACATATAAAAAATATATCTCGTTTATCATACGTGATTTTAGTGTGGTATATTGGTAGTTAATTTCATCGGAGTTATATATTGGTAATATTTTTCCATAGAAACTCTAGACATGTATTGAACTCTATTGTATATGTTAAAATTAACAAACTGAGAAAACAGTTTTTTTTCCAAGTAATATTTGATAAATAAAACTTTATTATATTATAACTCTAAACCATCCACCTAAAACTTAAAAATGGAAACCAAATTAAAACAAGTATGGAGCCATATCTATATATATTTTTTTCAATTATAATCTACGACATTATTATTGGAAAAAAGAAAAGAAAAATCCAAACCCAGTTCAAATCTGATCGACATTCAAGTATTAATGCGATTTGGTTCGGTAAATTTTTGCCAAACTGTGGTTTTTAATACCGAGGGTGTCATTTATAATTACATAGTACCAGTTATGAGTTATCAATTGTCATGTAATAACAATACCAACCTCACCGCGGTCCCCCACCACCATAAAATAACTTGAAACGAAATGGAAAAACCAACTAATGGGGAACAACCCTATTTGAACTAAACATCAGCTCTCAAGTAGTAAAACTTCTATATTATTGCAAAAGAACAATGCCAATGCGATGTGTAAGAGGAGTGAAGAACATCATTTCAAAACAAAGCAATCCCCTAACTCACTCTCTCTCTCTCTCTCTCTCTCTCTCTCTCTATCTCTCTTTCTCTCTCTAAGCCCCATTTAACACAAGCTGGGTATTTGAAAGTGGCTATAGAGAAACCAAAAGCCACAAGACTGTGACTTGTCAATCCTTCTTCTATGTAGTTTGTGTACTGTCTTCTTCTTCTTCCTTAAATACCCTTTCAACTCACAAACCATCTTTTCATGTTCTAATTCATAGTTTCCTCTCCAAATTTTAATTCAATTGTAGTTGTAATAGTAATAGGGATAGGAATAAGAGTGTAGTGGGAATAAGAAAGAATGCCTAGACCAGGACCAAGACCTTATGAGTGTGTTAAGAGAGCTTGGCATAGTGAAAGACACCAACCCATGAGGGGGTCAATCATACAACAGATTTTCAGGTTCTGGGTATTATTAATTTGCTTAAAGTTTGAATCTTTTTCATGTTCTGCTATACATTCTTATGTAATTTCTCATCATGTGTTCTTTTGTTGTATATAGGGTTGCTCATGATACACATAGTGCTTCGACTAAGAAGAACAAGGAGTGGCAAGAGAAGCTTCCTCTTGTTGTCTTGAAAGCTGAGGAAATCATGTATTCAAAGGCCAATTCCGAGGTTATTCTCGTTTGTTTCTGAATGATAATGAAATTGGGTTGTTATTGGCTTAATTGGGTATTGAAAGATCGTTTCTTTTGGTGTTGTTTTTTTTAACTTATGTTACGTTGGTGCTATGTTTTTAGGCTGAATACATAAATCCTGATACTTTATTGGACCGTATCAATGATGCCATTAATACGATTATCCGAAGAGATGAGAGTACTGAATCCGGGGAACTTTTGCCCCCGTGTATCGAAGGTACAAATTTGTATTTTGATTCTAGATTTCTTGACCCAATTATGTTTTTGTGGTTTCTTTGAGGTCAACTGGATTGCATGATTCCGTTTGTACTTTACTATTACTAAGCTCTTACATTAGTGTGTTGGTTCCTCTGAAATCTGATATATTACTGTTACATTTGATCTTTTTGGTATTTAAGTGCTAATGTTGGGACTTTCTATGTTCAGCTGCGCTTAATTTGGGTTGTGTTCCTGTACGGACTACAAGAAGTCAAAGGCATTGCTGTTCGAGGAGTTACCTCACTCCAAGAGTACAAGAGGTTGCTTCTCCTTCCCCTAGATCTCCTGATAAATCTGTTAATGACCGATGTTCCAGAATATTGCCAATCCACCATGAAAGCCAGTCTAACTTTGTGAGATGTTCAAATGTAGCTCCAGGCCTTGTGATTTCAGAGCCTAAAATGAGTAACCTAGCCACTTCCCGTAGTTACCCTATCTTCTATGAGAACAGTCCTCCTGAATGTAACCGGCTGGGGAGTCTTGGTTCCACGTATCCATTATACTATGGAAACCACCATGAAAAGGAAAATCCCCAAGCTGGCATTCCAGCTCGAGAAAATGTGTTCTCTAACACTGTACTTGTTGGCACACCAATCAGAGCATCAGTGTCACCGGCAGTGGCAGGACTTAGTACCTTTCATAACGTTTTGTCAAATGACATTTTGGAAAGATCTTCTGGTGTTATTGCAAAAGCAGATATGAGACATTCTGGGAAGATGTCCAAAGAAAAGCAATGTGATTTATCTCTTCGGTTGGGTCTGTCCTCAGAACTATGCCCAGGCACAGAAGGAAACTCGGTCCATGAAAATGAAGATATCAGATTTGGCTGCTCTCGAGAAAGCAAATTTACTGACTATCTGCCACTGGATAAAGAAACCTGCTTTTCGCAACCAAGGGGTCCCTCTGGTCCATGCGAATCTTCTTCGTTCCTATGGTTGCCTGAGGACAACGAAAAGAGTATGGAGGTTACTATTAGAAAGCGCAAAGCAGTTTTTGGAGATGATGGAAATGAAAGGCGATTTCATCGGCAACCTTGACTAACCAGGTGAGAGTATGAGCTTGTGACTACTGAGTAACTTTGCAATTAGATATCCATGGAGAGATGCTATTCAGTCTTCTGACTACTGATTCAATATTTCTTAGCCATGTTAGAAGCAATATGGCGGAAAGTCAGATTTATCTGCAGTTAGATACTTTCTAAGAACCAAACTTAAAATTGTTAATATCATGGAGAGGTTGGTTGTGGTACTCCATAATGTGAGTTTTAGATTTGTAAAAGCAAAATTATATGGTGGCGGTTTATAGATTCATTGCAATTGCGGTGTTTTCCGTCTAGTTTGATCAAGATAAGGTTTTATGCAATTTGTTATTGATTGGGTGAGGAGGTCTAATCCATAAGATCACATATTTACAAAGTTTGGTTTCACATACGAATGTTTGGTGAGATTTTTGGGTTCCCTGAGTTGTAGTGGACTAAAGGTTTGCTAAGCCACCTGAGATTGCTTTAGTAACTTGTCACCAAGAGGAGAGTTTCCTGGAATGCATAGTTGGGTTTGTAGAAGATTGGCCTTGTCATGGGTGGGAGCTATCATTGTCCTTGTATGATGCACTTTCTAATGTGTAATTGAGAACCCATGCTGTTTTGGCTCCAAAGGAGCTACTTCAGATTCAAGAGTGCTGGTTAATTAGTTAAATCTTACCATTGCGAGTATGACCATCTGTTTCATTGCACTTAGGTGGTTTGGGGTTCACGGTATGGCTTGGCTTGGCATGATCTTGAATTTGTTTGGCGTGTGAAATCCCATACTTCAAACCAATCCATGTCAACAAGTCTTTTGGAGCTTATTTCATGACATACTGGGTACTCAAGAAGGCTCCGTTTTGAGACTTTCTAGGATGTTCTATCTGATCCTGCAACGGTTAGATATTCCTGCAATGGGTAGCTCACATGAGTTTCTGTGGTGTTTCTATTTGCCTCATTTATGGTTTGATTTGTGAAGATCTCGGTGATGAGGTCCCAGCCTTACTATAGAAAGAAGCAAATTCGAATATCCTTCCATGAGACTGGCATGACAATCCTGATTTATGATGCACATAAAATTCTGGGCTTGGAGCTTCACTAGCTAGATAGTGGTTAATGCATATGGAGATGGACTTGTTAATTGGTCTACTTGTATCTGATCCAGCTTATTGTGATCAGCACGGGGGATATGTGAAAAAATCTCACCTAACAGAGTTGCTGGGTACATTGCAGCATCGTCTTCTCAATTTGGTGATTTGGGTGAGCTCAGAATGAGGTCCCAGAGGAACATGTATGCTGTAAATTCTACCATTTCATGTAGCACATGACAGGCAAGGAGAGTGTCTTTGCTTGGTCGTTCTTGTCTTAAGATGTCTGAGTAGTATGAAGCCGGGAAGTGCATTTCAAAATTTTATCGATGTTTTACTTTTGTTTACTGACGAGAGTGGTAACTTAATTTTTCAGGCAAATAATCTCGGGATAGAAGATGAGTAACCATTCAAAAGGAAAGTTTTGGGAACTCATCGGGAGAGTTGAGATCATTTTATGTTGATTAATTTTTGCGTGGATATTTATTCTTCAGGCCCCTGTGCTGAGTTTGAAGCTCGGGCTACTAATAGCAAAGCTCTCTTCCTGCCTCTCTTTGATAGACAAGTTTTGCATTGTGCAAGATAATCTTCTGAGCTTTTCGGTTTCAAGGACAACGATCATGCAGCAGGAGTTTGTGCCGAAGGAAGAAATACTCAAACGTGAGGCTGCTGGAGATCAAATTTGGCGGGTTGGTTCATATTGTTGGCTTCCTTGTGACCATTGCTCTCATTTTTCTCATACTTATTGTATTAACCTAGGAATTAGGGAAAAAGAAGAACTGTGTTATGATATATCTTCCTCATGTCATTGGAAGTGGGAATTGGATGTATGGAAAGGATAGTATCAGATTGTATTGTTAGATTTGATTTATCATGTCAATATCCAGGTTCTCTAGTGATGCTTAAAGTGCGAGAAAAATAAAAATATATGATAAATTTTTTTTACATCTTGCATATAAAAGATTATCCTGTTAAGTCCCTTATATGAGCATTTGGACATGAATGTATATATTCACACAATCCTCTCGGTTTTTGTAATAAGTTTAAATTTTTTGCCCATCTTTTATAATTCTGAAAGAGAGAGCTGTACTAAGTTCATGAAGATATGATTATAATTAATCCTTTAAAATCTAGTACTTATATGTGTTTGAGATGTGTACTCCACCGCTAACTTGAAGTGAAGGTCTTGTTTGCTAAGAAGTTTCAACAAGTATCATCAAATTATCAAATCTGGGGTCAAAGACCGTCTCATCAAATTATCAATCTGATTACTCAAAATATTTACTTGGACTTGTGAATGTAAATTAAATTGGACTGTATTAGACTCAGGTTAGTAGTGGTTTCTACTTGAAAATGAAAAGTTTAGACCCAACCATTCAATATTTGTGAAAGTAAATGTGTGTTTGTGTTTTTCGTTTTTTTCCCTATTGGAGGAAGTTGAACTTGGTACTTTTTACTTTGGAGATGTCACTAGGTCAAATGTGTTTTAAATATTTTAACGTTTGTTGTGTTAGATGAAAAAAAAAAAAAAGGAACATATCTATTGTGTTTTGTCTCATTTCTACCATGATGGACTGTGGCTGCATGAATAAAAGTTATCGTAATGATAATAGGCTGACCCTTTTAAGAGTTGATATTGACGGGGAGGTTTGGCAATGTTACTCTTTCCCTAGGTACGGACAGAGCTGTAAAGTTAGGAGGGGGGTAAAGCCACTACAAGTGTCTATACTTTTGATTTTTTTTTTAATTTAGTGTCTAAATTATTAATTTTAACTATTTAGTACCTATAATTTTAATTTAGTGTCATTTTAGTCTTTATTAATGAAAAAGTTATCATTGTTACATTTTTTTTTTCATTTTAGTGCTTGTACTTTAGTTTTGTTTGTACTTTAGTGTATTTTTTTTTTACTTTTAATGCACTATAGTATCTATTTACTAATTAATTTATCAAAAATTAATATTTTACATTTCTTAAGTGATATATCTATTATTATTAAGCTAGTTGGTGTCCAAAAATAAGAGACTAAACTTTTCACTCGTTATTTTATATATACTCCATTTACTATATAACAGTTACTTTTATCCTTCCACTCTAAAATCTTTCATAAATTTTCTCCATACTAAGGCAATTACACTTCAACCCAAATTAAAACAGTTGATTTTATCCACAAATTATGTCACTTTGGCTATGCTCACTACAACTTTATCCCTATCTGGTCTCTCATCCTACTCTTTTACCTGCCAGAGGTATTAATTCTTTTCTAGTTTAGCCTATTTTACATGTCTTGCTTCTTATTTTATTTTTTTAATGCCATCTTTCCATACATGTTGAATTCTTTTCTTTATTTCTTTAATGTCATATCTATGTGTTTTGTTATTCATCTATCTCATTACTCCTTTCCAATCCTCACATCCGATTGGTTGATTAATTATTTTTCTTTACCATTACAAATATTGATCGGATATTCTCCAACATATTTGACAAAGTATGAATTTTAGCATTGCTCATGTAATAAGTGAAACTTTGATATATTATTTATTTATTTTTATTTACGTTTTATCATATACTAATTCCACGATTAACATATTCTTTCTTTCTTTCTTTCTTTTAGAATTTTGGAAGTTCTATCATCATCTGACGAATTCTTTACATTAGTCCATCAATAATTTATGCAATTTTTGCATGAAAATGTTTTTGCTTTTCTTTTTAAAATTTTGTAATGTATTATCATTTATGTTGTCCATTTTTCTTATTACTCGTCTTCACATCTGTTTGGTTGATTAATTATTTTTCTCTAGAAGGTACTAATTGAAATTGTCCAATATATCTATGGCCAAAAAAAAAAAAAAAATTGTCCAATATATCTAATAGATTATAGATATCAACTCCTCACATTACTCATGCGGTAAATCAAACGTTTGATCCTATACTTATTCTATCGTTAATCTTTTTTTTTTTTTAAGATTTAAATGTTTCTACCATCATCTAGCAAATTGTTAGAGGCCCACTTGTAATTTTAATCCAACCCCCTCTATCAACACTTTAACCCTAAAGTGTTACTCATACTATCAGGAACTCTCTTGCCTCTTCCTCCATAGAAATTAGGGTTTCAAAATAAGTCTTCCTCTCCTCTCTCTTTAGGTTAAGTTCTTTATTGCTCTTTCTACTAATGCTAATTTATTTACTTTTGACACAAGAATGGAAATGGACGACAATAGACTTTTGAGCAAGTCTAAGATCCAAGAAACTCAATATGTCTTCAATAGGGAATTTGTCCTTTTCTGCTTTTTTTTATTATTTATAGATTCCAATCAACAACTAGTTTAGCATGGATACAAAGATCTATTATACATTCTGCTCTTTGATTGGTTATTGAATATGTATTTGTAACAATCTTGTAATCATCTTACTATCTATTGCATGTATTTTTTTTTTTTGGCCGATACTACTACATGTATTTACTAAAATATCCTTTCGCCAAACTACCATCTAATTTATTAGGGAACATAGTCCCTCACCCAGCTGGCTTCCTTTTAATTATGTTATTTGTAACACAAATTCTTCACATTATTCTAGCAGTAAGTTATGCAACTTTTGCATATAAGTGGTTTAATTTTGTAACATATTATTATAATCTTTTATGTACAGTCTCGTTGATGGGACTGTCTTACTATTAATTTAACTGTTAAAATAAATATAGTAAATGAAATATTAATTATTTCAGTGATTCGATCACGGTTAAGTATGGCGTGAGTCATTAGATGACGAGATTGATCCCATCAGAATTAGTAGCAGGACCATCGAATTTTCCGCTTCTATATTACTTCTCTAGTTTTGTCCCCTTTACTTGCCTACATCCATTATTTATTTTTTTTCCAATGTCATCTTTACTTACTCTATTTCTTTTTTTCTAATGTCATTTTGTCTCATCTATCATCCATTTTATCTCTCCGTTTATATAACAAATAACACAAATTCAATGCATTATTCCTATGCTATACATATATATATATATATATATATATATTTGTTAAGTTTCATGTGTCATGCTTTCATACATTTATTTTTACATTCTATGCTATACAAATTCTATTATTATCATTTTTTTTTAGTTATTTGAAATTTCTCTCTCATTTAACAAATTATTCAAATTACTATAACAGTAACTTGAACTTTCGCATAATCTTCTTCTATTATTTTACTTAATATCTATGTTTCAATGATTTTTTCCAGTAATTAGTCTATTGATTGAAATTCTAGAATATGAACTTTACACATGGAACCGACTATGAGTAGGGTTGTAAACGACTCGAGCCGAGCCGAGCCGAGTTTTTAAAGATTGGAGCGTGACTCCTTTAAAATTTAGTGAGCTCAAACTTGAGCTGAGCTTTTTATCGAGCTTGAAATTGAGGCTCGAGCCAAGCTTTTTATTAAGCGTGAAATTGAGACTCGAGCTTAGCTCATCTATGAAAAGAGCTCTATATGAGTCAAGCTTTTTATCAAGCATCAAATTTAAGTCCGAGGTCGACTTATTTAGATAGCCCATTTTCTATTTTTTTAAACATATAATATATAAGTGTTGTTATAATATATACACATAATTATGAAATAGAAATTAGTTTTATTATTTTTATTATATAGTTATAGATAATATATCATGCATAAAAGATTCACAAATATGCTAATGAGCTCAATAACAAGCATAGTCACGAGCCTGTTCACAAGTTTAAACAAGCTTGTTTATGAGCTAGCTCGCAAGTTTAAATCAAAGCTCGAGCTCAGCTCGTTTAGACAAATAAGCTTCACTTTGGG
Source organism: Combretum micranthum (assembly GCA_024138025.1). Taxonomy (NCBI): domain Eukaryota; kingdom Viridiplantae; phylum Streptophyta; class Magnoliopsida; order Myrtales; family Combretaceae; genus Combretum; species Combretum micranthum. The sequence goes on along the minus strand of JAMXBD010000236.1, from coordinate 606,720 downwards.
CTTAGACTCACCTTATTTACTAATCAAACTTGAGCCGAGTATAGCTCGAGTAACTTGACTCGTTTCTAGCCATAGCTATAAGTGACACCTTTGTATTGGTAATAGTTTTTTTTTTCTTTTAAATTTATTAATTTGAAAAATTTTGTCAGCAAATGTTTTGTATGATAACACACTTTCCTATGTGTAAATGTTCGTACATGCTATACCATTTAGTTTTTTTTCCTAATTGTGTGAATTTAACTTTCAAGTTCATATGGCAAAAGAAAAAAAAACTATAGCTTTAAGTTCAATAGTTACTTTGTATAACGAGATGTTTTATCTTTATAATACATTTCATATTTTCCATTTAGTTTTTAGGATTAAGAAATTTACCAACCAATTATTGTACAAGAGTTTAGCAATTTCATTACTAGGTATCATTATTTGAGTAAAATAAATCTTACTTTTCTTATACACGAAATCTCTCATTTATTATTATGTTTCTTTCAAATGAAGGTATATGATCACTTCTTCGATGCAGCAAAATATGTGTGATTAACTTAGTGTGAAAGGAGATTTTTCTTTCTTTCCTTTTTTATTTCTTTTTTCTTCTTTGATTGTATGTCGTAAAAGGTTGTTTCATTCAATAAATTTGTTATTATAGGCTATACTTTATAAATTTTGTTTTATTTTTACACGCGCATGCATTGTTAGTTATTTTAAAATTAAAAAAAAGTCATGTATTAACTCATTGAAAATTAATTTTAGATTTTAAAGATATATATTGATTTTGGAAATAAAAAAATTATTTACATATGATAAGTTTGATCGTAAATAATTTTTTACATGTAATGTTCGATTTTTATAAAATCTTATATCACTAAAAAACTCTCAACATCAATTTTATTTGAAAGGGTAAGTATTAAATTTGATACTTAAACTTTACATAAAAATTCAATTTAGTATTTAAACTTTGAAATGGTTAATTTAATACTTAATAAAAAATTTTTACTACTATGTTTATGACCTCCTTATTATCATTTGCTCTATTTGTGGACATAGAATATGCAACATATTATTGAATTTTTACTAATATGTCTAACACCATTTAATATTGATAAGTATGTCTTTCACGATAGAAAATAGATTGACTTTGTTAGTGAGACAGTAAAAAAAGTTATGAAATCTTTTATTGGGTATTAATTGATCACTTTAAAGTTTGGATATCCAATTAAACTTGTGTAAAATTAATATACTAAATTTGACATTTCCATATTTGTAAATAAGCTCTTACTATGTGTTATAAGATAACATAGGCCAAGAAAAATTTGCAAATGGTTATTATTTGTAAATCATGTGTCATTTTCCTTATAGCATAAATTTTTAAACTTGTTGAATAATATATCTCTATATATTGTAATCTTTCTACATATATATGCATATATATTTTTTTGTAGTAACATTAAAAAACCCTTATGAAATTGTTCAAAAAGTCACCCATCAATCATGGATTAAAAGATTTATATTGACTAACTCATGTGCTGGATTAAGGGAGAATTTTTTTCAACAATTTCAAGAAAGACTCTTTGGGAACACTACAAAAGAAAATCTAAACAAATATTATAATATATAAATGGGTATTATTGAAAAAAATTGAAAATTCATGTTATAATACAAATGACACTTGATTTACAAATTATAACATTTTACAAATTTTGGCTGCTCTATTTTTATCTTGAAACGCATTATAAGACATTTTTTTTATAAATGAAATTGATGTTGAGAGTTTTTTTAGTGATATAGGATTTTATAAAAATTGAACATTACATGCAAAAAATTATTCACAATCAAACTTATCATATATAAATAATTTTCTTTTGTTTCTAAAAAATAATATATAGATTAGAGATCTAAAATTTATTTTCAATGAATTAAAAAAATAAATTATTTTTAAATTTAAATAATATGTCACTTAAGAAAAGTAAAATATTAATTTTTAATAATTAATTAGTGAATAGATAATAAAGCGCATCAAAATTAAACAACAAAATGCAAATAAAACTAAAGTACAATCACTGAAATGCAAAAAAGTGTAACAACGGTGAAGACACTAAATTTACATCAAATTGAAATTATATGCACTAAATCGCTAAAATTGAAAGTTTAAATACTAAAATACCAAAAGTTAAAAGTATAGGTACTTATGATATTCAAGGTTTGACAATGTTACTCTTTTCTAGGTACGGACAGAGTTGTATAGTTAGGGGATTATAATTTAATTAAACCAATATTTATATAATATGTTTATAGTTTATTACAATTATATTATATTTTATATAATTAGTCATAAATCATGATTGTACCGTGAAATCTTTTTTTTCTTGGTCTTTATAGATATGAAAAATTATTAAAAAAAAAGATTAAAAATGACATGATTAAAAGTGTGTTGTGCACGCCATCCTATTTCTAGAATACATTGTACATAATGTTCTCAATATATATTATTAGATAATTGATTATCTAATTTTGACTTCTACTTTTTTTATTCTATTTATTTTATTATTTTCTATTTTTTGTTGTATTTATATTTGAATAGTATTTATATTTGGTTTAAATTTAAATAATTCAATAAAAATAACTATAATAAATAAGTGAAATTAATATAAAATCTTTTTAATTCTATAAAATATTACACTTTTGAAATATAAACTCAAGACCTCATAAATGTTAAAAATACCTTTCAACCCTTGGACCATGTTTAATATTATGTTAAAATTTACTCTTTATAATATGTAAAATATATAATTTTTCTTTTTTTTTTGAGAAAATTAAAAGAATTATTTTTTTTTTTTAGTATAGAGGATCGAGACCTTGCCACTTAGGGTTGTAGCCTATTTTAAGGGTTGGGCTCTTTACTTATTAAGGCTCTATTTGTATTGTCTGATTTTCATTTGTATCTCATCTATATCTAATCTGTTTATGAGTAAAAATGTCTGTTTTTCATCTATATCTATTTTTAATTAAACTGCTAAAAAATGATAAAAATAATATGCCAAACTGACTAAAAAAATATGAAACAAACATACCCCAAGCGGTACATGAGATAGGTTTAGAACACTGTAACTTACCAATAAGCAAGTCAATATGATAATATTGAGTTATTAGTTTTAACTCCAACTTACTTAACATGTTCAAGCATTACTTGATTGTACTCATTGTAATTTGATAGTCTAAATAAAAAATTTTAATTGTAATTAAAATAATATTAAAATTTAAACTCATTACACTCCACTGATATTTAAGTTCAATCCAAATTAGACTCAATAGAATATTTATGACAAATATCAAAGTTCAAACTCAAATAAACATCTAAATAAATAGCGTATTTGTGGTGAATATTCAAGTGTATCATTAATGATGCGGTCTATAATAATTCGGTCAATATTTTTCTAATATTTTTTAATAGCCTTTAATTGGATATATAATATTTTTTCATTAATGTTTTTAATATAATTTTTTTGGATCATCATTCAAAAGATTATTTAACATCTTTTAATAGGATGTTTTTAAATTCTTTTTTTTTTTCTTTTTGGAAGTTTTTTGTTTTTGATCTAAATTGTATGTCTTAGGGTGAATATTAAAAATTAGTCATCAATAATATTATTGAGCCGCTTTTACTCTAATTTTCCACATATCATGAATTATAGTGTTAATTATAAATTATGGACGCCTATAATTAACACTATAACATAAGATATTTAGGAAATTAGAGCCAAGCTTGCTCAAAAGAATATTACTAATGATAATTGATTTTTAAGATTTTCCAAAAAAGAAAAAAAAAAGACTAAAAAAAACCCCATTGAAAGACATTAATGGATAGCCATTAAATATGCAATTAAAGGCTATTAAAAGATATTGAAAAATATTGATTGGATCATTATTGACCACATTGATATTGGATTCTAAGTTCGTTTTGTGTGTATCTCTAACTAATTAGAGGTGAGACATTTGAATCGTTGCAAGATTTGGCGTAGGGTTGGATAAAAAAATCAATCCAATTATGAATTACATTGAACCAAATTGAATGAATTGTAATTTGGTTCTTCATTTTTTAAAAAATAATTTGGCTCACGATTTGGTTTAATAATAAGGAAATGGTTTGTGGTTCAATTTGGGTTGCGAATTGAATCATTCGTGAAATACCCAAAACCTTTATCTAATTTAGAAATTAAGTTTAGATAGATTAATTAAGTCAAATGAATTATAGGAAATAATTAGACAAGATGACATAATTAGATTAGTAATTAATTAAGTTGAAATTTGAGATTTCAATTTCTAAATCTCTAAACATGTTATTAAAATATTTAGAGCATTCTTAAACTCTTAAACTTTATCCTAAATCCCAATTCCTTAGTCTTCACAAAATTTGAGTTCATTTGATTGTACAAAAATATCATTTCTTGAACACGAACTCAAGTTATATATCATTTTGGTCTAAAATAAACTCCTAAATTAAGTTCTTATTTTAAGCTCTTAATTTCTAACCTATTGATTCTGAAATCATCCTCTAAATACTTCTAAAACTAAAAATATTGATATGAAAGTTCTAAACCTAATACTTTTATCCTAAAATGTCTTTTAATTTTATCATTTCCCTTTCCTTTATCTTTCTTTTTGCTTGGTTTCACTTTTTCATTTTTCTCTCTTGTCCTCTCTCTTTTCTTTTCTCTTTCCCGTATCTCTTCTCCTCCTCCTCCTTCTCTTTCTCTCTCAAAATTCAACAAATGAATCTCAATTTCAAGAAGAGAAAAAGAGGAATCAAAGTAAAAGATGAGATAGGAGAAGAAAATCAAAGTTTGATGTAGCCCAACAACATGAGAAAGAAGATCTAAGTTGCATGATCTTGCTTAAAAGCTAAGTATATTTGTTTTATGTTGATTTTATTCTTGTTTTTGTTCATACATGATGAATTGATGTTAGTTATAAGTAAAGTTTGTTATAAAATTAGTAGGTGAATGAGTTGAAGAAGTTTATGAAATGTTGAAATATTGAATATGAAGTTATGGAAGTTGTTGGATGCTGGGGATGTGGAATTCTTATGCTTTTGGTGTTGTTAAGTGAGTATGTTGAGTCGTATGTTGCTTTTATGGAGTTTTAGTTTATGTAGGATGTGTAAAAATGGATAAAATGAAGTTTGAAAAATAGGAGATCTCGTAATCTCATGTAATTTGTTAATCACGGGCGTGATTATGCCCTTAGAAGGTTCGGGTTAGATGATTTTTCGAAGTCACGAGCATGATTTCACCCTTATTGGCCTCTGATCTTGGTGTTTTCAAAACTTACGGCCGTGACTCTGCCCTTGCTATTCTCTGGTCACCGTATTTTGATCATAACATTTTCATACGAACTCGGATTGAGGTAATTCAAAAGGCTACAAAAAGCTTAAAAAGAGATCTATAATTTCATGTTTTAAGTTTTTTCAAATTCAAAAAATATTAAGATCAAAATTTTATTTCTTTTCAACTGCTACTTTTCCAAACAAAGTTAAAAACTTGTGTTTTCTTGTTAAATGTATGTATTCAAGTATAAAATGAACTTAGCTAATAAATCTAGGTTCAACTTGACTAAATGAACTTGAATGAATTATATTGATTAAGTTTAATCAACTTTTTCAAGATTAAGTTAATATAGACTTAAATTAATATAAATCTTAGATATAAAATGAACTTAGCTAATCACTCTTAGTCCAAATTGACTAAATAGATTTTAGAAAGCTAAAATGAATTAGATTGATTAAGTTTAATTATTTTAACTTAGTAATTAGATTAGATGATTGAGTATAGTCAATATTGGCTAAGTTAAGTTAAAATGGGTTTAACAGCTTATAATTAGCTTAGAATAATGAGTTAGGATATACCATGAATCATATGGGAAATATGTTATTTCAAATGTTTCCCTGCTTAGAAAATGAATGTTTTTAGTATATGAATGCTTTGTTGATGCTTTTGTAATAAGAGATTATAACCAAAGTGAAAAGAGATACTTTGAAAGACAAAGAAGAACATCTGTATTTTGGCAGGGCGGTCTTCGCAGGCATAACGGGGTTTTTATTTAGTGTTTAATCAAATAGGATGTTAATAAAAGTTTGATATGAGTGTTTTAATAATCAATTAGATTGAGTGTAGTTTTTATGAATAAACCGAAGTTAGTTAATAAATCTAAGTTTAATTAAACTAAATGGATCTTTAATTGTTTTGTAAATGAACTGTTGGTTCCCTCTCAAAGAAGAAATAAGGTCATTTAAGTTTTTGTCAAGTAATGGGCACCATCTCTAGGATTCACATGTGGTGCAATCAGAATGATATATAAAAGTACGCAGTAATCCGCATGATGATTGTTAGGATAGACATTCTAAAATGATCTAAAACGAACTAAAACTTAAATTCAGCTTAATAATTGATGAGTGTTGGTTGTGTGTGCGCCATTGAATCTAATTCAAGGAGCAACAACCTTGTCCGAGTGAACACGATATTTAGGTGCTGGGATGTCATGATGCAATGACAAATTTACCATGATGCAATGGTATGCCATGATGTAATGACTGTTTTATGTGTGACTTAGCGGATAGCTAATGGGGCAAGCAGTATCGAGGTAATGTCTACTTAGGCTCAGAATGAGGTAACATGTTTTAGTTTACGTTTGTGGAACCGGTTGAACTAATTGATGTTATGGATTGGGATAAGTAGAGTGCGTATAACGTTGTGAACTCTATATAAGGCTATTTTTTCTTTCTTGGTTAAATATAAGAGATATAAGTATCCAGACTGCTTATATCAACCCCCTAAGCAGTTGCTATTACTCAGGACCCCGGTTTCCCCTGGATTTTCCGGAGTGAGTGCTTCAGTATTGATTTGTTTACTTTAAATTAAAGATAATAAATTATTGTTGCTGCATTGCATATAGTTAGGCTCATATGTCACTTCGTGTGTGATTTTATTACTGTGTACTAAGCTTCGGCTCATTATTGTTGTTGTTATTTTCTTTTCTAGGTATTGTTGATTGTTGTTGATGACAATGATGAGGTTGAGTTGTTGATTGTTGTTGTTGAATGATGTTGGTGGTGATGATGGTGTGGTTGATGATGATGGTTATGTTTGACTCGGGTATGGGCGATCCAGGAAGTTTGAGAGGAGGAGTGAGTGAAGTAGAGTTGATGGATTTATTTGTATTTTTATTTGTTTTCATTTTGTTCTAAGAGTTAGATTTGTATTTTTAAGTTATAATATTCTTTCAAAGGGCCTGATGATGCTCATATATTTGTTAATGTCATTTTACTCATGAGAGTAGATCATAGAATGTTTTTGCAAGATTTTGTTTCTTAAAAATTGTCTGCTTTGGTAAGGAGTAGAGATCTTTTAAATATTTTGTAAAGTTTATTTTATGAGTTATAAACCCAGTGATTCCCATAACTTAATTAAATGATTTCATAATCTAAACATGTTAACAAATGTTCGAAATAAATATATCATTTTAGAAAACCTAAGCGTATAATATATAAGTATTATGAGTGATAATAATCCCTTAATTAAATTTAGGGCGTTACAGTTCGGTTTAAAGTTTAAACTAGACCGAACTATTAATGTTTAATAAAAAAAAAAATTGTCAATGTTATGTCATTTTGTGAAAATTTAGACTAATATGATTATTTTGTTGTGTGTTGATTCATAGTTTTGAAATAAATTAATATTATTACAAAACATGTGTTCCATTATTAAATGCAAAACCATCTTATTTATATTTCTTTTTCGATTGTATAACCACCTTATTGGTTACAATATCCTATTTCATTTAATGTTGAAACTAAGTATTGTTAGGAAACAATCTTATTAGTGGAATGTTCAAACACACAAGATTATGTGTATTGTCAAGAGAATTATCCTTGTTCTATGAAGAAATTCATTTGTTGATATACCATAATGTTTTAAACTATAAACCAAATCCTTCTGCACTCTTTTCTCTTTCAGTTTGAAAAATTATATATCGAGCTATATAGTTATATTTAAACTCAAAAGGAAAATCCATCATTATATTACAATTAAAATCAAATCAAATCAAATCAGCCGTCCTTGCACACTTCTAATCCTGGGGCTTTAGTGATGGAGATATTGTCGGTGTTTATATGATTCTCTTTCTGTACGGTTACCTCCGCCTAATTTATTTCCATCATAGTATTTTGGATTCCTCGTATTTTTAGGACGACAGAAAATGCCAAAGTGGCTGTTACCATCATGGTTCTATTTTTCCCAGTTTTTAGACTTTTGCAACAATTGCGCTTTGGGCCGTTTAATTCGAGGAACATAACATGCCAATTCAACTCCAAAATCTGCCAAATTTCATATCATTTTGTGCTTCTTCAGCATTGATAGTGATATAACCTTTTATGAATTTATCACCCCACCCACATCCCTAGAAAATATAAATATTATTTAGAGAATATGTATATGTATACACACACGCTCAGAGACATTTGTCATCGCTGTAATTATTAATTTGAGAAAATAACACAAAAATTAAGCATTGCAATTTCGCCACAGATCATATTGCTCTTGTAAAAATGTATATACAAATTCAAAATATGATTCTATAACTTCTCGTCAAAAAAGAGTGGAAAAAAGAAAAAGGGATTTACATGCCTTCCCAAGTAATTTTTGCAGTATTTCTATTTCAAGAGATTTTTTAAAAAATATATAATGATAATGGTTGCCATAGGATCAGAGCACTTTTTAAAAAACCATTCGGAAAAAGAAACATTTTTTTTATTTTCATACACTTTTTTGATTGTCTCATTTTTATTTGTATTAAATCTGTATTTGTAATTTATCTATATCATTTTTATATAGTATTTGTTTGATCAATTTATGAGTAAAATTATCATTTTTTATTAGTATTTATTTGTTGATAAATATTTGTTTGAAAATGATAAAAATATGAGGTCAAAATGATTAAAATATGATTAAATAAATAGACGCAAACTCACATCTTGTGTGTTCACCAACAAGACTTTTTTTTTTTTTTTTACTTTAATTTCACATGGTAATATAAGTGTATAAAGAACGATTATAAAATTTTATTTGGTAATACGAGTGTATATGGAGTTTTACTTCAACCTTTTTTTTTTTTTTAATTTTTTTTTAATATCGCTTACAAAGGTATGAAGAATTAATTAAAAAAAATGACAAAGAATATGGAAAAACCAAAAGGTGTACTGTACAACTAAAAAAAATCCATAGTAATATGTCAAATCAAAATGGCCCACAAACTTTATTCATAGACATGGTCACTGAAAAAATGAACATTACTACACCATCAGAATGCTACAAAACAAGCCATCGATAGTACCAAGAAAGCCCTGATGGATCATCGAAAATGGAAAATTCAATAGTGATTCAAGAAAGAGAGAACCATGGCTGAGATGAACAAAGACAAAGCACCAACGGTCAGAGAAGATGCAGCATTTTCTCCAATACTAATTTTGACTTTCTGACCAAGGTCACAGTGGTTAGACACTGTGCAGATGAAATAGCGAGTTGCGTTAGAGCTCAAAACCACATTGTATGGACTAGTTGTTTGGATTGCCCCTATTGGGTTGGTCCCATTGCAATTGTCGTAATCTGTTTGTGATACTTCTGCTACATCATGTGTCCCGTTCCACTTGAACACTGTTATAAAATTATTGCAGGATAATTCATGAGACATAATTACATAACTTATGAAACTTTTATTTATTGTATTTTATTTAGTTCCAGTGCATTTAATCATGTTATTTATGGTGATTATTGTATGACCATAAGAAATGCTACGACATTAGGGAGATCTTATTAATTTGTTTTATTGTAAAAGTGCTTGGTCTATATGGATATTTTTGGAATTATTATATCATTCATTTCTGGTGAGTTAAACTATCATATCTGTATTTTAAGTACATCGTTTTCAAACAACCTTATAATTTTATTTTTAAAGTTATTTATATATTATCCTGCATATCTTTTTAAGTTTTATAACTTCCATATATTTTTGCACAATATATTCAACAAAATAAAAAGAATATAAAAAGATGCAAAAGATTTTACTTCTACAATCCTTGGTAAAGAACTTTAAAAAGTTTAAGGAATTCTCCCCTTAGAGATGTGATGTTCTTAGCAACACCTCAAATTAAAAAGAAAAAAAAAAAAAAAACACCCACACACATGCCTTTTGAAATCGCTACTTCAAAGTTTCTTATATGCTTTGTTAATCTTTCTCATGATTAGTTTTTTTTTTTTTCTTCTTGACTTAGTATTTATCGAATCAGGTGATGCATTAATTAGAAAAAAACCTAAATAATTTCAATTCTAAATATTAGGAGAAAAAAACCGACTCATTGCAATATGTTTTAGAATTTTTTTGTTTCAATTTTATTAGGATATAAACAAACTATTTAAAAATTTGGAATGTTATTCCATCATTAATACCGTGGCCAAAAGGGACGAAAATTTTTGCCTTAATAGCAAAAAAATTCACCTTTTTGGCTTTTTGTGGTGAATCACTCACTTCAACCATTTTGCCTTTAATCCTTAGCCATCCTTAGGCTATAAGAGGTGAAACTCACCTTAAAAATCGGGAGATGCGTTTCACTTCATTGTTGAAAAGAGACAAGTTTCACCTCTTTATTTTATTAGAGGCAAAACTCGTCTTTTTATCCTACTTAGTAGCAAATTTCCCCTTTTTGAAAAAGGAGGTTCACCCTTTATATTGCTCTAATCCATAGATTTTTACTAGTGTTCTTAGAATTTCAATCATTTAAAATTATACTAACTAGAGCACAGTACATTCACAAAAGAACATATCATATGAAATCTCACCAATTGTGTCTCCAATATCAAAAGATTTGCTTGCTGCCCAAGTTCGCATGGCAATGTTACCAGCTGGAGGAATACTCCAACCCAAACCATCTAAAACAGTGTAATTGTCTGCATTTATTCCCGCTAGAAAAGCCATTGACATTATCAAAAACCCTAAAACCTTACTCATGTCATTAGCCATGTTGAATTTTCCTATATAACTCGAATATGTTTCCACTCTTGTGTTCTTCAGGTCAACCCTGGTCTCTCTCTCTCTCTCTCTCTCTCTCTCTCACCACACACACAATAATTATAAATGTGATGTAGGTTATGGACTTTCAGAGAATTGGGAGTTGGTACTTATAGAGTGGATAAATTATAAAACAAAGACATATGGTCCGTGCGTATAACGTGGTTGTGTTTATTTTATTCGGCCTTTGAAAGCTTTCACATGTAATCCGTTGACAAAATCAAATCCATGGAAAGATCGAATCAATTGTGTACCATTTTTTATTGAGACAGCGTGCTGCGTTTGCCAATTTTGAATGTCTAGAAGCGTAGACTGCTTCCGGTCTCTGTCAAGTTAATTCAACTTTGAAAAATTTGATGGTCTCCTGGTTAATTTTAATGGGATCATTTTCATCATCATCTAATAGCTCACGTCACATTCTACTGTGATCGAATCTTTAAAATAATTAATATTTTGTTTATCATATTTATTTTAATGGCTAGATTATTAATGAGACGGTTTGAAACCGTACAAACTTCCTTAAACTTTAGTCAAATATGTTTTACTATTTACTTATTCACCTATGCCATGGGTAAAGGGTTATTAAATTATGAAAATTTATCATGAAATTTTCTAGTTCTACTGTCTTTTTTTTTCTGCCTTTCCATTTACGGTTATTATTTTTAAATGTAACATACATTTACTAACCCTATAAACTAAAATTTATTTAAATCATATAATTTTAATAATCTAAATATTAACGTAAAATCACATCTCTTTTACAATAAAGAATTGTATATGATACATGCAATTTATTAAAAATTACATACTATCGCATAATTGCATATTGAATATATATATAATTATTTTTGTTTAATTAATATTTCCGTAAATAAGTTTATGTATCCGTTTGGAATCCAAAACCCGACATATGACTGATACTTTTTTACTTTTTTTCTAACAAATTTTCTATCAAGAAATATAGATATTAGATGTAACACATATGATAGTTTTTATGAAAACATTAAATATGTTAAATATAGATAAAATATAACTGCAAATTATATACCATACATATAAAATTTTGATACAAATATGAATACAGATGAAAAATAGTAATTCAAAGGAAACTTTGAACTAGTAAACAGTTAAATATCTCATTATTCCTGTCTATAGTTGACGTCATAAGATTCAAATACTTATATCCCCCTTTAGACGAAAAAGTGCCGAATTTATCGGTTTTTAAATGAGATAAACATTATTTAATTTTAGATCAATGATAGAAAGGCCAGCAATTTGTGACCAATATGGAGTCGAATTTGTCTATTCCCAAATACAAAGAGATATCAAATAGGATAAATCATGATGGCCTGTCAAGTAATTAATTAACGCATGCGTGGTATATGGAACGTCTTGAAAGGACTTATAAAAAATTGGCAACAGGAAAAATGGGAGAGTGAGCATAATTTTTTATGAAGTACAAAATATCCGTTATTTTTTATTTATTTTATTTCAATAACTACTACAAAGTTTAAATATCAAAATTTCTTGTGTGTTAATTTCTTAATTTATTCAAGGCCAGCTCACGTAGAAACGTGCACATTACGTTGCTTTTGGTTGATTCAAATGGAACAAATAGAAATAAAATTAGTATTCAAGCAATGGTTGTTGATTTGTTTAGTTATACTGAGAATTCCACAGCAGAAAGAAAAAAAAAAAAAAATATATATATAATATTATATATCTCTAAAACCAATATGCTGTTATCTTACTCCGTAACTAGAAAAAATAAATAAGTAGTATATAGACCATCTATTTTTAGCAACACTCTTCATTCAGAGTATGTCATATAGAGTATGTCATATAAACGAGTAGGATTGCACACGGTACACGTATAGTCCTACATGCTTATGTAACACACTTTTAATGGAGGGTGTTCCCACATATAGATGTTCCAAGGACAATCCACCAATCTCTTTCTTTAATAAAGAAATAGATAAATATACCTAACAAATAACTACTTTTGTTGCACACAAGTATGTCTAAAGGCACATTTTTTAATTAATTGCAAAATAAAGCAAGAAACACATCAAATATTTACAATACTTGAAATAGCCATGAATTTCCTCCTTTATATTTTAATGTGTTATTGAAATGATATATGATTTTGAAATGAGATATATGTGCATGAACAATATAATTAGTGCATGCGTTGAATATGTGTCATTTTGTATATGTGTAGTGTAATAAAATTAATATTGTATTATGTATATTAATGTGTGCATAGTGTAATGAATGTGTGTATCTTTTGTGAATTAATATGTGTGTGTTATGCTTAGAATTTGTCAAAACAACTTTTGAATTATCTAAGAAAATTGTTGATAGAATTTTACAAAGTTTAAGCCTAATTTTTAAGCCCAAATTAAACTCAAATGCATTCCAAATTAAGCCAAATTAACCCTAAGTAAAACATACTCTAAAGTCAAACTTTGTATTAGTATTGACCTTAAATTTGATTAATCAGGAACTCTTTTTGGCAGTCCATTTTTCCATACGAATTTCTCTTATTTCTTTTCTTTCTTTCTTCCTTCCATCTCAAAACCATAAGCCCTAAACCAAAATCAACAACAAGCCTTTAGATTCAAAAATTACTCCAAGCCAAAGCCTATTCATGTAAGTTAAATGCAAGCATAATCTCTTTGTTTTATTTTCTTTCTTATAATTGGATGTAAAACTTATGGTAGGATGAGTAAATGCCAATTGAGTTGATTGATTTATGCATTGATATATGTTAGATTGTGCTTTGTTATTGTGTGAGCTTAGTTAAGTGTTAGGGAAGTTTTAAGGAGTGTTGATGAGTAGTGAAGCTAAGTTGAGTAGTTGAAGTGTGGAATTGAAGTGTAATTGGTATTTGAATGTTGTAGTTGGGTGTTTAATGATTAGAAGTGGAGTTTGTGTTGTTTGGATGGTGTTTAGAACATATAACATGTTTTAGGAAGCTTAGAATAAGTTTGGAGGATTTTTGAAATGAATAATTTTTGTAAAGAAAAAAAAGGAAGCAAAACATTTTCGTGTAGGTTTATTTTTGAGCGTACGCTGGCATCCGGTACTTTAATGCCGCTGGCATAGAGGCGGTGTTGAAGGTAATCAGAACCTATTTTCTTAAAGTTGCTTAAAACGCTGTCGACTTTTGCAATGAAAGTTTGCCAGTGTTTATTTTCAAAACGTACACCGGCTTAGTGGCGGTGTGAAATGAGAACAGAATAATAATTTTTAACGCCGGGCTTAAGGCCACCCACGTAGGATCCAAAGCTGTCGGCGTACATGGATATGTTGCCGGTGTTGGGAGTATCTACGGGCATGGACCAACCTCGTGGAACTCTCAAAAAATTTTTGGAAATTGGAGTTATAGTCTACTCCTGCTTAAGGCCGCCGGCATATCCTTGAACGTTACCAGTGTTGGCAGGTATTGAGTTTTAGTGCATTGTACACCTATTCAACGCTGCTGGCGTTGAATGCTAGCGTGTCCCTTATAGTTTTTATTTTTAAAAACTTTCTTTAAAATTTCCCAAAGTTTGATATATGATCAATTGAATAATTGTTAAGTTTGAGGAATTTCTTGATGATTTGGAGGACTAGAGATGACCTTAGACTTGATGGAATCCAAATTTTGTAATAGACTAGTTACGTTAGTCTTGTGATAGTATTTAAGGTTTTAGTTGGATTTTATATGTATAATTTTGTTAAGGCTTGTAAGAAGCCTTTGGTTGTAATGTATGTATATATATATGTACTTAGCTATGTATGACTTAAGTTTATTTCTTCTGTGAAATATGATAATGGTGTAGTGTGTTTTGTTAAAAGTTTTGAAAAACTATGGTTTCTATTATATTAACTATGTGGAATTAGACAAACAATTCCTCAAACACTTCTTTTTAGACAACCTTACATATAATCTTACAGGTTATATATGGTTGGGGAACTGTTATCGCCTATTTTAATTATAGGGCTGATAGCGGGTCCTTACAATACTAATTAAGAGGTATTTGAAGGTAGGCTACAAACACAAGTAAACTCGACATCCAAGGGCGAATCTCTAGCTCCCCAGAACTATGATCATATTAGAATGCTTGAATCCATACCAACAACCATGAAGTAAATGGTCTCATTTTAATTTTACTATCATATCAATAATTGGTCAGATAGTCTACAAAAGACTCTCTATTACAGCATCACACATAGCTATTGTAACATAGCTATATGTTCTTTTTGAACTGTTAGATCAATATCACAATATTCAGCTAATGAATTATATATATATATATATATAATATTTAATAGAATATAATCTACATTGTTTTTATATAATTTAATAGAGTTTTAAGTGATTTTATTACATAATTAGATATTACTTTTATTTCAGGGATTTGAGAGAATGAATTAAAGAATTTTAGATAATTGATTGAATTTTGAAGATTTTATAGAATATAATCTACATTGATTATATATTATTCAAGAGAGTTTGAACTGATTTTATTACATAATTAGATATTATTTTTATTTTAGGGTTTTCTTAGAGAATGAATTAAAGAATTATGTAAAAAATTGATTGAACTTTTAAGATTTTGGAGTCGATTGAAGATTATTGAACACTTTGATTAATCATATGCCTTCAGTTAACACACAGGAGTAGGATGATTGCAAGCAATTAAACTATTGAAAGTGTGATATATAGTTAAATATTTAATTACTTAAAGTTGCATCTCAGTTGTTAGATTTTCATGAAATGCACTCGTTGAAGCATGCACATGTCTAAAGCCATGCAACTCTCAAACTTTTATTATATTTTGTGATATTTTCAAAACCCTAGTGTTTTCCCTGATCTATAAATAGTTATGTAGGGTTTCCTGAGAAATTATTCCAGATTAAAGAGAAAACATTTTATACAATAAGGGATAAAGTATTAAGAATAAGGAGAGATCTCTAGAATAGAAAGACAGTTGCTAGATTACAAAGCTATTGGATATTATTTCATCTATTTTTCTTACTCTTTATTGCTTTTTAATATGTGTTTTATTATATATTATATGTTATTCATGAATTCAATGGAGGGTAATAATTTATTAATACTTAAGGGGATTATCTAAGGGGACTATGTGATTGGATATTTGTTTAATTCAATAATTATCCATTTTCTTATCATCCAATCATCTTTTGTGGAATGACTTATTTCTTTTTTCCTGAAGATACTTTTACATATTATATATACTGGATGGTATTTTATGTATATAAGTAGATTTGCATGATTATAAGAAGTTGAATGCAATCTCAAGTATGAGATGACATAAATCAACCATATTAAGGTCAAACCTAATAAAAGAATTCATAGAGAAAATTAATTAATTAATGAGTATGTAAATTTACTATGGTAATGTTATATAAAGTAATTAGTAAGGAAAAATCTAATTAATATATGGAAGATTACTGATTGTAAGTTTTGTGTAATCTCTACTTTAATGTATAATAGGGATTTCTATGGTGTGGGACAATGAAATAATAATTTGGATATTATTTCTCAATCACATTAGTAAACTTAGTGGTCATTCACATTGTTAAGTATGTTCCCATAATTGATTTGGAGTTCTAATAATGATAATTTAGTTTTAGGATTGAGAATAGATGGATAGGTAATATTGGTAATCATAATTAAGACGTTCTATTGATTCGAGGTGTATTCATCTATATGATATAAATAAATATGCGTGCTTGAGGATGAAGTGTGAATTAAATTAATGCATTAGATGTATAGAATTATAAAATTCGATTTAGTTAGATATTGTCACATTACATCTATTACAACTGTTAAGTTTTTCTAGCATCGTTGCTAGTGTGACATGTATTAGTGATATTAGGATGAGTAGGACTTTATTACTCTACCCGTTTTTTATTTTATTTTTTGAATAATTTTGTCTCATTGCTAATTTTGTTTTCCTGTTGTATAATTAAGAACAATCCCATAGGTGTAATGGACCTAGATGAAGAGATAGAGAAAATAGCAAGGCTTAATCAAAAAGAAGGAAAAGTAAAGCAATTAGATTAATTATAAAGCTGGTAAAATCTAAGAAGACAAAACCACCCCAATCGAGAACCAACCAATCAACAAAGATTTGTAGAACAACAATGGAGTCCTTATTGATGGAGCTTAAGGAACAGAATTGCAAAATTTGGTGCAACAGCCATAAACAATGACACATTTTGTTAGAATAACTTTAGTTGTTATGACATTGTGCATAATCAGACCTCTAGTGTAGGCAAATAATTTTGAAATCAAGCCAAACATTAATTAGATAGTTCAACAATTGGTGCAATTTAACGGTTTAGTAGATAAAGACCCTAATACACGCTTTGCTAACTTTTCTAAAATTTGTGACATCTTTAAGATTTATGGTGCTATTGAGGACGCAATTGAATTGTGTTTATTCCCTTTCCTAGCTAAAAATTTAGCTGAACAATGGTTCTTAGTCTTACCTAGAGGCATTCCCTAAATGGTACAAAAGTTCTTGGAGAAATATTTTCTACCAGACGACTTGACAATCAAACTACCTCAAGATTGCATGTGCAACCGCGGTTGGATACCAATCTGTTAGAGTGTCAATTTGGTCTTCTCAATGTCCTTTTGTTTTACCTTTGAGGCTAAGGATGCTCTAACTAGCTTGACATAAATATTCTTCTAACCAACATGTTGTTCTTGCATTAAGTTGGTTCATCTTCATTCCTTCTCTGATCAAGCCTCTCTTATTCCTTGCTCATAATAACATGCTAATACTGATTTACTGAGCGAAGATATCTTTGTTGATAAAATCCTTAGGTTAGAGTTGTCTCAATAATACCAACGAGATGTTGACTATCATAGTGCCATAAATTTTTATGAGGGAAAAATCATCTATATTCCCATGTGGTAGAATTTATTGTTTGCATTGTGATTGGTGTAATATATATTACAAATAGGGCATGTCTTATAGCTTTTGGTAGTCGTCATGTTATGTCACTGAATACTAGAAATCGTTAATAATCTAAATTAATGCCTCTCACATTTGAAATGTCCGATTTGCAATCACATCATGTGTTACAATACCATTGGCATAGTTCCTCCAACTTTTTCATGGGAGGTTGTTGATACACAATCAATGTCTTTACTTGTAAATCCCATGCTTGGTATTACGAGAGATATTATTAGATAAGGCTCCTTCATATATCTTCAAGATGTAACATTATAGACAAATAGAAACATTGGCCATTCATTATATGTCATGCTTAGGCATATATATGAATTGAACCCATCCATGGCAAGGCCTAAACTCACCTCTTGGGTATTTAAAGAAAATTGGGAACTTGGACATCCAAAACTTTCCATTGCTCGAACTCCATCAGATGCTTCAGTATTCATTCCAACTAACATAGTTTTCCTTATGCCATCTCATCTTCGATGTTGTCTTCTAACACATAAACATACACTACAACTTATGACTTAATGATAAATGATGTAGGACTTTAAAACATCCTTTTTGTTTTTTTTTTTTTCTTTTTATCATGAACTTTCCGCTTGATTTCTACACATACTTGGCAATGACCATGGTTTCAAAACTCTTTCCTTGACAGCATACAATCATTTTGACAAGTATAGATTATATTTGCATCAATTCCCAACTGCTTTAGCATCTTACAAGCATCATAATAGGAAGAGGGCAACAAGTTGTTGTCCGGTAACAAGCTCTTTAGAAACTTGAGCTATTTGTTGAAACTTTAACAAATTGTTTACAATTGACTTTCAAACCCATCATTTTAGTCATCACCGATAACATGAAGAACTCAGTATACCTTAGATGTACTAGATACATTGCATTTTCAAATATCTTGTCCACTTGTTTCTATGTGTCTTGCTCAAATTGTCTTTGCCATCTATAACATCCCCCTTTATATCACATAAATTAGGGACGAATCCTCCAAAAGCTATGTATAAGCTTGGCCATCGAATGCGAGGTACGCATGCTAGATACTCTTATTGCCTTTCGTATATATTATCAGGAACTTCCTCTTCATCATTGGTTCCATCTAACGTTTCACCATGCAAAGTTCATCTTGACGGCATCCATGACATTTCTCTCGACTAAAAGGTCATATATGATTATTTGAATAGTTTACTATGATGAATTGGGGCAATCCTTACATGGGCATCCAATCAATGCGTCCTTTTGCTTTTGATGCATTATCACTATTAAAAAGTTCCTAACTCTGTCTAGATACTCCATTGATGCTAGGTTATTAGTAATTTGTCATGTCCATTCTAACATTAACACCCAATTATTAGGTATATCATAGTAATGTGCCACCTTTTCTTTTCTTTCTCCTAGTAATTGGTTATTTTCAACATTCTTCACCTTACTAATCATAGAACTTTTTTTTTTTAAATTTAAATGATATAATTCTTTTATCACAACATTATGTCGTTTAATAATAAGTAATACATTACAACATTTTTGAAACAAATAGTCTTGTTTCACTAAAAACTAATTACCACTTTACTCAAAATGTTCTGGATTTAAAAAAAATTACAAAAAAAAAAAATTATTAGTAATTTTTTTTTTTTTTTTAAAATTAGATGTTTCTTATAGTGAAATATCATTTTGAAACCATATCAATTACATTCCGAAAAATTCTGGTGTTTATATGTATATGTATATAAATGACATATGAAAATAATATAAAAGGATAAAGTTGCAAATTGTACTTAAACTTTGATGAAATATGCAACTAAGTCTTTGAATTTTTAAATAAATCAATTTTAGTACCTAAAAAGACTTTTGGTACGTGCCAATAGTACTTCTATTAAATTGATTAACATTATCATTCGAAAATGATGTTTTTAACCTTTATGACAAATACATTGTTAGCATGCACGAAAAGTTTTTTTAGTATTAGATTGATCAATTTCAAAGTTCAAGTACCTAATTACATATTTTGACAAAGTTCATATATCATTCATGACTTTAACTAATATGAAAAATCTTTAATTTTTTTAAACAAGATAAAATAGTAACAACATTACAAGATTTCATATGTACACATTGCGTCATAACGTATAAACTGTTGATGTATATCTCTATTTGTTATTGAACATAAAACATAAAGAACATCATCATATTGGCATATTCAAATTGAAACATAAAACACATATCAATCACATGTGTCACATCACATGTTATGACATATAACATAAATGCAATTGATTTTTTTGCAGCTATACACACTTAACAATTCATAATTGCAAACAAAACAACAACACCACAAACTAGGTATCTCTACTCCAAGCAACATCATCAAGAACAATGAAACTAGCGGATAACTTTACTAACTATCTATGGTGCAAAGTAACTCTTGCAAATTAGCGAAAAGCACGACTTTATTATATCGGCATGTACATAAGAAATCAAACGTCAAGTTGTTACATAATTTGAAAATAAGGGAAAAGGTGAATGAAATTTGAAATTAAAAAAAAAAAAGAAGTGACACTTTGGGGAAAAAAAATTGAAGGGTGTGCAAAGAAGAAGAAAGTGCATGCATTTGGATTTTAAGGTTTTCTATTACCCTCCTCTAGCACATATGCCACGTACCACATGCTACATATCACAATTTAATATATGTATCCTGCCATGTCTTGTTGTTCCAAACCACTAGTTAAGGAATATATTTATTAATGAGATACTAGCAAATTATATACTTATAGTGCTAGTGTGAAGCGATGATACATGAATTTATAAATTACTATCCCACTAATCAGTTTTGCTTGCAATATTTAATTTTGGTCCCTAATTCTAACACATATATCTATAATGTTGTAATATAGTAACTGATGAGTTAACATTAATAATTATATTGTAAGTTGGGTGGGTTAATACTTGTAAACTATGGATATATAAAGCTACTAAAGAGGAAAAATGAAAGTTCCTAGAGACAAATTGAAGACTTCACAAAGTAAATGTAAGCAACATGATTATTTAGTATAATTTATATAACAATATTGTAACATTTTTATACATCACTCTTAATAGAAGAGTTATATCCTATCTCATCATCATAATATTTAAACCAAAGTATAACTCCTCCATACTTAGAAGAAGTTTAATGGCCAGAAACACTTGGGAAGTAAGATCATTATTTGGAATAAAGCCACTTCTAGCTGCATTTGGAGCTGCAGGCAATCCAAAGAAAATTTTTCTAGTAGGAATCGAAGTTCATTACTTCCAAGCATCTTCCAAATTACTAACACTTCCCCAAGCTATATTGACATGGAGGATTGTTGTAGAATTGTAACAAACATAATCAAATAGCCTCATTTCAGGGGCACTTCTAACTAAGCATTAGGGTGTGGACATTGTGGAGTTGCGGTTAAGTACACTTTTTGGCCTCTATTGATATACCCAGATAAATACTTATCTAGGACATCCCAATATTTGTTTGTTCCCCCTTAAATGTCAAAATTAATACCATCAAGAATTGCATCGCCAAGCGGTCTAGAAGTGGATCGCCCCCCTAAAAAGTTGTTCCAAAGGTAAGTTGCAACTTGCCTAGTCTCATCAACTAGGGATAGGAGGTAGTAGCCCACACCACCACCAATTGAGAGCATAACCTTAGTACCTTTGGCTTCAGTAGATGGCAATGCTACCTACACTTGCACTTACTACAAGTGCAATCAAGATTATAATAAAAGATAGATAAGACCTAAAGAAGATCATATGGATATTAAATTTTTTGTATTCTAAATTATAATAAGATCTATTTTGTTCTTGAAGAGGTTGGAGAAGGGATATTTATATAGGAAAAAATGAGTTTTTCATCTTTTGTGCATTTGCGGGGTTGTGTAGCTTTACAAGTGAATGTTTGATAGGCCTTTTGGACTTACTTAAATGGTGATAATCTTTGGAATGGTGAATTGTAGGCTAGTAAAAATGTAATATGGCGTTTTTCTAGGAATATGTTGCACTTCATGGGGCATTCATTTTTAATTAGGGCATCCAAATTAGTAAGCAGGTAAGTTTTCATCTTAAAATACCATGGAAAGTATAATTATAATAGGATATCATACTACGTAGAAATCAGACACATATAAAAAAATTATTCAATACGATTCCATCACTACCTCATGTATGTGTGTGTGTGTGTGTGTGTGTGTGGTGTGTGTATACACCTTATTGTTGGTTGTTCCTTTTTCCTTTCCTTTTCCATTTTTCTTTTCCTAACTTCTTCTTCAACCTCAGAACTTACGGAGAATGTTGTCGAAAATCTTAAACATCTAAAACTTCAAAAATCCATAACTTGCAAAATACACATCCATTTCCAAATCTGCAAGTTGCACTATGATCATAACAATGTACTCTCTAATTCAAGACTAGGCTCTATATAAGGTTTTGTCTTACCCATGGCAACATGATGGAGAATTCAATGAAGCTGTAAATTATAACTATTTCGTAAGATTCTCGAATTTCAATATTAATATTTAATTCTAACTTATATATTTGAGTTTAGAGGAACCTTTTCTATATGTTCTAGGCAAGAACAATGAACGAACGAATCCATTCGAGGATTATATCAACTAAATTCGTTGTACGACTAAGGCGAGTGAGATTTTTAATGATTTATTAGTTGATTGTGTGTTATACTACTGTTGTATTGCTATTCTAAGCCATGTTGGTGATAATTTTAAGTTATAAAGACTTATAGAGATGTTGCACGTCCTAAAAGCATGAATTGTAACATTAACAGAAAGTTCATAATGGAAGTTAACATACACGAGGATCCTATACGACCATGTACCCTAGTCATGTATGTATAAATTTGTTAAATGATGCATTCTAGACATAAAACATATCATACACAGCTCATGTATGAAGGTCATTTAGTTATTATGTTGTACTTTGGACGTAAATAATGTCCTATACGACCCTTGTATATGGCTTGTGTATGTTGGTCGTGTATGTGTAAATTTGGACAAAAAAAGTAATATGAATGCCAAACCTAGTATACACCACCTCAAAGCATAGCTAGTGCATAAGTGGTCGTGTAGAGACACTGATACTCATTTCTTGTATTTTTGAGCTATGTAAGCCATATAAGTTGTTTCTATTGTCAAAATGCCCTCTACACAAGTTATGTAAACTGCTTGTGTACGTTGAAATTTTCCACTTTTAAGAAATCTATGTTACAACCTCCTTAACTCACCTAAACCCCTTCCTTTAGCTTAATTAAACCCTCTAAGACGTAAAATTGATGTTTATATCAACTAGTATTCTTCGTCTTAATTATTCTTAGAGTTACAATGTAATACATCATTAAGATTTTAAAATGCATGATCTGGATAAGTTATATTAGACATTTGAATGTATATGAGTCATTGGGATTGCATAAGTGAGAAATGGTAAATACCAAGTAAGAAATGAACCGATCAATTGTAGATGATAAGAACATATGTTTAAGCTAACAAAGTATAAGTGAAAGGGCTTAGCAAGTAAGAATACATTGATGTTTGGGAATGAACTACTTGGATATGTTCTCATATGAGATTATTGCTTTCTCTATCATCTTTTTTGTTTGGAGTGAAATGCATATTAATAATCTATTAATGGCCATTAGACTATAACTAAAATCGAACATCCATTGGATGGCATTGCATTCTTACTTATCATCACCGTTCGACGATGGAATGATAGGAAATTTATGTTATGGATATATCAACGTTGTGTGGGTATGAATCCGGATGCAATGATCACGTGCGTGCCGCGTGATTATTGCGCTACACGTGACCTAGGGAAACAACACGTGCAAAGATGATCAAGAGAGGATCGTGTAGGGAGGAAGAGTAGGCAATCTCAATAGGCTCTAAACACATGTGACAGGTGAGGGAGCTATTGAGCATCAACCTCACTAAGTACTACGAATGTCGTGTGCGTTCTTGAGTGAGTCAAGTAATTGATTCACAAAGATGGAAGTCCGACAGCACGACGATGTTTGTCCAAGATTTTCACTTGTCCAAATGAGGTAAGGACTAAGAGTATTTATAGAGAATTTGGCTATCGATGTCGTTCGTCAGATGAGACAGACAACCAACGGCCAGGATGAGTCCCTCTCATTATGGATATGGTTGTGGGCTCCCTTATGGACCCAGGCCCATTGAGGCCTTCATTGTAATGTTTGTGAACCAATTTGAGAAGGGTTGGAATTGGGCAGGCCAATTCCAACGGGCCCTACTCCAAGCCTTCCATGCCAATTCTCCCAAGATCATCCCAATTGAATTGGGCCTAACTCTTTAAGCCTTGTCACATTAGCCCAAAGAGTTAAATCCAAATAAGAATTAGGCTCAAGGCCTTTGTAATCAAATTTGTACATCTACATTTTGCCCCCTGACCAGAGTCTTTTGAGCCATATCAAAAGGATTTGGGCATTAATTAAGCCTTTTCGAATGACAAAAGCCTCATCTAGCACATGTGTGCTATAACTTAGCTACACTACTGCTTGGTGTGTTAATTTCTTAATGGCTTGCAATGTAGGAATCTAGTGCAACATCGTCAAATAATTGAATCTTCTTGGGGCATAAGAATATGTAAATAACTCAATCTGCCATTTTAGTGTGTTCGACACACCTTTTACATTCTCAATCATTTTCAATACCCAGTTCATTTTTCTTCATCATCATCATCATCTTCTTCACCGTCATCTTCATCATAGTCTTTATCAACATTTTCTTGAGCACATGGCTGGATTTCAAATATTATCCCCATAGCACCCATAACATTTTCAACTAGTGTTGCATGGAATAGGTGGGATTGGTAAGACAACATTGGCGAAGGTCTTTTTAGCAACTCCTACTCGTGTTGATGATATTAATTTTGTTTAGCCATCTTTTTTATCAAAATATGGAAGAAAATTTCTAAGAACATAATGGAATATTCCTCCACCATAATCTCTTTGGTGAACATTTCGGCTGCTTATCACTGAGACCATCAGCATAAGAAAGAGTTCCTTGCTTCTCAAGACCAGGCATGGGAACATCAAAAGATGATAAGAGAACTGATTGCAGAGCAACTTCCCCTAAGCATACCGTAGACTTTCTTTGGTAAGATGCTAAAGATGCAGCAATGATATCAAATGACCGCCAAATTTCCTCGAGTGCAGCATTTATTTTGTTCTTCTCTCTCTGGCCGAGGGCAACATTTTCTGTAATCCTTGCAGATTCCTCTTTTAATCATGGATGCATCTCACTACATTTGCATGAAGATTTTGAAGCGTGCTTAGCCAAAGCTCTTCCCAAAGAATAGTTACATTACTTAGCTCATTCATCATAAGTTGAACATCTTGCACCAGTCTTGGATGAAGCTCTCTCAAGCAAGCCAATATGTGTTGAAGCTCCTCTAAGGGTTTTTCTTCATTAGCATTTGCATCAAGCAGAGTAGGATACATAATGGACCAAGGAGATCGCTTTCCCAGCATGATTAACAAGCCTGAGCCCCTCATCTACTAGACCCCTATGACTACATGTAGATAGCAGAGAGACAAAGGTAACATGATCGGGTTTCAACCCTAGTTCAAGCATTTCATGAAAAGTTTCCCTTGCCTTCTGCATGCACCTATGTTTAGCATAAGTTGATATCAATATATTCCATGACGTCAATGACTGATTCCCTGGTTTGGGAAGCACCTTTAACACATCATCCAAATCTCCACATTTTCCATACATGTCCATCATTGAGTTTATAACATGCATATTTGAATTGAACTCTAGTTTAAAAGCCAAAGCATGAAGCTGATGACCTTCCTCCAACACAGCCAAGTTTGCAGCTGCATCAAGGCTACCAAAAATGTTAAAATAATCCATTTCTGGTCGAGCTGCTCTCATGCCTAACAACATCTTCAAAGCATTCTCTGGATGACCATGATTAGCATTTGCAGCAATCATTGCATTCCATGTGACATTATCTCTACCATCCAATGCATAGAAGATGTTGTTACTGGAACTATGATCCCCTTACTTAGCATACATTGAGATGAGGGAGTTCTGCATAAATATATCTTCTTCAAACGCTGTCAGAATGATGCGGGCATGAATTGGCATGCCGTGTATCAGTAGATCATTAGAAGTCAAGCAGGCACCAAGAATAAATATTCCCAGTGGTTTTATAATTCGCAACACATCCTACTTCTCTCATTAATTCAAAAATTTTAAATGCATCTTCACATTCTTCATTTTCTGCATAACCACCAATTAATGCATTCTAAGTTATCTCATTTGGTTCATGTAACCTCTTAAATATCTTTTTTGCCTCCTTCATTAAGTGGAGCTTTCCATACATAGAAACCAGTGCATTATATACCACCAATTATCATTTAGTCCTGCTATGATTGTTTGGTGATTTTGCTTTTATTGTGTTGATATGTGTGTGAAGATCAGAGGCACTCCAAGTATGCCCAACTGGTGTACATGGAGCACTTTACACGACCATATATCATTGAGCAGAGTAGTAAGTAGTTGAAGCAGAAGCTCATGGGGCCAATGCACCTATAGAAGCATAAAGTTTGGGTAACCGTGCCGTGGAGCCATCATCATCCACAACCTCACACAGAACCGCTGCAGGTCACAAACCCGCTAATATGGACCGAAGTTTCTATATGCCCGACTCTTTTCAAAACACCACCTCATTATAATCAACAATATATATACATATTATATATATATATATGTGACATTGGTAAAGAAGAAAGTGACATTGGCTTAGTTGGTAAAATGCGCAACATGCAGTTGAGTATGTGCATTGTACGCATAATATAGGAGTACATATGTGTGCCCCACACCACTCCCTTTTCTTCCTCCATCCGTGCATTTGCTGTGTCGACTTGAATTTGAGCTTTCTAGCGCATGTTGGAGGCCCGCAGACGCATGACCCACGTGCTTCATTCCTTTCCCAAATTGTCACGTAGCATTCCGTATGCACCATGAAGGCACCTTTTTTTTTAAATATATATATATATATTTCTATTTTCTCCACATACACTAGCACAAGGACACCATGCACCGGCACAAGGACATGGTACAATTTTATACCATGGACAGATATCAAAATTTGATTGGCCCCGATACAAAGGAACAATCCATTCTTTTCAAAATATTTCCAGCTTCGACGTTTTTTGCAGCTTTAATGTTTTTTTTTTCTTTTTAATCCATAACCTACTTGCTTTCCTCTTCTTCTTTCTTATTTCATTTTCACATTCATAAAATGGGCCCGTGTTAGTAGAACTTGAAACGAGGTGGGGTTATGTTCCTAAAGAGTAGGTGATGCTGCTCTACGCAGTTGCAGTGGTAACCTCTCTGAGGTTGCTTTGATTCCCTTCTTTGATCGAGTAGCGAAACCCTCTCTCTCCATATGCGACTTTTAAATACTTCTGGTTGGGTCTTGAACCATTGTGTTTGTGTATGTGTTTGTTGGGAAAAGATTCATTGGGTAATGTTATTCGCAGTTGTTGCTACTGCTACTACTTTTTTATTTCATTTGTGTACTTGACATTCCACTCTCTTAATGCTCATCTTTGAAGGTAAAATGCTTTTGTAACCAGATAGGTTGCTCCTTTTGTTTGCTGTAAAACACCCACATGGCCAAAAGTAACTATAGTCATTGCCGTTCTTCCCTTTGGAGTTACATTTCCCATTTTCCCCATTTGTTTTCTTTTATTTTCCCTTTTACACACACCCACGCACACAAGTTCCTTCTCTGCTTTCTGAATCTTCCTCCGGCACAGCACAATAATAATGATATAAAGTAATAGAGGCGATTCCATGTTGTGTTTTACATTCAATCTCTATTGGTGATAAATTGTTTTAACTGTCGTAAAACATTGAAAGAGAATTCTGTATATATTTTTAGGTTTACAATGAATCAAATATATACAAGTTGTCTAAAGGATAAAAAAGGCAACTAATAGCAAAATCTCCTAATTTAATGAGTCAAACATTTAATGGCTCATTAATGACTCATTTAATGGGTCAAAGACCCCTAATTTAGTATGATTCTATAATTACAATATTTAAAACACTAAAACCTATTAGCCATATTTTCCCACACTCCCCCTCAAGCTGGTGAATAGATATTTTCCATTCCCAGCTTGGATATAATATTTTCAAATGTTGCACCACTTAATCCTTTGGTTAACACATCAGCGAGCTGATCAGTTGTAGATACATAGGGTGTGCAAATCAATCCACTCTCCAATTTTTCCTTGATAAAATGTCTGTCAATTTCAATATGCTTTGTCCGATCATGTTGCACAGGATTGTGGGCAATGCTAATTGCAGACTTATTATCGCAATAAAGCCTCATTGGGCCCTCCAACTTGATTCTCATGTCTTCTAGAATGATCTTTAGCCAAAGTAACTCACATACACCTTGAGCCATTGCTCGAAATTCAGCTTCTGCACTAGACCTTGCTACTACATTTTGCTTCTTACTCCTCCATGTCACAAGATTCCCACCTAGAAACGTACAATATCCAGTGGTCGATCTTCTATCAATCAATGAGCCCGCATAATCAGCATCTGTGTAGGCTTCAAGTATTAGATTCTCACTTCTCCTAAAGAGAATTCCTCTTCCTGGTGTACCTTTAAGATATTGCAGCACTCTATGTGCTGCTTGAAGATGAATCTCTTTTGGATTGTGCATGAATTGACTAATCACACTCACAGCATAAGCTATATCTGGTCGTGTGTGGGATAGATAAATGAGCTTTCCTACCAACCGTTGATACATTCCTTTGTCTACCATAGCATCTTCCTCTGCTATTCCAAGCTTTACATTCGGATCTATTGGAGTACTCACCGGTTTGCATGCTGTTTTACCTGTCTCCTTGAGTAGATCAGTTACATACTTCTGTTGAGAGATAAAAATACCTTTCTTTGAATGTGCCACTTCAATTCCAAGAAAATATTTTAGCTTCCCAAGTGTCTTAATCTCAAATTCTTTTGCCAAGCACTCACTCAAAAAACGTCTTTCTTCGTCATCACTTCCTGTAACAATTATATCATCCACATAAACTAAGAGAATTGTGACTCCCCCTAAAGATGAGTGTTTGACGAACAGTGTATGATCTCCTTGACTTTGCTTATATCCTAATGTCACCATAACCTTGGCAAACCTGCCAAACCATGCTCGAGGAGATTGTTTAAGCCCATATAATGCCTTCTTTAACCTACACACTGTGTGATCAGTAACTCCTTTTTTATAACCTGGTGGGATCTCCATATATATCTCTTCCTCTAGATCTCCATGCAATTCCATGCAAGAAAGCATTTTTTACATCAAATTGTTGTAAATCCCATCCAAAGTTGGCTACCAAAGACAATAGGACTCTAACAGTATTTAACTTTGCTACCGGGGCAAACGTTTCTAGATAGTCCACTCCATATGTCTGAGTATACCCTTTGGCTACCAACCTCGCCTTGTATCTCTCTACTGAACCATCAGCTTTATACTTCACTGTATACACCCATTTACATCCCACAGGTGTCTTCCTTGCTGGTAACTCCACTAACTCCCATGTTTTGTTCTTTTCTAGTGCCTCCATTTCTTCATTCATAGCTTGTTTCCATTTTTCATTGGACAAAGCTTCAGATAGATTGGAAGGAATGACAACAGTTTCTAGGTTACTTAGAAAGGCTCTGTGTGATGGAGAAAAACGCTCAAAGGATAGGAAGTGTGCAAGGGGATATAAAGGTTTTTTAGTGCACTCTCTTGTACCCTTTCTTAATGCAATGGGCAAGTCTGTGTCACTATCACCCTTATGGGTCTCACCCTCTACCTCTGGTTCAGTTTCAATTTGTAGTATAGGTTCAGAAATCATTACCTCATCGGACTTTTGGACTTGCACAGATTTGGGGGCAACCATCTTCTTCCTTGCATTCATCTTGCCTTCACCATATCTAACATCCTCGGGAATAGACTCGGTTTCAGGTTGAGTAGACCCAGAAGCTGTTGTTACAGGATCAGACATAAGTTCAGAGGAGACTATGACAGACTCAGGTAGCTCAGTTTGACCCGGGGTATGGTCACTAGTGGATGAAAAATCTAACATCAAGTCAAAACCCAAACCCCCGTCTTCTCTTACTAACTTCTCCCCCTGAAGATAGGGGTTTGGAAAGTAAGATTCACGTTCATTGAAGGTAACATCCCTAGAAACAAAGAGTTTTCGAGAAGATGGATGATAACACTTGTAACCTTTTTGGGTTGACGAATATCCCACAAATACGCACTTTATAGCTCTTGGATCCAGTTTCCCTCGGTTGTGACTGTGAACATGTACGAAGGATGTACACCCAAACACTCTAGGAACAAGATTATTTGTAGTATGTAGGTTAGGGTAAAAGGTTGACAATACATCCATTGGACTCTTAAACCCGAGGACTCTAGATGGCAATCTATTTATGAGATATGTTGCTGTAAGAACAGCTTCTCCCCAAAAAGTTTTAGGTACATGATTTTCAAATAACAATGCTCGAGTTTTTTCAAGGAGATCACCATTTTTCCTCTCTGCAACTCCATTTTGCTGTGGGGTATTCACACAAGATGACTCATGTATTATCCCTTCTTTTTGAAAATATGGACTTAGAATTTGATTGAAATAGTCCCTTGCATTATCAGACCTAACTCTCTTGATGGTCACTCCAAATTGATTTTTAATCATGGAACAAAAATTTGGGAAAACAATGCTGACATCAGATTTTTGTTTGAGAAGAAAAATCCAACAAACTCGAGTGCAATCATCAATAAAAGAAACAAACCATCGTGCCCCAGAGATATTGGTAACAGTAGATGGACCCCAAACATCACTATGAATTAAATAAAAAGGAATTGAACTTCTTTTATTGCTTGCTGGAAAAGGTACACGTTTGTGTTTGGCAAGTTCACATTTTTCACAATTGAAAGACTCAACATCTAGACTTTTAAACAAAGATGGAAACAAAAGTTTAATGACTTGAAATGATGGATGTCCGAGTCGGCGATGATGGAGCCAAATTTTCTCTTTATTGGATGACAAAGACTCGGAAACAAATGACACTGACTGTTTATCCTTGGTGATGGTTGGTTGACTTGATTCAAGAAAGTAGAGGCCACCTCTTTCTCTAGCATATCCAATCATCTTCCCCGTACCCTTTTCTTGAAATACACAATCATTATGATGGAAAACTACATTACATTGTAAGTCATGAGTAAGTTTTTGGACGGATATCAAATTGGTAGATAGCTTAGGGACATGAAGGACATTTTGCAAGGTTAACAATGGGTTAATTTGAACACTTCCAATTCCTGCAACAGTGGTCAAAGAACCATCTGCAGTGGCTATTTTCCTACTGCTTGGGCATGGGGAATAGGTGGTAAAGACATTTGGTGAGTGGGTCATATGATCGGTAGCTCCTGAATCCATAATCCAAGAGGTGGAAAAGGTAGCATCCGAAACATTTAATCCAATAGAAAGTGAAGACTCACCTGAATATGCTAAAGAACAAATTTCTGACATGTCGCTTAGCACAAATCAGAATAAAAAAAATTGAAACAACACCAGCAATTAAGGCTGGCTCTATAGCACCTATGAAAACAAAAATAGAGGAGAAATACCAGCAATTAAGGCTGGCTAGTCGTAGGTATAAGGATAAAAAGAAAACCACCAGCAATTAAGGCCGGTTGAAAAAGAAGGAACAAAGAAAAAGGTGGAAGCAGAAAATCAAAAGCACTCCAGGATGAATTGCTCTGATACCATGTTGTAAAATATTGAAAGAGAATTTGTATATATTTTTAGGTTTACAATGAATCAAATATATACAAGTTGTCTAAAGGATAAAAAAGGCAACTAATAGCAAAATCTCCTAATTTAATGAGTCAAACATTTAATGGCTCATTAATGACTCATTTAATGGGTCAAAGACCCCTAATTTAGTATGATTCTATAATTATAATATTTAAAACACTAAAACCTATTAGCCATATTTTCCCACATTAACGTCTTGTCCTTTCATCATGTATTAGGAGATCCATTTGTTGTCTACGATTCTGGGCTTAATTTGTTGTTGATTGATTGTGTATGCATTTAGTTTCTATGCCTGAAAGATTGGATTTGATGGTTGTTTGGGAGGGGGTTTCTTTATGCAAAAAGGGTTTTATCAGGTCAGATTGCTTCATTTGTTTGCTTCTTGAGATTTTAGTTGAAAATAATTCTATGAAGTTTGCTTATTGGGTTGTCAATAAGGTTGTTAGTTCAGGAATGGATGGATTTGTTTTTTTTTTATTTTTTTGGTTACTCGTGGCTCTAGCTCAATAAAGATGACCTCCGTTATATAGAATCATAAGTTAGGCCAGCAGTGCTTCCACACATCGATGGCCTGTTCAATCTGATCTTCATCTTTTGCTATTTTTGGAATGATGCATCCTGTACCCTTTGCATCAGTAAGTGCATCATCAGTTGATAGAACCGCAACTTAACTATGATGTTCCCCTGATGGACTCTACCAACGTGGACTCATGATTTTTGGATAATCTTCTACATTTGATCCAACTAAGAAGATCACAAGATGCAAGATTTTTCTAGGCTCCGTCATTTGATGGATTTAGCATGATACATTTAGGGGAATTCAGTAATTGAAGTGGTTAATCTTGATGACCAAGTTACTCGGTTAGGTAAATTCAACTCAGTAGAACACTGTTCATTTTTCCAATCATAAAAAGCTCTCATTTTCTCAAGCTACCAACTCGATGAGTAGACACTTAAAGCCAACTGAATGGGCTTCGTTACTTCCTTCAATCTCTACAATATTTCATGCAACTAGATCAACTTCATCATGTTCAGGAGGCATAACATCTATCCTCATCATACTCCCATACTGATTAGGGATAAGTGCACCTGCCTGCACACACAGCTCCACAACAGCAAGAGCTTTGCCATAGTACCGCTTCAAATTGTTACTCAAAGGAGGTCCTTTCGAATCTCGGACATGCTAGATATAACTAGGACCAACTACATCATCTATTCTAGCTTCCTGCCACGCATGTTGACCATCACGAGACTGGTGCTTCGATGCCTTACACATCCTGACCTTATGACCTTTGGGACCTACTTGGACCTTGGAACAATATCCATAAGTCCACACAGTGTAACTCTTCATAATCCTCTTCACACCAGACACCATGTTAAAGTGCTCAACTGCTTCAAATCCCCCAAAGCATAAGGTAAAATATTCAAAGTATCATATCCATCCATCTCATTCAAACTGTTATTCGAATCCTCACTCTTTATTTCTAAAGAATTATCCACCAGAGCATCAACATTAGTGTATGGGCCCTCCAAGTTGCCCACTCGTGCTATGAACGCAAAATCAACAATCCGATCTTCAATAGAATAAACAGGTTTGGTTCTTCTTTTAGAAGGATACTTGTTGAGATCTAAACTAGCCTGCACACAAAGCTCCTCAACAGCTGGGATTTGTGGGACACTATGCTCTCCTTGTGGTTGACACGGGTTTTCCAACACGATCAAACAAATGAAAGCATTTAGGATAATATACAACATCTTGAACTCCACCCTTTACCCACACATGAGTGGCACGACAAGTTCCACTCATTGGACTGGTGCAGGTCCTTATTTCATGGCCAACATGACCAATATGAACCTCTGAACAAAACCGACAATAGGACGGGGAAGCACGGGTCTTGTTGGCAATAATGATTCGCAAGGGTCATAGGCCTGATCATCTGACATATACTAGCATCATCCGTGCTTATTTGAAATCTTGTGACCTCAAAATAGAAAGGGGTTTTATGAGATGCAGAACAAAGGCCTAACTCCTTTAGTGTTAGGTTGCAAGTCAATGCCCACCAGTTGCTTACCCATCAGATTACTAGACACTGCTATGTCACCGGGATGAGACAAAAGCTTACCTCCTCCAGGAATCACCGCAGCCTTTGCTATACCAATAGCCTTTATATCAGAAAGCACTTTTACACCCAACCGTACTGAAGCAAAATCAGATGAGAGCCCATTTCCCAAAGAAAGACTAGGTGCATTCAGTCCATTGGATGATTTCAGGTATCGATCAAGTTATAGCACTCATGCGGAAATGGCCATGTTTTGAAGCCTTCATGGTACTTGATGACATGCTGCCTTCCTCCCTTACCTTTAGATGGGCGTTTCATGTGGAAATGCAAGCAAAGGTGTCTACAGTTTGTCATACTAAAGCCAATTTTTGTTGCAGTTACACTTATACACTATGCAAAGGAGAAATATCATGATGGGAATTTCAGTCCAGCATAAAGGTACCTGTACCTCACCATTATCTATACCATATCCTACTCATTGGCACTTTACGCATCGGCATTGTTTTATGTGGCATGCAAAGATTTACTCAAGCCATTCAATCCAGTTCTATTATTTATCATCATTAGATCTGTAGTCTTGTTGACTTATTGGCAGGGTGTCTTAGTTTTCCTTGCTGCAAAGTCTCGGCTCATTAAAGATGAAGATGAAGCTACACAGTTTCAGGACTTCATTATCTGTGTGGAGATGTTGATTGCTGCTGTAGGTCACTTTGTTCATCTTTAGCTAAAAACAAGCAACTTAAAATGTAATCATCAGCGAAAGAACCAATTTGTGAGCAAAATGCTTCTCTAACTCCTTTCCTTCTGCAGGTAAGAAGGTACTCAATGCATTTTATCCATTCAAATCTAATTGCAATTAAAGTATCTACAGTCCCATGTTGGAGAATCCTTCTTATGTTATGTACACAAGCAATCTGAACCTCTTATGATGACTCATCATACAGAAGCTTGAAAAAGAATGTCTGTAGATGAAGGAATACATCATCCATGAAAATTTCATTCCCTTGCATACAATTTGGAGAGATGCTATTTATATCCAGTTAGTTATTGCAAACATGTCTATCACACTTCGAACATTGAAAACCTCCCAATAAAAGATCTAATGTTGACTTGCACTTCTCCTCATCAACTTTCAAAGACAAATTGCACGAACTTTTGTCCAAGCTGTCATTATTGCAAGAAGAGCCATAAGGGTAGGAAAGGAAACCAAGAGAGAAGGGAATAGCTTTCTTCACTTTCTCATGCTCAAAACTCTCCAATAAATTCAACCTCCTTAGCATACTTGTAAAGAATGTATGTGCTTTTTATTATATATGTCTTTGTGACAATAAAATTTTGCATGAGTGAAACCTTCCTTGTTTGTAAAACTAACTCATCTCATTTTCTTGCAATGCAGGGCTCTAGATTGAAGTGTTGGATCTTCATCACGTATCCTCTTGACTTCATTTTTACAAGTATGATTTTTCACTTCATAGATTGCCTACTTAAGGTCATATTAGTGTCATTAACCATTAATGATTCTTGAACATATGCCAAGAGAATGCTCAACTTCAAACATTATTGTCTATTACGTATTCTATTCATTCACCAAATGACTATGGTGTCTCATGATATTTAAGACAAAGCTCTTTTTGTCCGTGTTCCGACCGCATAAATGGTAATCTTGAGACCATAACTGTATGATGACACTCTCAGCCGTCCATGTCCCAAACTTACGTGACAATCTTGGAACCGCACATTACGTCTGTGTTTCATTCTTTATGTGATGATCTTGGCACTGCAACCGCTATGAGAGAGGCTCTCTCAATTGTCTGTGTCTCACTCGCCCATGTAATGATCTTGAACCCAACCACTATACGAGGGACTCTTTCTCATCTTGTTGCGTCTAGTCGTTTGGTGAATGAATGCAATACTTTGGTAGCTAATACACTTATTGTGTATGTCTCTGCTGTGAATTTGAGTTCACAAGTATACATATTGTCCTCTAAATCAAGGTTTTGCATAAACAACTTCATCTACTATTTTCATTGTACCAAGACTCTTTCTCCTTTTTTTTCTTTCTTTCATTATTTTAGTATCAAACTTGCTTTCTTCACCATCTTGTGGATGAACAATATCATAATAAGTAATTACTCCAAAGTAGACAGCCGTCTGATATGTATCATTGACTTTGCCATAAAATTAGAGAGGAGACAAGTTGTTGATGACACGTGCCGTGTTTTGGAAAATGCACTCGGGACCTTCACTTTGATATGGATAATGATTGATGGTTTCACTCGAAGTATGAGTTCAGCATAATAATGAATCCTCTACCAGCATTCCTTAAGACTTTGTAACATATCCTTGTCCCACTTGCTTTGTATAAATCTAGCACCTATGCTTGTCACAGCCCATATTGTATGCGATACTCTTTTTTTTTTTTTTTGTACTCAAGTTTGTATGTCGTTTCCTACGCTCCTTTGAACTTTCTTGGCCATCATTGTAATATCTTGAAGGGACACATCGACTTTGTTTGAAGACAAGCATTATTTTCATGCATGTACTTTAATTGACTAATTGTAGTATCATTATATAAGAGCGATGTAGCATCATGAGCAAGCTGGTGTCACATGCATGTACATTTTTGAGCATATTGCACAAATGAACTTCATGCATTGTTACATAAGTGAGAATCACGTACAAACAAACATTTGCACTTCAAGCATCACAAATGTGCATTGCACATTTATTGATTTGATAGGCATCTACTCGTGTCTTTCTTTGCTGTAATCTCTTGGTCATGCAATATTGTCTCCCTTCTTCCCTTAATATGAGTTGTATCGAATATGTGAAATTGACCAGGATAATAAAAACAACTCATCATCTCTATATCCTTTATATTCTTGATACTCATTTTCGCCTTGTGATATATTAGTCATCATGCGCTTTAGAGTAGTAGCTCTCATATGATTGCAACAAAAAGACGTAGTAGTAGGATCACTTCAATCCCTTTGACACTTCATAGAGTTATTATAGGCATCACAGACAAAGAGCATGTCTAGATAGCAAGGATTTGTCATTGAAACACAACACTTAGTCTAAAACATGTTTTTTTTTTTTATGATCATATGCGCTTAGGAGCAAAGCTTCAACAAGCAGCAATATTATCTAATATAAAAGATATGAGTGGAATTATCATGTGCATTGAAGTAGTACTGCTACTCTCGCAATGATGTTTAGAACAATCCATTTAAGGAACATGAACATTCAGCTCTTATGCAGCGATACACATTCATTATCAATCGCGCTCATGCAGCGACTGTAGCATTTGTTATCAATCCGCTCATGCAGCGACGGTAGCATTTGTTATCAATCGCGCTCATGCTGCGATAGCATTTGTTATCGATAAATTTTTATTAGTCAAGGGTATTTCCCACTACTCAACTATATAGTACTTGTGTAGAATACCACGTGCCAAATTACTTTGGCTCAATAGGGTTGTCAAGGGATTATCTCCACTACTTGACAACTAGAAATACCAAGAAAAAGCGGTGATGAGCTATCAACATCGTGCCACCTGGAGCTAAGCTCTTACCCGTCAGCAACGATGTCTAAATCAATGTTATATTTGTTATTGTTTTTCTTTCATTACTAAAGTTAATCTACTCCATTTGATGTCGATCCCCTTTTTTTTTTTAAACTAGCTTTGCGCGCTAAGAGATAGTTTCTTACTTTGCAGAAAATAGCGATGGAAAGGAAATAAGCGATCATGCTATCATATTTTCACGAACAATACTCACGGATTGAGTAATACAGTTCATTTATTAGGTAAAAGCATCTAATGCTTTTTTTACACAAAACAAAAAGGAAATGAGTTAGAAATAAACCTAAAGAGACAATTCACAACTCACCAATTATCCATTTATACGGATTTTCAAAAGCTCAAGATCCGGAATATGATTTTCATGAGCGTATAAGAATTGCACTTTTTGAGGAAAATGAAGTGGACTAAGCATAATCACTTTTGAGGGATATGACAAAACATAGCTGTGTGCCGAAGTCAATTGTGTACCAGACTCTTATTCATGCCTTTTGCAAGAATAGCAGATTAGATGAAGGGTTGAAGCTTTTGGAGGAAATGTTTCTTATGGGTTGTTCTCTTGATGTTTAGACATTTGACAATGTTATTATTGGTCTATGCAAGATCAATCGAATCCATGAGGCTGCAAAACTATTCAACCGAATGCTTACTCGTGAATATGCCCCAGATGACATTGCGTATGGTGTTTTGATTAACTACTTATGCAGAGAGGGCAAGGTTGATCATCCAGGACTTTATGGGACAAGATCCATAATCCCAATCTTGTTCTTTTTAATACTATTTTAAATGGATATGTGAAGTCCGGACGGCTTAATGAAGCTAAGGTGCTGTATGATAGCGTTTCAGGATACTATAAATTTGATGTGTATACTTACAATATATTGATCATGGACTATGCAAGGAAGACTGTTTATCCTCAGCCTATGGTTTGTTCAATGAAATGAAAATGAAAGGTTGTGAGCCCAATGTGATCACCTACACGATTTTGATTGATGGACTATGCAAAGAGGGTCACAAGATAGAAGCGAAAACTTTATCAATGTCATGAAAGATAATGGAATTGATCTAAGTACATTTGGGTATAACTGTCTGATAGTTTCCCTATGTAAGGAAAACAAAATTTATGAAGCTCTTGAGATGTCCAGAGAAATGGTAAGCAAGGAGATGTAAGCGTGATATATTCACTTTCAACCCGATCATATATGCACTATGGAAGAATGGTAATATGGAAGAAACATTGGGACTTTACCATGACATGATGTTGGAAGGTTGTAACTCCAAGTAAACTTGATTGTTTAGTGAATAACAAATGTCTCAAT
Organism: Combretum micranthum; assembly: GCA_024138025.1. Taxonomy (NCBI): domain Eukaryota; kingdom Viridiplantae; phylum Streptophyta; class Magnoliopsida; order Myrtales; family Combretaceae; genus Combretum; species Combretum micranthum. The sequence goes on along the minus strand of JAMXBD010000236.1, from coordinate 567,775 downwards.
AAACTTTTGCATTGCGAGCTACCAAGAAACTGATACACCAAGCAGCAGTGCAGATAAGTTATAGCGCACATGCACTAGATGAGACTTTTGTCATTTGAAAGGGCTTAATTAATGCCCAAATCCTTCCGATATGACCCGAAGGACTTTGGTAGGAGTAGGATTAGAAGGTGGAGCAACTTGAGGTGCCTGAGAAGCGCGTTGTTGCGCAATAACAACAGGGGTCGACGAAGTCGCACCTTGTTGCATGGCAGCAATAGCAGCTATTCCAGGCAGGTACTGGGCGAATATTGTCATGAATTGTTGGAATTGTTTTGTAGACTCTTACATTGATTGATTGAATTGCTTGGTATTTTCTTGCACAGCACGCAAGATCGCAACATTGTCGATTTGAGCACCAGTAGGTTGGTTCACATCTTCAAGTGCTGGCATGTCATGTTCAGTAGTCTCGGGATTAACATTAAGTTCTTTAGTCGTACCCTCAGTGGGATCAGTAGGTCTCTTTCTTGGAGGTGCCATCACACAAGTGTTGATTTTCCTTTCCCCAATGGAGTCACCAAAAATGTGTGGGTATGAATCCAGATGCAATGATCACGTGTGTGCCGCGTGATTATCACGCTACACGTGACCTAGGGAAACAACACGTGCAAGGATGATCAAGAGAGGATCATGTAGGGAGGAAGAGTAGGTAATCTCAATAGTAACACACGTGTGACAGGTGAGGGAGCTATTGAGCATCAACCTCACTAAGTACTACGAATGTCGTGTGCGTTCTTGAGTGAGTCAAGTAATTGATTCACAAAGATGGAAGTTCGACAGTACGACGGTGTTTGTCTAAGATTTTCACTTGTCCAAATGAGGTAAGGACTAAGAGTATTTATAGAGAATCTGGCTATCGATGTTGTCCGTCAGATGAGACAGACGACCAACGGCCAGAATGAGTCCCTCTCATTATGGATATGGTTGTGGGCTCCTTTATGGACCCAGGCCCATTGAGGCCTTCATTGTAATGTGTGTGAGCCAATTTGAGAAGGGTTGGAATTGGGCAGGCCAATTCCAATGGGCCCTACTCCAAGCCTTCCATGCCAATTCTCCCAAGATCATCCCAATTGGATTGGGCTTAACTCTTTAAGCCCTGTCACATTAGCCCAAAGAGTTAAATCCAAATAAGAATTAGGCTCAAGGCCTTTGTAATCAAATTTGTACATCTACAAACGTCAATTAAATTAAGTTAAGCTATCTTTAGATTGAGCATTTAAGACTTCCGTGAGAAAAATTAAGTTAAGTTCTGCTTTCGTGTAATGAACTAAATGATCTGAGAAAGTTGCGGACAATGAAACGATGTTGGACCATTGTCTTAGGTTTAATATTAAGTCTTAAGAAACATCAACCCAGGTAAGCTTTTAGGTACTCTGGGGCTTGTGATAAGTGAATTTAAGTTTGGACGACTTGAATGCTGACGGAACTAAGTATTCCTCAAAACCTAGGTCAAGGATGGGTTAAATCCTAGACTTCACGCTAGTCACTAAAAGACCAGCGTGCAATGTTTGTATTGTATATGGTTGTTCATGCATAATATATGTTTGATAACTTATTTGTTTTTGCTTGTTAAGTAGTAATGAGTAAATTGCACTCCTATCTCACCGAGTCATAATTTTACTTATCCCCTAACAAATTATTTTGTAGGTAACTCCATAAAGTAAGATGTGCTAAGATTGTAGGTATTTCTATATACGAATATATATATATATGTATCATAAACAGGTTTAGTAATTAAATGATTAATACTTGTGAATTATGACACACAAGATGAATATCATGTAACAGGTGCTCATGTGGCATGATAATTTTTAGCAATTTCTATAAGGATCTATTTGGGGGTCATGACATGGTCCTTCCATTAGGAATGAGTCGGTTCAACCGCGGTTCAATTCTTGATTCAATCCAGTTTTATTGTTTGACTTTTGACCTACTAAGTATATCCGAGTAAACGTCTGAGCCGAATCCGAAGACAATGCTTTTTAATGCTTAGTTTTGATATTTGCATGGACCAAATTATTTATATGACCTTACTATTGATTACTCCGTGTGAAATAATACTAACGAATGAGTGGAATTAACTGAATTAACTATACTAGACATACTCGTACTTTAGTTGGATGACACTAGTGACTAGTCCCCAACCACCCCCTAACCTAGCTAACACTTTTCTTCTTACACGGGCGAATCGAAAGCAGCTTTGATATCGAACCATAATTAAAATTTCTATTTTACATGGACGAAAAGTTGGTACTATAATTGTAAGATCGCTTCCATAGATGGAGAAACCAACTTCTATTCCTTATAATTCTGCTTTATTTTATATTTATGTCGTTGTCGGATGAAAAAAAAAAAAATTTATGTTGCTCTAAATTTTGTGAACCATCTTTTCCATGCCACCAACTTTTGTGAGATTCGAACAAGTAAACTAATGTCATCCAAGTGAAAAATATCATTATTTGTTTTCGAAACAAAGAAAAAAAAAAGCTTACGTGTCTTAAGTCATAACAAATCTAATATGACCTTATTAATTTAATACATAGCAACTAGAATATTTTATTTAATCCATTTTATTATTGAAAAATGAAAAAAAATTAAATAATTAGTTTATAATGGTAACTGCATTTATTTGTATCATTATTCCTTTTCTCAATTTATATAGATGAAGAGGAAATCTAAACATAATCCATTTTAAGATATTCATATTTATACCACTAGATTACAATAGGACGAAGGTGTAACATGTGTCTACCAATCTTGTAAACAAAATACCAAAATTACGATTGCAAATTGAATGTCACAAATGTGATTTTTAAACTTTTAAAAAACACATTTATGATTTGTTATTATATTTTAAATACTTAATAACAAATCATTATGAATTGTTGTTGCGCAAAAATAATGAATAATAATTTATCCCTACACATTTGAATTTCTATGTAATGATTTATTTTCTGAGTTTCTTATGTCATACTTTGAAAATATCAGCTAAACTCGTAATAAGTATAATGACATAATAGATATTTTATTTTTATTTCAATAATTAGTTGTAATAAATATGTAATAGTCATTACCACTCTATCATATTCTTACTAAATTGGAATTTAATTCCCTCTTTATTCTATACAACGGATGAGCTATTAATTATTATTAACTATTATAGAAAAATCCTTTATATTTGTGTTAAAATTCAATGATCTAAATATGAAGAGATTTATCATTTTTTTTATATATGCTCAAATTTAATTAAGTATGGAATGTTTATAGTGAGTCATTTTAACTCTTATATTTTTAGTGTTTTCCTAAACCCCTTTATGCATATATATTATTAATTTTGTGGCCATTAATATAAATAACATTTATGGTTCCATATACAAACTGTTGATTTAAATGACTTATTTATTTTGCTATGGAGAATTCGGATCTAGTATAACTCACAAATTAGTATTGATGCTACCATGCATTACTATCTAAATAACTTATTTAAAATATCATATTGAATTTTGGCATAAATATAGATGACGCAAATGAATAAATAAAAATGTAAATAACTTAATTTTTTTGACCAACGTAAATAACTTAAATTAAACTTTGACATCCATATTCTGTAAATCTAATGTGCTTCTCTCCTATCAAGATAGCAGAGGGACGGTGCATACATGTTATACCATAATACCATCTTAATTCTTGATTACAACCAAACAGTAGAGCAGACTGAATAGGAGTAACACATATATTTATTATTACTATTCTTTTCAATAGAAAAAGGGTAAAACGGGAAAGAGAAGAGAGAGGATGAATCCTGTGGAGAGAAGTGTAGGGAGTGAGATAGCAGGAGCCAATGAGGAGGCAGGAGCCGGGCAGGAGCCGATGAGGAGCCATGACTGGTCACGTTGAGAGATAGCTTCTGACCCAATGAGCAGTGAGGACCAACGGTGCAGATGTAATTCTTGGTTCCACTTTCATTGAGTGAGATTGTAACTGGCGGGCTTCCATTTACCTGATTAACCTTGGTACAATTACGATATTCCGCATCTGACACTACTGCCACAGTGTGCGTGCCCGTCCAATTGAAAACTGTATGGAAAATTGCATTTAAGAACAAAGTAGAACGGGGATTTCATCATATTATTCACTTGTTGTTTACAATAGGATCGATTTCATCCTATTATTCAACAATTCAAATCTATTTCATTCGTTATTGGAATTAATAATTTTTTAATAATTAATTTAATAAAAAATATTAATGATATTATAATTCCGTGACGTAGCATAGAAGTTCCATTTTAACAAAACCAAGCATTCGGTCCCCTTTTTGTTTTTACCGATTCCATTGATGATTAAAAAAAAAAAATCCAATATTGTTGGTCGTTGTCTTCATTTGATTTGCTAAAATCAAATCAGTAAAATACCCTTATAAAAATGTTAATATTTCAGCATCAAACTTAGTACTTACAATTTTCAATGGAGGTGTTTATTTTATTTTGAAAAAGGTGGGTGTTGATAATGACATTTTCAAGTTATTTGTTATATTTTGAAAATGCTAAGTGTAGGTGTATTTAAAGTTAATGCAAGTTGCCCAAATCAAATGGATATATTAGCCAATAATTTTACAAAATGAGGATGCGTATTTGTTATATGATAGATTAAATTTAACAAATTAACATCTTCCATAAGTAAAACGAGCGGATAACACATGAGCATTATGGATGTCTATAAATATAAATAATTAAGTGATTGCCCATCATAAACTATCCAAAATAAGTTATCTCTACATAATAATTTAATTTAATATTTTAGTTTTTTACTAAAATTATGTAAGACAACCAAACACCCCTATTCACTTTAATACTATAAATCAAATACTAATACTGTGTTTGACAACTTTATTAAAAATAGAAATGGGTGGAAAGAAAAGAGTAGAAGTGGAAACAAGTGGAAATGAAAATGAGGAGAAAGTTTATTTTATGTTTGGTAATTTATAAAGGAAATAGAAGAAAAAGAAGAGAAATCGAGGTAGTAATTTGACAAAATTACCCTCATATCTAATTTTAAATCTTCATTGACTGAGGAGAAAAAAGAAAATGTCATTTACTGTTCAAGATTTCCGCCCGTTTCTACCCAAAAGTGGAAAGAAAATAGAGAGAGCAAAAGATGAAACATTTCACTTCATTTCCATCGTTTTCTGCTAATTTCTGTCGCAACCAAACAACAGTTTTTCATCGGTTTCTTTTGTTTTCGCTTACTTCCTTCAGCTTTCCTTGGCATCCAAGCACAGTAAATGCTGCGTAGATTTGTTATGAAAAAAATAATAAACTTGAAAAAGAATGAAGCCAAAAAACCGAAATATGTTTTAATTTCTCAAACCCTATCTTTTATAAACTATATACCGTTGTGTAACTGTGATCAAATGATAATAATTAAACTTAGATTTGTGCAAAAGGGCTAAGCTCCCTAGCAAAGAGACATGGAAGGGGAAAAAAAGCCAAAATTTTAGTACTAATCATGTTACCAGAATCAACTATTTATATCTAGCTAGCACAACCCAACAAATAAGAAATCAATAGAAATCAACAAAGAAAATAGAAGCTTACCCAATTCGTCTCCAACCTTGAAGGTCTTATTTGCAGCCCAATCGGCATAATATGAAGTTTTGGTTGGAACAGCCCACCCTAAGCTGTCCCCAACGTTGTATGTTGTGGCTGTTACCCCCCTAAAGCAACTAGCAGTGCTAAGGTTCCTCCAAAAAACATGCATCTAATGAAGAACTCCATGTCTTTCTTGGTCATCGTGTGTGTTCTAGTGGCCGTAGATCGGTCGCCCCCAGTGGATTGATTATATCTTGTTGTGGTGTTGGTCTCTTTTTCTAGCCTCGTTGGAGTGATGTTGAATGCAATATATGGTTGCTAAGTGTCATGTCGGCATTTATGAAAGAAGTGAAGTAGACAACTGGACATCTTATTTGATTATATATATAAAAAACTTATAAGATATTATATTAAATCATAGCCCCTTAATATAATTATGAAGTTACGTGGTAATCTTACGTCCGATTGCAATAAAATAATGCATATTTTACAAGAGCACTTCATTTACATGTGTCAATCACCAAATTGCAATTTTTTTCGTTTCTTTTTGGCTTTACCTTCAGCTTATATTAATCAATCCTGTCCTCCTACTAGAAGCAACTCAACAGAATTAAGGAAAATATATATCTCATAAAAATGCTTAATTTTTTTTGGGAGTAATTATCTACAGAAACAGGATATATAAATAAAATTGACTAAGTGACTAATTTTAATTAGGTAGCTAGTTTTTAGGAAAAAAAAAAAAAACAAAAAAGCTAGCATTTCACAGCGCTGGAATTTAAAGCACACAAGGTTATTGAGTAATTTTTTATTTCTTTTTAAATCAAACAATTTACATCAATATTTTCAAAATTGGCCTGCGAATTGACTTGGTTGTGCTAGAAGGTGAAAGGATCAATAAGTAAAATTTCACTAGTAAAAATTTCATTTAGAAATGCAAAATCGATGTAAGGCTTACCTTTTCAACTGATGAGGTGAAACTTGTTTCTTTAGAAAATTGTCGAGTTTGAGATGAGACTTGCCTCATATTTTCTTTATATATGGGGCAAATGTTTTCCTCGCCTCCCCATGCTCTCCCTCTCTAATACACAAGTCATCTCAATTCTCTTTCTCCCCTAAACTTTTTAATTATTTAAATATTAAATAATAATACTAATTTATTTTAATTTTTTTTCTACAGATATTTTTGGTAAAGGCTTTTGTTAAAGGTGTATTTTTATGCTCTCACCTGCAAGGTTAATAAAAAATTATTATTATTTTATATAAGGTTAATTACAAAAATATAACTTGTATTTTAGTTAATTTATAAATACATGACCTGTGATAATTTTTTTGATAAATGGGTGATCCAGATTTTATACAAAAGTGTCAATATAATTAATTACTATTAGAAAGATATCTGTTAAAGTCTTATTAGTCTAAAAAGATTAATTTAATAAAAAATATTATTAAATAAATATATAAAATATTACAAATTATTTTTTAAAAAATAGAAAATTGAAAAAATATAAAATTAATTTTTATGATAAATAAAATATTGACACGTGTTATTATTAAATTATTAAATAATATTGATATTTTTGTATGAAACTTGGGTCATATATTTATCAAAATAATTATCAAAGGTCATGTGTTTGTAAATTGACCAAAACACAAGTTATATTTTTGTAATTAACCTTTTTATATATTATAAAATATGTTTGGAGTTTTTTTATATATAATTAAAAATGTATAATATATAAACATATGCATATAACTATGTTATGTTATGTGTTTACATGTATATTGTTATACGCAATATGCCTTGCATTTATATAGTAATACACAATGTCTTGTTATATTTTTATAGCAAATTATAGTATAGTATTAGGTAATTACCGTTTGCTCCACTACATATTAATATTATAGTAAGTTAAAGCTTGTAATGCCTTATACAAAGCAGAAAACATAGGTGAGAAAAAAAAAGTTGAAATTAAGTAATAAATTAAAGTGAAATGGGTCATTACACCTTAATATAGGTTGTTGAAACATAGTTGGCACATGGCACGTGACTTAACATCATCAGAATAGAGAAACAGGGTTAGGGAATTTTTATTAGTTACTGTGAACCATAGAATGCCAGATGGATTGATAAGATGTCCATATAGAGACTATTTTAACATGGTGTGGCAGTCTATTCAGATTATAGAGTTTCATCTCCTGACAATAGGAATGGTCTAGACCTACTCGAGGTAAACTTATTAAGGTCAGGAGTTGGATGATGAAGATGAAGTCCCTGACAATGTGGTCAATAGGAATCGGAGTATTATGGATGAAAGCGAAACTTTTGAAGAGCAAGCTGATTATCGAATGTTGGAGGATCTAGCCGCTAACATTTGTAACCCTGAGGGTGAAGAAACTGATAGTGGAGATGAAAGTATTAAAAACCAGGGAAATCGGTGGACAAGAATGTTCAAAATTGCAATGAGCTTTGTGTATCTAGGTTGTACGAAGTTCTCACTGCTATTCTTCAAATGTTAAGTCTGAAAGTTGACAAAAACAATTTGTGAAATCCTTTAACAATTGACTTGCTTTTATAAAGAGTTTGTTACTAGATGGCAATTTGTTGCCATCATCATACTATGATGCATGCAAGATGCTGAGGCAATTAGGAATGGATACAAACACTATACATGCTTGTAAAAATGACTATGTGTTTTTCCGAAAAGAATTTAAAGACATGGATAACTATTTAATGTGTGGAGAAGAAGATGGAAACTTCATTTGAAGAAGCAAAAGACTGTGTCGATTAAGGTGTCGCGCCATTTTCAACTAATTCCACGACTGTAATGGTTGTTCATGTGTAGGACAATGGCTCCGGAGATGATGGCACAAGGAAAGTTATATTAGTGTGGAGGGTTGTTGAGTTATCCCGTAGATTCTTAGCAGTAGAAGGGTTTGGATGACAAATACCATTGGTTCACTTCAGATTCTCAAAATGTGAGATTGAGACTTGCTACCGATGGCTTCAATCTTTATATAAATATGAGTGCAACATATAGCGTATGGCTGATTATTTTGTTTATATACAATGTTCTACCATGGAGATGTATGAAGGAGCCATACTTAATGATGCCATTTTTAATACCAAGACCTAGATCTCTAGGTAAGAACATTGATGTATACTTATAACCCCTAGTGGAAAAGTTGTGTTCGAAAGGTGTGAGGGCATTGGATGTGGTTGAAGGTTGGATATTCTTGATGCATGCCACGTTGTTGTCGACAATCAATGATTTTCCGGCATATGGTGACAATTTTAATTAGATAGCAAAGTGACATAAGACATGCCCTATATCTAATGCAGAATGCACAAGCGACCATGCAAATGGTAAGTTCCATTTCATGAGCCACAGATGGTTCTTGTCACCTAGGCATTGATGGCACCGTGACAATGGGAGTTTTGATGGCATGGTTGAGATGCGACCACAACTGAAGGTGTTCACCGGTGAGGATCTAATGGCTTAGTTGAGTCGATATGAGCATGTTGTAATGGGGAAGACGCAAGAGATACTTACTTGGTGGATTAATGATGATAGTAGAAATTGGCATGGTGTAAGAAAAGTGTGCCTTTTAGATTGTTGTATTAGCAGCAATTGCAGATTCGCCACAACCTTGATGTGATGCACATCGAAAAGAATTTATATCATAATTTGGTTGGTACTATTTTTGGTTTGAAGGGGAAGTTAAGGGACACGAAAAGGTGAGACTTACCCTCTAGCAAATGGGCATTCAGTCAGAGATGCATCTGCAAAACCATGGAGGTCAGACTTTCAAGCCATTTGTTGCCTATATACTATCGTCTAGGCAAGTGATAGAGGTGTACAACTTGATTAAAGATATGAAACTTTGGAATGGATATGCTTCCAACATAAGCTCCTATTTAAGTGCAAACAAAGTAAGTTTGAGGGGTCTTAAAAGTCACGACTATCAAGTCCTACTTTAATGAATTCTCCAACTAGTCATTCATGGTTTTCTTGACAATTGAATTTATGACATGATTTTTTATCTGTCTTATTTCTTCTGGGAGTTGACTTCGAGTCATTTGAGAAAACTCTTATCCTAACACTATGCAAACTGGAGATGATATTCTTTCCAGCCTTTTTCGATATCATGGTGCATTTGGCTATCCATTTGCTGAGAGAAGCACAAATATGTGGCCTTGTTTAGTATCGTTGGATATATCTTGTTGAACATTACTTGGGAGTGCTTAAGGGGGATATAAGGGACCAGGCTAGAATGGAAGGTTCTATCACTAAATCATATGTTGTACGGGAGAGTATTCAATTTTGTTTATTGTACTTTGGGAACGTGGTCATGAGGATAAATCGGCCCCATCGATTGTGGGATGATCCAATAGATGATAATTCATTATTGTCATTTCGAATATATGGATAGCCAGTCCAACCATTTGGCGCAAACATCGTATTCGAGTTGGATGCTGAATTTCATAAGATGCATGAGTTGCGCTACACAACTACGAGGAAGTGCAACCACATGTGAGGTATGTGCATTGATGCCATTAATATTTGCATTTTTTTCAAAAGAGGATAGACTCACCTCATTATCTAGCATGTCAAGTCAGACCAAAATAAAGGTGAGCTACACCTCTTATACTTTGAGGCGATAGTTGCCTCATTCTATCTTAAGGGGAATCTCACCTTTTAGTAGGTTAAAAGAAGTGAAATTTTGACTTATTAAGGCGAAAATCTTCACCTCTTTTGGCTATTTTCTCACCAGTAAGCTAAGTTGAACTAGAAGTTAAACCACGATTGAATTAGCACTTTCCCAAAGAGGGGTTGGATTTCATCGGATGGCTTACACTATTTTTCCAAAATGTGACAAATCAAAAGAAAATTTCGTAAAAAATTGAATGGAAGATTACTTACTTTTTTCACCGATTTTATTTTAGATATATATATATATATTTTTTTTTGTTAAGATGACTTGTGGGATGCTTAGATACCTCTTTTAAGAGAGAAGATCATCATAAGTTTCTTTTCAAGAGAACTCTTTCTAATGTTTATCCTTTCTTATTTCATAAATATTCTTATTTTCACATTCTCTGTTCTATTTATTTATTTTGAACGTGATTTTATTAAGAAAACCTATAATTTAAAATCAAAATTCTGTTTCATTTCTTTTTGTTTTGTTTTTATTTTATTTTATTTTTTTTAAATTAAACCAAGGACTACCAATCTTCAAGATTTTCATGGACTTGAATGTTTAGATCCCGATTTGTTCTAGTTTCCGAATCACTAAGCGCATATTTATATGTTCTAGCCCTTAAATATACCAATGAAACCCCAAAATCAGCTGGGACATTCTAATCTTTCATATGGCGATTCAATCTCGTTTAATTGGACTTCGGTTGAATATTTCTTTAAGTTGATGTCGAGTCATTTGACTTTCCTTCAAACTCCCAAAACTACATACAGAAACATTCAAAAACCAATACCGCCCTCAATTTGCTTCCTCCCACCTTTCATTGCACGCGAGCTTTGCTGGGCATGGACCGTTTCTTGTTTATGCGAAAAGAAAAGTAATGTCTTAATAGAAAGAAAAAATTTTTATAGTTGCCTGAGTGAGGATTGGAATTTAGGTCAACTATGCCTAAAATTCACATCTTGCCGTTTTTTTCATTTAATTTTACCAACTCTGGATAATTTAATCTGAGTTCATTTTAAGTCAATGCATCATATCAAATGTTGATGTATCTATACCTTTTATTTTACAACTTTCAACACCTATAAACACGCACATACATATGTATGTTGTTGTTTTCAAACCCTAAAGTCTAAAGCTATTTCATTGGTTTTGAAATGATTTATGATCACGTCACATAGTTTTCCCACATAAAGGAATCGCATATCTACAGCTAAAGTGGCCTTAGCGATAAATGCAAGCCATTTCGATTCTATTGTCTCCACTTTCCAGTATTTCTTTTCTTTCTTTTTTTTTTTTTGGAGGGGTGGGGGCGTGGGTGCGTGGGTGGGGCCGAGCGGGCGGGGGTGTGGTGTGTGTGGGGGGGCGCGGTTATGGTTACAGTATGCAATAAAGGCCGGATATGATTTGATTATTTATTTGATTTTACACAAAATACGACCAAACAAAGTGGGATAGCCAATCATCAGTACTCGTCCAATAGCTTCACAATTATTTTTCAACATTTCATATAATTTCAAGACATCTCAATATATATATATATATATATATATTTGTAAACTTAATTTTAACTTAAATTATTTTGATTTGTATTACTAAAAGCTTAGTTAAGAAGAGGCTTAGAGCAAAGCTTAGGTTAAAAAATAACGGAGGAAAATATATAAGAAGGATAGTTGACTAGGCTTGTTATAGTTGATTACCAAAGAATTATAATAGTTGAGCATAAAAGGTAATCGCTCATCACTAACCTAATTTAGTAGACCACACAAATATGGTAGTCGATTACAAGGGTCAATAAGGCGGATCTTTTCTTTGTTTTCCATTTTAATCCTTGGTTTAGCTTAATTGTAATCTTTTCTAGGGTTTAGCATCCTATAAAGTTGCTTTATAAATTTTAGGGCTTTAACAACCTAATTAACTTACTAATAGAGTGTTTATAAAAAAGCCATCTAAGTCAATGATATGAGTTAGTGGACACTATAGTTAAGTTTTAATACTTTGGCTTCATTGTTATGTATCTCCGGAAGATATTGTATAACTTCTTATATTATAACATTTCTAATTAAATATTGAATTCGGTGTTTAGAGTTCTTAGGTTTTCACAATAAGTTAACGGTGTTGTTCCAAAAATTAGAGGTGTATTTATTCCATTTTATTCTGATCGTTTTGATATTTTAATTTTTATTATTTTTAAATTGATGTTTGATGAGAAACAGATACAATTAAAAAGTAAACATTTTTACTCATAAAAAAAATCAAACAATAAATTAGATAAAAATAACATAATGATAAGATACAAATATATATTAGATACTAAAAAGATATTAATGAAAATCAGAAAATTCAAATGCACCCTAATTTACAATCATGCCAATTAGAATTTCTAGGATGGAAAAGGCAGAGTTTCATAAGTTTCTTTGTGAATAGCATGACCTTAGAGTGCTTTTTTTTTTTTTCTTTTTTCTCTATGGTCTCTTATTAGAATAAATTGTGAGAGAGGTTTTAAGATTATATTAATAGTGCTTATGCTGCGTTTAAACCATCCTCATGTTATCGTAGCTTTCCAACTTCATTATATATAGGATTAAATGCAAAAACATCATAAACTATAAACAATTTATAAATTAAGATATCTTGTACTGTTTTAGGTGTATTTTTTTGTTCAACATTTGTATGGATTTGTATAGAAAAGGACGGGATGTCCAATAATAAAAATTCTAACTAAAAATTTTCCTTGTTCTAGTTTTTTTATATTTGTATGGATACTTAAATATTTATATCATTTTACAAAGTTTATATTATAAACCATGACAAAATACTTTATGAATTCATCATACTTTTAATCTATAGTTTTCTATAAAGTTAGTTATCCAATAATAAAATACATTCACCAACCAATACATAGTAAGTCATAATTTATAATTTTTAATAGAACTATCAAGTCAATTATCTACCAATAAATTTAGCTAAAATAAAAAATAATCTATCAACAAAATTCATCAATGAATAAAATGATTCGCTGACAAAATATATAAAACAATTAATAAATAATAAAAGTTTATAACTGAATAAATAAAATTTCATATCTTATAAAATTAAACGCTCTTAAAAAAATAATAGTTCATCATCAATAAAAAATACATATCATGAGCTTAAAAAAAATTAAAAATGAATAAGTTGATTTTAATTAATATTCACCAAATAATAAATATTAAACGAAATCATATGAACATATAGTAAAATATTATTATATTTTTCTAAAATGGTTTGGTTCGATTTTACAGATTAGTTTGGATTGGAAAATTTTTAAACCAAACCATTAAAAAAACCATATTTTCGGTTGGATTAGTTCTGTTCAGATGGTTTTTTGTGCCTACCCTTAATAGTGTATGGTCAGTTATTTCGTTTATATATAATGTTCCACCATCAAGATGCATGAAGGATCCATACTTAGTAATATCACTTTTAATGCTAGGACCTAGATCTCTAGGTAAAGACATTGATGTGTACTTATAGCCCCTAGTGGAAGCATTGGAAGAGTTGTGTTCGAAAGGCGTGAGGGCATTGGATGTAGTTGAAGGTTAGACGTTCTTGTTGCATGCTACGTTATTGTGGACAATAAATGATTTTCTAGCCTATGGTGACATTTTCGGTTAGATGGCTAAGTGATATAAGACATGCCCTATATCCAATGTAGAATGCACAAACGACCATGTAAATAGTGAGTTCCATTTCATGAGCCACAGACAGTTCTTGCCACTTAGGCATCGATGATGCCATGACAATGGGAGTTTTGATGGCACGATTAACACGTGACTATGACCGAGGGTGTTCATCGGTGAGGATATAATGTCTTAGTTGAGTCAATATGAGCATGTTGTAATGGGGAAGACACAAGAGAGACTTACTTCGTGGACTAATGAAGATGATACAAATTGTTATAGTGTGAGAAATGTGTGCTTTTTAGATTGTCGTATTGGCAACAATTGCATATTCACTACAATCATGATGTGATGCATATCGAGAAGAATATATATTATAATCTGCTTGGTACTATTTTTGGTTTGAAGCGTAAGTCAACGGACACGAAAAGGTGAGACTCACTCTCTAGCAAATGGGCATTCACTCAGAGCTCCGTTTGCAAAACCATGGAGGTTAGACTTTCAAGCCACTTGCTACTTATACACTGTCATCTATACAAGTGATAGAGGTGTACAACTTGATTAAAGATATGAAACTTCCAAATATATATGCTTCCAACATAAGCTCTTATTTAGGTGCAAACAAAGTAAGTTTGAAGGGTCTGGAAAGTCAAGACTATCAAGTCTTGCTTCAATTGATTATCTTACTAGTCATTCATGGTTTTCTTGATAATTGAATTAACGACAATATTTGTGATGTCTCCTCTTTCTTCCAGGAGTTGACTGTCAAAGAATTTCGTGTGAATTTGTTGGAGTCATTTGAGAAAACTATTATCCTAACATTGTGCAAGCTAAAGATGATATTCTCTCCAGCCTTTTTTGATATCATAGTGCATTTGGCTATATATTTTCCTAGGGAAGCACAAATACGTGGCCTTGTTTAGTGACATTAGATATATCTTGTTAAGCGTTACTTGGGAGTGATTAAGGGGGATATGAGGAACTAGGCTAGAATTGAAGGTTCTATCACTAAATCATATGTCGTACGAGAGAGTATTTAATTTTGTTTACTGTACTTTGGGAACATGGACACGAGGATAAATCGGCCCCATCGATTGTAGGATGATACAATAGATAGCGATTCATTATTGTCATTTTGGATATTTGGACAGCTGATCCAACCATTTGGCACAAACACCATATTAGAGCCAGAGGCTGAATTTCATAAGATGTATTGAATTGTGCTTAACAGCTACGGGGAGGTGCAAGCACATGTGAGATAAGTGCATTGATGCCATTAATCTTTTTATCTTTTGCAAAAGAGGATAGACTCACCTCATTATCTAGCACATCAAGTTAGACCAAAATAGAGGTGAGCTACACCTCTTGTACCTTGAGGCGATAGTCGCCTCATTCTGTCCTAAGGGGAATCTCACCTTGATGTCCTCTATATAAGTGATTTTTGCCTCTTTTAAGTTAAGATAGCAAACTTCTATAGGCAAATGGAGAGAGATGATTGTTTTGTCTCTGTAGACTAAAAGAGGTGAAATTTTGACCTACTGAGGCAAAAATCTTTACCTCTTTTGGCTAATTTCTCACCAGTGAACTAAGTTGGACTAGAAGTGAAACCATGATTGAATTAGCACTTTCCCAAACAGGGGTTGGATTTAATCGGATGGTTTACACCTATTTTTTTCAAAATGTAACAAACCAAAAGAAAATTTCGAGGAAAATTGAATGAAAGATTACTTACTGTTTTTACAAATTTTTATTTTAGATTTTTTTGTTAAGACGACTTCCTGGATGCTTAGATACCCATTTTAGAAAATAAGGCCATCATAAGTTTCTTTTCAAGAAAACTCTTTCTAATGTTATCCTTTTGTATTTCATAAATATTATATTTTTCACATTCTCTGTTCTATTTATTTATTTTGAAAGTGATTTTATTAAGAAAACCTATAATTTAAAATCAAAATATAATTTTGTTTCATCCCTTTTTGTTTCTTATTTTATTTTATTTTATTTTTTTTAAATTAAACCAAGGGCTACCAATCTTCAAGATTTTCATGGACTTGAATGTTTAGATCCCGATTTGTTCTAGTTTCCGAATCACTAAGCGCATATTTATATATTCTAGCCCTTAAATATACCAATGAAACCCCAAAATCAGCTGGGACATTCTAATCTTTCATATGGCGATTCAATCTCGTTTAATTGGACTTCGGTTGAATATTTCTTTAAGTTGATGTCGAGTCATTTGACTTTCCTTCAAACTCCCAAAACTACATACAGAAACATTCAAAAACCAATACGCCCTCAATTTGCTTCCTCCCACCTTTCATTGCACGCGAGCTTTGCTGGGCATGGACCGTTTCTTGTTTATGCGAAAAGAAAAGTAATATCTTAATAGAAAGGAAAAAATCTTTATAGTTGCCCGAGTGAGGATGGGAATTTAGGTCAACTATGCCTAAAATTCACATCTTGCCGTTTTTTTCATTTAATTTTACCAACTCTGGATAATTTAATCTGAGTTCATTTTAAGTCAATGCATCATATCAAATGTTGATGTATCTATACCTTTTATTTTACAACTTTCAACACCTATAAACACGCACATACATATGTATGTTGTTGTTTTCAAACCCTAAAGTCTAAAGCTATTTCATTGGTTTTAAAATGATTTATGATCACGTCACATAGTTTTCCCACATCAAGGATTCGCATATCTACAGCTAAAGTGGCCTTAGCCATAAATGCAAGCCATTTCGATTCTATTGTCTCCACTTTCCAGTATTTTCTTTTCTTTTTTTTCCTTTTTTTTTGGGGGGGCGGGGGGGGCGGCTGGGCGGCGGCCGCGGCGGGGGTGTGGTGTGGGGGGCGCGGTTATGGTTACAGTATGCAATAAAGGCCGGATATGATTTGATTATTTATTTGATTTTACACAAAATACGACCAAACAAAGTGGGATAGCCAATCTTCCGTACTCGTCCAATAGCTTCACAATTATTTTTCAACATTTCAATATATATATATATATATTTGTAAACTTCAATTTTAACTTAAATTATTTGATTTGTATTACTAAAAGCTTAGTTAAGAAGAGGCTTAGAGCAAAGCTTAGGTTAAAAATAACGGAGGAAAATATAAGAAGGATAGTTGACTAGGCTTGTTATAGTTGATTACCAAAGAATTATAATAGTTGAGCATAAAAGGTAATCGCTCATCACTAACCTAATTTTGTAGACCACACAAATATGGTAGTCGATTACAAGGGTCAATAAGGCTGATCTTTTCTTTGTTTTCCATTTTAATCCTTGGTTTAGCTTAATTGTAATCTTTTCTAGGGTTTAGCATCCTGTAAAGTTGCTTTATAAATTTTAAGGCTTTAACAACCTAATTAACTTACTAATAGAGTGTTTATAAAAAAGCCATCTAAGTCAATGATATGAGTTAGTGGACACTATATTTAAGTTTTAATACTTTGGCTTCATTGTTATGTATCTCCAGAAGATATTGTATAACTTCTTATATTATAACATTTTTAATTAAATATTGAATTCGGTGTTTAGAGTTCTTAGGTTTTCACAATAAGTTAACGGTGTTTTTCCAAAAATTAGATGTGTATTTATTTTATCTTATTCTGATCGTTTTGATATTTTAATTTTTATCATTTTTAAATTGATGTTTGATGAGAAACAGATACAATTAAAAAGTAAACAGTTTTACTCATAAAAAAAATCAAACAATAAATTAGATAAAAATAACATAATGATAAGATACAAATGTATATTAGATACTAAAATGATATTAATGAAAACCAGAAATTCGAATGCAACCTAATTTACAATCATGCCAATTAGAATTTCTAGGATGGAAAAGGCAGAGTTTCATAAGTTTCTTGTGAATAGCATGACCTTAGAGTGCTTTTTTTTTTTTTCTTTTTTCTCTATGGTCTCTTATTAGAATAAATTGTGAGAGAGATTTTAAGATTATATTAATAGTGCTTATGCTGCGTTTAAACCATCCTCGTGTTATCGTAGCTTTCCAACTTCATTATATATAGGATTAAATGCAAAAACACCATAAACTATAAACAATTTATAAATTAAGATATTTTGTACTGTTTTTAGTGTATTTTTTTGTTCAACATTTGTATGGATTTGTATAGAAAAGGACGGGATGTCCCTTAACTTGCAAATTATTTGTAGTTCACAGATCAAAAACCACACTTTTAAAGCTCAAAGGATGAATCCGCACCATCCGTAAAGTTTAGGAATTCGCATTTTCCCCATATATTATCTTTAGTAGAATTTCTAAATCTTATGATTGAATTAGGGTTTCCTATTTGAGTTGTCTCATTTAATTAATTTTTTAGCTTTTCTTTGAAACATTATTCAACTTTATTTAAGGCATTAAGCATTCAATATAGCAATGTGTATATATCTTTGGGGAAATTGTAAATTACCTTTCTAAACTTTTACCTTGTTGTGGATTCACTCTCTAAACTCTTAAAGTGCACTTTTTGACCTCTTAAATTTAAAAAAATGGGCACAATTAAGCACAATTAACCTTTTTTAGTAAAACAAATGAAGAGAATTGTAAATTACTCTCTCAAACTTTCACATACAAGTGGAGTTACACCTAAACTTTTATTTATGTACAGATTTACTTTCAAACCTTTTAAAGTGCACATGGGAAAACTGTGCCAAATGTTTAAAGCTTAGGAGATTAAAAAGTGTACTTTGGAAGTTGATGGGATGAATCTGCACCTAAATAAAATTTCAAGAGGGGTATTTTGCAATTATCTCATATAAGCGTGTATGTATTCTTATAATTGTGTCAATTTATTTATTATTATATTTATAATTTTTGGGGTGTTTCACATCCATTAACGACTTGCCATAGATTATATATTAATCAATACATAATTTTACCTATAATATATATTTAATGTACGATGTGGCATATTGCATAGAAATATATATTAGACAATCTAAAATATAATATGTATTACAAAATTCATATAGTGTGTGCAGTTATTTACAATAAGTAGAGTATATAACATGAATGTCTATGTGTAGAGTACCTAACATATATCTATCGATAATAAATAGCTATGTACGTCTAAATGTAGATGACAGTAAATATTTTGCAAAATATGACACATGACTGGAAAAAAAAAGTGAAAAATTATATATAATTGTAGGGTGTTGTAGACACCTCATTTTGACATTTATTTTTGTCATATTATTTGTTAATCTTAGTATACATATAACTAAATTAAATACATTTTTTGCAACTATAAGTGTTAAAAATTAGGAATGAAAATTAGAAAAATAAATCAAATTAAAAGAAATAAATATAATGGATGTAATATATAAACATAACATGGTATTATAATTTCCAAAAAAAAAAAAGTTACTGTTCATCGTCTTCAACCTCCGATCGCCCGATGGGCCATTTTCGAGCTCGTTTTCGGCCCATTTTCGGACCCGTTTTTCACAAATCAAATCCACATTTCAAAACTAGGCATGAAGTAGTTTGTTTTGATATATAATTTAGGCATATTGATCAACAATAAGGATTTCAAATCCGAACTTGAAATTTGAAAAAACTCATTTTTTTAGTTTTCGAAAAAATCTCAAAATCTGAAAATTTCGCTAAAAACGTGTGTTGTTTGTTAATATTAGAACGTTAATGATAGCTATAAGCATTTAATTGAAGATTATAACCGTTTTAGCCTGATTTTTTCGGATTTGAATCAAAAACTTTTTGAAACCCTAGCTCTATAAATAGAAAGAAAAAAAAAAAAACGCGGGGAGAACACTAAAACAAAGAAAAGAAAAATCAAATAACATCTGAATACTTAAGACCACCAGGCCGCTGTCATCGGAGAATTGCTGACTGCCTCCTCATCCAATCCCCACAAACCCCACATTCTCGATGTCCCTAGCCGAATCCAAGACCACCGGAGTTCGTGGCCTCCTCCAAAACCCCTGCGACACATCCCCAGTAGCTCCGCCACCCTCCTATCTGTGGAAAGCCCCCTTGCCGGCTGCCGTCACCATCTGTCGAAACCATCAACATCCGTCCCTACCTCCTTCTCCTGAGCGCTCGTCCCTGGTTTGCAAGGTAAGTGCTATTCTCCTTTGTAATAATAAAAACAACAACAACAATAACAACAAAGCAGGACTACTATACGTGCATGTTATCAACATAGGTTTAAACACACACACACACAGATGCATATATACATAGTATTGATTACAATAATATTAACATTAATAATGATACCAAGACTATAATAGAAAAATGGTTATAATACAATATTATAGGTAATGATGTTTTCTAAATTGATTTTAGGCTCGTATAAAAATTTTTATTCAAAAATTATTTTTTAACATTTGTTTTCCACCATAATGTATATGTGGAGATGTTGATACGATTGCGTGACTTTTTGGCATGATACATGTGTTGCTCCATCGATTGGACATAAAACTTTTAAATAGTGTAGATACATATATGTGATAACTCGATTTGCAATATTCTATGATATTACCCTTATAAATATTTGATTTTTAATAATATTAGGTTGCTAATATAAATTTTTTTCACCATAGTACCTTGTTAATGAAAATTTGGTCTTCATTACGACATGTTTCATTAATATCTTGTTAATATAAATTCTTGGCAATTACCATGGTATATTTTCAATTGAAAGTCTTGATACCTCATTATATCATAATCTTTTGAAAACTTAGAATTTTATGAATTTTTAATTACATGTATATATATATTCATAATGATCTTATTATTAAAGTGACGTATGAGAGTTAGTATGAGTTTATCTTGATCAGTATGTTGCGACTTGATATTCATCATTGCAATTTGATTTACCATGATATGAATTGACTTGTTTGTTATGACATGTAATTCAAAAAACCTTTTTGTCACTTAGAGAAAAGTCATTTTCATAAAAATCATTAAAAAAAAACTAACTTAATAGATCTAGGATTCATCATAAAAAAGGTTCGATTTTCAAAATTACTAAAATTTAATGAACTTAAAGTGATGAGATTTCAAGTTTATAAAATCAATCAGCAAACTAAAATTTAAAAAAAAAACTATGTGTGATCTGATCCTGATTAGCGGGTACGTAGGCACCTAAATGAGTGACTTAAAATATGTAAAAAATTATTTTTGTGAACTTATTTGATTTGTTAGTTTAGTTTAGAATATATGACTATTGATAAAATTTGATAAGATTTGATTAATTTGAATATTTCGAGTTTTTAGATTATATATGATCATTGATGGAATTTGATTAGTATTTTTGTGCATATTAGACATAGGTTTAGTTAGTTAGATCTTTTTAAATAGTTTAAAATTTGAAGTTAGGATTTGAAAGGAAGCAATATAAATATGGAAATTTAAAATGGTAACCGTTTAGGTTTTAATAAGTTAGCCCCCGAACTCAAGTTAATTTCTGGTTCTCGTTTTCAAAACGATTTTTTTTGCAGATCAGTAGCAAAACCAAAATCAACCTACCAATTGGTTTTGGTTTATTTTTTTTTTTCTCGACTTTAGTTGAGTGGCGACTCCAAAATATTTTAAAAAATTCAAAATTTCCTTTAATTCTTAGTCGATGATTTGTATTGAATGGGTTAGGGTTTAGTGCGAATCGAATTAAAGGAAATCGAACCGAAAATCGAAAACGAGGCTCGGCAGCTTGGTGACTCCGCTGGGGACATTTTTAGAGGGCTAGCCACTTTATGCTTTTCATATATAAATTGCTTTCTTTAAATATATTGTATATTTGTAGATATTTGTGCTAACTGTGTGCTTATGTGCAGATATTATCTATATAGGGTTATTGGAGGGGATGTTTATTTTTGAAAAAAAAAAAACGTATGCTAGATGTGGTCAAACCCGGGCCACCTTAGGTAACTTAGGACGGGAGGCACCAGTAGGTTTCGGGTTGTGGTTATCCACCATTCGAGACACGAATTAGCCTTCCACTCCGGTTAATATGGCCCATTAATTGGGGGACCTTTAGAACCCACCCTTCTTACATTCAGTACATGAAGGAGATGATGATCAAGCTTTGTAGCCCATCAAAGTGTTTTTTTAAAATTTTTTTTACAAAACAAAACTGAATTTATAAGAGTTAAGTTTCCCTCGTAATCCATTATGTAAATGTGTCTTGTAAATCCTTGTAACCTCGTTTTTGTCCTTGTATTTAGTTTAGTGTACCATGCAAATGTATATACCGTGTTGTAACACATCTCTTTGTAATATCCAGACTAAGGAAATGGCAGGTAGTATGTGTAATGGCAACATATGGGCCCGTTTTATTCCCGAGATCCATGTTCATGAGCCTACTAGTCCGATACCCATTTTGAACAAGTGGTTACAAACTTTCATGCCAGAACAAAGAGGATTTATTCCCGAGGTCCCCATTCATCTTTTTAGGGCCTTGGTTTACTTATGGAATGTTGACGAGGCCGCCTTTTGCCTTGGCGAGCACACTTTGAGTCCCACTATTGAGGAATACACAAGGCTTCTTCAAGCTCCACCAACTCATGCGGGAATATATGCTCCTGAACTTAGTAAAGGGCCAATCAACTTGTTCAACTCCTTTTTAGGAATTAAGAAGACCGATGTGTCTAAAGCTCTCAAGAATTGTAATTTAGTCTCCATTCGGCTTTCTGATTTATTCAAGTGGTTTGGATCTCCAAATAGTTACAAGGACAATAAGCCTATCTTCTGTGGAGGTGTAGTAGCATGGGAGCAAAATCGCATCAACGCCTTTATAGCCGCCGTATTCAGTACTATCCTCTTCCCTAATGGGGATCTTTTCATCCACTATCGGGTAGTGGAATTAGTGGACCAGTTTTTGCAGGAAAGTCTTATATCCCGGCCTTGCTCGCTGAACAAAATAGATCTCTCAACCATTTGAAGAAAAGAGGCCATGGGAAGTTCAAGTCTAGTATGGCACTCTTGATAGTATGGTTTGCAAGCCACACTAGAGATTATGGGAGCAATTTGAGTCCAGCTTGCCACATTAGAGACAGTTATGATCTTATTTTAAGCTTTAGTGAAAGAGTTCGCATTCAAGATCTTCCAAGGACCGATGAATGGGTGCACTTACTCCAAGATCTAGAAGCTCACAATTTCCTTTGGGTTGCTAAATGGTTCCATTCTCCTACGGCAATAACCGAATGTAGGGAATATGCGGCAATTCCTTTGATTGGTTTGACCGGGTCCACGGGATATTATCCGGCTCTGTGATAAGACAATATGGAGCACTTCAAGATATAACTAGCAAGCCATCATTAAAGGAGTTTACTATGGAGTATGATGACCCGAGTGTTCCTTTGGCACAAAGAGAGAGAAGGCTAGGGTTGATACAAGCCAAATGGGAGACAAGAGAAATCAAGACGATCTACATGATAGACCCCATTAATACTGAGACGAAGAAATACCGAGCCACTAAAGAATACATCCTCAACCAAAGGGCAAAAGTGAACGAGTTGGAATTTCAAGCTCCCGATGAAGAAGAAGGATCGAGAGATGGAAAAGGAAGTTCAAATTCTCAAGGCAAGGTTCAAGCACTTGAAGCTCAACCAAGGATGGCAAGGACTATTGAGGAGCTGAAGGACCGTTCAGAGTGTCCTAGCAAGATTAGGCGTTTGGTTTAGGATGAATTTTCTTTGTTTAGCTTTTCGGTTTTGTCATGTTTAGGTCATGTATTTGACTCCTTGAGTAAATTCAGCTTTAATGAAATAAAATGGTTTTTTGCTACAAAGTTCATCATCATCTCAATTTACATGCGCATGCGTTTTTCTTTTCCATATATATATTCTTGTCTCTACATGTTCTTGTATATTCTTTGCTACCCGTTTATTTGTTTTTGTGTATATATTAACCGCTAACCGTTTGCTCATTTTGTTGAGAATCATATAATAATATATACATTTTCTTCTCTAAACTATGGAAATTTTGTTTTTGAACAGTTTCTAAAAGATAGCTCCTAAACGGTCAGACCCGGTTCGAAGTCCGATCATCACTAGGTCTAAATCCAGAATGGCTAGCAACAACGACAATAATTCTGGTAATTCCAATGCGATTCCGAGCAAAGGCTCACTACTTTGGAACAAATGGTATTCGAATGGCCGAGCAAATGAATCTTCTCACGCAAAACCTTAAGGCCCCTCAAGATACTACCGCAGGACATTCTGGGTAAAGAAAGGAACTGATGTCAAACTATTGAGGAACAAGTAATTAATCATGAACCACTAGCCATTGTCGAAACCGATTCTTCTGAGTTTAAGAAGGAAATTGAGGCTCAAAACAAAGAAATGGAGAAAAGGCTTCTTTCTCAATTCAATGAGAAACTCAAAGTTTTTGAGAAAATGGAAGGATTTGATCAAACTGGAATCACAAGCTTTCCTACAATCGAAGCGGAGCTTTCCCTGAGAAGTTCAAGATTCCCGACTTTGAAAGTATGATGGTACTGGTTGTCCAAAGTTGCATACTAGGCTCTATGTGAGGAAGATGAGCCGGTACACTCAATATGAGCAATTCATGATCCAAACTTTTCAGGATAGCCTTACCGGTCCAGCTTTAGCATGGTATGCTCATTTGGATCTTGATGAGATTAATACTTGGGACAAATTGGCTAGGGCTTTCTACAATCAATATAAGTTCAATATTGAAGTGGCCCCTTCTATGTGGGATTTAAGTAATATGAGGAAGAAGAAAGATGAGTCCTTTAAGGAATATGCTCAAAGATGGAGATCAATGGCATCTATGGTATCTACCCCTATCCCGGAGAAAGATTTGACATTCACTTTCATCAATACTTTAGAAGAACCTTCTTTACTCATCTCATTGGACACACTACTGCTAATTTCTCTGAGATAGTATTGGCCGGGTGTAGAATTGAAAGTGCCATTATTACCGGGAGGATCCACGTGAGAAAAAGGCTACAAATTTCAAGTACTCCAACAATAACAAAGGGAAGGATACCACTGTCAGTGTAGTCAGCTCAACCCCATACACTAAACCTACTCAATCCTACACCTACCAACAAACCCCAAACACTAATCAACCCTTCACCCGGTCACAACAACCACAATCCCAAAACCAACCATTCAATAGACCCAGAAGACAGTTCACCAAAATTCCGTACCCCTTAGCCAAGTTCTAGCCCGGCTTAGAGCTGACAATCTGATCACCTTTGAAACACCTAGAGAAGACTACAAACCCAGATATATAACCCCGAGCAAAAATGATTATCATTTGGGGCAAATAGGTCATTCTACTGACTATTGTTGGAGGCTTCGGAACAAGATTCAAGACCTCATTGATGCTAAATTGGTCCAACTAGATTTCATTGAAACCCACCCCTAATGTCAACACCAATCCTCTCCCAAACCATGGGCCCACGATCAACATGATCACGATTGAAGAACCCGAGCCTTTTATCGGAATGATCCAGTCCAATCCAAAGAAGATAGTTATCCAATGTCAAGGAGAGCAGAAAGAAGCCCCATATGAGGTGAAATCGATGAGGTATCAATTCCATGTGCCCATTGCACCGAAAGACTATAAAGCCGCCCCGTTCAACTATCAAGCTGTTAATCAAGTTCCTAGGCCC
The DNA here is from genome assembly GCA_024138025.1 of Combretum micranthum. Lineage (NCBI taxonomy): Eukaryota > Viridiplantae > Streptophyta > Magnoliopsida > Myrtales > Combretaceae > Combretum > Combretum micranthum. The sequence continues at coordinate 542,147 of JAMXBD010000236.1, read as the reverse complement.
ATGGTCGGAAAACTTGGGAAAGCTTCAGAGCCCGAAAGAGAGAAAACATTGGAGAGGAATTCTTCCCACTAAGAAAAGATAAGAAAAAGGAGGAGGAATCTGATGAGAAAACAGCCTTGACCAAGATTATGAAGATAAGTGATATAAGATTGCTGATCAACTCGCTAAAGTCCCGGCTCAAATATCCTTAATGGGTTTGTTAATGACTTCTGAAAAACACCGGGAGGCCTCTTTAAGATACTCCAACAAATCAAGGTTCCCGAAGGTGTTGCTACTGAAACAATGGAACATGTAGTAAATTCATTTGCTTTGGACAAATCTCTTTCTCACCTGATGAGTTGGGAGCAGAAGGCACTCAACACACGAAGCCCCTATTCATAATGGCCAAATGTAATGGAATGATTGTAGCCCGAGTCCTCATCGATAATGGGTCGTCTTTGAATGTTTGTCCATTGGCTACTTTGAACTTACTTGGTATCGATGCATCTAACCTCCGGTCCAGTTCTACTATTGTTAGAGCTTTTGATGGATCCAAGAGAGGCATATCAGGAGAAATAGACTTGGAAGTTACTATTGGCCCACAAGACTTTACTATTCCGTTCCAAGTTCTAGACATACCAAGATCATTCAATTTGTTGCTTGGAAGGCCTTGGATTCACTCAGCTGGGGCAATACCGTCTAGTCTGCATCAGATGGTCAAGTTTATAACAAATGGACAAATCGTTACGGTGCTAGGAGAACAAGACCATGCTATCTTCAAAGACACTGCTATACCCTATATTGGCGAAGAAGGATCCGAAGACTTTGGTTTACAAATCTTTGAAGAAGCCAATATGATTCAAGAAGAGGGACATTTAGGGACATTTGGACTGGGATATGTCCTACTCCGGTTGAGATAGAAGAGATGAAAAAGAAAGCCCGAAAGAAGAAAGGAGAAGAATGGTATAATACCCCTATCGAGTCTCCAGATATCAAAGTCACATTCCCACAACCGGCTCATGTCCAGAAACCAGATATTGCATCGGTTATGGAGCCTTCTTGCAGCTCCCATCCAGTTCGGGAGTTGAATAATTGGTTCACTATCCCCTTAATAACTCTAGGGTTACCTTTGAGTAAGGGTTGAATTCATGAAGGGTTTTTATGTTTTGTTTCTTTTATCAATTGCTCAAATGTACTCCATGAATCATAGTCATTAATAAAGATTCTTTGTTTCTTTCATCTCTTTCTCTTTTCTCTCACATTTCTTCTTTTTCTCTTTCTTTACCTTGCCTTTTTCAGATCTGATGATAATGGTGAAAGTAAGAGATATCTTGCGCCGATAGATAACGAAAATACTGATATCATTTCTGACCCTAATGAGTTAGTCGTTGAACATGACATTAGTGATCACACTGGGATAGAGAAAAGTTGGCAAAAATATGAACAAGGCAGAATTGAGATCAGTGAACCTACAGAAGTAGTGAATGTTGGAACTGAAGATGAGCCTAAAAATTTGAAAATAGGCACCACCTTATCCGCTGAGCAACGAGAAAGATTGATAAGATTATTGACTGATTACTTAGACGTGTTTGCATGGTCCTACGAAGATATGCCTGGTTTGGATACCTCTATAGTGGTTCATAAATTACCAACTAAAGCAGATATCAAACCAAAGAAGCAAAAATTAAGACGATTTAGACCAGATATCTTGCTCAAGATTAAAGAAGAAGTAAAGAAATTGTTGGAAGTCGGTTTTATAGAGGTATCCGATTATCCTGAATGGGTGGCTAATGTGGTCCCGGTACTTAAAAAGAATGGAAAGGTTAGAGTTTGTGTAGACTTTCGCGATTTAAACCAAGCCACGCCCAAAGATAATTTCCCCTTACCTCACATAGATGTCTTGGTGGATAACGGCTAGAAACCATCTATTTTCATTCATGGATGGCTTTTCGGGATATAATCAGATTAAAATGGCAGAAGAGGATAAAACTAAGACAACCTTCATTACTACTTGGGGAACATTCTGCTACAAAGTCATGCCTTTCGGCCTTAAAAACGCCGGGGCAACATATCAAAGGGCGATGGTTACCTTGTTTCATGACATGATGCATCAAGAAGTTGAAGTATATGTGGATGATATGATTGCTAAGTCTAAGGAAGATGAGGATCATGTGGAAATATTGAGGAGATTATTTGATAGATTACGGAAATTCCATCTTAAGTTGAATCCCGAAAAGTGTACATTTGGGGTGACCTCAGGGAAGTTGTTGGGATTCGTAGTCAGTCAACAAGGAATAGAAGTTGACCCGGATAAAGTTAAAGCCATACTTGAATTACCTCCCCCGAAGACGATCAAAGAGGTCAGGGGCATATTGGGACGCTTGAATTACATTGCTCGGTTTATATCTCAATTAACCGACAAATGTCGCCCTCTATTCAAGTTGTTGAGGAAAAAGCAGCTATCAATTGGGATAAAGATTGTCAAGAAGCATTTGATGAAAATCAATATCTGATGAATCCACCAGTGTTAGTAGCACCAACACCTGGTCGCCCTCTTTTCCTATATTTGACGATACTTCCTAAATCAATGGGAGGTATGCTTGGATAGAAAGATGAAGATGGGAAAGAACGGGCTATTTACTATTTGAGTAAAAAATTCACTGAAGGAGAACAGAAGTATACCGAAGTGGAAAGAACTTGTTGTTCTGTGGTATGGATCATGCACAGACTGAGACAATATACATTGTATTATTCTGTCGAGCTTTACACGAAACATGATCCGTTGAAGTATTTGGCTTAGAAACCAGGGCTGATTGGCAGAATTTCCAAATGGCAGATGTTGTTATCAGAATTTGATATCACTTATGTGAATCAAAACTCAGTTAAAGGTCAAGCACTTGTAGATCAGCCAGCCGAAAACCCGGTTAAAGATAATGTGATTGATGGAGAAGCTCAATTTCCGGATGAAAGCATATTGCTGGCAGATTTAGATAAAGAATCAGAACAGTCCGCTCCTAAATGGAAGTTATACTTTGATGGAGCAGCTAATATATGCGGATGTGGAATTGGGGCAGTCTTAATATCACAAGATGGTAAACAATACCCCGCTTCAGCAAGATTGACTTTCCCTTATACTAATAATGTGGCAGAATACGAGGCTTGCATCAAGGGCCTCAAAATGGCACTTGACATGGAGATAGATGATCTTGAAGTATATGGAGACTCCTCTCTCATCATCTTTCAAACACGAGGAGAATACAAGACGAATGATGCAAAATTAGTGCCTTATCATCAATATTTACTAGAATTGGCATAGAAATTCAAAGAAATATCATTCACTTATATGCCAAGTGTCACGCCCCGAGGGTATCCTGTAGTAATATACATAATACGATACTGTCCAATGCCTTGATATTGGATTCGAGAAGTTCAAGACACATTAGATGGTATCATATATGCATATTATCACTAGATTACCTTGGAAGTGACAAGATTTTATAAAACAGGATCTTTTTGGTTGCTTGTTAAGAAATGATGAAAGTAAATAAAATCACAATACCATAACTAAGCCTCTATGTGAGTTATGACTATTACAAACCATGAAACGTATCTCGGATTATCATTTAAGGAATTTGATGATTAAACATCAACTACTACATATAAATAATTTTACTATTCTCACTAATCCCATGATTCTTCTAGCCATAGGATCATACCAGTGTAATATCCCTGGAGGCTACCAACCAAGGCTGTTGCGTTATCCTGTAAGGACTGTAGGAGTGTGAGCATAAACCACGACTCAGTGAATAACCAGAACATACCACATAACAAACAAGTTATTATCAATCATATGAATGCAACAATCAATCAAATGAACAATTACAAGCTTAGATAACCCGGAATCCAAGCAGGATGGAGATTTACGCCCTCTCATCGGGTTGAAGGAAACCACATCTATGACCATACCTATCCAGGAGAAACCAAGCATACAGGAATCATAACACTCATCATAGTTCTCTCTTTTAAATTTCTTGTTTCCACTCCTCATATTTTGATCACTCAATTCCTGTCCTCTCATCTTAGAGTCTCCACTAAGTATTAGTTATTTCAAAGTGATACCATGGGCGGTGTCCTTCAATTACCAGATAGTTCCCATGGAACCAGCAGAACAAAGGTAATCTTGCGTAAAACTAATAGCTTCTTGCCTAGAAGTACCAAGCATTACCAGAGAACCGAAAAACCAACACGTGATAGGCTGCCAATCATTCTTAGTATGCAAATATGCAATTCATGCAATGTATGTCAATTTCTATTAAAGCACCCATAATTTATTAATCAAGTTAAGGGTAATCATCCATTATACAAACATATGACATGCCAAACAGTCATTGCCTTTATCAAACATGATCTTATAAATTTTATTAAATTAATTTAGCAATCACTCACTCATACAACAATTGATAACTATGACTAAATTCAATACAGTTCAATTATTCTCTTATATTTTAACGCAACTAAACTACAAACACATACAATGTAGTAAGTCTGAGTTACTCACCTGCTTATATTGCTTAATCGTAGTAGTCAACGGGATAGTCTTTAACTGTATCACTTTCACCTATTGAGATGAATAATTAAATTCATCAATAAAATAGAAATTATATACTTGACTCTTATGAGTTGTCCAAGTGTCCTATGCTGGTATTTGGTTTCCTATCTAGTACTATATTGGTCCTTTGACGATTTTGTGACAACAGTTATTTATTGACTATTTGGTGTCGTTTTATTTTTCTTGATCCTATTTAATATTTATAGATTCCCGTTAGATGGTTGTACAACGTATATTTAAAGATTTTTGACTACTCAATATTACAACTATTATCAATTTTGTAACATTTCTCGGTTTGTCTAATAAAATAATTATTATTCGATTTTAATGTTTAACTCTATTGTACTCTTCTTAGTTTATCTTACATAATTATTTTGTTATTTTTAGTAATCTTATTGTTCACGATTTTATTAATTGAAAATTTTCCATTGATGTATATATAAAAAGTACTTAATGACTACTTAAATTTTATTCTTATTTTGTAAAATGCAATAATTTTACTAACATAGAAATTAATAATATTATTAAAATAATTTTGTAATATATTTACTTATTTTTGAAGATAGTAGTAATTGTAATAATAATTGTATTAGAAATAATTAATTTAAACTAACAATTTCTATTCTATTCTTAATAATAGTAAAAATGTGATGAGGAACTAATTTTACCATGATACAATAATGAACTCCCTTGCATCCAGTTTTTTTTTTTTTATTCAACGTTACTGTTTCTAAGAAAATTTTAAACAGTAACAATTTTTGCAGACATTCAAAGTCTGCATGAAGGAGCTCTCCGCTGGGAACCTTACTATGTTCCAACAAATATTTTTTTTTATTTTTTTTTCAACGTTATTATTATCATTATTAAAAAAAATTAAACAAAACAAATTCTGCAGACTAACGTCTGTAAGGTGCGCCCCTGGAACGTTACTACGTTCCTTTTATATATATATATATATATATATATATAGATTTATATGTGCTATTAATATTATATTCATTAATATAAAATAAAGTAAAGTCAAATAAATAAAACAAAATCGGAACAGTAACTACGTATTTCACGTGGTGAAGTTCCAGTTTCTGCTTCTTCACTTCTGTTTCATTATTAATATTTTTTTTTTCTCTAACACTCAGCTTCTATTATATGCATATGTATACATAAACTAGCATTATTAGGATAGTTTTATTTGTTTGAAGACAAATTCAACAAGAATGGATCATATAAGCTTGAATATCGTAATGAACAGTAATCACGAAATTTACTGTTCATCATCTTGTTCCACTAGACCAGATTTTATTTTACTATTTTTACACCTCCTAAACACTTCTAATCCATTCCTAAGAATTTATAGATGTTATACTTATATATATATTAACTTAAAACACATAAACACATACATAATCTATACTTTTTGAATCTAAAAAAAAATGGTGTAACTAAGTTAGGAGCTCTTACCTTGATGAGCTGTTTTTGTGGTTGTTTTGGCTCTTTTGGAGCTTATTCCAATCCTAATGGTGTCAAAACGTTGTTTAGAGTAGTATTTATCATGTGATTAAATAAAAACAAAGTGAACTTACCTTTCTCTTCTCCTTCCTTAAGCTCAAGATGCAAGTGTGTTTGTGTTAAAGAGATGGTGTTTGTGTGTGTTCTAAGTGAGTTTTTCTCCTGTTATGAAGCTCATATCTAAGGGAGTATGTGAGCTGTTGTCTGGGGTAAATTAAGGTGTTGTTGGGGTGTGAGTTATGAAGGGTTAATGGAGTTAATATAGAAGAAACAAGGGGCGGTGCTTTGGACGAGAATAATTCTGCATTGTGTTACTGTTTTAAAGTTTCCTTTGCTGCATTAATTAAAGCTTGGACTTGGTTGAATATGATTGGGCAACACAAGTCTTTTGTTGACTCAAGAACCCAATTTGAGGAAGAATTTCGGCTGGCATTAATTTGAAGCTCTCCCAGCAATAAACGTGGATAGCAAGGCAGATTCCTCATTAATTAGGAGGAAAAATTACAAAAGAGTACTTAGTTGATAATTATCCAAGTTTTAGGGTAGTTTATCAAACGAAACGAGTATAAATGCCGTTTATTTTAAGAATTTTATCTAAAAAAATTCTATAGAGTTCCACATAATTTTTAGATTATCAAAAGATACAGTTTTCATAAAAAAATTTACGCGATTAATTCTTTGTGTAGTTTTAGTTCCCGCAATTAGCGTTTTATAAGCTTAATAGGCCAATTTTTGTTTTAGGCTCTAATAGCTTAAAAACACCCTAACTAAAACAGTGGTGCGGTCCAAATATTTATTTGAAGTCAAAAATATAAATTACGGGTCAGTTTATATTTCGATCGCGTATTTAAAACTTTAATAGTTCGTCCTTAAATTATTGTTTTCTAACTGTAAGCGTTATCAGGTATTTGTAGTTTATTGAACTTGGAATCTTATTTAAATTATTTCTTATCTCTAGAGTTTTTGATACCGGCTTTGAAATCTCATAAGTAGAGTTTAATACTATTTAGAAAGCTTTATTTTAAAGTTCTTACCCATAGACAGGACCAATACTACTTTTAGATTCATTTTAGGATTTTTGTCGGTTTCTAAATTAGCTATCTATATTTTTTATTCTATATTTCGATCCTTTTGCTTAAAAAATTTCGGGGTTTACACCAAGAAACCAGAACCAATTCGCGGATGCATTAGCCACATTTGCATCTATGATTCAGATCACCGATGGAGTTGAGATCTAGCTTTTAAAGGTTCACATTGAGGAAGAACCGACATTTTGCTTGAATACCGAGGAAGTCCTAAAGAAAGATCCCTGGTATGCTAATATCAAAGAATTCCTCCAAGATGGCAAATTCCCTGAAAATGCTTCAACAAAGAAATGAAGAACATTAAGACACTTAGCGGTTCATTTCATGCTTAGTGGTAATACATTATACTAAAAATCATTTGATACTACTCTCTTGAGATGCGTAGATGAGGCGGAAGCAAATTTGTTAATGAGGGAAGTCCATGAAGGGATATGTGAACATCACATGAATGGATATATGCTAGCTAAAAAGATTATGAGGATGGGTTATTTCTAGATAACTATGGAATCAGATTGTATTAAACACGTGAGACATTGTCACTTGTGCCAGATATACTCTAACAAGATGAACGCTCCTCCCAAAGAATTGCAATCATTGTCTTCACCTTAGCCCTTCTCAATGTGGGTATGGACATGATAGGGCCAATTTCACCAAAAGCCTCAAATGGTTACCAATTTATATTAGTGGCGATCAACTATTTTACTAAATGGGTTGAAGCATTCTCGTACGCTAATGTTACCAAAGGAGTAGTTGTCAAGTTCATCAAGAGAGATATCATAGCCAGATATGGAGTCCCTGATACAATCATTACAGACAATGGTACCAATTTGAACAACAAATTAATGTCTGAATTGTGCCAAAATTTTGGGATTAAACATCGAAACTCTACCCCATATCGACCTCAGATGAATGGGGCAGTTGAAGCAGCCAACAAGAATATCAGGAAAATAATAGAGAAAATGGCTATCACTTACAAAGATTGGCACAAGATGCTACCCTTTGCACTCATGGCCTATCGAACATCCATCAGAGTATCAACAGGGACAACCCCTTATTCATTAGTCTATGGTGTGGAAGCAGTTTTGCCAGTTGAAGTTGAAATCCCGTCACTCAGAATATTGGCAGAAACGAATTGAATGAAGCTGAATGAGTGAGAAATAGGATTGATCAGTTAAATCTCATTGATGAAAGGAGGATGACCGCCCTATACCATGGTCAGCTTTACCAGCAAAGAATCGCTCGAGCATTCAATAAGAAAGTTCGCCCGAGAAATTTCAAAGAAGGAGACTTAGTCTTGAGAAAAGTACTCCCGAATGTTCAAGATCCTAGAGGAAAGTTTACTCTAATTACGAAGGATCATATGTAGTAAAGAGGGTGTTACCTGGTGGTGCATTAATTTTGACTAGAGTGGATGGTCTAGATTTGAAGGACCCTTAAATTCTGATGCGGTCAAGTTGTACTACTATTGAGAAATTAATGAAAATTCTTCAAGTTCAGAAATGTGTTGGCTACTTTGTCTATGTGTGATCTAATTTTTGTTGTCTATTGACAAACAGATATCTCTAGCGGTCCCCAATCATCAGCTCAGTCATTACCATCCACTTTAATTGATAAGCTTTCTTCCATCCTTATATCTCTCAAATTTTTAAAACATGAGTATACTGTGAGAGAGAGATTTGAGCAATTGATAAAGTTATAAAAACATTTTAATACTTTGAGATTTGATCTTTACTTATAAGAAATGCCTATTTAAGGGGAATAGCATAAGAAGTCGATAAGCTGAAGCTGCAAAGTAAGGGAGACTCTAAGAACCATCTCCTGTATCGTTCCGACATCAAGACCATCAAAAGAATCCAATCACCATCAAAAGACAAACAGAGATACTCAATTCAAAGGATAGCCACTGTGAATGCACTCTAGCCTGACGGAGTAAACCTAGTGATGAGCGGACTTCACTGAATGGCCTGACAAGTTTAGAAGCTCCTATAAAATCCAATAAGTTTTGAAAGAGAAAAATAATAAAAAATAAATGATAATAAAATGAATATATTGCTAGGATTATGTATTTCAGGAAATTGGCTCTAGAAGTCACGCGAAGCAAGAGGAAATCAAGATCTCAAGACATGAGATTTGGGGATCAGAACATGAGATCCAGTTTAAGGAGCGCATATCCAAGTTAATGCCAGCTCAAGGAGCGCACACATACTACATCTGAGCCAAATGCTAGCTCAAGAAGCGTGTTTGTGCCAAATCATATGCCAGCTCAAGCAGCGCACACATACTACATTTGAGCCAAACACTAGCTCAAGGAGCGTGTTTGTGCCAAATCATATGCTAGCTCAAGGAGCGCACACATACTACATCTAAGCCAAACGCCAGCTCAAGGAGCATGTTTGTGCCAAGTCATATGCCAGCTCAAGGAGCGCGCTTGTATCAAATCTAAGACAAATGCTAGCTCAAGGACCGCATTTGACCCAAATCATAGGCCAGCTCAAGGAGCGAGTTTGTATCAAATCTAAGATAAATGCCAGCTTAAGGAGTATGTTTGAACCAAATCATAGGCTAGCTCAAGAAGCGCCTATCCAAATCAAGTGTCAGTTCAAGAGCAACCCAATTCAAGGAGCATTTCAGAACATGAAAAAGCTCTCACCCTGTTTTAGAAATGGGAATTCCAGATAAGTTAAAACCAAAATGAGGTCTACTTTATCTTTGTGATAAGGTTTTGACAAACCTCATCACAAAGAGGGGCAGCTGTAGACACCTCATTTTGACATTTATTTTTGTCAAATTATTTGTTAATCTTAGTATACATATAACTAAATTAAACAATTTTTTTGCAACTATAAGTATTAAAAAAATTAGAATGAAAATTAGAAAAATAAATCAAATTAAAGGAAATAAATATAATGGATGTAATATATAAACATAACATGGTATTATAATTTCCAAAAAAAAAAGTTACTGTTCATCGTCTTCAACCTTCGACAGCCCGATGGGCCATTTTCGAGCTCTTTTTCAGCCCATTTTCAGACCAGTTTTTCACAAATCAAATCCACATTTCAAAACTAGGCATGGAGTAGTTTGTTTTGATATATAATTTAGGCATATTGATCAACGATAAGGATTTCAAATCCGGACTTGAAATTTGAAAAAACTTATTTTTTTAGTTTCCGAAAAATCTCAAAATCCAAAAATTTCGCTAAAAACGTGTGTTGTTTGGTAATATTAGAACGTTAATGATAGCTATAAACATTTAATTGAAGATTATAACTGTTTTAGCCTGATTTTTTCGGATTTGAATAAAAAATGTTTTGAAACCTTAGCTCTATAAATAGAAGAAGAAAAAAAAAAAAAGAACACGGGGAGAACACTAAAACAAAGAAAAGAAAAATCAAATAACATCTAAATACTTAAGACCACCAGGCCGCTGTCATTGGAGAATTGCTGACTGCCTCCGCATCCAATCCCCACAAACCCCACATTCCCAACATCTCCAGCCGAATCCAAGACCCCTGGAGTTCATGGCCTCCTCCAAAACCCCTGTCCGACACATCCCCAGTAGCTCCGCCACCCTCCTATCAGTGGAAAGCCCCCTCGCCGGCTACCATCACCATTGTCGAAACCATCAACATTCGTCCCTGCCTCCTTCTCGTGAGCGCTCGCCCTAGTTCACAAGGTAAGTGCTATTCTCCTTTGCAATAATAACAACAACAACAACAATAACAACAAAGCAAGACTACTATACGTGCATGGTATCAACATAGGTTTAAATACACACACACATAGATGCATATATATATATTGATTATAATAATATTGACATTAATAATGATACCAAGACTATAATAGAAAAATGGTTATAATACAATATTATAGGTAATGATGTTTTCTAAATTGATTTTAGGCTCGTATAAAAATTTTTATTCAAAAATTATTTTTTAACATTTGTTTTCCTCCATAATGTATATGTGGAGATGTTGATACGAATGCGTGACTTTTTGCATGATACATGTGTTGCTCCATCGATTGGACATAAAACTTTTAAATAGTGTAGATACATATATATGATAACTCGATTTGCAATATTCTATGATATTACCCTTATAAATATTTGATTTTTAATAATATTAGGTTGCTAATATAATTTTTTTTTTCACCATAGTACCTTGTTAATGAAAATTTGGTCTTCATTACGACATGTTTCATTAGTATCTTGTTAATATAAATTCTTGACAATTACCATGGTATATTTTCAATTGAAAGTCTTGATACCTCATTATATCATAATCTTTTGAAAACTTAGAATTTTATGAATTTTTAGTTACATGTATATATATATGTTCATAATGACCTTATTATTAAAGTGACGTGTGAGATTTAATATGAGTTTACTTAATCAGTGTGTTGCGACTTGATATTCATCATTGCAATTTGATTTACCATGATATGAATTAGCTTGTTTGTTATGACATGTGATTCAAAAAACCTTTTTGTCACTTAGAGAAAAGTCATTTTCATAAAAACATAAAAAAACACTAACTTAATAGATCTAGGATTCATCATAAAAAAGGTTCGATTTTCAAAATTACTAAAATTTAATGAACTTAAAGTGATAAGATTTCAAGTTTATAAAATCAATCAGCAAACTAAAATTTTTAAAAAGAACTACGTGTGGTCTGAACCCGATTAGCGGGTACATAGGCACCTAAATGACGACTTAAAATATGTAAAAAATTATTTTTGTGAATTTATTTGATTTGTTAGTTTAGTTTAGAATATATGACTATTGATAGAATTTGATAAGATTTGGTTAATTTGAATATTTTGAGTTTTTAGATTATATATGATCATTGATGGAATTTGATTGGTATTTTTGTGCATATTAGACATAGGTTTAGTTAGTTAGATCTTTTTAAATAGTTTAAAATTTGAAGTTAGGATTTGAAAGGAAGCAATATAAATATGAAAATTTAAAGTGGTAACTGTTTAGTTTAATAAGTTAGCCCCCGAACTCAAGTTAATTTCTGGTTCTCGTTTTCAAAACGATTTTTTTTAGATCAGTAGCAAAACCAAAATCAACCTACCCATTGGTTTTGGTTTATTTTTTTTCTCGACTTTAGTTGGTGACGACTCCAAAATATTTTAAAAAATTCAAAATTTCCTTTAATTCTTAGTCGAGGATTCGTATTGAATGGTTAGGGTATAGTGCGAATCGAATTAAAGGAAATCGAACCAGAAATCGAAAACCAGGCTCGACAGGTGTGATTGTTGTACACGGTTGATCAAATGTGGAATGCATGACAATCAACTAAAAAATATTTCTACTTGTTAAGAAATACTCGCATATTACAACAAATTGAATTCATCGCCTTTCAGGGAAGAAAAATCTCCTTGTAATATGGTTGTGGTAGGAATAGAGATTTCTTTGAAGATGAATATTCACTCCCTTCATATACAACTAAACGAAGTGATAACTTTATTATAGAAAATAATAAAATAATGGGATGAAATAATCAATTGTTAAGGAGAGGATGTCATTATTCACATCAAATATGATCAGCAACCATATAATCCCAAAGCGGAGCCTGGATCGAATCAATAAATTTTAAGATCTTATTCATCGTGATATTTCCAATAATTTCCCTTTGATCTATTTTAATTATTTTTTTAGGTGGTTTAGTTTGGCTTTGAAAACTTTTCAAATTAAGCCCATCACAACGATTACCACCTCAATTTAGTAATTTCGAAGGCTGATGTATCTGATTTAACCCTGTTAAACATAATTGAATATTAGAAATGATGTGGTTCAATTGCGATTTTATCATGGTTCAATCCCAGTTTAATCACAATTCAATTACCTAGTTAAACATCCTTTGCTTACTGTTGGGATAAACTAGTAGGGGACAGTAACCTATCGAAGGTGAAGCAGATGGAGAGCAATTGTAGTTGGTGAAGTAGCTTAGGGGATTTGGAAGGACAGATGCGAAGCCTTTTTCAACCACGAAGATCCAAATCCTAGGAGCACTGTGTTTCGGATTACTTCTCAACTAGAGGAGAAAGCCCACCTCTAGGAAAACCCAGAGGTTAATCTATCTTCATCAGCTGTCAACAAAAATTGTGTGTCTTCAATTGGTTCGTCCTTGGAGGAGATAGATGGATTAGAAGTGAATGACGCTGGTTTGTAGAACATAATAGTGAATCAAGCTTGGTCTTTGTCCTTCGCGCAAGAGCCTTCTATGGATGACGACTTCTGTCAATGATGCAATGCATGATTTACTCATGGTTCTAAATGTAATAATTTCTATTCTATTCGGATTAATTCCAATGGTTCTTGGGTTAGGCCTGATGAAGTAGGAGGGGCTACTGCAGTGGCTAGAGATTATGAAGGTAATTTGATTGGGGGAGCCTCACTTGTGCTTATATCCTTCACTGAGGCTAGTGAAATTGCTGCTTGTAGTCTTAGAATCAACTTAATCAAGAAGAAAGCTTGGACCTCTATTCGATTTGAATCCAACTAAAATCAAGTTGTTCGAGCTTTCAATGGCTATTGTAATGGGCTTCACTGGTCTTCTAACCTTATTTTGAAGAGGCTCAATTTCTTTTAAAATCCTTGCAAATGTTAATGTATCTTATGTTTTTATTAAAAAAAATGCAAATAATATTGCTAATTAAGTAGCTACTTTCTTTAGGAGAAGGATGTGTCTTTTTGATTTGTGGATCTCAATCCATCCCCTCTTTTAAAGCTACTCGCATGTGATTATTCTAGTCGTACTGATCTTTCTTGTACTGTCCCCGACAATGATAGTTTATAAATGAATTTGTGTCTTGCCTGGTAAAAAATAAAAATAAATAAATTCCTAGTTCAATCACATTTCAACCCGATTTTATTTGTTGATCTTTTTCATCTATCCTAAATTTCGATCCGAATCTGACAACATTCATATTTTCTATAAAATTAATCTTATATCTGTCTTCACTTTTATTTTCTAATAATTTTGCAGAATATAATAGCGAAATAAGCATCACAATGATCTTTTAGGAAAACTAAACGGAAAAAAGAAGTAAATATCATTTGATTGTTACACAACCTCACAGCAACAAACATTAATAATCCAACAACATAGTCATTAATCAACTATAACAATGCTCCTAGAAAATTATAGAAAAGCCAAAATGACACTCAAAACTACAGCAACATTCCCAGCCACACCAAGACGGACTGCTGAGTTTCCGGGAGTTGGTGATGTGGTGTTTCTGCCGGCGAAGGGGCGGCAGAGATTGATGGCGGAAGATTTGTGGAAGAGGACGGACTCGGTGTAACTGTAGTGGATGGTGAGGCCGCGGTGGGGGAGGTAGCTGGGGCAACACTGGGAGAGGATGATGGTGTGGCAATAGTGGTGGATGGCGGGGCAGCAGTGGGGGAAGATGGTGGGGTGGAGGTGGGTGCGGAAGGGGACGAAGGTGGGAGAGAGCCTTGGGAGGTAGGTGGAGAGGCAGCAGGGGTCGAGGACGGCGGGTTGGCAAGCGCGGATGGTGGTGGAGTGGTGGGGCTGGATGACGGTGGAGTGGTGGCAGCGGCGACGTCTATGGTGACATGCTGGCCTTTGGAACAGTGGCCGGGGAATGTGCAAAGGAAGAAGTGTTGGCCAGGAGTGGTGAGAGTGATTCTAACCGGTGCACTGTTGAAGAGTGATTGTGTGGTGGCGGCATTGCATGTGTCATATGCTGTCTTGGTCACTTCAGCTACGTTGTGCGTGCCGTTGATGAAGTTGAAGACTGTTCCAAACACAAAAGTGATGAATAATCTCAGGTCCATAGACACACAAGTTAGGTTGATTCTTTGCTACATAGTAATGAATTGAGTCGAGACTTTTAAAATGACATTGGGTTGAATTTAATCAAATATAAAAGAGTATCTCAATTATAGCACAATATGCAATTTCATATCTCAATTTTTAAATTAATTAATTTAATACATGAATTTTAAAATTAATATTTTATTATTCGAAAAGAATTTTTTGTATATGCTAACAGTAACTTTATCATATTGGTTAAAAACGTTATTTAGGATGATGACATTAGCTAACTTAACGGAGATACTATTGACTTACATGAAAAGTCATTTTAGGTACTAAATTGATAAATTTGAAAGTTAAAGCATTTAATAACATATTTTGTTAAAATTTAGGTATCATTTACAATATTAACAATATTTAATAAGACACAATATATTATGAGGAAATGTCAATTCAATACTTGAATTCTACATAAAAATTTAATTTGGTATTGAATATTGAACCAATTGTAATTATTTTTACTACTTTATTAACTGTTTTCTCTATTTTTTTAACATGAAAGAAATTGTTTATCAGTATTAGATATTGTTAAAAAAAAAATAAAATTTAATGATACATTATTTTTTCTATGTAGGAAATAGTAAATGATATTAAGTAAGTAGTAAAAATAGCCATAAAATAGTTTAATTTGGTATTAAATTAATTATTTTAAAATTTAGATATTAAATTGAATTGTTAAAGAAAACTTAGATACTTAATTTGATATATTATTATGGGTTTGTTTGGATTGTCTGTTTTTCATCTGTATCTGTATTTTTTTTAAAATGATATGTGTAAATATATCCGATTTGCATCTAAATTTTATCTATATTTGTTCTATTTGATCTTTTGATGAGAACTGTCAACTTTTTTTTATCTATATCTATTTCTTGATAAATAATTTTTTAGCAAAAGGTTTGAAAAAGTATCTGTATCTGCCGAAAAAAAGCCAAAACAAACAGACCCTATGTGGCATTGCTTTGGGGATTTCAAATATAGAGTCTCTTTTACTCAAGAAAGGATCGAGTAAGTATTAACAATGTTCATGTGGTGTGTAATTATTAATGGCATTCTAACACATGGTCATATAGACGATAGTTACTTTAAAAACTAACTATTACTTATCGATATGTTAATGTATAATTGACCGTTATACATAACATGTACATATTACCCATTCAATATTTTTTGCTTTTACTCAATATAGGAGGATGATTCAAGATGACAGAGATATGCACATAGACATCATGGATTTATACAAGCAACAATAATAATAGGCACAAAAGTCAAATTGTCCATAGTACAATGATTCAGGCCACAATACAATAATAACAATCGACAAACTTGAACTAGCTAATTTTAGACTCACTTTTATTTTCTAAAATAATTTAAAAATTTGGCAAAATACTTTTATAATTTTTTCCTTTTTATGAACATTATTCATAATTTTTACTGCTGAAAGTATGAATTTACCCCTATATGTGATTGGGAAGAAAAAAAAAAAGAGGAATTTTTTAATCATACCTAAGATATCTCCAACCGTGAAAGTATGCTTCTTAGCCCATGTTTGATAAGCGGCAGCACCGTCTGCTGGTACAGCCCATCCAATGGAGTCTCCGACGGTGTATGTGAAGGGTGAAGCGGCGGAAGTCAGCCGCAATGTAGTGGCTGCCACCGCCACTATCATCAAAAGAAACACCCTGTAACTGTCTGCCGCCATCGTGCTATGTGTTCAACGAGGTCAGATCGCCCCTGGTCTTTTATCTCCTGAGTGTAGTGTCAATGTTTTGTTTTGGGGCTTCCATTTATAGGATCAAAGTTCAGTAACATGTAGGCAACAGAGCCATCATGCCACATGGCATGTGGGTCCAAACCAGTTTAATAATTCCTAGAATAACTTATTTAAGTTTGGTATACATCACCCTTTTACAATTATATTTCCACTATTCTCTGTCAAGGAAAAAAAAAAAAAAATTAGTCGTAAGTATAGAAAAGGATTTAGCAAATAAAGTATTTGTAAGGTGATTGTTGCAACCTACTCTAACTTGGTGAATGAATTGTGAAGCTTTTTCTTAATATATTTTTAAAAAATTATACATATCAATAAGTGCTATAGATGATACCTCACTTTAATTGAAATTATCAAACCATATTCTTTTTTAGAATCAAAATAATGATAGAACTTATTAGCTTGGTAGGATCATAAACTTGTAAAATCTTACACTTATGTTTATATTTCATTAAGAATTTCTACCTAAATGTTTTTATCATCATTTTAACTTGAATAAAACATTAAAAAATTATAAGCTAATAGAACTATACAGGTTAAGTCATGCTTTGAACAACAAGAAATATTTTCTTTTCCACAATTTTATATAAAAAAAGATAAGAAAAAGAAAAAGAATCATATTAGACATGTATTGTACTATAATTTTTAATGATTAAAACAAAAATAGGAGGCATGATTAGAGATGGATGATTAAAATGTTAAGATACATGGTTTTAGAGTTTACATTAATGTTTGAGAAATTTGAACCTACCAAACATTTGACAGATGGGAGTTGACATTTTTTGTTTAGGAACAGAAAGAACTAAAATATATGTAATATTTGGGGTGAGAAAAACCAATTTAGGATATATAAAAAGGGAGGAAGAATGTGGAATGCACGTATAGGGAATTATTTATTTGTCTTTTTGAACAATGCATTCATACCTTACTAGTTTGAAAATTCAAAGTTTCTTTAGAAACACGTCCTAGATAATGGTCGCTGTGTATATGACAATTGTCTTCTCAAAATTAATTTGAAATATCTAATGACCCATTTTTCATTATATCAATAGGACACTATAAATATTTAAATCAAAGATATTGATTGAGACGTGGCAGGAGCACAAGGCTAGCATTCCACCTGTGTATGTGATCATTTCACCATGTGGGACATTATTTGATATTTAATGTTCATTATGATTTTCGGCATGGTGATACTTCTCTCTCTCTGTTTGTTTTTTCAATTATTATATGGCAAGTAGACAACAATCCATAATGAGTTAAAAGTAAAGGAATAGTGATACTCGTTTAAGGGAAAACCCACCCCTTATCTAATTTTTTCTAAGATTTGAATTTGAATGATCTAACATCTCAAGTCAAAGTCTTAAATAAAAAAAAATGCATCCTAAAATTAATCTTTCTAAGCAAAATACGAGTTACATGCATCAATTTATATATAGTACTAAAAAATTGTGATTTTTATCGTTGAATATAATATAAATAAGCCAATTGCACAAGAATTTTATCTTTAAAATTCTATGCCAACTATGCATGTCACTCTTTTTAGGATAAATCGTACTCCGGGAAAGGAAAAATTATAATATTTTTTAAAAATAATTAAAAAAATTTCACTGAGATAAAAATAATTTTAAATTTAGCCAACTTAAACTTGTTTCTTATAGAGTGATAAGTAATCAAACTCGTATCTTCAAGTGACGAGAGATTGATATGGTTACAATATCCTCGTCTATTTTTAAAGGCCAAACTCTTTCTTAAAATAATTTTTTTCTAAAACTCTTTTCTTAAAGAGGTATGATTATAACTATTCCAATATCGTCTATAAAAGAAACGAGTTTGACAACTTACTTAACTTGTCTCTTCAAAAGATAAGTTTAAGTTATCTAATTTAAATTATTTTCGTATCAATGGTTTTTTGTATTATTTTTAAAATTATTATTATATTTTCTTTACCAGTCATACTCTGCTACAGCATTATTATATATATATATTGAAAAGAATTTCAAAGTTTTCTCAAAGACCTGGAACATAAGCTAAAGTAGTTCATATTTAAAATCATAGCTTTTTTGAATCATCTAACTTCTTTTCGTGAATTAATTACTAAGAGCATCATCATTATGCAACCCATAAAATCTTCTTTTGCATAATTTATGGAAGGCATCCGAAAACACAATGATTAATGTAGGACTATTTTGCTTGCCCTTGCCAATAGCAAATCGGCATATTGACCTTCTTCTTCTAGTAAAGCTACATTAACCCCCAAATAAATTAAATGAGTCAAATATGGCCCTAGTGCTGATCGTAAAGCCTATGCATTCAATTTTCATATTACCCATCATGATTAAAAACTACATCGTCATGATCCTACCTATGAGCATGTTTATTGATTGGGCCTTAAAATTTTTTTACAAATCGATATAGTAATTTAAGAGCTCTTGATTTTAAAAATCTCATTAATGCGTTACATTTGGTCCACTTTGATTGCTTTAGATAAAATACAATTAGAAGGGAATGACAATTAATGTAGTCAAAATCCTACTAGGGATTTGACTCGGACATATTACTTGTTAGGATTGAACTAGGATTAATAAAAACTAAAAATGTGAAGCATATTTTAATTATGAAAGACAAATATATATGAAATCACTCAATTAAATCAATAATTGAATCAAATTCAGCTATTAAATCAATACAAGACATATACCTTAAAAAGAGAAGAAAGTAAATATAATAATTATACTTTATAAATTTAAAATATTGTATAAATATATTTTTGGATATATAACTTTCCAAGGTATAATTAGTACGTTTTGAAAAAAAAATAATTATTTTAATATTAGCGCAAGTATGTATTTTTTTTCTTGTAGTAATTTCTTTGTGCTCAATACTTTTGCTAAATACCCAATATCCATGTCAACCTATAGCATGGAACGTTATTATTTCTTAAGTCAAACATGGTAAATAACCTAAAAACAATGGGATAATGTGAAAAAATGAATCATGAGACCGTGAGGGGTCTTTGTTTGATTTAAAAAGAAGAGATTTTACACTAGCATAGTAGATATGTCTTATCCATTATTTGGTTGTCCAATGTGCAACTGCAAAACAGAAGGTTTTTATTTTGATAATTCAAGGCAAATGACAAAAAAAAGAGGCAATGACAATGTGAGAAATAAAGATATTTTTTAATTGTAATTTGACCACTTTAACCCGCTTTGGTCGATTGAGTTATGGTCCAACGGTTTGGATCGACTAAGTAAATTTGGTTGGTCGATGTCATTTTGAGCTAAATGCATGGATCGGCCTGCTATCATAATCGTTTTCAATTCAACTGTGTCAAACCGGCTAAGCCGGTTCGAGTCTAACATTGATAAAAAGACATCTAATATTATTTTATTTTATGATTGAAAGACTTTTTGAAATAAATTTTGTATTAGTAGTAGTAATTCTTTTAGTGAAAAAAAGTAATATAAATTCCTTTTTTTTCGTGGTTTAACTGTTTCAAACAAAGTAGGGAATCATTATTACGTAACAATAAATTTAGAATGACAATTTTGTTTTTAAATCAAACATAATATTATGGTAGTAGATTCTTTATATGCATACTTTTTTTTTTTTAATTCATCTAAGGATAACTTTAATTTAAATAACACTAAGATATATGATTCATATCTTGGAGCTTATGAAAAAGGATTTTTAAAAAAAAAAAAATTATGAAACTCACTTTAAAGATTAAAGGGTTGGCTTAGGGGTTTCTTATTCTTGACGTTTAAACCAAATAACTCTACAAAGATGCTTTAACGATTTGATTAAGCTCATGGTGTTAGTATTTTAAATATCCTTAGATTTGAGAACCTTTTCCCTTTTCCCTGCCTCTTTCCATCGACCTAGCTATACCAAGAACTAAGATTCTTTCGTTACAGCTGCCGAACTACGCCCGTCTATTTCTCCTATAGGTTCTATAGCCTATACCTATTGAAGT
Organism: Combretum micranthum; assembly: GCA_024138025.1. NCBI lineage: Eukaryota > Viridiplantae > Streptophyta > Magnoliopsida > Myrtales > Combretaceae > Combretum > Combretum micranthum. The sequence goes on along the minus strand of JAMXBD010000236.1, from coordinate 521,365 downwards.
GCCGTTGCTCTATTTAATTTGGTTGGTGATAAGTCCCCCTAGTGCTGCCATAAAGGCTAAACAGAGGAATGAATTCGTCTCAAATCATGCCTTCTTTTCCTTTTTCTTTTTCCCCTCCATTTTGCCAATATTTTTCTTTAATAAGTTGGAATCAGTAGCATGTTAGGTCTAATAATCTTAATAATAATTTCATGCACTAAGAAACTCCTATGCCCCTCTTTGCCCTTTTTTTTTTTTTTTTTTTTTTTTCCCAATAAGTAGGATGCTACTCAAAAGGGTCCTTTGTGTGAAAACAGAGATGAAAGACCCAATGATATTTTATGATCCTATTAGATAATCATTTTAATAATAAAATTTCTTTGTTGATCCTATATGTTGGCAACCCTATGATTAAAACTTGAAAAGATAATATGCAATGTCCTCATCCACAAAACTAAATTAAAAGCATTTGATGCCAATAGGGATTGATTTTATATGAGTAGATGTAATCTAATTAGAGTGCTTATTAACATATCAAATTTATATAATTCATAAGATCAACATTTGGATATCAGGATATACATAGAAGAACGCGTTATTAAGAATCGAAATACGAAAACAGAAAAAAAAAAGAAACATATATTAATGGGTTAATTTCACTAGTGTTTTTAAACTTTCTTAATATGACAGTTTATATCCAAAAAAATTTTTGCACAAAAAAATAGATAAATACTTTAAATCTCTTACCCACTATATATTTGGCCAAATTCCGATTTATTCTCCAACCAAATGCTAATGTGGGAGATTATGTTAAAAAATAGTTTCTTTTTTCTACTTTACAATTTTTTTATTTTTTCTTTTCCTTTTAATTTCTCTCTCTCTTCCCCCCTCTCTTATCGCTACTTCTCATCATCTTCTTGTTCTTTCCATTCGTACTTTCTCTCTCTAAAAATTGGAGGAAGAACCAAACTTCTCTCTAGGATTTTGAACTTGATACTCCACATTGAAGCAAGAAAGTAGTTTCAATAGATTTCTCATGTGGCATAGATTAGGAAAAGGATAAACTTTTGCCTCGATTTTTTGTGAACGCTAAGGATGAAAACTTCAAAATCAACTTTAGAAGTGTTCGAACACAAGAACCTCCATCAAACCATCCTCTATTGCCAACCTCAATCTAAAATGGTGGATACCGGTCCTAAAGTCATCCTAAGAAACTCCCACTTTCTGATTCTCGTCATCCTCAAAAGCCGATTTTCAAACACAAAAGACAACCTAAACTCACAACAATAACTCTTACCACGCCAACAAAAAATCAAAGCCACCACTTTCATTGAGTCGTCAATCATAACCACCAAACCACCTCTACCAAGCCATCATCAGCGACTTCCATTTTTTGGTCCCTAAAATGGCTTAACCTCAGTTACTGTAACTAATGAGGCACTTTCCTCCATGGCCCCACTTCCACTTCCATTACCACCAGTTCTCCTTCCTCCTACTACCACAACCATAGCCACAACCACCACTTTCACTACAACTTCTCCTCTTACACCCAATGAAGGAACTCCCCTTACCAGAAACCCTTCCCTTAAAGTCTATTTCCTAAATGCTTCGTTATCGTATGATTCCCAAGAAAGTAGGTATAATGACGAAGAAGGCGATAAAAAAGAAGAAGAGTCATAACTAATCGAAGCACAAGGCTCAATGCCTATTTGTTCTAGTATGGACCTTGCTTCCTTCTCCACTTCCCAAATCAAACACATTCTCATGTACTACTACATTCATCTCCGATTTCATTTTAAGTTTATGTATTTTCAAATTACACTTGTCGCACTATTTTAGGTAGGCATAGGTGGTATGGTGTTATTGTTTTCATGTCTTGCTAGAGTGGCTTTGTTGGAGGAAGATGTATTTGAGGCTCTAATGCTCATGAAGGTGCAAAAGCGTTGTTCTTGGCGATTTTAATTTATATGTATTTTTCGAATTCTGTCTTTTATTTTTGGAAATTTCTTGAATTTATTTTATGCTTATGAGTTGTTTATGTTTTTACTACAAAGACTAGAACCCTATATTCGAGAAGGGAAGTGACGACAATTTAATTATATAAGGAGTGAGGGAAGAGAGAGATGAAAAGTGAAAAAGAAAGAAAATGCCACATGGAAGCATAAAATATTTTTTTAATATAGACTTCCCTACCATCTCAATTTCGTTGGATTTTTAACCATCAAGCTAAAGTACCGTAGGTGTGAAATTTAAAAAGTTTAGGTATTTTTATGGTCAAAATTTTGTTTAGATATAAAAATGTTATATTAAAAAAGTTTAAGTACATTAAGAAATTAATCCTATATTAGTTATAGAAAAAATATTAAAATAATAATCCATGAAAGGGACCATAGTAAAGCAATTTTGTATCAAGTTTAACCTAAGTTAATTCTTATAGATTGATTTTTTAGTCAAGACGTGAGCTTTAAGAACTCAAGTCCATTTAATAAGGATGTCTTGAAGATTTAAATATGGAGTTTAGATAGGAACTATTGGATTAGCTATTATATCTTAAGTGTATCTAAGTAAGCTAGCGCAAATAGAAGATCAATCCATGCTCTTGAGTGTGAGAAGCCCAATAGAACCTCTCATGTAAAGGGCCATGGAAAAAGTTGATGTATTAAAGTACTAATACATCTTATTCGATGATCACCATAAATAATCAACATTATCATGAATCCATCAATGTGTATGTATAGATACTTCTGTCTTCTCATACACACTTTATGAAACTTTAGAAGAGCCATGCCATTACCATGAGATCTAGCTCCAAATAAAAAAAAAAAAAAAATTCAAGTTACTGCTACATGCACTTTAGAGTTACAAATATTAGAGATGCAAGCAAATACGTTATTACCTGACTTGATGACCTATTATAAGGTTTCAAGTAGGTTTTAGGACTTATTATAATACCTTATAAGGTTTATAGTTCTAGGTCAGGTTTTAGAAGTTAAAAAAAAAATTTGATATAAACTCTATCTTAATAAAAAATAATAAATCAATAGTGTAATATAAAAATAAGAGGTTAAGTAAAGTAATTGAGAGTAAGCCTTGGCTCTAGTCTCCACTTTGTTGTGCATTTCAAATTTAGAGACATGAGGGGAAAAGATGTACTTATTGCTATATTAATTCAATTATCGTGCTTTTGTAGCACTGCAGTCAATCAATCTATCAAAGTAGTTCTTTGTTTAAGAGCACTATAGTTATCTTTAATTTTCTATTAGGAAAATATTGAATTTGGTACCTGAATTTTTCCGATAAATTCATTTAGATACTTGAACTTTGAAAAGTTTAATATAATACCTAATTGAACTTTTTATGGTTACATTCACTACCCTACTTGTTGACGTGGACATTTGACCTAATCCCTAAGCGACATGTGGACAAGACGTAATTGATTTTTTTTTTTTTTTTTTGGTGGGTAGTGGAGGAGGGAAAAAGAAAGTCTAACATCTTACCACCTAGATCTTCACAAATGTTTTTTATAATGAAAATTGCGTGAACATGATAATTATATTGATAAAACTCATAAATGTATAAGTGAATTGATAAAAAAATAGAAAATATAAAGATTAAAAGAAAGTAGCCAAGCTAGGTGTTCTAGATCCTAATAATTCCCAAGCAATTAAGACAAAAGATTTAGTTTTTATAAAATTAAGAAACACTAGGAACCTAGTGCACAAGTTTCATGCTTCGATTTCTACTAAGTATTTACACCATATAGGTTGTGTTTGCCTTCTTCTTCTTCCTCTAAGTTGATGAGTTGACATGGTGAGTCTGTCGGCGTTTAACTATAGGTGAGTTCTTTGGTGGCTTTGGTGTTGAATAGAAGTGATTCTGTGATGCTAGTTTGAGATTTGTAATATTTATGTTTGGTGTTCATAAGATTCATGTCAAAAGTTCAATGAGTTTAGATTGATTGGGTTTAAAGGTTGACAAACGAGATGATCTTGGCCTACTTTGGTTTTGGAAAAGGTGTGTCTCGTCTGAGTTTCTAGTGAAGTGGTGGTTGACTTGGTGTTAGATGAAAATGGTGAGTTTGTTGGGTTTGTCTAGTTTGATTTAGAGATCACTTTATCCAATCTCTTTAGAGAAAATGACAGTATAGAGAAAGAGCGGTTGAGGGAGATGAATTTTCGGTGTTTTGTTTGCTTCCCCCCCCCCCCCCCCCCCCCCCCCCCCCCCCCCCCCCCTCTCTCTCCTCTCTCTCTCTCTCTCTCTTTTCCCTTCTCTCTCTCTATCTCTGATCATGAAATTTTTTTTTTTACTTGTCCATGTGTTGCTTGAGGATTAGGTTGAATGTCCACATCAGTAATGGAGCTTAATAGAGTTAATTGGTTTTTTTTTTCATTGAATGATAGTTGGCTTTATAGTTTATATGGATCGAATCACGTATAAAAAGAATGCATTTTAGAAAATCCTCAAGGTTGTCCAATATGCATGAGATACATGAATCGAAGCTTTGGTTTAGGATTATTTGTGCTAGTAATACATTTATGCATTTGTAAGTTTATAGATGACATTATGTTGTACTTTTATGCAATTTAGTATCAAGTCCCGTTGCTTATGCATAAGTCAATGATATAAAGCCTTATTGTTTATATCTTCTTAAAGCATAACACACAATATGATATGACTTTCAAAGATAAAAAACTCCCCATGGAAACGTTAGAATGTTAATGGGTGTCTAAAACTCTATGGCGTCAAGTATTGAATCCATCGACACTTTAGCATAGCTGGTCTTAGTAGGAAAAGGAAAACCTAATTTAACCGAGTTCTATAAAGTTTATAAGATATCATTGATGGGTTTGGATTTTTATAAACTACACTCAAACTTGTCTTGATTGTAATTCTAACCGTGAATTGCATATTTCTCTTTTTATGCAATCACATTCTTTTGCGTTCTATTAAATAAAGATTTTTTTTCTTTAAAGGTTATTTATAGTGTAAAGTCATATCAGATGCACTTGACCATTAGAATTTGACCAACAACACAACCTTACAAAGACTAAACAAATTCAATGTTGTAACAACGATAGCACAATACTCCACACAATCACAGGGTATATTAATTCTCTTAAACCGAGTTCCTAAGCTTTTTCAACTGCTCTCTCCCTTTCTATTCGACACACTTAATATAAAGAAAGTGTATAAAGCTAAACCATAATATACAAGAAAGGAAATCAAAAGTATAAAATTAAAAAAAAAAAAAATTGTTACAAGCCTAAACATACATTAACGTCAACCAAGGCCCAAGGCCAGTATACACTATGGGCCCCTAGTAGTCAGCTGTCTTCTTTATCTATCCACCATCCCTTTTATTTCCATGTTTCTGGCTTCACCTATTTGTGTTAGATTTTGGGTAGATCTCCACATTGGTTTGAAGTGAATTTTAGTGACTTGAGTGATAAACCAAAAAAAAAAAAAAAGATTTGAAAAAGTGGCGGCTAGTAAGCACTTTTTTATAAGAATTAGTTAGGTATTTTACTTTAATAGTAGGAATATATATAATTATATTTATTTTCTTTTTAATATCTTATTTTTCCAAATATCCAGTCTATAAAAAGCACCCCAAAAAGAAAATACAAAATTTATAAAAATAGACGAATCAAAGACTGTAATCTTCTAAGATTAGGTGGGATCTGTAGTGGTTAATACTTGACATGAACATAGCTACTTATTTTTCCAATAATCCCATTGAATTATTCAACACGTACAAGACTCTACGCATTGCGTCTGAAATATTTATATTCGTCTAGAATTTATTGATTAATTTTTTTTCCCGGTATCTTATAAATGAACCTTGCACGTCGCACATGAACCGATTTTTAATATTCATTATATTTACACCTTGATTGGATCTTCGGTGTGAACAGAAAAAAGTAAACGCCTCCACCCTTTTCGTCAAACTTACCCACTGTGGTCAATTAATGTTGCCACCTTAATTATACCTAGTCCAAGAGAAAGCATAGAGTCCCAGAAATTGGCAAACAAATTCACATTTCAAACAAAATGTGGAAAACATTGCAATGCAATCAGAATCGAAAAATATTGAATGGATAATACAGATCATGTAACATGGAGGTAATTATAAATCATACTTTATTATATGAAAAAAATAATAAGTAATTTTTAAAATAATCATTCTACATATTAAAAAATAATTAATATTCATTCGCTATATGCATTTAGCATATATTACCAATTAAACCCTTTTTCAAAATAACAATGAAAGATTCCCATTGGAGACTTTTTATTTTTCCTGTTGACAGCGGCTTAGTTGACAGTTAAAACACCCCATATGGCAATTGCAAATGACAAAAATAAAACTGGCAATGCGGCAGACACCGATGAAGCGGCCGAACCGCCTTGAGGACTAGGGGTATTTGAACCAGTATTGGTGCCTGGAACTGGAAGCGTACGGGTTGCGTTAGGTGAGTTGGAGGCTGGGCCAGGGGAGCCATTACTGACGCTAATGGCTAGCTTTTGAGCCTGTTGGCAATGATTGACATGAGAGCAGAAGAAATAGTAATCTCCTGGTGCATCCAGGGAGTAATTGGCTGGTCCTGTGGCAAGTGCATCGATCGCCATCCCGGCGTTGCAAGCGTCGTAATCCTCCTTAGTAACAACCGTGACATCGTGTTGGCCAGTGGTGAAATTGAAAACTGCAAATTGGGAAGACGACTAATTTGATTAATTGGGTTGATTTGCATAAAAGAATAGTCAACAATTAACAAAATTTTACAAAAGAATTTTAGAAAATATGGGGAGGATCTAAAATTTTGGGGCCATGGTATCAATAAGCTCATGGGAAATTCGAGTTCTATTTGTCTATTTCATCTATCATCTTTAACTTTAAAATTATAATCTAAATTAAAAATTTAAAGTTATAGATTGGTATAAACTTTAAATATACTTTTGATTCTCTATTTTCATATATATGAACTTAAACACCAATTAAAATTCATTATATGGATATGATTAAATGGGTTTGCAATTCATATAGTATCAAACTTAAATTTATATTTATCTTATTTAAAAGTTCATACTTATAAATGGGTGTGTGTTTTTAAGTTTTATGTTTTTAATATACAATTTCTTGAATCATATACAATTATCGGGTCATAAATGGTACGATCAAACAAATTAATATAAATGAAAGTCATATTATGAAAAAGTATTGAAATGACAAACTTACTTAGGATGTCGCCGACCTCGAAAGAGATTTTGCTCGCCCAATCAGAGAAAGTGTCACTATTAGGTGGGACTTTCCACCCCAAAGTGTCTCCAACGTTGTATGTTGCTGCTTGTGCTGTCATAGCCATTGACGCAACTAGAATAAGAATGGACAGTTTCATGCTTATCATGAACATCTCTCTCCAAAATGTGTTCTAACAATCACTCAGGTCGCCCCAAAATTTGCTTGTTTGCAATGGAGGCGAAGATTAGAGAAAAATTGGAGTGTGAGATTCGAATTAGAAAGGAAGATCATGAGATGGTTCTGTAGTGAAACCATAAGAAATAAGAGTTTAGTTAGTCCACCTTTGTCACATGGACAAAGTCAAAGGTCAACACCAATAATTTTAATACATTATTTCTTGTTGTGTATGAATTTGAATGAATTGATGCTGTATACTGACAACGACAATTGATGAGACCGCAACTCACTAGAATACAGAAGAAGTGTTTTTTTGACCAAAGAATGCAGAAGTAGTTGAGCAGTTTAAATATGTTCATCAATAGTAACAAGTTTTAATGGTCGGGTAAAGAGTATGATCATCTAGCTTTTGTACTAGCATGGAATCTAGGGTTTATAAAATTGAATGTCTTTTTTTCCCTTTAAAACGAACTTGCATCTTATATTATCTTTGCGAAAGTTCACATAATAATAAAAGCCCTTTTATTTCCTTTTTTTTTTAATAATCAATGAGGTGCTAACAAGTAAAGTAACAATATAATCAATCTTTCATTTATATTTTTCTTCATTTTTTTTATTCTAGTCTTTATTATAACCAAATTCTTTTAACAAGGCAAATTTTTATTAAAAAATAACAACAAAAAGAAATTGTTAGAAATGAAATATAAAAAAATCATACATCATGAAATGCAGTTTATAATCTATATGCAACAAATCCCAAAAGGATATCTCTTTTTTTTTTCTAAAAATAATTAATAATTAATAATACAACAGTTGACATATATAAAAAAATAATAATGAAAAAAAAAACTCTTCCAAATCACAAGAAAAAGTGAAAAATTGACAAGTTAGTAATATGAAAATAAACTATGATGAACTCCATAACAATTTTTTCTCCATTTTATGACTATTTTAGGTTGATTGAATCAACAATGCATTACAAACAATTAAAGTTGGACCACATTCACAAGTTTTGCAAAGGCCCAACAAGGAGATAGGACCTAAGGTCCATTCCCATATTGGTTCCAAACCAAAAGGTTCTAGAGACTTCTAGAAAGGTCCTAGAGGGAACCCACATGTCTAGATTCATTATATAATAGTATGTGAATGTACTTATATCAAGATTCATAATACCATGGTAAGTGGATGTAACTACTAAATTGGTAGATAAGAATTATTTGTAGCCATTAGATCTGTTCAATCTTAGTTCTTGATTTCAATATGTCTTTTGGATATATAACATTATTTCCCCCAACTGTAACCATCTAGGCATTTGAGTGCATTCAATTTATACTTAGAGCTTCTCTCTCTACTTTTTTGTTTAAGATCTTGTGTGTGTTTTTTAGACTATATTTAGCCTCTTTATGTAAATTTAGAGTGCTAAGTGTTGCACAAGAGCATTGTAAATACTAACCCCCTGACAAGTGATATTAGAGCAAAAAGTGAAGATGTCATCTAAAAACAAAAACAATACCTTTGCTATGGAGTAAGGGAATGAGCAAGAGGAACGTTGAGTAACAAGGTTATAGTCTTATCTAGGGATATGTTGAACTCTCTGAATGCAAGGATAGAAAAGGTATATTTAAGCATTGTTGAGGCAAAGGAGAAACTTAGAGGGTGGGATTGAGCCATCAAGGAGAAGAGGAAATCCTTGAAGCTTGAACTAGTGCGTTGGAAACTGGGGAAGAAGCTTATGCAACTAGGAATGATGCTATGCTGGTGGTCCTGCACTAAGAAATGGAGGACCTCAAGGCCTAGTTAGTGATCTATAGAGCAACAATTAAAGTGGTGTGACTATTTAACCAATGTATATGAATTACCTGAGAAGTAGATAACTCCCTAGGGGAATTGGAATAATATTTTTATGTTATGGGCTTGATTGATGACTTGCAAGGTACATATTGCTACTATGTATTTAAAAGGTTCCATCATGATTTGGTGGCATAAGAGAGACAATAATATATATCATGACTAAGATGGGGTTGGTCCAATAATGGAAAAGGTAGTTCTTCCCTTAGAATGCAACCAAGGGAGCTATGATCAAGTTTCAACACCTGACGTAAAAGGGGGAGGTGAGGTAGTATGTGCAAGATTCCTTAGAGATGATGTTGTAGATAATCGATTTAAGCTTAGATGATGCCCTTGTGATGTTCAAGCAAGGTTGGAATTAGAGTGATGAGGTGTGGAAGATATCTTTAAGACCATAGTATTGGTTGAAGGCTTTATGTAATTCAATAAAATAGAATCCAAAACCCCTTAAAGGGATAAGAGCAATGGCGAGAGGGATAAGAGTGGAAACTCCTCAAAAGGGAAAGGAAAAGCTTAAGAAAGAGATGAAGTGAAAAGGAAGCAAAGGGAGTGGCTACTTCTATAATGGGCCACACTTCGCCCGAGAGTGCCCCAAGAAAGTGAAGTTTGATTAATCAATGGCTGAAGAAGAGTTAGAAGGATCTAAAGAGGAGTTAGAAGGATAAGAAGATACCAACCTTGGCTCATTACACATTTTCAATGCCATGAAGTTGTGTACTATTGAGAAGTGTAAAGGGTTGGTATACATAGAGATAATAATGGAGGGCAAGCAGATGAATGCTTTCATTGACATTGGGGCATCCCACATCTTTATTACAAAAACCGCAATAGCAAATTGAATTTAAAGATTGAGAGAGTAAGTCTTGGCTAAAGATGGTGAATTTTGAAGGAAGTTCCCATGAGAGGAGTAACTAAAGGGATCAAATTATGCATAGGAGGATAGAAGAGAACAGAAGATGTTAAAGTAGTGCCCATCGATGACTTTGAGCTTGTGATTAGTATGGATTTCTTAGATCATGTTGATGCTCCAATAGTCCCTATGAAAAATTGTTTATGTGTACTTGACAACAAGTGCGAGTGTATAGTTCATGTCAATCACAAGGTAAGTCGAGCCACTAAGTTTCTATCAATTATGAAGGTAGAAAAGCGGTTTAAGATGAGGTAAGGAAGACGACCTTAATCTTTACTATCTTAAGGGAATTGTTGCAAGATTATAAGGATGAAATGTCATTCAAATTACCAAAGAAGCTTCCCTAAAAGGGAATTAGACCATTAGATCAATGTGGAATGAACCAGAAGTAAAATCTCTAGCATTTGTGCCAAACTTAATGTCATCTCTAATGTTGAATGAGTTGAGGCACCAGCTTAAAGACTATTAGAAGCAAGCTATATCAAGCCCTTAAAGGCTCCTTTTGGATCCTTTGTGTTATTCCAAAAGAAGCAAGATTTTTCACTCTGGCTATACATCGATTATCGAGCATTGAATAAAGTAACTACGAGGAACAAGTATCCTATACCCTTGGTGGTGGATCTTTTTGATAGGTAGTAAGGAGTTCAATACTTCTCAGCGCTAGATTTAATTTTAGGATACTACTAAGTGAGGATTGTAGAAGAAGATGAGCCTAAGATCACATGTCTCATGAACTATGGCGCTTTTGATTTCTTAATCATGCCATTTAGACTCACGAATGCTCCTCTTATTTTTTGTACACTTATGAATAGAAAGTAAATTACACTAGAAGGTCACAATATTTGGTGATAAGTTCATTTAAGATTGCAATATTTTGAGTGGTTTATTTCAGGTTATAACATTAAAAGACATGAGTGAATTGATGTCACGTTAAAAAGTGTCAACAAGAGAAAAATTTAATTAAAACTCAGAAGATCCACCACGTTGTGATATGTGTTAATGGTGACCTAAATTGACTTACTTCCTTAAATGTTGTGACCTCAAAGGAACTGCTCAAAACATTGTGATTTTAAATGAACTTATCCGCATATATGACATTCTGGTGCAATTTACTGTATGAATAAAGTCTTAGCTCCATTTCTCAATTGATTTGTGGCATGTACTGAGATGACATTACAAGAAAATGGGTTGTACGTAAAAAGAGAGAAGTCGGCATTTTGCTCGATAGAAAGTAGTGTCCCGAAGGCATGTGAAAGGGCAGGGAAAGATCCATACAAACAATAGGAAGTTATGTGAGATACACTACTAGAAAGAACTTACTAAGACCATAGAGGTGAGGTCATATTTAGGGTTAGTTAATTATTATGGACATATCATTCAAGGGTACTTAAAGATAGCTACTCCGTCAATAGATCTCTTAAAGAAGAATTCCCTTTGGTGTTGGAGCTCTAAATGTTAAGAAGCCTCTTAAACTTTGAAGAGGGTTATCATAGAAGAGTCAATCTTAACAATCTTTGACTTCACCAAGCCCTTCAAGGTATACACTAATGCTAGCGATTTTGCTATTGGTAGGGTCTTAATGCAAGATAAACATTTGGTAGCATGTGAAAGTCAAAAGCAGAATGAAACAAAAAGAAAGTATTTGGTACATGAGAAAGAGATGATGGCTATAGTACATTACTATGAGTCTAGAGACATTATTTGCTTGGTAAGAAGTATGTGGTCAAAATGGACAATAATGCTATGAAATACATTTGGACCCATAATTAGCTCTCATAAGTAGGCTCGATGGCAAGTCTTCTTAGCTATATACAACTTTCACTTAGAGTATAAGCTAGAAGGATGAATATGGTCATGGATGCCTTCAGTCAAAGAGCAAGGCTGGTTGCTATTAGTAGACCAAAAAATGTCCTATTTAGCGTGATCCATGTTAGGATGGAAGAAGATGAGATGACAATGACCTTATTGAGCTAATGCAAAGAAGGAAAACTAGAAGGTAGGATAGACTTATTTACACCAAAGAGTAAAGGGTCAAAGTGCCTTGATTGTTGACATTAAGAAGAGAGATACTAAAGATGTGTCATGATTCCAAGTGGGCCATACATCTAAAAGTGGGGATAAAGGTGGAGGAGTGCTTGTACTATCATTTTTTGATAATTTGGTGCCTAAAGTTTGATTTTAGGTAAAAAAAGTACCCATGATTTTAAATTGATGGCATTTTACAGCATTTGTTATCTCAACATGTTGCAAAAAAATCAAATTTTTGGTGTCAAATTGCCATCAATTTAAAAGTATGGGTACTATTTGCCTAAAATCAAATATTCAGTATCAAATTGCCAAAAAATGATAGTACAAGCACTCTTCATGCTTTTATCCCTTTGGAAGTGGATCATACCTAAGTAATCTCCATGCCTTTATCCCTTTGAATGTGGATCGTGCCTAAGCATTAGTTGGGAAGAAGTACTTTTTTCTTCGTAGGAAATGATGTGAAAATTCTGTTAGAGCTTGTCTTGTCTACTAGCAAGACAAAGTTGACTAGGGAATACAACTAAGGATACTAGTGCTTCTCCCCATTCCCAAGAAATCATGGGAAAAGTGTTTCTATAGGTTTTCATTATTAACTTTCCAATGCTAGAGGAACATGATACGATAATGGCAATTGTTAGCCAATTCTCTAAGTATGCTACTTTTATTTTAGTAACTAAAGAATGCCTAGCTAATAGAAATCATGTTTGCTTGGACCGATAATTCGAGCTGGAGCTAGAGGATTGATGAACTTAGCTCAATATATCTTTATGGATGAACCGAATGATGGTGGATTAGAGTATTCACAGAGATATTTGATACACTTTGGTAGTGGACATGATTTATGCTTAAGTGTAGAAGAAAGACACAACTTAAAGAAAAATTCATCAATATGGAAGATCAAACTTGTACCACGGATGGTGATTCAAGCAAAACAAGAAAATAAAGTTAGCATGGAGATCACTACTTTAGTCAAGGCAGTAACCAAGCTAGTAAGGAAGATCACTCCCTCCATCATGGTTGTGACAAAGCCCATGAGCACGTTATCAACGGAGGAATTATGTCATGACCTTAATAGGAGCCTCGTAGGATTATCCAGAAGTTATCATACCATGTGTACATCTATAATATGAGAACTGTCTTGCAAGTTAGAGATTACAAGACTCTATCTTATTTATTTAATATACATAATTTAATCACATATATAATATCTTTATTAAAATTCACTAAGGAATCCAATTTTTTACATTCTACTAAGATTGTAGAAAATTGGTATTCCCTACCAAATAATAAAATTAGGTTTTTACCTACAAAATACAATGTCTAAAATATTTGTTTTGTTTATCTAAATTGTACTCCAAGTTTTATTGTAACCTATCTTTCTAACTTCAAGAAAGTTTGCTGGAGGATCACTCTTCAAAAATTCCTAGCCCAGTCCCAATAAACGTTATTCCTGCACAAAAACTGTTGGAGTGTAAGCAAAACCATGGCTCAGTGAGATAACTTGACTAGACCACACATCAAGCAATAACAAATAAAGATAATTAGCAAGCATATACAATGCGACAATCAACCATATGCATAAGTACAAAGTTGGATAATCTGGAGTCTAAAAAGGATGTAGATTTATGCCCTCCTATCGAGGTTGAAGAAACCTAGTTAGGATTAATGCTTTAATGGCCCACCCGCTTAGGAGAATCAGAGAACCAAGGAAGAATAGATATTATACACCCTCACAAATTAATTTCAAATATTTCTCTCATATCCTTAGAACAAAGAAATTTCAGTAAGTGTCAGTCATTTTTTATGTTATAAATTTAAATTGCATATATTAGTAAATATTAATTAAAAATATATATATATATATATTCGTAGAATCATGAGTCTTGCTATTTGTTTTAGCTCAAAATTTTGAAGATCCATAAAATAGACGTTTTAAATCAGATTGGAGCATGGTCTAAAGCTATAATCTCACAAAATTTTGTAAATTTTATGAACGGTAAATTGAGCTATTTAGCAAAAATAATATTTAGAGCTTGATTTATTTTGAAAGCTAGATGATCATAAAATAATCAATTTAATTATAAGTAGGGTCTCATTTATAGTCCATGCTTTCTTGAATTGTCATTTTACGAAATTGGAAAATTGAATAAAATGAACTGTCTAAAAGTTGTCTCTTTTGACAAATTTTAGTTAATTTTTGCTAGAAGACCTATAATTTATCAAATCACATATGCAATTTAAATTTTAAATGATCGTTATAGATCAAAAAGGTCACCTTAAATATCCTGTGACCTCCATAAACTCCACAACCACTTGTTTTTTTGTATTTTTGTAATTTTTCGTTTTTTTTTCTTAATTTCAGAGGTCAAATTGGGTGTGTATACACTTGATACCTTAGATGCAATCACGATCAAAATGTAGATACATAGTTTGTAACTTCTCCTTGTCATTTAATCTAGTTCATTCTACGAAGTCAAAAACCAGAATGTGTATAAGATAATTAAAATAGAGATCATTTACAATCATTCACATGATGTTTGTTTCCCATTATTGGACAATGATGGCAACAACGAATGTAGTTTTTGTGCAATGCATGTTCAACTTATTTTTAGTTGAATAATCCTTAATAGTTTCAAGAGTGACCAATTAATAGTTCAACCCAAACAAGATCATGCAAGGAAACACAATTCACATACAAGAGCACAATTAAGCGATTCAATCTCAAGCACCAAACATAACGTAGTTTATAATCTCTCTTGAGTTAGTAGTGGCTTCAGCAAATGTAGAAAGAGCATTAGCAGTAGTTCCTCAAACCATCCATCTTGTGCTAGCGTAATGACTATTATGTAACTCATAAGCTCATTATTTGGAGCTTTTCATCCCAAGTGAATTCTATTCACCAAAAAATCTATAAGTTGAAATCATTATTAATAGGAGTATTATATTTTCATTATCTTACTTATAAAATAGTTATTTGTTTACATTAGTCAATATTACATTATTTGATTTATATATATATTCATTTATTTTTAAAAGGATCGAACTTAACCAATGCGAGGAAGAATGAGCTGTCAGTAGCCAGGCATCCAAACAAGGATAATGGGTAGCCTACTAGATGATAGCAATTACACCATGATGATCATCTTGTCATCTAATTTTTTTTCCTGTACTATGGTTTTCAATTCGTTTTCGGCACAACCGTTACCAACATGAATCATTGACCAAACATCGTGTAAAGAACAATAAGAAACACAATATAAGCAATTAAGGAAATGAATCAAATTCCCATTCACTGTGACCTCATATCAAATTAGTTGAAGTAGTCTGATTGGCTCAAAATCAATGTTTTGGCCTACAACACATAAGAAAATGCTCTTCTAAGATTGATAATAACATCTATATAAGTTTTGACTAAAAGTTTATGTAAAAATCTTAAAAGCAAATTAGTTTTATGCTCTTATTGAACCAATTGACGTCTTAGTTCATATGAAATTAAAAACTAGCAAAACCTTATTGAGCTAAGTCTTGTTTTGTAGAACACAAGTCCATGATCTCAATGCAACCTACAGTTTTGAAAATGGCTAAAGAATGTGAGAGTTATGGATTTTGAACAACCATAGAGTTTATGAAGTTTGTCGATTTAAAGTTTCCACACACAAATGGTTTAAATGAATGAGTTACAAGTGGTGAAAATAAATACTTTATGATTTATAGCCAAATTTCATATGTGTAGGTGATGTAAGTAGAAGGTAATTTGCATTTCTTGAGTCCGATTAATATGCAGAGCAATGACCTATTAATAATGCCATGTCTTAGAATATGTTTAAGTGAAAATCAATGTGTTTGCTACATTAAATGTACTAGAAACTATTATATACATAGAATTTCTAATTAAAGGGTTCTATTTTATGGTTTTCTCATATGATATGATTTATTACAATCTTAGGGTTAAAGGTTGAAAAGTTATGATTATTATTATCTTAAGGCTTATTCATCTATCCAGCTTCCAGCTACACTTTAGTTACTCAATGGTATACTTTGATTGTTGTAAAATTATGGGGTTTCACAAATAACATAACATTAATCATACATGATTTACATATTCGTCGTGACAATTGTTGAGAAGATAACTATGGATTTATCAAAATTAGCTTGGATTAAACTAGAACATTATGGGCAAAATTTCTGAAAGTTAAAGATAACCGAAATTTTGATACTATCAAACAATTTATTCATGAAAAAATTTTAACAAACAAGAAAATAACTTGGTAAAATAAACTACATTGTAAAAATTCATTTTTTTTTCAATCAGGTACGTGTAAAAATGTAGTATTTTTATTGGACGTATGAAAATTTATGGATCAATTTTGAATACAAAACAATAATGATCAAAACAAAGCTTTTGAAAAATGAAATGGGGGAATTTAGGGCTCAGATAAACTGTTGAAAAAAGTTATACCCAAGGACCACAAAAGGTTTTGTAATAAGCCATGATAAGTCAATATTATCATTGTCGAAAAGAAAAGTCCCCCTTATGAGTAAAACGTACAGCAAAAAATTTGATTTTAAAAATTCAAAAAGAAAATACAATTTTTTTAATTAATTGTGGTCCAAGAGTAAAACTTTTTTCAACATTTTTTATGTGCCCTTAGTTCCCCCATTTCATTATCTTTTAAAAGCTTATTTTGACCATTATTGTATTAGATTCAAATTCGTTCTTTAAAGTTTTAATTTTTTGCTTACCCAATAAAAATATTGAATTTTTGCACATACCCGATTAAAAAAAGTTTGAATGTTTATAATGCTGTTTATATTATCCACTCATATTCCAGTTAATTAAATATTTTTTTAAACATAAGTTGTTTAATAGTATGGAAATTTTTGTTGTCTTTTGCCTTTACAGATGTTCCCTATGATGTTTTAGTTTAATCCATGCTAAATTTAATAAATCCATGATTGAATGGCTTTTCAACAATCATCATCGAGAGGACTTATGTAAATCAAGCATGATTAATGCTATGTTATTGTGTTTATTGCTACTATTATTATTTCTAAATTTTACACTTGATCAAGTATTTTGAATGTTAAAACTTGCAGCATATTTGGCAAAAAAAAAAAAAAAAAAAAGAAAAAAAGGACTTGCAGCATCAAGTTTCAAAATTTCCTACATTTTTTCATTATAATTATTAATTTTTTCTATTGTTCAATTACTTATACTTTGATTCGGAATTTTTGAAAAGAGCGATTAAGGATTTTTCAATTAATTGCAATATGTGCTTAATACTTTTTTCTTTATGTAAAATATTAATTATCCTTGATTGTACCAATAGTTGTTTTTTTTTTTTGGGGCCAAATAGTCGAAACTTTAGAGGATCTAATAGTGCATATAAAAAGTTTGCATGGTAAATCTACATTAGTGAAAGTTGAAAAGGATAATATATAATTTTTTTTATAAAAAATAAAAGAAAAATATTAATAATCCTAAACTATATAAATTGTTGAAAGTTTAGGGATACAAAAGTGCACTTAGAAATTTTAGGAGTGAATTTACACCTTATGAAAGCTTGCCAGGATAATTGCAGTTTCTTATCGAGATTTCATTCATGTGCTCAAATTCTACCGGGGTTTACCAAATATGTTCTAAAATAAACTATAGATCATGGTGTTTTTCGATTTTGGCGATTGTTATAATTAAATTTAAACAAATTTGAAATCGTGGGTCAAGTTTGTTTTTGCCTTGTATGTATGCCCCACGATTGGGAATTGTGGAACTGTCCATCAGTGGAAGTGAAACAATTTTCGGTTTTCCCAACATTAAGAATAATAAGGAATTATTGAGCTGAGTGTCTGCCCAACGTTTGAAGAAAATTATGTGTGCACTTATAAAAAAGGAACGATTTTATGGGCTCTTCAAAACAAGACTGAATCTAACTTATCATGATAAGATGAGATTTACCATACCAATATTAGAAGAATTATCAGCTTTACACACACACACACTCGCTCTATAATTGACATGAGGGATTTGCATTAAAAATCATTTATATTAGAATCGTAAATTCGATTAGCTCCTTTAAATTTTAAGTAAACCAAAAAAGCCATCATATTTTCGTTCCTAATTCAAATAGATGATTCAATTATATATCTGTGTACTACTATTTACATTGTGCTGAAATTTAATAAGGCATACTAAGTTTTTGAAAAACGAAAAATAAAATGAAATTTTCATGAAATAAAACTCCACAGTATAAGATTTTTGCCGCCAAAATAGCCAACCTAATCGAACATAACACAGCCAGCTTGGAACATGACAAAAACTTTAAAATTATTCTTTTATGCCTTCACCAAAACATCATATTACCTAAACATAATTATTAAAGATGATTATAATGATGTTAAATTGAATTTCAGATGCAAAACGGACTTTAACGTCATCTAAGAAATGACACATAGTTAGGATTTGTGTTTTGCTTGATTTTTAGTAAGAAGTTGTTTTACAGTCTAACCATTTGTAGTATATATTTATGATGAGTTATCTAGATTTTGTGAGTGCTTGGCAAATTGGCATTACCCTTTTACTCAAAATTTAATAGCATATATGTTAGAATGGAAATTATTGACTGCATTTGTGACAAAACGGTTTAGAACTTAGTTGATAAGTGGGGACGAATTTTTCTTTGGCTCAAACATTAAAGGGACTACGATGAATTAACCCCTCAATTTGACAACAGCCTACATAACTAAAATAGAAATTATAATATCAAATATGAACTAACATGTCAAACCTTGCTCATAATATTTATTCATTGTCGAGCAATATGGCTAATGTGTTTTAATTTAAATTATTGCATGCTGACCACAATAACACAGTTTGTACTTGTTGTTGCAGTAACATCCAATTATCTGAATGGCCCCTACCCAAATGGAGCACTATTCAGGATCATTCCATAGCTAAAACGCCTATATAAGTACCACTGTTCAATTCCATTGGGGAGGAACTAGTGCCATATCCTTGAGGAACATCGTTGGGCTCACCTGACCCACACAACCAATTTTAACCAACTGTTTTCTTTTCATCGCTGTTGATATCAGCAGCCATCACTATTAGATCATTACTATTAACTCCAGTCTCATACTTAATGTATAATGCATTTGTCATATTTGGAAGTTATGACATTATGACCTTATCCATTTAGCTATTTTAATTCTCTTCACCCACAAAACCTTTAAACGTTCTAAAATCATTCAAATGATTAATTTTTAATAGATAATAAAATTTTTAAGTGGGAAGAATAAAACAACCAAACTAAGTGTTGGTGGGTCCCTCATACGTGGGCCCACATGAAGTATTATATTAAAATAAAATGAAAAAGAGGAGAGATCATGGAGTTAGATTGGCTATGTAAAATAACAATAAGAGAATTCATAAGAATTCTCAAGAATTTGCATGAAACTCTAGTCGGATTTATCCAACTTTATTAAACGTGAGGAGTAAGTTGTTTTTGAAATTTAGCAAACTGGCCTTTAAAGATTTTTAGTCGGATTTTTAACCAACTATGGATGACGTAATTGGCAAGAAAAATTTAGTCTATAAATAGGCACTTCCACCAGGAGAATTAAATCATTCCTACTACATGAGTTGTGTGTGATTTTATGGCGAGATTAACCAAAAAAAGGCTTGCTTTATGGAGATTTATTTTGTATGAGAGAGATATAATTTTTAGGTTATGATAAAATAGTGAAGTTACTTTAGGGTATTTTAAAAACACTTGTGTATCACTGTTTTGAGTTTATCTCAATTATTTATATTGTACTTCTAGAATATTTTTCTAGAAAAATATCTCTCTTGTAAATCTACTATTTATATAGGGGAAGAAATTTTCAGGGTTGGTCTCGTGGACATAGCCTATACAAAGAGTGAACTATATTAATTTTTTTTAGTGCCATTTATTTTATTTTAGCTGCTTTGCTCATATATCATTTATCAATTTATCCACCTCGTATTTATTTATTATTTCCATTGTGTCGGTACCTAGCAACTGGTATCAGGGTTGTATTTAGGTGAATATATTTACTTATCATATACTTTGTGGTTGCTACTAAACTGTGGATCCTCCACATCAAATAAGTTTGATTATTATTCATTCATTTGTATCATAGAGGCAATGATGAGTAAAATGATCAACTTAAATAGCACAAATTACTCTATATGGAGAAGCAAGATGAAGGATCTTCTATTTATGACAAAGACGCATTTACTGGTTTTTAGCACTACTAAACCCGATGACAAGACAGATGAGGAATGGGAGTTTGAGCAAGAGCAAGTTTGTGGTCTTATCCAACAGTTTGTCAAAGACAATGTATATAATCACATTCGTAATAAGACTCATATAAGAACTTTGTGGAACAAATTAGAAGAGTTATATGCTTTTAAAACCAGTAAAAATAAATTGTTTTATTTGACAAAGCTACTCCAGATGAAGTATCACAAAGGTACATCGATGATAGATCATTTGAATGATTTTCAAGGGATAGTGAAGCAACTGTCAAGAATGGGCATAAATTTTGACAATAAGGAACTCGCTCTTTAATTCTAGCTTCTTTACCAAAATCTTGGGAGACTTTGAAGATTTCACTTACAAATTATGCACCAAATGACATAGTAAATATGAAATTTGTCAAAAGTAGAGTCTTAAAGGAAGAGACAAAAAGAAGAACACAAGGGTCTTATTCATCACAAGAAGTCTTCATTACAAAATCTAGGGAGAGGAGTCAATCTAGAGGTCCAAGGACCAGGGACGAGTATAGGAAATTCAAATAAATATGCCAATGTTAAGTGCCATCATTGCATGAAAAGATACATATAAAGGAGTTTTGCCAAAAATTCAAACGGCATCAAAAGAAGTACAAAAGCAAAGAATAGAGGAAAGATGGCAGCAATGATGATGAATAGGCGAATGTTGTTGAGGAGTTCAATCTTGTCTATGAGGATGATGATAAGGCCAATGTTGTCCATGAGACAAGATGGGTGATTGATAGTGGTGTTACCATTCATGCTATATCTTGAAAAGAATTCTTCTCATCTTACACACTAGATAATTTTGGTTTTGTGAGAATAGGAAATGAGAATTTTTCAAAAATTGCAGGTAAAGGAGATGTTTGTTTAGAGACTGAGAGTAGTACGCAGTTGGCCCTGAACGATGTCAGGCATATTCCAGATATACATTTGAATTTGATTTCAACAAGCAGGTTGGATGATGAAGGTTTCTGCAATACCTTCTTTGACGGTAAATAGAAGTTACCAAAGGTTCTATGGTAGCTAGAGGAAAAAAGTACTCTAGACTATACTTTAAGAAAGCAAAGCTCTCCTAAGATGCTATGAATGCAGTGGAGAATAACAATACAGTTGAGCTATGGCATAAACGTCTCGATCATATGAGTGAGAAAAGTATGACCGTTTAGCTAAGAAGAATATGTTACCTGGATTAGATCAAGTTCATTTAAAGAAGTGTATTGATTATCTAGCAGGAAAGCAAAATATGGTGACTTTCAAAAGTTCCCTCCCTTTTAAAATGAAGACTATACTGGATTTAGTACACTCAGACTGGTGTGGGCCAATGTCAAAGTCACTAGGTGGTGCTTAATATTTTGTGACTTGCATTGATGATCATTCTACAGAGACATGGGTATACCTTTTGAAGTTCAAAGATCAAGTACTAGATGCTTTGAAGCAAATTCAGTCTCTAGTTGAGAGGTAAACTAGTAAGAAATTGAAGTGCATCTAAACAGACAATGGTAGAGAGTACACTGAACCATTTCATGCTTACTGCAAAGAGCATGGTATTTGGCATCAAACAATGCCTCCAAAGATACCACAATTGAATAGCATAGGTGAGAGGATCAATAGGACTTCGATGGAGAGAGTCAGATGCTTACTCCCACATGTAAAGTTCCCAAAAATGTTTTGGGGTGAGGTCATATTAACAGTTGTTCATGTATTGAACCTTTCACCGTATATTCCTCTACAGTTTAATACTCCCGAGAGAGTATGGTCAGGAAAAGATATTTCCTATGATTATTTGTGGGTGTTTGGCTGTAAAGCCTTTGTGCATGTTCCAAAGGATGAAAGGTTAAAGCTTGATATTAAGACAAGGCAGTGTGTGTTTATTGGCTATGGTCAAGATCAGTTTCGCTATAGGTTTTATGATCCAATTTAGAAGAAGCTTGTAAAAAGTCGTGATGCAATGTTCATTGAAGATGAGACCATCGAGGATATAAAGAAGGCTCAAAAGAATGCTTCCAAGTCTAGTATTAGTACAACAAACCTAGAGATGATACCTCTAATAATGGTTCCGAGAGAGGTTGGAGATGAAGTGTAAAATGATCAGCCTGAGACAAGCAATGCAGATGCTCCCCTTGAGTTTCCATCAGATGATTCTGATGATGTTAGTGTTCATGATCAACCACCAACTCCAATAGGTTCTCCAAAACTGAGGAGATCTATTAGAGCTTGACAACCTCTATTAGATACGTTACAGATCAACATGTAACATTGACTGATGGGGTGGAACCAAAAAACTTTATAGAAGCAATGGATGATGAACACAAAAAGAAATGGATTGAGACTATGCAAGAAAAAATAAGATCCTTCCATGAGAATGACACTTTCAAATTGATGAAGTTACTAAAAGGTAAGAGAGTTTTGAAAAATAAGTGGGTATTCAGGATAAAGCATGAAAAACACAGTCCCCACCTACGATTCTAAGCTTGATTAGTTGCCAAAGGATTTAGCCAAAGGAAAAGGATTGACTTTGACGAGATATTTTCACTAATGATGAAAATGACATCCATTAAAATAGTGTTAGGGTTAGCAACAAGTCTTGACCTGAAGATCGAGCATATAGATGTGAAGATTGTCTTCCTTCATGGTGATTTAGAGGAAGAGATATATATGGAGCAGCCAGAGGGTTTCGCGGCAAAAAGAAAAAGAGGATTATGCTTGTAAATTAAAGAAAAGCCTGTACGACTTGAAACAGACACCGAGACAGTGGTACAACAAGTTCAAGTTGGCTATGAGGGAGCAAGGCTATAGGAAAACTACTTTAGATCACTGTATATTTGTGCAGAAATTCTTTTATGATGATCTCATTATTCTATAGCTCTATGTGGATGATATGTTGATTGTTGGCCAAAATATTTCCAGAATCAACAACTTGAAGAAGTAGTTGAGTAAGTCTTTTGCTATGAAAGACTTAGGGCCAACAAGATAGATTCTTGGCATGAACATAACTAGAGATAGAGGTGCCAAGGAATTATGGTTGTCACAGGAGAAGTACTTTGAGAAAGTACTCCAAAGGTTTAATATGGACAAAGCTAAAGCGGTTAGTTGTCCTCTTGCTAATCACTTTAGATTGAGTTCTAGGTAATGCCCTTCTACTGAGAAAGAGAAGAAGGAGATGGACAATGTTCCATATGCTTCAGCAGTTGAAAGTTAATGTTTGCCATGGTATGTACACGGCCAGATATTGCTCACTCTGTTGGAGTAGTAAGTCTATTCCTTTCAAATCCTGGAAAGGAACAATGGGCTGCAATGAAATGGATTCTTAGATATCTTCATGGTACCTCTAAAATGTGTTTGTGTTTTGGAGATGAAAAACCTATGTTGGTTGGTTACACAAATGCAAATATGGCTAGCGATGTTAACGCAATAAAGTCTACAAAAATGTGTTGCTCTCTCGACAACTGAAGCAGAGTTTATTACAACAACTGAAGCTTATAAGGAGTTACTATGGATGAGAAAGTTCTTAAATGAACTTGGCTTCCACTAAGAAGAGTATGAGTTGTTTTGTGACAGTCTAAGTGTAATTCCTCCTGGGAAGAATTCCTCCTTTAAAGAGCACCTCTAGCTCACCCCACATATACTACTTGACTAAGGACCCGAAGAATGGAAGATCAGATTTGATGTTAGATACCATTGGATAAGAGATGTATCGGAGAAGAAGCTATTATAGCTTGAAAAGGTCCATACTGATGAAAATGGAATAGACATGTTGACCAAGGTTTTTCTAAGAAATAAGTTAGAATACTATCAGTCAACAGCAGGATTAGTGAAAAACCCCATGTGGTCGGGAGGGGGAGAATTGTTGGTGGGTCCCTCATACATGGGCCCACATGAAGTATCATATTAAAATAAAATAAAAAAGAGGAGATATAACATAGCTAGGTTGGCTACGTACAATAAGCACTAGAAAATTTACAAGAATTCTTAAGAATTTGCATGAAACTCCAGTCGGTTTTAACCGACTTTATTAAATGTGAGGAGCAAGTTGTTTTTTAAATTTAGCAAAATGGCCTTTAAAGATTTCTAGTCCGATTTTTACTCAACTTTGGATAACGTAATCAACAAGAAAAATTTAGCCTATAAATAGGCACTTCTATTAGGAAAATTAAATCATTCATGCTATGCAAGTTGTGTGTGATTTTGTGGTGAGATTAGCAAAGTAAAGTTTGCTTTGAGGAGATTTATTTTGTGAAAGAGAGATATAATTTTTAGGAAGTGACAAAATAGTGAGGTTACTTTAGGGTATTTGGGAAACACTTATGAGTTACTATTTGGGTTTATCTCAATTATTTGTGTTGTACCTTTAGAATATTTTTTTTTTAGAGAAATATCTCTCTTATAAGCTTACTATTTGTATAATGGAAAAAATTTTCGGTGTTAGTCCCATAGATGTTGCCTATACAAAGAGTGAACCATGTTAAAATTTTTCAATGCCATTTATTTTATTTTAAATTGTTTTGCTTGTATATCATTTATCAATTTATCTACCTCGTATTTATTTATTACTTTCACTGTGCCCGTACCAAACACTAAGAAATTTTAATGATGAAATCAAATTACCGTACTTAAACCTTTATTGACTTAGTTAGTTCATCCTGGTTCAACCATAAGTAGATATGGTATTAGGCTAATTCTTTGTTAGAAGGTGAATTGAATAAGACTCATGAGACTCAAATGACTAAGATGACTTGATCGAGATCACTACATTCGGATGCAGGTGATTTGGATATTCATAAAAATCAAAAGAAAATTTAGAGCGCTAGTTTAAATCTTTGATTATTTCAACTTGTATAGTAATTTACTATTTTCATAGAAAATTCCTCCATATTATTTCATAATTAATATTATTTATCTATGTGCAAGGAAGGAAGGAAGGAAGGAAAGAGGGGGAAGGGGGGAGAGAGGGAGAGATTAAAGTTTAAGGAATAATAGAGTGAAATTATAGTATAAGAGATGGGAATTGAAGCATATGAGCTTCTATGGAACCTTAATAAGAAAGTTGTACTATGCTATTATTTAGGGAGTCTTTTGAAGTTGTTTCACCTTCTTTCTTTATTTAAATTGTGATCATCCATATGGGTGAAGTCCCAAATGGATTGTAAGAAAGATTTGGTATTTATTTCTAAGGCCATGGTAGTGAATTCTTAGTTTATCTCAATTAGGAATTATTTGGTCTAGTTAAAAAAAAAAAAGCCCATTATTATTGTCTATCAACTTAATTATTGACTATATTTGACCTAAGCTATAAAAATTGTATTGACTCTAATTGTAGATTAATGATTAGGGATGAACCAAGGCAAAAGGTGATGAGCCCATTTCGAACCAATTTAAAAGAGGTCTAAGGAGGGTGGGAATCTTTGCTAGGATGTGAATCCTAGCATGCTTCAAGGATGTTTTATATGTGAGTGTAGTAGGAATGAATCAAATGGTATGCTAAAATAAGAGAGGATTTGGACCACATCATAAGGTTTCATGAAAAGGATGGCATGTATTTTTGTCATTGGAGATTGTTATACCTTATATAAATGAAGTCTCAAAGGGAAAATTTTGCAATGATTTATAAGGTATAAACTATTAAGAAACTTTTGGACCAAGTGGTTAAAAATGGTCCATTAGTGTTTGTTGGTTTGGTTAATGGTTGTTTTTTGTTTAGGGCATTAAATAAGTACTAACCACCAACAAGTAATGTTGTTCTCACTTCCCGATTACTTTACTGTTGTTGATTTTCCCTCACATCCCTTAATATGTATCCTGTACAAATCAATTATTAATCTTTTTTGGTTTTTTTGATATGCATTTGCTTTTTCTTTATTATTTTATTGTAATAAATATTTTTTTTCATAATATCTATAAATTAAGTAGCCTCTCATATTTTTATCTATTTTCTTCCTCTCCCTTATACTTAGCTATGTAGTTTTTGACGTGAGCAGAAGAAACCATAGTAAAGAGAGGTGGTAAAAACTGGCAAAAAAAAAAAAAAAAAAAAGAGAGGTGGTAAAAAGTTATGGATTCAATTACTTTCAACTTCATAAAGTGAAAAAGTAGTAAAATTGATTTAATATTCTTGAGTTTGCAGGTATAAATTATAGGTACTTGCGTCAATGGACTTCACTTGAGGTTTGAGGAGAAAAAAAGTTAAAAAAAGAAAACGAATATATGCACTTAGGAAGCTAAAAATATAAAATAACATTTGAGGGGAAAAAAATTAGTTCAACTTTTTCAATCGCTACGACAATAAGTGCTTAGTTAAGAAACACTAAGAGCAAGACATCACTATAAATCAAATATAGTTAACTTTAGTTAAAGTAAAGAAACCCACATAATTGAGAAAGAGCAAATAAATTGACCCAAGGAATATATAGGTAAAACCTCTGAGCGTAAAGATAGTCAACAATACCAGTACTTTGGAATAAATTAATTTAATATTTTCAATATGAAATTTATCAATTTAGTATATAAAAAAACTTTTCATGTATACTTAAAATATGTTATATTAGTTAAAAATAACATGTAGGATAGTATCGCTAGCCATTTTAATGAAAGTACTAGTAACTTACACGAAAAGTTATATTCAAGTGCTAAAATTTGATGAATTTTAAAGTTTATATAACCTAATTCTATATTTTACCAATCCAAATAGAATTAGAACATTAAATTTCTTTAAGTGCCTTTGATTTGGACACTCGATAGCCTAAGTCCTTCACTGGGTTATGATGCGGGAGAGAGGAAGTACCAAAGATGAATGTAAAGAGTGAAGAGGAAGAGTAGAAAGGCGGTGGCATTGAAGATGAGTTGGAATTCATGTATGGAAATATAGATAGGCATTAATGAGAAATTAAATTTCAAAATCTATTTCGATGTTTTGTGTAGGGGAGAGCTTACATAGCAGTTGTAGGTGGTAGTAGCTGTGCCAATGTTGTTTGAGCAAAGGTTGTCCAGGAATTGTGAATACCACTGACAGAGCATCCAAAACCGTGCAATCCACACAGGTTAAATAATCTGGGGGTTATTCATACATATAATGATACAACTATTAGACAAACACGGCAGCACAGAAAGTCTAGCTGGCTTAGAGATTTTGTGTAACAGAAATACATAATATTCACACTTGTATTGTAACAGAATTAGGAATTGACAGTTGTAATAGCAGCTTAGAGAAACAGATCTCAAACAGAATTGTAGAGATCTAAACAGATTGTAAATACAGCTGTTAACAGCATAATCATGCTATAAATAAACGAAACAGGGAAAAGGATGACTTATCCCCCTGTAAAGTAGTGAGTTCTAGAACTTCAGGAGAGTGGCTTCTCGAACAAGCTTGACACCATCTGCATATCCTTGCATGTACACCAAAACAAGGAAGTAGTTAGTTCAAGAAGAAACCCTAGATTGCGATAGAGAGAGTTGGGGCGAAGAGGAACTTACCGAGAGTGACTGCGTAGAGGAGAATAGGGTTTGCAGTATCACTCCAAGTTAATTTGGTTTCGAGTCTGTGGACTGGGCCTTATTTGTGGACTGAACCCATCATTGGTGCTCTCGTTCCCGAATCATCCTCCATTGTTGCATTCATCTTGTTGCTGTTTTTCATCCATGGCACCTGGCACAAGAAACACTTTATTAGAAGACAGATTGGACAAATTTCAACAACAATTAAATCAAGAATTGGATAAAAAATTTTCCTTTATTTTGGATTCTATTCAATAGACATTGTCTACATTGATGAATGAACGGAATCAGACTCATTCTCCTTTTGTTAATGAATCATCATCTTCCATCAACGAAGGCAATGATCTGTTAAAAGGCATCAAATTGGAAATTCCCAAATTTCATGGGGAAGATGTTCGTGGTTGGATATTCAAAACAAATCGGTTTTTCAATTTTCATCATATTCAGGATGAACAGCGCAGCACAATTGCCTCTTTTGCTTTAGAGGGTGATGCTTTAGACTGGTATCAATGGATGTATGATAATCAACAATTAAATTCCTGGACCAATTTCAAGAAATCACTTCAGGATCGCTTTGGTCCTTCACTATATGAAGACATTCAGGGTCAACTTTCCAAATTAACTCAAACCACCACTGTTTCTGAATATCAATCTCAATTTCATCATCTTTCGAATCAAATAACTAGTTTACCAAATTCCTTTCTTACTAGTTGCTTCATTTCAGGTCTTAAACCTGAAATTAGGCGAGAAGTTCAAGTTGCAAGGCCTTCTAATTTACTAAATGCGATGTCTTTGGCACGCATTTATGAATCTAAATTTACAGATACATATAAACCATCACATTCTCACCATTTATCCAAACCCAATTTTTTTCTAATTCTTCTAACATTTAATTCTCTAAACCTATACCTAAATACACATCATCATTACCCACTTCTACTGTTTATTCTTCTCATTCTAATACACCTAAATCCACCATTCCAATAAAAAGGTTGACTCCTGAAGAAATGGTTCAGAGAAGGGAAAAAGGTTTATGCTATAATTGTGATGAGAAATATCATCGTAATCATAAGTGTAAATCTAAATTTTTACTATTGATGACAAATGATGAGGAGGATGATGTTAATGTTGTTCAGGAGGATATGATTGATTCACATATCGATTCTGAGTATGCAGGGACTCACGAAAATTCAGGGATGATTAGTTTGCATGCTTTGGCTGGGATGTCTATTCCAAAGACACTGCGATTTTAAGGTCAGATTAACAACCACAACTTTTCTATTCTAGTTGATACTGGTAGTACTCATAACTTCCTCTAATCTAGAGTAGTGAAACATTTAAATTTGACTATTTTACATACTGTTTCACTCAATGTTATGATTGGAGATGGGTCAAAATTGGTATGTGAGGGTCAGTGTTTGAATGTTCCTCTGGTTATTCATGGAATTCAATTTCGTATTCCATTTTATATTCTTCCTATTGAAGGAGCTGAGATTGTTTTGGGAGTACAATGGCTTAAGCAATTGGGTCCTGTGACCATTGATTATAATGCGCTGACATTATCATTTGTTCACATGGGTGAAAGGGTGTCTCTATCAGGTGAAACTTCTTTTCCATCAGTAATCACTGCAAATCAATTGAGAAGGATGTTCAATATGAATGCGGTAGCTTATTGTTTTTCTTTGGAGGCTCAGAAAGGAGATTCTACAATTAAGTTCACCAACAACACTACTATTCATGAAGAGTTGTGCAAATTTGCTAAGATTTTTGAGACACCTTCATCATTGCCTCCTTTACGACAAGTCCAACATCGAATTTTTTTAAATGAGGGGACTCAACCTATAAACGTCAAACCATATAGGTATCCTCATTTTCAAAAAAATGAAATTGAGAAGCAAGTGAGAGAAATGTTGGATCAGGGTCTCATTCGAGACAGTATTAGTCCTTTCTCTTCACCAGTGTTATTGGTTAAGAAAAAGGATGGCACTTGGCGTTTTTGTATAGACTATCGTGCTTTAAATCAGGCTACTATTAAGGATGAGTATCCTATACCCACTGTAGATGAACTACTGAATGAGTTACATGGTGCCACAATATTTTCTAAATTAGACTTGCGATCTGGATATCATCAGATTTGCATGCACGAAGGAGACATTGGAAAAACAGCATTCAGAACTCATGAGGGTCATTATGAATTTCTTGTAATGCCCTTTAGCTTGAGTAATACTCCTGCTACTTTTCAAGCAACTATGAATAATATTTTCAAACCCCATCTTAGAAAATTTGTTATTGTTTTTTTTTTTATGACATTTTGGTTTATAGTTCATCAGTGGAATCACATGTTCAACACTTAGCAATGGTGTTTCAGATCTTATTGGATCATCAGTTTTACTTAAAACAAAGCAAATGCTCTTTTGGTCAATCTAAGATTGACTATTTGGGACATATGGTGAGTAGTAGTGGAGTGGAACCAGACCCAACAAAAGTTGAAGCAATAAAAACTTGGCATAAACCATCCACAGTAAAGGAATTGAGGGCTTTCTTGGGGTTATCAGGATATTATAGAAAGTTTATTAGGAATTATGCCTCTATTGCAGGACCATTAACCGATATGTTACAAAAGATCGGTTTTCATGGAGCACAGATGCTACTAAGGCTTTTGAGCAGCTCAAACACACATTGTGTGAGGCTCCAATATTAAAGCTACCAGATTTCTCACAACCATTTATAGTAGAAACAGATGCATCAGGAGTGGGGATAGGTGCTGTTCTTCTTCAGCAAAATCAACCAATTGCATGTTTTAGTAAAAAGCTTCCATCACATTTACGAAAAGCTTCTGCTTATGTCAGAGAGCTATATGCAATAGTTGAAGCTGTAAGAAAGTGGAGACAATATTTGTTGGGAGTTCATTTTTCTATTAAAACTGATCATCGCAGTTTGAAAGAAATATTGACTCAAACTATTCAAACTCCAGAACAGCATAAATATCTCTCTAAGTTGTTGGGTTATTCTTATTCCATTTCTTATAAATCTGGTCATGACAATATTGTGGCTGATTCACTTTCCAGACAAATTGATGAAAAGGGCCATTATTATGCTTTTTCAATGCCACAATTTCGAATTTTTGAGGATATTAAGCAAGAATATACAACTTTACCAGCTTTTCAATCTTTATTGTCTGACCTACAGAAGGCCAAACAAATGAAATGGGTCCTACAGTGGAAGAATGACTTATTATATTTAGGGACTCGATTGTTTTTGGTGCCTCAGTCCAAAGTCATTCCTCATCTACTCCAAGAATTTCATAGTTCACCTGCTTCAGGTCATTTTGGTGTACTTAAGACCTATAAACATCTCGCTGCTAATTTTTTTTTTTTTGGGATGGTATGAAAAAGGATATGGAGAATTATATCAGAAATTATACTATTTGCCAACAAGTCAAATATTTGACTCGATCACCGACGGGTCTATTACATCCTTTACCTATCCCTGAGTGAGTGTGGGAAGATGTTAGTATGGATTTCATAACATCTCTTCCTAGGTCTCAAGGGTTTACAGTAATATGTGTGGTAGTCGATCGACTATCCAAATATTGCTATCTTGGGTCTTTAGGATCTCATTTTACTACTGCTCAGGTAGCCACACTATTCATTCAAATGGTTATTAAGCTACATGGTTTCCACGCTTTATTGTTTCAGATAGAGATCCGGTCTTTACCAGCAGATTTTGGAAGGAATTGTTCCATCTTAGTGGAACTAAGTTGCACATGAGTAGTGCATATCATCCTCAATCGGATGGTCAGACAGAGGTGTTGAACAGAACAATTGAACACTATCTCAGGAGCTAGGTTATGGATTATCCAAGGGAATGGGTTCGTTTTCTGCCATGGGCAGAGTATGCTTATAATGTCTCTTTCCATGAAGGAGCACAATGTACCCCCTTTGAATTGGTTTATGGAAGATCACCTCCTTCTATACCATCGTATATCAGGGGCAGTTCACTATTGGAAGCCGTAGATGAAGATTTAATTCAAAGGGATAGAGCTTTACAGTTATTGAGGGACAACTTAGCTAAAGCACAAAACCGAATGAAATAGCTAGCTGATAAACATCGTACTGATGTTTCTTTTGTTCCAGGAGATTTAGTTTATCTTAAGCTTCACCCCTACAAACAGAAGTCTTTCAATTCTGGGATTCATAAACTTTCTAAAAGGTATTATGGACCCTACCGAGTTATCAAAAAGGTGGGAACAGTTGCATATCAACTCGAGCTTCCATCTCATGCTTGTATACATGATGTTTTTCATGTTTCCTTACTTAAGAAGGCTACAGGTGTCTCTCAACCATCTCCACAATTACCACCAGGGTCAGATAGTGGTCATACTATTTTACAACCACTCACAATTTTGGTTTCCCGAGTCATTTTAGTCAATAACCAACAGGTTCGACAAATATTGGTTTAGTGGGTCGGATTACTTCCCGAAGAAACTTCTTGGGAAGATTTTGATCTCTTAAACTGACCTATCCAGATTTCAACCTTGCGGACAAGGTTGTTTTTCCAGATGGGGGGAAAATGATACAACTATTAGACAAACACGGCAGCACAGAAAGCCTAGCTGGTTTAGAGATTTTGTGTAACAGAAATACATAATATTCACACTTGTATTGTAACAGAATTAGGAATTGACAGTTGTAATAGCAGCTTAGAGATACAGATCTCAAACAGAATTGTAGAGATCTAAACAGATTGTAAATACAGCTATTAACAGCATAATCATGCTATAAATAAACGAAACAGGGAAAAGGATGACTTATCCCCCTGTAAAGTAGTGAGTTCTAGAACTTCAGGAGAGTGGCTTCTCGAACAAGCTTGACACCATCTGCATATCCTTGCATGTACACCAAAACAAGGAAGTAGTTAGTTCAAGAAGAAACCCTAGATTGCGATAGAGAGAGTTGGGGCGAAGAAGAACTTACCGAGAGTGACTGCGTAGAGGAGAATAGGGTTTGCAGTATCACTCCAGGTTAATTTGGTTTCGAGTCTGTGGACTAGGCCTTATTTGTGGACTGAACCCATCATATAACCAGGTGGGAATTTTTCTTTTTCAGAAATTTCACTAATGAAATTATTTATGGTGTTATTCATTCTAATGGCTACTAAGAATTTGTTAATGGGAAGGTCATAATAATTTAATAAACGAGCGATTTATGATGTGCATAAAAATTCCTATGCTATCCAAGGGGCGGTTACTATTTCATTTTGCTGCTTATGAGTTAGAAAAAAATTCAACTAGAAATATTTTCATCTATTAAGAGAAACAAGTGCGAGATGAGTCCGTTTGTTTCTCTTGATTTTTTTTTTTTTTTTTTGAATGATAAGAAGTTACAACTTAGTCCAGATATAAATAAAATAAAATAAAATGCAGGATGAATCTTTTCAGCTCTTATAAGTTATAGACCATTTCAATATACTTATAAGCTACTTTTGAGTAATGTAAAAGGTCATAATTTTTCAATAATATATATTTTGCAAAGAAAATAGATGATATGAAAAGTTATTCTTATTTAAGTTTTCAAATAATTTACCTATTCCTTTGTAATTTTACATTCTCTTTAATTAAGTTGGTTTTTTTTTTTTTTTTTTTACTATATTATAGTTTACTTAACTTCTTTTTCCAAATAATATCTCTTGTCCCATATTTCGAATTAAGCATTTAAATGCATCCAACCACAGTGTTAAAAATTTAATTACATTATAATATTTTTATTTTATCCTTAATTTTTTTTCTCCTTTAAGTTGAGAACCCTCTCGGACCTATATAATCCACCTATCCGTCGAATTCTCAACTATCAGGGGACCCGCCTTCGTGGCTTTTAGATGGGTTAGCTCCCAATTCAGACTCAAATGTTCGCTACTCAAGTGCTTTAATAATGTAATATTGCAATTATAATTTAAAAGCATGAGTCCAGTCTCAATTTTAACATACAGACAATGGAATAGTGGGTACGCTTTCTCGTCAAAAGAATGATAAAATAAATAAATAAATAAATAAATAGGTTTGTTTAGATTGTCTTATCAATATTATCTATATGGTGCTCGTCTTTTAGCTGCGTTTCATTGAGATTGACTACTTACAAAAACATCTTTCATGTATTGTTTGTGTCTACTGTGAAAGTTATATTTGCTCACAGCTCGGCTGACCAAACATGTACAAGAAATGGACTTCGGTCTTTTTCCCGGTTTGTTGACCGATTAAACTAGCTTGGCCCCATCGACAACAATGGATCGAAGTGTAATGAAGTATATATATATATATATATATATGTCATATTTCTTTCTTTTGATTCCACGTGCGTTTTCTTTTTCCTCTCTACTTTAATTAGGGTTTGTAAATAGCTGTATAGGATTTTAGTTACCAAGTAAAGATGAATATCTTTAATACTTAGTGTCATAAACATTAGAGCCCCTTTACCATATCATCTTGTACTGGATTTAGTGTGGGATAGAAGCTCTTATAAAACTTTTGACTCTCTTTTGACTGTAATGAAATTATTGCTACACTCTTTTTTTTTTCCTTCTTTTTGGCCGATCAAAATTATTGCTTCTCACTCATGGTTGTTTCTTTATGGATTTTCTATGTATTTAGTGAAAATTCTAGCAAAATGGGCGAAACAAAGTGGCGAGTGTTGTCTTTTACTCGTAAATAATGCATCCTTTTTAAAAAAGGCAAGACTTCCTGCTAACTCGAGGACTCAGTTTGTATTATTGTTTGTACAGTTGGACCATCTTTTCATTTGGATGATACTGCATTTCTACTTTTCAAGACTAAATAAATTTCATAACAAAAAAATACTATGTACATAAAATTAAAATTACAATTCTATTTCAAATTGCAATAAATTAATCTCACAATATTGATGAATAACTATAAAATTATATAAGTAATAAAATATATATCAAATATATTTATAATATAATAATATGTAGAAGGTATAATATATATACTATTATATGTGTTACTTTTTTTTTGGCCCAAATATGTGTTATGTATAATAATATGCTATATATTAATATATAATATTCATATGATAAATATTTATGTTAATATATTAATTATATAATTTATAATTTATATATAGTATACTATACGTATTAAATTTATTACATTAATATTTATATTGATACATATTTATAAATAAATTATATATATAATAAAAATAGGTGGCAAGAGAAGAAATTTTGAATTTATGCATAAAGAGGCAAAATCCGGTTCGCCCCTTCCCTACATAAACATTGTGCTCGAATTCATTTGCGCCCCGCCCATTTTCCTGCCTCTTCTCTCACTCAAATTCTCTCAAGTCACACGGCTCCGACCGGTCAAAATTCCGACAAGTTTATTTTTTTATTTCTATATATTTACCTAATAATTTAGTAACTAATGATCTTTTTTTTTTTCTGGTGTTTGATTAAATTGCTATTGCAATATTTCCCCATAAGAAAACTGTTTAATGTTGAAATAATATTTTTACATATATATATATATAGTTTATTTTTCTATTAAAGAAAAAACAAAATAATATATGAATGTTTGGAAAATACAAATAAAAAAATTTGGAAGAGGCGAATTTTACCTCTTTATCCTAATTAGAGGTGAAACTCGTCTCTTAATGCTTCTAATATGCCATATTAGATAAAGAGGTAACTTTTACCTTTAACTAGGATAAAGAGATAAAATTTATCTTTTTATATAACTTATCAAGTCAGATGAGCAAAAAGACAAATCTTACCTCTTTTTATTTGTTTAAGAGGTAAATTTCATCTTTTTTGCCAAAAACTTGGCAATCCTATAAGAGGGAAAATTATTAAGGCAAGAATTTCACCGCAATTGGTCAAAAGATCCGAATTTTTAGTCTTATGAGGCGCCGCTTTTGACCTTAATAGTAGTGCGTGAACAAAATGTGTACAATTCTTTTTATGCCCTTCCTTTATATTTCGTAGTTGTGTCCCTCAAATTAACATTCCGTAAATCTTGGATAAGAAACTGGAATATAAAAGTTCCTATGGCAGTTTGAGTTTACTCTCTCCTATCAGGCTTTATGCTTTTCTTATCTTATCAATTAAATTTGAGTCACATCTAACTATTAAAGTTATAGACCCACCTGAATTTTGTAAAATAAGATGCTTTTACATAAATTATATATGTAACTATTTTTCAAAGTTGATTCCCAATTTGGGTTCCTTAATATAGTTATTATCTCATAGATCTTGGGCGATATTCATTAATAAATTGGTTCCAAAAAATTAGTGGTATTTTATAATAATAAAGTAGAT
Organism: Combretum micranthum; assembly: GCA_024138025.1. Classification (NCBI taxonomy): domain Eukaryota; kingdom Viridiplantae; phylum Streptophyta; class Magnoliopsida; order Myrtales; family Combretaceae; genus Combretum; species Combretum micranthum. The sequence goes on along the minus strand of JAMXBD010000236.1, from coordinate 485,065 downwards.
TGTTTTGCTACTATGTTGGATTAAAAGTTTTTTTGAACTCGAAATTTTGGTTTTTAGTGTTGGATTTTTTAAGTTAGAAGTCTTTTTATTATTTTAATAAATTTTAAGTATGTGTCACTGTATTTTATTCAATCTTATCCTATGTCATTATAATATTATTGTTATACCACAGGCAGATTAAAACTGCTATAGATTGCGAAAGAGTATTGGCTGTAATTTATAAGGTCAAAGGTTATGACCAATAAGTCAATACTAATTATAAATTTTTTAGATTGGTAGTACAAAAGGCCCATTAGTCTTATTTTAGCTCAATAGTATTTTAGTCTAACCCTTATTACTACTTGGTAGACCATTCCAGGAAAAATAAAAATGGAAGCTGGTGCCTTTTTCAAGTCCATTTAGGTGAAAGGTGCAAAGAGGCTAGCTGGCTAGAAAATATTATTAGAGTGAGGGGAGCTTTTACAGTCCTGTTGATGAGACCGATCATATAGTAATTAAAATATTAATTATTTTGTGATTTGATCACAATTGAGTATGATGAGTCATTGGATAGTGTCAAGATCGATCCCATTAAAATTAGTGATTGGACCATAAAATTTCTTTAAAGTGAGACAATGGGTAAGTTTCCAAGTTGAAGTATAAGGAAAGAGTGATAAGATTGAATTTAAATCACACAATGAATAATTGAAAAAAATATATATAGGCCCGATTTTTATGTCTAACAACGGGTAGTCATGTGTTTTTGGAGGAGATTAAATTAAATCAAATTTAAATAGTACTTTGTTCCCTTAAAAAATAATACTAATTAGAAACTTTTAAAACGAAGTGTTACAATATTTATGGGATCAACTTATGTAATAGAATAATGAATGTGACCAGAGAGGTTATTCAAATAGGTTTCTAAAAGATTACAAATTAGTCATATATAATATATACAAATATATAATGCCATTGTCGTCTCTAGAAAAAGTCGCAAGTATGACTTAGATTTACCGACAACCTTAATATGAACGGTTAGTGATTTGTTCGAGCTATAAAACGATTGGTTAATTTAGCATCCATAAAAAGGTTTAGAACTGAAATGCACTTACGGATAATCAAATAGCCATGAATTTCCTAATTTATATTTTAATATGTTAGTGAAATGATATATGATTTTGAAATGAGATATATGTGCATGAATATATAATTAGTGTATGTGTTGAATATGTGTTATTTTGTATGTGCGTAGTACAATGAAATTAATATGTGCATAGTATTATGAATATGTGTGTCTTTTATAAATTAATATATATGTGTTATGTTTAGAATTTACTAAAATAACTTGTGAATTGTTTAAGAATTGGTGACAGAATTTTTACAAAGTTTAAGCATATTTTTTAAGCTCAAATTAAACTCAAATGCATTCCAAATTTAACCAAATTAACCCTAGGTCAAAATCAATCACAAGTTTTTGGATTCAAACATTACTCCAAGCCAAAGCTTAATCATGTAAGTTAAAGCAAGCCTAATTCTTTTTGTTTTATTTCTTTTTTTTATTGGATCTAAAGCTCATAGTAGGATTAATAGATACCAATTGAGTTGATTGATTTATGTATTGATATATGTTAGATTTTGCATTGCTATTATGTGAGCTTAGTTAAGTGTTTGGAAGTTGTAAGAGTGTTGATAAGTGGTGGAATTAAATTGAGTAGTTGAAGTGTGGAATTGAAATGTGATTGGTGTTTGAATGTTGTAGTTGGGTGTTTGATGATTAGAAGTAGAGTTTATGTTGTTTGGATGGTGTTTAGAATATATAACAAGTTTTAGAAAGCTTAGATTAAGTTTAGAGAATTTTTAAAGTGAATAGGGTTTGTAAAGAAAACAGGGAAACAAAACATTTTCCTATAAATTTAATTTTGAGCGTATGCCGGCATCTAGTACTTCAACGCTATCGGCATAGAGGCGGTGTTGAAGGTGATCAAACCAATTTTTTTAAAGCCACTTGAAACGCTGCGCTTTCTCTAGAAAAGTCTGCCAGTGTTTATATTTCAAAACGTACGCCGGCTATTAGGGTTCCAATGTTGCCGGTTTAGAGGGGTGTAGAATGAGAACAAAATCATAATTTTTAATGTCGGGCTTAAGGTCTTCGGCATAGGATCCAAAGCTGTCGGTGTACATGGATACTCTGCTGGTGTTGGGGGTATTCACGGGCGTGGACCAACCTGTATAACTCTTGGAAATTTTTGGAAATTTGGAGTTGTAGTCTATACTAGCTCAAAGCCGCCGCATAGACTGAAGACTGCCGGAGTATCCTGAACGCTGCCAGTGTTGGCAAGTGTTGAACTTTAGTGCATTGTGCACCGGTTCAACGCCGTCGACATTAAAGGCCAGCGTATCCCCTGCACTTTTCATTTTCAAAAACTTTCTTCAAGATTTTCCAAAGTTTGATATATAATCAATTGAATAATTGTTAAGTATTCTATGATATAATAGCATGTTTAAATGCTCTGTTATGACCTTGTGATAATTCATTTGAATTTCTTTGATTAATTGTATTTGCAACTAGTTAATTAGTGCTTAAACTAAGTGGGAAATTCAATATTTTCTTGAACAGTGATAGATCATCGCTCGGCCAACCCCATTAGTTTCCAAGCTATCTTAGGTACGTAGTAACTTACTTTTTCTTTGCTAGGGTAGGCATCAAATCAAGTTACTCTAAATTAAGAAAATTTTATTAATTGATGAGTGTTGATTGTCCTTATATGCTGTTCAATCTAGTTCGGAGAGCGGCACCTTGCTCAGATTGGGGGTAGGGTACTTTCTCGTTATTGGATAGAATTATTTAGGAGATATAAGTATCTGGGCTACTTATATCAACCCCCTGAGCGTCGTGATACGTTACTTAGGATTCTCTAGTATTACGGGCTACGCCGAAAGGTGAGGCTGCCTAGTCTGTATGAACAGTAGGGACCGCTCAGGGAGGCTGATGTAATACTAGATCCTTGTTGCCCGGAGTTTTAATACTCCCATGATGAATGACTAACTAAAGATTGCATAATAAATTATTGGTTGTTGCATTTTGCATTTAAATTAAGCATGTGTGAATCACTTTGCATTTGTATTCGTTACTTGTGTACTGGCCTTTAGCTCATATTTTAACCATTTCAGGTGATGAATCTGACGAGTTTTACACGTATGGGGTATGGAACCGATTTCGAGGATTTGTTTGATGATTTGGAGGACTAGAGATGACCTTAGACTTGGTGGAATCTAATTTTTGTAATAGAATAGTTATGTTAGTCTTGTGATTGTATTTAAGGTTTTAGTTGAATTTTATGAGTGTAATTTTGCTAAGGTTTGTAAGAAACCTTTGGATGTAATATATGTACTTAGCTATGTATGACTTAAGTTTACTTCTTTTGCGAAATTTGATAATAGTGTAGTGTGTTTTGTTAAAAGTTTTGAAAAATTATAGTTTCTATTATATTAATTATGTAGAATTAGATAAACAATTCCTCAAACAATTTTTTAGACAACCTTATATATAATCTTATAGGTTATACGTGGTTGGAGAACTGTTATCGCCTATTTTAATTATAGGGGTGATAGCGGGTCCTTAAGATAAAGATAAAATTTTGCCCATTTTGTAAAAGGATATTGAATTATTCCTCATTAATTAAAATTTTGATAAAAATTCTTCCGTTTCGATACGAATTTGAGTATTGTTCTTGGAACATATTTAACACTAAGTCCTTTTATATCTCCTTTTTCAAAATCGAAAGAGTGAAATTAAGGCAATTTTATTGTCCTTTTTCTTCATATAACTTCACATTATTCCATGAAGCTAATGAATGGAAAATAGTTTCTTAGAGAAAAGGTTGTAAAGAATTAGTCTTAGGATTTTGGTACATTCATATATTGATCACTGGTCCCAATAATAATAATAATAATAAAATATCGAACATGTTTGTTTCCAAAATATAAGCCCACCGAATAGACCGAACTAGAACTGGAATCGAAAATTCTCGATTCCGGTCCGATTCCCGAACTGGCAAACCTTTTTCTTTTGCCCTTCTACTAACTCTAACAACCAACCTTAATTAGAAATGAAAAAAATTAAGAGAAAAAAATGGTCCAAATGAAAAAATGAAACCGAAAAGAAAAAAAAAAAAAACAAAATAGAGCCTCCAAGTTTATTTATTCTTCTTGGTTTTATCTATTTGGGAACATCCTAGGAAATTATATTTGGTCCCAACTTTTAAGAGTAATATCAAACATATATATATAATTATTTATGGAAAGATATAAATATCGTTCACATGTATCCACAGGACAGGAACACGTTTAGAAGAACTTGAGTTTATACAACACCCAATAATCCTTAGTACCAAACACCATAACATAATAAAAAACATAGATGACCAATTTCTCTTGCCTTACCCCACCAACCCCCAACACAACCCACCCCCCCCCCCCCCCCCCCCCCCCCCCCCCGCTTTTCTTTCTTCTCTTTTTTGTTGGAAATAAATTTGAAAATACATTACGTAAAAGGTTTACACACCAAAACTATTAAAACTAAACTAAATGCTTTCAAAAATATTGCAGAAGTATGCCTGCATCCTATCCTTTATATAAGCTGAAGGTATGCTTGCATCATATCCTTTATATAAGCTGAAGGCTTGGGATTTTATTTTTATTTTTATTTTGTTCGGCCAAAAGTTTTTTTTTTTCTTATAGACTACTCTTAAATTTATTGTCTGCATTCCTTTTTCTTTCTTTTTTTTTTTATTTACGTGGGTTCCACAAATTTATAGTTAAAATATATGTTTAATATCGTTTGGATATAAGTAAAAAAAGTTCAATATATGATAATATTTGTTATTATCAAATTATGATTTGTTAAAATAGGTGAAATTATTGAAAGTTCAGCCGCATCATGTGGTTAGTTTTTTTTTTTTTTCCTGAACTGGCTTGGTTTCATTTGGATTTAAGTAAGAAAGTTCAGTATATATTAACATCCATTATTGCCAAAATATGATCTGTTACAATTGGTGGAATTATTGTGAATTCACTCGCAACATGTGATGAGTGTTTTTTTTTTTTTTTTTTGAAATCAGTGAAATTGGTGGTTCCTTGCCGGTTCTGGAACGGGCCTGCACGTTCGATTCCAATCTGATTTCCGGTTCCAATCCGAACCTTGCAAACCACTACACCGAAAAGTATGTTATACAAGGTATGGTGTCCAGAGGGTTCGAGGACTGTTTATTGCACCGGACATGGAAAGGGACCTAAGCCAAAACAGGTTTTGCTACCTCTATTAACCTGTCCTAATCCGACAAAGAAGAGATCCCAATAATAATGTTTCGAATTTATAATTTTCTGTGCTGTTTTTACTTCCTCAGGGAGCTCAATTGTTTTTGTCCTCTTCAATATTTTTGAAGGCAAACTGACTAAGAGAGTTTTACAAGTAATACTTTTGTAGTACTACGTACAAATATTGGTTGCAAAAATAAAATTTTGTAATTCGAAAGAAAATAAAATATTTCACTTAACAAAAACAAAAAATGAAAATATAAGAATGATTCAATTACATTTTTTATTTACTAAACCAATTTGAAATAAAAATAATATATAAGTTATGGATCAAAGGAAAAGTATAGGTTCAAATTGAACTCTAGGGTTTAGCAATGGTTAATTATAAAAGAAGAAGAAGTTAAATGCTGGAATATTAAGATATACATAGCCCAATTAGAGACTAAGAAAGGCATGCCAAAAATATAAGTGTAAAAAAGGGGATTAACTAATGTTATTGGGGCTAGATCATAAACAAGGCATTCCTTTGACACAAGAAGAGGAAGAGGAGGATGGTACTACGTCTTGAGAGTCTTTCGGAATGAGCGCACATACAATAAATTGACCTAATTAATAGGACTGGCTGGGTTTTATGTAAACCCCACCAATTGTTTGGAACAGGTAAAAGGGGCAGCAATCACTTAGGAAGAAACCAATGTAGTTTGATTTAGTGATTTTTCTCAGCTTGGAAACACTAAAAAATCTTGAGAAGAAGAAAAGCATACAATAGGTAAATTACACGAAAATGCATAAACTTTTGAAGGTAAATTCATATGAGATACTAGTGTTTTGCAAAGTTCATATAAAATAATAACATTTATGGAAAGATTTATTTAAGGTATCAATATTTCAAATAATTAAAAAAGGATTCAACGTTTCACAAAATAAATCAAATAAAATATTAATAATTAAGCAATACAAAAAATAAAAAAAATTTAATTCAAATGTTGATTCCTTAAATGAATTTCACAAAATATTGATACCTTATTTGATTCAATTTGCAAAACATTGATTCTTTTTTTTAATCACTCAGAACTTTGATATATTATATGAGGATAACATGAGAATTTAAAATTTCAAAATAATTTAAAACATTATTTTATAATGTATTTTCTTATAACTTTTTTTTTCTTTACTCAAGTAGGGATTAATATTTATTTTTAATTGATTATAAAAGAATGTAATATAATAGCTATTGATTCCTTGTGAACTTTTTGTCAAATTATGTAGGAAGATTTTATGATCACATCACTTCTTCTATGGGATTGGTCCCATAAATTGTTTAATGACCCAGATTAATACTCAATTATGACTACATAAGTAGTAAAAATACTTAATATGATAAATTCTAAAATTGTTTCAATGGTTCGATGATAAGGTAGATGTTCCTACAGAAGTTCCCAGTTATGTAATATGATATTGTTTTTGCCTCTAGGATTAGGGTTTCAAACTTGTTGAACTTGAGCCTAAAGTAAAGATCATATATTTAAATGAGCCAAGCTCAAGCTTCCATCCACAATCTCAAGCCAACCCAGGAGTGGGCTTATTTAGGTTCATCAGCAAAGCACGAGTCTAACTCGTAAAATATATATATATATATATTTTATATTAACTTTATTTATTATTCATTCGCATGTATATTACACATTTATTCAATTTGTATATTTAACTTCTTAGACAATTTTGCTTTATCTTTCAAGTTTATGTTCTACTTGAGATCAAAGGTTGAGTTCGAAAGAAAGTTCACATATCTACATAAATTGAACTCAAGCTTAAATTTCAATTTTGATAAATATTTTTATCATCAAGTTTAAGCTTGATAATTTTTAAATGAGCCAAGTCTAAACCATCACGAGTTTAATTTAGCTTAATTGTAGCCCATCTAGGCGCAGGACTTTGCTTATTATATAGTGCGTTAGTATGGTTACTATTTGTTTTAATCATGCATTTACTTGTGTTTGTGTGTGTGTGTGTGTGTATATATATAAGTTTGTATGTGGCTATGGAATATGTATATGGTTATGGTAGTTGTTGCTTATTTGACTTCATGCTTAGTTGGGATTTTGGTTATTAGGTTAAAGGCTTGAGCAAGAACTGGAGATAAAATTTGTTTATCTAATGAACCAAACTCAATCTCAAATTTCAAGTTCAACAAACTCAGCTCAAATTTGAGCGCTCGTTAATTTTTAAAAGAGTCAAGTTTGTGTCCCAACAAGTTTGACTCTAAACGTTTGCAACCCTATTTAGAATGTTAGGGATTGTTTGTCATTTTGTTATTATGGTTACTATTTGTTTTAATAATGTATTTACTTGTTTATATATATAAATATATAATTTTGCATTTGGATATCAAATGTGCATATGGTTATAGTAGTGATTGCTTATTTAGCTTCATAGTTGACTAGTTAAGATTTTGTTTACTAGTTTGAGGACTTTGATGATGTTAATTGTTAGGCTTGCTTGGGATATAATGTCTGGATTCATGTTTGAGGTCACAATGTTTCAAATGGTTAATTTGAAATTACAACGTTTATAGAAGTGGATCAATTAAGGTCATTGTTGACATATGTCAACAAGAGAAATAATCCGTCGATTTAATTGAAACTCATAAGATTTGACAATGTGTGATATGTGTTAATAGAGACTCCAATTGATCCATTTCTCTAGATGTTGTGGCTTCTTTTTGACCACTCGGTACGTTGTGACCGAAAATGAAGTTATCCCCGAACATTGTAACCTTTTTTATATATTTATCTTATTTAAATCAACGACATTTATTTGCACAGACCTCACTTGCACTTGCTTTTATTTAGATGCTGATCTCCAATTTTTATAATTTTTTTTCTCTTTAAGAAAAAGAAATTGGAAGACCTACTCATATTAGTTTGGATTTGTACAGCCGTACTTGATCCTTAATGGATAAATTTCAATTATGTGATAATTTTAGCTTTTAAGTATTATGAGATTCAAAACAGTTGTTTGTGAATCGCAATAAGCAGAATAGTAGCATTGGTTGTATATATGGAGGGGTAAATTACACTAAAAGAAATTTGTATTTAAAGGTAAATCTATTTAAGATATTAACATTTTGAGCGATTAATAATAAGAATTGAGGTTTTATAAAATGAATCAAATAAGATACCAATGTTTCATAAAAATTATTTAAGATATTGACGTTTGAATTAGTTTTCAATTAATTTTTCTCAATAGTTAATTATGAATACATTATTTGACTTAGTTTGTGAAATGTTAATTTTTCTTTTTAACTACCTGAAAATTGATACCTGTAATGGTTCTATCCCCAATGTTAATATATTTTAATATAATTTACCATCTGGTGGAGTCAACACACCTTAATGGTATTTAAATTTTGGCAAAATAAGCAATGAAATACCTAAACTTTGAAATTAATTAATTTAATACCTGAAATTAGAATTTGATCAATTTGATACATAAAAAACTTTGAAATCGATCAATTTAATACCTACAAGAACTTAAACGAAGGTCCTACTGGCATGCACAAAAAGTTCTTTCTAGTACTAAATTAATTAATTTCGAAATTCAGATACCTAGTTACATATTTTATTGAAGTTCAGTTACCATTCATGTCGTTAACCTCATATTATATATACTTATATACTAGTTAGAGTCTAGAATAAAAAAAAAATTGAAATAGAGGGAAAAAAAGAAAACTAAAGGAATAGAAAAAAAATAAAATTATGAAATAAGTAATATGTTTGGAGAATAATTTTTTTCTTGATCTCTACGTAAAAATAGTTTGTGTAATCATAATATATTTTGGTATTTTAATGCATTTAATTTCTCTTTCTCTTAATTGAAGTGCTTTTGCACCTACATAAGTCCAATTTATTCACTCGAATGAGCAGTAACAGTGCACTCACTTCATTATATTGAACAAGAAGGCAGTTGAAATCCAATTTAACATGAATATAGTAAGGTTGTAATAGCTATTACAACATTCACTTTGTGTAAATAGTAAACCACGTAATTATTTGAATAAAAAGTAAAATATCTATATTGCCCCTTATTTTTATTATAAATCTAAGATAATTGTATAGATGATATTTTTAAGACAAAGGTATTTTTGAAAAATTGGAAAATAAACCATTAAATGACAATTTATGAATGTAGGGATATGAATTGATATTCGTCATTTTACGTAATAACAATTTATTCTAAATTGTTATTCCCCTCAAATGAATATCATAATAACAACTTTACATAGAACAATGAGAAAATAAATGGATGTTCATGTTAAGTGAACGAGTTATAAATATTTTAAGGAGGCAAGATTAATATTAGGCATTTAATTGTTAGTCCCACTTTACTGCCATTTGGGCCCCAAATCTATTAAACCATGCTTTATTGTAATTATTATTATGTACTTGATGTGATCAATCGCAAACAATTAATTTTAATTAATACCCTATACATATCATTAATCTTAGAAAGGCATACCTCTCAAATATAGTATATATTAGTACATGGATCATTCTACCAGGATTTACAACTACAAGTAAATGCCATGTTTCTACTATTTTAGTAATATGATTCTAATGATATTAATATTTTTAACAATTAATTGATTAACCCTATCATATTGAGTGTTGTTGCATCTAAAGAATATCATAAAAACACATTCAATGCTTCATTTATGTCTTTGAATTGCATGATTCCTTCAATAAATTAACATCTCTTTCAAGAGCATCAATTCTTAATCTCGAATGAATTAACATAAATTCCTTTCTCATTAAAGACATACAAGATTGCATTATAAACAAGAATCCTCTATCAAGAATCAACTTAATGCAGAAAGTTCATGTGTTTCTTGTCAGAAATAGATACAAACTTCAGTATTCATAAATATCTATATTATTAAACGATCTTTCAATCAGAATAACTAGAATCATGTATTTGAATTAACACTGCATATATATCAATCCAATAAACCAAATAGAGAACATCTCAATGGATTCAAAGTACATAAACTTCATTGAATGAAACACAAATCCAGCTACATATCAAGTTATGGTTTCTCAAGATTTAGTTAAAGCCCTCTATTTTCCATGAAAAAAGAAAAAAAAAAGGAACAAAGACTAGAAAAATAGAGATGATACATGATTAAAAACTCCTTTTTTATCCTTGTCTTATGATCTTCAATGGACTCCTATGTTTCTCCTTCGAAATGTGTTAATTCTCTCTCTAAAAGATGAAAGAAAGAGAAGAAGATGCATCTAAATGAATAAAGGCACTATCTATAGGTAGGGTGAAATTTTATGCCTATGGGCCTCTTAGACAACCCATATTCAAGCCCATATAGACTTTAAAATTGAAGATTCTTGTTGAAAAACCCCTACATGACCCAATCATAGCTTGTGTAAGGTACCTCTGCAGAACTTCATCAATGTCTTGACCATTTTTTTTGTCCTACATAACCTTTCTACACAATTAGTGTAGCTTCTTAGTGTACCTTTGAGTTACATAATGGTAAAAAAATTCTTCTCCTACACCAGTTCTTGCACACTTGTGTAGAAACTTATGTATGTTGTAAATCTTCAACTTGCATAATTCTTCATCAGTACCTCTTTTAATTATCCATATTCTTCATTAAGCTCATTTATCTTCTCTTACACATGAAATTAGCATTTAAGTTGAATAATTATCCTTTTTTTTAATAAATCACATAAAATTCACATAATATATTATCAAATCAATACTTAGAATAACGGTCTTTCGATGCTTGTCAGTATCGCATATATATTAGGATGGCTTATCTATCATAATGTTGGGAAGTGTGTATGAAGAGCCAAATGTGACATTTGGTATATGGAATCATTTGTAAGGGAATGAATTGGAATGGAAAGAATAGAATGGAATGAAATAAAATCATTGGCAGAAGGATAAATCCATTCCTATGTTTGGATACATTATAAAATGGAATGAAATGACGTGGTATTTGTCAAAACTATCTTTAGTACAAAATATGAATAATAAATATGTAAGAGGGTAAAAATGTAATTGTAATAATAATCGTTAATAAAAATGAAATGGAATTATAATTTTGTTTCTTAAAGGCTGAATCAAATTCTCTCCTCAAAACTAAAATTGTCAATTCTAGCTTTTGGAAAGACATCCAAATATAGTAATGAGAATAGAACCTGTAATAATGATTTCATTGTGGTTTCATTTCAACATACCAAACATAATAAAAGTTTTGGTTTCGATTTTTTTTTCATGCCCTAATAAGGTCTAAAGCACCAACGGTTCCATCATGTGTAACACTTAAGTGCTATACGCAAGGGTTATTCTTGAGTTTTTAATAAATTTTAGATTAAGAAATCCTTAATTAGATTTAGTAATCAATTGAACTACAGTAGAAAATAAAGATAAAATAGCCTCTCAACAATATAAAGAAAATTCTCATAATGCGAGTATTAACTCTCATACAATTACATTATAATATCCAACGTATCTAAATCTCCCACTCGTCCAGTCTCTCCCTAACATCTAGCCTATAAACCATGCTACCATTGCATCTAAATCAAATAATCTCCATAGCCTATAAAAAAAAAAAAAAAAAAGAATAAGCTGAAGCTCAGTACAATAGCAACATAGGCACACACAATATGATCACACATACTTATGCTAATGCAAATGCAACAACTAACCATTTAGATATTTATTTTAGGTGTAGCAAGACAACAATGAAGCACTCGCACTCTCGCAACATTCTATGGGAATCTGAGGGTCCAAGTAACAACTATTGCTTAGGAAGTTGATATAGGCAGCCTGATTGCCTATATCCCATAGAAGAAATTCTAAATAAGTAACCTCGTCTATGGGTCATAGTCATTACTCATCTTTATCCATTCCATTCCATTGTGAATAAATAGTGTAACATAGTCTCTTATTAGACCACTTATTTCAACTTCTCTTTGATATGAATAAACATTACCCTGATACCACTCTCCCTATCAGCTACCTACCAAGCCACCACAAGTGGCCTAAAAGCCTAACTATTATGCTAGCATTACCACACAAGGTTGTTACTCCTAGGACAGGATTAAGCGACACAAGCATGCTCAAGCATTTATTTTAGGATGTCTATTCTAACAAGAAACACCTAAGTCACTATGCATTTGAATTAAGTAATAATCTCGTCTCGAAATAGATGATGGGAAATCCGAAAAGAAGAGTCTATATAAGGAAATTATCTAAATCAAGATTTACTCCATCTTATCCATTCGTCTCATTAGGTTAATTACTAACTAATTTGAAGTTATATACATATTTATCATTTATTCCAATTGAGGTTTCACTTAATTTCTTTACAAAATATTAATTCCTAAATTAATATCAAGTTCAAAGGTTCATTTAGTTTTAAGTCCATTTTTATATATTAAAGTTCATTTCATATTTAACGTAGCCACCTAACTCATTATATAGTAATTAGGTCCATTAGGTGAGATCCTTAGTAACATATCTTATGATTAAACGAATAAATTTTTATTAAGTAAAATACCTCATTTGGGGTGTAATTAGTCCATTCATATCCTTAATATCTTAACATTGCCTAAAAGTGTGCAAAGGAAATTAAATTAGCTTTCTAATATGTTTATATCATCTGCTATAAATGCCTATTTTATTAAATAATTTCCTAAATTCAATTTATTTATTTATTCATCTTAAAATTCATTTTTTAATATGAAAATATATTATTTACATTTATTTGATTAAAATTAAATTACTTTTAATTCTATTCTTTCATTTCTAATTGAAAACTACTGTGCACCCTAGCTTAATAAGAGTTGCTCAACAACTTTTAAACTAGTTCTTGAGCAGAATTTTTTATGTAAACTACCTTGTTTTACATGTTCATAAGTTAATTTGGTTTAAATTAATTCATTAATTAGGGTTTAAAATTCAATTACATCTAATATGATCAGAATCAGGGATAATATTGACTACCAGTCGATTTTTCACTAAAATAAAGATGACATCAATTGACTCTTGCCTGGTTCTTTACACCATATTAAAGTAACTTCTTAAACTTTCAAACCATTGTATTCTCAACCTAAAAGGAGAAGAAAAAGTGATCAATGCAGCCCTATACATTCACGCTAATGTTGCTAGCCGAAACATTGTTTTGCTATTTTATAATTTTTTTTAAAGATAGTAAATATATTTTAAAAATCCCAACAACTTTTAGTATATATATAAAAACATTATATTACCATTCCTAAAAATTTCATCCAAAAATAAATTTGTTTGATATTTTATTTATACTTTACATCTTAATAATTTCCATGATTTTCAGCCTATATTTATAACAACAATCATTAGTTACCCATCATTTATTCAACAAATCATCAATCCACAAGTGAAATCTATTATCACATCATTAAATCCTAAATCATAGATCATTAATCACATTATCACAATAAAAAATAAAGATTAAATTACTTACCTAGAATGAATAATATACAAGCACAAGCTACTACTACAAAGGCACACTTGTTGAAGAAGCATTTCACACTCATTACAAATCCTTCTTGATCCTTATTTATTCCTATGATTAATTATTGTATCAATATATTAAATTTCAGGATTGGAGTTATTAGGATATGACTTTCACTTTTTCTTTTTTGGATTTTGTTGAGGAAGTTTACTAATTCCTAATTAAGAGAAATAGAGATAGTTTTCTTCTTAAGAAAGTTTAGAGAAATTTTAGAGGGAATGACTTTAAGAAGTCTTGCAAATGAAATTTGAGAGAAGAGTGAAAATTTGTGGCTTTTATATGAGGTTTTGGAGTCCAAACTTATAATTTATACATTTGAGATGAAAATGATATTTATACCCTTAATTTTATATTAGTTTAGGTAATTACAAGCTTAAATGACCTCCTTGTGCTTCCTTATGATTTGCGGCCTTGAAACCAATAATTATCCTTATTTTATATTATATTCTTTTATCTTTGTAATTTAATTAAATTCTAATTGTTTTATTATTTTATTTATTCTAAATAATTCCTCATTGATTTTTTTATTGTTCCAAATAAAATTATTATCTTCCATTTTTCAAAATCACTATCATCATCATCATCATTAACCTTGTATCAAAATTGTTGGGATATTTAATTTTTTTTTTTTAATTTTTTCTAATCACAATATCTTAAGTTTAGAACTTTTGTTCAAGTCAAGTGCAATTTGGCTGTATTATTGAATCAATGATAAACGTAACTAGGCAAAGCAATAAAGTTGTAGGGCAATACGCAACATGTCTCAATCTTAATGTGCAAGGGTATAGATTTTTTTCGACAGGGCGTATGCACGACAGGTTCCAAGCATGATGCCCAGACATCTATGTGCATTGTGCAATGAACGTGTATCGTCTTCTCTGAACAGATAAGCACAGGAACAACAGTGAAGGAAAGCACGAATCCGGCGTCATTTTCACATTTATTCTTCATTTGCTTATTAATTAACTCATAACTATACCACTTTTGGTCAACTTTCTATTAAGTATCCAATTTCTATGATATGAGCTTTTATGATCCTGTTGATGGGACTGTCCCACCATTAATTTATCTATTAAAATAAATATAGTAAATGAAACATTAACTATTTTAATGATTTGATCACAGTTGGATATGTGTGAGTTGTTGGATGGTGACATGATGGTCCTATCAAAATTAATAGTGGGACCTAAAGTTTAAGTATGAGATGTCACATTTACTCATATTAGAAGAAAAATTCTATGGTCTCATTAATTTTAACGAGACCAGTCGTTACCATCGAACGGCTCACATCATACCAACCATGATCAATAACTAAATTAGTTAATATTTTATTTACTATATTTATTTTAATGGTTAGATTAATGGCAAGACGGTCCTGTCGATGGAATCGTAGAAGCTCTCTAAACTTTATCAATTATTTAATTAACAATATAAATCTTGAAAGTGTCAATTTACTACTTACAAATTTTTTTAGATTCTTTTACAATACCTAGATGAGGTAGTCAATTGTAAAAATTAGTAAAATTTAGGTAGCCAATTATAAAATTTGGCAAAGTGCAGGCATGTGATTGTAAAAGTGGACAAGGTTTAAGTAGTAAACCGACAGTTTTAAACTCTAGGTAATTATCGGCAAAAAAAAAAAAAAAAAAACTCAGGTAATTAATTGCATAAATTGGTGAAGCTGAGATGCCAAATGTGATATTCACACATCTAGAAAGATTCAATTGAACTACACCACAACAAGTGATAATACAAATATATACATGACATCGCACTTTCTACTTATAGTAAAAACAAGAAAAATTACAAGAAAATGAATAATGTTTGAAGGGTAAATGTCACAAGTAATAAATGAACTTTGAAATTAATCAATTTAGTACAATAACTTTAAAATTAATCAACTTAGTGCCTACGAGAATTTTTTGTGCATGCTAACAACAATTCTATTATATTAGCTAAAAATGTCATACCATATAATGTTAGTCATTTTGGTGGATATACTATTAGTATATACAAAAAGTTTTTTTATGTATTAAAATGATTGATTTTAAAGTTTAGGAACCTAATTACATATTTTGTCAACGTTTAGATACCATTTGAAACATTAACCCTTGTACGGAATCAAGTTTAAATATAGAATTAAACTCTGAAGTGATTAAATTAGACCATCAAATAATTAAGTGATTCAAATAATTAACTAGAGGATTGATATCATGTTAAATGACTCAAATATTGGTCCTATCACTATGTCTCCGATAAACATGCCACATTAACTTAATGTAACTTTGTTATAAGAGTTTCATGACAAGATTTACCTATGAGATTTTTATATAAACTACTTAGTATAACATTGACTACCTATTTTAACCACTTGAAAAATCGATTAAATATTTAAACCCGACCCAAAGGTGGATCCTATTGTTTGTAAGTTTCTTGATTGGATTAATGCATAAATGGTACTTGAACTTTAACAAAATGTGTAATAAGATACTTGAAATTTTAAATTAATCAATTTATTATATAAAAGAATTTTTGGTGCTCTCTAATAGTACTCCATCAGGTTCTTTTCAGGTACTAAATTGATCAATCCCAATGTTTTCAACTATCAAATTGATTAATTTCAAATTTTACGTACTAAATTGATTAATTTCCAAGTTCAGATACTTGATTGCATATTTTGTCAAAATTCATATATCATTTATGACATTATCCCTTCTTGATTTGAACATAATGAATTTATACAATTTTTGTACATACGTTTTGCTAGGATTCTCGATTATCAAATGTGCATATTGTTTATAATTTAAATAAATTCATCATGATATATTCAAATATTTACATTCATTATTAATTTTAAATGGGTTAATATCACAAATGGTACCTAAACTTTGAAAAACTATGCAATTAGGTACTGAACTTTAAAATTGATATATTTAGTACCCGAAAAAACTTTTCATATACGTCAATTATACCTTTATAAGTACTAAATTGATCAATTTTAAAGTTATTCAGGTGTCAAATTGATCGATTTTAAAGTTTAAGTACTAAAATAATCAATTTTAAAGTTTAGATACCTAATTGCATATTTTGCCAAATCTCATATATCATTTGTTACATTATCCCATTTTAAATGTATCAAATTCACGAGTACATATATATTATATTAGTAATTACATATTAGATTTGTAAATTTGAATGATTATTGGAGAAAAATAAAATTCATAAAGCACATGATTTTGTAATTATATACAAAATTCATGATTATTTTTAGTATTTTTCAATCAATATAAATTATATTTGTAGTTATTTTTTTCATAATAATATATAACAAACGCTAATTTTAAAATATATAAAAAAAAATGATCAAAATTCATCATTTTTAAGTTTTATTTTTTTATAATTTTAAATTTTAGAAGTTAACATCGTAATTAATTTTTCTAATTTGGTATTTACTAGAATAAATTCTTAATTTCATATTAAAAATTAACAAAAGTTTCAATCAAATTTCGTGATTGTTAAATACAAAAAAATTGAGAAAATTTAAATTATTACTATTTAGAAAACAATACAATAATATAAAATATATATATATAATATTATTAAAGTACTTAATGTTTATAATCATATATAGATAGTATAATATCTACTTGTATTTATGTACGTAATGTTCTAATATCATATATAGTTATTTATGTGTATGTATGTATGTGTATGTATGTATGTATGTATGTATGTATGTATGATGTATGCGTGTATATGTAGCATTTCATACGTATTGATAAATCATAATAACTTAAGAGTTGTGGATAATGAATAGAATGGAAATATGTAATAGAGTAAATGTCGCAAATATATTACCTAAATTTTGCAAACTTTTGAAATTGCTCAATTTAGTAATTGAAAAAACTTGTGTATACTAAAAAAATATTATAGAGGTATTGTTAGCATGCACCAAAAGTTATTTTAGTACTAAATTAATCAATTTCAAAATTCAAGTACCTAATTACATGTTTTACCAAAGTTCTTTACTATTTGCAACACTAATCTTATGTAATAAGTCACAACATTAAAGATGTAATTTCATGAGAACATAATTATCACTTTGCTTAAACTTTCTATTCCTAGAGAAGAATGTATAAAAATATATCATCTCATAAAATTTAGCAAATAAATCCAAAGATAGGAAAAAAAAAAAAGCTACTCAAAATTTAAATTTTCTATAAGTTTTGAATAAATAAGAGTAGGGCTACAAACGAGCCGAACCCAGTTGAGATTTTGAAGGTTTGGGCTTAGCTTGTTTAAAATTTACTGAGCTCGAGCTTGAGCCGAGCTGAACTTTTTATCAAGCTTAACGATTTTTTTTCCAGCCTGAAATTTAAGTCCAAGCTTGACTCTTTTGGATAACCCGTTTTCTTTTTTTTAAATCTAAAATATAATATATAAGTGTAGCTATAATATAAATACATAATTATTAAATAAAAATTAGTTTTTTGCTATTTTTATTATGTAGTTATAGATAATATATCATGTATAAAAAAATTCGCAAATTTGCCAACAAACTTATTAACGAGTCTAGTCGTGAGCTGTTCACGAGCCTAAATCAAAGTTTAAGCTATGTTCATTTAGATAAATGAGCTTTACATTGGACTCAAACTCGGCTCGTTTACTAATTGAGCTCAAGCCCAGTCAAGCCTGAAGCGAGCCGAGCTTGAGTAACTTGCAAATGACTTGACTCGTTTGTAGCCCTAAATAAAAGAATATATAACATTATAAGGCTACTTGTTTTGACCCTTTCCTATTACTTTAAGGTAAACCGATGGGACGTAATGATTAAATAAATGGAAATAAAGGTCTTCTAAATTTGGAGCTAATAAGAGAATCTCCATCCTAGGATTTTTAATACATGATCCTATATAAAAGATCTAATTTTTTGAGGCTCTACGAGATGGATGAGATCTTTCAAACTTTTTTAGGGTTCCTCGTTAAGGACCTTAGAAAAAAATCATTCACGTCTTTTTATAATATCTTTTTTAATTTTTATTATGTATATAGTATAAAGACATATGTGACTCACAAAATCCTAAAAAAAAAAATAATAAATCTTTTATAAAAAACCTTAAAAATAAAGTAAAGCTTTTTAAAAATAGAGTCCTTAAAATTCTCATGTGACATTTTAAGAATTGCTTGGAGGTCGTATGAGATGTGAATTCTCTAAGATTATCAACTTAGTCATAAACATTTTTAAATGAAGAATTGAAAATGATATAATTGGGTAAATGTTGCGAGTGATATTTGAATTTTGGAAAAATATATAGTTATACATCTAAATTTTAAAAATGATCAATTTAGTACCTAGGAGAAATTTTTTGTGCATGCTAAAAGTATGTTTTGAATTTTTTGGCATCATCTAGGATATTTTTTTAGAGTTATTTATGGTTATTTGAAATATTTTGGGACTTCCCGTGTAGAGAGATCCATTCCCTTTGTTTAAATCTGCGCTTATGATGGCGTGGCGTGGGAATAAGAAATTTTACGGAAATTAAATTCCAGAAATGTTATTTTTGACAAACTAAATTACCGAGCTAAAATTTGGAGTTAGAAAATATTCATCATGCCATGCGTTGATTGGTATTAATAAATTTAAGGGTTAATATCACAAATAGTATTTAAACTTTGATAAAATATATAAATTTGGTATCTAAATTTGAAATTGATAAATTTAGTGCATAAATTTTAAAATTAATTAATTTAGTATCCAAAAATATTTTTCATGCATGCTAATAATACCGCCGTATGTATTAAATTGATCAATTTCAAAGTTAAGATACTAAACTGGATAATTTCAAAGTTTAACCACCTAATTGTATATATTATCAAATTTTAGGTATCATTCATAATATTACTCTTAGATTTAGCATATATGTGTGTGTGTAAGAAATTTATGATTTCTAGAGTGAAGAGCTGTGACTTTTTAAAATGGAAGACATTTGTTGATGGTTCATGAAGAGATATGATCCTTTATATATGAGTGGACAACACAAAAAGATATGTCACTCTTACTCACTTTCTTTCTAATTTTTATAGAAATACATCATTAAAATTAAGGAAAAGAAAGAAGTATCATTCAATTGGAGAAACAAGGTTGAGTTGAAAGGACAAGGTATCTTAAAGAAATAAAATGTCTTTTCTCTTTGGATTACAAAATAATATGATAGTTATATAAAACAAATGTATTTATTTGTAATTTTTTTGAAAATTTTGTTGTATGAATATTTGAGAATTATTTGTTAAATATCATATAAATTAAGGAATTTGTTTACAATGCGGTGTTTTAAAATATGAATGGTTATTATTTTAAAAGCTAAACATTTCAATTCCATGTATATCAAAATTTTCTTCGTATCTACGCAATAGGATTCATTCATATAACTGTAATATTTATAATTTTTTATATTTTTTTCTAAATTTAGTTTTTGTTAATAACTGAACCATAGAAAATATGGTTAATATTGCGAATAGTACTTGAACTTTGGTAAAATATACAATTAGATATTTAAACTTTAAAATTTATCACTTTAATATCTTAGAAAAAATTATATACGTCAATAGTACCTCCATCAAATTGGTTAACACTATAATTCTATATGGCATTTTTATCAATACGATGGAGATATTGTTGTATACATAAAAGTTCTTTTGTACTAAATAGATTAATAGGTATTTAATTGTATATTTAGTCAAAATTCAAGTATCATTCGTGATATTTATACTAGAATATATCCATGACTAGAGTGATAAAATTGAAAAAGCTAAGTATGTGTTTTTTCACATAAAACAAATGTAAGATGTCTTACATAAAGGAGTAATTATGTTAAGAGATAATATCAAAAATGGTATATGAACTTTCATAGAAAGTTCAATTAAGTATTTAAAGTTTGGTTTTGAATAATTTGGTACATAAACAAAGTTTTTCTAGATTTTTTTCATATCTGAAGTTTGATTTTGATAATTGTGGAGTGTTAACAAAGTTTTCACGGATTTTTTTCATATGAAATTGTTAAAAACTAAATTACATGTACTTGATTGAATATTTTACAAAAATTTAGATACAATTTTTTTCATTAATTCTTTGTTAAGTCAAAATTAACAAACTTCTTAGTTCTCAATGGCAGTAGCACAACCCTACTCTCTCTCTCTCTCCCCTCCTATTAGATATATTAGATTCAAATGAAATACATCGTCGTACCATTCTGACAATCACATGAAAAAATAAACTTAGCATGATGATACGTAGATCATATTCAAGTAAGATTCTCCGCAGTACCATTGACGTATCAGGTGAAATCTCCTTGAATATATTTGGCTACAATCCAGTGCCTCATACATCTTAAAAATCTAGACCTTGTCCTTGGTATATGTGGAAAATGTAACGTCACTTATGGAAATGGAAAAATATTGTCACTTATAGATATCTACATGTATGCATATGCCAAAGGTATAGTTTATGAAGAAATGTGTCGGGGAAAAAATGCAAATATTATTGGATAATGAAATACACATTTCATCAACTCCATTCAAAAAAAGTAATTGAAATGATGTCATCCCTTCAATATAAACATATAATTTTCCTATGAACGAAGACCCTAGTTGTTAGGCTCGATTAAACCAATAAACTCATACAATCAATAACTAAAGCTCATACTTAACTTAGTAAAAATTTTTAAAAAGAATGCAGACTTAGTAAACTTGAAATAGCAAAACTTTGAGCACGATAGTTTTATCAACAAGCTGTTCATGGATACTCTAATTTAACTTAACTACCAACTCATTAAAGATATCAGTAAAGCCTCTCCCATGAACTAGAAATTGGATTGGTAAATGATTTGACAATGCGACTACTTCAAAAACCAATGGAAAAACCAATTCCTAGAGTTTGATATGCACAGAGGCCAACCTTTAGGAAAAGCGAAGACAAAGATGAAAAATGGATGCTCTTGTTGGACATCCAAACATCTTTATTCATGACAATTGTACATGAGAAGGGCAAAGAGGTCACAAGGGGACCCAGTGAGACATTTCTCAATGTCTTTGATACTCAATGACTCAGCCACTAATCAGCTAGTTACTTACCACTTAGCTCCCTCATAGTTCAACGAAAGCACTGATGGATATAAGATTGGATAGGGAAGTTATCCTTATATCGCATGCAATCCCATAGATATACAAGTTTCATAAATTCAAAACCACATTGCATGACATCCTATAAATATATGTTTCACAAATGTAAAATCACAACCTCTCATATGACTTAACATTATTATTTAGCATGTAGCTTGTTAAAGAGGTTGTAATCTAATTTAATATTTCATCAATTTGAGATGAGGAGATCTTTGAAAAGGGATTGCATATGAAGAGATAGAAAGGAAATGAGGATCAAGGAAGATTAGAGACTAATTTTCTTCCTTTCACTCTTTATTGAGTCCTACACTTTACAACAATAAATATTTATAATAGTTTTCCAACCTCTATTGATAACTCCAACATTTCACTCATCTGTGACAAGAACCTTGTTCATAATATTTAAAACAAAAGTATCAAAATATTTAATAAGTGATTCGATTAACAAAAACAAAAATATTTCGATCAAATATAGAGTATTGACTTTGGAGTGTCAGTATAAATTCATTAATTCTTGAAAGGATCTTGCTGCCTCATAGTGGTGTAGAAATTCATATGTTTTCTCTCTTGATTGAATAATGTCCAAGCATCATCTTGTGTGATTATATCATTTTATGGTAAGGGATAATATATAAATTCTTCTTTGAGTTTTTTTACTACCCATATAGGGTTGTGATGTGTTTGTATGACACATTTGTGGCTTTGTCTTTGAATTGATTGTTGATAACACATTTTTGTGAATATATTATAGGGGGTATTTTGCGGAATTTTTGTATACTTAAGAAAAATATTGGATATTACTAATACTTTTTAGATGCTTATTTTTATTATATACATTTTTAAGAGAAGATAAAATTTTGAAGGTAATTTTGCTATTTATGAAGAAATTGAAGATTTTTTAAGAGACAACAATTATATGCCCCAAAGAAGATTTATAATAATGAGGATTTGCAAGCTATGGAAGAATAAGATAGTATAATTGGTGAATTTTTCGAGAATCCTTAAAGATAATTTAAAATCAAATTTTACAGAATGAGCATGGGTAGAAACACGACCATGTACTTCATCATGCGCTTCTTGTAATTATCTAATTTAAATTATTGTGTATAGTTGTGCTAGCCTATTAATACTACTAAAGAAAAAGAATCTAGAGTGTGTGAAAGTGTGATTCTAGAAAAGCTCTAAAGGTGGTTTCAAGAGTGAAAAGTATAATAAAGTTCTATTAGAAGATTGTTAAATCCTTTAAAAATTAATTGATTGAGTTTACTCTTTTCCTTATTTTCTCTCTTCTTTATTAATGTTGTTATTGTTATTTTTATTGCCATGAATATGATGATTGATTTTCTATTTTAATGAATATGAGTGAGTAGTTTGTTTAATACCTATGTGTGATAGCTTTAAAGAAATTATATGGATAAGAGTCCAATGATTCATTTGAAATAATATCATTATTCAAGTATTTAATTTTGTGTGCTAGTAGGCTTGTTTTCTTATTTGCACTTGTAAGAAAATTAAGGCAAAACATTATATATAGAGAATAGTAATTCATGTGCATAATTAGATCTACATATTAAATAATGTTGCATGTAATCCGAAGTATGGAATGACATAATTTCGCTAAATTATGGTGAAACCTAATAGAGGAATTTACAATGTGGAGAGAATAATCAATTAGCAAGTATGTTAATTGATTTAAGGTAATGCAGTGTAAGTTGATTAATTAAGAAGTTCTAATTAATAGATAAAGGATTAGTAATTGTCAATCTGAGTGATCTCTTCCATAGTTTACATGAGAAATTTTCCACAATGCAAGCTAATGAGAAGAAATAGACTAAATTTGGTTTATTGTTCATATAGATAACTTTAGTGGTAATTCATATAGATATCTCTTCTACAAAGAAGGAAAGTGATTCTCTTTACAATCATTGCTATTATTTAGTAGAATCATTGCTCCTGAATATTTAATAAAAAATAAATGTAATAACATATATATAGCTTAATGAGAAGATATAGAGCTAACTTCAAACTATCATTGGTCAAGCAAAATGACGATTCTTATGACCGATTATATGAAATCTTACCTATGGAAGATATAGTGAATGGATACTGATGATTCAAAGTGATTCCCATCTAGAAGATATTGCAACATAATAACATTAACAACTACTTAAAGGTATAGCGTGACAAAAGAATGTAAGAGAAGAAATGGAGTTTAATTTTATTAACGATCATAAAAATCTCAATTACATCAATGTAGTAAATAATGCTCTCTGTTCACACTACTGTCAATGTCTTCAAGCACCTCAATCAAACTAGCATCCAAAGGCTTTCTCCCTATCATGCAAAATCTTTAACTCTTCCTCTTTCTTCCCTATCTCACTCCTTACTATTTCTAGGTTTTTACCAATTTTGTAACATGAGATCAGCTTACGCATAGTTACAACCACTAGCTCCAAGCTTAGGATACGAAAGCATAATTGTAGGGTAACATCATAACAATGTATGATGAACCACACCTCTTTCTTCATCAAAGAATCCCATGGGTGAGTAATTAATAGCATTGGCTAACTAAACATAATCAATTTTAACTTACCTAGTAAGGTATGAGCCAATAATGATTCTACCTAGAATCCCCCAACTAATGCTTGAAAACACCACAACAATGCTAGAAGATGAGGTGGTACATCAAAACCATGAAAGTTTATCTCTTCTTCCACATTGGTTATTAATATAAGAGTTACTAGCCTATCTTGAGGAGACAATTTAGTATCTAAGAGAGAAGATTGGGCTGCAAACATGACAACTAGCAAAGCATAAGGACAAATTGTTAACTAAAGAAGAACGTCTTCACCATATGCACCTATAGAGGGCAAAGCATGGGTATAAGCCTTGGTATTTGTATTTGTTTGAGGTGATAGGAGTTCATTTTTCCCAATGTTTACATCTACTTGAGGTACTAGGACCTCAATAGAGATTAGCAACATCCTCATTAGCAAGCTTATCTTCAATCAAAAAGTACCATCATCCATATGTTCAGCATTGTGGTCATCAATATCTTTAAATATATAATATGCATCCTCATCATTGCCTATGTCATCTTAAGTGTCAAGTAAGCTTTCATAGTCAACTGGTTTGTCACTATAATTTCCTTTAACTTAATGAGGAGGACTCTTAGACATAGATTACCCTCCTTTAGGATGGGAACTTAGTTGAGCAAAATCTTGCAAGCAAAAATGGTATATATATATATATATATATATATGATGTGATTAAGTGAAGAAAAGTAATTATAAAGAATAAATCCTCAAAAATTATTAGTACCTCTAAAATTAAGGTCATGTGGAAGTATCCGATCGCTGCCCAATTGGGAGAGAAGAGGATGTTTACGTGATTTTTCCCTGCTCAACTTGCTTAGAGCTGTGCACTCCTCCATTATGGTGTTCATTGTCATTGATGCTTTGCTTCTCTTTCCACTTCTATGACCTAGATATCTAAAGGTGGAATATGGCTCCATGTTTTGAGCAAGGTTATAACTTTAGATTTTCGTTATACAGTTCTCTTAATATGATAACCAATTGGAGGAGACAACCTCGTTGCGCTTCATACAAAGAATATATACATTGTTAATTTCAAATCGCATAGTCTTGAATGTAACTCAAAGTCTATAATTAGGCAACCTCTTTTACTATGCCTATCACATCCAAATCGACGTGCCACTTTATGTGGAGAATAAACTCTCTATGATACACTAGTAAAGGTGGAGAATTGTTAAGTGCCTTGAATTCTTCAAAAAACCCAACTTCATATATATGGAATACGTGGATATATATAGGTATTTTTAAAGATTTAGAAGACACCATATCAGTTTTCTTAAGGAATAAAAATTCCCTTTTCTTACTTATGGATGTAGACCAAATTTGTCTTACCACATAAATTCTCCTGTGTTCTTTATTTTTCTTATTTTCTTTCTTGTTAATTCTTGTTGTCAACACTTACATATATCGAGTTTCCTTTTCTTTTGAGTATGATCATGGTCATAGTATTCAAATTTGACACAGCGGATTAATTAAGGTTTGATATTATGATGTGTTGATTCTTAGAATACCCAAAAAGTAATCCTCAATTATCTGTTAGTTTATGAATGCCTAGATAACTAACATCCAAAATCAAAATAACAAAATAAAAGTTGAATTTTGGGAATTGAATAGCAAGACGGCTCAAGTATATATTTATGATATGATAACTAAATGTCTCATTTGCCCTAGGACATACAAATATAAACAGGCTTAAAGATGCAAAAAAATATAAGCACAAAACTACTAAAAATAGAAAAGTTCTAAAACTTAAGGACAAAAAGTACATGAAAAGAGAAAAACAACCCTATAGAACTATCTACAAAGGTTATAACAAAACTAAAACCTACAGAAAAATAAATTAAGCGTTTGAGGATCTAAACAAAGGAATTTTGCCTTAAAAATGACATATCCCAACACCAAAGGTGTTAACTTCTTCATGTTGGTTCATTTCCTTCAAAATAAGGTCATAAGATCACAAACTGACATTGACTAGTTTATGTCTAATTTTACTAGGTAACTATTCGCTACTGTTTCCACATCATCATCCTCCCTAGGATTAATAAAATTTGACCTCCAATTATCTTCGTTTGAATTATCATCGTTGTAGGGAATAAAGTTCTTCACATTAAACACATCTCCAATTCGAATGTGCTAGGTAGCTTCAACCTATATGCATTTAGGTTAATCTTCTCTATGATTTCTATTGGTCTAATCTTTCTAGCTCACAAGTTATCGTAGTCATCAGTGGAAAACCTTTCCTTAGTAAGGATAGCTCAAGCATAATCTCCCACGTAAAACTCCAAATATCATCCCTTCTTATTAGCAGCTTCTTTGCATTTTCCTGTAGCCTTTTCTAAATTATTCTAAACAATCTTGTGGATCTTTTGTAGGCTACAAACAAAGTCTTTTTCCTTTCTATGAATCTTGGACTGGTCAAGCAATGGTAGCAAATCAAGTGGATTTCTAGGAATAATAGAGTAAAAAACCTAAAATGGACTAAACCCTATGTTGCGATTAGCCACATGTTTATGTGCAAACCCTGCCTAGCTCAACTTCTAATCCTAGCTCTTCACATGTTTCCCTACTAAGCTCCTCAATAGATTTCTTAGGGACTTGTTTACCACCTTAGTCTGCCTATTGCTTGTGAGTGATAGACACTACTAAAATTGAGTTGAGTCTTGACCATCTTCCATAGATTACACAAAAAATGATTGAGAAATCTGATGTCTCTGTCAGACACAATAGTTGCAGGCAACCCATGCAATCTATAAACCTCTCTAAAGTATAACGACGCAACATTCATAGTATCCATGGTCTTCTTGCAAGGAAAAAAATTGCACCATCTTAGAAAATTTTCAACTTCTACAAAGGTAAAGTCATCACATTGCTGGTTTCACAAGAATTCTAATACAAAATCCATGCTCATATCTACCTAAGGCTGCGAAGGAATTTGTAGCAACATACACAACCCTACATTCATAGCTATCCCCTTAGACACTTGGCAAACTCTGTACCTTTGCATATAACTCTCTACTTTTTTGTGAATGGTCAGCTTGAAATCAGATGCTTGCACTAGTTGCAAAGTCATGTCTCACCTTACATGAATTTCCCCATGCAGCTCTTTAATAATCTAATCTCTCAAACTACATTCTTAAATGCATAACTAATTACCCCCTAAATCGAAACCCATCTTGTAACAAGTACTATGTTTTCTCACCAGCTTAACTCTTGCTAGAATAATACAAAAAATAGGGATCACTTGCAATAAGTTTAACAAGTAATTAAAACTAAGTAAATCCACTTGCATTCTGCCCAAAAGACTCTAATGTCTACTCAGCACATTGGCAGCTCCGTTCGTGACAACATTCTTATGTTTCGCAACAAAGGTGAAATTCTTCAAATAAGCCACCCATGAAGCATGTCGAGAAGACACTTTATCTTGACCATACAAGTACTTTAGAGCTTCAAGGTAAGTGTATAAAATAAATTCTTTGTGAAATAGATATTGATGTCAGTGCTTCATAGCTTGCACCATAGCATAGAACTCCACATCATATATACAATATTGCAACTTCGCCTCTATTAGCTTCTTACCGGCTTGCCTTTCTAACTCAAAACAACTCTAATCCCTACTTTAGATGCATCTGAATGTAGCTTGAAAGGCTTATGAAAATCTAGCAACATAAGGATCAAGGTCGTAGTGAGGTGCACTTTAATCTATTCAAATGTCATCTCTACTTCATCAGTCTACATGAACTTTCCAACCTTCATACAGTTTGTGATGGGAGCCATAATACTACTAAAGTGGGGTATAAACCACCTATAAAAAGATGCAATGCCATGGAAGCTTCTGACCTCCGTTAATGTAGTAAGCTTAGGCTACTGTCTAGCTACCTTTACCTTGAACTTATTAAGCTACAAACCATCAGTAGAAATGATATAGCCAAGAAAAAGTAATCCGAGGTCATGAAGACATACTTCTTCATAGCAACATATAATTTTTCCCTGCGAAATACATTGAAAACATCCCATAGGTGATTGAGATGCTACTCTGGATCAACACTATAAATCAGTATACCATCAAAGCACACGACAATAAACTGGCCAATGAGTGGCTTCAGAACTTGATTCTTCACTATCAAAATGTGTTGGTCTCTTCCACACATCACCACTCAAATACAAATTTGTGATAGCCACTCTTCTAGTCTAACTTTAAGTATACCTTAGCACCACTCAACTGATCAAGTGAATCAACTAAGTGGGGAATAGGAAAATGATACTTGACCATGATTTTATTAATGGCGCGGTTGTCTACACACATGTACCAAGAGCCATCCTTCTTATGAGTCAGAAGAGTCGAACTGCACATAGACTCAAACTCACTTGAATGAAACCCTTAGCAAGCAATTCTTCAACTTATCTCCTTAATTCGATAGTGTGGCCTATTTAGAAGAGTTGTGCCAAGCTTAAGATCGATCTGGTGCTGGATATCACATGGTAATGGTAACCCATCTAGCAACTCCTTGGGAAACACATCCCGAAACTCCTCCATAACCGAAACTACTACTTTAGGTACTTCCACCTCCCTTTTAGCCTCCTTACCTACTAGAGCAAAGATAACATCAAAATCTTGCATCTCTTCCTCAAATCTAGCTAAAGACAATATGTTGAACTGGTACTTTGCTTCACAGATTTTGATTTAGTAGTGTCCCTATTTGGAACCAACACAATCCTTACCCCTTTATACACAAAACTATAAGTGTTTGCTCTCCCATCATGAGTTATCAAACCACTAAGGCCCCCTTAACAACAAATTGCTGGCATCCATTGTCACAACATCATACCTAATAGAGTTCTTATATCTAGAACTGATTGAAAATGTAACCAATGCTGATTTAGAGGCATTAATCTCAACACCCTTCTTTATAATTGCTAGTTTGTAAGGTTTCGGGTGCTGCTCAAGCTTAACGCCTAACTTCTTCATGGCTTCTGTAGACACAATGTTCTTATAGCTTCTTAAGTCAGTCATGAACCGACATATTTTACCTAAAATAGTGTTGATGACTGGAAAATGCTGTTCTTAAGCTACTCTTCCTCAACTGCCTTGAAAGTCATACAAAATCTCCTAACTACCATATTCTCCCTATCATCTACTATCACAAATTCCTCCTCAGCATATTAGATGTCAAAGGTAAGACCTCCATTACTTACAGGTTCAAACACAGATCCTCATATTCCCCTTAATTGTTTTCAACAATGAATGCCTTCTTCTCCACTTTCTACACTTAAACTGACGATGATCAGTTCCACTACAATTGAAACACTTCACCCCACTACTGCTAAGGCCACTAGTGCTAAGCTAATTATAATATCCAGTAATGTTGCTGCCACAATTCCACCCCTTACACGAATTCTTGCACTACCTATCATTCCACTACTACATGCACCATTTCCATATTGCCTCTACTATTTCTCAACAATCAACGCCTTCTAGTACGTTGTTGATACACTAACAGGGTCAAATAATTTGATTGTATCTTAAATACGCATTCCCAACCTCCATCAATTTATCTCATAACCAATTGATCATCTATCTCCTGAATTTCATTCTTAGCTATCAACCGACAAAACTCAGAGGTATAATCATGCATTGACCTACTACTTGCTTCAAGTTTTGCAGCCTTTAGTACATAATGCATTAGAAATTATAGGACAAAAATGCCATTCGCAGGTGCTTCTTCATCTTAACCTATGATATGATTATTAACTTTCTTAGCCTATTCCTAGTCAACTTCAACTATTGCCACCATGTTGTGTACCTACCACACAATTTGGTCACTACCAACTGCACTTGTTTGTCCTTAAGGACCCCTTTAAACTCCAAGTTCTCCTCAGTCGTGGCTAACTAACCCAAGAATTTCTTTAGTTGGAGGCTGCCATGAAATCCAGTTTCTCCATTCTCATACCTAGCTCCTGAGGCTCTATCTTTCTCTACATGGGGCTTACCATGGCTATGTAGAGTTCATCATACTGCTTGTCCTCTTCAAAAGAAAAAGAGTCATCCACATCTAGCATTGGATTAGGGTAACATCCCCATCCAGGATTATCAATCCTTTGGTTCCCCATCAACGTAACCATCCTCTCTATCAACCGATCTATCACCACATCCAATCAACGTCCTAGTGCTCTATCAAGCCACATCATCTCTTCGATTCTCCGATCCAAATCGTCACAGTCATCGATATCATCCATTGCTCGACGTTGATTAGTCTATCTACAATGTGTTATGACAATCCAAGAGTGAGCATAGCTTTGATACCAACTGACATAATGGTTAATTAAGGTTTGATATCACTATCAATTGATTCTCATAATACTCGGAAAGTGATTTCCAACTATCTATTAATTTTGCGAATACCTAGATGATTGGCATCTAAAATTGAAATAACAATGTAAAGTTCTAATTTTTGGGAGAGAAGAGTAAGATGGTTCAATTTTATACTTCTAATATGATAAATGAATGTCTCATTTTCCCTAGGATATACAAATATAAGCAGGCTCAAAGCTGCTAAAAATAGAAGCAGAAAAATTGCTAAAAATAGAAAAGTCATAAAACTTACGAATGAAAAGTATATGAAAAGACAAAAATAATGCTATAGATAACATTAAAAATAAAGGTGCTTATAAAAGTCATAATGAAACTAAAACCTGCCAAAAATATAAAAACTACTCGTTTGAGGGCTTAAACAATGTAATTTTCCATAAAAATGGCATAGCTTAGCACCAGAGGTGCTAACTTCTCCATGTTCGCCTTTCCTTCGAGGTAGGGTCATAAGATCATAAAACTGATACTAGATAGTTTCTGTCCTATTTTGCTAGGTAACTATTCGCTACTATTTCTACTTGATCGAAAATTTGATTGAAGAAAAATTAGGATTTAATCAAGAAACGATGAGCTCCATTAAAGGAAAGTGTATATCTACTATAAGCAAGAAGTGTTATGCCTAGTTGCAACTTGGAAGAGGGGAAGTTTTATAAAATTACCCCCATTCTGTACTACAGGAACGTTGCCCCTTCACTTCCCTGCTGTCCCAGCATGTCCTAACATAACTTCTTCCCTTGGCTTTAAGGCTACACATTATCTTCATAGTAGTATCTATCCCATTTACAATTGTTTGGTAAAATATTAACCATTGGAAAAAAAAAAAAAAAGCAAAACACAATGTGGAACAATGCAAGGAAATGGATTCCTAGTGATAATGTGCTTATCAAGAAGCACAAAAAGTATCGATTATGACAATAAATTATCATTTCAAGACTCCTCTCAAGTCTATTAGCACGTCTGGTAAATATCATTGGCCAGCCGCAACAACTCTACCACATAAAATATATATATATATATATATATATGTTAATATTGCTTTCAAGTAATAAACATAAATATAGCATATTTTAATAAAAAAACAAAAATTAATAAAAATTAATCAATTGAAATTTGAGATTTAGATTGGATTCGAATATCTAATCATTAGCCTACGGGTTATAAGCTATATGAAATTATTTAACTTTTATTATAATTGTCAAATTAAAAAGTAATAATATCAACATAAAATTTCTAGTATCCTACACATATTAAAAAATTGAAAGAGATTGTTTAGAGCTTGAAACTTGTAATATATAATACATATGTCTGTGTATATACACATCTATATAATACGGCATCTTGATAGGTTAAAAGGAATAGAAAGTTATCATACCTCATATATTATCTTGGTGACTTCAATAGATATCTTGAATCCTTCCCATAAATTTAAAGGTTTCATATGTTTGATATTAATATCTACTTTATTTCACAGTATTGTAGAGCTTTAGAAGAAACCAACTTGTGGAAGGCATGTTTGTGTTTATAAAATCTCTATGATGTCTTCTGTCTTAGACAATCTAATTTCATAAGGGTAAGCGCATCCTAATATTACTAATGGTAAATGTCTGGATAATATGTTTATATAAGTTCTTCCTCTTTTTTTTCCCAGCCAATAACTTGTTAAAACTATTGAAAAAGGAAAAGGGATGATTAAACCAACTCTATTCTATTATGTGACCAATGTTCATTGCTACACTACAAGCACCTAAGCTTTTGTAGCTATCTTTGGCTTTATATGTTAAATATAAGATTTGAAATGTTGATCATTAAGGAATATTAGAGAATCATAAGTAGAAGTCTAACTCATTTTAATGGATTGAGATATTATCGTGAAATCATGTGAATGCTCGGTGCTACGTCCTACTAGCTTTTCAATTAACTTATATTAAAATAAATCGATGATGATCTTTTAGCGATTCCAAATATAACTGTAAGTTTACATCAATTCATCTATTAAGTATTCCTTAATGATGAGCATTCCAAATGTTACCTTTAACATTGGATACAAATCGAACTCTCAAACATTTGGAAAATCAAACATGTGCAATTTGTATATCCATGTCAATTAAAAAAGTTGAACTTGAGTAAGATTTGTCTATATATCATTAATATTTTGGTTATATCAATCACTCATCAGCACCTCAATTAATCTAAACAAACAAGCATACGTATGTCTCACATATAGGGGCCTCTTGCAAGATTAGGGGCCTTATCCTTTAATTGTAAAGTTTGAAGACTATAGGCACTCCATTTTTATCCACTTAAGACTTTAATTTATAATAAAAATTAATATTATATTAAGCCCATAAATTATAATAAAAATATTTTTAAAAAAGAGAAGAAGAAAGAAAAAAATTATTATTATAAAAAAATATATAAATACATAATAAATAGAAAAAATAAATATGGGCTTAATATAGCATTTATTTTAATTATAAATCTTTTTAGACCTAATTAAATAGCCCTAGTTTGAAAGTCTTAAAAATTATTTGTGTACAACCCAAGTTGAGGCACAGGCTAATAGCTTGTATAGATAAGTCATTGTTTTGCATTAGAGAGGTCATGGGATCGATTATGGACTTTTACCTTCATCAAATAGTGCCATGTGGTCCTTTGTTATTAGCTGATGGCGTCGTGCTAACGTCATCATCTTCTTCCTCATGGAGACCCCTAGAATAGCGTATGGAACAAGCTTGATCAACCTCTTTCATGGTCGATTTTGATTATTTTTACTCCACAACTTCATCAAATTGATGGTGAAATTGTGAAGTACTCAAAGTATTATGAATTGAGACCAAAAAGTAGTCTTGATTCGTAATTTTTAGTGGTCAAAGTTACTCATGAAAATTAGGAAAATTTCACGATGTGGATGAAGCTCCATTACCATTAATGACCCAAATTGAGCAAAGTGAAGCTTCTAAGAAGCATCATATTAACAAATATGCTTAGGATATTCTTCTTTACTAGCCAAGAATCACCAAGTCAAGACTAAATTAGGTTAAAAACCCTAACTTTTAGCCTATTCAAATTAATCAAAATCAATCGCCTGTCATGTTTATTTGAGCTCCAATCCTATAAATAGGAACTTGAAAAAGCCATTTCCCATCAACAATGAAGAAAATCACTAAGAATGTACTCAAATTCAAAATTCTTAGCAAATTAGGGTTTCGAACAAAAAAGCTTTGAGTTTGAAGCTTTCTCGATAATTTTGATCAAATTGGAAGTGTATGGAAGCTCCAAGTAAGTTTAAGCTATTAGTTAATAGCTTTAGTTCAACCCTAGAAGTCTAGCAGCCATCTAAACTAAGAACCGCCAACGACCGCCACCTGTAGAGGTCCACAACAACCTTCTACATCCACTTTCAAAGACAGCTAGGTACACTAGACTATTGAGGTGATTGAAAACAATCCATCTAATGTCACCACCACCCAAAAGCACCATTAGAACTGCACTTCTTAATCTTGCCAACCACCTGCTCCAAATCTAATCCAAAGTTGATCTAGATCTAACCTGAAACCGACTTGCACCTTTTACCCCTAATGCACATGCTCTCCTCAAACCAGGTAAGTGATTTTCACTTTTTAATAAACAGGTTATAATAAAAGAGGAAAAAAGGAAAAATGAAAAAAAAAAGAAAAAAGAAAATATAAATTAATAAAAAAATGAGCTTATGTATGCAATTTTAAATAAACTAATCCCTATTATGGCTTGCTATCATGTTATAAATAATAATAAGATGGGTATAAGGAATATTTTTTTTCTTTTCTTTTTCCTAGAAAAATCTAAATTTTCTTAAAGTGAAAATAAGTGGTAGCATTTAGGATTCACCACGAACCATATTTCCAAAATTAGTAAGAATCAAGGAACTTATAGTGAAAGAATTTAACAACTTAAAAGCAACCAATCCACTAAAATTTTATTTAAAAAAAAAACTATGTATTATCTGATCCCGATTAATGAGTATATAAGTACCTTTAGGGCGACATAAAAAATGAAAAGCTTTTCTTTTTGCTTTTGTAAATAT
This sequence comes from Combretum micranthum, assembly GCA_024138025.1. Taxonomy (NCBI): domain Eukaryota; kingdom Viridiplantae; phylum Streptophyta; class Magnoliopsida; order Myrtales; family Combretaceae; genus Combretum; species Combretum micranthum. The sequence continues at coordinate 449,990 of JAMXBD010000236.1, read as the reverse complement.
TAAATTGATTCATTGTAAATCTTGTAATTATTTGTCTTAAGTTTTTAAACCTTGATGATAAATTGTAAATATAACACTTTATAACATTAATAATTTTGAGCATTAAAGGGATAAATTGTGATTTTAAAAAATTTTGTAACTAGTAATTGTATGATTTTAATAGAATAGCCCCTGAACCTATGATATCTTTGGTTTATTTAAAATTGATTTTTAAATATTTTGTTTTAATTGCAGACTAGTAGTTAAATTAGAATCAACTAACCCATTGATACTAATTTATATTTTTTCCTGATTTTGTTAAGGTGGTGACTCCTAAAAAATTTTTCAAAAAGTAAATTTCTTTCAATTCCTAATCAAGGGCCTGTATCAAATGGGTTAGGGTTTGATATAGGTCGAACAAAAAGAAATCAAACCAGAATTGAAAAATCCAGGCTTGATAGCTTGGCAACTCCACAAGAGATACCTATTTGTAAGAGCGCTAGCCACTTAAAATTCTAAGTTTATTCCTTTTTTTCAATACTTATTTTTATATATTATTAATATAATTTCTAACCTATAAATAGTGTACTAACATTTTTTTTTCCAAGTCATGCGATAAGCCTTTTGTGAATAGCCTAAAATGGGGCATAAAAAATCTATTGGGGGGAAATATTTTAAGTGTGTTGGATGTGGTCAGAACCAGGCCACCTAAGGACCCTAGGATAGAGGGCCCCAATAGGTTTTGGGTGTTGTGATAAACGCACCACACGAGATATGAATTAGGCAACCCACTCCATTAACATGACCCCTAGTCCATTAATTGGGGGACCTTTAGAACTCACCAAATTTGCATTCACTCAATGGGTGGTGATGACTAAGCATTGTGCACAAAAAAAAAAAAATCAAATTTTTATGCAAATATTTTTTTTAGAAAAAAAAATCTTTGTAAATTTTCAATTTTTTTAAATCATATTCCTTTATAATTTGTATTATCTTAACCAATAAAAGATGTTACAACAACATTTTGTCATTACCCTATTTTGCATCTGTATGATTTGCATGTTTCTACAATGTATATATAATGTGTAAGATAATTTGTATATCTATATCTTGTACATAATTTTTTTTTTTTTTTTACATTGTAAGTAATGATTTGTTATAGGTAATGTAATTACTTGTAAATAGTCCTAAACAATAAAAAAAAAAAGATAAAAAGTTCTTTTTTTACTCTTGTAAAGTAATACAAACCATTGTTTTATATATATATACACAATATAATTATTATTAATTTTTTCCACTTTTTGTAAATAATTAAAATTTCATAAAAAATGAATGAAAAATCAAATGGCACATAATAATTTTTGATGAAATTGGCAGGAAGATGTCAAGGGATCTGCAAGAAATGATGAAACTTGTTCACATCTTAGGGATCCCCAATCCGCTGCTTCAACTAACTAAGATGAGGGCCTACATTTGGGAGAAAAAGGCTTGAAAAACTGAAAGGAAAGTTCAAACTCTGTTAGAAGATAACCAAAAGCTATTAGGGTGTTTAGATAAAATGGAGTCCCCAATGAATGAAATGGTAGAAATGTTATATCAACTAACTATGAGATCTTTTCCTCTCCCCGAAAAGCCTCTCCAGCCAAAATGAAATTGACATCTTGTGATTGTGATAAAGAAGAAATAATATTTTGATGTATTCGAATATTATTGAATGATATAAATGACAAGTTCATGTTGATTATAATGAGCCATTTTATCTTTCTTTTGTTTATATTCAAATTACTTTTCCTTGTAACATAACACTAAAAAAAAATTGTTAAACTTGTAAGTACTCTATAGACTATATACATCGTAAAAGAATAAAAAATAAAAAAAAATAACTTATACACAAAAGTTGTAAAAAATGTACAGTAGACTTGTAAATGCTCATTGGTTACAAATAATCCGATCATCCTTTATATTAATTTCTCCTTTTAGATAGTTATAGGTCCTTTTCAACTAGGATCACTTTTATCATAGGTATTACGTTCCTTTAGCATCAAGTTGTCTTTCTATTTCACTTTGTAAATATCAACTTTTTAATCACCATTAAATATATATATATATATTAAAAAAAGGAGACCATCATTACTTTTTTAAATTATTTTGAAAAAAAAAAAGAGAAAAAAATGTCAATTTGTAAAATAGGTTTTTTGTAAATGAATTTTCACTTTAGGTTATAAACATTCATTATAAAATATGATTTCCAAATATTGTATCCATCTCTTTGTAAATATCCATTATAATGTCAATAATTAAATTGATGTTTGGTCATTTCTAGAAAATAGTTTTCTAATAAATTTGAAAAAAAAAAAAAGAGAAAAAAAGGGAAATTTGCTAACAATCAAAGATCCTTTGAATTTTAGGCCAATGATCACTCACTCTAGGTGGAAGGTGAACTACCAATCAAATGATATTAAAACAAGGGGCAACAAAAAGGACTTGATTAATCACTAATTAGGGGTATTTTTAGGTATGAATGGGGTATTTAGTAAATTAGCTTGAGCAAAATTAAAAAGATTGGATGATTAAAAGAAAAAAAAAAAAAAGATATCTCATAGTTTAATAAAAAAAGTCTAGAATAATAAGAGGTAAAACAAATCCTAAACATTAATCCTAAACACTCAAGACTAGAATGACATTAAAGGAAGGAAAAGGACTCATTCCTTACAAAAGGTTTGCCTTGAATTTGATACATAAGTCAAACTAATATTAACATTCATTTCAATGTCACAATACATATACCCCTTGCCAACCCATTTGAGCCTATTCAGGAAGTATTTTAAAAAATAACCCATTTGAGCAATCAATTGATATGGATAATTATTTCCTTTAAAAGGAAGAAGAATCACTACTTTAATACCATACATAACTTATACACTTTGAGTTATAGGTTATCCAATGAAAATTGAAGAAACATAAGTCACCTTGAATTCTTGTCTAGAAAAAAATGAAAAAGATAAAAAAAAAAAAGAAGAAGGAAGAAAAGAAATTATAAAAAAAAAAAAAAGAAGAAGAAAAGGAAAAGGAAAAGAAACATAAATAAAGCTTGAAAAAAAAAGGAAAAGAAAAAAAAGGAGAACACTCAAACAAAGTGATTATACCTAAGGATTGGAGGCTCATGCTTAAGGCTCAAAACTACTAAAACACATCAAAACTCTATATCCATATTTATATCATGGACTAACCCACAACACCACTTTTTAGAGACTATTCAAATCATAGGACTTGGTTTATTAATGCTCTTGAAACTAGGGACAAGGTTTTAGTTTTCCTTAAAAGTTTTTAACTTGCAAACTCGAGAAGTGTTGAAGATAAATTTCAAAATGGCCTGTATATATAGTATCCCTTTTGATTAAAGCCAAAAACCAAAAATCTACACTATGGTCCAATAGATTAACCAAGGTGTATCGGTTACAATTTAGATAATAATTTTTGGAATCCATGTCCAATATGTGAAAATAAGCTAAGGGAGTGTAGGAAGTCCTCTTGGACTAGATAGTTCAAAACAAGATAATTATCTCTAGGTTGAAAAATCTTCCATAGAGGCATGTGAAATCACCTACCCCAAGCTAAAAGTTACATGTCTCAAGTTTAAATACTTTTTGCCCTAAAGAAATTGAAAGACAATGACCCAATAAAAGCAAAATAAAGTCATAAAAAGAAAAGTTTTGCCCCTAATGTGTAAATTTTTTTTGTTTAGCATGAAGCCCAAGGTTAACTGAAATGAGTGATCAATAGAGTAAGCCGGCTGCTCATTTAAAACTTTTAGAATTCTCACTTGTTAGCAATCCTTCAAAAAAAAAAAAAAAGATCTTAGCTCAAAATTTTCAAAGAAAGAATTTCTTTCAAAATAAATAAATAAATAAAGGAGTTCTTGAAGCAAAGTTTTCCTCAAACTTTTCTAGAAAGAAAATTTTTTGAAAAAAAAAGGATAGAGTTTTAGTTCAAAAACTTTTTCAAAAAAATTAAAAATAAATATAAAAAAAGAAAGAAAAAAAAGTCTTTGTAATAAAGGCATCAACCTAAACATTTGAGAGCAAAAGTTTTTATCTAGATGATTTATATGAAAGATTTCATAACTGCCTTTTTAAAAGCTTTCTAAATCAAGTCAATAGTGAATCATTGATTCTTCTCAATTCTTAAGATCGCTTGCCCGTAGGAGTGCTATCCTAGTTTTAGGGTCACTTGCTCATAGGAGCACCACATGCCATAGTATTATGATTGCCTTCTCAAGGGAGCGCTATCTTAGTTTTGATCACTTGCTCGAAGGAGCATCATCTAGTAAGGTATTAGGATTGCCTACTCGAAGGAGTGTTGTCTTAGTTTTTGGAATCATCTACTCAGAAACATCATCTACTATAGTATTAGGATCGCTTGCTCAAAGGAGTGCTATCCTAGTTTTTGGATCACCTACTTGTAGGAGTGTAATTCACTATGGTATTAAAATCGCTTGCTCAAAGGAGCACTATCCAGTTTTTAGATCAGCTACTCATAGGAGCGTCATCTAGTAAAATTTTAAGATCACCTGCTCAAAGGAGTGCTATCCTAGTTTTTAGATCACCTACTCGAAGGAGCACTTGTCACGACCGTGAAAGGGGCCTAGAAAGACTAACTTGAAGTCATCATATCATATGTGCACCCCTAATATGAGAATCATCTTGCAAGTCAGAGTTTGCAAAACTCTATCTAAATGATTATTTTATAAATTTTTTATATATAATACATTTTTCATAAAGGAAATCTTATTTCCTATAGTCTACCAAAACTGCAGAGAATCAGTATCCCCCCAAATAGTAAAATAGAGTAGATCATCTACACTTTACAAATTCTAGACTATTACACAACTAGTTTGACCATAATCTAAACTTGTTTTACATGAAACAAAATCTCACTAACTATACTATCCATCTACTTCTTATTCTATACTTGTCTTCTATCTTCAAGGGGTCTTCTCCACATAGACTTAGCCCATTTCCATGCTTCAGCTATTCTTGCACCAGGTGTAAGCTAATCCACAGCTCAGTAAATAACATAACCAAACCACACATCAAGCAAATGTCAAACAAGTTTTATTAAAAACATATGTAATGCAACACTCAATCATATGTTATGCACAATTTAAATGACCGAAATCTAAACTAATAAACATTTATTCCCTCTCTTATAGGTTGAAGGATCAACTCAAGTCATTCACGCCTAAGAGAAACCGAGAACCAAAGAAAGGAGAATCTTTTCAACTCATTGTCATTTACATATTTATTACCAATATAACCGCAAACTTTTCCTTGGAAATACCTAAGGAGGTAGGATTTCTTTTGAAAATCATTTATTCTCCTATATAGGTATTATTAACATATCTGCCACTTTACCTTAGAACCTCAGCAACTCCCTAAGTATTAGCATCTCCTAGGCCAATACCCACACAGGTGATGTCCTTCGGTGGCTTTTTTAGTTCTTGGGATACGAACAACCCTATTGTATCCAATTAGAGAAACAGATCCATGACATAGCTTAGGAATACCATATAATTGAGAGCTAGCATGTGACGTGAATACTATGCTAATGCAAGTATGTTGTTGTGTAATGAATGATTGTTTAATTAAGTAGCCAAATAGAATTAAGTCCATTTATTAAGGTGACCAATCAATGTAGCAAACACTTATCAACAACAGCAATCCAATCATTTCAAACAATATGAGATCACTTTGATTTTAATGTTTTATCATACAATACAATCAACAAACAGCAGGCAAACACCCAATCCCTACACATAATCAGTTATGTTTATTTAATATAAATGTAACTATGCCACACACGTAACCAAGGTGATAAGGTTGATGTTATCCCCCCGTCATCCAAGCTAAGTCATAGCAAGCTCTTGGGAAAACCAAATGTTAAGATAATCCCCTTATGAAACAAAATAGCATTCATTCATCACTTTTCATAGTGTATTCATCATTGAATTTTTAGTTCTCAAACTCATTTCTATCCCATTAGTTTGTACTTAATTAAATCATAACTTTATATTAAACCTATTTGATCAGACCTTAAGTAGGAATCCCACCATGGCTATGGAAACTGCTCCACCAAGATGGACAATTCCCCATTGTTTGTCAAGTAATTTCTTTTCCTTTCTTTACTATTATCTATATAAAGATATCATGATTCCATATCATTGGTAAATAACTCAATGATTTATTAACTTACATGAAAAAAAAACTCATTTTAATAAACATATATAGGAAACAACTTATTCTTTTTACTAAACATGGTTTAACTCCATCATATTATGTATACTATCTGTAGATCATTTACAAGTTTTAAGTCTATTCTAACTTATCTTAGTAAAGTTGATTAAAATTAGTCATCTAATATAGCTATTAAATCCTATTCACTTATCTTACTAAGTCATTATCACATAACAATAAGGTTCTTTATTAGTCTAATTCATTTTAACTCAAAAAGATTCATTAAGTCATGTTAAGCTTAGGTTAATTAACTAAGTTCATTTTATATCTAAGTGTTCTAAACTTATATTATAGTAATTCTAGTTCATTGATCTTTAAGAAATTATAAAGTATTAAACTCAACTACTTTCACTTAACTAGTAAAACAGGTATTTAACTTGATTGAATATATTATAGTCTAAAACAATTAAAATTTAAGCATTGATGCTTTTGGAATCTCTCAAAACTCAAAACATAAAAGTTATAGAGTTACTTTTAAAATTTCCTTAGCATCTTGAGTCACCTCAATACTAGTTCGGATGAAAAAGTTATGGTCAAACTGCAAAACAATGTAGCTATAGGGGATCCTAGACCCGAGCCTAGTAAGGTCCTATGTACGACCGTACTACATAAAAATCATCTAACGCGAGTCGTGTAAGGTTGTTGTATGCATGTACACTAAAAAATCATCCAACCCGAGCCCTGTAAGAGTATGACCACACCCGTACTTCTCATTTCTCCTACCCCGATGTCCCCCTCTGTTCTTTTTACATAAACACATCAAACATCATAAAAATAATATACAAACTAATTTTTATTACTTTTAACACTTCTATACTCATCAAACATCTCTAAACCACTTCATCAATTTCCTAACTTCACATATGCACATAAATCCTAGGTTTTAGCTTTTACACTCATATCTCCTTTGTTTACAAATTTTATCACAAACCCAACTTATTTCTATCTCTATCTCTAATTCATTCACATGCATAACAAATAATCAAACAAAGAAAAAGAACAATTACTTGTTTTAGGAAATCCTAAGCATCTAAAACTTCATTGTCACTACTTCTTAGAGTTGATTAGCTCATCTATGCTTGATTTATATCTTTCATCTTGTTTTCTATCTTTATTTTCTTATACAATTTTATTGAAATTGATTTTGAATTTGGAATTTAAAGAAGAAAAAAAGTAGAGAGAAAGAAAAGAGAAAGAGAAAAAAAGAAGAGGAAAAGAAAAGGGAAAGAAAGACAACAAAACAAAAGAAAAGGATAAGGAAAAAGATATATTTATAGATATTAAGGAATGGAGGTTTTGATAAAACTTATTAGATCATTATCTTAAGTATTGATAACAATTTAAAGAAAATTTTATAATATATAAAAGTAAAATTGATAAATTAAATTGAGAATTTACTTTAGAATTTAATTTTGTAAAAATTTGATATCTAGTTTAAGTTCAGGTTTAGAAACTAATATTTTTAAACAAGTAATGAAGTCAAACTTCATGGGAATTGAAGGTATAAAATTTAAATTAAAGGGGTTATATTTGAGTATTTTATAAATTTAAGTAATGAACTTGAGAAACTTGGCGTCTTTTGTAAATCAAAAGAAAAAGGATTTAAATTAATAGTTGTAAGAGATTGATTAACTTATTTATGAAATATACTAAAGTTTAGGGTTTACAAACTTACTTAAACATTAATTAAAATTTTCCAAGGGTTAAAAGATTTGAAATTAAAGGAAAAGAAGTTTAGTTTGAAATTCGCAAGAGATAATAAAATTTGATTTGTGGAAAAGGTTGTTATAGAAAATAGGCTAAATGAGGAGAGTATATGAAATCTCAATTTCAATTAAGTCTATTTACTAATTTGATTATGTTAATCTATCTATTTTTTACCTATAATTCAATTTACTTATTTTAATTAAACCATCTAAGCTAATTATCAAAATTACATGCTAAACAAAATTTAAGATTAATCATCCATTGGTAGTTGACATTATATTAGCTTTAAATTTTATAATTCAAAAGATTTTAATCGTTTTAAGATTTTATTCTTTCATTTATACTTTCATTGAATTATTCTGATTAATTTAGATTAAATTTTGATATTATGTTCACTTCCATTGTAATTTTGAATTATTATAATATTATTTTATTGAGTTTAGATATATCATATTTTTGTATTTATAATCATTTATTTGATATTTCTTGTTGTTTTCCATTATTTAAAGTGTATTAAAACTTGATATTATTTTGCCGTTATTTCATATTTCACGTTTGTTTATTATATGCATTATATGTTTACATTATTTTATTCTCTTTTGTTATATTGATTTGGTGTTTCTGTAAATTTTGTTTTTATAAAACATCTTAAGATTTAAGTTATTTAGATTTAGTACAATCCTCTTATAATTATTTATTTGCTTATAATTCATTTCTTTAATTATCCAAAATGTTTTATTTTTTAACTTTGGTTTTTACCATCATCTAGTTGATCTCATTTTTGTTCTTTTATGTATATATTTCTAATTTTATCCTTTTTATATTTGTAGAATTTTATCAAGAAATTATGTAAGAATTTTATCTTGAAATATAGTAATTTAAATTTTAAAACGATAATTAAATTGTTCATATTTTAATTTTTTTATATTGCAACAAATTAAGAGTGCTTTTTGTGTCTTTTCTTAAAACTTCTTCAAAAATTTTGCATATTTACTTAGTGATTATTATTTTCGAATTTCATAAATTTGGGTGATTATAGCATCATCTAGTAAAATTTTAAGATCGCATGCTCAAGGAGCATCGTCCTAGTTGTAGGATTGCCTACTTGAAAGAGCATTGTCATAGTATTAAATCACCTACTCATAGAAGTGTCATCCAATAAGGTATTAGGATTACTTGTTTAAAGGAGCGTTGTCCTAGTTTTAAGGTCACTTACTCATAGGAATGTCACCCATCATAAGTTTTAAGGTCACCTTCTCGAAGGAGAGCTGTCCTATCTTAGGTCACCCGCTTATAGAAGTGTCACCCAAAATAAGGTTTTAGGATCACTTGATCGAATGAGTACTATCCTAGATTTTAGATGACCTACTCATAGGAGTGTCATCCATAAAAGTTTCAAGATCACCTGCTCGAAGAAATGCTATCCTAGTTGTTAGATCACCTACTCGAAGGAGCATCATCCGATAGAGTTTTAGCATCACCTACTTGAAGGAACATTATCCTAGTTTTTGGATCAGCCGCTCTTGGAAGCATCATTCAGTAAAGTTTTACGATCTTCTACTCAAAGGAGTACTGTCCTAGTTTTTGTATTACCTGCTTGTAAAAGCTTCATCTAGTAAGGTATTAGATAGCCGCATAAAGGAGTGTAGTCCTAGTTTTAAGGTCACCTATTCATAGGAGCGTCACTAACATAAGTTTTAGATCACTTACTCGAAGAAGTGTTGTCCTACTCTAGGGTCACTTACTCATCGAAGCATTAGCATAATAAGGTTTTAGGATTGCTTGCTCAAAGGACTGCTATCTACTTTTAGGGTCACATGCTTATAGGAGCGTCATCCACCGCGGTATTAGGATCACTTGCTCGAAGTAGTGTTGTCCTAGTTTTTGGATTACCTACTCATAGGAGCATCATCCACTATAAGTTTTTAAGATTGCCTGCTCGAAGGAGTGATGTCTTAGTGTTTGGATCAACTGCTCATAGGAGCATAACCCACTAAGGTATTAGGATCTCTTGTTCAAAGAAGCATTATCCAAGTTTTTGGATCACCTACATAGGAGTATCATCGATATCATTTTTTAAAGATCACTTGCTCAAAGGAGCACCATGCTAGTTTTTTAATCACTGCTCATAGGAGCATCATCCATTATAAGTTCTTAGGACTACCCCCTCAAAACAGCACTATCTTAGTTTTTAAATCACCTGCTCATCAAGCTTCATCCACTAAATTTTAGGATCGCCTATTCGAAAGATGCTATCCTAGTTTTTGGATCATCTGCTCAAAGAAGCATCATCCACTAAAGTTTTATGATATTCTACTCAAAGGAGTATTGTCCTAGTTTTTGGATCACTTGCTTGTAGAAGAATCATCCACTAAAGTTATATGATCTTCTGCTTGAAGGAGTATTATTCTAGTTTTCAGATCACCTACTTGTAGGAACATCATCCAATAGAGTTTTAGAATCGCCAACTAAAAGGAGCACTATCCTAGTTTTTTTATCACTTGTTCATAGAAGCATCAACCACTAAAGTTTTATGATTTTCTAACCGAATGATTGTTATCCTAGTTTTTGTGTCACCTGACGTCATCATCTTCTTCCTTATGGAGCCCCCTAGAATTGCGCAAGGAACAAGCTTGGTTAGCCTCTTTCAAGGCCAATTTTGACTGTTTTTACTCCACAGTATCACCAAATTAATGGTGAAAATGTTAAGTACTCATGGAGTATTATGAATCGAAACTAAAAAGTTGTCTCGATTCGTAATTTTTAGTGGTCAAAATTACGCATGAAAATTAAAAAAAATTCACGATGTAGATGAAGCTGCATCACCATTAATGGGGATTTTTTACCAAAATAGAGCAAAATGAAGCTTCAAGAAGCATCATATTAATGAATATGGGTAATTACATAGAAGGTCACAATATTTGGGGATAAATTCATTTTAGGCCGCAACGTTTCAAAAAGTTAAAAAAGGTCATAACATTTAGAAAAGTATCTTTAGATTTACTTAAGTATTTATCCTATTGATACATGTCAATAGGGTCTTAAAAGAAGGGTTTCTTGAATTTTAATTAAATATTTTTCCTATTCAAATATGCTAATAGTGACCTCAATTGACCCACTTCTCTAAACATTGTGACCTAAAATGAACTTACCCCTAAACGTTGTGACTTAAAATGAACTTACTCACTAAACATTGCAACCTTTTTGAACTTTTCAAAACATTATGACATTCTAGTGTAATTAACCATAATGAATATGCTTAGGTTATTCTCCTTTACTAGCCCAAAATCACCAAGTCAAGATTAAATTGGGTCAAAAACCCTAACTTTTAGCTGATTTGAATTAATCAAAAGTAATCCCCTTCCAAGTTGATTCGAGCTCCAATCCTACAAATAGGAGCTCAAAAAAGCCATTTCCCATCAATAATGAAGAAAATCACTAGGAAAGTACTCAAATTCAAATTTTTCAGTAAGTTAGGGTTTCAAACAAAAAAAAAGCTTCATTTTGAAGCTTTCTAGGCGATTTTGATCAAATTGGAAGTGTAAGGAAGCTTTAAGTAAGTTCAAGCTATCAATTAATAGCTTTAGTTCGACCCTAAAAGTCTGTGAGCCACTCAACCAAGAATTGCCAACTACCGCTGCATATAGAGGTCCGAAACCACCATCTACCACCACTTTTGGAGATAACTTGCGTACACTGGACTGTTGGGGTGATTGAAAAAAGCCCATTTGACACCACCACCACCAAAAACACCACTAGAACTGCATTCTTAATCTTGCTGGCCGCCTACTTCAAATATGATCCGAAGTTGATCCAGATTCAACCTGCTCCTCTTGCCCAACTCTAACCTGCACACGCTCCTCAAACCAAGTAAGTGATTTTTATTTTTTATTTTTTACTAATAGATAACAATAAAAAAAAGGAAAAAAATAAAAATGAAAACAAAAATAATAAAAAAAGGGCTTATGTATGCAATTTTAAATAAAATAATCCTATTATTGCTTTTTGTCATGTTATAAATAACAAAATGTAATAATAACAATGGGTATGAGGAATAATTTTTTTTCTTTTCTTTTCCCTAGAAAAATCTCAATTTTCTTAAAGTGAAAAAAAAATGGTAGTATTCAAGATTCACCACAAATAATATTTCCAAAATTAATAAGAATTAAGGAACTTATAGTGAAAGAATTTTAAGACTTTAAAGTAATCAATGCACTAAAATTTTATAAAAGAAGAACTACATATTATCTAATATCGATTAACGAGTACGTAAGTATCTCTAGAGTGACAAAAAAATGAAAAAGATTTCTTTTTGCTCTTGTAAATATTAAATTGATCCATTGTAAATATTTCAATTATTTATCTTAAGTTTTTAAACATTGATCATAAATTGTAAATATAACACTTTATAACATTAATAAAATTTTGAGCATTAAAGGGATAAATTGTGATTTTAGAAAGTTATGGGTCGTAACTGTATAGTTTTAATAGAATTGCCCATGAACCTGTGATATCTTTGGTTTATTTCAAGTTGATTATTTAATCTATTTTTTAATTGCAAACTAGTTGCTAAGTTAACAACCAACCATTGATCCTTACTTACATTTTTCTCCTGATTTTGATTGATAAAATTTTGAGTATTAATGGGATTAATTGTGATTTAAGAAATTTTATGAGTGGTAACCATGGTTTTAATAGAACAGTACCCGAACCTATGATATCTCTGGTTTATTTAAAGTTTATTTTCCAAATCAATTTTTTTTTTAATTACAGACTAGTAGCTAAGCGAAGATCAACTAACCCATTGATCCTAACTTATATTTTTTTTTCCTAATTTGATTGGGTGGCGACTCCTAAAAATTTTTCAAAATGAAAATTTCTTTCAATTCCTGTTAAGGCCCGTATCAAATAAGTTAGAGTTTGGTATGGATTGAACTAAAGAAATCAAATCAGAATTGAAAAATCCAGGCTCGGCAAAGACCCATTAAATGGGAATATGAAGCGAGTTTATTTAAAGTTGAAAGGAGATCTTCCTGGACCCTTGCTAGATTAAAGGCGATCAATAAAGTAGGTGAACTATTGCTTACTTGAATATGGGTATGTACTTTTGGCACGATGGGTGGACCTAATTAGAAAGGTAAGAAAGGCCCACTGTAGTAAGCCATGAATAGCTTGTAGAAATCAATAATCAAGAAACATATGATTTTGCAAAAGAAAAAAAAAAGTTATTAAAATTATGAATAGGTCCGCTAAAGATAAATAAAAAAAATTAATATTCCTTAAATATAAAGTCATATTTTTACAACTTTTCATATGGTACATTAACCCTAAAACAAGCATTGGAATTCAAAAATGCTGTTATTTATTAGCTTTTTAGTATCGATAATTTGAGATACCAATAATATTTTAAAAGTTATTTTTTCATATTTGCAAAAAATATAAAAGGCTAAAGCCATACTTTAGAAGTTCAGGAAATCTTTCCTATCTGACAATTGTATATGGGGTGTTATAATCATGCGAAAAATGAAATAAATATAATAAAAGATGCTTTTAGAATAATATTAATGATTTTGAAATAATAAATGTAAAACAAAATAAATATATGGAATTGTAAATATAGAAATATTTTAATTAATGCAAAAACTATATTTTATGGAAAAATAAAAAAGGAGTCAAGCCAATCAAGTCGTACCAAGATCATTAGCCATATAGGCCTCTCACAAGGGTTAAAATAAGTTCAGCCTTAACTATGCCTAACTAAGTTCCCATTCAAATTTTCATCCAATGTTCATATGTTTGTTATAATGTATAAATTAATTTATTCCTCGATCCTCTTCAGTTAGAATAATGTACATATATATGTATATATATATAGATAAAATCCTTTTATAGAAAAGAAGGATTACGGTTAGGGTTAAGGTTGGATTACTTTAATAAAGGTATAGAGAGGCAGCAGAAGAGAGAGAGAGAATTAAAGGTGTGTCTTTTATACCAACTAATAAAACAATGAAGAAATAAAGGGTTAAACTTAAGTTTGACCGTAACATTGGTGCTCTTGTCAAGAATTCAATCATAACTCCTAATGATAAGGAACAAAGAGGAGAAATTAGAAAAATGGCCCAATCATTTCGTCAAGACTCATTACATGCATCTGATCAATAACTTGATAAGAAATTAGATATCAAATTTCAACAAATGATAAACTAATTCAAGAAATTATAATGTATAGTCAATGATCAATATAAGGCTTAGAATCACTCTTATCATGCATCATCATCTTCTGAGTTACTATAAAATGGCTCATCATGCCCAAGTATTGTGTCCCTGCAAAATGATAATTTGTTGAAGGGAGTCAACTAGAAATTTTGAAGTTTAATGATGAAGATGTGTTGATTGGCACTTTAAGGTTGATTAATTTTTCACTTTTCATGATATCCTTAATGAACAACGAATTACAATTATTTCCTTTGCTTTAGAAGAAAAGGCCCTACAGTGGTATCAATGGATTTATCTTGATCAACAATTGAAATCTTGCATAAATTTTTAAGAAAATAGTTGCTTCATTTTAAAACATCTAAGTATGAGGATGTTTAAGAGCCTTTAACTAAATTGACTGATACTTCTTCAGTTGAAGTTTGTCAAACACAGTTTGAAACCCAATCTAATCACATAGTTAACCTTTCTATGTCATTTTTAAGTAATCGCTTCATCTTTGGTGTTAAACCATTGCATAGAAAAGAATTATGAATCGCTAAACCAAATTCTATGTCATGCAATTTCACTAGCCAAAGGATGAATCTAAATTCAATAACCATTTTCCCTTTCCCAAACCCTTTTGTTTCTCATTCACCTTTTAAACCTATTTTTGCTTTCAAACCCCTTCAATTTCATAAAACCTCTTCTTCTTCATCCACTTCTACTACTTCCACTAATCCTAACAACTAACCCTTTAATATCACTAAACGTTTTGTCCTTTCAATTGACATACCCTAAAAAGATGGCAACAAGACATGCATAGTTCCTCTACATTGACCAATATTGTTGAAACCAAAGTGGCTTACACGAACATGTAAGGGGTCAATTAGAAGTGGACACAAGATTATAGGACTAAGGGAGCTGGACTTTAATATAGTTATTCTTAAGACCATTTATTTATATTAACTCGCTATTACAATTATATTATATCTTATATATATATATATTTTATGAGAACTTTATAATGATTTCATTGATTTTTTTAAAACTTATGAAAAAGTTGTTTAAACATTCATTAAGAATATTTGGTGCATTTTATAAGAGATGATATATATGTCTCTTGAAAATTAATTATTAATAAAAAATAGAGTTAATATTTGTATAAATTTTTCTTTTAATAAAAAAATTATAAAATATACATAATAGGATATCTATTTAATAATTCATGTTTATTTTCTTAACATTACGTGTAGAAAAAAATTAAAAATCAAATTACACAATCAATATGCAATATAATTGCTTTTAACACAAATAGATCATAATATATCTAGATATGATAGCTATTTGAACAATTTAGGTATATTTTAATAATATAATTGTAGAAAAAAATGTTACTAAATCAAATTACATAATTAGTGTGTAATAAGATTTAAATGTATTATGGATAATATAATTATTACTTATGGTATACTTTGAACATAAAATAGTTGTTCATAAATTTATTTAGTTGGATATAATTTTATGATAAAAGAATCTAATACTATTAGTTATTATGGAAGAAAAAGTTTAAAAGAAACATATACATATATACATATATATATATAGAGAGAGAGTAGTTAGTGTAATAAATGCATGTTGAAACAGTAAAAAAAATATATATGCCCATGGGATTTGAACCTATGCCCGGTGGATGTAAAAGTAAATATTTAACCACTACATCATACTTATTTTTATGTTATAGTTTGCTCTTAATACATAATTCTTTTCTCCTTTAAATACAATAAATTTTTTTTTTTTTTTTGCCAAGCCTGGACCCAAGTGTCGGGTTAAACTAAGTTCAACCGAAGGCCAAAACAACATCAATGAAAATAAGCATTAGTTATCAACCAAATACCTATAAAAAAATAATCTATCTTTATATAATTTTTATATGAAGTAACCACTTAATATAATTTATTATCTCTATATTTTAATTAAATTATACAAGACATGATTATAGATAAAACCAAAAACTAAAGTCAGTGTATAAAGAATTAAGATGATTATAATAATTAATATAATAACAATTTTAACAATTGATAATGAACCAAAACACATGATAAATTTTCTCTAGTAGCATTCACCATCATTTTGGATAAACAATATGATAGCAAAGATAGTACACAAACAAAAGAGCTGAATCAACTATAAGAGTTGATTAGTTTGACCTAGTGAGGCTATTGACAAAAAGTGTATTGAGTAAAACAACAAGTAGCATCAAGTGAACCTTGTGAACACTACAACCATCCCCCTTCATATATGTCTCTATGTTATCAAATATCAAATGAGGTTATCTTCCATAAAATATAAGGTTGAAGCAAGTAGATATAGGTTAAGAGAAGTTAAATAGAAGAATAGAGAAGATGTATGGGAATATAGACATACGACTTCATGGTGTTCATAGTCTTCACAAACTTATGGAGGGGTCGTAAATTATCAATCCAACCACTTGAAGTCGCATGGCAAATCCAATGCATTTACAACAATAATGCATGTAGGTTTGAGGATTCATTGTGTGAATTGACCCTCTAACTTTAAAAGCATAGTTTTTGACCCTTTAAAATTTCATTTACGAGCACGGTTAAGAACACGCCACATTTTTCGTTGAAACAAATGAAAAGTGGTATAGATTCACCCCCCCTAAACTTGTCTATGTGCATATTTATCACACCCTCCACATCCTCCTAACCCCACCCCAACCCCCCCTCCCCCACCCCACACCACACACACAAAAAAAAAAAAAAAAAAAAGTTAACTATCCTTATGGTGCTAATTTTTAAAATTTTAAGAGGTCAAAAACCATACTTTTAAAGTTGGGGTGGGCAGGGTCGGGTGTGGTGAAGGGGTCAATCTTAACTACTCTTAAAGTTTGGGAGATAAGTCTGCAATTATCCCTTAAGTTTATGATAAACAAATTTCATGTAGAATTTTTTTTTAAAGGGAAGATAAACTCTATATATTTGCTCACTTTCATTCCAGTCATTCAAAATATATTAGAGTATATAACTTAGAAGACAATAACTCTCTAAAACAAGCAAAAAAAAAAATATGAAATAAAAGGTCAAAACAAATGAAAAAAAAAAACCTAAAATTCGGTTTGCTTAAGATAAACATTAAGAATCAATCCAAAAGTTCCTATATTTAAACATATTAAATTATTTTCTTTTTTAAAGTTCAAATAAAACAAAAATGTGTAAAATTACTACACTATCGATTCCACTACAAATTCTACCATCAATTATACCACTTATTCTATAATGTAAATTCATGAGTCTACAGTGAATTTGCTCTAAGAACGATTTCGTATGCAAGTTGAATTGAAATCACATCACCAACTCATAAACTTATAGAAATGTAGGAGTAGGTTTGTGAGTTTAACAATCATGCTTTTTTGTTTACCTTGAATTGGTAGTCTAGAATATGAATTTCTAATTTGATTTTTGTACAAATGAATCGAAAGATTATTTAAGTGAATAGATCCGTGCAATTGAAGAGAGTTGTATGCAATCTTAAAACTAGAGCAACACAATTCTTCAGGATTATGATCACTTCTGGTTTGAGAATTTAATATCGTTAATGCTATTTTAGGGGTTTTAATTGAAAAGAGTTTCTATTAATCAATCGAGGATTAAGATTCAATATCTTGAAAAAGATATTAATTTACCTTAGAAATTCCTACTGTTCAAGAGTATTAACAATAATATTAGAATTATCATTAACATAATCACATAACACCTAGTTGGGATTCAAAATCTAAATGTCTTTACAAAATGGATTATCATTAGAAAAATTTGACTTGTGCTTTGATTTAGAATTAATATTAATACTATTTATCTTACTTGACTCATTCGATTTTATAGGTTGAACAATACGAGAATAGTAAGTATTAGTACTCATGAATTCTTGTAGGAATGATACTCATACTCAATCTCTATATTATAGTATCAATAGGTCCACATGCCTAGATATGATTGATAAGTATCAAAAGATTCTTATTTCTAGTACTCATTGAATATGATTTTGTATGGATTTTATGTGAATTTATGAGGAAAATGATATTTAATGCTCAATATGCGATTTCAGGGTTTAAAGAAGACATTCAAAAGATTTAAGGATGATACAAGCAGAAACGAGGTGAAATTTGGCAAAGTATAGAAAGGGGTGATTTTCACATATACACAACATTCAATATAGCCATGCAAATATTAGTGTTGGCGGGCAAAAGTGACTAGAACACATCTTGAACTATGCCTCAACTACGCACAAGTTGTGCAAAAGGTAGTGTTGAAGGAGGAAATTTGACTAGAGAAGAAAAAAGGAATTCTAGAGTGCATAAACTCGAGCACGGCAGTGTAGGAGGCCATGTAGAGCTTAATCTTCAAATTTCACTTTGTTCTAGAGTGCACAGCCCCAAGCATAGTCGTACAGAAGCGCATGCAAACTACCCCTATTTCCAAAACTATAAATACTTGCTTTATGTCATAATGATGGGATATATTATCATTCTTAGACATTCTAGAAACACTAGGAGAGTAGAGTTACTACCTTCAAGAGGAGAAGTGCAAGGACATCATCAGAGATCAAAATATCTATAAGGGCTTTATCTTTTACATCATGTTCATTGTCTATTCTACTAGAGTTTGTGCTGTGATTATAAACTCCTTAGGTCTTGCAAAACCCTAGACCCATGTGATAAATTTTTTTATTAATAAAAGTTTATGTCTCTAGATCTATTCGTGTATATTAATTGTCTAGTGATTAATTTGTGCGCATAAATTAATTGCATGTATGATTCTTCTAAGATAGAAAAAGGTTTCATTTAATAAGATAGATCCTTGATCTGAGAGAGAGAGATTGCATGTTTTACCTAGAGATAGGGAAACTTCCATTTTCTACACAAAGATTAAGGGTCTGTTTGGATTGTCTGTCTTTTTTCATCTGTATCTGTATCTTTTTTAAATGATAGTGTAATATATCCGATTGCATTAAAGTTTATCTATATTTGTTCTATTTGATCTTTTGATGAGAACTGTCAACTTTTTATTATTTATATCTATTTCTGATATAATAATTTGTTAGCAAAAAAGTTTGAAAAAGTGTCTGTATTGCCGGAAAAAAGCCAAAACAAACAGACCTAAATTTATTGGGAATTCGAAAGTTAACGCAGTCTTATATGATGTTAGTGAAGAAGAGGTCTTACTATCTTATTTATCATTAAGAATTAATCAGCTCAAGGGAGTAATTTGTTTAACTGTGAATTCCTGCAATGCAAAGCATAAACAATTCATTAATTAATCCATTATCATAACAAAATTAAGATTTAGGATGGATCAAGATTAACGGTATGTTTTGTGATTGAATACTTTTTGAAAAAGCACTCATATTTAACACTAGAGTTTAATGAAATAGATTAATTAGTAGTTTACACTATTAATCTTATATCAAGATTTAGGCTAGATAGTATGGAATAGATAATACTAGTACTTGCTCCTTAGATCCTTAAGGATGATACCCATTTTTAATCCTATACTATTCTAGATAAGTATATTTGCCTATGCTTGATCATAGGATTTAACTTGGGTTTATAAATTTTATAATTTAATACAATCGGTTAGAGTCCGTTAACGATCATAGATAAGATTTGTGTTTGAGATTTTTAACTTGTTGATGGAAGCATGGCTAGGAAATGGAGAGTAGATCCACTTGAAATGTTACCTAGACCAGTTACAAGAGCCTAAGCTAAAAGATTCAAAAATGCACTTATCGAATTAATCCAAGAAGTTTAAGAAGAGGAAATCTATGTGCACAACACCCAGGATGAACTAAAATTGATCAACATCCTCAAAGTCAACTCGGAAATGTACTAAGACAATGAATTGGACGACTTAGGTTGCCCAGCCAAAGTAGCCAGCTTTGCTTGTGAGCTGGCCCAATGCCACCAGCTTTCTCCCCTTACGCTGCTGGCTTTCACTACATACATCATTGACCTTACACCAGTGTAGGATTTGTACAAAATCATAATTTCAAAGGCCATCTTAAAGGCCACCGGCTTATATTGGCTGAGCATTGTAATTTTTGTTATGACTTTTAGGTTTCCTTTATATTATTGTAAATAGACCTTATGCTTTGTAATTGAAGGACATAACTTTGAATACAAATTTGAGAGAATTTCTTTTGGTTCTTACAAGAATAGTTCTGAACTTATTGGTTTATCAGTAGCATTCTATCTTGACTTATCAATTGGAATTTCCAACCTCGATTGTGGGTCTTCACCTATACCAAGGTCCTTGTTTCCATTCGATCTTGAATGGTCTTGGAATTGATTGCAGATTTGGGTACCGAGTTTCGTCACAGGCTGGCGTTGTTCGTATCAATTTGGTATTAGAGCCTAGGTTTGTTTAAAGCTCGCTTATCTTTCATTATTAAAAATAAAATAAAAAATTGTTACTTTTAGGGTTCTTGGGAATCTTTATGTTTTTTTCCTGAAAGCTTTCGTTGTGTTTTTTTGTTTCTATTTTATTTGTTATCGATTTTTTTGTGTTATTTTATATTAGTTGCTACAAAAAGAAAGAAAGAAGAAATTTCTACAAAAAATAATTCGTGCAAAAAAAAAAAGTATCATTGATTGAATTCTGGAAAAGATTTGCTTTGTTGATTAGTTCTAAAGGTAACATTGGAAAAGGTTTATCAAATTCTTTGAAAGACCTTAATTTATTTGATTAGTTCTAAAAGAACTGCAATGGAGATTAAAGTGAGGAAAAACCAAATATCTATTCTATGAGAAATACGAGTGTTTTGAGCGAATCATTCTTTGAGTGGAAACACGTGAGAGAGTGATTTGTGAGGTTTTTTTTTATTTTATTATTACTAACCTTGTTTTTGCAGCAATATGTCAAACAAAATTGCATCCAAAGGTGTGATGGGTGGAATTGATTCAAGGTTGATTTTGGAAGCTTTAACGTTAGAGATGAAACGGATGTTTAGAGAGAAGATGGAACAACTCCATTATAAGGTTGAATAGAGCTTAGAACAATCACAGAGTGTTCCTCTAGGACATGTGAGAGAGACTTCCTAGGAGAGGAGTGAGGTTGTAAGAAGAAGAATATGAAGGGGCTGGTTTTGAAGAAGAGTTTGATAGGGATTCGATGGAAAGTT
Source organism: Combretum micranthum (assembly GCA_024138025.1). NCBI lineage: Eukaryota > Viridiplantae > Streptophyta > Magnoliopsida > Myrtales > Combretaceae > Combretum > Combretum micranthum. The sequence goes on along the minus strand of JAMXBD010000236.1, from coordinate 428,622 downwards.
TTAGAAGGTATGGAGGGAGGTTTAAAGAAGCTAGGAATAGGGAGGATAATTATTTGGGGAATACAAAGATGAAAATCCCATCTTTCTAAGGAAAGAATGACCCTGAAGCATATCTTGAGTAGGAGAAAAAGGTGGAGTTAGTCTTTGATTGTCACAAGTATTCAAAAGTTAAGAAAGTAAAACTAGTTGCCATCAAACTTTCAGATTATGTCATAGTCTAGTGGGACTAGCTGGTCTTGAATAAGAAGAGGAATAGGGAACCATCGATAAAGACTTGGGTAGAGATGAAGAGGGTAATGAGAAAGACGTTTCTTCTGACATATTATTATCGGGAGTTGTATAATAAATTACAAACACTTATATAAGGTAATAGGAGTGTGGAGGTGTCTTATAAGGATATGGAGGTTGCCATGATTGGGGTGAATATTGAGGAGGACCGTGAGGCTACCATGGCAAGGTTTTTTGCAGGTTTAAATAGGAAAATTCAGAATGTGGTAAAGCTACAACATTATGTAGAGTTGGAGGATATAGTTCACATGGTAATTAAGATTGAGAACCAACTCAAGAGGAAGGTAGTTGCACTATATGTTTTGTGTCTGGTTCGAGTTCATCCACTTGGAAATCAAATCAATGGAAAAAGGAGGAGAAACAGCCCTACACCAAGCCAAAGTTTGATCAGAAACACGAGATGGCCAGCCATGGAAATTAAGGTAAATCCGACTCTTCTACTCTAGAAATCGTGATATTAAGTGTTTCAATATGCTAGGGCAGGGGTCACATTGCAAATTAGTGTCCAAACAAGCGTGTTATGATCTTGCATGAAGATGGTGAGTTTGAGCAAAAGGGGACAGTAAGGAGGAAGAGTTGCGACCATTGGAAGATGCTAGTGATGGAGAACCCGTAATGGAGAAATTAGTGGCAGTTATGAAACAAGCCTTAAGTGTGCAAGTGAAAGAGGAAGCTAAAGTGCAATGACAAAATATATTTCATACTAGGTGCTACGTCAATGACAAGGTACGTAGTATGATTATTGATAGAGGTAGTTGCACTAATGTTGTCAGTACATTTCTTATGGAAAAATTAGTGCTCAAGCCCACTAAGCACCCCAGTCTATATAAGCTACAATGGTTAAATGATAGCCGTGAGACTAAAGTGAACAAACAAGCTGAGATCGCATTTCACATTGGGAGATATGAGGATAGGTATTATGTGATGTAATACAAATGTAAGCTTGTCACGTGTTGTTGGGAATGCCATGAAAATTTGACAAGAAGATGATTGACAATGGCTTCTTAAACAAATATTCACTCATTCACAATGGCAAGTACTTTACCTTTGTACCTCTAACCCCTAAGCAAGTGTAGAGGATCAACTGCAGCTTTAGCAATCTTTTGGAAAACATAGGGAGAGTAAAAAAAGAGAGAGAATGAGAGAGAAAAAGAAAGAGAGACTAGAAAAAGAAGGAAAAATTAAAAATCAAAATGAAAAAAAGAGGAAGATCGAAAAGAGTAGGAGTATCCAAGTCAAAAGGGGTTCGACTTTGGTGGTAAGAGAAAAGGAGAATGCAGCCTTGCAAAAAGGAGAGTTGTGTGACAAGAGTGAGTATGATGAGAAGAGCGTTAGTTTTGAAACAGCCTATGCTAATGTTGGTATACAAAGAAACATGTTTGAATACTAACGAATTTCTTGACTCTTTGCCTAGTTCTGTTGGCTCTATTTTGCAGGAGTTTGAGGATGTTTTCCTTGAAGAAATCCCAAAAGGATTACCTCCAATATGAGGGATTGAACATCAGATTGATTTTGTACGTAATGGATTAATACAAAAAGTTCAAGAAGAGGAGATCCACGTGCATAACACCTAGGATGAACTAAAACTAATCAACGTTCTCAAAGTCAACTCAAAAATGGACTAAGATAATGAATTGGTCGACCAGCCCTAGGCTACCCAGTTAGTGCAGTCGTCCTTGCTTTTGAGCTGGCCCAACGTCACCAACTTTCACCACATATGCCACTAGCCTTACATTGGCATAGGATTTGTACAAAATCATAATTTTAATGGTCATCTTAAAAGTCGCCAGCTTTGTTTCATTTAGGCTGCTAACTTAGCACTTTAAGTCGTCAGCTTATATTAGCCAACAATTGTAATTCTTTTTATGACTTTTAGGTTTCCTTTGTGTTATTATAAATAAACCTTATGCTTTGTAATTGAAAGACATAACTTTGAATACAAATTTGAGAGAATTTCTCTAAAGAACTTTTCTGAACTAATTGGTTTATCTATGGCGTTCAATCTTGACTAATCAATCAGAATTTCTATCCCCGATTATGGCATCTTCACCTATACCAAGGTTCTTACTTCTATATAAGCAATTGGTCGCGGTTTCCATTTAATCTTGAACAATCTTGGAATTGATTGCCAATTCAGGTATCGAGTTTCGTCATAGGTTAGCGTGGTTTGTATCACTTGTTAATGATTACCTATAATACATCCTACCTTTTCCTACTCCTCTTAACTAATGAAGCTTTTCTTAAATTTTTTTGTTACTTTATGAGATTCGTAAGATGTACATATATAGTTAGGCCATTAACCAATATGCTTAAGAAGGATAGTTTCGAGTCAACAAATCCAGCTAGGGTGTCTTTTGACAAGTTGAAAGAAGCTCTCAATACTAGCCTTATTTTATGTTTACCTTACTTTTCTAAAGTTTTTTTCGTGGATAGATGCCTCATGTAGTGTTGTAAGAGTTGTGTTACTTTAATAGGAACATCCTATTGCTTATTTAACAAGAAGATGCCTCTCCATTTGTAGAAAGCTTATGTTTATGTCTAAGAATTATATGGTTTGGTTGAAGCAGTTTGTAAATAGTGTCAATATTTATTGGGTTTTAGATTTGTTATTTACCTTCATCATTAAAGTCTTAAAGAGATTCTTACTTAGGTTATCCAAACACTTAAGCAACCAAAATACATCACTAAGTTGCTTGGGTATGACTATATAGTGTGTATAAGGCCAGTATAGAGAATGTGATAGCTGACTCATTGTATTGATAAGAGTTATTTCTTGGCTCTTATATGGCATTTTCTATGCCTCGGTTTAAATTTATGGACACTCTTCAACAAAAGTGTTACACCCTACTTAAGTTCAAGTCTATTCTTTAGGTTCTTGCTAAGGTTGAATCATTAAAGAAGAATTCTGTTTGGTATAATAAGTTGACTTTTTTCTATAAACGCCTTTTCTTAGTGCCTCAATCTTCTCTTATTCCTTCCCTAATGACTAAATATCATCATATTCCCACTTCAAGGCATTTTGGTACCTCAAAACTTCTTAGAGATTGACATCATATTTCTATTGGAAAGGTATATGAAACAACAAGTTAAAGGTTTTGTGTGTTCCCATGTTGTTTGTCACTATGACTCCTGCAAGTGTGATATCCCCATTAACAATTGCCTCTTTGTAAAGGTTTTTCTATCATTTTTGTGGTGGTTGATTTGTCATCAAAGTACTATCATTTAAGGGCATTGAACTATCACTTCATAACCACTACGTAGTTATCTAATTTGTTGATATGGCTGTGAAACCACATGGCTTTCCTCATACTATTGTGAAAGATAAAGATTTTATTTTCACAAGTCATATCTAAAAAAGAATTATTCATTTTGAGTGGCACTTAACTTCACATGAATAGTGTCTATTATCCTTAAAAAGATGGATAGACAGAGGTTTTGAATAGGATAATGCAACAATACTGTGTTATTATACTATGGCTTTTTCAAAATTCTAACATTGAGCTAAATTTACTTATAACACCTCTTTTTATGAAGGTGCAAGTGTGACCCTTTTGAGATAGTATATGACGATGTTTTACCATCCATTCCCACTTATGGGATGGGTGCATTGAAGATAGATGTTGTGGATTAAGACTTGAGGGATAGGGATGAATTCTTAAAGGCTTTACATGACAGATTATAGAAGGCTTGAAATCGTATGAAACATTATGCTGATCTACATCATCCTAAAGATGTTTTTCCTGAAGGAGATTTGGTCTATATTTGTCTACAACTCCATAAACAGCTTTCCCTCTCTATAGCTAAGACACATGAGTTATCTAGATGTTATTATGGTTCCTTCAAAATTAGTAAGTGGATGTGAACGTGTGGTTATGAGCTAACCTTATGAGCTATGCTAAGATTCACGATGTTTTCATGTCTCATTGAAAAGGGCTTATGGCGCCTCTTTACCTACACTAGAGTTACCCCTAAATGTCCTTAATGATTAACCTTTGATACATCCTTTAGCTATTTTGATATGAGGGAGAGTATTCATACTAGAATATTTATTTTCTAGGTCCTAGTTTAGTGGCAAAGCCTCTTTCTTTAGGATACCTATTGGGAAGACTAGTTAAGTCTTTAGGACATTTACAAACTTGAGGACAGGTTTGTTATCCTAGAAGGGGGAGAAACTTGTTACAACAAGACCAAAGAGGCTACATGTGCACCAATTTATCTCAAGGATTACATCATGGGTAGTTACAATGTAGTTTACAGTCATAACTATATGATGTAGCTAGGATTGCAGCATAAGAAATATTGTTGAAAATTATAATAGGCGAGAAAACAGTTATACTCTCGAAACATAAACATCATTAAGTATGAATAAAAGAACTAAAGAAACTGAAAGGGATCCTTACATCTCTCTCTCTCACCCGCTATCCAAAACAAGAGAAATGGTGCCTAAGTGTCTTTAGAGCTAGATCCTTGCTCAAAAAGGATTATACATATCTAACCTACAACATAAATTAGTTAATCATTGATCACTAAAAACAATAACATAAAATGTATATCAAAATGTTAATTACAAACAAACACCTTAATCAAGGTATAAAAATGCAGCAGCAGAGAGAGAGAGAGAGAGAGAGAGAGAACTAAAGTTGTCTTTTATACCTAGCCACTAAAACAATAAATAAAGAGAAAATTCCAAATTAAACCCCTCCCCCACCCACCCACCCCCAACCAAAAGAAAAAACTTTTACCTTAGTGTGAATTTTTTCTCTGAACTTTCAAAGTGCACTTTTAAACCTCTAAACTTTCAACAATTGGCACTGTTAAGGATAACTAACCTTTTTCGTTAAAAAAATGTGTACTTTGAAAGTTTAGAGAGGTAAATCCGCACATAAGTGAAAGTTTAAGAATGTAATTTGCAATTTCCCCTTTTTATTTTTAACATAAATGTTATTTAACCTTAACTACCAGTCGTTGATAGTTTAGGGGGTGAAAATTCAAGTGGTACAATTTGTAATTTCCCCATAAATAAATAAAGGGTTAAACCTACGTTGGGTTAAAACACTTAATTATCTAATGCATTTAGTAATTGACTATGAGTCATAACAAATGATTGTAAGTTGTTTCTTCCTTACTTGATTAAAAGCTTCATCACTAGTTGCATTGATATGTTGCTTAAGTTACACTCACAAGATAACACTTTTGAGATTTCATAGCATTCTTAGATTAGCAGTGGTAGCAAAATTCTTTTCTTGCAACTTCTATATATAATAGACTTGATGATATTAATAGGATGTGGCAATGTTTGTTGAATATGTTATCATTCTTTGATTCCATGATTGTAACATAACTATAATATTTTAAAATTATTATTGAAGATCATATGCTTCATGGGTTCTTTCATACATTAAATTTTTCTAACCAGCATGAACCCAATTGAACTATCCCAATTGCATCAAAAAAAAAAAATGATATGTTTTATTGATTCCTTTTTATCACAATTGAAAACTTTGCGCCTAATTTAACTTACTTATGAAGGAGGTTTCAATCAACAACCAATGAATTTTAAAAATTCACCACACAATGTTTTTGTTTATGCAAAGCAACAAATACTTCCGATCATTTTCCATGGAATCTGGTCAGTTATATAAAGTAAAGAACGTACATTCACTTCATATCTATCCATTTCATATAGTAAATATTGATATATAAATCAATTTCAAAAATGTATTGTAATTATCTACTAATACAAAAGAATGATTTGATATATTGGTTAAAAAAATTATCTCAAAATTTTTGAAGGAGTCTTAATAATGTTAAGTTAAATATATCTCCATAATTTTGATAGCTATCATGCAAGTCACTATAATTTTTCCTTAAATATAAATAGGGATCACATACATAAGCCTTCACTACCAAGTGAAAATTATTATAATAAATACTTAGTAAAAATTTAATTGATTGTATAAATTGTTCTTAAATCTCACTAATTTACAACTACAATTCTTTTTTTTTTATTCCTTCTATTGCATGTTGTTGAATGTCAACTTTAACAGGTCACAATTGATTAATTTACATGAAACAGGAGAACCTAAATAGCAATGACATATTTGCCTTTCTCAAATGTTTCAATACTATAATTATGCAAAGCTAGTATCTACTTTACAATGTTAGTTGATGAATGAAATAAAGACTTGTTAGAGCGAGGACCAAAGGAACAAGAGTAGACATGTTTAACAAATTGAATGAAGTGAATAGTTATATGTTAAATTATTTAAAGTGGAAAATTAAAGTTCAAGTGACTTATTATAAGTTGTAATATAATTGATAGATCTTTTGGTTTATGAAATTAGAATTCTCAGAGTGATGAAGTGCATTTGGGAAAAAGGGAAAAAATAGTGATGAAGTACCAAAAGATATTTAGTAAGAGCCATTAGAGATATGTCTTAATAAATTTAGATTTATAACCCTTGTATTTAATAATCTCTCATTGTGTTTGATTGAATAGAAGTGAAAGATAATCAAGGAAATTGTTAGAAGAAGTGAAGTTTTTTGTTCGACAACTAAAGACAAAGTTGTAATCAAAATAAATGAAGAGAATGTGGGTGAGATGTTGTCTACTTTTGAAGATTTTATGTTTCATAAAAAATTGGAAGGAAAATAAAGGATATGAGTTTAGAATTATGAAAAACCTCTCATATAAATTTAAAATGAATAAAAAGAAGGGGTAATATATGTGAAATTATGTTATCGCTTTTAGTAGATTTGTTCTACTTGCTTGTAGAGTGAATTTGATTCTTACAATAAAACTATATCCCCATAAAGAACATTTTGATGCTTGAAATGATATACTTGTTTAATCACATGGAACTTTTACTACCCTCAACTTGCTAATAAACCCTTTTGTATATACACATTTCATTGATGAAATTTTATTATAGATGAATGAAATTCATCCTCTGTGGCAATGAAGGAGGAAAAAAAAAAAGAAAGAGTAATATTTCCTAATAATAGTTCATTTCATTTTTCCAATGTTTAATGCATTTTAAACATTGGAAATGAAAAAGTTTCCATCAATTTCTTATCTATGTATTCAAACGCAAAATTGGAATCACATTATTTTCTTTTCTTTCAGCTTTTTATTTTCACTCACTTTCATTCATTTTTCTTTTCTAAAAAATTCTTGCTAAATAATGTGTTATATGAATCATTACTTGACACCCTTCTCCATTTGTGAGTGAGTTTGAACATTACTTGGAGTTCAATCTGAGAAAATAAATATATGTTGTGTTGAATGGAAAAGCAAGAAATTAAACTCAGATCCTTCGATTTGATATCATAATATATATTAGCTTTAGGGGGGGAAATGATTAAGTTGACAAATGTGGTGAAATTTCATGATTTATAAGTTAATGTTGATTGTTACAGGCCAAAGGTTATTTATAAAAGAAAATTTAAGTGGAACTTTGGAGGAAAAGGAAGGGGAGCAAGGATCTAATCTCTAGGGGATAGTGCTAGTACTTTAGCGTATGAATGTTAAAAATAAACATATACAAGACAATCTTAGTAAAACCCTATTTCAATGATTTAGTCCAAATATTTAAAAGATAAAAGGAAGTTCTTATATTTTAATGTTGTTTATATAGTTTATGAAAAAGAAAATGTAAGAAAATAGAAATGAAAAAAGTATTTTATCTAGCTATTAAACAATTGTCCTCAAAGCATTTGTTAGCATTATCCATTTTTTAAATAATTATAAATTAACCTAATTCTTTGGATTTATCCTAATTCGAACAGTCAGCGTAGCTATAGTATATGTTTGTTACATTGGTCTTGACCACAAATTAGCCTTAATGCCAAAATTGGTAACTAAAGCATTGATATTATTAGTATGACAATTTTTGGTACATAGAGGTGCATCGAAAAATTTGAACCTATAATGATGGCAAGATAGGTAGAAAGAATTAAGTAAAACAAGAACATATATATATATATATATATATATATCTCCATAAGGACCGGTATGTTTTTGGTCACACCCTAAATTACCATTCGGATGCTTTTGGTCTACTACAATAATTTCTCTAATATATTTGATTAACTCCCAATTTTTTAAGGAAAAAAATAAATAAAAAACATTATAATAAAATGGGAATCCATCTTATTCCATACAGGAGTGATTATAACACTAGACATATTGGGGCCTTGACAACAAATGTAATTTTCAATTTAGCCACATATTCTTCATTATTTTTTTTCCTCTCTCTCCTCTTTTTTTTTTTTTTTTTTTTTTTTACTATCTAGGACCCAGCATTTGTTGCCTGCCATTGCCACTGCTCAGCCCACCTGTTTATAAAATTAGTATACGCTTCTTCATTTTCCATTAATTTCCAATTCCACATAGACCCCTCTTTCTATCTCTCTCTCTCTCTCTCTCTCTCTCACAGACACACACAAACTAGCCCTTGCTTTTTTAACCTAGCTCACCTTTTCTTTTGTGCATGAACATTTCTCTAAATTTTTCTATATATACACACCCAATCACAACTTAGTTTTTCATACACACATACATCCAAAGCATTATTATTGTTCTTATTAATAATATTATTATTTCTCCCAACTTCCCTGCTGCAACACTATAGCACCCTTTTCTCCCCTCCCAACCTTTTCTTTGATTTTTGCTTTAGTTTGATTGAAAAGAGGAACATGTCTTCATCTGGATGCATAGATATTGCTTCATCTGAGCAACTCTGCTACATCCCCTGCAACTTTTGCAACATAGTGCTTGCGGTATTATCATCTTCTCCCATCATTTTATATCAGAGACTGCCAAAAGATTGATCTACTTTTGTAACTTTATACAAAAATTTTTAAGTTTTAGTGGGGTTGATTTATTCTTTTGAAATTGTTATGATTTCAAAGGTATTTTGAGCGTTCTGGGGTTTGGTTTTTTTTTTTTTTTTTTTTTCCTTCCCCTCATTTTTAACACAAAGTCACGTCTTTATCTTAGGACTTTTCCTTTTCCTCCACTTCTTCTTTATCAGTCAAAGGAAAGTCTTGTACATGTTGGGTTGTTTATAGTTATGAGCCACTACTGTTATGATTTTTGGATAAATCTGAACTTTCAACACTTCTTTTAATTCATCTATGATTTTTGTATAATGATGATGAGGACAACTCCTTAGCTAAGTACTATTGTTATATTCTAATTGACTCATCCCCACAATCCATAATCATTCTCCATAAACTAAATTAAATCTTATTCATTAATTAGATTTCTATGGAAAAAACACGAAGAAATGAGTTAAGGGAGTTTATTAAACTTTCTTGCTAGTCATTTCATGTGTATAGAAAAAAAAAAATGATTTCAGATACCCATTGAAAAATATAATTTCAACATCACATAATATCATGCAATATATATACACACATATATAGATGTACACTCAGTTTTTCTAGGGTTTTCACTGCTTTTTTTTTTTTTTTGTTTAATTCTCTTTTACTTATATCAAAGTTATGTTTAACGAATTGAAGTTAAGATCAAACATGCAGATCCAGAATAGTACGGAACTTTCATCATGTTAATATCTGATCCCAATTAAAATTCTTAAAAATTCTATAAATATTATTCCCATTTGATTGTATAATATTTTTCATTTAATTATCAGCTCAAAAAAAAAAAAAAAAAAGAGAAAGAAAGTCATGATTAATAATTTTTCGCTTTTAAAGTACTTGAAACTCCCAATCCTGAGTTAAAAAATAAAAAAGAAAAGAAAATATATTATTGTTAATGATGAAAGTTAAAAGGGGGTTTATTATAACTTTTTTTTTTTTTAAACTTTCAGGTTAGTGTGCCATGCAGCAGCTTATTTGACATAGTAACGATCCGATGCGGACACTGTGCAAATCTGTGGTCCGTTAACATGGCAGCTGCATTTCAGTCCCTTTCGTGGCAAGATCTTCACCAGGTGCTTTCCAATTTAATTATTTATTCCCAATAATAAAAACTCTAGTAGTCACATACATAGTATTACTAGGTACTATAAACCTACATACATGCGTATATGTTTTTTTTCAGAAAATTAAATTTAAAGTTGAATCTTGTCAGCTGATAAAAATGGCAGTCTAGGGTTTCTAGGATTTTCTAATTAATCGTGCCCTAGGGCTAGTGGTCGTTCGCCTAGGTGGGTAGATCTTGAAAGAAAGGGGGAAGGGAGGTTAATACGTAGCTATATCTGTGTTGAATTTTGGTGTCCAATGAGCCACCAAAAGCTAGACCTAGCTAAAGACTAAGGTTAGAGAGGGCTGGTTTTGCGGCTAGAGTCAGAGAAGAGTCATATCTTTGCTTTCTTTACCTTTCTTTTTCTGGGTTTCTTAATTTTTCGGTTATGGTGCTCATTTATTTTAGTTAGGTTTGTCCTCTACTGTGGAGACATTTATGAGAAAAGATAGGGGGATAGTACTGGAAAATAATATGAAAAATAGAAAATAAGGGTTTGGGATTCTTGGTATTGTTGATGAAAATGAGGTAGTTTTTTTTTTATGAAAAAATTTTTTATTATAAGTTTTTGGATCCCAAAGATAAAAACATTTTGCTGGCAATCTGGGTTTTATGTGGATTATTTTCATTCAGTGTTGACAGCCCCCAAATTCCCATGACTGATTCAGTCACTTCAATGCCGGTTTTTTCTCTCTCCCATAAAACATCACTTCAACACCTCTCTCTTTCTCTTTCTCATCCTCTCACTCATCATTGTCAAGGCCTCACCAATGCAACTTTAGAATGACTCAAGACCTTGCTTTCTTCCCATCAGCACTAAAGTTACAAAAATATTTATATGAACAGGGTTTCTATCGACTCTACTTTTAATTACATAAATATTAATGCATTTAAATTCTTATGTTTAGTTATACTTTCAATAGGCTAATAATTTTGTATTCTAATAATATTAATTTTGATCTTCGAATGAGAGATAACAGATTTATTTTCATCTTCTATTATAATAAGAAGAAAATTTTCTAATGCTTATCTAAATTGTATTGAAACATATATATTAATATTGTTGTTCATTGTCATGTTTTCATACCTGTTCTAAACTAAAGTTAACCATAATCTTGAATTTTCATTATAGGCTCCAAAGCAAGATTATAGAACCGAAATTGGTTCTTCCTCAAAGAGCAGCAGCAAGATCACAATGCGCACACCACCACCGCCAACAACAACAAAAACTGCTACTCCAGAGAGGGTGGTCAACCGACGTAAGATCGGAAAACAAATTAAAATAAACTCTAAATTATAATTTATTATGATAAATTGGGATTTTGTCAATCATGATTACAGCTGCATTCCAAATTTTGTTAAAAGTTTAAAGCTAAAACTTTTCGTGAATTTCGATGTTGGTTACAGACTTTACTAAAAGTTAAGTATACATGAAAAGATTGATAAATTTTTTATGTAAGACTTTCGGACAGCAATTAACGTTATTCTCCACCTGATTAAATGTTAATCCAACTTCTTCTTCTTCTTCTTTTTTTTTTTTTCCCTGTCTTCTAGTTGTAACTATGTAGTTTGAAATATATGAGAAAATGTCAACGAGTGGTTGCTTTCCTTTTCAGCTCCCGAGAAGAGGCAGCGAGTACCTTCTGCTTATAACCAGTTCATAAAGTAATGAAACAGTACTTTTATTTTTTACCAAGTTTATCTTTGTTTATGTTACATTTGTCGCAAAACCATAGGACATAGAATATTTAATCAGTCGAAGGTTACTTTTGTGTTCTTGATAATTCTTTAATTTTATGTTTTTTTTATCCTTCTATATGATCAGGGAGGAAATTCAAAGGATCAAGGCTAGCAATCCGGAAATCAGTCACCGGGAAGCATTTAGTACTGCTGCCAAAAATGTGAGTATGAGAAGTTTGAAATAAAATTTTATAATTCTATGATCTTGTCCTACTTTTATTGCAACTGGTTTCTTGAAATTCTTTCACAATCCAATTAATAGAAATGTAAGAATAATGTTTCTTATGACTAGCAATATATTACATGCTTTCTTCGTTTTGTTTTCTTGTTTTCAGTGGGCTCACTTTCCTCACATTCACTTTGGATTAATGTTGGAGACGACCAATCAAACCAAGCTGAGTGGTGTAAGTCCTCCATAGGTAAATTATAATGTGCTTGTTTTAATAGACACATATATATAATAATAATTTCTAGTTTTTCGTTTTTAATAATTGTTGTGGTGACTCTTTCCAGATTTTAGATCATTCTTTAGTAATAAAAATAGTTGGGTAAAGAAGTGGTTTTTAGAAATGAATGAAGCAGCAGTGGTTACCTGATGATAGAGATAAATAATAACAATTGATTAGTCAAATGAAACTCTTAAAAATATAGTATCTCCTTTATGAATTTTTCTTTTTTTTTCTTTTTAGCTAATTAGTTAAGCCACTTGAATTGATTGGTGATATGTTATCATCATTGCTACCTCTCGCAAAGACCAAGCTATAAGAATATTTATACTAGTCAACCTTTTAAAACTACTACATATGGCTAGGTAATTGTGAGAAATCAAGCTATAAGAATATTAATAAAGAATATTCAAGAAAAACATGTAATTCGCTTTGACCAAACACACTAGGGAAAAGATATTTTTTGAACTTTCCATGCAGCTTTAAGTATAGGATAATTTCTATATGAGGTATGTAAAATAAATACGAATCTAAAATTTTTTTCCATATTACAGGTCAGATCGACATGTTAATTGCATTTAAAAAAACATTTTTAAGTACCCTCTACATGAACATATGTTCCACTATATTTTTCCATTTTTTGCAATCTGAATCTTGTATGTCTATTCATGGATAACCTTGCTAGATTTGTTTCGCCGGTAATGTTTTCACTAAGATGACTTTTAATGATGAAACTGGCTGTCCAATGCCCAAGTTAACCAGATATAAGATAATGATTTCTGTCCTTTCTTTATAAATCATATTATATCATGCGAAATGGCAAGCTAAATGAAATGGGAAGTACTTTTGCTTCAAAATGCGTTTGTTCTCAATAGTTCCTTTTTGAATGTAACAAGTAGCCACTAATCATTTCTTAACAATTCTTTCTTGCTATAAGGTTTTTATAGTTTTATTGCCTTAAGTGATTATAATTTTTTTCTATTTAATTACTCGAATTTTCCAATATTTCTGATCGATCGGTCATGTACTTCCTCAGATTTTTCCTTTTTCTTTTTTTTTTAAATAAAAGACCTCTTTAATTTTATCTATTGCTTTGGTCCTTTTTTCTTGCAGTGTTCCGAGAAGCATTTGATTTCAAGGACTGCATATCTAAAAAAGTGAACCCTCATCCCTAATGTTCATCAAGACATCACCATGTTGAAGTTACCTTATGAAGCTTTAATTATATATATATATATATATATATATATATAAGAGCGATGAAGAATTAATTACTATGTTTTTTTTATATGTCCCTATGTGTTACCAAGAGATCATTGTCTGAGGATGTTATATCCGAGTAGAAGTGTTTAACCTATTAGCTATTCTCTTTGTGATGTAAAACTTTCAGTTAATTATTATTGTCAATGAATATATGATATTTCATTAATATATTCATAACTGTTTTCGAATTAGGGTTTACGGTTCGCAATTTCGGATATGATGTGATAAGACGAACATGAAGTCGGTAAGTTTAGAAATACAACCATGAAACATGTCCATACGACCTTAAAAAGTACACACAAAATTGACATGTCCGTACGAAAATAACACAAATATATAGGATTATGTTGTCAACGAATTAATTGCAATCTTATTTCATTTGCTTGTACTATTATAACCAATAGCGAATAAAGAGAGATGAAATAAAGACACAAATATGGCTCGAACACAAATTGCCATCGGTTGGTCATAATATCAATGAATATACAATATTTCATCAATATGTTTAGAATTGCTTTCAAAATTGGGGTCTAAGGATGGTAATCTAAGATAAAAAACACAATAGCATGAACTCCATCACGTCACGTTTAGGGGTACAATTATAGAAAGGAAACACGAGACTGACTCGTACACGACAATGGCACGGTTAAGAGCAAAATTATAGAGAGAAAATACACCATCACATACGTGTCCATGATAGGGACAAAAGAAGGCTACTTCTCATACACATGAATGCCAATACAATTTTCTTATGATGTCCTTTGATTTTAGTAATGCTATAGATATTTTCCAGTCTACTATGATTGGGGTTTCTCATTCCTACTCGAGGATATTTGTCATTTTCTTTTTTTAATAAGGCAACCAATATGCTATATATAATATATTGGTCAAGCGCAATACTAATTAATTATGTTTTAGGTTAATTTTTTGGATTAGTTGAGGGATTCAAGAAACATGTCTATTTTTGGAATGATTTAGAGGGTTTTGACTTAAGTGAGCTTCGCATGTGATTTTATAAAATTATCTTGCATAATTTTATCCATACACTGCATGTTCGATACTAATCAAGATTCATTATGGACTCTTGGGCTTCTTTTTTTTATTTAAAGGCTAATATTTCTACTAACCTTAATATTATCCATTGGTAGTGGAAAAATTAAATGATTGTAATTAACCAATAATCTCTATAATTACTTTGATATTGCTTATGAAGACCTCAATTATCATCAAATCCTATTCATATCATTTAGATGGTATCCAAACCATTAGGTTACATGCATATGTTTATTTGATCAATTTAATGCATCAATTAAATGAATTATTTCATCAAACATACATTATTCATAAATTCCAGCATCATAATCAAGTTAAATTCGCCAATGACTCTATGGTCTAGCAGCATCTCCTTGATCTCTTGGTCCGAGGTTCGAATTTCTCCTCTCGTTTATTATTGGCAAAAAAAAAAATAAAGTTAAATTCAAGCATTCAATGAATCTATGATTTACTTCAATATGCAAACCTTAATTCAAACACATAATTACATATATACACACATATAAGGTAACATTAATTCAAACATATTATTTACATATATTACATAATTCAAACGCATTATTGCATATATACACATATATAAGGTAACATTAATTTAAACACCTTATTAGACATATACATACAATCAACAATTCTAAGATTTACTTCAATATCCAAACATTAATACAATCCTCTTCCTAATCTCTATTACTTTGGAATAGAAGGGGAATAGAAAAATTATTTCTA
Organism: Combretum micranthum; assembly: GCA_024138025.1. Lineage (NCBI taxonomy): Eukaryota > Viridiplantae > Streptophyta > Magnoliopsida > Myrtales > Combretaceae > Combretum > Combretum micranthum. The sequence continues at coordinate 413,115 of JAMXBD010000236.1, read as the reverse complement.
AGAATGGTATTACCAGTAATAGATTAGGAATCATGTATTACCCTATTTACTTCATCCAAAGTTTTATTACCAGGAAATACATATTCCAGCATTTACTTCAATTAATTGATTATAATGTTAAACTGGGAATAAAATTAAAATTACCATTATACCCTTATTTGGATAAAAAATTAAAAAGCTATATAAATATACCCATATTCCAATACCCATACTCACACACATATGCTATTCATAACAAATAGATTATACATAAATATATAAACATATAATTTATACATGATATATATAATACATACACATATACAAATATATATAGATATGTGTTAGTCCATATGTTATACATGCACATATATATAACATATAACTTATCAAATTTAATATATATGTATATATAACTTATACATACAACTCATATATGTTATCAATGCCCTATTTATTTTCCATTTATATAAATGCATATAAAGAATAACTTATAAATAAAGATGATATATTATATAACTTATATATACAAGTTATATAGTCTATGTATATAACTTATAATTAATAAAACATAATACATATATAACTTATATGCATAAAACGTAACTTATAAAATATAATTTATAACTTATATATGCAACTTACATATTTGGTCAATATCCTATTTACTCATTATATATATTACATATATAATAAATAGTATTTATATTTAAAATCTCTTGATTATATATTTGTACTTTTTATATATATTTATAACTTATATATATATATATATATATGACTGGTATATCATGTAACTTATCAATATAGCATATTACTTATAAGTTATAATGCATTTATATAAATTATTGCTTATACATATGAAATATAGCTTATATATATAACTTGTAATTTATATAACATAAAACATATATAACTTATAACTTATATGTATATGTTATAAGTTATAAATATTTATAAATATAATCTAACTTATAAAATACAACTTACATGTATAACCCATAACTGAAAATTATATATGTAACATTAATTATAACTTATCTACATGAAATATAGCTTAATATATATATATATATCTTTTATATATTACATCTGTACAAGTTAGAGTTATAATTTATATCTATTATTCAATTTAGAAAATATAGCCTATGTGTATAACTTATAACTTATATATTTTATCTATACTTTATTATTTTCTATTTATACAATATTCATAAATCATTAGATTATCTACTTATATTTTTTAAATATTTATATATATATATGTGGTGTGTGTATAAATCATAGATTATAATTAAAAATGATGTATTGTATAATTTATAAATTTTATATATAACTTATACATAGATAACCCTTGTGTATAACTTATAACTTTATATATATATATATATATATTAATTACAACTTATATATAGTAACTTATACCTTATAAAATGTAAAACAAATATAACTTATATAGATAAAATATAATTTATATTTATAACTTATAAAATTATATATACAATTTACATATTTTATCAATGTCATATTTACTTTATATATATATATATAGCACATATAATACATAGCATTTATATTTAAAATCTCTAGACTATATATTTATATTTTTATTATAACTTGTATATATAAACTATTACTTTTGACTTATACATATGAAATATAGCTTATATGTATATATAAAACTTGTAACTTATAAAACACAAAACATATATAACTTGTAACTTATATATACAAGTTATAACTTTTATATGTGTGTGTGTGTGTGTATATATATATGTAGTTTAACTTACATGTATAACTTAAATATATAACCTATGTATTTCATCAATACACTATTCATTTATCATATATAGCATATATAAAACATATATAGCTCATATATCCGTAATATATCTAGATTATGTATTTATATTTTTTTGGGAATGAATTATATATAACTCACCACTTAAATATTTAATAAGTAAATTATATAACTTACATATATATATAACTTATAACTGATATATTTATATAAATCATGTATATAAAATATTACTTATAACTTATCTATATGAATATATATATTACTTACAAACTATATATATAAGTTATAAATTATAACTTATAGATACAACTTATATATTTTATCAATGCACATTATTTTTTTCATATATAATTCTATAATTCATAGATAATACTACAAAAAAACTAGGCTTTAGCCACATTTAATAAACGTCACAATATAGAGTAAATGTTGTTAAATATATTCTACTAACATAATATAATATATTTAGCAACGTTTATTCTATATGCAATGATATTTATTAAACGTAACTAAAGCCTAATTTTCTTGTAGTAGCATATATAATCCACATATTACTTATAAGTTTTATATACAAGTTATAATTTATAAAGATCATTATAGAACATAAATTATGTATTATATGTATATGTTATATAAAATCTACATTGTAGATTTATAGATGATTCGCTAAATTTTAACAGTAAAATAAATAAATAATGACACAATTATATCCAAAAGGAGAGTTTTGTGTACTGTTATGGTATATTTGTTAATTAAAAAATTTACTAGGGGTAAAATACTAAAATCTTTTGAATTTTGATTTCCATTAGAGAGGGAATAGAGTGGTAGGTTGTATTGGTCCCAAATAATAATCAAGAAGAGGGGTTGAATTGATTATTAATAAAAATTTTAGCCTTTAAAAACGATCCCCTTCGATTTTAAAAATGAGAACTAGATATGCAATTAAGCAAACATGAACATAAAATTGCTAAAATTAACAAGATAGAGTATAGAAAATCAAGTAGTGATTTATAGACTTTCCGCCTTGTGTGTTAGTCCACTCTTCCAGCTCCGAACTAGGAACCTCATTATCCTACGGGTTTGTTCCACTATATCCAATAACTTCAAATTACAAGATCGTATCCTCTCTGCTCGATTCTCATAGTTATTCTCTAGCTACAATCGATCTACAGAGTCTAATCCTATAATCAAACAAACTAGAAGGCAACAACACATTTTTTCTATCAGCAAGGAAATAATAAAATCAAAATTGCAATAAAGAATAAAAATTGGACTAATTAGCTCATGTAGGATTACAAATAGTAGCGGCTTCTATTTGCTTCTCATGATAAAGAAGGTGTTCTTTTCTTTGATCATAAGATTTTGTGAAACCTTATGGGTTGGTAAAGTAAGTGTTCTTTTTCTTCCTTCTCTATCTCTCTTTTCTTTTTCTGTAGCAAAGTGTTTATTGGCGTTGTATTTCTTCCAGAGGAGAGAGAGAGAGAGAGATCAATTTCAAAAACTAGAAGGAGAAATAACAAAGTTTCGTGAGGTTCTCTATAAGGTTCTGTATTTTCTTGGTGAAAGAGAAAGCTTTTGTTTGCAACGTGAATAGTATCAGTTGTGTTCCTTCTTCCTTCTCAGAGCAGGTGTAAGTCTCTCTATTTTATTTTCAAAGCATCATAAGTGTATCAGCCTCTCTATTAAATATACTCTTTCTCTAACATTCAAAAAGCTATTAGAACATGGATAAACTTTCCCAATAATCTCGATTAAAATCTATTCTTCCTTATCTGTTTTTCAAATTCAAATTCTGTTGTGATCTTCAAAACTGTTTGCAAGTTGTGGATAAGCTTTTCTTTGTATTTCTCGGATAAAATCTTGTGAGCCTTATCCTTTTTCAAATTCAAATTCTATAACGGAAGGATGATGATAAGCCTTGCTTGATTTTTGTAAAAAATCTTATTGATATTTGTTGTTGTTGTTCTTCGTGATCTTCTTCCTCATCCTATCCAAGATAATTTTTATCTTCTTTTTAATCTTTTAGGCAAAATCACATGAAAATAGATGTCTTTGACATATAGATACTGATAAATCACTTGTCTTGAATAAGAAAAACGTGTAGAATCTGTCCAAACAAGTTATGGTACTGTTCATAAAGATATTAATCGTTGATGAGTGATAAACTTTGAAAAAAACTATAAATCCCCTTGGATTAAACCAACTTAAGTGGAACAAACGAGTATATTACCCAAATAAACTCATTTACTCGAAGCTAGGTCTTCAAGATTCATTTTGTATTGAACTGGAATGATTTGTATCAAGTTGGAGAAGATGAACAGTGAAATCACGTGATATAGAACTGCTATCAAAAGTGCAGTGAAAGGTTCTGTAAAAGGTTCTAGATTTCTAAAAAAACTCTTTATCCTTAAAGCAACCTTCTGGAAAATATTCTGGATTTCTGATACTCTTCATCATTTTTCTTCTTTCTCTTTAATCTTGATAATACACACTTAATAAACTCATTAATAATCATTTTTACTCTTTTGTTATCATTAAAACCTATTTTAAGAGAATCTAATAGGTTTTTTTTTAATTCCCTGGAATAAAAAGATTATCGACAATAAATATATCCAGTTCATTTATGTAAGTAAATAAGGTAATAAATTGATTACTAGAAAAATTTATTATATTTCCACTCCATTACCTCAAAGTAAACGGACCATAAATCTTGTTTTTCTTATTAATTTGAAGTTTAGGTTAATTAGAGAATGGAAGATTGAAGATAGATCTTACCTTGTCTTGTTGTTGGATTATCGTAGAAGCCTAGAGAGGTAGGTTTTAGATTTGAGTTGTAGTGAGAGAAAGAAAAATTATAGTAGAAGATTGGTGGCAAGAGAGATCTCTTGTGGAAGAAGTTTTATGGAGGATGACTTATGAGAGAAGCTTGAGAGGGAGAGGACGGATTTCAGTTTTTATTGAGGATGAAGAATGAGAGAGAGAAAATTTGCCTCATATATGTGTGGTTAGGACGTTTGTATAATATAAATTTAGAAAAGGTAAAGACGATAATATTCCTAGTTAAATATCCCTATTATTTATATTATGGTTATTTACTTAGATTCCTAATTCATTTAATTATTCTTATGTTTAATTCAAACTTATCCATTTATTGTTTTATTTTTTGTTGAAGAAGATTGGGCTTTTAAAAAAGCAAGAAAATCTAGGCTTAAGTAATATAGGAAAGTTAGTGGGTTTTGATTAAAAGTTATTTTTGTAAAGTAAAGAACATGGAGTAAAGGTAAATTAGATAGGTGCTAAGGATTTATTAGAGGTTATGACATTTGATTAATTATTTAAATATTTTGTAGGTGTAGTTTATCATTAAATACAATAGTACCATCAAGTTAACTTGTGAAAGATGATGGATTTAATTGAATATGCACTTTCAATTTATTTCATTATTAGTTCCATTTAATTAATTCTTATGATTTATCTAAACTAAACTATACTTTATAATTCATCATTGAATTAATTAATTAAATTATCAAACTTGGAATTAATTATTACTCATATATAATTTAAGGTTCAAATTTACCCGTATTATTATATCATATTATATTATATCACTTTCTTAATTTAACTTCTTGAAAATAAGGGGTATTTCAGATTTTATCACATGAAGTACTAGTAAAAAAAACACTAATTATGTGACCTTATTTTGTATGGATAATGTCAAAAATAGTACTTAAATTTTCATCAAAAGTTCAATCAAATACCTGAAGTTTGATTTTAAATAATTTGGTACCTAAAGTTAGTTTTCATGTACATTCTTCTTACATGAAGTTTGGTTTTGACAATTTTGATACTTGAAATAAGTTTTTGCATGCATTTTTCCTACTTGAAGCAAATTAAATCAGGTACCAAAAACGTACATGACAACTCTCTTTAGGTACAAAAAATGTTAAAATCAAACTTCATATATCTTATTGAACATTTTGCGAAAGTTCAGATATTAAATTATTCAAAATCAAACATTAGGTACCTGATTGAATGTTTTATGAAGGCTCAGGTATCATTTTTTATAATAACCCCATTTTGTAACAATTTCTTTTGTACTTCTATTAAATATATTTTTTATTTATTTTTCCGAAGACAAAACTTATATAGATTTCAAGTATTATTTTTATTTTATATAAATCGATAACAAAATTCAATTAATATATATACATAACTCTAATGAAATGCAATAAACACTCTTTATCAATTTTTTAAAAAGATTATCACACATGTAAAGTTACCCCCTAACCTTTTTCAAAAATCGTAGAATTCTACGTTAATCTTTGTTTCAAGCTAATCTATCTTTCTAGTGTGATGTGTGGATGCATTTTACATGCATGTGATATATTCAAAATAAACCCATTGGTTTGATATCCGTATGGAAAAGAATTCATGCATCTATTAGTAGGAATCAACCATTTATAAGTACCACAAAATAGATTTAATTGTCATAGACATTGATCACTTGTTTATTTATTGAGAAAAGAATTTAATTTGAAATCTTAAACATGATTTTTTCCCTTTTTTTTTCAATGTTAGTAATGATTTGAAAATTTCAAATTCATTAAGCAAGATTGTTATGAAAATCTTCAACATAAATAATTGTCAAATATATCATATTGGTCACGTATATTTAATAATTGTGTAGTACTACTTTAATTTATTTTCAATAGTTCTTTAATAGTAATTGTACATATTAAAATTGTTGGCTCTTATCAATTCAACTTATTTTGTTATTCAAACTTGTGGTTTACTCTTAGAAGATGAACAATTTTACCCTAGAATTAAAGATGTAAAGTACTGTCTTTTTGGTATTTGGATTTTTTTATTTTAATGATTATAAATTTTGGAGCAATGTCAATTTTCTCGGAGGCTGACTTTTGAAAAACACTAGCAAAAAGGCAAACAATATTTTTACATCTAAATGAATAATTATTAAAGGGATGATGTCACGAATGGGACCTCAACTTTTGCAAAATATGTAATTAGATACATAGATTTTAAAATTGATTAATTTAGTATATAAACTTTGAAATTGATTAATTTAATACTTGAAAAACATTGAATTTGATCAATTTAATACATAAAAGAACTTAATTGAGGTACTATTAGCGTGCATGAAAAGTTCTTTGAGATACTAAATTAATCAATTTTAAAGTTTAAGTACCTATTTGCATATTTTGTAAAAATTCAGGTACCATAACATTAACCCATTATTAAATTCACAAAAACATAAATATATAAAATTATAGTATTACTAATTTGAGTTTGATAAAGAGTATACCATGTTCCTTGAAAACAAAGACTATTATTGTTGTTGTTGTTATTCTACCATGTATTCTAGTAAGACTGTGTAATTAACATGTTAATAATGAGACACATTTATTTTTAGGGTCTTCATAATTAGAAAACTATAGTTTTTGTGATTATATATATACACATATATAATACTTTCATATGATATATCTTATCTATAAATTTACACACATAATAAGTTTAGCAAATTCATCTTATGAAAACATAATATATGTGTGTGTATGTATATAATACTAATATTAAATGGTTTTCTCTCTCCATATATATATACATATGCATGGTTGTCAAAATCGCGAGTCAAATATATGATTCTATGATTTATAATTTTATATATTTTTTCTTAATTAAAATAAATGAAAAATTATTATGGCACAAACTTAAGGTAGAATTATAAATTTAGATGTACGATTTTCTATGTTTAGGATTTTATAGGTTTTGCATGATTCTATATAATTTTACTGATTCTACAGGCTCGAATAAATAGTAAAATTACAATTTTAACAACTATGTGCATATATATTGGCCATCTGTATATATACACACACATATAAATCCAAAACTTAACCAATAAAAATTCTAATACAAGTTCAATGATAAAAATAATCGGCTCACTTCTATTATTAAATCTAACGTTTGAAAATGACAGACAAATACATGATATTGGTAAAATTCACATTGCATTCACAAACTTACAAAGCAATTCATTCGCTCCTTATGTACCGTGGCTTCTCATATATGCTAGTACCTTTTTCTCCCTCTTCTATTTCCTTTATATCCTTGTATCTTCACAATTGAGATTTCAATTTGTCATCTAAAATTGATGAAGTCTTCCAAAAGAAATTATAGATCAATAATCTACTCTTCTTGATTCCTTTATTGATAGCAATATCTGGTAATTTTGTTCACAATACTAATCTAAGGTTTATTGATGTTTGTTTTTACAAGGTAACAAAGTCAAGGAAAATTGAGTCACTAGATTTTAGCTCCATCTAGTTCCAAGAACAAAAGATAGAGAGAGAGAAAGATTTGATAAATTTGGGTACAATGCCTTCTCTTCTTTAACCATCTCCTTATCTAATTTGTTCTTGAAATGTTAGTTCAATTTTATTATTATGTCTATCGTTAACAAAAATTTGTTATTCTAAACTAAATATAATCCACTTGAACTACAATATATGCTTAAATATAGAATCATTGTAAAACATAATCCTTCAAATGCCAAGGTATTTGATGTTCTCCTCTATCTATATAAAGTATTCTCACTACTCTAATTATTCCTAACATTTTTCCCTTTAGTTTGAGAAATCACCTAGTCCTCAGGGTGAAAAGCAAGATAATCGTTTCATAAACATCCAAATCAATGCAAGTAGCTTCTTAAAGTAATAATGATTTCTATTGAACCAAAACTTGAGATACTAACTGTCCCTATTTTAAAATTTGGTTTCTATTTATAATAGCTAAGGATTGTACCAAAGGATGATTTTAAAAAGAATTTGATTGCAAAACCACCTTTTTATGAGAAAGTGACTTTAACTTTCTTCAATATTGACATATGAAAAGTAAGATGTATGCGACATCCCTGACGTAACTCCAGCTTATAAGCTACTTGTCTAATTTTGTTAACCTCCTAAAATGGTCCATAATATATTTTAGCAAGTTTCATTGATGATCTTTGAGTTAATAACTCTTGTTTATATGGTTGTAATTGAATAAAAGCATATTCATCATATTCACTTATGCTTAAAGATTTCTTAGCACGAGGCTAATATGCAAAATTCTTCATTTGCAACTGAGCTTGAGATAAATTAAGTTTAAGTTCCTTTATAAATAAATCTCTAGTACACAACTTGATCAACTACCTTAAATCAACTTATCCCTTCAATATAACTTAAATTTTTGGGAGGTTCCCTTCCATGTAAAGCTTCAAAAGGCGTCATCGTCGCACCAATGGGATGATTAGTGTTAAAAAAAAAAACAATTATATCTAAGGTAAAACTAAGGTCATTATTCTAGATGATCCATGGCATAAGGTCTTAAGTTATGTTCCAAGCATCTATTAAGGACTTCGGATTATCTATTTGTTTGAGGATGATAAGATGTAGTCATCTGCAACTACTCCTACTCAAATGAAATAATTCTTTCTAGAATTCACTCGCAGAAACTCTATCCTTATCTAATGCAATAGTTTTTAGAATTCCATGTAATTTTACAATTGTGTGCAAAAACAAAACAATTACCTTTGCAGCTATATAAGAAGCTTGTAACAAACCAAAATAGGAGTGTTTTATGAGTTTATCTACCACTACCAAAGCGAAAAAGTTCCCTTTGACACATGGTTTTCTAATAACAAAGTCCATAGATACCTTAAAAACATTTTATAGAAGAGATAAAGTAACAAATGGTACTTGAACTTTGATAAAATGTGCAATTAGATGTCTAAACTTCAAAAATGATCAATTCAGTATCTGAACTTTGAAATTGATCAACTTAGTACTTGAGAAACTTTGAAATTGACCAATATAGTACCTAAAAGAACTTGACAAACATACTATTAGGTTACATAAAAGGTTCTTTTGGTTACTAGATCAATCAATTTCAAATTTTACGTATTAAATTCATCAATTTCAAAATTCAAATACCTAATTACATATTTTTTCAAAGTTCAAGAACCATTTGTGACCTTAAGCCTCTGTGGAATATTTAAAGGTTGAAGAAAGTTTACTAGACTTGTGGTCAAATATTTAGTTGGTTGACACACATGAAAATTATTCACAAATTGCTCCATATAAGCACACAACTCTTAAATATCTTCAAATTGTTTACATGAGCCCTTATAAGAGATCCATGAAATTCATTAATAATTGCAGGTACAAGAGAGGTATCTAAAGAAATGAAAGTGCAACTGCAAAAATACAATGAGCCATCCTTTTCTTAATGAAGCCACTTTAATTGTTAGCAAGCAAGATAGTTAAAATATAATGCTTTCCAATCATCATGAGTCCAATATAACTATTTTAATTCAGCATTAAAAGCAAAAGATGGAACAATAATATTAAAAGAGGTTTTTTGCTCTACATATTGATGTAGCAGAAGAGATGACGAATGATTTTTTAGGAAAATGGGATAGAAAATTACAAGTCACAATTTTTATATCGATCTCCATAGTAAAAGAGTTTGGATTAATGAAGTCTTGGAGAGTTATGTTGAAATTCCATGTGTCAATCTCCATAGAGTGTTGATTGTGACTAATGACTAATAGCATTTTTTGTTTATTTTCTGTTTAAGAGATTTTTAAGAAGTTTTCTTTTTTAGAAAATTTTAAGTTGATTTCTATTTAAAAAATTTTCAAAGTTATTAAAAATGAATTTTTAAACCAAATTTCCCTAAAGTTTACCTAGAATGATGATATGATAACACTAATTTAACAAATTAAGCAATAAACAAAATAAAGTGTGTAAAGTAAATGAGGTATAAGATTTATAGAAGTTGTTTCCTGTGAGCCAATCTTCTCTTTCAACTCCACTGCTGGGGACTCAATATACCACATCGATTCCACTAATCAAATTATAAAAAATGAGAGATTATAGCCACTAATCAATCTTGCAATGTTTTACTACCCTCACTCGCTCAACTAAACACAGAACTATAACATAAAGATGTAATCCTCTCAATATCACATAACCTAACTCTTAAAATAAAGTAGGAAATTCTTTAAAGTGAGTCATAATCTCAAATTTAAGTTTAGGTATAGAAAGAGTTTGGATAGAAAAGTTTTAGTGCTGGATGCTTCTAATAGTACTTCTAACCAAATAATAGTAAGTAAAAACTAGCTTGATAATTTTTTGTGTAGGTGATGTTTTGAATTTTAAACTGCTATATCTTTTCATATGCTTTAGAGTGATGGCTAGGCTTTGAATAGAATGATCTTGATGGATATTCTTCACATCTACCTGATTTTGTTTATGATATCTTCTTAGCTTGAAATAAAGAAAATATCTCCTCATTTTGCGAGATTTGAATTTTAATGTTGGAGCTAATTTGTATCAATCTTTATCCCTTTTGATATACTAAACATAGCCACTAAAAAAATCTTCTAAAATCGTGATATGAACGGCACCATCTCTTGGATAAATTTAATAGTTTTGAATATTAAATAATCTCAATAAGATATACTCTACTATGATATGGAATCATCTTTATCTATATCTATATCTTTATCTCTAACTGATCATATTTTCTATAAAAACAAACAACGAACTGGATGTCTCTAACTATGATTATTGAAGCTCTCCTTATGCATGTCATCATCTTGAATATAAATCTAAATTTCTAAAAGTCTTAAATTTGTGAAATTGTATAAATATACAACTCATAAAGTCCTCGTGGATTTATTCCAGCATAGTAGAATGCAATAGATGCATTACCTAAATACATATAACAAGTGGAGTTAGGTATTCAAAAGAATATCCAACTTATATTTCGAAAATAACTCCTGGTAAATTTGTTCTGTATTAGCTCTATACTTTCAGTGTTTCTGTTAAACCTTCTTACCAATCTTCTATCAGACCTTTTAACAAAACTTCTTATCATTTTATTTTTTTAGTTCTTTTAAATATACTTGATTAAGGTTATTCACCACAAATTATGCATATTTAGTAAAACTATTTGATATCACTTTAACATTTTTGTTATCATCTAAACTTAATTAAGAGAACTTTACAATACTGTAAACCTTAAGGCAAATTAAACGGTTTTAGTTATTCAATAATATTATTCAAAGCCATTTTACTGCTCTTTTTCCCCAAAGTTTTGATTAACTTGATAATTTCGAATTTTTTATGTATATTGTTTGGATATTCTTAAATCAATAGGCTTAGAAGATCGTTTTCTAGCATTTGTAGAATTAATGGATCGTGATGTTTTTATCTTTTCCTTTCGTGTAGTTCAGCTGTGTCAGTTGGTATCAGAATCGATGCTTGTCTTGAGACATCATGGCACCATGAAGGCTAAATAGTCAATGACATTTGGTTAAGGAGATTTATGACTATGATCTGGATCATAAGATAAGGTAGATGACTGATGAGCAAATAGATGTAGTGGTGAGGATAAGCAAATTCTTGACAATCAAAATAGGAATCCAAATCATGGCCATTGAAGGATTCTTAATCCTATGCCTACTTCTGATGAGGTAGATGACTAACGCAGTGGATACACAAAAGGATAATATAATCATAATTTGTTGATTCTAAGAATACCAAGAAAGCGATCCTTGATTATCAAAAGACCGTTAAATCACACACGATTATTGGCTTGTGATCTTCAAATACCTATTGATTTTAAGAATACCTAGGTACCTGGCAACAAAAATTGAAATCCTACATAAGAATTCGAGATTTGGGATAACGAGCAAGACAGTTCTAAAATTTACTAAAAAAACATGATAACTTATGGTCTTCTTTGCCCTAAGGCATACATTTATTTAGGAAACGTAGAAAAAAGACAAATCTATAAGTTTACTAAAATTTACACAATTGTAAAGATCAAAAAAATAAATTGAGCAATGAAGGCCAGTTCTAAGGCTGGCGGTATAGGCTTCCTCCTCTTCATCCATTGCATCAATTGCCATATCTTCTATTGCATCAATAACGATTCTACTTTTAACATGGAAGAAGAATGCCATGAGGATTTTCGACATAGATGCAGCTGGCACGTGTTGATGAGGATCGTAAGAGTCGGGAAACATAGATGAGGAATTCTTGGATTAGTTAACGATAGTATAGGAGATCATGGAATTTAAGGGGTCCCTGAGGATAAACATATGTAGTTTGTAACAACTAGATTGCGTGGTAGAGCCATGGCGTGGTGGTTATAGAAGAAATTAACCAAAAGTAGGTTGGAGAAATAAAAAAATTACCTCATAGGAAAGGTTAAAGAAGCACCTACAAGCAACCTTTTTACCTTACAATTTCAAGCACATAATGTGTCAAAAACTACAGAATTTGAAATAGGGCAGCAAGATGGTAAATGATTACACTATTAAATTTTATCAATTGGTAACCAAGAATGAGATTCATAAGACGAAGGAGTAATTGGTTTACGATATATCATAGGATTGTGGTTACAAATTCAAGATACTGTTAATATGTTTGAACTTATATGTGTGTCACCAATGCTCCAGAGAGAATTGATTGTTAAGAAACAGTAGAGACAATATGAGAGTAATGTGAATAGTAGCAGTAGCAATAGTAGTATTAGGGTAAATCATGCAAGGAGTGAAGTCACAAGCAACAGCACCACTAGTCTCTTTAATAAGCCCAACATTAGTGGCACTAAATGTTTTAAATGCGACAAGGTAGGGAAGCAATAGTTTTAATATAAAAAAAGGGTAAAAAAGCACTTTTTGCTGAGAATGAAGAAGATGAAGAGGAGAAAGTTTTTGAGACTATTGGTGATAGTGAATGGTTATGTCAAACAAAAGTATGTAACTAGGGATAGAAAAGAGACTTTGGTTGTTGGGAAGTCTTTGATGACTCCTAGGGTTAGTTGAAGAATAACATTTTTCAGTCCACTTGCACCATTCTAGGCAAGGTGTGTCAATTTATGGTAGATTCTAGTAGTTGTGAAAACACCATGTCAACAAAAGCAACATAGAAGTTGGGCTTTCAACTTAAGCAACACCCTAAGCCTTACAAGTTGGCATGGATGAAGAAGGAAGGTGACGTAACAATCTCAAAACAAGCACTAGTTTCATTTTCCTTTGAATCTAGATATAAGCATTCTGTTTGTTGTGATGTGATTGCAATAGATGCTTGCCATTTACTGATGGGGGGACTTTGATAGTTTGATAGGGGTATACACATGATGGTAGGGCCAATACTTACATTTTCATGTACAAAGGGGTGAAAATTGCACTAATACCTAATAAAGGCCCTACTAAGTCCAAACCTATGGAATAGAGTGGTAGCATTAGTATATTGTCAATGGCCAAATTCAAAAAAGAGCTACAAAATTTAGAAGTTGTCTTTGCTTTGGTGGTTAAGGAGGTAGCGATTCTGAAGAGGCAATCCAGGTTGTGGCAAAGTTTTATGATTTGCTTCCTGATGAGTTACTAGATGGATTACCACCATTGCATGATATTTAGCAATAGATTGATCTTGAGTCTAATGCAGCCCTTCCGAATAGGCCACGCTACAAAATGAGCCTTAGAGAGCATGAGGAATTGAAGAGGCAGGCTAATGAGTTAATGGGTGAGGGGTTTGTTTAGGAGAGCCCAGGTCCTTATGCAATTCTAGCCCTTCTAACACCTAAGAAAGGTGTCTTATGGAGTATATGTGTGGTTAACACTAAGCGATTATTGCATAATAGGTGAAAATTCAAAGGCAAGTTTCTTCCACCCTAAGGAAGAGAATGATGTTGTGGAAGAGATGTTGAGTGGTTTTTTGGGAAAATGGGATAGAAAACAACTAATGGCAATTATTGTATCAATTTCTATAAGGTGTCGATCTCCACAACAAAAGAGTTTAGATGAGTAAATTCATGAAGAGTTGTATTAAATTTGCATACTTGTTGATCTCCACAAAGTGCCAATTGCGACTAATGACTAATATGATTTTTATTTAATTTCAGCCTAAGGGATTTTTCAAAAGTTTCCTTTTTTGGAAAATTTAAGTTTTATTATATATTATATGTCTTAGGGAAAATTAAACAATTTTAGTTGCACAATGATATTGTTTAGAGCCACTTTATTGCTCTATTTCCCTAAAATTTGAGTTCATTTGCAAATAACAAATTTTAGATGCTTATATCATCTAGGTATTCTTAGAATCAATAAGCGTATTGAAGATTGTTTTTCGGTATTCATAGAATCAACAGATCGTGGTATTTTTATATGTTTTATTGTTTGTCTAAGTTCCATTGCGTTGAATACATTCTTAATAATGCATTTACAACCTTATTTTTCATTCTTGGCTTACATTGCACTTCATAATCATGTCAAAAAAGTTTGACCAAATATTGTTGTTGCTTTAGTATTTCAATAGTTTAGACTAAAATGTCTTTTAAGCTAATATGGTCAAATTTAATGATAAAATGGTGTCCCAAAAAGATAATGATGCCATTTTTTAACCACGTCAACCACGGTAATCATTTCCCTCACATACAACCCAGCTTTTTGTAATCTCAAATTTAATTTCTTGTTAAAGAAAGTGATTGGATTAGAACCTTGATGTAATACATCTACTAAATAAGAAACATTTATTTCCACAATTAAAGCTTTTGAAATATTGGACAAAGCCAACATAGAAGGTTAATTCTTCAAATTCGACCATATCTTTGTCACTTCATTCAATTAAATAATTCTTCAATAAGTTGGTAAGAGGAGCTGCAACTGAAGAATAGCTCTTAAGAATCTTGTTTGTTGTTCTATTAAGCCTAAAAAGCCACATAGCTATCTATTAGTCACCAGTTATGTCACACTCTAAGGGTACTTTAGTAATATCGATGCATCATGTGATAAATTTGAGTGACAGACTTTCTTATCAATCAACCTGAGACTTCTAGAAGGATGCATACGCATCATACAGCTAGAATACTCCATGGCATGGACATATTTAATAAGATCGAAAAGTTATTTAGAATAAGAAATATTGTATACATATAGATCTCATAATTGTCAGCAATACATAGCGTACTTTAAGTTCTTAGTTTATACATCATAACTACAAAATAACTAGTATAATATTGCTACTACGACTCATGACACCATCAACGCATAACTTGACTTTATTGCTAACTTGTACTGGCTTCAATTCCCATGTGGAGATCAGCCATGGTGATTCCTGTAACCAAGCAAATCTATAAGGGGGTGAGCAAACCACAACTCAGTGAAATACCCAGATCTTATCACATATCAAACAAAGCTCAAGCACGTTAATTAACAAGAGTATGCAATGCAATAATCACTCATATGTAACATTTACAAGCTTAGATAACCAGAATCCAAATGAAGTGTAGATTTTAGCTCTCTCACCAAGAACCAGTCAACTAGTAATCCATGTCTGAGAGAGACTAAGAAATAAGGAAAGAGAAATATCATTCATCCTTTCTTATCAATTTGCATTTTAAGTGTTTTATAGCTCAACTTAACCTTAGAACTTAAAAACTCCACTGAGTATTAGCTATTTCATGCCAACACCACAAGTGATGCTCCTTCAAGTGCCTACTTTGTTCATGTGAAACCAAACAAAATAGTGGCAATCATACATAGAACCAAGATTTCTTTTCTTCTTACTAGAAAAACTCAGCACTACCATAGAACTAAAATACTAATACGTAACAAGATTACCATTTTAATGCAGTTATGCACTTGTGCAATGTATGTCTATTTATTTTAATGGTTGAATAGATTTAAGTTTGATTATTCAGTGACCATACAGATCTCAAATATTCCTTAACATGCATTGCACAATCATTGTCACACAAGTTGTTATCACATTCGTTATTAGAGTTTATCAATCATCCAAACATCATACAACATATATCATACCCGTTTCCCACACACATCACTAATTAAATATATATATATATATGTATGTATATATTAGAATAGAGACAGCTACATTACAAATACAAATGATGTGAAAGATTAGAGTTACTCATATACATCTTGCTTACTCATAATAGTAATCTGTTTGTTGACCTATAACTCTTATTGAAATAAGATCAATACATATTACTAAACATATAGCTAAATATGAAATGCCTATTAGGGTTTATGCGTCCTAGATCTTTGTTGAAATTTTAAAGACCTTAGCTACACGGTGTTGATCATGGGCATTACCTAGGTAATGGTTAGGGATGCAAATAAGTCGGGTCGAGTCGGGCTTTTGCCAACTCGAGCTTGGCTCATTTGAAAACTTAATAAACTTGAGTCAAGCCACAATTTTACTAAGCTTGAAATATACAGGCTTGGGCCCAAGCTCGTTAAGGATTCTCGAGTTCGACTCGGGCTTGTTTAGCTAAGCTTGAGAAACCACATCAAATGCCACCAATAAACATGCTACCAGAATCACGACACCAATACCCCAACTAAACCGAGCATATACATCAAACCAGCAACCCACTACACCACCTTTAACCTACGACCACCACCAACTCCATCTGTAGTCAACATGACAACTATCACTATCAAATGAAAAACTTAAACACAACACATATTAAAAACCATCCAAACACCATTGACTCTCTCATCATAAACACGAATTAAAAACCAAAACACCATCAGTCCACCACCTCTGGCAGCCGCAAATACCACACTCAAACACCCACGACATCAGTCACTACTCTCTTAAATCAAACCGAAACCATTGCATGCACCCATGTTGAATGCAAAAACCCAAACATGAGAACACTAGAAACCACCACAACCACAAGGACCCCCTAAGACGAACAGCTAACAAGCTCAAAAGCTAGAAAAATTCAAACTTTTTTTTATAACCTACCACTGCAAACCCTTCTTCTCGGCCGAACCCAAAATCACCAACACACCCAACACTAATCCAATTCAAAAACCACCATCTCACATACCTTCAACATTTTCAACCGAAACTACCAAAATTAACTCATTTGATGCAAAATTGACTTATAACCACCACCAATCCAAGGGGACTTTTTTGTTCAGTATGATCATGATTGCAATGAGTCGGTAGATGTGGAGGAGTTCAAGGCTGAGACAAAAAATCATGTGTTATCATAAATCAAATGGAAGTCAATGGGTTTCATAAAGTTTCTCGAGGCTTTTTTTTTTATTAACATAGAAAGGGGGAGACAATTTTTTAAAAAAAAAAAGAAAAAGAAAAAATTTGGAGATAGTTTGCTTTTATTTCATTAGTTGTGTTTTAATTGGTAGGTTTAGTGAAAAGAGGATTGCCACCATGGATTGTGTTTCTTTTGTGAGAGAATCATGTCAATATTTATTAGAAAAAAATCATGCATGTATTTAGAATATTAAATTAAAATAAATAATTATTGATAATATTATATTAATAATTTAATATATGTTAAACAAGCCTTTAACGAGTCTGTTCACAAGTTGACTCGCAAGCTTAAAGACAAGCTCAAACTCGGCTTGTTTAACGAAATGAGCTAGAGTTTGAGCTTGGGCTTGGCTCATTTAGCTAAACGAGCTGAGCTAAGCCAGGCCTGGAACAAGCTGAGCTCAAGTAGCTTACAAGTAACCCAGCTCGTTTATAGCCCTAGTAGTGATGAGATAGAGCAATAGATCATGGGTGTGTTCCAAGCAGTGATGGAAGAAAATTTAATTTCCATTTATATAACGGGCATGGTTGCGAACGTGGCAAGTATAAAATTTATTCAGTGATGATGACGGCCTATGTTATGGCTATGATAGATGTTAAAATTGAAATCCAAGAAGACCAGGGGGAGTATTACAGTCATGATTGGCATTGTTTTTAGTTTACAAGGAGATAATGGCCATGATCGCGACCATGATTAGTGTTCATCATGATTCCATAAATATCATGGTGCTGATTATGGTCGTGATGGGTGTTTTATTCTTTAAATGCAGCCCTGTTTAGCATTTGAGTTTAGAACTATATTATTCCTAGTTTATTCATATATCTCTAATTAACTACTTAATCACATTTATTAGCACATAAATTGGATTTAAATTAGAATAAGTGCTCACTAGAACTTCCTAAACCTAGACATACGTATTCACACATTTAGATCTCTATTTTACTAATTCAATTTGAAAATTAGACATCTCTAAATTACATGATTCCATTTCCATGTCATTTACTAGGTTTAGTTTAAATTTTTACATTCATGCCAACACGATCAAATGCAACATTATGCCTATGTAAAATTTTATTACATCTTTGTTGGTTTTCTTCTATAAAACATAATTAATTATCTAACGTTGCTGGATAACATAAAATTTGTAGATAGCTATCATGATTTCTATTTTCTATGTAGAATCAAAACATATATGCCTACAATTATCAAACTTGAATTTCAATCTTCTTAATTCTAATATAACATTTTTCTTGAACATGCATTACCTTTGCTTGAATTGGTTTTGTCATGACTTCCTTCTTCCCTCAAAGATGCCACCATTAAACTTTATTAAACTTAATACTCTATTAATTCATATTAATTAGTTACTTACCTTGATTTAGTATATAGTTGGTGGTTTTCTCCTTCTCCTCTTAGGTTTTTGTATACAATGAAATAGTGTCTTTCTTTAAGACTTAAGGTAGTTAAATGGAATTGTGTTAGAAAGGCTAATTGTTGTTATTGTTGCTGATGCTCTCAATAGAAAAGTAAGGGTATTTCTACGATGAGAGAAGGGAAAAGATGTGGGTTTTTATCTAAGTTAAAATGCAATTTATGAAGGGAAGTTGATAAGATTTATATCAGATTTTATTTTAATTAAGCAACTTACATGGTTTTATGGATGAAATTGCATCCAGGAGGAAGGAATGGAGGTAGCTTCTCCAAATTGTGCATGTGTGTAATGTATTTCAATAATAGATGTCATTATTACTCATTTATTGTAGAATATTATAGATATATATAACTTTAACAAATAGAATCCTTCTCCTAGCATGATTCTTCTTAGAGACGGCAACTGAGTTAGTTTTTTGAAGGAATTCCACTTGTGAAGTTATGTTCTAGGGGTTATAATGTATATAAGATAAATAATTTATGATATCAGACAACCATTGATGAATATATGAAAAAATTATTAATTGGTTCAAGACAATAATATTAAGAATTATTTTTAGGTCTCAAATCTTATAAAAGATATTTTTTTACTAATATCTAGTTTTATATATTTAAGCAATTAAGTAATACTTTTTCGCCTACCTAATTAGGCTATAGGGCCCTAAAGACAAAATTGGGGTTTAGGGCTATATAGGTTCGTAATATTCTTGCTTTGATGTTTTTTGATATTAAAATCTTAACTGGGTCTTATCTTTATAATTTAGATCTAATATCGAGTCTAATCATGTATATCTCAATCCTAACGATTTATCTTTAACCTATTATTTGCTAACCAATATACTCTAAAAATTTAGTGATCCAAACTATACTTGAAAGTTAAGGCTATAAACTATATTTAGTGAGATTCTAACCCTTGTCATGTAATCTTATCTTTGGTATCTTCTATTGCTTGAAGAATTATTTACTTTGATTATTGAGTAAATGTAAACTTAAATAATTCGCATGGTATAAGTTATTAGTAATAATTATGTAGCTATTGTGTCATCATCTATTGTATGTGATATTGAATTTTCTAATTTAAGATAATGGATAAACCACGGGGATTACAAGTTGGCCATCATGTAATTGCTTTAATTTTGTCATCATCCAATGAGACACCATCTTTAGAAACAAGATATCCAAAGTATTCAATGCAATGTTAAGCAAGTGAACATTTGCACTTTTTGACATAAACAGAAATATCTTGTCAACACTATAAAAAGATATTTAAATGCTCATTATGCTCCTCCAAAGATTTATTATTAACCAAAATATCATAAAAGAATGATATCATAAATTTCTTGATATAAGATATAAAATATTATCCATGATTGCTTGAAATGTGACTAGAGAATTAGATATTCTAAAAGGCATTACTAAAATTTCATAATGTCATTCATGTGTTCGAAATGGTGTACTGTGAATATTTGAAGGAAACACCTAAATCTAAAGATATCTAACCCTTAAATCCAATTTTGAAAAAATGTGTGCACCCCATGATTCATCCAAAAACTCATCAATCGTAGATTATTCAAAACAATGTACTGATTTACCCATGATAATCCACACAAAATTGTCAAGTGCCATCCTTTTTCTTAACTAATAAAAAAAACTAAAGGAAAAGGACTTATGTTTAGTTATATTATTCCTGACTCAAGCATTTCAACCACTAACTTTTCAATCTCTAAATTTTGGAAATGCAAGTATATATTGATATGGGCATACATTCACTAGTGTTTATTAATGTTTTAGTTTAATGTGATGTTAAATATCACATAAGAGTGGAAATGATGATGGAGTCACAAAAACTTGTTGAAACCTTCCCAAAATTGATTCTATCACCAAATTGTTGGTGGTATCTGCAAAAAAAAAAATCATTCATTTCAGCCACGATTCTACAAAAGTAAATGACATTTTCACAATTATGTTGGATGCAAACACCTTAAATATAGTGTAGTTCCCCCTTAAAGTTCTACCATTTTCCCATTAGATTGAAAAGACATGGTGAGCCTACCATAATCAACCGTATTAGGTGCTAAAGTGTTAAACCATTGCACTCCCAACACTAAACTAGCTCCTTAGAGTAGAAGAATAAAATGATCAACTGAAAAATAAGTTTTCTAGATTAAAATTTTCACTTGAATAATTTTCTTTAATTAGATTGGCCAATTTTTCTCCTAAACGTATGAAACTGTACTAGCTAATCCCCTTTGAAAAATTGAAATTTCATTGGATAGGCATAGAAGCTTAAAAATATGTGATATGTAATTTATCAAAAATAGTGATTTCTTAGCTAAAGGTAAAAGATATATAGTCGTGCATTTACATGAATCCAAATTGATTGGGTTTTGTCTAAAATCACCTTATGTCACTATATTAAGCACTCCCTAATGAAAAAACAACAATTTTATAAGGTGATATGGAATGTCCAAATCCATGCTCTATCGAAATTGGTGATTATTTGATGAAAACCAAAGAATCCATACTCGTATATAATTCAAGATCCAAATTAGCCATAGTTATAGCAAATTCGTACGATAACACCACATCAACCATTCCTCCTTGAAAAGTAGGAACTTATTGGAGTATTCCCTAATGCTTGAAATTTGTTATCTCTATCCTATAAAAACTAGTGATTTGTTGGTGAGAATTTTAAAATCTATACCCAGCATATTTTTCAATACCTGGATCTTCATATTGTCATCAGAATCATATTGATGACACCACACCAGCTATTCCCTTTTGAGAAATAAAAACTACATTAAGTGAATTCAAAAGCCTAAAATCCATAATCTATAGCCAATCAAAATACAGATTTAATTTTAACGAAAAATGTAAGATTCGTCTTCATGTATTTTTTTAAGGTTGAAATGGTTAGTTTTCTTTCAAAATCATATGATGGCTTCAAACCAGCCTTTACCCTTCGAAATATAGAAAGTCTATAGGGAAACCTAGGATAGCCCTCAATCTATAATCTATAGACTACTAAAACTAATGATTTTGGCCATAATAAAAAGAACTACTCTTGTGTATCTTCCAAGACACAAATTGGCTGGTTTTCCTTTAAAATCAATTGGTGACATTACAATGGTTATTCCCCTTTCAAAAATTGGAATTTCATAAGGTGTTCACAAAAGCCTAAATTATGTGATCTTTAGCCTATTAGTCTATTTGGGTATACTAGTTTGGTATCATTCTAGCATTATTTTCATACCAAACCAAAATGAAACAAATACAAATATGACATTGATGAAAAACCGATAATTTTACTCATAAACTAACCAAACTGAACTAATATTGATTCAATACCAATAAATTACTAATATAGACTCGATATAGATAAAAATCTAACAATCCAAATAGGTCATAAAATTAGTGATCTAGCAAAAATTGAAATAGCTAGACTTGTGTATTTTTTATGGACTAAGTCGATCAATTTCTCTAAAATTATATGGTAGCACCACATCGGCTTATACCCTCTAGAAAATGGGTAGGCTATAGCGCGACCTTAAAAAGCCCTTAAATCTATGCCCTATAACTCATAAAAAAATAATGACTTTTTTAGGAACAACTAAAAATTCCATACTCATGTAATTTAGTATGGTTTCCATATAAGCCTAAAATAGATGACTTTAATCCTATCAAAACTAACAATTTCTTCTGAAAAACAAGAAAATCAGTACATGTGTTCTTTTCACTACCTAAGCATTAAATCATCAAAGACACCACACTAGCCATTCCCATCCTAAAAGTAAGAGTTCCACCATTGACCTTGGAAATCAAAATTCGTGATTTATAACTTACCAATAATTCCACATTTTTCAATATCGATTTTACTATAAAATCTTCTAATGCTAGCGCATTCTTTGTGCCCCTTTAAAAAATGGGAATTTCAAAGGGTATCTTAGCATGACAAAAATTTGTGATCTAATATGCACATGGTATACTATCATATGACCATTGAAAAAAAAATGGTACCAAGCATGTGCAATAATGTTACTTATATCAAGTGTAGGCCAACAAGATTAATGTTACTCCTCAATAATTACACGTTCTATTATAGTCGGCACAAGTTCTCTCTCTAGTGGTCATAAATCAATATAGTAAGTGGGTTGTTGCTGCATCACACACCAATGTGTGCAATGGTGTTATGACTAGGTTTCTTAAGAGGAGTATAATTTGTAAAAGTAGGGACCCTAAGTCCAAAATCATAGATAATGAGAGCAATTTAAATAACAAAGTCGTGACAACCACTTTGGAAAATACCACAAAAAAAATCTACAC
The DNA here is from genome assembly GCA_024138025.1 of Combretum micranthum. Classification (NCBI taxonomy): domain Eukaryota; kingdom Viridiplantae; phylum Streptophyta; class Magnoliopsida; order Myrtales; family Combretaceae; genus Combretum; species Combretum micranthum. The sequence continues at coordinate 389,408 of JAMXBD010000236.1, read as the reverse complement.
TATACTACCTATTAATGAATGGGGCAATAGAAGCAATGACAAGAGCATAAAGATAACAAAATGGCAACAATCTACACAGTTTAGCATGAGATGCTTCTTTTGCTATGTTTTACAACCATAAAAATAGAGAGTGACATCCTTGAAACAAGACTTAGCTTCAATCATAAAAATAGCAATATTTTACAACCAAAAAGAGTGCTAATAAGCGATTTTCAACTTTAATTTTTTTTCCTATATTTAACAGAAATGCAAGCCCCTTCACATATTTACAAACATAGTCCAAAATAACTTGAAATAAAAATTGTTTACTCACTCTTGAAAGCTTCTCTAACCATGGCACCCATTCGAGCTTCATCTAAACTTAAGGAGAAAACATATAACATCAACGGCACACATACACACATACCAAAATATATGCATTTGAGAACATAAGGCCATTAAGTTCATCTTAAGTCAATCATATAGAGGATGGTATGTGCATGCCCTGCCAGTGCCATCAACATGCTCATGTACCAGCATTTTGCACCTACCTAGTTAGTCATCTAATTAGTTAACATCTTAGACATTTGGATAAGAAATTGGGGAACCTAAGGCTATTTCGAATAATTTGGGAATAAATTCCCCAAACCTAACTAAGCTAACCATATTTTATGTTAGAAACAAATTTGGTAGTGCAGATTCACATTGTTAATACTCAGCCTAAAAGTTTTAGTTCAATAAACCTAAACTATAAGTCCTTTACATGTCACACAATAGATGTCCCCACTAAGGCTACAAGTGAGCCGAATCGAGATATATGTTGAGCTCAAACTTGACTCGGAATTTCAAAGCTCAAGCTCAACTGAGCTTATGTTCGATTTGAAGTAACACCACATAAAGTTGAATTCACTAGGTTAAGCTTGTTTAAGCTTGATTTACATTAAAAATATTTTTAGTTCTAATTTAAATAATATTAATATCCAAACTCAATTTAATTCAAATTTTTATACTCAACTCGAACTTGATTTTATTCACGAGCTAATCGAGCTAAATATATAAAATTTCGAGCTAGCTCGATAAACTACCCGAGTAGCTCGAGCATGACTCAACTATTCTTAAATCGACTTTGAGTAAACATTGAGTTGAACTCAAGTAGTTTGTGAATCGACATGCTACATTTGCATCCCTAGCCCCCACAATCTATTCACATATCAAATACAAATATCATGTCTCAAATATGAGTACTATCTTGTTCAAATCCAGTTTTAACTAACTCGAAGTTTTATCATGTTAGCCTAGAACCTAGTATGGGAGCTCTCATAAGTGAAATTATATAAGGCTAATTCGTTTCCCAGGAATCTCAAAGTCAGCTATATGTCCAATGAAAGCACATATTCACATTCATTCGAGCATGAAACCACAATCAGACATATAAGCCACACTTAAAGTAAACATTAGTCTATTTTACAATGCGCCCTCGATCATCTCCTCACCTCACCTAGCAGATATATACGTAATGTCATTTGTGACTAATAATACATACCCTTGTCAATTAATTGCTGTGTACTCGATTAATGCTACATTTACAATCTTTGAAATGTCATAATTAATTTATCATTTATTATAAAAAAGAAAAAAGAAAGAAAGAAAGAAACAAGCTTTATATTGTTGTGATCGTTATCCGAGTGCTATTCAAATTTGATACCGTCTGTCCAAGTTTACAAAATCCCAGAACTACATACTTTACGTTATTTTTCAATTGTACATTATCATAGATACTTAGAGCTATTATGGTGATTGGAGTTGTAAAATATGGAAGGAAATTCTGTCCAATGTACAATTGTCATAACATGCATTTAGTTTTCTATCGAATTGAGGTGATTTAGTTTTACACAACCATCGCACCAAGTGAGAGAATATCGATAATTATTATTGCGGCATAAAACTAAGGATGCTAATAAAATTGTAACTTTCCATGTAAGTTCAATTATTACAACTTATTTAAGTGTGTATTTGAGAGTTAATCGTGGGAATTTATCTCATCCATCCATATAAGGTATAACTGGTGTGATTGATGGATGCACCAAATTTATTATAAAGACACGTACGGTCGTTTATTCATCAAAACATATTTAGCTTGCTCCAAAGGATATGCCGAAGAGAGGGTAAAAAAAGAAAAGAAAAGGAGTGGATAGAAAGAAACTAGCTAGTACTCAAGCGACACGGACTTTTTCTTCATCTGATCCTCATTCTATGTGTTTTATTCCAACGTTATCCAAACTATGCATTTTGTTTATTAATATTGTTACTATATAATTATAAATTGTTTTGTCTATTCTACTATTATCTAGTTTTATCAAACCTGGGTTCAACCACCTATTTAACTAGATTGAACTTGACCCGACCATAAGAACAATCTGGTTCATAACCACAGTTCAACCCTTAGTTCAACTGGTTTCATTCATTGACAATTAATCTCTAACATATTGGAAGAAATCCTCGAACCGAGTCTAATGACATTTCTATTATATATGACCCTGGTTTTTGAGACCTAAATAACATCAAAATCATTCTTTTCAAAAATATAAGAATTTACGGGCTTTTACCCTATAGGAAGTCCCAATAGTGACCTCCTTGACCTTGAGACAACATAAGTGAATTTTATGTAGAAGCTATATATAAGTTAGTACGCACATTCGTAGATGCACCTTTTCATTTTCCTTTAGTGTAGGTACCGATTCATGTTACTAGGGCCATATTGCACATGGAAGGAGGAAATCTCAAACCCTCAAATGATTCTTTATAATACTACTGAATAAGGTTCCCTCTGTTTTCTCATATTCATCTCAAGATATCATAAGCAACTTGATTCTTTCCTTTATTCTTCTTGTCTACATAGACGAGCATTCCTTAAAATCCAAGGAGGAGTAGCAACTAAATTGAGAACCCTACCATGTTTTTTTCTTCATAGAATGTCCACCAAGAAAAGATGCCCAGTCAAAGAAAAACACTAGAACGAAATAAATACTGTTTGATAATAATGAAGAATGAGAATGAAAAGAAATGGGTTTCTCATTTCTTTTTCCTTTTTTTTTTTTTTTGGGTCGTTAGGAGAAATATTTTTCATTCTCCATTCAGTGGTTTTGATCATATCATATGGATCGAAAAGGTCCTAAAAATATCAAAAGTTGAACAAAAACAAAGTTAATGTAATTAAAAGTTTAATGATAAATTACGATTTCATATATTGCAACTTATAGAAAAATAAAATGTCTTTTCACTTACTCCAAAATCTGGCATTTGCAACTCTTTTATTATCTAAAGTTTTCTAATAAGTAGAATAACATTATTATTAAACAAGTTGGACATGTAAGGGAGAAAAGGGATTGCTCATAGAATCATTAAGCAAATTGGATATGTGAAACAGTTCGATTCGATACCTTTTTTTTCCTTTTTTTGTTCGAGGAATGTCTAAACTTTCGGTTAGACTGCAAAACAAATTTGATGTGAATTAAACCTCGACGCTTGTAAAATTCTATCTTGAATGAGTCTCTATTCTGCTTTTTTAACTTAATTTTTATTTCATTTATATTTTAAATTTCTTTCCATTCAATCTAATCTAGTATCTCACACACAACCAAAAAAAGAAAAGAAAAGAAAAAGAAAAATTAATATCTGGGTCCACGAGTATTCACGGATTGGTTAATCCGCAGCCTTATTTTTTTAACCTAATCACAATGATCAATTTTTTAATATCTCAATCCTTGATTAGTCCATAATAGTTAATCGTTTTCTTCAGTTAATTTATTGGTTTTCGATATTTAACTATTTAATGCAATGGTTTCAACAAATCAAATTGATAATTTAAACAAACCTCATTTTTTAGCCTTTATTATAGAGTTTTTCTTCAAATTATTATATATATTACAAGAGTTAAAAAAAAAAAGAAAATCAAATTAAGGAAAAAAAGAAAAACAAACCTTTGGATGTATCATCATCAATAAAATCAAACCAAATCAATTACCACATTAACTCCCATCAAACATAAGACAATAGTATTTTAATCGAAATCAAAGAATATTAACATATGTAAATTATATGTATATATGTATATATAAATCACATGTATATATTATATATATTTTAAATAATTATATGTATATATAAATTATACATAATATATTTATTAATATTGAAACGGTTAACCGTTAACCATCGGTTTTTTATAGTAACAAACAGAAACCAAAAACTAGAAAAAAATCAAAACTGTAATCCTAAATCAAAACCAACGGACCGGTTAACCATATTTTTCGGATTAGTTTTATGGTTTTAGTTCAGTTTTTCAGTTTCATCAGTTTTTTTGCATACCCTTATTTGGGTCTGTTCATAAATGAGAAAGGCTTCAATTACACTATATACCAACTATTATTGCAATTAGCAGCATATGAATACTAGTAAAATTTTGACTCATGCGTAATATTTTACAAACTTATCCATTATTTATCAAAATTTTATCAGTACTTATACGCTACTTATTTAAATACATGATATATTAATATCAATGAATCTTTTCTCGATAAATAGTGATATTTTTGCAACCTGTGGAGGTAAGTAACCATGAAATATATGCTTGGAATAGATTCTATATTGGGATTGATTTGTTTTAAAGGTTCCATTTTAATTGGAATTTAGTTATTCATTATGTGTGAGAAGCCTTCTAAACATTCATGCCACTGAATGGTTAAATTTCCCAAGTCATAGCTGACAAATTCGTAGGTTCGATACTTGCTAAATGCGTGCCAATAAATACTAGAAATAAAGTTCATCCAGAGGCAGATGACAACAAATATTGAAACAGGACCACAAAAGATAGTGAAAGGAAAAAGAAAATCCATGTCCCCTTGTACATATTTAAACCATCCAATTTCATAGAGGAAAACAAACTGAACCATAAAGTACTACTTGGTTCAGTCCGATCCTAACCATATGTAAGGAACTCCAATTTATCAACTCCTATATCGAATATAATGTACGGAAACAAGATCAAACCCATATCATATTATACTTTCAAATTGGCTGTGATATATATTATTTATAGATGCCCTCTCCCTATCAAACAGATAATATCCTAAATTTCTTTTCCCAAGTGTGTTATACTTTAGTAACGGTATCACTATAAGAAAATTGACTATTAGAAAAAATTTACGATAGAAAATTAGTAAAATAATTTATATCTCTACAAATAAAATCAGTATCGAAAATTTTATATTTTAAAAAAAATGTTGTCACTAAAATTCAGTTTTCTTATAATAATATTAATATGGTATAAACTTTCATATCTATATATTAACTCTTTATCCAATTACTTAAAATGTTATTAGTAAGAATACCAATAAAATAGGGAGGGAGTTCGAGATAGCAAATATCCATTCCCACCCTTTTCCCACTGGAGCAATAAAAGTTTGCCCATAGTCCTCTTGTCCCTACCATTTTTTACCTTTTTGGCAGTGCCCTGAATTTATATGTTTGTATTGTATGGGTATCATGCTATAAATTATATTTATATACACTAGCAACAACCGCATATATATATACATATTGCATGTAAGCGGAAAAAGATGTGATTTTTTATTGCATCTCGTCCAATCTTCTGTTTTTTCTTTCAATATTTTTTTTTTTCTTCGATGGGATAAATCTTAACAAATTTTAAATCAGAAAAATACCCAAAAGTAGGAGCTCTTATTTGTTAACGTTCTGTGCATGTATTATGTATTAAAGAGAGAGTAAGAGAATAGAATCAGTGAATGGGAGCTCCTTTTTGTTAACATTTTATTTATATATATATGGAATATCGATAAAACCAGTAATTTTTTTATGGAAAAATTGCACTGTTTTTATTATTATTTTTATCCTAGTTCTTTTTCTTTGCTTCAAGGGCTATGTTTTTAAAATTTTTATTTTAGGATTTATATTTTCTAAAATAAATCAAAATAAGATTTTCATTAGTTACCACATGTCTATACACTGTGATGTGTAATTTTTTTTTTTTTTTTTATCTCCTTTCCCTTAAGTAAGTACACTTGCGAGGTAATCAAGTGATAAAATTTCTTGCTCGGCCAAAAAAAAAGTGATGAAATTTCTTACATTTTTATATATAATTTAAATTTTTTTTCAATAATATGATTTCTAAGTTAAAAATTATAATAGTTACATTTCTTTTAAATATCTATAAATGAGTTATAACTCTTCTAAATTATATAGTATTTCATATAAAAAATATAGAATAATCACAAAAATTATATAAACCAATATTTTTCAAACTACATATTCTTTGTGTAAAAAAAAAGTATTAAGAGTTACCGACTTTTATATAACTTAATATAAAACAACACAATTTTAGGTATTTATAGCGAGTTGTAACACTTCTAAATTACACATCATTTGATATTAAGAAGAGAGAGAGAGAGAAGCAACAACGGTCATATAAAAATAGCATTATAAATTAAATATAGTAACTATATCATATTTAAAAGAATTTATGAATATTATATATATATATATATATATATTAATTGTGCTGCGCAGCTTTTACTAGTTGTTGCCATATGAGAAGCAATGACATGCTGACTAATGCTTATAACAGTTATATTGGTAGGAGGAGTTAAAGGGTTAATAATTATTACTTAATTTTGATAAAATAAATAATTAGGCATTTAAAATTTAAAACTGATAAATTCAATACTTGAACTTTAAAATTAATCGATTTTGTATTTCTAAAACTTTTGTGCTCGCAAAGAGTACCTCCATTAATTTTTTTAAGTACTAAGCTAATGAATTTTAAAATTTATGTACGTAATTGTATATTTTTTTCAAAGTTTAGGTGCCATTTATAACATTATTCCAATAATTAAGGTAAAACACATCATCCAGGAAGCTTCTACGATCCTATTCCGTCATTGGTTTAACATTAAAATAAATATAATAAATGAAATATTAAATATTTTAGTGATTCGATCACGGTTTGGTATGATGTGAACCGTTAGATGATTACATAAGCAATCCCGTCAAAATTAATGGCGGACTATAGAATTACCCCATCATCCATTGATTCTTTAAGATATAGATAAATGGGATCTGTGTCTATCTATCTATCATCTATCTATCTATATATATATATATATATATATATATATGATATTCTTTTTTGCATGCACGGTTTCTTACATATCCTATGTGTTGAAAAGCAAACTAGAATGTCTAATTAATTTTATGCACCTACCTCGTGCTTCATCTCCATGAAGCCGTAAGATAGTGAAATAATTGTTGCACAAATACATAGACCATGCTAATTATTTATTACAATGTATTCATGAACCATGTCGTTATTACGTACATATTAATAATCTATTACCAGTTATGAATTTGATAGTCAAAATTTCCTATAGATATCTAGGATGGAGGTGTTTTGACATTGCCCATATCCAAAGACTTAATTTATTGTGGTTTTTTTTTTTACCATGGGTATTAAAAAATCTATGCCTTCAAAATAATGAATTTGTTTTTTAAAATTATCCAACCAATGTCGTAATTAACCAATAGAAAAATAATCTAAAGGCACTGAGTTAAGTGTAATATAAATAGAGAACAAATAGATATAGCAATGAAGACCTAAATGAAGGACTTAAGTTATGTTTAGTAACGGAAATCAACATAAAGTTACAAAATAAATGAAAATATAAGAAAATATGATGTTTGGGAATTTAAAATGGAGTTGGAAAACAATGAAGCCGATAGAACAAAAATAGGGGAAACTTTTGTATTTTTAATCCAATTAATTTTCTCTCCACTATTGGAGAGAAAATAGAAGAAGTGGGTGGAAATAATGCAAAATTATAAAAATGCGCGTAGAATTGAAGTTAAAAAACGTAAAGTAAGGAGACATTTTAGTCTATGCTAATCTCATTTCCTTTCATTTTCATCTCATAAATCCAAAGTAAAATTATAAAAACAAAACACAACATTTCTCTTCTTTTCCTTTCTACTTATTTTTGTTTGTTTCTACTTAACACAAAATTGCCAAACACAATGTTAAGGAACCGATGTGACACCTAAAAATCTTAAATAAGATCCTTACTATTATACATGACCTAAGAGATGAACATTTACAAATAATCCTAATTCCAAAGGTATGACTCAAATGAGAATCCCATTATTTATCAAATACCTATAATAATACAATAGTTTCATTTCAAAAGAATTTAATTATTTGGAAACCCAATTTTACCCATTCTTAGAATGCCTTTTTTTCAAATATATTTCTTGGTCGAAATTTTTCTTTCCACAACACGAGTTGAACCACCACCCACCATGACCTCCATTCCCCTATAAGTGTCATCAATGCATCTCCCCCATAACTTGACTATAACTACACTTCCATCATAAACAACACCATTACCAACATATCATCACTATTGTTAGATGTGTGACCCAAATTCAATCAAAGCTGTCAATTTTGGATCAAGGCTACCAACCTTCATTTAAACATCGCCACCCTACATGGAAAAAATGCCAACCTTGAAATTATTGTTGAGAGCAAAGTTTTAGCTAGGCCAGCACCAAAGCCGTTGGCCTACCCTGTGCGCTGCCGACCTATTCACTTAAGCTACTGGCATTGTCTTACAGCGTTTTGATTTTAAGTTGCCAACCACAAGTTGGCTTACGTATACATGTGTATGTGTGTGTGTTGTTTTCCTAAGGTTATTAGTTGAAAAATTGAATTCAAATCGATTGTACTCCTTTTTTCAACGTATAGTGAATTTCTCTCCTCTACCCGTGTTTTTTCAGTTTAGGGCTTTCCATGTAAATATTATGTGTGCTTTATTTTTGTTTCTGTCATTATTTGTCAAATGTTTTCAACAACTACCAACAATACCATATGCATAAAGTATTTTAAAGCAAATTGAAAGTCAACCAAACAAAGTGATATACATAATATTTTTTAATCAATTCATATTCACCAAACCATAAATTGGATTAAACTATAGGAATTGCACTCCAAAATCGAATTTAAGGAATAGAACCAAACATAACAAAGAAGTTTTTGTTTCTTGGTGTTATGCTAATTCAAACCATTAGCCTTTAATGATGGACACTTTACATAAGCAACATATGAATGTCATGTAAAAGATAAATCTCCAAGTAAAGATGAAAAATGTCCTAGGGATCCTCATCATCTAGCTAGTCGGATAAAAAGGACTCGGTGATAAATGTTATACAATCAAATCAAGCTGGCATATGGTATCTTTGATTATCATCAGTTGCTATTAAAGAAACAATAAATAAATGAAATGAAGGAGGGGATTGGTGGTGGAGAAAGGGATGCGACTGGAGCTGCTCTGCTGTGGTGATTGTTATGACATAGAATCTGAAACGTCAAAATCATGTCTGTTAAGGCATTGATTTCATATCAAGTCACTTCATGTCTGACTTTACCAGACCCCCTTTTCTTCCGCACTAGCTTAGCCTTGCTTTGTTTTGGAATGTTATGCCTGCTGCTTCTCATGTACGTCCTTTGGCAATGTCACTCTTCCAACAACGGGACCCCCAAAAGGCCCTTCCATATCCTCATTTCGTGTACACAAGAAAATTTTCATATCTGGAGCAAATAAATTCTTTCATATATTTATCCGATTTTAGGTCTGTTTGGCAAACATAGATTGATCAGTCGTATATTTTGGACTTGGTTTGTGTAAAAATTGAGATAAGACACCATAGATATGTTTACAACCACATAAAACATCTCAGATATAAAGACCATTACTTTTGAAAAGAGGGAAAAAAAAAAAAAAAAAGAGTAGAGGGATTTAAATATTTTTTGGAAAATTTTAAATCCACTACTTAAATTTTGACCAATGTACGGATTCTCCTTAAACTTTTAAAATGAAAATTTCACCCATTAAACTTTCATGTACGTAAGCGTTAATATGTGCGTGATTTAGGACACGTCACATTTTCCATTAAATTAAATAAAAAATGGTGCACATTCGCCTCTCCTAAACTTTTCATTTATGTTTAGATTTACTCCTTAAACTTTTATCTATATACAGATTTACCTCCCCTCCTTTCCTTCCAAAACAATTAACTATTCTTACAATGCTAATTTTTTTAAGTTTAAAGATTCAAAAACATAACTTTGAAAATTCATGGGTGAATCTGCGCATAAATCAAGGTTTATGGGACAAATTTACAACTATCCCATGTTCCTTGTTTATCCCTTTTAAAGAGCCCTGCTTTTAAATTTTTCATTTCTACCTAGTTATAGCAGGGTCTCTATCACTGTAATTACAAGTATAAGTTAGAACCTAAAATATTTTTTAAAAAAAGGAATAAAAAAATATACATCTTGAAACAAAAGAAAAAAAAAAGAAATATAAAAAATAAAATAATTGAATGGCATAAGTTTTCATACTTTCATTTTGGGAACTAGATTTTACTCTCTCTCTTTTTCATATAAGGACATAATTAATGGCTTTTAAAGACACTTATATGGAGTCTATCTTGACTCATTTTTGAGAACTTGAGCCATATATATGTGTGTGTATATATATATATATTAAAGAAAGAGAGAGAAGGTTTTACGTCAGGCCAACGTATAGGCACAATCAACCTACGCGTAACCATTATAAGGTTCATGATTGCAAAGAAAGTGGTGACATTGCGCTTAAATTTATTTTTCTTTTATTTAATTATTCAAGTATTTGAAATTTTAATAGTTGTTTTTATCAAGTATTTAGGGTAAACAAGTACACGATGAGCAGAAAATGAAACCTTACATATCCTACCTTATAAGATATAAGGTATCAATTTTATAATTAGAAAATATAGTCTATTGTACCAATTTTTCCATGTAAAATCTCTAGGTACGTAGTACCTTATGGAATCCGCAAATTTTTTCACATAACCTATAATTATATATATTGTTTCATTTAATACGTAAAACAACCTTTTTCTTCTATATTGACAAGTTTTTGTAATATGCAAAATTTATTTATGCATCAAAGTGAATTTTATAAAGAATATCTGTAAAATATACTAATGTGATATTAAACAAAATTATAGAGTGTGTTGCAAATTTTAGAATGAAAAACTTTAGAGATACTTTGTATCAATTATCTTAAAAGATAAAGAACACTTACTATATAAATTGAAGGTACAAACACATGCAATAAAAATTCTTCCAAAATAAAATAGTACAACTTTTTTAAATAAAAAAAAATCATAAGGTAGTCCATAAATAATAATTTAATCAAAAGTAATCTTAAATAAAAAAATAAAGTATTGTTATTTATCTTTTATTCATTAGTTCTTTTTTTATAATTTTTCATAAAGTAGGCACATGGTACCTTGAAATGTGTACCATCTATATAGTACAAGTTTCAAGAGGATATGAGGTATGGACTTTTCATATACGTACTTGACCTCATTTTTGTACTTACCCTAGAGAGCATGTTTTGAAAAAATTACACTTGTATCCTACCTTATAACCCTCAATACCCACATGTACCCTAGTAAAACGAGTAGGATATGAATAGGTACCTTATATGACAGGTTACCTGCTCATTTCTATCAAAGATAATTAGTTTCCAAAAAAGAAAAAGGAACAAGAAAATGTCAAATTTATTATAGGATTTTGCACAAAAATTCAATATGGTCTAATTTTGAAGTGGTCTATTCAATACCCACATAAAGTTTTCATGGTTGTTTTTACCTACTCATTAACTTTGTTTACTTTGTTTCTTAATATGGAAAAAATATTCTGCAATACTAGACGGTGTTAAAAGCATTTGTAAAATATGTTGGCACTTCTGTATTTGAAAATAAATAAAATGGTGTTAAGGAGATAGTAAAAATAATCACCAAAAAATTTGATTAGATATTACTATGAGGAAAATTCCATGGTCTCGCCATTAATTTTGAAGAGACCAGTCTCGTCACCATTCAACGGCTCACACCATACACAATCGTGATCGAATCCATAAAATAATTAATATTTCATTTACTATAGTTATTTTAATGGATAGATTACTTATGGAACGATCCTTTTTATGACCCTTTCAAAGTTCAACTACGAAATTTGATGTTTACATCAAAGCAATATCATTTTATCTACTAATTATACTCAATTATTTAAAGTGGAATCTAGAATGATAAGATCTAGATGGTCAAGAAACACCTAACTTCCCCTCATCCCACCCTTCAACCTCTTTAAAGGCAAGCATCGATATATTTGTCTATTATGGATGCTTTTCCCTTTTATATTTTACATATAGTAAGAACTTTATACATCATTTTATTTTTTCACTTATCCTTTTGTTATTGTATAAAGCATTAAAGATCTAGACTTGAGCAAAAGTAATCATCTAGAAAAATTCACAACCTCCATTACCTCAAAAAGATGACAACTTGATGATTTTAAGCATTATAAGCATCGACATAACAAAAGCAACCAAGCAATTATAACAATTTATTAAAAGGAAGAAGAGTGCATTCATAAGATCAAATCAACAATGAAGAAAAACTCGTAGCAAAAAAAGGTAAAATCATTATTTAAAAAGAAAAAGAATTGAATGTCGAGTGATGAGGAATGAATAATAACTATTGTTATTTGGAATACTCAAGTATCAAACAATTAATTAAAAATGAGAAGTCTGATAATATCTTTTATATTAAATGTACAATTCAAGGAATTTGTGTTTTAACAGTAGATAATGCAAGTTGTAATAATGTGCTTAACATTATCATGATAGAGAAATTGAAATTACTCACTAGTGCATTCCACGAACCTTACAAGTTGCATTGGCTAAGTGAAAAGAAACCATACAAGTCATAAAACTTGTGAAGGTGTAATTTTCTATTCAGGATAGGTAAAATATGACATCATAGGTGATGAAATGCGTATGAATGCGTTAAATTTATTGTTAGATGGACCCTAGTGTTTTAATTAATTTGGTGCTACATAATGGATATCACAACACATACATTCTAAAACGACAACAAAGGAGTACTTGTTTTACCGATAAGCCCTCAAAAAGGTCAAAACCACACAATTATCATGTCTAAGCCCCATAAATAAGCTTTGATTGTGACAAGCAATGAGACAAGAGAGGTATCTAATAGAGGAGAGCCCTTGATTTTATTGCAGATCCAACATTCACGTAGCAATGATCCTATACTGAAAGTGTTACATCATTTGTTTATTAAATCTTCTAATGTGTTCCTTATGGAACCCCCTAGTACAATGTATATGTCCACTACAAGGCATTGAGCACCATATTGATTTAATGCTTGAAGCCACATTACCTAATCATTCGACTTACTAGATGGCCCACGAGGAAACCAAAGAGGTCAACAAGCACATGGAGGATTTATCCAACAAAAGCTATGTTAAGAAGAATATGAATCCTACTCAACACCCATATTATTAGTACTATAATTTAAGACACAAAATACATGCATTGATATAAGGTTATTAACCAAAATACTATCAATTACCGTATTGTAACACTCTAAACTAAAGGCATTACAACCCGCCACATGCCCTTACTTGAGAATGACACGTTAAGGCTATTAATCGGCTAATCCACAAATACAGATATGAGATCAAACTCTCATATAAAAGGGTATCTATTTAAAAACATCTCATTAGACTTCTGAATAATCTAGTTGGCATAAACCAAAAACCAACTCATATCAAAACTTAAAACAATAAAAGAAAATCTCATAAAATTCATAATCATCCAACTAGTTAAAAATTTATAACAGTCTTCAACTTAGGTTATCTCAAATCCAACTTGTCCAAGTTCAGCAGGAAAGTTAGGTCCACTATCATCCTCCTCATAGTCCACAAAAACGTCATATCCAGAAAGATCAAGCACTACTGGTTCATCACTTGTTCCTAAAAAAATAAAAGAGTAAGCACAAAGGCTCAGTACATCATGCCACAAACACATGCACATGTACAGGGATAATACAATTTCACATATAACTTAATAACTAATACAATAAACACAATTTATTATATTGACTAGCCAACGATAACACAGTTTAGAATCATATGCATCTATTCCTAAACCCGAAGTAACTAATGATCCCGTAAAAACATCCATATAGAAAATAGGTAATATATACATATATTGGTGTTAGGAACATCATACACACCCGAAGTATCGTAATCATACCACTCCTTAACTACTAGAATCATCTCTGTATACAACTCCACTTTAGACAACGACACACACAATCATCAAGGCATTGTCCTACTAGCAATGGTCATCCCAATCTACTAGACCTAACCATAGACAAACAGCACATCAAATTTATATACCGTATAGCATTAAATCCATTTGTAATTTATAAACCTACAATCACAATTAGCAAACAAGATAAGATCGTACCTGCATCAATTTTAGGAAAAGAGTGCTAATTTCACCAACAAACCTAATTACATAAACAAATTCTCATATCAAAACATGTCTACATAAGTTAAGCATAATATCATCATCATCTAAAACCCAAAATATCAAATTCTAGATTTATACATACCTTCTCTTCTTTGATTGAAAATCACAAAATCTCTAAAAGAACAGGGTTCCTCCGAAAAATCTACCAATACTAACGGCTCGTCCACTTCACTGAATGGAATAAGGGGGAATAGAATTCCAATTCAAAGGGAATGTAATAGGATTGTAATGGCTGTTACAATGTTCACTTAGTGTAAAAGTAAAACAAGTAATTATTAGAGTAAAAAGTAAAATATCTATAATACCCCCTACATTAATTACGAAGAGAGAATACTTGTATAGGTGTTATTTTCAATACAGGGGCATTTATGGCAAAGTTGAAAAATAGAGCATGGAATGGCAATTCATGGGTTAGAGACATGAATGGCTATTCATGATTTTACGTAATAGCAACTCATTATGAATTGTCACTCTTTTCAAGTGAACATCGTAATATCAGTGTTACGTCGAACAAAGAAGGAATGAATAGCTATTCATGTCAAGTAAACGGACTATAAAACCCCTATCAAAAGATAAAGAATATCGAAAAGGATTTCCCTTTTAAATCATCAAAAGGATTGAAAAGGTTTAATCTTACCTGTTTTCTTGATTTTTTTCCTCTTTGATTCGAAAATGCTAAATCACCAACAAGGACTTAGGGTTTTTCTCCAAAACTCTCTTTAAAACCAAAAGAAGACTTTAAGGAAAAATTACTCCCTAGATTGCTAAAGAATTGAAGAGGATCAACTCACCTTGATATTGGTCCTTAACCTCATTTGATGTTAAGATCACGGACAAAAAGATTTTTGAGAGAATTTTAAGCTTATGAATGATTTTGGAGAAGAGGTAGAGCTAGGTTATAAAGAAAATTTGGAAAACCCTTTAAATTTTTGAATAGGAAAGGCTAGCAACTTAAGAAGAAAAGCTGGCGGCTTAGGAAGAAAAGCTAGTAGCCTAGAACTCTAGGATATAAATTTAAGCCATGTAGGCCGGCCAGGGCTATGCTGGTGGCATAGAGAGGAAAAACCGGTAACTTTGAAGGCGGCCTTGAGCTGCGTCCATTCGTCTTCTGTCACATGTTTGCCATGAGAAAAACATATAATTATATTTTAAGGTCGATCATAAAACCCCCTTATTTTTAATCAAATGACACATTTGTCTTTCTTTTTAATTTATTTATTTTTATATTATAGGTATCCTATTCTATAACTTGGAGACCTCTTAGATGAGTTAGATGGGGTATGCATATTCTCCAAAGTGTGAAGTTTTCATGAGTATATCTTTTATAGAAATTTGTGAAGAATTTTATCACCATAGTTGTTTCTTTTACATAACTAAAGCAAAAAGAGGCTGAGTTTAAGTGAGATTATACAATTATCACCTCACTTAGACGAAGTCTTTGAATTTAAGTAAGATGCTTTAGAAGCAAGAGTAGGGCAATATTAGTACAAGAGTAGAAATATATCACCAATGTCAATGGAAAATTAGCAATATAAACCTTCATTAGCTTATATATGATAAAGAGATATATGTGTTAATGATAGCCTTCATTATGTGGCAACATTATCTACTGCCTTGAGATTTTATAATTTATGTAAATCATAAATCTCTAAAGAACTTGAGAGGATAGAACGAATTTGCTAGATGACATGCCAACTAGGTTAAATTTTCCAAAAATTTATCTTGTGTTATTAAGTACGTATAGGGAAATTCGAATAATGTGGTTAATACCCTTTCTCAAAAGTATATATTGGCTAAAACCTTGTAATCTTGTTTAATTGGTTTAAGCATGACTATTAATTAATATGTCGTTGCACGTGTTGTTAGTAATAGTGGATAAAAAGTAATAGCAGTTATATATTATATGATGGATTGTATTTTATTATAGAATTAGAAAATCATATATTCTTGGTAGGTTCATAAGAGAGTCGTTGGAGTGGAATCTTTTTAGGAGGATGATAGGTTGATTTAGAGGTCTACTTTGTATAAAATCTGATGTAAGACTACTTAAAACTCAAAGAGGAAATGATTCATGAAATAGATAATGTAATTTTTTATGTTAAGTTTTTCTTATAGGAAATATTTCAAATTCATGGCATGCCATACTGATAGCACCCGAATATCACCAAGCTTAATAAAAACCGGCCCACCTCACTGAACAAACCCTAGAAAACAATTAGGGTTTCGCTCTCACCTTACCACACTCCTGTATGATTCCTCTCTCTCAGATAAGAAAACCGAAGCTCTCTCTCTCAATTTCGTTCGTGTATTTACTCTAGCTTTCTAATATCTAACTAATGGGTGATTGTGTTTTGTACAGGAAGGTAACAAGGAGCCTTTTCGAGTAGGCTAAACTCCAAGAACAATTTCCAGAATTAGGGTTTGATAATCCCTTTCTGATATTGTTGCTTTCTATTTATAGTGTTTGTTACATGTACATCTTAGCTGGCAAAACGTAAAGTAACTAACTGTTGAGCTTATTACACTTTGTATATGCTATTCTGTTATGATTCTGTTACAAAGTAATACTCGTGTACGTGTAAATCCAGCTAAGTTGTATAATCTTGAAATCTTGATGGTTTCTATCTTGTTCTGTTGGATGTGAGTCTTCTGTCCAACTGGGGCCTTATTTAGTCCGTATCAGTTTTCTCCCCCTCTTGAAACAGTACCTTGTCCTCAAGGGAAAAATCTGGGTACAGACGCTTGAAATTATTGAGATCCTCCCAACTAGAGTCTTCTGGAAGTAGACCCTTCCACTGTACTAAAATTTGAGACACCTAATGTCCTTGTTTGTGTACTATCCATGTATCCACTATACAAAGTGGTACCAATAACGGATGGTTTCTAAATACAGTAGGAGGAAGTTCCAATGTAGGAATAGCAGATCCACGAGCTTGTTTGAGACAAGAAACATGAAACACATCATGTATGTGAGACTGTTCTGGCAGTTGCAATTGATAAGCAGAATTACTAATTTTCTTGAGAACCCGATAAGGTCCATAAAATTTCTTTGAGAGTTTATGATAATCCCCAGTTAAAGATGTCTGCTTATATGGTTGTAATTTGACAAACACCAAATCTCCTTGTTGGAATGTCAAGTCTGTTCTGTGTTTATCAGCTTGTGCTTTCAATTTCTGTTGAGCTTTAAGTAAGTTAGCTCGAAGAGTGGATAAAACCTCATCTCTTGATATCAAATCTGAATCCACTCCTTCTAATTTCGATGTCCCTCTCAAATACATAGGAACTGTGGAAGGAATGCGACCATAAACCAATTCAAAAGGTGATTTTTGAGCACCTTCATGACAAGATGTGTTGTATGCAAACTCTGCCCAAGGCAAAAATTTTACCCATTCAGTCGGTCTGTCCCAAGCATAACATCTGAGATACCGTTGCAATACTCTATTTAAGACCTCTGTTTGTCCATCCGACTATGGGTGATAAGCACTACTGGTAAACAGTTTTGTGCCACTCATTCGAAAAAGTTCCTGCCAAAATTTACTCAGGAAAATAGGATCCCTATCACTGACAATGCTCCTAGGAAATCCATGATGCTTCACCACAATAGTCAAAAACAACTGAGCAACCTTAGTTGCAGTGAAGTTTGTATCAAGAGGTCCAATGTGGCAATATTTAGATAACCGATCCACCACAACCAACATCACTATGAATCCCTGTGATGTAGGTAAATGTGTAATGAAATCCATAGAAATATCCTCCCATATTTGTTCAGGAATGGGTAGGGGATTGAGAAGTCCAGCTGGACTTCTAGTACTATATTTTGTTTGTTGACAAACTGAAATAGCCATGAATTCCTTAAATTACATGCTAATATGTTATTGGAATGAAAAATATATATAATGTGTGTGCTTAGCTAATGTAATTAGTAAATGTGTTAATTTACATGTGTATAGTCTTATAAAGTTTATATTATAGTTTGATATCTATAAATGTGTGTATAGTGTAATTAATGTGTGTGTCATTTTCAAATTAATATGCATGTGTTATGTTTAGAATTTAGTAAATTTACTTTTGAATTGTTTAGATATATGACAGAAATTTTGGCTAATTTTAAACCCACTTTTTGAGCTTAAATTCAATTCAAATGCATTTGAAATTTGCCCAAATTAACCTTCGGTCAAATATACCTCTAATGACAATTGTTGGAAGAGTATTGGCTTGATTTTAAGCAAATTAAGACCTCTTTTTGACAGCCTCATTTTTCATACGAATTTACACTCCTTTTCTTTTCTTTCTTCTTTCTTTCTTCCTTTTCTCAACCCAAAATCTTAAACCCTAAGCCAAGGTTTATTACAAGCTTTAGGATTTGAATATTATTCCAAGCCAAGATCCAATCATGTGAGTTTAATGCAACCTTTATCTTTTATTTCATGTCTTATAATGTGTTGTTTGTAAATGTTAGAATAGATATGATTTTGAAGTGATAATTGGTGTGGAGTTGATTTGGTGCATTGATGATAGTTTGAATGGGATTAAGTGGCTAATGGAGTGGTAGTATATATCTTATAGGAGTGTGGATGTGTGGGATGAGTATTTTAGAAGATTGAAGAATGAGTAGTTGATATGTGAATTTGAAGTGTGATTAGTGTTTTGATGATTAGAAGTAGAATTCATGTTGTTAGGATAGTATTTGGATCATATAACAAGCTTTAGAAAGTTTGGATCAAGTTTGGGAATTTTTGGAAAAATGAACAAGTTGTAATAAAACAGGGGAATTTAAAAACAATTTTCATATAGGTTAGATTTTGAACGTACGCCGGCATCTGGGGATTCTACGCCGCCGGCCTAGAGGAGGTGTTGGAAGCCCACAGAATCAAATTTCTTAAGGTTGACTGAACGCCGCCGGCTTTCGCTGGAAAAGTCAGCCGGCGTTCATCCTTTTACATTGTACGCTGGCCGCTGGGATTCAAGGCCGCCGGCGTATGTGTCAAAGCTGCCCGCGTATCTGGGTAAGCGGACGGCTTAGACCTCTCTGGATGTTTTGAAAATTTTGGGTTTTGGATTCTACGCCAGCTCAAAGCCACCGGCGTAGAATGAAGGCAGTCGGCGTACCCTTGAACACTGCCAGCATTGGCAGTGTTGATTTTCAGAGTATCAAACACCGGCTCAAAGCCGCTGGCTTTGGCTGCCGGCGTATCCCCTGCGCTTTTGAATTTTAAAAACTTTTTCTAAAATTTTCCGAAGTTTGTTATTTGATCAATTAAGTATTTGTTAAGCGATATAGGATATCTTAGGATGTTTAAATGCTTTAATATGACCTTTATTAATTTATTTGGATTCCTTTGATATAATTATCTTTTATACTAGTTAACTAGTGCTTAAGCTAAGTGTGGATTTAATATTGATTTAAACAGTGATAGATCCTCGCCCAGTCAACCCCGTTAATTCCCGAGCTATATCAGGTACGCAGTAACTTGTCTGTCTCTTTGCTAGGGTAGGCATCAAGATCAAACTACTCCAAAATGAGAAAATACTATTGATATATGAGTGTTGATTGTCGTTGTCTGCCGTTGAATCTGGTTCGGAGAGCGGCACCCTGCTTAGATTGGGGCCAGGGTACTTCTCGTTAATGGATAGAATTGTTTAGGAGATATAAGTATCCGAGCTGCTCATATCAATCCCCTGAGCGTCGTAATGCGTTACTCAGGATCCCCTAGTATTACGGGCCACACCGGAAGGTGGAGCTGCCTAGTCTGTATGAACAGTAGGGACCACTCAGGAAGGCGGACGTAATACTAGATCCTTGTTGTCCGGAGTTTGAATACTCTCGTGTTGTTTTACTAACTAAAGACTTATTAATAAACAAGTGATTGTTGCATAATGCATTTAGCCTAAGAATGTGTGATCCACTTCGCATTTTGTATTCGTTACTTGTGTACTGGGCCTTTGGCTCATATTTTATCTATTTCAGATGATGATTCCGATGAGTTCTATACGAGTATGGGGTACGAAACCGACTTTGAAGATTTTCTTGATGGGTTGGAGGATTAGAGATGACCATGGACTCAATGGACCCTATGAATGTAATAGATTAGATGAGATTCTTTTTTTTGTTAATGGTGTAATTATAGTGTTAGTTAGGTCGTGTTTTGAGGATTTTGGGTTAAGGCTTGTAAGAAGCTTTTGGATGTAATATATATGTATATATGTATGTGTTTAGCTATTTAAAAGTTAAGTTGTACTCCTTTGCAAAATGAGTTGGTAGTGTAGTAGTATAGCTTTGTTTAAGGTTAGAAAAAATAAAGTTATGTTTCTTATTGTATAATATCTTTATGGAATTAGATAAACAATTACTCAAACATTTTCTTTAGGCAACCTTACATATAATCATAGGGGTTATGTGTGGTTGGGGAACCGTTATCTCCTATTTCAAATATAGGGGTGATACCGGTCCTTACACAAACAGTACAACCTTTGATGTATAATTGTACATCATGCTTCATTCCCACCCAAAAAAATTGAGATACCAATCTTCGATAGGTTTTAAAAACCCCAAAATGACTAGCTTGAGGAGCACTATGGAATTCATGTAATAAAATGGGAATTAAAGTTGAAGTAGGAACTAGAAACAGTTGGTGGCCTTTGTATAATAATCCATTCTTCCAATATAATTCCCATTTCATCTGTCTGCCAATTTGTAAATCATTGATAATCTTCTGGAAAGAAGGTAGAGTCGTGTATTCCTGCTTGAGCTGGTCAATAAAAGTAAATTGTGGTAGTGAATAAGCGAGATAGTTGAATGTACTATCATGCTTCCTTGACAAAGCGTCGGCCACTACATTATCCTTGTCTGCTCTATACACAATTGAATAATCATAGCCTAATAGCTTAGCCAAATACTTGTGTTGCTCTGGAGTTTGAATTACTTGAGTAAGTAATTCTTTGAGACTTCTGTGATCAGTTCTGATGAGAAAATGAGAACCCAACAAATATTGTCTCCACTTTCGGACTGCCTCCACCACTGCATGTAATTCTCGAACATAAGCTGATTGTTTGCACAAGTGAGAAGGAAACTTCTTACTAAAGAAAGCTATAGGCTTTTCATCCTGTAATAAAAACGCTCCTATACCAGTCACTGATGCATCTGTCTCAACCACAAAATCCTTTGTGAAATCCGGTAGGACAAGTAATGGGGCTGAAATGAGGGATTTTTTAAGTTGCTGAAAAGCAACTGTAGCCTGATCAATCCAATGGAAATTATCTTTCTTGAGTAAATCTGTTAGTAGGCTAGCAATGGATGCATAAGATTTAACAAATCGTCGATAATATCATGTAAGACCCAGAAATGTTCTAAGTTGTTTCAAAGAAGTTGGTACTGACCAATTGGATATAGCTTCCAACTTATGTGGTTCAGGTTGAACCCCAGCAGCCCCTACAATATGTCCCAAATATTCAATGGAAGCTTGTCCGAAAACACACTTAGATTTTTTTAGGAACATGGTATTATCAGCTAATATTGTTGATACCAATTCTAAGTGTGAAACATGCAACTCTAAAGTCGTACTATAGATCAGGATGTCATAAAAAAAAAAATGACAAACTTTCTTAGATACGGCTTAAAAATTCTGTTCATAATAGATTGAAAAGTAGCCGGAGCATTGCATAGACCAAAAGGCATTACTAAGAACTCATAATGGCCCTCATGAGTTCTAAATGCAGTTTTCTCTACATCCCTAGGATGCATTCGAATCTGATGATATCCTGCTCTTAAGTCCAATTTGGAAAAATTGTAGCACCATGTAACTCATCCAACAATTCATCAATAGTTGGAATGGGAAATTCATCCTTGACTGTGGCTGCATTCAAAGCCCTATAATCAACACAAAAGCGCCATGTCCCATCTTTTTTTTTCACCAGTAAAACAGGTGAAGAAAAAGGACTAGTGCTACATTGGATCAGCCCCTGTTCCAACATTTCTTTGATCTATTTCTCAATCTCTCCTTTCTGAAAGTGGGGATACCTGTATGGCTTTACATTAATAGCAAAGACACCCTTTTGTAAAATGATCTGATGTTGTATATCGCGCAGTGGTGGCAATGATGATGGTGTCTCAAAAATATGAGGAAATTTGCCCAATACACTTGTAATAAGTGGATTGTTGGTGAATTCCATTGAAGAATCATCTGTCTGAGCCATTAATTGAAAACATGTAGCTACTGAATTCTTACTAATGAGTCTGCGCAACTGGTGATGAGAAATCTGACCCAGTGAATTAGTAAGATCCCCTGTTAATGTGACAGACTGACCCAGATGCAAAAACTGCATAGTTAATGCAGAATAGTCTATAGTAATGGGTCCAAGATTCTGTAGCCATTGTACCCCTAATACTAATTCAGCACCCTGAATAGGTAAAACATAAAAAGAAGCTACGAAAGGAATGCCTTGAATTTGCACCAAAATATCTTTGCAAATCCCATCACATTGTAACTTGTCTCCATTTCCAATCATGACTGCAAATTGTGGGGCTAAATGGATTGTCAAACCCAAATGTTTAGCTACCCGAATTTGAATGAAGTTGTGAGTGCTTCCTGAGTCTACCAAAACTGACAGTTTTGAATTATGTACAGTGCCTTGAAATCTCAGTGTTTTAGAGACAGTCTCTCCATTTAAAGCATGATAACTGATTGAACATGATATGTCTTCATTAATGACTGGTTCGAAACTGTCAACATCCTCAGGAATGTCCTCTAATGCATCTGACTCATGCATAGACAGTAAGACTAAAAATTTAGCCTTGCACTTGTGATTGCGATGAAATTTTTCATCACAATTAAAACATAATCCTTTATCATGTCTCACTTGCATTTCTTTAAGACTCAAACGTTTAATAGGTAAAGAAGGTTTAGTGGTAGTAACAGAAGTAGAAGGTGTAGAAACAGCAAATGGTGGTTTAGAAAATTGTAGTGGAGAAGATGAAATAGTGGCAGTAGAGTTATAGGGTTTAAAATATTTGGACTAATCATTCATTTTATCTTCATGCAATCGTGCAAGCCAAATAGCATCCTTCATGTTCTTAGGACGAGCAATTTGTAATTCCCTTCGAAGAGCAGGTTTCAAACCAGAAATGAAACAACTAAGGAGAAAAGAGTCAGAAAGACCAACCGTGCGATGAGAAAGTGATTCGAATTGAGACTGGTAATGAGACACCGTGGATGTCTGAACCAACTTGGAGAGAAGTCCCTGAACATCCTCATAAGCAGAAGGACCAAATCTGGTCTGTAAAGCTTCCACAAATTTTGGCCAAGAAGTTAACTGCTTATTAACATGCATCCATTTGTACCATTGCAGAGCCTCCCCTTCCAGAGCAAAGGAAGAAATGGTAATTGTCTGTTCATCTTTAACTTCATGAAATTCGAAAAATTGTTCAACTTTGAACACCCATCCTAATACATCAGATCCAAAAAATTTCGGAATCTCTAACTTGATTCCTTTTAAGCAAGGAATCGAAGTTAGTATGTAATCTTGAAGATGATGAATCATTGTTGGTCTGATCCGTATGAATAGAAGTGGAATGATTCTGATTCAATTCTAATTTATCAATGCGAGAACCAAGACTTGTAATATTTTCTTGAATAGCTAATAGAGTTGTTTTAAAAAAGTCCATGTCTACTGCCGAATTATGTGATCGTGTTTCACGTGCCATGGTTGAACAAGAGAAAGACAGACGGATCAGAAGAACGAGAGCACCAAAATGATAGCACCCGAATATCACCAAGCTTAATAAAGCCCGGCCCACCTCACTGAACAAACCCTAGAAAACAATTAGGGTTTCGCTCTCACCTTACCACACTCGTGTATGATTCCTCTCTCTCAGATAAGAAAACCGAAGCTCTCTCTCTCAATTTCGTTCGTGTATTTACTCTAGCTTTCTAATATCTAACTAATGGGTGATTGTGTTTTGTACAGGAAGGTAACAAGGAGCCTTTTCGAGTAGGCTAAACTCCAAGAACAATTTCCAAAATTAGGGTTTGATAATCCCTTTCTGATATTGTTGCTTTCTATTTATAGTGTTTGTTACATGTACATCTTAGTTGGCAAAACGTAAAGTAACTAACTGTTGAGCTTATTACACTTTGTATATGCTATTCTGTTACGATTCTGTTACAAAGTTATACTCGTGTACGTGTAAATCCAGCTAAGTTGTGTAATCTTGAAATCTTGATGGTTTCTGTCTTGTTCTGTGGATGTGAGTCTTTTGTCCAACCGGGGCCTTATTTGGTCCGTATCACATACAACACTATATCTAACCGTTTCATCATTTTTATAGTTCTGTACATAGAACGGATGATGACTGCCATTGTTTGTTCTTATGAAATCACAAAGATTAAACAAGACATGTAGGAAGACAATTTTTATTGTAAGATATGTCATGAACTCCATAAAGTTTCAAAAATAAATTACTTACGTGTTGGAATCTCGGCATGTAAGAATAGACATAAATATGTAGAATTTGGATATCATTAGAGTTGCAAACAACAATTTCAAATAGCAAAACCTTCACCTCACCTCATTATGAATTTGTTTATATAATATTCTCATGAATTTGCTCTCATAATACAATTGTGATCAATTACATTATTATTGTTATAAGAAATCTGAAATCAACTATAGAACTAAATCTTTATTTAATAAAAGTCTTGATTGAAACTTGACTTTATTAATTCGAAGATGAAATTGGTGATTCTAGGTTAAAGAAAGGAAAAACAATAGGAACATGATCATAGCACAAAAACTCGTAATTTTTTTTTCGAAAAAAACTAGACAAATCTAGCCTGGTTAACTTAGGATAAATACCCCAATCAATTGAGAGACTCTCCAGATGACTAGAGATGAGTCGACCAAGACTAGTCAACTAGTTAATCAATCATCCCAAGTCGACCCTCGGTTTAATATTCTATTTTCAATTGATAAAACTCAATCGACATGGCCTGATTGAACCTATCTTGGAATATTCTACGATAATAAAAAATGGAGAAAATCAAAAATTAATTTGTGAACTAGATCTTAACATAATTAGTAATTGATATATTTTATGTTATTCCATAATTAGGATTTTAGATTAATAAAGGTTAAGTGGACACTAATTATGTAATTAGTGTTGTTTGCTAGTTATATATGTTAAGTTTTATAAAATGAATTATAAGTTGATACATTGTAATTTCGTTTTATGTCATTTGCGCCGATATGAAAATTTTATTTGCAAAATCTTTTGAAATTGTTATACTTTCACTTTTTTTTTTTTTTCTAAACTCTCTCTCAGAATTTGCACTTTCCTATTCCCAAATCCTATTCCTATAATGATTTGTTGGAATCTTCAGATTCGTCGTAGTGACCGAAGTGAGAATTCTTAAATTTTTCAAATTTGTCACTATGATATACGATTTTTGGGATCTTCAAACCCACTGTTTGTGGCCGAGATGTTAAAATCTTTGGATTCGTCAGGGTGGCATGTATGTCTTTTAAATGTAAAGGATTCATATTTTCAAAACGAGAGTTTTTATGACCATCCAGTCAAATATCTAATCGTTAAAATAAATATAATAATTGAAATATTAATTATTTTAATGATTTAATCACAATTAGTATGTATGACCATTGGATTATCAAAGGGATTGATCACATCAAAATTAATAATGAGGTTATAAAATTTTCAAAACATTTTCTTATGTTTGGTTTTAAATGATTTACATTCATTATTGCGGTTTATTAATATTCTAATTAGTCTTTGCTTTGCCGATTGATTGTTTTCTCATTGGGTTGCCTACTTTAAGTCAGACATGATGTGCTATCACGTATGGTTGCTTGCAATAGTCCATATGTACTTTTTCGCTCATCCATTTGAGGCTGATCTTGATTCCTTTATCACATGAGATACGACTTATACAATGTAGTAGGTTTTGGCGCTAACTCTGAAGAATGAGCACATGTTAAATTTCTATGATGGATGTTACTGAGATTGATATGGTTCATGCCTCATTTAAATTTTTGTTTTAATGTGAAAATGTTATTAAATTTTGTGAATTTTTTTTTGCAAAACTTAATCATTGAACTTCATAGATTAAATTTATTGTAACTTACTGATATCTCTCCTGGTCTCTCACACGAAAGGTACCAGGTTTGAATCTTTCCTTCTTATTGTAATTGCTTGAAAAAAAAAAAAAAGTTTTCTTTTGAAAATTTTTGGAAATTGAATGTGATTTTGGTGGTTTTTGGGACGTACCAAAGCTTTGAATGCTTACGCTCTAGTACAAATGTATGATGGAGCTTGTCACATCTCAAGCTTAGAATGCGAGAATTTACCTTTTTTGTATAAATACTTTGTTTTTTTTTTTTTTTAATGTCACAAATAATTTTAAATTTGACAAAATATATAATTAAACATCTAAACTTTAAAATCAATTAATTTAGTATTTGAACTTTGAAATTGATTAATTAAGTACCTAAAATTTTCATGTACACCAATAGTATCTTCTTCGAGTTCTTGTAAATACTAAATTGATTAATTTCAATTTTTTTTTTTATCTGAACTCTTAATGTTTTTCAAGTTTGATAATGTTTAAAAAGTATGGTTTTTAATTATGAAATTTTATAAAAGAAGAACCAATAACAAATCTACATGTTGCCATAACATCAAGATTATAGGAAATTGAATATATTAATTACAAAAAAGATTATGGAGCAAAAATTCAAACCAATTTGAGCATTTGGACCAAGTAGGAAAGTTTCATAAGAGAATATTTGAATAGTAATAGTGATATATAACCACTCATCTCATGGCGCATCATGGTGCATTATAAATCATCATTCCCCACCTTCCGAACCCAACCGCCCACCCCAAACTATTAGATATTTTATATACTTATTCATAGATTTAGATAAAGTTTTTTAAGCAAATCTTATAAAAAAAAATTTTCTTTTTTTTGTAAAAATTTACATATTTTTTTACTAATTTCAATTTTTTTTTTTTTTTGGGCTTACTTTACATAATTTTCATTTCAAAAAAGTATGATATTCCATTGCGGTACATCAATGAAGCACCATAAATGGAAGTAACTTTTACTACAGCGGCAATGAAGATAATGTGTAAATCCACGCCAATCTGCTGTCCCAGCATGCCTAATTACTTGTTCAGTGAAAGAGCTCATATGCTTTTTCAAACGTTAAACATGTCTTTTATATTTCGGCTTTTCCGCAGAATCGTGATAAAGTGAAAAAAAAAAAGTTGCAAGACCCACCTGGCTTTTACACCATTCTTAACATTTGCCGAGAGACGTAAAGGCTATGCAACCGCCTCACGGATTTAGCCCAAGTTGCCCAAACAGGTTAGGCCCCTTTCTGACTCGGTCCACGTAATGTAACAATGTTCTTGTGCAAAGAAGTTCATTACGTTAGGCAGCTTCTTTGTGACTAGCAATGAATGGAAACATGCAACTAGTTGTAAATGAGACAAAGTATTTGTAGATCGTTTGAGCTTGGTTAGATGTTTGTTCAAGCTCAACTCATAAATAGTTGAGTCAAGCTCGAGTTGGAAACATTCAAACAGTTTATCAAGTCAAATTCAAAGTAAAATTTTATAATGTTTGACTCAATTAACTCATGAACTTAATATAATTCAAGGCAAGTTAAATGTTAATCAAATTCAAGTTAAGTTTAGAAATTAATACTATCTTAGTTTGAATAAATAAAATATTTTTATATAGATTAAGATTGGATAAATTTAATCCATTTGAGTTCAAGTTAGCTCAGTGTCACTTCAAATTGGACCTGAGTTAGTTCAGTGTCACTTCAAATGAATACAAAATTCTAAATTCAATGAAGTTAGAGTATAGCAAAATTTCAATTCGAATTCGAATTTGAGGCTAGTTAGATGTTAATGGAATTCAAGTCAAATTTTAATTTTAATATTATGTTAATTTAGTTTGAAAAAAACATTTTCATGAATAAATTGAATCTAAACAAGTTTAATCAAGTGTAACTCAATTTTGTTTATCATCACTTGGAATTGGACTTTAGCTCTAAATTCTAAATTCAATCGATTCTAAATTTTAAAATTTTGAATCAAGTTTGAATATGTACAATGCATTGCGCCTAAGATTTCCATATTCTTTTGGAGATTACAATATAAAGCTCTTCCCTTTGATAATATTCTTCAATACCGTTATGTCATGTGTGAACCTATGTTCAAGATGCTGCTAGTCATGTTAAGTTTGTGTTTGAAATTAATGCTACCATTTCCCATGTGTAGAGAGGAGCCAATTGCATGGCTGATTATTTAGCAAAAACAGTACTGGAAAAGAATGATAATTTTTTTTTTTTTTTTTTTTGCTTCTTCATATATTTTTTCAGTTAGATGGTTTTTGCGAAGGTTTGATTTCACTATACAGAAAAGTTATTCCTTTCTGTAAGAACTTGATGTGATTTTTTGGCATTGATTAAATAAATGTTGATTTGTTGCAAAAGAAGAAAAAAAGAAAAAACTAAAGAGTAATTTCAGCTGAAGCTTTATATATAAATTTTGAGTGAACAATATGTCTAAAGCATTTATGGAAAAAAAATACCAAAATATAAGTCCAATGAGAATAATTACTAAAATTCACAAAAAATTGTATATATAAGATGAAATATAATATTTGATACATATATTGCATCTTCAGGATATGACTTTGCATACCATACCTATATTATATCTATAAGACGGAATATAATATTTTGTACATATATCTCATCTATAATACGGGACTTATACATATATTTTTTTTTTTCCTTTTTGTATAGGTGGGATATATACATGTGCATATTGCTTATTTGATATACAATATAAGGCTGATATACACTATCCATATATCCCATTTAAGACGTGATTTTAAAGTTATATTTTATTAATTAATTTTAATTACATCTTATTCAAGTAATTATTTTTAATAAGGGTACTAAACAATAAATAATTTCCCTTATTTGGCCGATTTAATGAGAAATCATTATCAATATAGGGGGAGAAAGTGCTAGCCTTATATATTTATTTCGTTCTTGTTGAAATACAACACCCCTTAAAACCATTAAGATTTCATGAATATCCACAATTAAATCTTTTAAAAAATTTCATTCAATGTAAAATTATGCAAGTCTTTTATATTAGTATACAAATGTAATAATTTTTTAAGTCAATCCATCATTAACCAATACTGACCTAATAAGATACGATAAATCGTCTTTAAAAAAATAATTATTATCTACACATATAGATTTGCGTAATTTATATTTATATTGAATAACTCCAGCCTCAAAAATCAAAATGTTTAAAGAGGGCAAGCGTTCCATTACAAAAATTCAGAAATTTTCCATATAATTTTTAAAGGTTTGTCAATATGAACTCCCCTGCAGGAGAAAAGCAATGAGAAATTGGATATCCCATGCCAACGGAAGGGGGGAGACCGGTTAGGGAAAAGAAAAAAAGGCATTCCAAGTGCCTTTATTTTACATTTTGAATAAATAAATGTCTCAACTTTCATTCTTTATATTTTATATTTTAATGTCTCTAGAGAAAGTAATATGACCAAAAAAATAAAACTGAAAATACTACAAATATAAAAAATAAAAATTTAAACACTAATTTGCCCAAATTACAAACTTCCCATACCATTTTTCCCTTGCTTTAGGTCAAGACTTTGCGTACACATGGTGGTGGGCCTTGTCAAGAAAAAGATAGGATATCCATAATATTTTGATTGAATAGGCTAAACTCTTCTCTGGATGAATTTTCTTGCCAACAAATAAGTATTACATAATAAATAACTTACAATATATCTATAAACTTAAACTTAAGTTTTTAAATAAGAGGATTGTGATATTAACATTAACATAATATCATAGCCTCGTTACAACCCCATAAATCCAAACCTTAATCAAAAAAAGTCAAAAGTCCAAACAATAAATGGAAAAAGTGTTATACAATAAATATATCCATATCATATCTTTAAATATAAACTTTTAGATAAGATGATTATAGTACTAATATTATCTATAAGCATTTCACAAACTACATCATATTTCTCCACTCAAATGAATCAATATGCCACTCACCTAAGACCTAATCGAAACCATATATCAGCAGTGAATAACCATTCCACTCCCACAATCCGAATGTAAGGCTAACAACACAATCCACTACTAAACCACCTATGTACCACCACATTAAACTACTAGCAAATAACAAGTGATTATAACAGTACCCAGCAATGACTACTAAATATATTAACATTAAAACATAAGTTCTGGCAACCAAAAGCACCTGATGTTTCATCCTCTCTCTCTCTCCTTGGTTCTCCTAAATTCTTCCCAGGTCGTGTCCAACTAAATGGTAGAATAAGGACAGTATAACAAACAGAAAGCTGGCAACAGAAATTTCTTTATGAGAGCTTCGAACACCCAGGGGGCATACAGAAGTTCAATATCGATGCCTGTTATGAACCTCGATAACAATTTAACATTAGATGTCCAATCAGAGTCCCAGAATGGCACAAAATCTGAATGATCATAAAATTTTCTGGTAACTTGTATAGCAAAGAACTGTAAAGACAAGCATGGCACTATCTCAATGATGAAAAATTGCAATTAGCAGCAAATGGTATCTTTTCCTATGGAGCTAAAAGAAATCCGCTTCTTGTCAGACCCAAATGTGAATTTCAAATCTGAATCCACACCAGGAATTGCAGCATTGCTACTTGAGGGGAAAGAAAAAACAATGGCAGGTGAAGATCGCTTTGACCCGAAATTATATGAAGGAATATCTGATTCCTTATGTGGCTGAGGAAGGCTATTTGTTAATGGAGGCATGACAGATGGTGTCGGTGGCTCAGGAAACACTGCTGACGAAGTTGAAACAGGGAAGGTAAACCCAGAGCTCTGTTCAGAAGAAAATATACGCCGTGACTCAGGCTTGCCAATTGAAATTGATGGCAAAGTTGATTTAGTTGTTGAAGCCAGAGGAATGTCGGGTAAATTATGTAATAGACGGTCAGCAGAACTTGCAGTTGTGCTCGAACCAACCTGCGTCTAACCAATTAGCAAGAAAATTAGCACTAAGAAAAGGTGAATAGATGGAGATCACGACAGACAGACAAGAATAAATACGGCCTCTAAGGAGAAAAACATTGCCATCACAAAGATATAACTTATCAAGAAGTAATAATGAAGTCTTACTCAACATGCTATTGGCATACGCAAACATGTATGCATTTTATTAGATGCATACATGCCTCGCCAGCAACACTTCAAAGAAGATAAATCAACCTCATAAATTTGAGGCTAGATATTTGTCACCAGGGAAAGAAGGAAAGGGGAAGAGAGAGATGGACACAGAGAGATTTTCAAGCAGATCAATCAAGGGACTCAATTAAACATTTTAGACTGAAGGTTTACAGGATGTCCTGCTCCACAACCATCAAACAAGATAATACCGCAAAGAAATGTGGGCAACTTTCTTTGGTTTATATATAAAACTCAGGTACATATATAATTGACTCCATGCATACAGATAATATTTTTCCCATCCATTGACAGGCAAATATTTATATAAGCACCAATTCTTTTGCCCAAATAAGGATTTTCAAACTTTTTTCCTTACTTAAATTCTTTAATCATTTATAATTTATCATCTGTCTCACATACCTTTCTATAACTGATACCTCTTGCCCATAATAATCATTTCTTTCAATTATGTGTCCGTTATGCAGAAGACACAAGAAACAACTTATGATACAATCCCATAAAATGAAGGAAGCAGCTAAAAGAATTGGCAAAATGGGGGAAAATTTTGAGGGTGGACGGGGGATGTGGGGTTGAGTCGGTTGATACTCATTCTAAATAGCTATCATTTTACAAAAATGTGGAAAAACCATCAATAGAGATGTAAAACTACACAACAATTATATATTTATGCAATTAAATAACAGTATTAAAACCATATGTAAAAAAATTTACCAACATTCATTGTTAAGTTCTTAATTCTGATAATCATTTCAGGTAAATTAGCATCCTTCAAACCAAGATCCGCGAAATACTGTAGGCTTTCACTAGCTAATCTTAAAAGTGGTAGCATTGTGAAACAGGCTCTTTAATTCATTCCTAAAGCATTTTATTACCTCCCCCTTGGGTGATGGAGAAAGCATATATAATACAAGCAAAGTAAAGCTGCTTTTACTTAAAGGACATAGATGATGGATTACCTTGTCTGTGTTGTGAGTCATAAAATCTTGAGCAACCACATAACCTGAAGCTTTGTCTTTTGATAGAGCATCTGTAGTTTTGGACACACTACATTCTGGAGGGACTTTGAACACTGTAGTTTCTCTGTTATCAGGAACATGCACAACTTTTGCCTGGGTCCTTTGGTCTACTCTATCAAGGGACAAAGTGGGATAGGGTAAATTAGCATCCTTAGGCAGCATCTGAGTAACATCAGTAGAGGACTCAGCTTTCTTCCCAGAAGCAGCAAATTTCAACTCTGCAGATCTATCCTTCACAGTTACCACACTTCTATCCAAATGCTCCAGTATCTTCCTTGCCATCTGATTAGAATGCATAGGAACAGCAGTGGCATGCGACTTGATGTTCTTTGATTTAGTATCCATAAAATAAGACATTGAAGCTCTTGATGTGCCTAGAGTTTCTACATTTTTTTTTAGGAAAGGGAAAGAACCAATAGAATCCTCATCATCTTTTTGAAAGGGACTGCCAAAAGGAGAGGAATCAACCAACTTTTGAGCTGATCCGCTCCTAAATTTGTGCCTGGCACTGCGGATAGGTCCCACAGATCCATATTCACCATCAAGTACTCTTCTGGAGCTTTGCTGCTATTCAGGAACCAATCCAAGTTAATAGAAAGCAAAGCCACAAATTAGACATACAGATAGAGAGAACTTGAACTTTCAAAACGCCAAACTTAGAGAAAGGTTACATACAGCAAATGTTTTTTCCACAGTGGAGTCAACAAGAAGTAAATTATATGTCAAATATCATCACAATATATCATGTAGATTTTGATGCTCGACATCAAAAGCAGACTTCATTGATGCAATATATTACAACCGCAAGACAGGAAACCTTGAATAAAGGTTTTAGCACAAAGAAGTACCAGAAATCGAAGCAACCTTTAATCATTCAACGTCAACATTTACCCAGACAACCACGTATACAGAAACAGATATTTCCAATAGAATGAACACATATTATATGAAGATATATAATAGTACCTGCCCAAATATTGGAGTCCGCGAGGGCCGAAAAGGAGTAGATATGTCTTGATATTTTCTGTCATCACCTCGCAGCAGAGTGGGCTGATGATGGGCAAGCAGCAGAAAATTATTTCATGATTCTGTCACATAAGTGACTTGCTATTAACACAATTAGGGTAAAAGCAAAAATATACTCCGTGTTTCATACCTTGGTCTTTGATAATGCATGTGAAGATCTAGAATAGGGGGTCATTGCAAGACTTCTATGCCAATACCGGGCTCTTTGAACCTGTGGGGTCAGGTATTCATCATGTACCATTGCACCAGGCCAGCATATAGAAGGCTTAGGAGAAGGTGATGGAATAGAAGGTTTTAGATAACCATCTCCATGAACAAATTCTCCATCATCTTCTGATTTACTCTTGGAACTAGAACCTAATCCTGACATCCGTTTCCCCATGTATGCTCTAGCAATTTCAATGGGTGAAGCACCAATTTCATCTCGTATCTGCATAATTCGGCATATTATCAAATCTGTCAGGTGATCCCACATCAATATTGAAGCACATAAATGAAGACGATCCAATTTAAGCAGTAAATACAGATAGCATGAGTCAACAAAAGCTACATGTCATTATTACCAAATAAAACATGCAATATTTTGTGTTTCACAATATTTGAGAACCAAAGATCACCTGATGCAATTTCATTAATGAGATAACAATAACTCCTATGACATATAGCATCAAAAGATGACTAGAAATGACTGCACTGCAATTGAGATCCTATCCTTCACTGATCTTTACTGTTCTCCAGGCATTTTTCTTAAAAATGCCCCTTCAAAGGGTAATGTGCACTTTCAATTGTGAGTTCTCAATCATAGAAATTCCTTGTCTTACAAAGGGAAGTTTAGTCGCAGCCAAAAATAATGACAGTTTTCACAAGCTTGTTACAGGCTTACAGCACCTGGTGCATTTCCCCAAGGGTAACCTAAAGTTCCTCCACCGAATTGCAGTACGGAAACATCTCCAAATATTTTGGTTAAAGTGGGCATATGCATTATGCCTAACGTGAATACCTCCAGAGGCTACAGGCAAAACACCTGGTAAAAAGACCCAATCTTGAGTGAAATAAGCACCGCAGCTTCGATCATGGCCAATTGGATGATGGCTTCAGTCTTGAAAACCAGCATAGTTCATAACAAACTATCAAGGGTTTGAATCCCTTTCCTTTTGCTCATGAAGATATTTCTTTAATAGGGTTGTCTGGCTTTTTAAATCTAATGGATATTGAGACATCCATTCTATTAGTATCCATGTATCAGAAAGGACTATATGCATATTTTTTTGTTATATCCACTGCGTTAATTTGTGAGAAGATGTAAAAACATACCATTACCGAATTTCAAATCGTGGATACATGTATCTTTACCATACTGAAACAGCTTATATTCACATTACATTTGATGCATGCACAGCAGACCAACAAACAGACCAGCACAAGACCAAGGAGGAAAGGGAACCAGCCAAGTGTGAACAGTGTTTGAAACCAGCCTTTTCTCTGGTTCCATGGATTAGCTCATCCTTTCTAGCTGTTCTTCATTTAGTTAGTTTTACATTAAATTATTTACTTTGAAATTTCCTTTTTCTCATTTATTAAAAGGCAATTCCACATTTACTGGTTTCTATTATTTAAATTTGCCTAGTTTTTTAATATCATTCATTTAGATGTTTCCTCACTGTTAATAGTTTCTAGGTTTCCTATGAACCTATATCTAAACAAATTGCATAATCAAATGCAATGAGATGAGAGATTAATTAATTTTCGATATTGTGAGCCTTAATGGTTGCTATGAAATGAGTGAGATGAGATTTCTCCTAATTCATGAATGCCTAGTTCTTATTGATCTAAATACAAGCTATGGCAAACTTATTGATTGAATCTGTGACACGAATCATATTTCTTTTAATGACCATAAGAGCTTTATAAGTCATGCGTTGTATCATTCTATGATTCAATCACAAACCAATTCAATTTCAATATCCATGCATAACAATGAATATTTGATTTGGTTTACATCCATTTAAATTTCAGTTTCATTAAACCTAAAAACCACAAAAATACCTTCATATTATTTAACAGTTTTGAAATAAAACCTATATCCAAGATTTGCCCCATAAGTTGGCATCCAAGCATAATCCACTCCCCCTCATTTTGGTATCAAAGCATCAAGTTCCCCACACCTGATCAAAAGCTGTTAGAGACGCAATCTTCAATGTAAGTGTGAGATCTTTGCTTGTTAACTAAAAGATTTGGAGATTTCTGCATGTAGGTTTAAATGGTGAATAATTGAGGATGGTTTGGAAGCGTAAATATTCAATTGATTGATGTAGATAGGATGAGATTGGTTGGTTTATAATTTTGATCATTGGAGGTAAGTTGTTTTAATATAAATTTAAAAATATGCTTGCCTTCTGTTCATTGATGATTTTGACAAAATTTGGTTTTGAAATATGCTTTGGAACAATCAAGTTTAGAAGTTGTGGATCATCCATGTCCTTGTGAGTTATTG
Source organism: Combretum micranthum (assembly GCA_024138025.1). Classification (NCBI taxonomy): domain Eukaryota; kingdom Viridiplantae; phylum Streptophyta; class Magnoliopsida; order Myrtales; family Combretaceae; genus Combretum; species Combretum micranthum. The sequence goes on along the minus strand of JAMXBD010000236.1, from coordinate 353,049 downwards.
TTTACAATGGCGTAATCCATGTGACAAAACAAGCCAAGATAGCTTTTTATTTGGGTCCATGAGGATCCATATTTGTGCAGTGTTGCTTTTTAAATGATTAACATATAGTTGCTAATACAGCGAATGATACCATTAAAATACCGTTATTGTTTTACCAAGGGAAGAAAATTTGTTTTAGTGCCTTTGACTAAGGAAGAGGCCCAACAAAAACTAGAAAGAACTAAAAGTCACTTCTACATCAATATTACTCCAAAACCTTTCTAGAAAATACACTTTAACTCTCAAAAAATTACTTAGTTTCAACCAGAATGACATAACATAGTGGAAACGCTTCATATCAGGAGAGAACACTTAATATGCGATGTCAATTAGAAAATGCATTATCAGGCCAAAAAATAAAGATTAGAAAATGCATTACACTTACATTTGGGTTAACTGTAGGAGATATGCTTTTCCACTGAGGTGTTCCCACTTTTTCCTGCTTTTCAGCATTTGGTCTGCTCGATGTTTCAGCTACCACTGCAAGCTCCTCAGCTTCTTTTCGGACAATCATTGAGGAACTCTTCATTTCTCCCTTTTCAGTTGGTATATCAGTATTGCGTGAATTCAGTATGTCTAAGAGACGATTTATCTCATCCCTAAAATGCAAGAAAAACCATGGTTAAGTGGAAGGCTCAAGGATTAGATCCATCACAATCTATTTAGCAAACAATTAATAATGAAGTGCGGACTGCAGAAACAAATTCATATCACAGTTAATGTAAAGATGGAAAGGAAAGGAGATGCACTAATTCAACCATAAAATATTCCAAGCACTTCTAATAGAAACAGAAAAGTTGTAACTGCATTATATCTAAGGATGTATTCCCAACAAAAAGCACATGTTATAAAAAGGATGGTGTCAACCTTTTTTGAAATAAACAACAGAACTTGCAAATTCAGTGAACAAGAATACTTATTTTTGAAATGGACCAATATGATAAGAAAAAGCCACTTTATACAGTGCAAAATTAAGTTATATGATGATGGCATTGTAAGTCAAAATTACCTTGAAAAGGTTTTTTGTTTAATGAGTTGCTCAATTTCATTAAGTGCATTATCATTTGGAAGGTTAGTTACTCTGCCACTTTTTAATTCATCAGAGAAGGAACTGCTTTTTGAACCAACTACTCCTGCTTCATAATCAGTCTTTGGTATTGATCCAGGCAAACCAACCTGCATATAAGTATGACCCAGGAAGATAAAACAACACAAGAGGTTAAAAAGATTAATTGATATGATCAAAAAAAGAGAACATCACAAGTAGTCATTTTACAACTATAATGTAGGGAATTCAAAATAGATTAAGCAATTACTTTTTTAAGAGCAACACTGCCAATTAGATTTCAGTATGAAGGAGGGTTATATGCATGCAAAGAAAGAAGATTACCAGGAAAAAAAAAAAAGGGTTGAAGTGATGCACAAATTAGTAGGACTGTTTTAAAAGTGTTGGAAATATTGCAAAAATCAAAGAGGTGTGTTGTTACCAAATATAGGTGTATGTATTCCGGGTGTGTTAGTTGTCAATCATATAAATTAGGAATTAGCATTTATTTCCTTATAATTTAGTCAATCATGTGAATTAGGAATTAGCATTTATTTCCCTGTAATTTAGTTTTTCTTTCCTAGTTTAGAGCCTTTGTAACATGTATAAAACTCTTGGCAATGAAACAATTGAGTTATCCCAGCATTTTACCTCTTTCAATTAAAAGCTTAGCTCACATCTTTCATAAAGATCAAACGCATTGCAACTGGCACTGAGTGAGTGAACAAAAAGCTAAGTACCAAAAGCTGCAGCCAATGATTGCAGGGAAATTTAAATTTTTTCAATTATACATCAGACTAAGCACCACGTACAACTTAGACTTTGCCACCTCCAAATTCCACAGGAGTAACTTGCTGGCACACCCTTGCCAACATTCTCTGTCCAAGTATGACGCCTACTAGGAATTTTAACCAATGGTCATGCTCTGATGTATTATTCAATAGAGCACTTACAGGTTATTGTTGCAACAAGTAAGCAATGCCAAATCACAATTGTATGTAAGACTCAAAAGTGCTGTATAATACATGCTTGATCCAACACCGTTGGCAATTGCAAAACAAGCATGTATGCCATATCACGGCTTTAAATACATGATGAAAAAAATTTTTATTGCTTCATAGTAGACAAGGAAACACATACCTTCGATCAAAAAGGTTCATCAGTCTCTCTCTCTCTCTCTCCTCTCTCTCTCTCTCTCTATTTAAGGTTTAGATTTTCATTTAACCAAATGGAAAATCCATAAAGTGCAGGAAGGAGGGGTCGGCACCCACCATATACATCTCAAAAGTTAAAAACTCAAAACTAGGACAAAACCACTGTTGTAGGAAGGCAAGCAAACTTAACAAACTAATACAAATAAATCATCAACTACAATTTATCCCCAAAATATATATATATATACATATATATACACTACATGCACATAGTTCAAAATAGCATAAATCTCACATTTGATGACTAAACTTTCCCCATTTTTGAAATTAACTACCAAAAAATTAAGACTATCAACTTGGTACCTAATTTATCTACTTTTACAATCGACTACCCAAACTTTGTTTATTTATGCATATAATAATTAAATAGAGTTAATCCAGGTAATATAAATGACCTCAAAAATTTTATAGGTAGAAAATTGATATTTTGAACTTTAAAAATTTGACTGCAAAAAAACACAACAAAATTCAAATATCAAATGTGACAATCACCCATCAAAATAAGCCTTACGAGGTGCATGAAGCTTGATGTAGATTTTCTTAGTTGTATAGAAGTTTTCGCACACCCAATACAATAGAAAGCTATTACAAAGGGCTGATTTCCACCTGTCCATGATTAGAATCCACTAACTCTACAAAAATCCAACTACCATCCAATGCTATTTATAGACTCCCATGACTAAACTTACTAAATATGGAAGTTTCTTGAAAAATCTAGCAATAATACAACAAATCATCTACAGCTAACATATAAAAATAAACCACTAAATTAAAATAAAAAACACTAACTAACGATTATATGAAGATCATATCGATATATCCCCTCTCAAAATCGCCTTTTCCCTATGGCAAGTAAGGGTACATCATGGAACCTCCTCCATAAAAATTGTATCAAACAAAATGTGAAATTTGTGTGGTCAGTGCATTGTATCCCAAAGCTAAATCAGTAAATTTTCCTTACATTTGCAAAGCTCCAATCCTCCCATGAGAAATTAGAACATTGAATCCCAGCCAGCAATGGAGCTTACCTTGAAACATGAATTAAACTACTCTCATCCAGTTAGCACATAGTGGATCCCTTGACCAAACATCATAAATTGAACATCACCTTCTAAAAGCTCAAGAGCCACTAGCCAAACCAGATCAATGCCTTTTAGGGTAATCTAGTCTCTCAATGAAACCCATGAATGGATAAAATGGCCTAAGGGGAAGACCAAGGTCCTTCTGCAAAGCAACCTTGTACCTCAAAGTCAGTTTTAGAGAATTGAAAATCATTATATCCATCTGCAGAAGGGGCCTATTCAAATAAATCAAAGCCACTAGTGATTTCTTCCTTGACCTTTGAAGAAATAGTGGACAGTTGTTCAGTAGATTGCCTAGATGTGACTTTGTCTTTCTTCTCTGCTTGCTAGTTATATAGTAACAAGTACCTTCAGACACAATTGATCGTATATTAATATGTTATTTTCTATAGATATAACAAAGATATACACACACACACACACACACATATTGTGCTCCTAATAGCTGATATACCAACTCCTACTAAACACTGCATTAAATACATTGTCTAATAAATACAATAATATATACAATCCATATACAGTTGTCATATAAATATCACTATTGTGTCAATGTCAGTGTAAAATGAATGGGTGAAAATATTTAAAAAAAGAATAGAAACCATACATTAGATAAAGATCCAGGATCACTACCCATGTCATCTTGCTCCCCCTCATTTTCCAGCTTCTCTGTCACCATGCACATCAAATGAATATCAAGTTCATTAAAGCGAAAAAAGGGCATATATATATGTGTGTGTAATAAAATAGAAAATAAAAGTAAGCAACCCTAAACTTATGCGAGAAACATGTGATGATATCATGTAGGTTAATACTAAAATACAGACGAAAACAGAATGAATAAAATTTTCAACAACTGAACTTGTAGTCTGCAAGTGCAGGTGGAAATAATCATGATAACCATTTATCACATTTATCACAATGCCCATATCATATTTTAATCAAAATATAAAGTAAATGCTTATCCACGACATTTTGGCATGGATTTATCCCTGGAAATTAATATTCCTGGTATATTAGGACTTCTAGATATACAAAACATATTTCTACCAAATAATTTAAGAAGAAAAGCCATCCCCATATATGTCTCACTTCCTTCAACACATGCACGTGCATGCAAAATGCTGCGTAAAAAGTGCTTACTATCTTAATGTGGAAAACAGGATTCCAAAGCACAAGAGCAACAATAACCCACTATGGGAAGTCAAGCGCCTGGATCATTTTTCACCACAGCACTAAAATCACCAAACAATATTTTTCAGTAATATCAAAACAAATTGCATCATTACTCCTCTCCAGATCATATTTTGGCCTTCCCCACCCACACTTTTTAGTAGGCCCTAAAGCATCACAATTTTCACAGGTACTTTAAATCATGTTCAACAGGGCTAAACTACCTCAATTGTGCTAGAAGGAACTCCCACCATGTAATCTGCCTCAACCTAATAATCAACTAGCCACCTCATCATGCCCATAAAGCAGGTCTAAATCCTAAATTGGAATCTCCAAACTTTTTTATCAATCTGTTTAAATCTTGTCCCAGAATGATTTAAAAATTTGATATTTGCACAGGTCATATTTCAAGGGAACATGGTTAGGACTTCAATGTCACGGCAAAATTGCTACACAAAACTTTTCTCACTTTAATGGGTAAGGATAAAATGAGGTAGGAAGACAACATCAATGAGAATTCTCAAAGCCATATTTCAATTCAATTATGACTTTAGCAAAAGCCCTTCTTGCCCCAGGAAGGGCAACATAATGGAGCAGAACACCCAGGCTCCAATCTCCGATACGCCATAATCCCGAGCCTGAGAGTTGACCTCTAGGATGGGGGAAGAACAAATTGAAATTCTAGTCATCCAGCAAGGACTGTCCTCCTCCCCCTTCCAAGCATACTCAGATGTCGCACAGTTGACAACAAGTATAGATAATGTCTAATCTGACCGAAATTGAAGAAAAAGAGGTCATCATAAAAAATAAAAAAGCTATGGATCAAGCTACTTGATAAGTTAATACATGTTTTTGTTTCACCATTGTTGAGTTCTTCATGATCCAATAAATCAACTACATTGGGGGTGATGTTGTTAGCAAATGGATTATTTTTGCCTTGAATGTCATTGATCTCCTATTACAGATTTCAAAATTCATCCCCAATGATGCCAATTTTGTCTTCCTTGAGACCAGTTAGATGATATCTTGTCAATGTTAGCACCAGGTGAGGATGTACTAAATAGAATAAAAAAAAAGCTTCACAAATAACTCCACTCAAGTTGGTTTTCCAATATAAAGTTCCTAGTTTGTTTCAAGTATAAACACAAAACACAGATCAAAAAGAAGGGTGGAATTCAAGTCCTTATAATGTGGTTTTATTTTCTGAAAACTTAAGTTTACCCTGCCTCGTGGAAAATACCCTATTCATGTGTCTTAAGATCAACAAATGTGGGATTCTTTTGTGTGTTAAGAGGCCAGCATGACCTGATGCTTATCATGAATTTATGCAGATTGGCAAAAAAGACCTAAAGGAATTTAATCCGTGATCTTCACAAGAAGAATATTCTACAAGCTAACCTATGGTTGCATTAGCCACAAAAACATTCACCAGTCTGGGCAAGCACAGCTTAGGTGATACCAAAAAATAGCCTTTTGCCTTGGCGGAAAGTATCAAACCTCATGCAACTCTCTTCATATAGGAAAGCTGTTGCACGATTCATTTCATGTTAGTGCCTAGGTCTTAACCACTATGCCAAAAAAGCAGGGTCCCAAAATAAGCATTTCAATCAATAAAACCCAGCAATGTCCAAAGAAATGAAAAAAAACCCAGCTCTTACAGTGAAACTCAAATGAACTTCTACTCAAGCAGAAAAAACAAGCCAAATAAATGAAAAATCAACTAAAATGACAAAAGCATTAGTTGAACAGTGATCAACAACCATCCCCAAAGCTTCTCTTCAACTTGAATTTCTCATTTATAAGTTGATATATTACTGTATAAGGCCCCGAAACTAATATAACACAGTGCAAATTGCATGAAGCATGGTTCAATTTATAGAAAGCCAACTCTTGTCCCAATCTACACTGTGCAAACTAGAACACGACTGATATGTGCATTATGTTAAATAGGTAGCGGTTGAATTTTAATAGTTCTCAATCAACAAAAAAATTTTGCATTTCACTGTTACACTACCATTTTTTTCATTATGGATAATCATAATAAATAAAATGTTAATAAGTGTTTTGGGGTGCTTGTTGAGATTAAAAGAAAAGAACCTTTTACTTTTCCGTGTACTTTCTTATTAATTAAATGTTAAAATTTAAGCTAAGCTAACTCATACCAGGGACAACCATTGTAATCTGCTTCATCTTTCCAATAACTAATATGAAGATATAACATGCTTCCGAAACTCCAAGTTTCCCAAATCAATATCCAAACTTTCAGATTTATAAGCTCTTTATTGATATCACTTAACTGATCAATTGTAGTGGAATTCCCTAACCATCCACGGTGACTGAACATAGTGACACTTACAAACAGTACTTAAATGTCAAAGAACATTACTTTACCATCATAATAAACCCTAATAAATAAACCCAAGTATGCAAGAACGTACCACAAAATTTAAAATTAAACTCAGCATATACAGGACCTAATCAAAATTCAACATATAGAAGCATTTCACAACTATGTAATTCTAGAGAGAGAGAGAGAGAGACAGATACGGACCTTGATCGTCACCGTCGAGAGAAGGGAGAGAAGAGAAAGAGAGAGACTTGGATAAGAATGAAGGGAGAACGCGATTGGCACTGCCGGAAATGAGGCGGTAAGCAGGATCTACGAGCTTGGAGAACCATCCGCCGGCAGAGGAGGACTGCGGTTCAGGTTGAGATTGGTTGCGAGGTGGACGGGCATACGGGTTAGGACGGTTGCGGTTAAGAGGTGGTTTCCTAATCTTGCCTCCGGCTCCTCCGGTGGCGGTGACAGTGGTTTCGGGTTGCCCTGACGGCGGCGCGTTGCTGTCTCTCGCCATGTGTTTTAGTGCGCTTTGCTGGATGGACTCATGGTGATCGCACTGAAGAATAGAGAAAGAAGGAGAGGGGGCAGTGCAAAGAGTGAGTGGGAGTATTTTTGTTTATTACGTAGGAAAAGTAATTTTTAGAGAAAATATAAATATAAATATAACGGGAGAAAGTAGAGATAAGAGAGCAAGGGAAGAGAGTAACTGCGATAATTTTGTGCATATATTTTTTATAGTAACAAATTTGGATTCGTTTAATAATATTATAAATAATAATAATAGTTTGTTAGTGTTCCGCTATAAAAAAAAAAAAAAAAGCCCTCGTTGTAAGAAGTTGCTACCAAACATTTTACATCAAAATGATCTATTGACACTGTATACAACACCTAGCAATTATTAAATAAAAAATGTAATTGATATAAAAAATTTATTTAATTATTTTTAAATCAAATAAAGTTATACAATAAGCTTAATACATAGGAATATATCAGAAATAGAATCGCAATATTAGATTTTATTCTTTTCGTTTATTTTAATAGCCAAAATCACAATTGGTTGAGTTGGCGACTCCTCAAATCAATTCTATCTATATTGATCTCGTATTGTCTTACTAGTATATTTTATTTCCATTACGTTTAAATCCATAATATATTGATTATTGATGTTTTATTTATTATTAAATGTACTTTAGACAAATACTACTAAATATACGATTTATTTTATGATGGTTCCAAATAATAATTTATTATTTTGTTGGTTATTTCATTTCATAATGATCTAATCTATTTTTAAAGTATTTTTATACGCATCATACGTAATGTTAATGAATATTGATGGTAAATGGAATGAATTGATTATTTTACTTTAACTTCTTACTTTTGATTGATGATTTATTTAATATTAATTATCATTGTAATATTCTCATAGCCAAAAGGAAAATCTAAAATATTCATCTTGCATGCTTCTATAACTCAAGAGTGAATAATCAACTTTTTAAATAATAAAATTCTTCTAAAAGAAAAAGAAAAAAGCAAAAAGTGGAAGAAAGAAACTTTTTTATTCCTTGGTTTTGTTTTAGTGTTTGTTATGATGAGATAAAAGAGTGGGAGTAATGAGCTTTCATTCCCTGGAATATCCTTCGAATCAAAAGGTTTGATTAATGATTACTTACTAACGTATAGCAGGAATGAGGAGATTCAATTACCATCTGCCAATACATCCATAGTCAACTTCAATTCTTCTGTGGGTCCTTGGCATTACCCCCTACTTGAGAAGAAAAAGATGGGTATGATTTAGTGTATTTGCTTTTGAAAACCTTCTATAGAATTGCATCAATTATTTCTTTCAAAATAAATCTGATACATGAAATTCAATTTAGTACTCAACTTTTAAAGTAAATAATTTAATACCTAATCAAATTTTTTATATCAGCTTTTACTATCTCTCTAACACTGTTTGTTTTATTTGTTAATGTGAAAAGTTGATTTATTCGTGTTAATAAATAATACAAAATGTAGCAAAAAATCATTTATAAGTCACCTGTTCAGCATCAAGCTATCAACAAAGAGATTTGATGGTATTAGAAAGGTATTAAAAATAGTTATAAAAAGTTGATTGGTAATTTAATTAATCATTTTAAAGTCCAAATATTGAATTAAATTTTCTAGTAAAGTTCAAATATTAAATTTTTATCCTTAAGAAAATACACATGTTCAAAATGAAAACTACTATCTATTTCTCCTACGTTGCCTCTTCACTGTGAACATGGTATGATGAGAACTTGAAAGCCCTACTATTGATAGCCATAACTCGGCTAAGGACCCTATAGACCCAACACTAACAAAGTGGGTCATCCACAACATCTTCAAGGCCAATAAGCGATTCAAGTTGTCTTAACCAAGGGCCTAAACTATCCTATTGGCTCAAAGCCCTTAGTGACCCAATCCAAGATATTCCTATATTAAGATTTCCCTCTCCTACTTAGCTCCCCTTTGAGCAATACCTCTCCGGCTCTCCACACCGCTTCGAAGGTACATCAACCTTCCCATTTCTCCTCATCTCTAGGAGGATAACTTGAACTTCCTCAAGGGACAACAAAGTGATCAATTGCTACCCTCGTTTGGCCACCATCCATAGAAGATGACACCTATCATCTTGGCTCCAAGTAAACTGCCATTTAGGGACTACCCCAAATAATAGAAAAATATCCTATGGGCCTTCACTTTAGTATGACCATATCTATAAATAGTGCCTAAGAGCCCAATGGTAAAAGAAAAAAAATGAAATCTTAGCTAATCTAATAAATCTTGCACTATATAAGCGGATTATATTTCCTTCAATCTTATCGCAATCTCACACTAACTTAAGCATTGGAATGGCCATACCAGTCACTAACGAGTCTTCTTTGGTTACAGGCCCACTGAATATCTACTAGCGAAATATCATGTGTAACACCTACCTTACCACCTTACCTTTTGTGTTCCATTATTTCGATAACATGTGGCACTCTTATGCTAAGACTATAAACGTGTCATTAGCTTCTTACATTATATATATATATATATATATTATTCTTTATGAGAAAAAGAAGAGAGAGGAAATTCAAAAATACCACCTTACAAGTTAAGGGTGGTAACAATCTTTCATTGTAAAAAAGAAGAAGAAAAAAGAGAGAGAGAGAAAGAGAAAGAGTTAAAAAAAAAAAAAACTATTTGGAATAACAAATGCTACTCTTGTAGCAATGAAAATTGTCTTCAAATTTATAAATAACTAAAAGTCCATGACTTAAAAGTGAAACTATACCAAATCCATTCATAGGCCATCACCATCTAATTCTTTAAGTCATATTCTCTTCAAAACCACAAACCATCTCTCTAAGTCATTATAATTATCACTTTCTTAAATTTATCCACATCCGAGATAGATAATCTTAAGCATGGGTGAACCTAAATTCCTTTAATGAAAAACCGCATGAAATAAACACAAACCACTAACAACATCCATACTACAATAATTATATTAATCTACATACAAATGCAAGCATTATACACAGGCTACCCAACTTCCTCAATAGAAATTGAATCGTTGGCTCCAAAATCCAAATCTCACTAATAATATAATTAGAGTCATCTTATATTGGTTTCATCACTCATATCAACCATCAATAACTCGTCTACTACCAAATATCCACAATAACATCATATATGACTATTGTAATCCAACAAAGAAGTTCATCTTAGTTTCTAAGTCCATACCAGTGATAATTTTCTTATATCGACAATTAAACTGCCCACTAACAATTAATAATGCAATCAAGATAGGTTTTATAAAACTTGATATCCGATAATTATTCTTAAAACTCACTCCAAGCCTTATTGGATTTTTCATTCTAAATTAGAAACCTACCCTTGAAAACTAAGTGAGTACCTAAACCTGAACCCGACATATTTGACCTGATTTATTTATTCATTGATTTGTTTATAGCCACTATGTATTAAAAATAAATTTGATGTTTTATGACCTTTCATGAATTTAACTTCATGTGATAAAAATTATAGTATACTCATTATATCTAATCCTTTAGAACACACCCTACCATGCAAAAGTGATCAAATCACACAGTTCATTACATAAAAACATGAGCAATGACAAAGTGAGAGCAATACCAATATCACCAAATTTTGACCCAAGTTTTTCGTAATAAAACAATCACTACAAAGGTGTTTAATTTAAGATTGCCAAGTCTTTCATAATAATCAATGTTTAAAGGTTTTGTATATTTTGTTTCATGATATTAATAATATTTGTATTTTAACTAGGTTTGGATTCCCATCAAGTTCTTGATTTATTCTAAGACATGACCTAAAACCCTATAAGGTTTTATGAAAGAATCCAAAACTTGTTGTGGATTATATGGGCTAGATACCCTATCAAAACACCTACCAAGTTGCATCCCTAGTGATAATAACATTAATACTTGATTATTATCCAATTTATCCTAAATCATTCACTAGACATAATTCCTCTCTAAAGAAAAATCTTATAATTTTTATACAAGAGATCAATTTAAAACTTTAGATATGCTTAAAATCACATACTTACCTAAAATCCTAAAATGAAGAAAGAGAATCAACTATATAAAGAAGCAGACAGGGTCCTGATACAAAGTGATTGACCACTTTTATAATGTAGTGAATAGACGTAATCGCGGGTCGGTTCGGGTCTAGAACTAGACCCAAATCACCAATTCCTGCTTCCAAAATTGGTAGAATCGGAACTAGACTTGTAAGAGCCGGTCTAGCTCCCGGTTCCTACAACTGGAATCGAGAATTGTGAAATTAAAAAAATAAAAAAATCAATTAAATAAATTTACTTAATTTAAGTAAAAAAATGAAAAACAAACTTTTAACATTAAATAATATTAGGTTTAATAATAATTGATTATAACCCAATGGTTAAAATGAATTTTTAGTTACGCATTTATTTATATATAATTACTTGCACTATTTACTTATCATGTTAGCAATGTGACAATATGAAATGTTTAAGATACAAATAAGTCACACAAATACAAAAATAAGTCCCACATTGATAAGAAAAAAATATATACTTTAATTAAAAGTCTAAATAAACTAAACAGCACATGATTTTAAATAAATGTATTATTTGTGTTATTAATAAAAACACATTAAATGATGTGAATAAAGAAATATAATTTTACTAATTCAAGTGAAAATAGTTTAAATATAAGTTTTTTAATTATAATTTTATTTTCTTCTTTTTTCCTTCCTTTATTTCTTCTATTTTTGTGGCATAGAATCATTGGAACCATTGGTTCTGTTAGTTCTCTAGCCTGTTTTTCAATCGACGATTCTAAAACCGCTAGATTTGGTGATTTTAAAGAGTAGAACCGATCAAACCCGTCAGAACTAGCGGATTCCTGGTTCAGGAATCATTGATGAAGGTAAAGTCGGTTGCTGATTCAGAACCAATCTTTAATGATGTCTAGCGGTTAATCATAAATTCTTCTCCAACCTGTGGTCAAGCATTTTGGCCTTATTCACTAAATTTTGTCCATTCTTATCACAATATCCAAAACATCATTGAACTACAAAATTTGCAATATTAGTAACAATTTTTCTCATGATCAATCAGGCTTCCTCATCGCGAAATTTATTGTTAAGTCCAACACATATGGATCCATTACAAATGAAAATAAAAAACCCTAATATTTTTTAAGGAAAGAAAAAAAAAAGAGTAAATTTATGATGGAGAAAAATTTTTAAAAATGGTGTCATTGAGAAGATAATTTAAAGCAAAAGAAAACACCATCAAGAAAAGGAAAATGAAAACTTATGACTTACTTCACAAGAAAACTAAAAGTTAAAAAGTGTTTTAGTTTCTCCAAACACAACACAATGGAGATACTGAATTGATGAGAGCAAAATTATCTTATGATATTATAAGACAGTCAAATATGGTGGAGCAACTTTGAATCCACAATTGATGTGTTAGAGTTTGTGACCCGTTTTTAGTAGCCGTTTTTCATAGTCAAATGTATAATGAATGAATATTTGATTATATATTTATTATTCATTCATTATATATTTAAGAACCATTATTTTGGTATGTGTATAATGAATGAATATTTAACTATACATTTATTATTCATTTTGTATAATGAATGAATATTTGACTATACATTTATCATTCATTCATTATACATTTAAGAGATATAATTTTGGCATTTATTGTCAGCTAACTGTATACACATATAAATATGTATTTTGTTGGGGTTTGTATGAGAGTGAAAAAATGAGAGAGTTTTTATTAGTATTTTGTTACTCTGTTTCTTTTGTACTCCATTATCGACATATAGTGAATTCTCTTTCCTCTGCCTATGGTTTTTCCCGATTTAGGTTTTCCACATAAATCTTATGTGTGCTTTATCATTTTTTTTTATCATTTTTCATTTTTGCCATTGTTCGTCTTATAAAAAGTGATATCAGAGCCAAGGTTTTGGTTTTGTTTTCGCTACAATGACAACTATTAAGTTTAATATTCTGTTCTTGGATCGCAGCACCAAATTTTCTTGGAAGAGGTAGAGAATGTTCTGTGTCGATTGAGCCTTTTTTTGGGTTTTATGGAAGAGGCGAAGAATGTTTTATTTTTATGTCGAAGCTCCAGAATCCTTGTCAAGGTGGAGATTGTTGGAGTTTGTGACCCGTTTTCAGTAGCCTTTTTTTCGTAGTCAAATGTATAATGAATAAATATTTGATTATACATTTATTATTCATTCATTATACATTTAAGAGCCATAATTTTGGTGTTTGTATAATGAATGAATATTTGACTATTCAATCAATATATATCTAAGAGTTATAATTTTGGTATTTGTATGATGAATGAATATTTGACTATACATTTATTATTCATTCATTATACATTTAAGAGACATAATCTTGGCATTTATTATCGACTAGCTCTATACACATATAAATATGTGTTTTATTAGGGTTTGTACGAAAGTGAGAAAATGAGAGAGTTTTGATTAGTATTTTGTTATTTTCTCTCTTTTGTACTCTATTATTGACATATAATAAATTCTCTCTCCTCTGTACATGGTTTTCCTAATTTGGGATTTCCACGTAAATCTTGTGTGTACTTTATCATTTTTCGTTTTTGCCATTGTTCGTCTTATAACAGGATGGTCTATTTCGTGATTGTGATGAAACTTTTTTCGTTGAATATGTGATATGCAGTACTATGAGGTGTTTGCTTCCATATTTTATCAATCCTTATGAGTTATTTAGATTGAATAGGTATTTCTATGTTTTCACAAATCAATTAGTTTTATGAATATATCGATATTAATCATATTGGTGAAAATATAGCTATACACTTATATAACTAATGAAGAAAAATATTGTAACATCGTTATTTGTTTATGGTAGAAGTTTTATGATGTGGTCCTATGATTTTTTTTTCTTATTGAAGTTTGCCATGTTAAATCCTAAGTTCTTTTATTATCATATTATTATATGTTTATTTGTTGTTTATCTCTTATAGGCAAGAGAAAAATGTTTTGTCATTATATGATATTATTTTTCTTATCAAATGGTATCAAAGCCAAAGTTTCAACCCTGTGGACTTCCTAAGTGCCACCTAGTGTACTTAATATGTAGGTGATTTTTGTTGTCAAGTTAGCCCATGTGGATGAAGCTAAGGTGAGGAGTGACTACTAAAAGAGGGCATCATTATTGCTAAAGGGGAAGCTGTTTGTTTTAATAAAAATGTTTTTCAAAAAAATGAGTTTTCATTTTTCCATGTTTGTTTAAGAAAAAATAGAACAATTAATGGAAAGCATTTTCCCTTGTCTTGGAAAATGCAAACAAATAGTCACGATTCTTTAGTTAAACGGCCTTTCTTAAAACATAAGTATGTGATGCATGCTCACCAATATACAAGCTTATATCCTATATAAAATAATGTGTATCTATTGGTAACATTCATTCGTGATATGATTTCTCTACTCAGTCTCTCAACTTAAGATCAGTTAATCAAGAATTTATCATTAGAGGACGGAAAAAATTAGCACTTCCATCTTCCTTGTAAGATGTGTTATATCTTATCTGCAAATGCTAAAGAACAAGAGGATGTGTCCATGTAGCATCAGCCCTCCCCACTCCTATGAATTCCCTTTATATATGTTAGATAAAAGATACAATGTCATCCAAACTAACCTACTACAGGATATAAAAGGGTAGGTCATTTTTCCATTGATCCACAAGTTCATCCACTAATCATTTACAATATAAAATATTTATTGTTAACTTTTTAAATATTTTTCCTTTAAGTAAATTTATTTCTCATTATAAGATATGTATTTTTTTTATATTTAAAATATATGAATCATTTTGAAGTTATACAAATAAAGGAAAACTATTTTCATAAAATTAGCCAAACATTTAAAAATATGTTACTTTTCAAAAACACTCTTTGATGAAAAAACATTTTTCATTAACAAAGATTTTCCTTAAAACAAACGAAATCTAATTTTTAATAAATTTAGGCATAACTCTTTATGTGAAAACTTCACTAACCATATCATGAAAACAAATCAAAATTTGAAGAGAACATCTGTTGCTTTGCTGCATACACTATCACACAAACTATACTTAACCATTACACTTTTCATCTTAGATGTCATCACGATTCAGTTTGGGTCTAGTCGGTTATGAAATTAGTGGAACCGGAATTAGGCCTCTAGGAGCTAGTTCGGTTTTCGGTTCTTAAGAACTGCCAGTTTCCATGGTCTAAAGGAACCGAAAACCATAAAATTTTAAAAAATTGAATAACTTTATGTAATTTAAGTAAGAAAAAAAAAGTGTAAAACAAGCTTTTAACTTGAAATACTACTAGATTTAATTGTTTATAACCTATCAATTAAAAGCAATTTTAAAATTGTGCATTTATTTATATACAATCACTTGCACTTTTATTTGCTATGTTAGTAATGTGGGTCAATAAAATATGAAAGATACAACAATTTTTCACAAATATAAAAACAAATCCCATGTTATTAAGAAAGAAAAGTCCACTTATAATAGAAGTCTATATAAACTCAACAACACATGATTTCAAATATATTTATTATTTGTATTGTTAATAATAATACATTAAATATTATAAATGGGAAATAAATATTTATTTTCCACTTGAAATAGTTTAAATATTTATTTTTAATTATAATTTTAAATCAATTTTCTTTCCTTCTTTTTTTTCTTTTTCTTTTTTTATTTTTGTGTTGTGGAATCGCTGGTTAGGTCGGTTCTTGAACCAACATTTCCCAAACCCTTAGGTCAAGCGATTTTAAGGGGTGGAATCGCCAAAACCTACCAGAACCAGCAAGTTTTAGTTGGTTCAGACTCACCTTCTATGGGCCACTTTTCAGTTGAGGGACCACTGGTGACTAGTCAAACCAGTTTGCAATTCAAAATCAATTCATGATGATGTCTATTTCACATCCTTATACAAGAGTCGATAGAATGTGCGAAGGAAAGGACCTTGTAATAAAAATTACCTAAGGAAGCATCTACTTATGTTACCACAAAATCAATGGAAGAAGTCATGTAATAACTATAGGAAGAGAGTCTTTGATGCCATATGTATAAGAGAAGTGGGACAAATAACTCTTTTTACTTTAGTTATGTATGTGTAATAATATATTTGGTTGGCTTATATGGATGGAACAAAATAACTATTTCTTTATATTAAAATTATTTATGTATATAATTAACAAAATTATTGTTCCATAAAATTATTGTTATAAAATAAAGAATTGTAATTTATATATGAAACCTTAGGAGTAGCATTTTTTTTTTTCCTTTTTTGTATATTCAACCAATGTTGTCAAACCCTATTTGACTCTCCCAATTTAACTTGGATGAACCTAATCCCTCATTGAAAACAAGTTAGTCCAACCTTAATTTGACCAACGATTTAACTCAGATTTACCCACTAGCCCTTGATGCTCTAGTTTGTTAAGATCAAACCTTCCGGTTGTATCTAATAAATTTTTTTTTTAACAAGATGTTCTCATGACTATAAGGAATAATTATTACTTTTCTATTCTATTGATTATTATAACTTTATTTTTATCTTATTTCATTCTACAAACGAAATGTGTTACAGAAAAAATCTAAAAGGTAGGGTGGGGGGTGTTTGATTAAGATTTTGAATTTTCCATAGCTTGCTTTTAACATTGTCAATGGCTTCTAGTCAAAAGCAACTTCAATTCCCATCAAGTCTATCACATGATGATGTGTAATGTAAAAGAAAACATAGGACCCATCGTATTATCTATCACTCACAATTAAATGCATAGTGCAGGTACATCATCAAAGCTTGAGACTCACTATAATGTCATATCAAATTCGAAATTACAAGTTAGGCATAAAGAAATATAGTGAGAAAAGAAAGGGAAAAGGAACTATTGATATAACACGCGGCTTTCTACATCAAAATATATAAGAAATATAATTATGTTGTATGACTAAACTTATATACCCTTGTTTTTGTAAAATTATTCTTGAAGTTTCATCATCTTTACTTTTTCTTAAACTCACCTGTCTTAATATAATTTGCAACTCATTAAAGTATCACATCCAACTAACTTTACAAGATTCTTAATATGTCATATCAATACTTTAAAGGGCTAAAGTCACGAATGATATATGAACTTTCCTTGAATATTCAATTTGCTACCCAAACATTAATTTGGTCAATGACATGTATCGATGGGTAATAGGTCGATAGCGCTAGAGGGGCACACAGATTTAATAGACTTAACAGAGGTAGATTTTTTAACACAGAAAGTTCACACAGTAGTAAACTGATCAAATTAAAGTTTTGGTAGCAAATTGAATATTTAAGAAAAGTTCAAGTAGTATTCGTGACTTTAGCCCTATTTTAAAAAACTTTAATACAAGTTTTTTCACTTCTTTTTAAAGTTTTTATAGGTACCTAAACTTTCTTGATTTAACAATTTTATATTTAAAAAAAATTTTGGCCCACAAAAATACCTAAACTTTTTAAATCTTTCAACTATGGTACTTGTAGCTTGAATCCAGCAAAAAATTCGTTAGCATGCTGATGTGGCAAGAAAATTATACTAAAAAATGTTTTTATATTTCCACATCAGCATTTTTTTAACATAGTGTTTTCCTTTCTTTCACTTACACACTCTCTCCGTCTCTCTCCAAGTGTTGTGCTGGTACTGCTTCTTCTTCTTCCTCCTCACAAATCCAAAATTCAACCAAACCCCCCCCCCCCCCCCCCCCCTTCTCTCTCTAAATTCACAAACCCATATCATAAACATTGATGATCACTGAGCTCTTAAAAACTATAAAATCCCATATTGAGATAAAAAAGTAAACATCACTGAACTTTTAAAAATTATAATCTTAGAACCATATAAATCCATTATCTTTTATTCATCTTCTTTTCTTTTTTGAAAGCCCAAAACCTCGAAATGCTTTAGTGTCTTGCTTCATGGTGGTTTGATTTGTTGCTAATGTAGGTGTTGAAGAAGATTGTAAAGATTTGATCTTTCTAAGGTAAACTAAAATGGGTATGGATCAAATTTTGTTTTTGTTTTGAGGATAAAAATATTTCTTGTAATGAGGTTTTCTCTTTTCTATTGGGTTTCTTTCCATTTTTCCTCATTTCATTTGTTCTTTTACAGTGGAGGAAATGTTCGAAAACTTGAATATTCACTAAAGCTACTAGATACAACCAATAAATGGAGAAAACGATTCTAGCATTTGAGTAACCCCTAAAGCTGGAAGCTTTACATTGAAAGATGACATTCAATGGTTACAAATTCATCATAAAGAAAATTGGGTCACTGTCTAACCTATGCCGATTCTTTCATCATCCATGTTGGTAACAACTCGAGGTGGGTTTGTATATCAGTTTTTAAGAATACTAAAATTAACATCTTTACAAAATTGGTTAATACAATGATCATATTTTAATTTATTCCATTTTTTAAAAGATATGTATCCATACAGATCACAAGCACTTGCATCGATAATTCCAACAATAATATACTAATTAATTTCATTATTCTTCTCAATAAACATATTAATATATTAATTTATTACAACATTGTTAATTTGTAGTTGTTGTGTGTTTCAATGGTGATGGGTTGATGGTTGTAGTCAGCCAAGTTTATGAATTTCGTTGGTGGATATAAGGTGTTTGGTCATGGTGGTACAATTAAGGTGATGAATTTCAGGTGGAGTTGGTGTTTGATGAAGTGGATGTTGAATATGGTTGTTGTTGGTAGTTGTTTCGGCATTGGAGTGGTGGATGAATGATAGTGATTAGGTTGAAGGTAGTGGAACATGGCTTTTAGGCGTTCTCAATTGTCGGTTGTGGTGGCTAGCAGTGGCCAAGGGTAGCTTGAAAGAGGCGTTATTAGAGAAAAAGAATTTTGATTTTTTTTTTTTTTTTTGTGGGGGAAGAAGAAGAAGGAGAGAGAGAGGGGGGGAAGAGAGAGAAAAGTAAAAATAAAGAAAAAAGGAAAAAAATTCTAACTAATAAGTAAGAAGTATATTTTTAATATAAATTCTTTACCACATCAGCACATAGTTGGATTTTTTTACTGGATTCCGACCAAAAGTGAATATAAGATTTAAGAAGTTTAAGTATTTTTGTGAGCTAAATTTTTTTTTAGGTACAAAATTATTAAATCGAGAAAGTTTAGGTACCGTTAAAGTAATTAACCCATTTTTACATAACACATTTACTTTTATATAAAAAATAATATATGATAAAGGAATTCATACTTTTGATTAAGACCCAAAAAAGTTAATCACTTTAATTTATAAGGACCTAAAAAAGTGAGATCGCTGACCAAGAATGTTGTCTTGAGACCTTAAATATGGATGCTCTTACTATCTCAATTGTCACCTTTTGATTTTACACTAGAGCACAAAATTTTGAGGCCATTCCGAAGCAAACATGGGTGCACTTCTTATCATCATTTAGTAGCATTTATTATGATATAAATAGAGCATTTTGCTTTTATGCAGGACACATGAAATTTTACAACACAATTTTAAAGAGCAAAAAAAATCGAAGGCCTTAAACGGAAGGAGATATAAAGGAAGAAGTTGACAGCTC
The DNA here is from genome assembly GCA_024138025.1 of Combretum micranthum. Lineage (NCBI taxonomy): Eukaryota > Viridiplantae > Streptophyta > Magnoliopsida > Myrtales > Combretaceae > Combretum > Combretum micranthum. The sequence goes on along the minus strand of JAMXBD010000236.1, from coordinate 332,963 downwards.
ATATGATTGATGTCAAAATTAGGGTTAATAATGAAGAATGATGAATCTAGAGGTCATTACCTATTCTAATTTTTTTAAGATTTGTCATCGATTTGAAAGGTGAGCACGAAGCCGCTATTTAGTTAATTAACTTAAGTATGTAATGAATGCTCAAGATAGCTAAAGTTAGATCTTTAGCTTTGAGAAATTCTTACCAAAGAGATTAATAAAAAATTTTAGAGTACACTTAAAGTTATTAGACGTCAAGCCAAAAAGAGTGCCACATCTACAATTGCTAAGTTAGAATGATTCTTATAATCTATTAATATGGGTATAAGCTTTCTAATAGGATTGAACTACATCTGATTACTATCTTTAAAAGTTGTAAAATATAGTAATTGTCTTTAAAGAAAAAAAAAAGATTATGTAATAGAGTTCCTTAGAGTAACATATCAATAGATTTAATATATCAATTATTGGAGAAGTGTACGCTATATTTTGGGAAAAAAAAAAAATTTTAAGAGAAGAGTCTTTGTTTGGATTATCTAATTTTTATTTGTATTTGATATGTATTCGTATCTTATATGTATCTGATTTGTATTTGGTTCGTTTAATTTATTTATGAGCAAAAATATTCATTTTTCCATCTGTACCTATTTCTTGACAAACAATTTGGTTGAAAAAGATAAAAATAAGATGTTGAAATGACAAGAATAAGATGAAACAAATTGACAACAGTAATTAAAGTCATGATCTAGATATATATCTATACTTAATCATTATTTCAAAGATATCTAGTGTTTGGAAATTGAAAGTAATTTCTCTAAATTTTAATATTGGTAAGATACATTTTTCAACTCATAAATACTTAACACCTCATAAACTTATAGAAATTGACAAAAAAAATTATATTGGCTTTATTCTAATGAAGAGAGGCACTAGATCAAATTTTATATGATGTTAAATTAAATATTGCTAAGTTAAAAAGGACAATTTTCCACTAAATCAAGATTTAAGGTTTAGATATAAAAGTTTATATACCACTTTAATGAAATTTAGGAGGTCCTAAAGTACCTTTTGTAAATTGAAAAAAAAAAAAGAAAAAATCTAATCAAGCTTGAAATTAAGGGATATTGGCAGTTTTTTAGTTTAACACATGTTTACCTTCACTCTAAAAATATTACCAAAATACAACTTTGATAAAATTAATTACTGAAATCCCATTGGAAAATCGCATATGTGAAATAGAATTTTGAAATTTAGACACAAATCGCATGTGAGAATCACGATTTAAAGTTTTGCTATAGTCACTATTTTGTGTGTAAGAAAGGAGATAATATCTATATAAATATATGTATTCGCGCTTAATGATCGAGGTATCTTTATAAAAAAAAATGGGAAAAAAGAGCATATCAACATAATCATCTTCCTCAGTCTCCACTCTCTCTATAAAAGCCATCTCTCTCTAGACTTTCTCTTTCTCTCTAAAAAATAGAATAGCCACCAAACTAACTCTCCTTCGACACTTATAACTACCACCACTTCATGGACATAACTCCAAGATTTAAGTCAACATTGACCAAGCCATTCGTTGAACTCCGCCCATAGTTGAGTCACCATCAACACTAACATTATTGAACTAGGGTAAGGCCAAAGACACTAACTGTTATGACTCTGAAACCTAAGGACACCAAAACAGAACACGAATCAAACTCAAATGAACCCATAGCCATGAAACCTTCATCTGTCAACTATGCACATATAACACTTTTTTAAATCATAATATACGCTTCTATCGCACCTATATACATTACGAAAAAAAAAAACAACTTTCAACATGGATTGAAATTTCTTTTGAAAAGCTATAACTTTCTTGCGGAAGCTTTCAACAAAGAAGTAACTCTCTACAATTGATTGCTACTAAAAAGTCCCAATTTAAAGTTGTTTTAGGAATTATATCCCTATGAAAAAAAAAAAAAAAAACTCCAAGGATGAACTCCTTACAAAAGGTAGAGAAATCATAGGGAGTACATCCCAATCATAAAGGTACTAATATATATCACTTTCTACATCAGATTTATTAAAAAAAAGAAGAAATAATAAGAACTGATAGGAACGTAATTACAACAAAAAAGTGATTTGACACAATTTTTCAAAAAAGAAATTGTAGGTGTGAAGTCCCTGCTATTTCCACTACATCTGAAAGGTCATTAAATACCCGTAAACTTGTTACTTTTTAGGGAAGGATGATTCTAAAATTATTGAATTTTTTATTGCTTTATGGTTATATAAATAGAACTATCTCGATGAATAAAAAATATACATAAAATAAAAATCATAATAATATATTTAAATAATTAAATCACTTGATAAATAAAATACATTAAACATATTAAAACTATCTCAAAATAAAGAAATGAAATATAAACTCATATTTAGTGTCATCAAAACACCATTGAATTGACAAATGCAAAATACTTCAACATTTTTTTATCATCTTTTTAATTCCCCCTTACAAATCTAAATTCTTTGACATGTCTATTTTCGTCATAAACTTAATAATATAGAAAAGGAAAAAACAAAAACATCAGAAATTATTTCATATTTAACCATCATTTTAAAAAAATTACATAAGATGGCAAAAAAAAATTATATAAATATAACTTGAATAAAAATAATTACATAATTATCGAGTTTTTTTGTATATCACATGTTACACCTGTGACACACGTGTAATTATTCAACTTATATCGCATGACCAACATATGTTATACATATAGATCTATATCTCTTCTCCAACATGCAATACACATGTAGGCCTATATCTCATCTTTAACATGTCATACAACTATTTTTAGAAGTTTGACTTAGTACCGCCACTATATCTCTTCTCCAACATGCAATATATAGAAATTTTTATATCTCTTATTCAACATGTGATATAAAGGTGGCAATTTAGTTTTTTTTTATTACAATTTGTATTTCATAATTTTCTTTTGCAAGAACAGTAAACACGTGCTTCACCCCATCATCTTCCTTAACCTATAAAACAAAAGCAAACACAATGGCAAAACAATCATTTAAAAAAATTAAAAGCAAAAATATTAAAAAAATAAAAAGGAACTAACCAAACTGTTGGGATGACAATAATATCTCTAATAAACTTTATTACATTATATGGCCAATAACATCTCTAACAAACTTTGTTAAACCACATGATCCAAAACGTTCATGATTCTATATAAGAACACGAATAAGAACTATATATCAACTGGAATCCAAAGTGCTCATTCTTATTAAATATTAATTGTTCACCTAATTGTTAGTGTGGATTGTATATTTACTAATGCAATAAGAATGATCATTATTTCTGATTTGCAAAAATACAACACAAAATATTAAATATATAAAACCTTATAAGAGTATTAAAATGAACAAGAAGTAACTCTACTGGAGATTAGCAAAATACACAAATATAGCTAACATTGATCATACAACACTAAAAAAATAAAAATCTATATCAACATGATCTTCATCACCCTTACAAAACGAAAACTAACACCATTTTCATGAAAAACAAATTTATTAAAAGAGAATAATAATAATAATAATAATAAATAATAATAATAATAATAATAAAATCTACAATCTGATAAAAAAACACATGAGAAAATATGGAAAAATTCAAAACTAAAAGTGAAATATCACAAATTTCATTAGGTTAATTAAGAAAGTGTTGTTAAATAAAAAATAAGATAAGGAATGAAATAACCTATCAATATGTGAAATTGTGCCATCTACTGCCCTAAAAGCGAATTTCAACATAACCTAGGTGCAATTGATTAAGTCATCCACTCCCTAAGGTTAGCACAGCCATCCCCTAACGCGTGCACTCGTGGTATAGGCTTGAGACAAATAGAAGTACAGTTGCCTAGAAATAAATCATATGTAATGATATCTCTCAGGACATAATTTCTAAAGAAAAAAAATTTTGTCACTGTACAAAACTTTGGAAAATTTTTTATTTGAAAACTGGAAACCAATCAAATTAAATTTTCCATTACAAAATTAAAATAATAACAATTAAAATTAATCGATTACTAATTAAAATTAATTTTTCGTTATAAAAATTATATGGTAAACAGTTATGAAAATAAAATCTATAGTTGAAATTGTAATTTCAATGGAGTTAGGATCCGACATCGAATTTAAAAAATAAAATTTTATAATACTATCCCTGCCTAAACCGGTCCAGACTAGGTAGGCGGCGCGCGAGTGTGGTCTTTTATTTAAAACATTCATCAAACGTAGTTGACCATATGTCAAGTTCATTTCAATAAAAACATAAGATAAAAATTACAAATTTTCCATGTGAGATTAAGAACAAGGAAAAAACATAACTAAAGGAAAAAATCCATCTAGCCATTTCCTCACAATCCCCCACAAATGGCTTGATGGTGGTAAAGTTATCTGGGCAAAGAAAGGGATATATGTACTTAAACATTAATATTTTTCAATTGAATTAATGCATAGCGAGGTAGGACAACAAGTAAGTTATAGAAGTGAATTGCTCTTGAACTTCAAGAACTTTGGTTGGGACCCCTACAATGCATATTATACCCTTATGTTTTACTTATTCCGCAACAAGTTTAAAGCGCTTTTGATGGCTATGCACATACCTTTGTTTCTCATGAGTGCGATAGAAAGATAGCTTAACTCTCTCATAGAAGGTGACCTACCTTCACACTCAAGCAGGTGGTTTCATCAGGTCTATACCACAAACCACCCCATACTGAGGCTATGAAACCATTAAGAGTCATTTGGACTCAACCCCTATAGAGCAATATCCATTAAGTTCATAAAATGAAACATCACTGAGGCCTATGGATCCGACATATTTAAATAGTGAATCCATCAAGTTCATCTCACTAGACCACAAAAAACTAGGGCTATGGATTCTTCACATACTATATATATATATATATTAAAGGATAACTATGATTCATATGGCTTCATTTGACTATATAGATATCCACCATGTTGCTTTAATGTAAGGGCTTAAGCCCCACTTCCTTTGATGTCTCAAGTACAACTCTCCTTGTTAATTCTTTAGTGAGAGGATTTGACAAATTCCTCTCAAATCTCACATATTCCAAGGAAATTACTTCATTTTTTAAGAGTTCTTTGACAACATTGTGTCTAATTTGCCCTCCTTGTACCATTATAGATAGTATTTTTTGCAATTCCAATAGCTACCTGTGAATTATAATGTATGGAAACAAGTACAGGGGATCTTCCCCATAATGGCATATCTATTAATAGATTTCATAACTATTATGCCTCTTGACCAACTAATTCTAAAGCTGTGAACTTAGATTCCATAGTAAAACGAGCTATAAAGGTTTGTTTGGCAGACTTCCATGATATGGCACATCCTCCTTATGTAAAAACATAGCCACTAGTGGAGCTCACATCATCGTTATTGGTAACCTAATTTGCATCACAAAATCCTTCCAATATAGTAGGAAATTTACTAAAGTGAAAACACCAGTTTATGGGACCTTTAAGATATTTAAGTAAACGATGAAGTGCACTCCAATGTTTGTGATTTGCATTATGAGCATAGCGACTTAATCTACTCATAACATAAGCTATGTCAGGTTAGTATGGTTCATAAGAAACATAACACTTCCTATAATCTTGGCATATTCAGCTTGTGAAACATTAGGGCCCTTATTTTTCTTAAGTGACATATAAGGATCATAGGGAGTTTTAATAAGAACCACATCAAAGTTATCAAACTTTTTTAACACCTTTTCAATATAATAAGATTGACACAAAGAAATACCATTTTATGTTTTCCTTATTTTGATACCAAGAATAACATCAGCTTCCCTTAAATCTTTCATATCAAATTAAAAGGACAAAAATAATTTGGTTTTATTTCCACATCTAAATCTATACCAAAAATAAGCACATCATCAACATACAAGCATATAATCACATAACCTGATCCAAAAGATTTAGAATAAATACGTGAATTAGGTGCATTAACATTGTATCATTTGTTACCAATGTTTGATCAATTTTTTCATTTCATTGTTTAAGAGCTTGTTTAAATACGTAAAGAGATTTTCTAAGTTTATACACTTACTTTCTTGGCCATAAATCACACATCCCACAAGTTGCTCCATATATATTTCTTCCTCTAGATTACCATTTAAAAATGTTGTTTTTACATCCATTTGATATATTACTAGATTATAAATAGCAGCTAGATTATTAAAGTTCTAATAGTAGCTCTTTTAGTTACTGTAGAGTAGGTTTCAAAATAATAAATTCCTTTCTTTTGATTGTAGCCTATTACTATCAATCTTGCTTTAAACTTTTCTATAGATCCATCTGGCCTCATTTTCCTCCTAAAAATCCATTTACGCCTAATAGTTTTGCATCCTATAAGTAAATCTACTAAATCCCAAGTATGATTTATCATTATGGAATTAAGCTCACTTTTAATAGCTTCTTTCCAAAAATACGCATCTATAGAGTTTACTGCTTCTTCATACGTTTTAGGATTTTTTTTCAATTAAATATGTAGACACTATGTCCTCATTTATCCTTTTAAAATTAGTGTTCAGAATAAAGAAAGCAGTAATAAAATCTAGTCCAAAATTATGTTCTATTCTAAGTCTCTTACTTCTCGATTCATTTATATTATCACATGAAGCATAATCATTAGATAAAGATGTCGGCACCATACCAGTATTAGATGGACCAGCAACTTTATTGATGCCATTTTTCTTCAAGGGAAAAATTGATTCAAAGAATTCAACATTTATGGATTCACAAATAGTGCGATCATTTGAAGATATAAATCTATATATGGCACTATTTTGGGCACAACCAATATATACACAATGAAATGTCTTAGGACCAATATTGGTATTCTTGAAATCTGGTAAGCCAACTTTTGCTAAACACCCCCACATTTTTAAATAATCTAAGTTAGGTGCAAAACCTTTCCACATTTCATAAGGGGTTTTATCTAATCGTTTATGTAGAACCTTATTAAGAATATAACATGCAAATAAGATAGCTTCCCCTTACATGTTGTTAGACATACTAGAGCTTAATAACATAGCATTCATCAATTTTTAAGAGTTCTATTTTTCCTTTTAGCTATGCCATTCTGCTGAGGTGTATAAGGGTACTAGTTTCATTTACAATTCCATTTATCATACAAAATTCCTTGAGAAAGAGTGTTCCAAATTCTCCACCTTTGTCAGTCCTAAGCCTTTTAATTTTCTTATCCAACTGATTTTCCACTTCTATTTTGTATTTTAAGAACATTTCTGCTATTTCATCTTTTGTTTTTAGTACATAAACTTTTGTGTATCTTGAAAAATCATCAACAAAGGTGATATAGTACCTTTTACCACCTTTACAAACATTGTTCTTAAAATCTGTCAAATCCAAATGTATTAATTCAAGCAATTATGTGCTTCTAGTTAGTACATATATAAAAGACTTTCTAACAAATTTTGCTTCAACACAAATAAGGCGTTTAGAATAGTTATCATCATTTATAATGTTTATTAAATGGATGTTTTTTAGTCTTTTAATAGGGGCGAAGTTTACATGACCTAGTTTATCATGCCATAAATCAATAGATTCAACTGAATTAACATTAATATCAATAACAGTGATTAGAACAAATAAACCATCAACTGGGCATCCTTTACCTATAAAATCCCCATTTTTAGTTATAACTACCTTATTAGCCTAAAAAATAAGTTTCAGTCCAACTTTATTTAATAAACTACCAGAAACTAAGCTTTTACATAAAGAGGGCACATGCAAAACATAATTTAATGCCAAAGTTTTTCCAGAAGTTAATTTAAAAAAATCTTTCCTTTACCAAGCACTCCAACAGTTGTTAAATTCCCCATGAAGATGCATTCTCCATGTGTAACTTCTTCAAAATATTAGAACAATTCCTTATAGGCACGTAGATTTTTGATGCTCCGGTGCCAAGTACCTAGTCTATTCTATTTTCCATTTGATTTTCTTCCACAACTACAGCAACAATGGTATCTTCTTTTTCAACAAGATTGGCTGAGGTGCTAGTTGGGTACGAGGTGTTGGTTTCTTGTTTGAATTTTGCAGACTCTTTCCTTAGTAACATTGGTATGTCTTATGCCCATTTTTGCCACAAACAAAGCAAGTCACCTGCTTCTTTTAGATTTCGCCACCATCATGTTTCTTGAATTGCCCTTTTAGCTGCCCGACTCTCTTTCCCTTATTCTTAAACTTGTCCTTAGTGGTAGCAATAGATTCAACAAGGTTATCCTTAACAGAAATAAAAAAAAAATAAGAAATTTGTTTATCTTTTAGTTTTTTGGCTTCTTTTGTTTGCATATGTCTGATCATCTCCTGTAAAGTTAAATCTTTTTTCTTATACTTCAAATGGTTTCTGTAGTCGGTCCAGGAAGGTAGAATTTTCTCCAGTAATACATTTGCTTGCAGGATCTCGCACATCTTCATTCCTTCACCAAGAACACCGGTTACTAAATTTTCATACTTACAAACTTGATCCATGATTGGCTTGTCATAAACCATCTAAAACTGCAACGGTTTTCCAACATATTTCTTTTCCCTTGCATCATAACCCCATATCTTGTTCTAAGGTATCCCAAGTAGCTTTAGCAAACTTCTAACTAGCAAATAAATCAAATAGTGTGTTGCTCATATGGTTTAGTAAGTGTTCTCTCACTGTTTTATTGCCTTTCTCAAATTTCTTATAAGTTTCATCCCCAATGAGAGGTGTGGTTAAAGGAGTAGAAGTTGCTTTTGCAGAAGGAGCTTTTGAAAAATAAGAGAGAGAACATAATCAACCTCTAATTGCTCAAAAAATATTAGCAATTTTTGAGACTAACATTTATAATTAGCTCCATCAAGAGGTTCAAGTTTAAAGAGATCAAGAAGAGTCTTGTTCATTATGACAATCATAATAATAGAACTTCTCTTTCAGATTGTTCAATAATGTAGATGCTAATGGATTTGATTGCGGTGATCACATGTGTGCAGCATTTGGCTCACGCTACATATGGCTTTAGAGGAATGACTTGGCAATGACACGTAAGAATGACTTATGGAGAGATAACAAGGAAGAGGAAGAGTAAACAATCTTAGATAGCTCGGATATGTGTGATAGATGAAGGAGCTATGCAGCATTAACCCCACAGGTCTTGGAAAGAGGCAATCTGTTCTTCATTCTAATTTCTTTTTTTTTTTTTATCTCTATGATTACAACCCGACAGCATGACAATGTTTCTCTAAATATCTGAAATCTCTTCAAATGAGGAGAACTCCTGAGGTATTTATAGATTTTGGTCGTTGACGACATCCATTAGATCGCGTGAAGTATCAATAGCTAAGATGAGTCATGGGCTTATATTAAGTTTAAGCCTATGAGAGCCTCTTTTAAGTGCATGAGCTTCTCTGAGAAAGGTTGATAGTGGATAGGTTGATCCAACGATCCTTACTCTAAACCTACCATGCCAAATCTCCCATAAGTCATCATAAGATATAGACTTTAACTCTTCAAGTCTTGTCACTTAGCCCAAGAGTCAAATCTAAATATTTTATATAATTGAATTAGCCCTCTACAAATAAAAAATAAGGTAAGGAATGAAAAACCTATCAATCTGTGAAAGTTGTATCATGGATGGTCTACTGCTTTGAAAGTGAATTTCGGCATGACCTTGGTGCAATTGATTAAGCCGTCCGCTCCCCAAGGTTAACACAACCAACCCTTAATGCATGCACCCGTGGGAGAGGCTTGGAAAAGATAGAAGTATAGCTGCCTAGAAATAAATCATACGTAATGACATCTCTCAATATAGAATTTCGAAAGAAAAAAAAATCCATTACTGTACAAAACTTTAGAGTTTTTTTTATTTGAAAACCGGAAGCCAATTAAATTAAATTTTTCATTACAAAATTAAAATAATAACAATTAAAATAAATAGGTTACTAATTTAAATTAAAATTAAATTTTCATTGTAGAAATTATATGGTAGACAATTACGAAAATAAAATCTACAATTGAAATTGTAACTACAATGGAGTTAGAAAAAAAAATACAAAATTTGAAAAGACAAACTTAAAATTAGTAGCCAATATAGAATTTGAAAAATAAAATAAACTTTATCCCAAGCCAACCTAGATCGGACCAGGTGGGCGACGCTTGCATGTGGTCTTTTATTGAAAACATTAATTAAACATGGTTTACCACATGCCAAGTTCATTTCAATAAAAATATAAGATAAAAATTACAAATTTCCTATGTGGGAAAAAATCCAGCCATTTCCTCACGAATGCAAAATAAATAGTATCAAAATACAAGAAAATTGGAACCAAACTAGAAATTTGAGTTATATAACTTAACTAAGTGGATTAAGTAAATTATATAGTATGGTTAAGTAAATTAGCAAACTTAAGCTAGTAATTAATTTCAAATGAAAATAAAGATTAAACCACATCAATTTCCTATTTCATCATATCAAATAAATTAAACCAAACCTAAATACCAATTTAGTCATACACTTAAATTACAATTTTTCGATTTTCTCATTTTTCCCAATTTCGACAATTTTCCATTAATTATATATCTAAATTTCTCCGCACCATAAATTTTTAATCAAATACATATCCAGCCACCTAATTACTTAAATTTATTTCACCATCTTCTAATGTGCTAAATTAAAATTCCAAAATTAATCAACTTATTTTCTAAGCCTATTAAACCTCTAATTATATCTTAAGCCCCAAATCAAATTGCTAATCTAACCCACTAACCATCTTAGCCCTAAATATACCTAAAAATCTTCTAGAACCTAACACATCATTGTTCTTATCTATTTTAATTTTTAGCAGAATTTTTAATACAAACATTATTCTTTTGTCAACCCATAAGCTTTAGAATATTCCTAATATTGCCAACTAATGTCCTTGTATTTGTCCTACTCTCTTTTTGCAAAATGAAACCTTAATCACCCTATAGTAGCCACTACTTTACCTCCCCATGTAGCTTCACTTTATTTTTCTCTTAAAACAAACCATAATACACCGTAAACCCATTTCCCCTATGAAAATCCTAATAAGTATCGAGTCCTCCATGTTTTATTTATCTATTAAACTACCTAAAAACCCTCATTAATCTCTATTTTTTTTTCTTTGAAATTAGGTATATTCAACAGGGTTTGGGATTAGAGGTAAAAAGAGATTCATTAAATTTTCAAAGAGTAGAGTAGTGAAGATTTTGTGCGATTTAGCTATTACAAGTAAGAAGTTTAATTAATTAGTATGATTATTGAAATATGTTATTAAATAGTAGGTTATGTAAATAAAATACAGAATATATATAGTATAATTTAAGTAAAATATCATGTGTTAATTGGTGTAGTTAAAATACATTGATTTTAGCATTGTTTTTATATTATTTATTAGATTTATGATATAAATATGACTAATATGGAATGATATGAATATATATATATATATATATTCTATTTTGTTATTTTTATGTGACTTTTCACATAAATTTACATGATAAAATTGAATAAATTTGCTATTGTTTATGCTGGATAGAAATAATCACCTAAGAATACAAACTTTATGATGTTAGTTAATGTACTTAACGAATTTGTTTTAAAATATCATGGAAATGATAATTTGTTATTTTAGATGTAAACTGAGAAGTTTGACAATTTTTCGAATTTGTTTATTATTTTTAAAGGCCTAATAGGTATAATTCTTAGAAAAAACAAGTAATATATCAAACAAATTTATTTTTGTATGAAATTTTTATGGATGATATTTATTTTTCTAATAGTAAACTAAAAATTTTAGAAAATTTTGAAAGTCATTTACTCTTTAAAAAAATGAGTTATTTCTTATGACAATATATAGTATTTTCTTATGACAATGATATGATTTATATATATATATATATATCTATTTTTTTATTTTTATGTGACTTTCACATAAATTTTCATGATAAAATTGAATAAATTTGCTATTGTTAATGCTGGATAGAAATTAATCACCTAAGAATACAAACTTTATGATGTTAGTTAATGTACTTAACGAATTTGTTTTTAAGTAAAATTTATGGAAATGATAATTTGTTATTTTAGATGTAAACTGAGAAGTTTGACAATTTTTCAAATTTGTTTATTATTTTTAAAGGCCTAATAGGTGTAATTCTTAGAAAAAACAAATAATATATCAAAAAAATTTATTTTTGTATGAAATTTTTATGGATGATAGTTTATTTTTTCTAATAGTAAACTAAAAATTTTAGAAAATTTTGAAAGTCATTTACTATTTAAAAAAATGAGTTATTTTCTTATGACAATATATAGTATTTTGAGTTAATCTAAATAAAATATCAAATGAATTTTTTTTTCCCAAAATTTATAAGAATGATATTAATGTGTCTACATTCAAATTGGAAATTTTTGTGATTTTTGAAAATCATTTATTATTTTTAAAAATTAATTTCATTTCATTTCATAATTTTCTTACCCCGTTTTAAAATTAAAAATTAATTGTTTCGGCTTTAATAATTAATTTATTTGCTCAACCAACTGGATTTATGTATAATGTCTATAATTAGTTAATTTAGTTATTTTCTAAATTATTAAGTCTTTTATCAAATTAAAATTGGATAGAAATAAGTTAACAGACCAAATAGGCTAGTAAATTTATAAAACTGAATTAGTAGAGATTTATGGGCTAAATCAAATAAAATGATTTATTGTGGGCCTTGACATGTTAAATGGACTTTCTTGACAATCTAAGACTCGATTAAATTAAGTGAACTCAAATGAGTTAAATAAGTCAAACCAAATTAAAATAGGCATTTAGTTATATAAAAGGGCTTAAATTGAATATTTAGCAAATAAATAGATTTTAAAAATTTTAGCCTTAAAAGGACTATAAAATTGAATTAGTAATTATTTTAGGACAAAATGGGCTAATATGAGTAAATGGACCAAATAATCCGTAGTTGATCTTATAATTACTAAAATGAACCTAATGACTATATTGGGCTTAAATTTAATCTTGGTGCTTTTAAAACTCTTTTAAGTGTAAAGGATATTAAAATGAATTTAGTTAATGATTTTATGTTTAATTTAGCTAAAATAATTCGAATGGGCCTGATAAGTAGAAATATGATCAATTTGACATAAATGACCTAAAATGGATTAAGATAGTAAGAATAGGTTTAACTTGACATAAACAACTTAAAATGGCCTTAGAAGTTAATTTAGGCTCGACATGGCTAATATTAATAATTTTGGGCTTTAATAATTGGTTATCGGCCTAAATACTAAAATAGGATCCAATTTGATTAAATAACTGCCAGTGGGCTTAACTAGATAAAATTGGTTTAGGAACACAACCGTAGGCCCAATAATATAATGTCTAGCCAACTAGGCCCATTTACATTAAATAAGCCAAAACCAAATCCTAACAAGTTTTCCCTAGTCATTTAGGGTCTAAACTTACAAAACATAGCCAATACCTAATTTTACGCTTTATGGACTTAAATTCCATAATACATGCCTAATATGTTTTACTTATTTTAATTGGGCCTATTTTTAAAATATTTAAGTCCATTATCGATTCTAGGTATTAAAATATCTACCCAGGCGCAAATTCTTTTTACAAGCCCAAAAGTCCTAAAATATCCTTAATGTGTCATGATAGGAAATGAAATAGCCCAATAGCTCAATTAGGGTCTAACTTAAATTCCATCGGGCTTTTAACTCAATTCTTAAGTCCAGTAACCAATATTACTCTAATTAAATCTAATTTTAAAATAAAGTTTGATTTTGCCTAATTTAATATCTATATTCTTTAATTGGCTCAATTCCTAAATTCTTAAGCCCATACATTATAAAGTGAAACACTTATATAATTTCTTATTCGACATAACCTAGGATCCCTAAAGGCTCAATATATCTAAATAATAAATTCAATTTCCGAATTCAATGGGCTTAGCCTAAATTATCTAAGCCTAGTTACCTTAAATGGATTCAATTTAATTATTACCCAGAGGCCTTATATTAGATATAAGACATTACATTAATTAATTCATCAATATTGATATGAGTCATTAGTTTGTATATCTCATTCTTATAAAAATTAATCTTCCTTGAGCAAATATTCAATCGACCTATTATCTTTCGTGTGATCCTTTATTGTCTACTGATTTGATATCAGGTATGCAATGACTTATGTGTTGTTTTCTTGGGTAGGCATTCTAAAAGGAACTAAGACTTACATATGGTATAATTAATTATTTGAGTATGCTTCCATCGTTTAATCTAGTTCTGAGAAGAGACAACTATGTTAGGCGATGCTAGCGTTATAGTTAAGTGCTCAGGTCACCATTAGTGGCTTGGTGAGTAGCTGATAGGGCAAACGATATCATGATAACGTCTATTTAGACTCGGAGAGAAGGAATGTAATCTAGTTCACATTTATGGGACTAGTTGAACCTCATTATAGTATGAATTGAAATAAGTAGAGATACATAACGGCTATGAACTCTAGATGAGACAATTACTAGATGTTCTTGTAAGAGATATAGATATTTGGGTTGCACATATCAACCCCCTGAGTAGTTGCTAATACTTAAGACCCTTAGGTTTCTGGTGTATTGTCGGAGTATAAGTGCTCCATTGGTGCTTGTTCGCTTTAATTAAAAAAATATAAATTGTTGGTTGATGCATTACATATCGTTTTTGTACGTATGCCATATCATGTGTGATTGTATTGCTGTGTATTAGGATTTAGCTCAATTCTTTCTTTTTTAGGTGTCGGTGATTTCAACTTTGATGCTTATACATATCTTTGGTATGGGACAGATTGGTATGAGCTTATTGACGAGTGGAATGACTAAGAACGTTGAATAATGTGTTTTTCTTAAAAAAAAAGTTTTAGTTATCTTTTCAAACTTGTATTTTCTTTTGAGAGCCTAGTTTGTGCTTGTGATTATAAAATCCTTTATCAGATACTTTGTATTGATATTTATCTACCTTCGATAATTTATTATTTTTCTGTTACCTAATCCAATGATTTTAAAACCTAATTATATCATTTCAGAATCTAGAATTGGTTAGATAATGATCGTAATAAACAAATAATTTATGGTAATCTTAGCGTATAACGTCTAAGTATTATATGTGATAGAACTGAATGCGTCTTGACCATATCTGGGCCGTGACAGAAAGGAACCTAGCATAGCTTCTTAAGTTATTTTTCAAGCTTACCCATTTTGAATTCCTTCATTTCCTTCAAGTTATCTTCTTCCATTCATAAATAAGCTACTATTTCAAAATACTCTAAACCTAGTTTTGTAAACACCAATTAAGAGAAGCTTAATGTTAATATAATGACTCAATTTAGGCTATCAAAACTCATTAAAATTAAACAAAAAAGAAAAGAAAATAATCGACTTAATCACTATAGACAATAATAATCAGTGATGGTGTCATGTAAAAGATGGAGGACTTACTAGTGACAAGTTATTTGTTGTGAAGAGAGACATTGGTGGTTTTTCTTACTCTCTAAAAACTTAATTCTTTAGACGACAAATGGTTCTAGGGTTTTAATTTCTCCCAATATCCTAATTTCTTTAGATGAATTTGCTCTTAGACCTTGTAAAGAGCTGATTTTAGGGTTTTTTTTTTTTTTTTATAACATTAACAGTGAAAGAAAGAGGAAGGGTTTTCTGGAATTTGTGGGTAGCATCAAGCATCAGGAATGTGTAGATAGGGGTATTATGGGGTGGAGGGGTTGTGTTATCTAGTTTAAGGTTTTTTAACATATGCAAATATTGGGCTTTGTGGAAAATCATAAGTGTGCTTCTTTTCATTAAATCTAATTTCCCTACATTAATCCATCCATCACTCAAAAAAATTTCCTTCTCTAACAAATAATTACTGTATGTGGTTTTGGATACCTTTCTTAGAAGATGCACCCTTTCATATCAAGTCTGTTGGAGTGATCCTATTATTATGAAAAATAAATAAATAAAAGTTCTAATTTGTATATATGAAATATATTTATTATATAATATTTATTAATCTAATAATGATAATAATAATAAAAATAAAAAAAATAAACATTCTAAATACCATAATAAAATCCAATATGCTAATATTTATTAATATAGCTAATTTTGACGACGATGACGACCACAACAACAACAACAGTAACGACATTATTTTAAATACCATAAATAAAATCTAAATTGTTGCATTAATTCATAAGGGTAGAGCCTCGACATACAAAACACAATTCAAAGACATTAAATATTGTCTGGATATTAGAAATGATAAAATAAGACAAAAAACTAGTCAACTAATCCGAAGGTCCGCATGAATCATGAGCACGTGTCCTATAAACTCCATCCTTCTAAGGCAGGCTAAAAGAATTTCCAACCACAAATCGAATAGCCTGTAAATAGAATTCTGAATTTTATACCTCTATAAAAATTGTGTCTTAGAATAAGTGCCATATTTCTTAGTTATTATTACAAAGGTTGGTTTTTACAGAATTTCTTTTTTCAAAAGCTATAATTTTTTTTATCCATATCATCTCTATCAAATTAAAAAATATATTTATTTGAGAATATATAAACAAATTTTTTTTATAGTAAAAATAAATCCAAAGTATTTGAAATATTAATATAGTGAAATAAGTTTTTATTTTCTCTTATCTTTTATGTAAATTTATCATTACAATATATGATTAAAACCTTATCTCGCAAAATAATAAGTAGCAGCTCTTCTCCTCTCATTAATTATAATTTAATAATTTATTCTAATATAATAGTTTTATTTTTTTTTTAAATTTCAACTAAATATGTTATAATTCCATTATTATCCAGTGGTTATTGTATATATAGTGGAAAAAAAAAACCTAGAAAGTTTTTAGTAACATATATATATTTATGAAAAAAAATAATTACAAATACAACAACATTTAAAAGAACATAACTAATAAATATTAATGACACAAATACTGACCACAATGGAAAATCAAAACACCAACATGTGACATATAATAAACATGAAAATGAATGAATTTTATTAAGTTGAGATAAACAAACATATGAGGAAAAAATAAAGGACATACAACTTTTGGTAATGAGAAAAAAAAAAAAAAAAGAATTTGGACTTTGGAGCACTGTTATGGACCTATTTGTATTCAATTTATGAAATGAGAATAGCATGTAGCATTTCATGTGACAATGGGCACATAGGGTCTTATTGAAGGCAAAAAAAAAAAAAAAAAAAAAAAAAACCAGTGGTAGATGGTCATCCAATTGATGACCATGTATGTTTATTAAATTTGGCAAGTAGTGGAGTTATTTAAGTAACACTTTTTTATTAATATTTATTACCATCTGCAATAATATCATAGGTTAAATTAAAAATATAAAAATCAATCTTTTATGAAAGTATAATGGGCGTGAAACTGGTTTTACTTTTGTTAAAATACTTTTTATATATTCCATAGGGACATGGTTCCTACAAAATTTTAAGATTAAAATAAAAAAGAAAATTGGTTGCGGAGTCTTCCTTCCCTGCAATTAATTAGCTGCCTTTTGTCCAATGATATGTACAATATATATATAATTTTCTATATCAATGTTTAAATCGCGATTTTTATATTGAATATTGGTTATTATTTTTAATTGACTTTATTTAAACAATTATTATCAACAAGCCCTAAACAAGAACTTGTTTCCACAGTTTTGCTTTAGAATCATTAGTCATGAGATTAAGTTCATTTGGAAAGGTGGTATGGTGTGTCTTAAATAGGAAAAATAGATTTGTTCGTTTTAGCCTTTGGCAGGTGCGATATCTGATCTTATGCATGGTGTTTTTAGAATCGCCGATTAATTCAACAAAGATACATTGTTCATATATGGCACCCAAAAAAGAAAAAAAGATAAAGAAGAAAAGATTCATTATTCATATTCATATTTGCTTAGGCATCTATGAATTAATCTACGATGTATAAAACCCATATGCTCTTACACGGTGGGCTATATCCATAATTGTGTCTTTCAAGATTTCCTTTTGGAAAAAAAGATTGAGGACAGAATCAATTCTCTTCTCAAGGCTAATGGCTAACCAACAAATACCCCCCAAACATGCCTTGGCAATACCATATTTTGGCTCTTTCCCACTTCTCTCCTTAACAAGATAACTAGGAATAAATTGACAATGCATGCATGTCTTGTTTTGATCTAAAACGCAGTCCACTAGATAAAAAAAAAAAAAAAAAAAAGATTTTTCGTTTTTACTTCTGTTTTCTTTCCGATCCGATCATGATAACTTTTCTTGTTCATACATTACATCAACCATTCTATGTACTTTTAAATCTAACCGATAGTTATAAGCATAATTTGTTTTGAATCCTAACATATAAAGCCCTAAATTTAATCCATGTAAGAGAAACCAAATTCAGACTCTTGTTGTATGCAAGAAAACTTCTACTCTTGCTATTAATATGTTAAATTTGCCCCAAATTCCTAATTCAGACAGTATCTTTCTTTTTTTTTTTTCCTCTTCTTATATAGAATTGAGAACTTGATTTGTTTATATATTTTCAAGTCTAATCTCTCTTTTCAAATTCCCCGAATCGTCCAAAACCGTAATTTATTAATTATAATCAATAATATTTTTATTGATGTTAACCAAAATTTATAATTTTGACTATTTTAAAAATTTATGGACCCTAATTGTTATGATCCACCTTATATGTATATAGTATGCTACCTTAATAATTATTAAATAGGGAAGCTATACTTCTATTTTTCCAAAGATTAACGAAACCCCAATTTCTGTGATTTTCATGGGATGGATAGCCCAAGACTGTAAATTACATTAAAGAATTCAAGCTTTACTAAATAGATAAAAAAAAAAACTAACATAAATATTGGTCACTAATTATAATTTCAACTTAGGATCAAAACAGACTCTAAATAAACAACTAAAAGTATGAAAAATGTTAACAAAAGAATTGGCAATTAACAAAGGGTAAATTACATTAGAAGGTTTCAACGTTTAAGGATAAGTTCATCTAAGATTCTAATGTTTCGAGTGGTTAAAAATATGCCCCAAAGTTTGGGTAAATTCATCTAAGATCCTCAACGTTTAAAGAAGCGGATCAATTTGGGTCTCTAAGGATACTTATCAACAGGAGAAAAGTATTTAAGTTTTAATTAAATATTCTTCTTGGAGACCCAAATTGACCAATTTTTTCAAATGTTGAGATTTTAAATGAACTTAACTTCAAACATTAAACCTTTTGGTGTAATTCATCTAATTAATAAATAAAATAAAGTAAAGTGAAACCAAGGGTAATTTACTAATTTCTGTTACTTCTATAGGTTATTAGAACTAAGAAGTTGGTTAGATAGGGGGATTAGGGATGATTGTACATTTAGTTGGTGGTTAAGTTTGATAGGCAAGGTTCAGGTACGTAATTATTAAATGTTTGTTCATGCTTGCTAGGATCTAGTAATAAATGAACTTAAGAAAAGTGAAATCATGAAATTTTTTTTTTCTTATGTTTGGATTGGTGTTGAACAAACGCAGACCCAAAGAGGCTAGTGATTTGAATAATCCGCCTAATGGTTGGTATGATTTGCCTGCCCCTCCGTGGAATCTCATACTAAAGAGATTTGGTTAGTTAGATGCTTAAATTCATTACGAGTTGCTGAAATTAGTAGTATAGTGAACCAGGTTGAAGTCATGTCATTTTGATATCATGGGATGGGATGTCTTTATGGACATTTGTAGTGGAGTGACATACTAGTAGTTGGTCAAATATTTCTATGCAAGGACACAACTAGAGTGTTTCGGTTCCAATACCCTCCCTTATATAATATTATATATACATAGTTTGCGAAAGTCATGAGTTACTTTAGTCTGGGCACATCTAAGGCTAAGTTAGTTATTCCTCAATTATAACATAGTTGATACTTCAAATTTTGGAAGACTATAGCAAATGAAAAGACGAGCAAATTAGAGATGAATAGAATCATGTATTCATAGAGAACTTGTGGGGTGGACAAAGCATAAGAACAAGAAATTTTGGAAGGCGAACAAAGTTACATTGACAAATCAAAAGCATCAAAATCACCATAATCAAAGTTTCCACCATCATTTCCTCCTTGATGTATATAGTAAATTACACTAGAAAGTATCAAATTTTGAAGTAAATTCATTTAAGATATCAATGTTTTGAGTGGTTAAAAAGGAATTAATATTTGGCAAAATAAATCAAATGAGGTATCAAGGTCTAATAAAGTTCATTTAATGTATCAATATTTGGATTAGTTTTTAACTAATTCTTTAATTTTTGTCAATAGTTAATTATTAATACTTATTTGGCTTATTTTTAAAATGTTGATTCCTCTTTTTAATATCTTGAAATATTGATGTCTTAAATGAATTTATTTATAAATATTAATTTCTTTTTTTGACTACTCAAAATATTATTGATATATTAAATGAACTTGCCATCAAATATTATGCTGTTTGATGTATTTACGATTAATGTACACAACCAATGTGAAGTTGCCATTTTGCATTCTCTAACACTCCTCCATTCTCTTCTTCCAAGTTACACTACATCCCGAGGAGGTCTTCCCTCCTATAGCAAGTTTTTTATTTATTTATATATTTTTTCCAAAACCCCTGTCAAGTTGTCTATAGCTAAGCAAACTGTTTGAGTAGAAGTTATGAATCTCTCTTTGTAGTTATTAATAGTTTTGTTAAATAATAAAGAAAAATAGTTGAGTAAATGAACTTTGGAATATTTATTCGATATATTTCATAATGGAGAATTTAGATAATGATTTTGAACAATGTATGCTTTACTGCAATATGCGGCAAAATTGCTGTAGTTGGAATTCGCATCCTGACAAATATAATACTAATAATATATTACTATTTTATATATAATTAGGTATACTATTCGATGTATATATAATATAATAAACGTGAAAGATAAAATAAATAAAATATTTTCTTTTATAATTCGTTAAATCAACTGATCGCATGAACCCACAAGGCGACCGGATCTTTACCAGAAGATTGTGAACAATATGATATTTCACAACTGGACGAACAAAAGGTTAATTGGACAATGCTTACATGTCCTAAAAATTGTCATGGCTTGTTGTAAAACAAACATATACAGCCCAATCATTTATGTAAGAAACCATGAAAAGCCATGAACATATTTGTTGGTGGGTCCTGAAAGGGAATTGCTTAATCACACATTAATAACTTAAGCAACTTTCACTATAACCTTACATTTTATTCATGAATTACTTTGAAAGAGTTGCTTAATATTTTTTTAATAATTTTTTACTTACTATGTGTCAAACTCTACGATCAAAGCGAGTATAAAAATGTTGAAAAACTTACTTTTTAATTATTTGATTAATTAATTATAATGTTCTTATGTCAAAACCTTACTTTATTAGTTATATGAAGCTATTTGACCAAGTATTGATTCTCTTGTGCAAAGCAACTCTAATAAAAACTGTCTAATGATTGTTAGTTCTGCTGCAGGAGATGAACATGTGAATGTCCTGTCAATGTCATGGGTAAGAGACATTTTAAGATTTAGATTCTGCAAAGAAATTCAATAATTTTTCTACACATCTGGCTTTCCCACGTCTGCTAGCAGTACAGTAAAGGGTATTTCTAATACTACCCATCCATTTATGTGCCCCACAAAAACATAATATTACTACATGCACTACCCTTTTGATTCCAAAATCCCTACCCATCAATCAAACCCATGGTTGAAATCTATAGAGCTATCAACTTGTGCTGTAGCCTATGTGTCTCTTACCGTTTTTTTTGGCCAATTGTGCCTGTTCATTTAATTCTAAAAGACCCTTTTAATGGTCTCATGGGACATATAAATCACAATCTCCTAGTCTTTTCAACTATAGATTTTTTGTAATATTTTTATGGCTATAGGTATAGTTTTTCATAATTCCAAATCCATATATATACTTAAACTTCCAACACTCCAATTCCAAATAAAAGAAAAACAATATATATGCTATCTAATAACAAAAATATGGATTAAATTGATATTCTCAACTTCACTTATCATACATGTAGGCTATACAATTTCAAATTTTATAACCTTATTTTCAGATTAATTTTTACTTATATAGATTTTCCAAGTCAATAGGTTCTAAAGTCAAAAAGCAAATATGATATGGTATTCTTTTTT
The DNA here is from genome assembly GCA_024138025.1 of Combretum micranthum. NCBI lineage: Eukaryota > Viridiplantae > Streptophyta > Magnoliopsida > Myrtales > Combretaceae > Combretum > Combretum micranthum. The sequence continues at coordinate 310,628 of JAMXBD010000236.1, read as the reverse complement.
CCTTTTAATTCATTATATTTATTTGTAAGCTCTTATCTAACTTCAATTAGATCGTATTGTTATTATATCTCATTGAATTTCTCTTTTTTATATTTATCATTCTATTTATATTTACTTGTTTTATGTTCTAATTAATTATTACCAATGATATTTAATAAAATGGATTGGAGGTATGGTAAAACGATTAAAATGTAGTGATCAAATTGAAGCCGCCTATAATTTTAAGGCCATGAAAGCAAATAATATCCCCCCTGCCGCTCTCTCCCCTTTTTACACGTTGATGCCAATTGTGATAAGACACCTTATACATTGTAGTAAAGAAGCGGTTTATAAGTGGGGTTTGTTCATGGTACTCAAAATATTGTGTTGAGAGTTTTAATTTTTTTTTTTACATCGGATATGAATCATACAAAACACACACATATATATATGGAAAAGACACAATTTATTTATTAACTTTCTTTTTTTTTACAATTACTTTTACATAGTACAGTTCGAGGAGAAAGGAATCAAATCCAATCAATTCCATTACAAGACCAATGTCCATACAACTAAATTAATACGGTCTTGACTATTAATTATTTAAAAGGTATGCCAGGATGGCTATTGATGTTGTCTTTGGAGGTGACAAGATAAATGTATTTAAAAGGGTATGGTGGTAAGTGCCCCAATAGCCATTCAAGTGCTACTCGTATGCATAACATAAGCACACAAAGTGTTTCCTAAATTATGTTCTAAAATCCCATCCAACACTAAAAAAATTCGTGTCAATTCCAAAATGGAAGAAGGTAAACTTCTCCATGCAGACCAATCCGTCCCAATAGATACCTATAAGATTGCTTATATCATTCACTTCCTACTTGGTGCTGGAAATTTACTTCCATGGAATGCATACATCACAGCGTCGATTACTTTGGCTATCTCTATCCATCCAAACATGTTGAGAAAGTCTTCTCGGTGGCATACATGAGCTCGTCGGTTTTGGTACTAGTAGTGGTTGTGTGTTCAGGTGGATGGAGCAGGAATTTGAGTTTCAAGATGAGAATGAACTTGGGTTTATTCTTGTTTGTGCTTTCTTTGATGGTGCCTCCAACTATGGATTGGACCAGCAAAGGAGGTGGAGATAGAGAGGGTCGAACATGGCGTTCGGGATCACGGTAGCATCTGTTGTGATTTGTGGTTTGGCTGATGGCTTGATAGGAGGAAGCTTGATTGGATCAGCTGGAAATTTGCCTAAGCAATACATGCAGGCGGTTTTTGCTGGCACAGCTTCTTCAGGTAACTATTTGTTCCCAATTTTCAAGTATTTAGACATAGAAATATGACTACTTTTGTTTCGAGAAAACCGCTTTCTAAAATTTCCTCAAAGTTTACTATAATCAAAATTTGATCATTGCTAGTGGTTCCAAAACAATATATATATATATATATATATATGACGATACTAATAACTTTTAGTGGTAAATAGTAATATTATTAATAAGACATGATCCTAAGCTATTTTAATTAATTTCTTCCTATTTTTTTATAAATAACTTCCATCATCACTTCATTTGTAAAGTGATTAACTTAGTCACAACAGTTTTTGAGATTCCTACCGTAGCAGTTGATAATTTTAGGATGTTGATTAAAACAAATGTTGGAAAAAGTTTTGATGATAATTTGTGAACAATAATATTGCTGTATAGTGTATACCATGTAGGATGTCCCCTGGAGGTGTTCTATCCATACGAGGTATAAGTATAACTATCCACAAGAATAGCAATTAGAATATTTTTAGATTTTTAAGATTTGTTTATAATAGAATATTCTTTTTTTTTTTTCTTTACTTTCATTTCTACTCCCAAATTCATTTCTAAAAAAGAATAAAAGACATATTTACTCTTACGAATAATCCTAGAGTAACTTATCTAAAATTACTTGTCTATCCTGTTACACATTATCCAGAGTTAATCCTAAAAATTTAAAACAACTTTTTTGCGTACTGTTAATACGTAATATAATAGAAATGAAAATTTTATGGTCAATAGGATCAATCTATTAGCTATTTAACCACTCAGATTTATCATTATCCATGATTGCAATATTAAAATATTTAATATATAAAAAATTATATTTATTTTAATTGTTATATGATTGACTGGTTTGTTGACGAACCGTAAAAGTTTCTATAATAGAAAGTTGCTTTCAAAGAAAAGAGCTTCTCCAAGTATGTATTTTTCAAGTATGAATATAAAACTAGTTATTAACATTTACTTATTTGTCTTTCTTGAGCTCACGATATTTATTTATTTTTCTTTTAGTGCTCAATATTATTCAGTTTTTACAAGTTAAGATTTCTGTTGACTAAGTTAAATTGTCAATTCCATGATTGATATGTGGTAGCTAATCACCAATCAATAATAATTGATTCAAATAAGCGATTTTATTAAATATATTTGATTAGGTCATAAGTAATAAAAATTCAAAAGCTAATAAACAATAATATATAGAATGAGATATAATCTTTTGGCATTTTTAGTTTTTTTTTCTCTATTTTAGAAATTGTAAAGTCGTGGGTGTCCATCCACCACCCTATTATGATGGCTCACAAACCACCAACTTCTTGGTGGCATTGTTGGCCACCTCTTGCTCTTGGGTGGCCGGATTATACGACCTATACATATATATATATATATTTAAGTTTTATTTTTAATGTTTTTTACTTATCTAATTAAATATAATTAAAAATATCATTAATTTTTTCAACTATTATTATCAAGTAATGAGTAGTTATCACATGTCATGGTGGATGAAAAGCTTAATGCATTTGAATAAAGTCTTAGTTTGTATAATTGAAAAACGTTGATTTATTAAATAAAGAAAGTTTAAAGGTTGATAATTCGAATAGAAAATTAGGTAAAGGTCCGTAATTGATTTTATATCTGTCCCTTTTTCCAATCATATTCTCTCTCTCTCTGTTTTTTTTCTAGTACCTATAAGAAATGCTAAATATATCCCATACTTTTAAATTTTTCAATCTAATTAATTATAAACACTTCAGTACATCAAAAATCAAGCAATTTGTTCCATTACAGGAAAACTAAGATCTGAAGTTTTAAAATGTTGAGTATTACTCAATTGATAAACACATAAAGCTTGACTAACTAATGATCTTCTAGTCCAGTAATATTTTACTTAATACTTTTCACTTGAGAGTCCATTCAATTCTCTTTCGGTCCTTCCCATTGTAATTCTTATAAAAAAAATATATAAAAAACTTGGCTACATAAAAAAAATTAGGTATAAGGCATCTACATAGATTCAAACTTTTAAATAAATAGATGGCTTATTATGATATTAAAGCTAAAGTTTTATAGTAGATGGGTAAGATTTTTTTATTAATTGGTTATAATGCTAATCTGAATATATTTTCTTTGTACGCTTAACAAGGTTTTGTTTCATCAACTGGCAGGTGTTCTTGTATCAATTCTGAGGATCATCACAAAAGCATCTCTACCTCAGAACCCCCAAGGTCTCAGAACAAGTTCTCACTTCTATTTCATTGTTAGCACATTTGTTCTTTTAGTTTGCATCATCTGTTGCAACTTGCTCTACAAACTACCCGTAATGCGACAACACTATGCTCTCTTGCCAAATGACTTGCAATGCTTAAGGCTCAAATTCTGGAATGTGGCAAGGAAAATCAGATGTCCAGCAATTGGCATTGTCATGATTTACATAGTCACATTATCCATTTTCCCAGGATTCATTGCCGAGGATCTACATTCTAGGATCCTCCAGGATTGGTATCCTGTTCTGCTCATTACAATATACAATGTTGCTGATCTAACTGGGAAATCTCTTACTGCTATTTATGTCCTGAAGAATGTGGAGATTGCAACATGGTGTTGCATTGCTAGGATTCTGTTTTATCCACTCTATATTGCTTGCCTCCATGGACCCAAATGGCTTAAAACTGAAACACCAGTTGCAATCCTGACATTCATGCTAGGAATGACAAATGGATACCTGACAAGTGTCATTATGATCCTCGCTCCGAAGTCAGTGCCAATTTCTGAAGCAGAGTTTTCTGCAATTATCATGATTGTGCTTTTGGGCATGGGGTTGCTCATTGGTTCAATCATTGGATGGTTTTGGATCATTTAGCTCTCAATTGAAGGGGAACAAAGCCACAAAGGGAACGTCCTCAAAATGCTACTTAAGTACTTTAAGATTGTGTTCTTATGGTAGAAAGTTGTGAAGTTAGAGTAGAGATTACATGCCATAAATCCAAATATAAGTAGTAAATGTATTAATTAGGAAGTAGGAATCCATCAAATCAATATCAAGAAAAATGTTTTTGTTGTTTCAAATTGTTAAAGTTGAGATTGGAGCATGAACAAGCTAAAATTTGATGAAAAAGCACACTACAATATAGTCATAACAGACCAAAATTTCTTATTTCCAACCGTGTTCCGGTTTCTGTCTTCTCCAATCAGATGCGGGTATGTATGAAAAATTCTTTGCGTGGATCTTTTTCCTTTCGCTCTTATACACGGTAGAACGCCAATGAAAATGACACAAATAATCATACCATTTTGCTATTTGGGAGCAAAGAAATATTCTCTATTAAGTTGGAAAGCATTGACACTATTAAATCATCTTGGTTTAGAAGATCCTTTACTGTGCATATAATTAAAATTTGAAAGAGCTTATTTTACATCAATGAGTTTACTTAGCAATGGATTCTTCTTCTATCGAGGTAATATCATGAATGATACTTAAATTTGGACAAAATATGCAATTAGATATCTAAATTTTAAAATTGATAAATTTTAGTACTTGAAGAACTTTTAATGGTTGCCAATAATACATCTGTTAAATTTATTAAGTCCATTATTTGACGTGGCGTTTTTAATCAAAATCGGAAGTATTGTTGGCGTGCACAAAATGTTTCTTTAATATAAATTAATTAATTTCAAAGTTCAATTAGGATCTGTTTATTACATCATTTTTTGGCCATTTTGCCATTTTATTTTTGTCGTTTTTAAACAAATATTTATTAGAAAATAGATACAAATGAAAAATAAACATTTTTACTCATAAAAAGATTACGCGGATCCAATATAGGTAAGGTATAGATGAAAAAACAGATACATATCATATACAAAAGAAAATTAAATCCAAACAAATCCTTACTAAATTAATTAATTTTAAAATTTTATTTTATTTTTTATTAAATTTAAGTATCATCACCGTATTAACACTTTTTTTATCCCAATGAATACTCTTGTGCATTTTTATATTGATTTTATGAGGGTACTACTTGAAAGTCGTGGCAGCTTGCTTTGCGTCTTGAAATTTGAAAAAGCCAAAAGGTGTCTTATTACTAATAAGTATTCAACCATGCACTTCTTAAAGAAAAGACCCCCTTTAGAAACGTGCCAGCACAAAAGAAATCATACATATTCACAGTGCTTCTAGCACCTTTAAGAGCCTAGTCAATAAATTAATCCTGTGGATTGACTTATAATTAGACTATGAAATGTAAATAAAATATACATTATCCGTTGATTATTATCTAGTAATTTTTTATTCAGTAAATTAATAAATTATGAAGTCAACACTCACCTCTTCCACTTATTAGCTCACAATCACATACGGCTAACATCATCATTCTCAACTGCGAATTTATTATTCAGGCTTTCACTTTTATTGCATTTGAAGCAAAGGAAAGATGAGAATAAGAATTGGAGGAGAGGAAATTAAACGGGATTTGATTCATTTTCTCTTAGAAGAAATGAGTTTGGAATGGAATCAATTTTTTCAGTCCTAATAAAATATGATCCTCCAAAATAAGGACAAAGTGGAGGGAATTAATAAAAGATGATTCATTTTCTCTTTTTTTTTTTATTTATATTTTTTAAATTATTAACTCTTATAATAATTTTAATAATTGGGTAAATGTATTTAAATTTTTCACAAAAATTCAATTTAGTATCTAATTTTTAAACAAGTCAATTTAATATTGAATCAAACTTTTTGCGATTATTTTTACCACCTTCTTAACATGTTTACTCTGTTTGCTAGCTTAGAAGAGATAGCATATTATAGAGAAAATACAGCTTTATAAGCATCGTATTAAATAAAAAAAATAAAAAGAAAGAAAAACTCACATAACACACATGGTGCGTGTATTTTAAAAAAATAAAGTGTGTGTCTTAGGAATTTTCTAGTAAAATTTTATCTTGTTAAATGACAACTCACAATTTGTAGCATAATACAAGGTATTATATGCCACATATATATGTAATGATAAAATAACTACCATTCATGTTTTATATTCATTGTTGCATTTGAAAATTTTATTATTACTTATTCGCTACTGGTGGATACATATAGTGTAGTGTATAATACCTAATAGATCCTCTCCCACATTCAAGAGTATTGTCTTTTTTTTTAAATAAAAATTATTACCGTACTCATTTTGTGAACTGAATACAATATGGAATATTTTAGTTATCACATCCCTAAAAATTATTGGAATCAAATCCCAATGGTGCTGTAATATTAGGCTCCTTTCTTATTGATTCTCACTTTTATTATTCTCACTTTGGATCATGGGCGTTGTATTTGTAACTTTAGTACAAGTTTGGGCTATTATTCTTCATCATCTTACATGCATTTTCATTTCGGCACCAACAACTATATTGCATGTTGCAAGATGTTCGTGCTTCATATTCTAAGGATCAAAACAACCACTTCTTTTACCACATCAATCATGAAAGGTCCCATGTTTCCATTATAGCTTTAAATAGAGCCTTTATTTATTTCATGTCAAACTCCACCAAAAACTCACCCCTTAATAAGTAGTCAATGAAATTCTTTCTTCAACCAATGCTTTTTTATGGCGCATTTCAATGATTTGGGACCCATTTCGTTTGGCCAAAATATTCAAATGTCTCCTGAAATGACATTTTGCTAAGTTGCCTCCCCTTTATTTTATCCATCATTTCATATCATTTACTTAGAAGAATGTAACTCAAGATTATATTAATTTTACTATGGTAATGTCATATTTAGTACTTTCCTTAGCTAATTATTCAGTTAATTACTCTACTTTCCAATTGTCAATTTTTTTTACACAGCATATATATACTACATATTGAGCTATCTATTCAATTAAATATTTCGACCAATAATAAATAGCCATGTGTTGCACATAATTATTTTAATCAAGATATTTTACTTAAAGTATATGATTTTTTTTATAATTATAGATGGCTTCTAGTGCTAACTTTGTTTCTTAATATGTCATTTTCACTATTTATATATATTCTAAATAAAATATTTTTATCAAAATAAACATTTACAACACAGTATTCCATAATTAGTCAAAAAAAGCCTAATTTCCATACTATTTTAGATAGAGAAAATAATAGGTATCACTGGCCTTAAAAAGTCCAATCAAATATTAAATTAGTAAGCTCAAAATTTAAGTGCTTTATTAAATAATTGATCAAACTGTCGGTGTTAAATGCCATACCATCACTTTTTACTATTCACCTGAGCTCAAAGATATTATGGACTTGTCACATCGACAATATCGACCGGTTTAGTTGGCGCTTATGCTAACCATTTTCTGTTCATCCATTTCGGAAGGCAAGCACTCGCGGAATAACAATGCAACACATCACTAAAAGAATAATGGAGAAATAGATAGAAAAGCTTCGAGCGTACTTATCTATATAATTGCATCCTACTCCCCCAATGAGTTGTATGATAGTTGGAGTTATCTTAATGACCAAAAAAAAAAAAAAAATACCAATCTTAGCAATGAATTTTGAACTCGAATTGAAGTTATAGATAAAGAATGTATTACTCGAGAAAAAAAATTTTATTTTTAAATATAAATTTTTATAAAAAAAATTATCATCTCTAATAGAACTACTTTTATTAATTTCTGTTGCAAAATTTATATATTTAAAAATCAATTTTCTTACGGTGATTCTATTAAGCTTATAACATATATGGTTTTATTTAAAATTATACCAATTATTATGACCATCACACTTATAATATTAAAAGAAAAAAAGTGCAATTGCAAGAAAAATCTGATGAGCATCCTTGGTTTTATTGAACTTGTTTCTAAAATTACATTAACCCAATCCTATCTATCCTTTTATCTAGTATAACATAAATGTGTTATATAATTACAAGCTCACCTCATTTGATTTGCATAGCACTTGACGATAAAAATAATATTATTTGCATATGATGCGTCACACATGACAAAAAAGAATCTAATAAAATATTATTTTACTTTGTTTAAATCATTTATAATTCTTATTCAACTACCACCGATGCTACCATCACCACCATCACTGCACATCTAAAGTGGGCTATGTTGGTAGCAATGGTGGTGCAATGATTTTCCTAAGCAATTTTTACTTTTTCCGTCTTGCGCGATTCATGTAAGCATTTTCTTGTATTGACGATCATGTGAAATGCCACACCGTAATCCGGAAGACTTGATAGTCCACCCTTGTCGCTTGGTAAGAAGACACAAGAATAAAAAATCCTGAGTTTTCTGATTTTCTTGTCCCAAATTTTTAATCATCTGAAATGTCTCTAACAAACCTTCAAAAATAGAGACGAACTATGAAAACGAGTAAAGATCGCACTACCACCAAGTACAAACTAATGCACATGATTTATATTAATTAAATTATGCACAACTATGACCTATCTTGGGTTTCACTACTAGGTCTTAAGATTTTATAAGTTCATCTTATAGGATTAAGTGCAGTCCAACACTGGGGTTTACTTTTATGGATTTTCAAATCCTTTATTTACTATTTGGAAACTTCTACAATCCCGTTGATAGGACTATCCAGTTAAATATCTAATTGTTAAAATAAATATAATAATTAAATATTAACTATTTTTATGGTTTGACCACAATTAGATATGTGTGAGCCATTGGATTATCGATGGGATTGGTCCTGTCAAAATTATGATGGGACCATAAAATTTTCCTTACTATTTATAAGTTGGGAGAATATTATAAACACCATCTAAACTTTGGTCAAAAGTTTAATGAAGCATTGTATTGAAAAGGTTATTAATGTTTAACAGTAAACTCATCAATATATCAATGTTTTAAGTAGTTAAAAAAATAAATCAATATTTGAAGGTAAATTCATATAAGAAATCAATATTTCAAATGGTTTGGAATCATTATTTCATAAATGAATTAAGTAAGCTATCCATAATTATTTGTTGAGGAAAATTAATTGAAAATTAATTTGAATGTTTATACCTTAAATAACTTTTGTGAAACGCCCATAGCGATTTACTTGGTAAATATTGATTTCTCTTTTCAACCACTTGAAACGTTGATATTTAAAATAAACTTACCTTACTCTCAAACATTGATATTTTCTTTTATAGTTTATCTAAAGTTTAATTTGTTTGATGAATTTTCATTATATTACATTTGGTATGCATTGAAACTTTTCATCCCATCATTACAATTTGTAACACATAATGTAATAACCATTTCGACAACTACCTCTTTTAGCTAATTAAAGCACATGACATGTTTCACGTCTAAAATAATTCCAGCGTAGTAGTATTGGTCCAGCTATCTTGTCGCACTTTGATCGGCTAAAGCCAACATTGCCATTCTTAATTTTCCTTTCTCTTTTACACATAGGAAATGTGTCACACTTTGACTGACTAAAAGAGGTAACTAGACTAATAGGGGTTACATTATGTGTTGCAAGTAGAAATGACATCAAAAAGTTTCAATTAGTTTCTAACTTTAACAAGATGGAAGCTCACCTAATAAATTGAATTTTTAACTAAAAATCAATTAATAATTGACAACATTGTCTCTTATAAATTAGAACCATATTGTAAAGTTAAGGCATAAGTCTTGCAAAACCAGTATAAGTAATCTTCCCAAACACGCTTGTCAATTTTTAAGGTCTCATAAAAATAAGGCACATAAACCCTAGTACTTGGGAAGAGAGCAATAGCCATTTAATTATCACAACCAACTCTATTTTCAATTAATTAGTCACACCCCAACAGTTTAGATACCTCTATTATTTAAGCTTTTCAAATTACTCAAAAGAAAAAAAAGGAAAATTCATTGTGACTATGATGGTTTGCAAATTACAAAATGGTTGCAAAGTGAATTTTTGGTGCTATTTTGAATGTTCCTTTAATATAGTATATAATTCTTATATATAAGCTAAAGCCAAGCATAAATGCACATGCAATTTGTTGTTAATGAAAGCCATATACGGTTAGATTGCAAAATCAAATAGTCAAGCGGCTGAAGCATTTATCTCCTCAATGAAGTTGTTTTTAAAAGTCCAACGACACTAAAATTAGAGCACTAGTTAAAGCAAACTCAATTTTCCTAAAGATATATAAAGCATTTTATCTAATGTTTCATTTATAATTAAAAAAAAAAAAAGACTAACGGATTTCTCAACCTTTATCTTTTGAGAGTGTGGGTAATTATCATGTCGTAGTAACAATTTCAAAAGTTACAAGTCTTTTAATCATTTTTATTGGTATAAAAGGAGAAGGTTATGGTGAAAAAAATTCAAAAACTTTAAGCGAAGAAGGTTTAGAAGAATAAGGAGATTGTGAGGATGTTATATAGATGAAAAAAGATTGAAGTTGGATAGAATCAGCTTCATGCAATTTGGAAGACAAATAAATGGCATCATGGAAACATGTCTAGCAAATTGCACCTCTCTATGTAGTACAAGCTTTGGACATTAACACATTAACTCAGTAAAAATGGCTTATATATGCGCACAACATGCTTTGAAAGTGCTCAAATTATGTCAAATACATTTTCAAAGTTATGCAAGATTTTATAAAGTATATTGGATTTCCTCATACTTAGAGGATCCAAACTAAATCTTAAGCAACTAAAGCTCTCCCAAGAACTCAATAGACATTTACAATACATCTATTGGAACCACTATAAAGCTAGTGTATCTATTATGATCAATGCAATTGTGATCTTCAATCATCCTTTATTAAATGGAAGTTGTGCAACGTTGGAGATTCATTACAATAAGTCAAATCCACAAAATTTAGGCACATCTAACTTGATTCCCTTGAAAATTAAATCTTTGAAAAACTTACAACAATTAGAAAATAGTATATCAATGTCAATTGGAGTCTTGCAAAATTGATCCAAAGAAGTGATTATGATTTCCAACTTGGTCCTTAGGCTTAATATGAAGTTCTAAAATACTTAGCAAACAACTTGATTATAGTATTTTCTTTATGATTTAATGCCATCTAAAATGAAATGATACCCAACCCACATCTCTTAATGAGTCTATCTATTTTCTTGAATATATCATTTAAAGTGCTAACATATAAACTTTCCAAAGCATTTATAGAAAGGGACACTTCATCTCTTTGACTTTCTTGCAATTAAGTACACCTTACTTTTTCTCTTCTTTTGGTTGAAGCCTTCCATGTTGTACTAAACTGCCAAAATATTGCAAAAAATTGAAAGTATAGGCACTCCGTCTACCATCATCCTATCATTAAAATAGACGTTTATCAAATGTTATTTAACAAAAACACTACATTGCATATATTTTAAAAGTATAAGTATTAATTTGCCAAAATCTAAAGATGAGATACTAAATTACCAAAAATTGAAAGTACAAGTACTTAACTTACCATATCTCCTCTTTTGAGATTAAAATGAAATCCTAAGTTGATCAACTAAAATTTCTTTCTAATTAAGACCCCTAATAATATTAACAATCTCAATTTCCTATATTAGGTTTAACCTTAATCTCAGAGATTTATGTCATCCTGTTTCTAGGATTGCATTCAACTTCCTCAAATTGTGCAGATCCATTCATACAAGTAATCTCTTGGTTAACTAATGCGAAATCAATATCAAGATTCAATACTGGAATTTATCAATTCAAGATAAGTAATAACCAACACAATTAGATTTAAGAAAATAAATCAATAAGTGGAAGCAATAAAAACAAATCACATATATAACCTGGGGTTCATCAAAATATGAATAAGAAAATTATTCCTCCATAGGAAAAATAACAAGAACCAACATATTTGATAAAGTATGAACTTGATTTAAGCACACAACTTGACTTGATCTATTCTAATTATATGTACGCAATGTTCTAAAATTCATTATTAGATGTCTTTGGCTACCATGAGGTTCTTCTCTTTATACAAAAGTCTTCAAGGCTTAGAAAAGGAAGTCTTCAACTCCTAAAATAGGAAGGTTGAAATCTAGAAAATAGAATAATTGGAATCTTCTTTATTGGCAAGTGGAATCTTCAAAATAAGAAAATAAATCTTCAAGATAAGCAAGTGGTTAATCTTCATAATTATGGAAGTTGAGATCTTTAAGTCTTTTTAAAAAATATCTTAAGTTATCTTTTCCTTCAAGTAAATCCACAAACTTTCCAACTTCAAGTCGCTTCATGGAAATTTCAAAGCACTAAGAAGGACATGAGGAAGACACAACTATGTTGTTTGCTCATGTCAACCTGTACGAAATTCCTTAATCTAGATAAGGATGTGACTAAGACATAGCTGTGTCCCAGATAGAGTTGTGTTTGTCTTGTGTCAATCATGGATTATAATTGTTTCTTAGCCAAATGACCTCTAAAATTGACGACACTATGAACTTCTTCGTTTTCTTGTAATCAACATCTTGAAGGCCTTAAATTTAAAAAAAAAAAGATTCTAATTTATTTTCATAATATTAATCATTAAAATAACCAAATAAAGCATAATTTGACACTTATAGATTAGGAATTAATTAGGTTTATTAGTTATTACAAATCATTAATTTGTATTTTACTAATAAAGTTACTTAAGTGTACAATTATCTTTATTTAAGTACTTATAGAAAAAAAAGGAAAAGAAAAATTAGATTAGAGACTCCTGAAGAAGTGATTGAACCTCGAAGTTTTTTCAAACACCAAACGATAATTAAAAGTTCAAAAATGCTAAAAAATATAATGATTCTATCATAAGCGAATTAATCCTTGGAAGCTACTGATTAAAACTAAACAAACAAAAGCTAAATGAATAGAGCAGCCAATGAACAAATAAAAGCAAAAAGATTAGAAGCAAATATGTTAAGAAAGAATAAAAGAAAATTAGTAATATGAGGGCCTGGTGACAAGGTTTAAGAGATGAATGATATCATTCAATTTTCCATAAATCGGATCATAATATTAAGTCATATAGAGCTTTCAAAGAAGAGAAGTATTTTTCTTTCAACAGACACATGCTTAAGAGCACACCATTATTTCTTACCTGTGTTCTTTTATCAAGCCATGTTCTTTCATCCATGCTCAAGGGAATGGTGTTGACCACAATTGTGGATATGTCCTTGCCCAAGGGTGTGGTGGATTTTTTGGAAAGGCAAGTGATGTTTTCTAATGGCTACGCTGATGCACACAGTAAATCTAGGGCTATGCTAATGCACATGACTATGCTCAATGTAAGGACCCCGATTTACCCCTATATTTAAAATAGGCAAACCAGTTCCCCAATCACATATAATCTGCAGTATTATATGTAAGGTTGTAATCCAGGATTAGTTTGTATAGTTATTTGCTAAATGTTTAATAAGAATAAACTTTATTACTAATAGTACATATAACATTCCATAAAATATAACTTTTAACTTCATTACTTAATAAAAGATCCAAATATAATACAACCATATATATATATATATATATACATACATTACAAACAAGGCTTGTAAACAAACCATTTACAAAATATATCAAAAGATAACAAAAACCCTATTAACTAATACATAGGTTTTCAGAACATATATGTACATATAGCTATTCTATTACATAAGGGTTCCATCAAAGTCAAGGCCGTCTCTACTCCTCCCAATCATCTAAGAACTCCTTAAAATCCGATCCATATCCTTTGCTTATAGAACTTGTCTTCCACACCTGAAAAGATAAAAAGTGAGCCAGATGCCCTATACACAGTAACAAAAGCAAAAGCAAAATGATTCACACAATCCTAACTATAGTGTAATGCAACATCCATTCAATTATTAGATATTCTTTTAATTAGTTAATCAACACTAGAGTATTCAAACTTTGGACAATAGGGGTAACTGGGGTCCTGAGTAACAACCTCGATGCTCAAGGGGTTGATATGAGCAGCTCGGATACTTATATCTCCTAGATGATATATCAGATAAAGAGAAAATAACCTCATTAGAGTTAACAGCCGTTACACAACTTCACTTATCTTAGTCCATAACATCACCTAGTCCAACTGTTCCCATAAACATTTGAAGTAAATAATATTATTTCATTCTAAGCTTAAGCAAACGTTACACCGATACCATCTTCCTCATCAGTTACCCGCCGTACTACTAAGGAAAGTCTTATCAAAAGACATGGGTGGCCTAAGCCTAAACTACCATGCCTCCAATCTAAGCAAGGTGTTGCTCCCCGAACCGAATACCGATCTACCATTTAGGCCATATATGGATTTAAACAGCGTAAGAAACATCCAATTCAAACAAAGTTTAAGATTTTCTATATTAGAGTTATTAAATATATGTCTATCCTAAGAAAATAACAAACACGTTACTGCGTACCTTATGTAGGAAATCCAAATAAAACCTCGAGAATCCTTCAAAAGATAATCCAAATCCAAATCAACATTATATAGTTGGAATTACACTTAAAGCATATCAAATCTTAAACTTAATACTTAAGACTTTAAATATAACTTATACATAGTCGTAACATATCATTTATACATTTATCAAGATCATACAAGCTCACAAAATCATTATTTTAACTTCAACCCATGTATACAATATAACTGGATTTATCTTAACATTCATGGAAATTCAATTATGTGTTAAATCTATAAATATAATTAAATTATGCTTAATTATATCACTCAATCATCATCACACCTAAAATATCATTAATCTATCTCATTTTAGTCCCAAAAGACCCATTTCCTAAGCAAACACAATTTCAACAAATAAAACAAGTTTTAAACTATGTTTAGAAAAACTACAGCTGGAAAGAAGTGGAATTTAAGCATTTATAATTTTGAAATTTGTAAAAACTCAAAACATAAAAGTTTAGATCTCTTTTTAGTCTTTCCAACACAACTTGAATCACCTCAATCGGAGGTCCTATGAAAAAGTTATGATTAAAATATGAAATAGTATTGCGTTAGGAAAAACACGAGTCACGACCGTGATTTTTGGAAAGTTATCATAAAATGGTTTTTGAGCCAAGAATCATGATCCTAATTTTTGAGTTTCAAATTTTTTAACCAACCCAAGGCTACCAAGGGATGGATCACGATCGTGATTCATGAAATTTGCCTAACTTAAGCCTACCTAGGTTTGAATCATGCCTGTGATGTGCTTCCTAATAACCTATACGAACTCCCTATTTTTCATACTCTCTTTTTATCAAACTTTTGGACATTCTATTTAACTTCAACATAAACCAAGCACTTCTAAAATTACTCCCATACTTCAAAACTCATAAAACAACATTCAACACAACTTTCAACAAGCTAAACTTCACTTAACCCTTACTACATTACTCATACATCATTCCATTTCCATCAACACACTTTAGCTACTAAACATGCATATATTATACTTCATTGGTAGCTAAACCTTCATCAACACATCGCCAATACATATATACATAACCAAATCACATTTAACAAACTTTATACTATGAAACTTGCATCAAATGTAACTTAAACTTACCTCAAATCTTTGGACTTGATTTGCAAGGCTTTAAAGGGTCTTTTAGTGGCCAACTTGTAAAAATTTGCATGTGGGTCTTGGTCTTGAAGTTGGGGTAGCTTTGGAAGAGAAAGTAATGAGTTTTGTGTTTTTTAGGAGGTTGTTTTGATGGTGGTTCGATTTTGGACGAAAATAGGGATTTTTTTGCTTAATATTTATCTAAATTTGACTTTTGAGGCAGCCCAAAATAAAGTCATTAAGTGGCTTTTAGTTAGGCTTAATTGAGGTTATTAATTTAAGTAAAACAAAAAGCATTTGGTTAGCTTTTTGGGTTTCAAAAAGAAAATCTGTTACATACAACACTTGAAATATACATTTAAGTCTAATATTACTCATTTCATATACAATATCAATATGTAAATCAATATTAAGTATTTGTTATACTAATGTAAACATAATTATTCTACACTACTCAAACACATACATTAAATTACACTAGCTTAATCTATATGTAAAACATGTTATTTATTTATTGTAATATGCAACTATAATCACTCATATATAATATGATATCGGAATAAAAGCATGGCTATTACATCCTTTCCTCCTTCAAGAAGTTTCGTCTTCGAAACTTAGCTTTCCTTACTACTCAAAAGCTCGGGATACAATCTTCTCATCTAGCTCTCCACTTCCCAAGTAGCTTCTCTATCCTCTTGTCCACTCCATTGCACTTTCACCATTGGAATCACCTTTCTTCTTAACACTTTATCAACTCTACTCAAGATTTTGATCGGCTTTTCACTTGTTGTTCAATTTGGCAAAGCTTGTGGCTAATTAACATGATAATTGCATTCGGATTCGAGACACATTTTCACAATTGAGAAACATGGAATACATTGTGCACTTTGGATAAATGCGGTGGTAGTGCTAATCTATAGGCTAGAGGACCAATCCTTTCCAACACTTCATAATGACCGATATATCTCTGGTTTAACTTCCCTTTGACTCCAAACCGAAACACTCCTTTTGTTGGTGATATCCGGAGAAATATGTGCTCACCCACTTCAAACTCGAGAGGTATTTGTCTCTATCCGTATAACTTTGTATCTATATTGTGCAACTTTCATTCTTTGCTTAAACCACTTGAATCTTGTCAATAGCTTGTTGTGTTAGAAACAATACACAAGGAATACTTAAGAGGGGGGTGAATTAAGTATTAAAATTTTTCTATTTTATTAATTAATTAAGATAAGACAAGAGTTAATTAAAACAAATAAATGCAACGGAATAAACTAATTAAAACTTATTAATAAATAAGCAAGATAAGAAAGCACAGAGAGAGAGAAAGAGAAGCAACACAAGGATTTGACGTGGAGTTCGGTCCACTGCCTACTCTCCATGGTGCAAATGCCTCAAAGAGGACTTTTACCACTATATTAATTATATTACCTCTTAGATGAGGAATTACAACAATACCTATCACAATAGGACTTTTACAATTTCCTTTCACAAAGGACTTCCACTTGATAAATCAAGTGTTGTGCTGGTAATATACGACCAGACTTCAAATGTCTCCCACTGAGGACTTCCCGCCTAATCGCAATTAGGATGTTACTGGTAATCCTAGACCAAACTTCAAATGCCTCCCATCGAGGACTTCTCTTCGCCTTCCACAAAGGACTTCCCGCCTAATCGCAATTAGACAATACTAGTAACTCCAGACCAGACTTTAAATGCCTCCACTGAGGACTTCTCTTTGCCTTTAACGAAGGACTTCTCTTTACCTCTACGAGGACTTTTCTCAATGTCTCACACGAGGACTTCTTTTACAAATGCCTCCTTTAAAGACTTTCTCAAACAGCTCATATATGAGAAGATTTACAAACTGAAAAGCTCTTAAGGAAATATACAAATTTCTTTTACAAAGAAATGCTCCTACTTGAGCAGATTTACAATAGAAAATACTTTGGGAATTTTACAAATTTCTTTTACAAACTGAGCTCCTTAAACGAGCAATAATCAACTTTTGTAAATTTAAGCAGTGCTCAAAAACTCTAGTTTAGAGTGTATTAGCAAATTTTAAAATAGAGCACTAATTGTTCTCTTAAAAATATTTTCAAATTAATGAGAACGAAAACTAAAACACAAGTAAAAAAAAACTTTACAAACGTTGTTTTCGTTTTACTGTGCGTTCAAAAATCTAATATTTCATTTTTTTAAAGAGAAGAGGAAAATTCTATTTATATTTTGATAAAAATTTGCCCATTATCAAAAAGTTTCTGACAATCCATACTTGTATTTAATATACTTAATATTTTAAAAACGTGTAAAAGTCAAAAGCAGAAAAGAGCATTAAATGTGTTAAAATGCATGAAATGCATTCCAACAGCTCTTTTCTTTCTAAACTCGAGGGCAAACTTTCTGAAGTTGAGGTCTGAGGTCTGAGGTTGAGGCCTAAGCTTCAGCTCCTGACTTTATAAATTTTGTCAAGGACAAACTTTCTAAAGTCGATTGTAAATTTATGAAGTCAATGTTTGAGGTCGATGCCTAAACTTCAGCTCTTGATTTATAAATTTTATTTAAGGGCAAACTTTCTAAAGTCGAAGGCAAATTTATGAAGTCGAGGTCTGAGGTCAAGGCCTAACCTTCAGCCATTGACTTTATAAATTTTTCCCAAAACTCTAGCCCTTAACTTCACGATTTTGCCCAAAACTCCAGCTCTTGACTTTGCAGGCTTTGCCCAAAACTTAGTCTTTTATCTTTTCTTCAACTTTTTTTCTGTTAAAACTTAAACAACAGTAAAACAAATACAAAGCATATATATATATATAAATATTTTAAGTATTTGAACAATTAAGAATATTTAAATAATTAATTGTGTAATAATTATTCTCATCAAAATCATTCATGAACATAAAATTCAACAATCTCCCCTTTTGATGAAAATAAATATACACAATCAATTCTAAAATAATTCTTAATTGTGTAAATACTTCTCCCGCTTTCTCATCAAAAAGAAAAAAATAAAGAAAAGAAGAACACAGACTTTGTTAAAAAAAAAAGTTAACTAAAATAAAATCAATTTTCTCCCTCTATCAAAAGCACTTTTCTAAAAAAAAAAAAAAATCTCCCCCTTTTTAAAACAAACTTTGCTTCTCTTTTTTTTTTTTATGAAAAACCGAGATAGAGAAAATGAAATTTTCTTTAAAAAAAAGTCTCCCTCTGGTTCAATCAACATTTTTTTGTTTTATTTTTTATTTTTATTTTAAAAACAAAGCACAAAAGGATATAAACAAATTCATAACAACAAAAATTATAGAAGACAAACAATGGCATACAAGCACAAGCACACACAGCAACACAGCAAACACAAACACTAACATGCATGCAAGTGCAGACTTTAGTCTAAAGTCTATAATATTTATCAGCTAAGAGACTTAAGATCATATTTTCAAGGAAGTTTCTGGTTCAAAAGTATTTTAGCACTCATCAATCTTTAACATGCCTAATTCTCCTCTTAAAGTGTAAAACCGTTCTTCACTCAAGGGTTTAGTAAAAGTATAAGTAAGCTGATGGTTTGTATCAACAAATTTCAAGCAAATGTCCTTGTTTAGAGCATGATCACGAATGAAAATGATGTCTAATCTCAATATGCTTGGTTCTTGAGTGTTGAATGGGATTTTTAGTCAAATTTATAACACTTGTATTATCACACCGAATTGGTGCACCTTCAAATTTTAAACTAAAGTTTAATAAAGTTTGTTTCATCCATAAAATTTGTGCACAACAACTGCCAACAGCTATATATTCAGCTTCAGCAGTTGATATGCAATAGAATTTTGCTTCTTTGAGTGCCAAGATATTAAAGAATTACCAAGAAAATGGCATGTGCCACTTGTGTTTTTTGATCTACTTTGCTACCAATAAAGTCAGCATCATACCCAACAAGTTCAAAAGAAGTATGTTTAGGATACCACAAGCTAATTTCAATAGTTCCCACAAGCTACTTGAAGATGCGTTTGACTGCACCCAAGTGAAATTCTTTTGGACAAGATTAAAATCATGCACATACACATAGATAAAACATGATATCAAGTCTAGAAGCTGTTAAATATAACAAACTACCTATCATGCATCTATACATCTTTTCACAAACATTTTTACCTTTTTCATTTTTGTCTAGTTTTACACTAGTGCTCATAGGTGTAGGTTTAACTTACAACTATCCATTTTAAACCTTTTTAACAAATCTTTAATGTATTTAAATTGATTAATAAAGGTTCCAGATTTTGATTGCTTAATTTGAAGCCCAAGAAAATAAGTGAGTTCTTCTATCATACTCATTTCAAATTCTTTTTGTATGACTCAATAAAAACTTTTATAAGTGACGAATTAGTAGCACCAAACACAATGTCATCTACATAAATATGTACGATTAATGTATCAGAATTGTGATTTTTGATAAAAAGAGTTTTATCAATTTTTCCCCTTGAAAATCCATTATTTATCAAAAAGCTACTAAGTCTTTCATACCAAGCTCTAGAAACTTGCTTGAGACCATAAAGAGCTTTGTTCAATTTAAAAAAATGATTGAGAAATTCATTATTTTCAAAACCGGTGGTTGCTCGACATAAACCTCTTCTTTTATGAAACCATTTAGAAAAACACTTTTGACATCCATGTGATAAAGGATAAAATCTTTGTGAGCAGCATATGCCAAAAGCATTCTTATAGATTCTAGTCTTGCAATCGGGGCAAAAGTCTCATCAAAATCTATCCCCTCTTCTTGTGTATAGCCTTTAGTAACTAACCTAGCTTTATTCCTAGTTACTATTCCAGATTCATCCATTTTATTTCTAAAAACCCATTTTGTTCCTATGACAGTTTTATTTTCAGGCCTTGCAACAAGATTCCAAACCTCACTTCTAGTGAATTGGTTTAGTTCTTCTTGCATGGCTTGAATCCGAAACTCATCTTCTAAAGCTTCTTCCAAGGTTTTAGGTTTATGCTTTGATAGAAAAACTAGATTGGTTGTGTTTCTAAGAGATGATCTAGTTTGTACCCTATTTGAAGTTTCACCTATTATTAAGTCTTTTGGATGTGAACTAGCATATTTCCATTCCCTAGGTAGATTACTAACATGCTCATGCACATCATACAGCAGCAGATTTTTCAACAGCAGAAACAATACCAAATTTTCAACATCAGAACATGAAAGATCATTTATTCTATCACAAAATCATCAACATCATTATTAACATTTATAGGAGTCAAACAATCATAAAAAACAACATGTATAGATTCTTCTACAACATAAGTTCTTTTATTATATACCCTATATGCTTTACTAGATGAAGAATATCCTAGAAAGATTCCTATATCAGATTTAGCATCAAATTTTCCTAGATATTCTTTTCCATTTATTAAGATATAACACTTTGTGCCAAAGGGATGAAAATAAGAAATGTTTGGTTTTTCCTTTCCATATCTCATAGGGGGTTTTCTTTATGATTGGTCTAATAAAAATTCTGTTTGAAATATAGCAAGCGGTATTGACAGCTTCAGCCCAAAAATATTTTGGCAAATTATTTTCACACAACATGGTTCTCCATTTCTATTAAAGTTCTATTCTTTCTTTCGGCTACACCATTCTGTTGTGGGGTTCTAGGTGCTGAAAAAGTGTGTTCAATACCATATTTTTCACAAAAATTATTCATTTCAAGATTTTCAAACTCTCCCCATGATCACTTCTTATTGAAGCTATATTAAGACCTTTTTCATTTTGGACTTTCTTGCAAAATCTAAAAAAGACATCATTGGTTTCGTCTTTAGAGGCAAGAAAGAAAGTCCATGAAAATCTAGAGAAGTCATCAACAATAACCAAAGTGTATCTTTTTCCTCCTAAACTCAAAGTTTGAGTAGGACCAAAAAGATCCATATGTAACAGTTGCAATGGCCTAGAAGTGGAAACTGCATCCTTAGCCTTAAAAGAAGTCTTAGTTTGCTTTCCTTGTTGACATGCTTGACAAATCTTGTCATTTTGAAAATTTAAACTTGGTAAACCTTTGACAAGATTTTTCTTTGCAAGTTTTGAAATTAATTTCATTTAGCATGTCCAATTTTCTATGCCATAACCAACTATTGTCATTTTGAGAATATAGACATGTTTGACTTGATGATTTAAAATCATCTAAATTAATTTTGTAAATATTTTTATGTCTATATCCTTCAAAGCATACTTGGTTATTATCAATTCTTTCTATAGTACATCTTTTGGCATAAAATGTTACTTTAAAACCATTATCACAAAGTTGACTTATACTAAGCAGATTATGTTTTAGATTATCTACCAACAACACATCATTAATAACAAGATCTTTATTAAGGATAATTACCTTTACCCAAAACAGTTGATTTTCTATCATCACCAAAGGTAACACTCCCTTGATCCATCAAGTCCAGCTTTGAAAATTTGGAAGCAACTCCGGTCATGTGCCTAGAGCATCCGCTGTCCAAGTACCATTTGTTGCTGCCACTTGAGGATCCCTGCAAAGCAAGTTATTATTTCTTTGGTACCCATTTCTGTTTGGGTCCTCTTGGGTTAGAAACAGATAAAACTTTTTCTTAGCCACCAAACATACTTTTTATGACCGAGAGCAAAGCCTTCCTTATTGCACACTTGTGTGCAATATGGCCAGACTTGCCACAATAATTACAAGTGCCATAAGTGGCTTTTACAAACGAGTCTTATGAGACTTATAATTCCTGTGCCTATCATAGCCAATTCCATATTTGTTATGATCAGATTTTTGCTCACCAAGGAGAGTATTTAAATTTTTCTCTCCTTGTGTGAATTTAGCTATGACAGCTTTCGAATCATCTAAGCTAGATTTCAGATTTATATTTTCTGTTCTTAGCTCATCTAGCTCTTTCAGAAGTTCATTGTTATTGATGTTGTTACTAGTAGATGCAGGTTTATTATCATCTTTTATAGTTTTAATTTCTAAATCTAAAAGATCATTTTCAATTTTTAATTTATCATTCTGTTCAACCAGAATTTTATTTTTTGTTTTTAGTTTCTTATTTTTATTTCTAATTTCATTAATTTTAGATTCATGCTACTAAGATTTTCATGCAAGATGTCTCTTTAAGAACCTAGAGCTTATTATTCCATCTTTTTGTTCATTTTCAATTTTAAGCTCATTAATTTCATCTTGAAACTCTTCTAATCTAACTAAAGCATTTTGTATCAGATTTTTAAGTTGTTTATTATCTTCTTCAGATTTCAGGCAATTAACCTTTAGAGTAGGAAGATGAAGGATTATTTACCTCATCATGGATCGCCATGAAGCATAACTCTTCTTTATCAGAATCTGATGACTCTTCATCACTCTAAGTCGTAATAAGTGCTTTCTTCTTGGATCTTTTTTGTGCTTTTTTAAGGAAAGGACAGTTCGATTGGATGTGTCTAGGTTTCTGGCACTTATAGCACACGATATCCTTCCTTTCCTTTCTAAACTTTGAGGAGCTGCCAGCCTTCATAAATTTGTTGAAATTCTTTGCAAATAGCATAACATCATCGTTTATCTCCTTCTTATTAGAATCATCGTTGGTTGCCTTTAGAGCAATAGCCTTCTCTTGGGATTCTTCACTTTGATTCTTGATGAGCTCATGAGTCTTGAGTGCACCAAGAAGCTCTTCTTTTGTCAGTGTGCTAAGATCCCTGGCTTCCTCTATTACTGTCCATTTTGCTTCCCATTCCCTTGACAATGATCTTAGTAATTTTGAATTTATTTCAACATTAGTAAAGCTCTTGCCCAAAACACTCAAAGGATTAATGATATTAACGAATCTATCATTCATTTGATCAATTGTTTCACCAGGCAGCATCTTAAAACTTTCAAATTGACCAACCAACAAGCTTATTTTAGAATCTTTGATCCTTGAAGTTCCTTCATAAGTTACTTCAAGTTCATCCCATATCTCTTTAGCAGATTTACAAGTACAAACTCTATTGAAATCACTTTTATTCAATCCACAATGAAGAATATTCATGGCAGCTTCATTATAATCCAGTTTTTTCCAATCATCTTTTGAATATTAATCTTCATATTTATTTTCAATTGTAAAAGGTCATTTTTCAACTACTCTCCATATTAATCTATGTTAAGCTTTCAAAAATATATTCATTCTACACCTCCAATAAGGGTAATTACCCACTAAGAAGCAGTGGCCTATTTATAGCTTGATCTTCCAAGAATCCTAGTGTTTTAGAAGCCATGATCTTTTCTCTTTTGCGTTTAAGCAATCAACCACAAGAGGCTAGGCTCTGATACCAATTGTTAGAATTAATACACAAGGAATACTTAAGGGGTAGGGTGAATTAAGTATTATAATTTTTTCTGTTTTATTAATTAACTAAGAAAAGACAAGAGTTGATTCTTTTTTTTGACTGAAGACAAGAGTTGATTAAAAAAACAAATGCAGCAGAATAAATTAATTAAAACTGATTAATAAATAACCAGATATAAGAAAGCATGGAGAGAGAGAAAGAGAAGCAACATAAGGATTTAACATGGAGTTCGGCCCACTGCCTACTCTCTAAGGTGCAAATGCCTCAAAGAGGACTTTTACCACTATATTGATTATTCCAAAATCAATATACCTCTTAGACGAGGAATTACAACAATGCCTATCATAATAGGACTTTTACAATTGCCTTTCATAAATGACTTCCACTTGATAAATCAAGTGTTGTGCTGGTAACACACGACTGGACTTCAAATGCGTTCCACTAAGGACTTTCCACCTAATCACAATTAGCACGATGCTAGTAACTCCAGACCGGACTTCAAATGCCTCCCACTAAGGACTTCTCTTTGCCTTCCATGAAGGACTTCCCACCTAATCGCAATTAGAACGTGCTGGTAACTCCAGACCAGACTTTAAATGCTTCCCACCGAAGACTTTTCTTTACCTTCAACAAAGGGCTTTTCTCAATGCCTCACACAAAGATCTCTTTTACAAATGCTCCTTTGAGGGCTTTCTCAAATAGCTCCTATATGAGCAGATTTACAAACTAAAAACTCTTAAGGAAATATACAAATTTCCTTTACAAAGAAACGCTCCTACTTGAGCAGATTTACAACAAAAAATACTTTGAAAAATTTACAAAATTCCTTTTATAAACTGAGCTCCTTAAATAAGTAGATAATCATCTTTTGTAAATCTTAAACAGTGCTAAAAAACTCTCGTTTAGAGTATATAAGCAAATTTCAAAATAAAGCACTAATTATTCTCTTAAAAATATTTTCAAATTAACGAGAACGAAACAAAATCACAAGTAAAAAAAAAAACTTTACAGAGCTTTGTTTTCGTTTTTACTGTACGATAAAAAATCTAATATTTCATTTTTTTAAAGAGAAGAGGAAAATTTATTTATAGCTCTTGATAAAAACTTACCCGTTATCAAAAAGGTTCTGACAACCTATACTTGTGTTTAATATACTTAATGTTTTAAAAACGTGTAAAAGTTACAAGCAGAAAAGAGCAGCAAATGTGTTTGACACATGCATTAAATGCATTCTAATAGCTTTTTTCTTTCTAAAGTCAAGAGCAATCTTTCTGAAGTCGAGATCTGAGGTCTAGGCCTAAGCTTCAGCTCTTGACTTTATAAATTTTGCCTAAGGACAAACTTTCTAAAGTCGAGGGTAAATTTATGAAGTCGAGGTCTAAGGTTGAAGCCTAAACTTCAGCCATTGACTTTATAAATTTTGCCAAAAACTCCAGCCCTTGACTTCACGATTTTACCCAGAACTCCAGCCCTTGACTTTTCGATTTTGCCCAAACTCAAGCTCTTGACTTTACAGGTTTTGCCCAAAACTTAGTCTTTTGTCTTTAGCTGATGAATAGTACCTCCATCTTTCTTCTACTAAGCTCAATAGCTTTGTCTTGACTTTTCTTCAACTTTTTGTTCCGTTAAAACTTGAACAAAGCAGAACAAATACAAAGCATATATATATTATATATATATGCTTGAATACTATCACTAGATTACCTTTGAACAGTGACATTTTTTCTAAAATAACAGATCTTTTAGTTGCTTTGATAAGAAATGATAAATACATGTAAGAAATAAATTAGTAAATAACTGCTATCTTAATCATAAAGTATTATAGATTATTACAAACCATGTAGTTTTCTGGTAATTCTCTACATACATAACTAATAAGATAACACTAGCTAATTTACTCTAAGAAAATATAAACCATTAGTTCCAAGTAGAATCATAGGCTTTCAGTTCTTAAGCCTTATCGGAGCCATGTTTTTGGAAGTAACTAACTAGGGTCGAAGCGTAAACCCGAAAAGACTGTTAGAGTATGAGCGAAACTACGGCTCAGTAAATAACCATACATATTATATATCAAACAAGTTATTAACAAATCATATGGAATGCAATCACTCAAACATATGCTTAGATACAAGCTTGGATGATCTAGAATCCAAACAGGAAAAAGATTTACGCCCTCTTTTTAGGGTTGAAGAACATTTACTTTATGACCCACCTGCCTAGGAGAGACTAAGTTTATAGGAAAATCAACAATTTCTCGTCTTAGGGTTATCACTTTAAATTTAATAATAGTTTTAACTGATCATTTCCTGTATCCATCCTTAGAAACTCCCTAAGTATTAATCATTTCAAAGTGATACTACGGGTGGTGTTTTCGTTGCCACTTAATTCCCGTAGAACTAACGAACAAAGAAAACCTTAGAAGAGCTAATACTTTAAAAAAACCAAGCATTAACAGAGAACCAAAATATTAATACGTAGCAGGCTGTTACCCGTTTGTATATGCAATAAATAGTACGTGCAATGCATGACCAGGTTATTTTAATAAATCAATAGTTCTTAATCAATTTCATAGTGATCGTACATTACACACAATCATTATCATACTATTTCACAACATCATACCATTATATTATCACTTTTTTTATGGTAGATTAGCAATCATATAATCATATCACAACACATTTCCATCAAAACATTCATTTTATTATTACTATCTTTGCATTACATGTTCAGCTACTTACAAGCACAAACAGTATAATATGACTAAATTACTTACCTGCTCATGATGACTTAATCGTAGTAATCTACCGAAAGATTCTCTATGGTATCAAAGTCACTTATTGAGATAAATTAAATATTCATCAATATAATATAATTATATAACTAAAATCCTATATGTGTCTAGTGTCCTAAATTGATATTTATCAAGTTTTTGTAGTGATTAACACTATTTTTTTATATTGTATTCTATACCTGACTTATTATAGTAAATCATATTCGTTTATTATTGCTTAGTGTCTGGTGTTTCTCCTATTCTGTTTCACATAATTATTTTATCATTTTTAGAAGTCACATTATTCGTAAAGTTAGCTTATTTCAATTTTCATTCTTACCTATTTTATTACATATAACAAATATTTGATTATTATAGTTGTTATTAACACTTAATATTTTCCTAAAATTCCAGGGTTTTAGAAGTTATCAATTATTATCATATTGCTATTCTAAGTATTTGTATTTATTTTTCTATTTAGTAACTTTTGTTTTGACATATAAATATATATATATAATTATAATTATTACATAATTACTCGTCCGTGAAATGCAGATTTTTCATAAGAAAACAGGTTTGTATGCCGGCTTCTATGTTGCCAGCGTTGAAACCTAGATGCCAGCGTTCTTATATTTTTCATTTTATTTCGTATCGGGTGCACTGGCTTGTAAACCGCCAGCCTTCCATGTACGCTGGACTATACGCTGCCGGCATATAAACTCAGATAGCCGACATTCGTTCATGTTACGTAAAAATAAGTTTTACATGGCTTCTATTCCAATGTAAGCCGTCTCTACACCGCCGGCCTACCCTTGTAAGCCGGCGTTCAATGTTCACACTGCCGGCTTATGGACAGTGTTGGCACTATTCATCATATTCTTCGATGAAAAAATTTCATATTTCTTTAATTTTCTTGGTCATAAACATTCTTAAACCATTCCTAAGTGTTTCTATAGCATGTATATATCCATACATCAACTCCTAATGCATCTACAAGTATGTAATCCTAAATTTTTGAATCTAGAAAAGGTACAACTAGGGTTTTCGAATTTTACCTTATTGGAGCTAATATGAACGTTTTGAGCTTAGTTCCAGAGTTAGTTTCGATCCTAAATTAATGAAAAATTTATTTAGATTAGAGTTCAATACTTAAAACAACTTAAAACAGATTTGTCTTATCTCGTTCTTCCTTAATCCAGGCTTAAGTTGGAGTTTAGATGGAGTTTTGTTGTTTTGTTTTTGGTATTATTTGTGTGTGGTCTGTGTGTGGTCTGTGTGTGTTTGATGGGCTGTTAGGAAGCATGAATTTGAGAGAATTTCCAACTGTTGTTTGGTTGAATTTAAAAGTTTTGTTTTTATGTTCATTATGGAGACATATATATAGATGATGAATGAGAAGGTAGCTACAAAGGGGTCTTCCAAGAACAATGTCTCCACAAAAAATGCAAATTGCATTACACATCCTAATGCATTTAATAACCTTAACTGACTTGGAGCTCCTTTACATATTTTATCTTGACTCATAGTTGCAATTGTTGACTCAATTTGGATTGATTTTGGTTGAGGATAATTGACAGAATTTCAGCCACCTATTTTACACCAGTTGCACCGTAAATCATGCAGATAATAATATAATATTAATTATTTAATTGTTTCTCTTGGTTTTAGGATATTTTAATAAGTTAAACGGGTACAAATTAGATAATATTTGAGAGTTTTTATACAAAAATATTTTTATAGAGTTCTACAAAATACTTAGATTATCAAACAATACAATTTTAAATTTAAATTTACGTGATTAATTGTTTTTAGAATTTTATCTCCTGCGATTAGGGTTTCCTAAACTCATTAGGTCAATTTTTATTTTATGCTCCAATAGCTTAAGAAAACCCTAATTAGAACAATAGTGTGATTCAATTATTTATTTGTAGTCTAGATCTTTAGTTATACATCTGTTTATGTTTTTATTGTGTATTTATAATCCTAACAGTTCATCTTTAGTTATCGTTTCCTATCTATAAGTGTAGTTGGTTAACTACTCGCTATCGCTTTTGATATAAAAGCTAAATTATCTATATATCTTTAGTTTTTTATACCTATCATTAAATTGATTAGTATTGTTTAATACAATCTAGGAATTTTAAATTTAGGGTTTAAATCCATTTATAGGCTCATTACTACTCATTGTTCTAGTCTCAAATCATTGTTGAATTCAAAAGTAGTCATTTAATCTCTATATTTATATTTTTCTATTTAATCTATTTATATGACAAGTTTCGAGGTTTGAAAATTTGGGTTTCCTTTAATCATATCTTGAATTATCAGTTCAAGATACGAAATCTCGTTTTTGGTATCGATTAAGGTCAAAGAAGTTCTTTATTCGATTTTTAGATCCTAATCTAGCCAAATTCCAGTCATTGTTCTATTCGTAGGTTTTTATTGGATTCTAAGTTTACTAACTAGTTCATACATTCTATTTTAGAGTTGTGTACTAATGTAGAAAATTTATGGGGTTTACATTAAGTATTTAAACAATTAAAGATATTTAAATAATTAATTGTGTAATAATTATTCTCATAAAAATTATTCATGAACACAAAGTTCAACATGTTGAACCAATACCGGACCAATTAATGCTCTTTCTCCTACATCGTCCCAATGTAAAGGTGTTCGGCATTTCCTTCCATATAGAGCTTCATATGGTGCCATCTGAATAGAAGACTGATAACCGTTGTTATAATATGATATCGAGAATAAAAGCATGACTATTACACTCAAAGTTGTATCCACCAAGAATTTTAATAATTGAAGATCAAAATTGGGCATGCCCTTGCCCACGCTCATGGCAAAGGCCATGCCCATGCACTTTGCCCATGCCGATGGCTAGATTCTTGCCCACTTATTATGTGATTTTACTATTTTTTAATTTTCATTTTATTAGATTAGTTTAATGATTTACTATTTTACTCTTACCCTAGTTGTTGGATATAAAAAAGATTTATTAGGCATTGTTTAGAAGAACTTTTTTACTTTGATTCATTGAATAAAACTGAGAGTTTTATCAAGTTTTTCTTTTCTTTCATCTCTATGATTAATTGAAACTCTTCGTTGTTTTTATCAATTATTCATCAGATCAGTTGGTCAAAAGAACTACTTTGATCTTTTTCTTGGTGTGTCATTTCCAAAAAAAGATCGTTCATATCCTTTACTCTTAGTTTTTCATTAAAACCTTAAAAACCATAAACACAATATATTAGTATTGTGAGAGGCAAATGAGAGAATCTTTGTGATCTATTTGGATACGAAATCCGACTAATATCATCTTGGTATTTAAGATTGAGGTTAAGATGGCAATTAAAGCTTGAGGTCACTTGTAGTACTGGGTGATATAAATTGGATTTTGTATACTAATCGATCACAAGGTTTTTCTCATTTGGCCTCTCACAATAATATAATTTGTGTTTATGATTTTTAAGGTTTTAATGAAAAATTAAAAGTAAAGGACATCAATGATCCGTTTATGATGGATTAAGAAAAAGATTGAATTAGTCCTTTTGACTAATCAATATGACACTCTATTGATAAAAACAATGAAGGCTTTCAATCAATCATAAAGATCTAAAGAAAAGGGAAATTAGAGAAAACTCTCGGTTGTATTTTATGAATCAAAGTCAAAAGATCCTCTACATAATGTCTAATAAATCCCATTTATATCCCACATCTACGGTAAGGGTAAGATAACCAATCACTAAAATAATCTAATAAAATAAAAATAAGATAATAGCATGAAATCGCATAATTAGTAAGTAAGGTCTTGACCATAAGCATTGTCAAATAACATAGGCACAAGCATAGCCTTAGCTACAGGCATGGGTATGGGTATGGCCTTAGCCACTAGGGTAGGCAAACGCATGGGCAATGACATGCCTAATTCTTATATTCACTTATGTGAATTTTATGTGGACACGGCCATGGGCACGACGTGTGCATCCATGTAGCTTTCAGAAAACTCCACTTGCCTTTCCATGGAATCCACCATACCCATGGCATAGGCATGTCCATGGGTGTGCTCGTCAATATGTCGTTGAGATGACAAAAGAACACAGCTTAATAAAAGAACATAGGTAAGAAATATAGGCATGTATTGTTCAAAAGATGATATTTCCCTTCTTTAAAAGCTCTGTTTGACTTAGTGTCATGAGCCAACATTTTATGCATAAATTGAAAAATCTTTTTTGTTTTTTGATCCCTATCATCATCCTTGAGTTCAAGAAGATTTTACTCAAATCTTTGAAAGCATATCCATTTGGATAAAAAATAAACTAGTAAAACTTAAAAGTAGTTAAATAAAAATTTCTAGCTAAGCTCAGCTTATGAACCATCCCCAATAGTCGATCCACATATCCTTTTACGAATAATAATTCCCAAAGCATTCTAGTATCAAATCTAGCATCTCTTAAAAGTTCAATAGCATAGTCAATACCCATAATCAAATGCTCTCTAAATAATTCATACCACTCATCATGAGCTCAATTAACTAAAGTTTCATAAACAAGATGGCAAGTATTCAACTGACACATGTTCTGTAGCCTTAATAGCGATTGCTTGAAACTATCATCTTGAAAGAAGCCAATATCACCACAAACCAAAATAATGCATATCTATGGTTGTTCATAAAAATACAACCTCTCAAAATTTCCATATATTCTTAATATACTAAATATCCTGAACTTGCTTGCACCAACACTAATTGTAAGTAAAATACCATGCCAACACAAATAACCATTAATATAGGCTTAATAAGCACCAACAAACATCTTGTAAGGGTTCACAGTGTAATAGAACTACAATATATCATTCACCATGCAGTCCTAACAATGGGTCATCATAAAACAATATCAAAGGTGGAAGGTGGACATGTAAATACATATAGTCACCAGAAGTTAGCAATAAATGTGCTATGTCAAGTATCTACATATTAGTTTTCACTTCAAAATTATTCTCCTCTTCAGATGTCATAGGATGCATAATGATCTCCCAACTTTCATTTATACCACCAGTATTATTAAGAACCTCATCAAACTGATCTTCGCTTATAAAAGCCTATTCATGAGGATCTGCTAGTGATTGTTAATCATCTGTCTCATCCTTTTTTTTTTCTTTATCTAACTACTTTTTATGAGAATTCATCTTAAACCTAGCAACCCTAACCTAATCCAAACTTATTGGCAATAATACCAATCTCTTCTTCATACATATCTCTGAGAAATAGTCATTGTGCTACAAAGCTGTTCTCATATCACCTACAAGGATTGCCAAGAAAGATATGAGAAATAGTTTTAGGCAATATATCATGCAAAACTTCATCAAACTATGTATTTGGAAGAGAAATAGGCACTCGAAATTTTTTAATGACATAAGTTAATTTCTTGCTATCTTTCCACCGATTATAATAAGGTAATGGATGAGTTGTAGTTGGTAACTTTAATTTGTCTACCAAAGCCTTAACTACGATATTAACTCAACTACCATTATTAACAATGACAATGCAAATCGTGTCATTAACATAGATTTTCAATTGAAATAGATTCTCTACATCGCTCCATCTCCAATAGGTGGATTAGCACTTATAGGAAATCATATCACCTTTGGCCTTACCAAAACTATTCCATAAATCTTTTATCTTACAAGTGTAGAAATTTAACACTTACTAGCATAATAAATATAGTTCTCCACAATCATTGTAATCCTAAACAAAACCCTATATCTTAAAAAAGTCATCATGCCTTAGATCTCTCAATACAACCACACTAGATTCAACAAGATATGAAAACAAAATCTTACCAATATAGTACATGTTTATTAGTCGCTTTGGGTTTTATTTATGTAATATATTTTAATCATATCAAGGATCCAATTCATACAATGATTGAATAATCTTTATTTGAAGAAAGTTCATTTAAGAAAGAAGAAATTTTGAAGAGGGCAAGAGAATATTTTCAGTCAACATCTTAACATACATGTATAAGAATACTACAATTGAGCATTGAAATTGAAGAATATATATTGATCAAGATTTAAAAAGAAGAATACATACAAGGGATAATGTCAAAAGTGGTACACGAACTTTGGAAAATATACAAATAGGTACCTAGACTTTGAAAATGACTAATTTAGTACCTAAACTTTGAAATTGATCAATTTGGTAGATGGAAAACTTTGAAATTGATAAATTTAGTACGTGAAAGAATTGATAGAGTTACTATTAGCATGCACAAAAAGTTTTTTCAGGTACTAAATTTGTAAATTTCAAATATAGGTACTAAATTGATCAATTTCAAACTTTAAATATCTAATTGTATATTTTGTCAAAGTTCAACTACCATTTATGGCATCAACCCTATATACAAATGGAAGAGATGAAAATGAAAATGTCAAATATTATTCATTAGCATACATATTTTTGTTTGAGTTAAGAGTAGCAATTCCTTTTATGTGAAAGAGAGATTATGCTAAAGGGAGAGGAGTGATGGGAATCAAGTCAAGGTTCTATTAAAAGAGCTAAACCTAAGGGATCATAAAACTTGGTTCAAAGGATTTTGACGAATCGGCCTTATGAAGATGAGCTTGACCTATGGAATTGATTAGATAGGTAATTATGTATCAATTGTGCAAGGAATGAAGATAAACATGAAGGAAGTGTAGAAAACCTACTAGTCACGCCTGTGATTTAGGTCGTGACGACATATAGAGGCATTAGAGGATATCTAGTTGCACATCATGCCCCTGATGGGGGACGTGATGGGGGACATGATGATTTGATTCAACCTATTATGCCCATGGCGACACCCGTGCCATACATTGAAGCAATAGTCAGTAAAGATCACACCTTAGAGATGTTCGTGACATTGCCAGTGATAATGCATCTCATGCCTTCAGTTACGTCTATTAACAGTTCGTAGACTAGTGATAGGTGGAGATAACACCTCGAATCCCTACCATGATGAAGACCATTATGACACCGACAGTTGATTTATACTAAATCTTTTCTTTATTTTATTAGGAGTCTTCTATTAGACTTAGTTGAATAGTTACTATTTTGCCCTTATTTAGGCTATGAGTATATAAAGGGCTTTATTTGTAAACATTAACAAGTTGATTATTAGTTTGAATGAAATTTCTTTTCTTGAGAATCTTCTTGAGGAACCTTAACTTTTATCAATCATCTTGATTATGGCGAGTTGCAAACACAAGTGAATAATTGTGAGTATATTAGTTAATTGTAAGTGTTGTATCACATTTTACCATACTTAGTGAGTCATATCTAAGAATTGTAAAGAAACAATCTTTATCTTTTAGAAACCTCAATGCTTGTGTTAGGTCCTAGGGCTGTCTTTAGGGTTAATTAGTGTTGACTCATAGATACACTAGTGATTAAGTTCCTAGGCTTATCATATTTATTGGTATCAAATCACGGTTTATGATTAGTTGTCCCTGTCATTATTGCATGTTTGTATGCAATTAAGGTTATGGTTGTGATTGGATATTAAGGTTTAATACCAATCTTTGGGTTTGTGTTGTAATTACTAGTCATGTATTATAAGTATGTCGAATAAAAAGGTGCATGGCAATTTTATGAGGAGGTTATAGTGGGGTTCATGGGAACATAGGGGTTCTAGGCAATGTTACAAGTAACAATGGTGTTCAGGCTGATGATGAATGGAGTATGAGCTAACAGTTGCAAAATTTTATAATAAAATCAATACAGTTGTTGTAAAACCCTAATATGATGCAACCCCATGTGAAAATACCACCCCTACCACCACCTGATTATGGTAGGCAAGGAGATGTCAGATGGGATAATCTTGATTACGAAGATGTTCATGGAAGAAAATTTAGGCCACCTAGGGGTTTAAAGCATATAAAATTGTAGATGCCTTCTTTTAGAGGAAGTGTACAACAAATGATTATTTTGCTTAGGAGGATAAGGTGGAAGGATTGTTTCATGTTATGATATGAAGGAACATATGCTAGTTCAATTGGCTACTATTGAGTTTACGTAGTATGTTGCCTTATGGTGGAAGAATCTGGTGAGTACAAGAAGATGGGATAATGAGGAAGAAATTTGTACTTGGCAAGAGATGAAATGGGTCTTAAGAAAAAGATTTGTACCTGCATATCATAAGGACGAGATTTTCATGCACCTCTAGTCCCTTAGATAAGGGGGGGAAATATAGAAGTGCAGAGTAATATGCACATGAGTTTGAATTGTTAATGATTAGAAGCAGTGCTACTGAATCACTCGAACAAACAGTTGCAAGATTTGTAAAAGAGTTGAAATATGAGATTACTTGTGTAGTAGAGCTTTAGAGATATGACACTTTTAAAGAAGCAATTCGGTTTGATCTTAAGGTAGAGCGATAGAGATCAAACCGAATTGCTTAAGTATGTATATTAGAAATCTTATTCTTCAATAGTAGGAAGTCTGATAAAGGGGCTTTTAATAAGTCTATGATAAAGTCCGATAATTATGT
Organism: Combretum micranthum; assembly: GCA_024138025.1. Taxonomy (NCBI): domain Eukaryota; kingdom Viridiplantae; phylum Streptophyta; class Magnoliopsida; order Myrtales; family Combretaceae; genus Combretum; species Combretum micranthum. The sequence goes on along the minus strand of JAMXBD010000236.1, from coordinate 275,184 downwards.
GAGAAGTGAATGGAATAACAATGATAAGGGTAAGAATAATGCTAATGAGAATGAAGGTAGTTTTGGTGAAGCAAGTGGATCCAGTGATAGAACACATAATATTAATGCTTAAGATCAGGACATATTGCTTCTCAATGTCTTAATTGCAAAGTGATGATGAATATTGGTGGTGAAGTTGTTAGTGAAGATGAAGAAGATGATTTTGGAGAGCCAGATAGTATTGCTGTTGCACTAGATACTTATTATGGAAAAGTAGATGTTAAGGCTAATGAGGAGCAAGGAGAGGATCGGTATATGAGTATCAATGTGTTGAGACATTCTCTCAATGCTTCTTAATCTTCTAAAGAGGAACAATGAGAGAATTTATTTCATATGGCTTGTAAAGTGAAGGGAAATTTGTGTGCACTCATCATTGATGGAGGGAGTTGCACCAATGTTGTTGTTGTTGCTGCTGCTCTAGTTGATAAGTTGAATCTGACTACTACTCCACATTCTAAACCCTATAAGTTACATTAGCTCAATGATCAGGGTAACTTGCAAGTGAATAGACAAGTGAAATCATTTCTCAGTAGAGGAGACAAATATAGAGATGAAATTGTATATGTGTGTTATTTATGTGTGCTTCTCATATCTTGTTGGGAAGACTATGGTTGTTTGATCGTAATGTTTTGCATGATGGGTACATGAACACTTATGCCTTCCAGAAGGATGGTAGGAAGATAATATTAATTCTATGTCACCAGAAGAGGTTAGAAAAGCTCAGTTACAAATGAGCAAGGCAATTAAGAAGAACTTCATGTTTATGTCACAAAGAGATATCCATCTAGCCATACAGGCTAAGGAGTCGATCTATATATATTACACGTTAGAAGAGTATTGGAAACTATAGAGCAAGCTTCTTTGCTCATTATAGTACAATGATTGTTGGAGGAGTTTATAGATGTATTTCCTAAAGAGCTCCTAAAGGGGTTACCACTTGTAAGAGGAATAGAGCATGTTATTGGTCTCCAACTTGGGGCTATATTACCTAATCATCCAGCTTATCAAATGAATCCTAAGGAAGTAAAGGAGTTGAAAAGACAAGTTGATGTATTGTTGGAGAGGGTCTATGCTAGAGAAAGTATCAGTCCATGTGCAGTTCCAGCTTTATTAGGCTAAGAAAGATGGATTATGGAGGATGTGTATTAATAGTAAAGCCATTAATAAGATTACTATTAAGTACTGGTACTGTATACTGCGACTTGATGACACGCTTGATGGGTTGAATGGTGTACAAATATATTCCAAAGTTGATCTTAAAAGTGGTTATCATTAGACTAGGATGAGAGAGGGAGATCAATGGAAGATCACTTTTAAGACGAGGCATGAGTTATATCAAAGGTTAGTGATGCCTTTTGGCTTCACTTAAACACCTAGCACTTTTACGTGTCTCATGAATCATGTCTTAAAGGAATTCTAAGGAAAATTTATGGTAGTGTATTTTGATTATATCCTGGTATAGTAAAGATTTAGATAGTCATGTGAATCATTCATGAGTGGTATTTGAAGTCGTGAGAATTGAGAAATTATATGGTAACTTGAAGAAGTGTTCTTTCTATTAAGCAAGGTAATATTCTTGGGCTTTTTAGTTTTTGGAGCACGGATTTGGGTAGATGATGGAAAGATCAAAGCCATTGTTGACTGGCCAGTATTAAATCTGCTGCTAATGTCTGTAGTTTTCATGGACTTGCTTCATTCTAGCGATGGTTTGTCAAGAATTTTAGTAGTATAGTAAGTCCTCTTATTAAGCTTACTAAGAAGAACATTACTTTTGTATGAAATGATAAGGTATATAGGAGTTTCAATGAGATTGAGGCTAAATTGATTAGTGCTCTTGCGTTAGCATTGCTTGATTTTGAAAGACTTTTGAGTAGAATGTGATGCATCATGAATTGGAATAGGAGTTTCTCAATGCAAGAGAGGTGATCTATTGCTTATTTTAGTGAGAAGTTACATAGGTATACTTTCAATTAGTTGGTTTATGACAAGGAATCCTATTCTTTGATTCGAGCTCTCACAATATGGCAAAATTATTTATTACCAAAAGAATTTTTAATTTATACTGATCATAAAGCACTTCAAGGATCAACAAAGGCTTTCTAAAGGGCAAGCTAGGTGGATAGAGTTTCTAAAGTTTCACATATGTAATCAAATACAAGAAAGGGAGTACAAATGTAGTTGCAAATGCATTATCTTAGAGGTATGTACTTGTAACTTCACTTTAAAGCTAAAATGTTAGGGTTTGAGCTATTGAAAGAACATTATGTGGTAATGCTTTCTTTGGTCCTATTGTGACACGATGTGTTGATGGAAGTAACATATCGATTTTGGTATAGAGGAGGCAAAGTTTGTATTCCCAGTAGATTTGATAAAGAATAATTGGTATGCGAAGCACATGCAAGAGGATTGTTGGGCATTTAAGAGAAAGGAAGACCTTAGAAATATTGAAGGAGCATTTTTATTGGAAGGGAATGATGAAGGATGTCCATAAAATTATTGAGAGATGTGCTACATGTAAAAAGGCAAGGGGAAAAGAGGAGTCATAGGGAGAATATATACCATTAGCGTTGCCTACATGACCATGGGTTGATATTAGCATGGAATTGTCTTGGGTTTGCCTAGGACTCAAAAGGCAAAGATGCAATTATGGTGGTGATTTTTTGTTATATTCAATTTCCTTTAAATGCATAGATCTTTAACCAACAGCGTATCGGGTGCGTGTGCAGTAATAATAAATTCGGTGAATACCAAGTCGAATCTACAAGGAGTAAGGACTAGCTATCAACTATATCAGTCCAAATTCATAGCTAGACAAATAAAACTTTGTTTCTCTTTTTTAGATTTTCTTTTAATATAACTAAACTACTAAAAAGCTTGGATTTCCACACCTCAAATAGAGTTAGGTTTAGAGCCAATCAAATTTGGAAATAAATTGAATGTCTGCTATTGACAAAAAATGCACTTATCAATCCAAATCATCAATGGGTTCAGTTTTTCAATAATGAAGAACAAGATAACAATTCCTTTTCCCAAAGTGAACTATTATTCTAAATTACCAATCAATGTTCCTTATCCCTTGGAAAGTGATTAATTGATAATTATTTTCTAATTCACCAAACCCTAATAGAATTACAACCCATATCCCTATGTGAAATGCAATCCTAATTAGATAATCACAAAATTGATTAGAAGAGAATTTCCCAATTACAATCCTAATCATTTATGAATTCCAGATTTAAGCCAAAATTGCATGATTTGTGAAATAAAATTGATAATCCGAATATGAACAAGGATTCAATCAACAACAATTAAACCACAATCCAAAAATCTAGATCAATAACTAAAAACCCTAATTAAATCACATAGGAAAAGCTTTAAACAAAATCCAATATATGAATCAAAACAAAAGGAATGAAATCACCTTGATAAGAAATTCCATGCCAAAATCCATACACAAATGATGTTTTCCACTTAATCCCGGTGTAGAATCCTTTATTAAATTAGAAAGTTAACTACTTTAGTGTTCTAAACCCTAATCTATCAAGGAGCTATGACAAAGAAGAGAGAAATTGTGCCTAGGGTTTCTTCTTTTTTCACAAATGACAAAAAGATGAATTTATATGAAGGGTAGGGGAGTTACACTGGCATTAAAGACTGGCGGCCTTGAATTAAATTTGACTGGCCTTTAATGTGAAAATTAATTTCTGAGAGCAGTAATAAATATATGCCGTCTTCAATACCGGTGGCCTTGATTTCTCCTAGTGTCGGTGTACATTAAAATTTCAGAAGCCGATGAAAACAATTTCAATGCTTGCAGTGCTATATCGGCGTTAAAAACTTCTGTTCTATTCACAACCAACATCGGTGTAAAGCTGACAACATAGGGTGAGATTTTGCCGGCGTATGTATAGAAAAATTGCAGCGCTGGTGAGGATTTCCATCCAAAGCTGGAGGTGTTGCTATTTTATGATGAAGGCCGCTTGTTTTGCATTTCAAGGCTGCAGTGTTGAATTGCAGAAGTGTCGGTGTTGCTTTTGGTCTTGCCTAAAATTGTATAAATCTTCTCTACTTTGCTTGAATTTGTATTCTAAATCCTCAATGACCCGAACAATAATTTAAGAACATTTAAGTACCATTTCTAATTGATTTCTATAAAATCTATAAGATATAAACATGATTTGATTAATGGAAATTTGAGTAAAATATGACTTTATCAGGTGGTTGTTGATCGTTTCAACAAGATGTCACATTTTTAGCCTTGCCATAAAATGGATTTTGCTTTATATATTGCTAATTTGTTTTTATAAGAGATAGCAAGATTGCATGGTATGCCACATAGTATTGTCTTAGATAGAGATGTGAAGTTCTCAAATTTCTTTTGGAAGACATTATGGAGAAGAATGGGGACTAAGTTGATGTACAACACTGCATGTTATCCTCAAACTGACGGGTAGATAGAAGTTGTTAATCGTACTCTTGGAGCTTTGTTAACCATAAATAATTCAACAAGAAAATCTCATTTGAAATAGTATATGGTTTCAATCCTGCGTTACCTATGGATTTGATAGACAAGCCTATAGTGAAGGAAGGGAATCTTAGTGGAGTTGAGCAAGCTTAAGACATTCAAAAGTTGCATGGGAAGACTTCTGAGTATCTTAAGAAGACTCAAGAAAGACAGAGACAGCACAATGATAAGCATCGAAAGCTTAAATCCTTTAATCCTAGAGATTTAGTTTAGATACATCTTAGTAAGGATCGGTTGCCACACAAGAAGTCACATAAATTGTCAGTAAAAGCAGATAGACCTTTTAAAATCATTGAGAAGATCAACAACAATGCTTATCAAATTGAACTTCTAGGGGATTATGGAGTTTCAACAACATTCAATATTTCATATTTGTCTCTATATAATCCAGAGGATAAGAATTTTGTTGAAGAACCATTAGATTCGAGGGTGAATCTTCAACACCAGTGAGAAGATGATGGGAATCAGTCAAGAGCCTTATTAGGAAAGCTAGAGCTAAGGGATTACAAAACTTGGTTTAGAGGATTATGATGATTCGGCCTTATGAAGATGGGCTTGACTTCCTTTGTAGCTATGGAATTCATCACATAGGTAAATGTGTATAAATTTGTGCAAGGAATGAAGATAAATATAAAGAAAGTGTAGAAGACTTGCCAATCATGCCTGTAATCTAAACCATGGTAGCACTTGAAGGGATATCTAGCTACACATCAAGCCTATGATAAGGGACATGATGATTTGATTCAACTTCTCGCCCTAGTGATAACACCTGTGATATATACTAAAGCAACAATTAGTGAAGATCACGTCGTTGGAGATGCCCGTGATATCACTAGTGGTGATGTGTCTCATGCCCTTAGTTATATTCGTTATCAATTTAAAGATTAGTGATCAGTGGAGATAACACCTGTATTCTGGCAATGATAAGGTTCGTCATGACGCTGAAGAGTTGATTTATTTCAAATCTTTTCTTTATTTTATTAGGAGTCTTTTATTATATATGGTTGAATAATTACTATTTTGCTTTCATTTAGGCTATGAGTATATAAATGGCTTTATTTGTAATCATTAACAAGTTGATTATTAGTTTGAATGAAATTTCTTTTCTTGAGAAACCCTAACTCTGATCAATGTCCTTGATTATGGTGAGTTGTAAACATGAGTGAATAATTGTAAGTAATATCAATGTTTGCAAGTGTTATATCACACTTTATAGTTCTTGGTTAGTCATATCCAAGAATTATAAAGAATTAATCTTTATCTTTTAGAAACCCTAATACTTGTGTTAGGTCTTGGGGCTTTTTTTAGGGTTAATTAGTATTGACCCATATATACATTAGTGATTAAGTTCTTAGGCATATCAAGAAGCATCCTTATTTCTTGAGATGAAATTTTCTCTCAAAATTTTGTATTGCTTGTCGAAAGAATTAGAGTATATCTCTATACACTTCTATACTTTGTTAGAGTTTGAGGATTGGATAGAATCATGTTTGATTTTAGTATCTATGTAATCCATGGAGGTTTCAAAGGTAGAGCTAAGATGAATCAAGGAAGAGGTATTAATAATACTAGTTCAAAAAGGCTACTCTCTAAGAATTTGAGGAATATTTATTAAGAAGTTTTAATATAAATAGAGGTAAATTATGCCAAAAGGTCTTAACGGTTGGGGGTAAGTTCATTCGAGGTCCCAACGTTTCAATTGGCTCAAAATAGGTCCCAACATTTTGAGAAGTAGATTAATTAAGGTCTTCATGGACATGTGTCAATAGGAGAAATATTTAATTAAAACTTAAAAGATCCATCACGTTGTAATACCTATCAATGGAGATCTCAATTGACCCACTTCTCGAATGTTGGGACCTCTTTTGAACCACTTGAAATGTTGAGATCTTAAATGAACTTACTCCTAAAAATTAGGACCGTCTGGTGTAATCTACCTATAAATAGATCTAACCACTTTTGATTTTGTTATTTCTAATTATACTCATCTATTCACATAGTTGCACTTTTGTTACAATCCTTATAATTACTCAAAAAGTATATCTATAACACAAGTAATTATTGCTGCTTCTATTATCTAAAATTGCTGATTTACTTTTGTATATATGTTATACATCCGACATGTAAACCCATGTAAGTATTGTGGTCTTATGTGTTACTAATGTATCTTTGTAGGTAGTACGGCTTTGGTGACAATTCCTTGTGTTACTAATGTATCCTTGTAGGTTGTACGGCTTTGGTAGCAACTAATAACACATTGTGGGGGGAAGGGGGAGAGAGGGAGGGAGAGTATAAACTTTTTTAAATTTGTCTAGTTTGGTAACAATTAATAACACATTGTCTCTATTTAATTTGTTTATGCTATGGCGCACCATTGTATCAATTAAGTGTGGTTGCTTGTCCTTGTCTTTCTAAATTTTCTTCAACTTCCTAATCTCTTCCACTTAGTCACTTTCTTGAATATCCACGTCTCTAAAAAAAGACTTAATTGGTGTAAAATTTGGATTAACCAAAAAGAAAAGGAGTTTGTGGTAGAGTAAATTTTTTGAAGAAGGAAATGTTGAATACTTACAACTGGTGGATACTATTAGTGTCATAAAAAGAGGTCATAGTTAATTGCAATTTATATACTCAAGTGAGAATACTTTACATGTATTACTTCAAAATCTCAAGTACTATACTTTAAGGTATTAGTGCTAAAATCAAGGTTATATTCAAATTATCTTTATCTTTAACCGTTTTTGTTTATTGACCTCTACTTTCTACTTGATATCAATCACTGATTTCAATAGCTGAAGATTTTTTTTTTCAAAGAGATAACCGATACTTTAATGTAACATACCTGCCTATGCCACAATAAACCTTGAGAAGGGTCAAGTTTAAACTATGGCCCTAATTATAACCTAACCGACTAGGTTAGTTTAAGGAATTAGCCCATGATGCACACGTCTAGACTTGAGTAAGATCCACTAAGTTTGCAACCAAAACCTTTCTTAGAGTGAGCAGCTCTGTGAGGGAAGGTAGGTTTCACAAACCAAAATGTTAAAAGATGAAAAACATATGACTATAGTCATTGAAAAATTTAAATTATTTTCATGTGAAATGGGGAAAAAAAAGACATTTCTCATTCAGAACACAAAGAATAAATGCACTTTTAAAGCATGTTTGGCTTGATTTATATACATTTCTACTATAAATAAAAATATAGTCTTAAACAATATGAGATATATATATTTTTGAGAATTTACAAATTTACTCCCTGAACTTTTACCTTCGTGCGAATTCACTCTTGAACTTTCAAAGTGACTTTGTTTATATTTTAAAAAATTAGTATAGTTAAGGAAAAGTACTATTTTCCATGAATTTTGGGAGGTAGGGGAGGGGGGTAAATTCACACATAGATGAAAAATTTATGGGATGAATCTATACATAGGAAAGTTTGATAGGGCATTTTATAACTCTCTCTTTGTTTTGTTTTAACGAAAAATGTTATGTGTCCTTAATGGTGCAAATTTTTAAAAGTTTAAAGATCAAAAAGTTCACTTTAAAAGTTCAAAGGATGAATACACACATATGTGAAAGTTTAGAGGGTGGATTTGTAATCTGACCTTTTTTTTTTTTAAATTTCTTTATAACCTCTTTTTTGTAGTCCATATTGGTAATATTACAACTAAAAATTGATGTAGTTATATATAAATATACATACTTGACTCTTTCCAAGACGACATAAAAAGTATAAGATTCTTAAGATCAACTTTTCTTTTAAGTTTAGAATTTATTTTGAACTTGTGAAGAAGCAGGTTCTAGTCCTGGGTCTACCATCCCTAACCCACTACAAGGCCAGTTAGGTTTAGGCTGCATTAAGGGATACTAATGGTGATTGCACAGGCTACTTTACAATATTTTAACAACTTATATTTTCTAGTTACTTTATTATTTTACTTTCTATTTATTTTATGAAAAGATAGTAATCCTACCTCATGTATTTCCAACATTGTATTTTCTTATGAAGGGGATGGCGCTCTACATACATATTACTCTTCAAATAAATCAAGAAATTATCCTTTCTCCACTTGAGCAAGAGAATAATAAATAAATAATTAGTTATCAGCTCACATGAAATATTGATTTTATAAAATAACAAAGTGAAATTGTGAAACAAGTTGAGATGTTGGAAAAATAATTGATAGGTCGTTTGTGAGTTTGGAACTGTAGACTAAATCGAACTAGCCCTAGATGTGTGGGCATGGTTCATAGCATTAGCACCTTGGACTCGCTCATTCTAGCTAGATTTGGTTTGGTCATGTCTAGTACATAAAAACTTAACTGTTTTTGTGTATGTTCTACATAGGTGTATTAGGACAGCACGCTACCATGCATGGTAGCATCTGAGTTTTTCCCTATCCTTAAATATAAGATAAATAGTGAAATATGAAAACCAAATAATGCAACATAATAGTTTTCGTCGATCATGATTAACCTAGATAATATTTGATTGTAAGAATTGAATAGCATTATGTAAGAATACTGGACGATATAATTCACTCATATCACATTTTGTATGCATAAAATTGGATAATAATTTTTGTATATTCATTGTTTGGTATTCATAAGCATAATACAAGAATGTTATAAAAGGTTTAAGTTGTCCAGTGAAAAGATATTTTGTGCCATTTTCCATATGGTACTATTTCTTTTTTTTTCAAATTTATGTGGTATCCTTAAATTTTATTGTTCATTACCAAAGCCCAAGAGAACAACCAAACAAGAAACCAAGAATTTTATCTAGTCAAGTCTCGCAAACAAACAAAGACTCCATGGAAGACAAATGGAGAAAATGGAATAGAGATAATGATTATCCCTGAAAGGATCATTTGCGAAACTAAAGACCGATCCTCAATTTTCTTGATTCTGTTTTCGCACAAAGAATCAAACTCATATTAGAATTGCGCTCAAAGGCTGCTTTGGAGCTGGAATCAAACTGAAACCGACCCAGCCAGTTAGAAGCAACAGTTCCACAGTTCCAATTGGCGGACTAGCCTTATTTGTAGAGAATCTTGATGTTCTTGGGCTCTACTACCTGAGGAATGCCTAATAAACTGCATTTGTGTGAATGTAATACACACAATAGAACAGAAAATTCTAATGTAAGTCTAGTACATATGGTAGTACTATATGTTCTTTATGCAAAATATTTAAAACATTCTTGTACAGAGGAAGAAAGGTTCAGCCAACCGAGCTCAAAGCTAAAAGGGAATGGTTAGCAATTAGATAGAGGTCAACTTTGTATCTAAGATGATAAAACTGTATAACTAGAGCAAAAGAGAACTCCCATCTAGGAACGGGCAGCTAAGCACTCTCCTCTGGAAATAAAGGGGCTTGAAGCTTCAACCATATTCATACCTTCTCCATCCTCAATTGCCTCATCTTCAACATCCCATAGGAAGTGAGCATACGATGCCATAACATAACTGCATCAAAATGGTTCCATTTTGGTAATCACATTCGGACCAAAAAACTTAAAGCTTCTTTCAAGCGCCAAGTTAATCCTGGATCTTTATATATTGATGTCTTTCAATTTGATCATGAAAAGGTAAGATTTATAAGATTAACTCTGAAAGGTGGCATAAAGGGTGTGCAAGAATAGATATACCAGTCATCAGGGGCCGTGTTGACTGCCTGATCAAAATAGCTCTCAGCTTGCTCTGCATTCCTTTGATTCTTCCATATTAATTCGGCATACATGGATAGAACAGTGCCATCATCTGGATTTGCTAAGATTGCTCTTTCACAGTACTCCTCAGCCTTTACGGAATCTCCACGGATCTGCTTTGGCACCATAATCATTCATTAGAAGAAATCTAACAGCAAGCTTGAAATGGAACTTGGCATTGTGAAAGTAGTATAAACCACTTAGACTATTGAAATAAGGATGAATTACTTATAACATATTTGGGATAATTTTATTCGTCATGAATCTGCTTTCAAATCCTGTTAAATTCATATTGATGTCGAAATAAAATTGAATGAATATCCGGAATAAAACCTGTCTTACAATGTTGTCAAATCCAAAAAAAGGGATATAAGGAATGTGCCATGATTGTACGTAGAATTGATTATGACTGCTTATTATATTACCTCTTTTAAGAACCTTGCGTAGTTACTTAAAATCAAAGCATTTGCAGGATTTGCTTCAATCATATTTAAATAATACTCATCAACACTTTCACTCCCACCACCAAAACCGTGACTACTACCCCTACAACCGCTCCCACCACCGCCACCACCGCCATAAATTCCTCCATCACTAAACTCAATTCCCCTCTCCTTTTCCATTGAAGCCGCATTTTGAAACTCCCCAAAAGATCCAACATTACACCAAGAAAGCTGCACCAAATCGGAATCCGACACTGCCCTTTTCATCCTACCAGCAATAGGTGATAAAGAAGCAGTCAAAGTAAGGAATGGTCTGTTGGTTCCAGTTCCAGGTCTCTTTTGCTGGTGTTGGCAGTGTGCAAGTTCAGATTCAAACAAGTGATCTTTTACATGAGTTTTGTCCCATGAAATATTGAGAAATGAGGTTGATGCACTTTTCAAAAGCATAGTAGCTAGACAAAATGAAGAACTGATCTTCTCCAAAAAAAAAAAAAAAAAAATTTTCTTTCTTTGTGACAACTTTTTTACTTTCCAAAACAAGCAAAAGTTAGAAAAACCTTTTTTGGCAGGCTTTCTTTTTACCGGTAGGAAATGAAGTGGAGAATAGAAAAGTTTTAGTGTGAAATTGGGGTAGTTTTGACATTATATTTATAGGGGAAAAGATGCATGTGGTATAAATTAAACCGGTTCCTTCCAGGAAATCCGAAGTAGGAACCAAGGAACTACTAGCTGGCATCCCGATGTCGTGGAAGGAGATTGGTACGCGGGTCGTGTCTCAAATTTGTGAATAGTTTTCAACGAGGTAAACTCGAATTAATAAGATATATTTATATATGTATGTATGTATGCATAATGAAAAATCTTGATTTTTTAAAAATTGTTATTGCTATAACTTTTGAGAGAAGAGATAATCGAATTTAATATATTTACTATTTATTGAAAAGATATCAAATTTTATACTTAAAGTTTACAAAAAAATATAGTACTTAAATTTTGAAGTGCTTAATTTTACTTAATCAAAATTTTCACAACTGTTTTAACTGCATCATTAATACTGTTTGTCCTATTTTTGATGTGGAGGAAGCATTCTATCAATACTATGATATTAGAAAAAGTAGTAAAATTTGATAATAAGTTACATTTGATGTGTTAGTAAATATAGTAAATGGTATAAAAAATATAACAAAAATAACTATAAAAAGTTTAATTAATTATTAAATTAAGCACTTTAATGTTTAAGTATTAAAATAAATTTTGGGAAAAAGTCATTTTTGTACCTAAACTTTGACGAAAAGAACAATTAGGTACCTAAACTTTTAAAAAGACCAATTTGATACCAATTGAACTTTCTGTGCTCTTTATTGCTATCTCAAGTTAATTCTAGTAACACCGTTAATAATTTATCCTACACGGACCAACTAACTAATAGCCATCTGCCACCTGTCATTAACTAAAGAGAAAGGGGACAAAAAAAATCTCTCCCCTCTTTGCCTCCATTGTCTCTAATCTTCTCTCTCTCTCTAAAAGAAAACATGACCTCTCTCTCTCTCTCTCTCTCTCTACGTGACAGAACTTCGACCTGTACCAATAGCCATTGAGACTACCACTCATCATAACTCAATCACAGCTAGCCCCTTGTCGAACCCAACACCACACTCATGCACCTATTGTACATCTTAGAGACCCTCTATCTTTAAACTAGAAACTGAGCGCTGCCACTTCAACCTCCACCACCACAACCTCTACCGAAAATAAAACTCCACCCTCGAACCAACAGCAACAAATCAAAAAAAAAACCCACCACTCACACAACAAACCTAGAAATTTGAAACCAATTGTTTAACAACTACCTTCGACATAAGCCAAATGCCACCCCCATCCGCCGTGACAAGCAAGCCCCACTACTGAATCTCTACACTAAAACCTCCACAGCCAACAATTTGATCAGTCCACCAAACAAAATAACCATAAATTAGCTTTAAACCCTTACCAGTAAACATGTCTTGTAATGTTATGTGAAGAGCCATCAAATTGAAAGTGCCCTATTCCTACTCCATTATTGACTTACTAGAATAGGACGTTGGTTGGAAAAAGGCATGGATTCATGTCAAGCCAATACAGGCCATGAGCCATCGAGGCTTAGGCTCTGGATCTAACCAGTGGTGGTGTGATGATGATGATGTGGAGATGGTGTAGGATGGTGATGGTGTTGGTTTTAGGTTTTTTGCTGCCTTTTGAAGAGAGAGAAAAGAGAAATGAGAGAGAGAGAGAGAGAGAGAGAGAGAGAGAGAGAGGACAAAGAGAAGAGACAGAGTAAGAGATGTTATTTTTATTGTTTTTTAATGTCACCAACGTGTCAATGTACCATTAGTTACTAGAGCCACATAGACAGATGGTGTTAAAAAAATTAACGTGAGGTGGCAATAAGGGGCACGAAAAGTTCAATTGGATATCAAATTGGTCTTTTTAAAAGTCCAAGTACTTAATTGTCTATTTCATCAAAGTTTAGATACCAATGTGGCTTTTTCCCTTAAATTATTATGTAAATTTTGTATACCAAATTTCACATTTGACCTTTTTTTTATTCTTACTATCATATTTTTAGCTATAAATAAAACAAAAATAAGTCAGATTTCATGAATGATAAAGGATCCATACAATGACATATCTTTCTTTTCTAAGATCGGTTGTAGACCGATTAAAACCTTTTAAATCCCTTGTAGGAGTGTAACATGGGAACTTGTTAGGCATTGCAGATACTACTATAATACTTCAATTAGATGATAAAAGTTTATGGGGGGAAAAAACAACATATCGTGTCATCATGGATTATATTAGGTTATAAACAATCCAAATCTATCATATGAGACAATATTGAATTTAATCTTGAGCTTAATTAAAATTTAATGATCAAACTCTATTTAAATTAGCTTTTCAAATTTTCCGATGTACAATGTTAAAGTTCAAACATAACCTAAATTTAATAAAAGTAAAAATAAACTTAAGCTATTTTCAAGTTGGTTAGATTCATGTGATCATCTAATTTGATTGTTATAAGTTCAAGTATAACTTAGTAAGCCACTTAAATAAGACAATGGCAAGTCAAGTGCTTGTACCTTCAACTGTTGGTAATTTAGTATCTCATTTTTAGATTTTGACAAATTAGTACTTGTAATTTCAAATATATGTAATTTAATGCCCTTGTTAAATAATATTTGATTGATGTTTATTTTGATAACAGGATAATGACAGACAAAGTGCTTATTCTTTCAATTTTTGATAATTTTTGAGCAATTTACTACTACATCTTTAGATTTTGGATAATTTTTGACTAAATATTTACCATTATCCTATCATCAAAATGAATAGTCATCAAATATTATTTAACAAAGATATTGGATCACATATAATTTAACAATATGAACACTTATTTGCAAAAATTAAAGGTAAGATACTAAATTACAAAAAATTAAAAGTATAGACACTTGGTTAGCTTTATTCCCACTTAACATTTTAAACTCGAACGTAACTCATTTCTATATTAATCAAATTGAAAAAGGTCACTTATCATGCTACAAACAATGCATATTTCGGCCGGCACCATGGATTTGAGCTTAATTATAATTAATGGGAACTAAAATAATAAGAAAGAACACAAGTTAGACTTTTACTTCCAAAATTCCAATTAGGGTAAGTAACATGTCTGCTACCAAAACGAGTACATATGTTTTTCTCAATGTTGTGAGACCTAACTCGTAGGTTTGACATGGACATATTAGAGAGTTAGAAATCAATAATTGGTAAAATCGGATTGAATCCGGATCATATTGAGGTTCAACCGATTTGTTCTCAATTATCTTTAAATAATATTTATCTATATATTTATTTATTTTTTCCATAAGAACCGAAGACTGTCAACATTCACCGGTACTTATTTTACGCAAATATGTATTCATCATGCTTACGCTATTGGTTAAGGTAAAACGAAATTGACTTAATAAAGAAAATAAATTTGATTAACGATACTTAAGAAATCATTAATGGGAAAAATTACAAAATACTTATCCAACAAACAACAAGCTTTAAGCGGGTAAAGGCCAAAGAAATGCAATTTGAAAAAAAAAATTATGAAAATAAAGATTTTTGATAAAAAAAATCTTAAAAATATAGCATTCAAAGCAACGATTTTATTTTAAAACAATATGACATCGTGTCTATTTTAATACATCTAGAGGTCTCGTGGGTCCGGTTTGGGGCCGAACCATGACCCAAACCCATGTCCGATTCGCTTTTTATCAGACCTGGACTGTCCTTTCTACTATATGGAGCGGGTATGAAATGGGGACCAACCAATTCACGAGGTGGGTCCCCTAGGTCCGAACCATGCAAATTTAAAAAAAAAAATCCGACTTACACGTATTTTTAAAACAAAAAATTTGGAATCATTCGCTAAAAAAATTATGAATACATTTTAACATAAATGATACATTTGTTTCACTACAATTTAGTACATTTACGGATGTGAAGGGACATTATACCTCACCTCACTTACATGTGTTTTGGAAAAAATAAAAAAACAACTTGTTTGTTTTGTTTTTTTTTTTTTTTCCTAATCCTACGATTCGAACACGCTGGTTCTAGGTAGGTGGCAAGGACCCGCCAACCCGACGGGTCCACTCATCGATTCGAAACCACCCTGCCGGGGTTGTTCCCTCCCCCAAACCACCGGTGGCGGTCCGCATCACATCCCGGATCGAACCCAGACCCAGGAGATGTCTAAGTACATCTTAGAATCTTGTCTTGACACGATTTCAATTTTCAAATGCAGTATTCTTGGGGCTTCTTTCCTAAAGTTCTAATTCTTATAATATATATATATACACA
The DNA here is from genome assembly GCA_024138025.1 of Combretum micranthum. Lineage (NCBI taxonomy): Eukaryota > Viridiplantae > Streptophyta > Magnoliopsida > Myrtales > Combretaceae > Combretum > Combretum micranthum. The sequence goes on along the minus strand of JAMXBD010000236.1, from coordinate 259,580 downwards.
CACACACCCTTTTCGCAGCTCTAAACTCATCATAGACTATAAATAAGATATTTAAGGGCTCCTCGGTCCTCACAAATAAATCCAATAAAAGAACACTAACCGTATAAGGATAGAGGAACACTACCTGAAATCATGGCATATCAGAATTCAAGAATTAAACTTAGTTCGCGGCCCTAATTAATGAAGGAATGCTGTCTTCTCAAGTATATTTCTAGGAATAAATTCTCTTAATAAACCGCTAGAGCCAGACGAAGTTAAAGTAAAATTTATTAAAAGTAGGAAGCCCGTAAATGAGGAGCCCAATTCAAAACCCAATGGATGACTTCAGATTTGATTCAATTAAATTATAATCCTTAATATGATAGGTAAAACGCATCTAATCAAGATGACTAGAAGTAAAATATACTTGTTTTAATCTTTAAAAGTCTAATATTTATAAGATAAATAAAGTAAAATTTAAGTAGATTAAAGTCTGTGGATGTATGAATTCGATTGTAAAGGCTTTAAGATTAATATTTATTTGGATTTATCTCTTTGAGCTAATGTGACAGGGCTTAAAGAGATAGGCTAAATTGGGATGATCATGAGAGAATTGGTATGGAAGGCTTGGAGTAGGACCTATTGGAATTAGCCTGCCCAATTTCAACATTTCTTAAATTGGCTCACACACAGATTACAAATGCAGGCCTCAATGGGCGTGGGTCATAAGAGACCCACATTCATATCCATATTAAGAGAGACTCATCCTAACCGTGGGTTGTCTATCTCATCTAACGGATGATATCGACAGCTAGATTCTCTATAAATACCCTTGGTCCTTACCTCATTTGGGGATAAGGTGAAATCTTGGAAAAACGCCGCCGTGCTATCGGGTTGGTGAATCAAACATTTGATTTACTTAAGAACATATACGAATTCATAGTACTTAGTGAGGTTGATACTGTTTACCTCCCTCACCTGTCACGCATGTGTTAGAGCCTATTGAGACTGCCTACTCTTCCTCTCTACACGATTCTCTCTTGATCACCCTTACACGTATTGTTTCCCTAGGTCACGTGTAGCGCGATAGTCACGCGGCACGCACGTAATTGTTGCATCCGAAATCATACCCACACAAAGTCCAAAAAATACGTATAGAAAAGGACCTTCTACAATCTAATGGCCAAAAAATAAATATGAAATCTTCTTATGACTAATCCATCCTAAATGTTAGAATTACCTTAAAAACCAAGTTAGAAATTAATTGATAAGTTTTTAATATTTATTAATTATTTCTATGATTTACAACTTTTAGGGTAAACATCATCATGGATTGGTTCTGAATCAGGAGCTGATCCCACCCATCACCGGTGGTTCATAGGCCGGGATAGCCGGTCCAAACTGGAAAAGGACCCGTTGGTTCTGGCGGATCCTGAAGTTTTTATCTCCCAAAACCTCATGACTAGGTAGTTTTGGAACTACCGATTCAAGAACTAGAGCTAGAGAACCAGTAGAACCAACGGTTTGTAGCGGTTTTACGATATAAAAAAATGAAAAATTATAAAAAAAATTGTAATTAAAAACAAATATTTAAAACTATTTTCGTAAGAATTTAATGTGTTGTTATTAACAACAGAAATAATATATATTTGAAATCATATGTTATTGAGTTTATGTAGACTTATAACCAAAGTGGACTTTTTTTTTTTTTTAACTATGTCTGACTTGTTTTTGTATTGTAGGGATTTATTTGTATCTTAAATATTTTATAGTGACATGTTGCCAACATGATAACTAAAAAAGTGCAAGTGATTAAACATAAATAAATGCATAATTGTAAAACTTCTTTTAATTAATGGATATTGACAATTATTATTAAGTTCAACATTATTTCAAGTTAAATTATTATTTTATAATTATTTTCTTACTTAAATTAAGTAAATTATTTAATTGATTTTTTTATCTCACGGTTTTTGGTTGCTTTGGAACCGGAACCGAATCGTGGAACCGACAATTTCTAAGAATTGAAAACTTGACCAGCTCCCACGAATCTAGTTCGAATTTGGTTCTAACATGATGATGTTTATTTTAGGGTGTGCAGTGTTCATTGAGAAAAAAACTACATAACGTTAACTTTTTGGTCCCACAAGAAAGTAGCCATTTTGATATATCTATACTGTCTGTTTATTAAGTGGGGCTGGAGAGTAGATTCATGATAATCCGACTTATAATTATTGCTATTCTGTTTATTCATAATAATGTTGAGGTCGGTAATTATTCAAAAAAAGATGGATTATGGATTAGAATTCATTGACCTACTCCACGGGCAAACTTCCGGAGTGATGTAATTTTTTGTTTAGACATCAACGATGGTAATCATTTTAGATAAGTGAGCCGTTGATCCAATGAAACATTCGAATAACTGGGAAGAAACTATTAGCAGGTCGGACGTGTGTATCATATACAACTGCTGACAGGGGCAATGCATTAAACACTGATGGCCGGTACCACGAAGGTATCCTGTATAAGACAATTAGAAAAAGGCCGCCAGTATTGTCCCCACCTTGAATAACCATCAACCAGGACTATTTGTTATATGGTTGTTCTGTTGCATTGTATTATGGGTAAATTATATTCGAGGTTACAATATCTGAAGATAAGTTCATTTAAAATCATAATATTTTTAAATGATTCATTTAAGGTTATAATATTTAGAAAAATAAGTTAATTGAGATCATTATTGATACATATTAAAAATAAAAATTTTAATTAAAACCTAGAAGATGCGTTACATTATCATACATGTCAATAGTGACCTTAATTGACTATATTCTTCAAATATTATAATCTTAAATGAACCACTTGAAACGTTATGATCTTAAATAAACTTCTTCCAAATATTATGATATTCTAGTATAATTTATCCATTTATTTGAAGTTTGCTTGCATTGTGAGATTAAATGTGATTCTGATTATAGTTTTTACTTGTCAGCATTATAAACATATTTATCTTGATGTTTTTTTTTTTATCATATCGAAAGATCTTTCATTAAATTTGCAAGGTAGACACTATATGTAGGGATGCAACCGAGGCGAGTTCGGGACGGGTTTTTTGAAACCCGACCCGAGTCCTTAATGGGTGTCCCAAACCCAAGAAAAATCCTATCGTTTTTTTGTCAATTCCAAAATCAACCCGCTAGGATTTAAGGAACCCATAATCCGACCCAACTTCAAGATTTTTAATTTTGTTTCTTAAAAAAGAATCAAAAGAAAAATTTTGTTTAAGTTATTAATGATAAAACACTTATATTGAAGATGAATTTTAGACAATAATCATCAATAAAATGATCAACACTTCATTTCTACTTACTTCATATACATATAATTAAATGATCTTGCTTTAATACTTAACATTTTAAAGTTTTTAATATTTTGAATTATACGGATCGGTTTTCCCAACGGTTACATAATAAACCCAAACCCGACTCTATAACTTATCGGATTTTTTTTAATCCCAAAACCCTATAGGGTTTTAAGCGGTTGGGCATCGGGTACTCTATAACGCCCGTCCCGCTTGCATCCCTAACTATATGAGTAGTTTCTTCTGCCACATAAGAGCTATTACATTCAAATCATCAAATAAAAGAGAGAATTAAGGAGGTAAGGGTGCTTAGGCCCAGTAACTAGGGCACGTTCTTAATCTACAATGAATAGCAACCTAATCCACAACATGATTTGCTTGGCGTCAAACCAAGTTAAAGTTGGCATGCGTATATCTTATTAACAGTTGCCTGATGTCAAAGATGATTGTGTGAATTTATCAAGGTGGTGTCATTTTTGAGGTGAGGGCCTGGTAAACACTTAGACAATCCATCTCAAAGACCATGTCTATCCATCCCAATTTCGTAGCAAATTTGGCTGCGTCTAGCACCACCATGGCTTCTATTACAACTATTGAGTTAAACAGGCATCCTCTAGTTCCTCCATTGTATAATTGACCTCTAGAGTCTCTAATAACAAAAGTAGGGGTAGCCTCTCTGGAATTAACATCACGAAATGCATCAGATAGAGTTTAATTGACATATCTTAGGTAGGGCTCCAAGTTAAGTTCGATAATTTGAATAGGATGGAGAGATGAGTAATGGTTGGGTTGGAGCTAGGCCATCACAAAATAATTTTCACGTCTAGTCCAGTTCCTACTGGGGTGTAATAGCTAATCTAATAAATTATTCATAAGCCTAAATAGGCGATCCCTTCCCCTTAAGCTTCCAAGATCCTCCGAAGAGGTCTTGGAGGAACAAATTTTGACTACTAATAAGTACTCTCCCTACATGTGGTGCCTTCATCTTTGTTTAAACATTTGGATATTTAAACATTTAAAGATGGCTATTTTAACTTTGGATAAAATAATACAAAATACTTAAATTAAAAAAATATATATAATATAGAGGTAAATTAATAACTATTTGGAAGTATAAATACATTTCCTTTAAAGATTTAAGATATAAACACACAATTTAAAATTAAGAGACTAAAACGTATATGAAGTGATACCAGAATAAATCTACTTTTAAAATGTTTCAATTAACGAAAGATTAACTAATAAGAAGTTCGCATTATGATTATCAGAGACCGACAGGCAGCCCTCAGGTTTATGTTGTAACTTGTAAATATTCCTGTGTGCCCATGCATGTCTATGTAACAACACAGACCCTTCTTTTGTGCCAACTTTCATTATTCCTCCGAATTCGTTCAAATCAAAGGTATCCTTAGAACGTATGTACGGTTGTGGTTCAAGGGGAGGGGACCCGAGAGTTGACGGGTGTGTGCGACATCATTGTACTAGAGGGAACAAGTAGCATGATGTGTGGACCCAGCTGGTGTGCGTTTAACGGTGAGAGCTTGAGCTGTAGGTCGAGATCTTCACGTGAAGGATTGGGTTCGTGATGGGAAAGACATGGTGTCATATTAGTTTCTTGATCATAACTTATTAAAAAGTATTTTGTCATAAAGTAGGCAAATTGCAACCGACGATTGGATAGGATATGAGAGAGATAATATTACAACTAATATGTAAACTTTGATAAAATTGATCAATTGAATACTTAAAAATTTTGAAAATTTTTTGTTTTAATATTTAAAAGAATTTGATGGAGTTATTATTGATATACATAAAAGATTTTATAAGTATTAAATTAATTAATTTTAAAGTTCAAGTATTACGCTGATCAATTTCAAATTTAAATGTTTAATTATATGTTTTATTAAAGTTAATGTATTGCACATTAACTCTAAAGAAAAAAAGCACGTTGTATGGCATTTGAAGAAATGTTTATTGTTTTTCCCAAATATTGTTGTTTTATATGCTTTGTTTTGCGAATAATTTTTTTCACGACATTAATTGAATGTTTGCTGTGATTTGATTTCATAGAATTGTTTTGCATTATGATAATCCTCGTCAGCAGTCATATTAATATTATAATAGGTCAGAATATAATAGGGGAGTGGTGATGAAAAGACCATTATTTTGTAGTTTAAGTTTAGACATATAATGATGATGGATAGAGCAGTGATTCTTAAACTTATTTCTTAGGGTTATTGATTGGAATATAGTAGGAATAGATGTCCCTATGGAATGTGACAATATGGGTAATTCAACCATATTTGAAAATTATAAATCAGAGAAAATACGCAATCAAAATTGAAACGAGGTAAATTAAAAAGGAACTTACACACCAATTTTCATGGGAAAAAAAAAAATCTCAAATCTAGGATGTAGGGGGGGCATGAAAAAAAAAAAAAAAAAAACCAAAAAGCCCAGAAATAAATAAGAGTAAAGTAGATGTCTATCCTCACCACTCACAAGTGCATGGATCTTTTAATCTTAATCCAACTGTTTTCACAATAAAAAATTAGCTGGTTAGATTTTTATGTGGTTTTCCTAAATCATTACTATGCAATAAAAACATAATAATATTTGTGTAAGTAAAACCCTAACACATCTTTAAGGGCTATTAGTGACTCGATATTGATACCACCCAATAAATTTCAACTATAGGAGTTACATACGAATTAATAAATTCAACATCTTAGGTCTCCCCATCAGAGTTTTTGTAATGGAATTATGGTTCGTTCTATTAAATCTCATTCCATTTCTTTTCAAACCTAGTCTTTTTTTAATTGTTGTTGCTTTACAGATAGTAATTTTGTTTATCTCTTAGGCTGCTTTCTACTTCATAATGTTGATCAATTATTACTATTTATTTTTTCTGGATAAATTACCCTTATCAACATTTTAGATAAGTTCATTTGAGGCATATCAACATTTAAAATGGTTAAAAAGCGATAAGAGTCAAATAAGGTATCATCAACTAATATCCTAAATTGATTGTTGATGTGGAAGTTAACTACCCATTTACGAGACATAACTTAAAAAATCATATAAAGATAAAACAAAGAAAATTGAAAGAATAAATTAAAAAAATCTAGGAAAATTTAAAAAAATCAAAGAAAAAATATTACTGGCAACCCATCATCTTCAACCTTCAACATTACCATCTCCACCAACCTTCACGAATGGCTAGGACCTTTGGACCAAACCTAAATTGTAAAAGAAATCGCTACTAAATCTCATCTCCACTTCAAAGTCAACCACCAACCTTCACCGTGCACGACCACTAGTCAATCCCCGAACCCAACTAGATGTTGAGACCGACAAAACCGAAAAATCATTAGTTGGAGAGTTAGTTATGGATTATTGAGTTAGGGTTTAATTCCTTGGTTTGTGGTGAAGGTTATGACAAATTTTGAATTTTGGAGATTATGGGTTATAGTTGTGGTGATGTCTAAAGTGGTGTTCATGGGATGTGTCTATCATGGGTCGGTGTTTGAAGGTTTTCTTAGTGTTTCTAAGTCTGGCATCGAAGTCTCAATGGGTGTGGTGGATGTTTTGGCGATAGTGGTGATGGGTTTAGTAAAGAAGATTGTGGCATCGGAGTCTTGATGGGTGTAGTGGATGTCTCGGTGATGGGTTTAGCAAAGAAGATAGTGGCATTAGAGTATTGATGGGTGTAGTGAAGTTTCTGTATAGATCGAATTCTTCTTTTTCTTGAATTTTTCGTTTCTTTTTCAAATTTTCCATATTTTTTCATTATAATTATCTTTATTTATTTATCTTATTATGACAAGCTCTCCATGGTAGTTAACGACTACATCAACAATCAACTAACAACATTACATGAAGATAGCTTATTTCTTTCTTTACATAATGTTGCTATCTCTTTTTTACCATTCTAAACGTTGAAATCTCAAATAAACTTACTTAAAAAATTGATACCTTTTGGTGCAATTTACTTATTATTTATCTTATACTTTTATTACCCTTGTAGCCCTTTCTAGTGAATCATCCTCTTTTTTTTTTTGTTTTTTGCTATTTAGGGATTGTTCTTTCATCTTTCTATTTATCATGATTTAATCCTTCATTTATCACATTCATTTGTTCCATGTGATTTTCAATCTATATTCTCTATTTGTTGTATTCTTAGACCCACCTTTTAGAGTTAATCTATAGGTTCATCATCGGTTGATTCAATATCCTCTATAATGAAGAAATGTTATTAATGATTGTATAGTCATGAATCTATAAAGCAAGGATTTAAGTCCTTCTTAAATAGGAAGATACATGCTTTAATATAAGAGTTTAAAAGAAATTAGAGCTTATGATAATTTTAATGCTATGTTAATTTCCCATTTGAAGAATGATCTAAATAGAAATGAGAAATGTAACCTTAGACAAGATTTCGCATATGGAGGGCTAGTTTTATGGGTAATTCCTTTTTTTAAGAATTTGTGATTCATTAAAAAAAAAAGGTATAAAGATAATTTTTTCAATATTAATTTATGGATTAAATTATGTTTGTTACTATTAGCTATGTGTATGATAACAAGGTCTAATGCAGAGCATATTGCTTCTCACATTACTAAAGTAGTGGAGGTAGGGTGCTACTTTTGTTCTCATAGAGATATTTTAAGAGTGAGAATTGCTCTAGAGGTTAATAAGAAACTATCAACCTAGATGGCCAAAGGAAAAAAAAAAAAAAAGAAAAGAAGCTATCAACCTAGGAACAAGATTAAAGATGTAGGTCCCGGTTAATAAACAAGAGGGGAGGAGTGAATTGTTTGTTATAAAAAACTTTTCAAATTTGTTTTTTTAAACGTGTGCAAGGATGTACGAATGCAATGCAATGAAACAATAATAAAATTAAAGTGCAAAAAATAAACGAGGCTTAAGATTTATATAAGTTCCTCCTTGTGAGTCAGTCATCTCTTTTAGTTCCATTACTGAGGATCCGGTCTTTCACATCAATCATTCCACTAATCTAATCAAAATGAGAGATTATAAACACCAATGCTATCTTCCTCTTTCTCACTGTCACGCCCCACCCCGCAGGCGACGGCGATGCGATGCCATGGCAGACAACCACCACTGGCCCCCTAGTGGTAATGGCCGACACCACCATTGTATCATGGTGACCCCAACCAACGCATACCCCAACGGGTATCACGGGCACTATAAGTATTGTTACCCTTAGGCAGAGTTGAACCCAGTTTTGCAGCCTCTAGGATTCAAACCCATGACCTGAGGCTTTTCCTGCCCCAAAGGCAGCACCTCTTACCAGTTGAGCGCTGCAGACTGGGTTCAACTTTGCCTAAGGTAACAATACCTATAGTGCCCGTGGTACCCGTTGGGGCATGCGTTGGTTGGGGTCACCATGATACAATGGTGGTGTCGGCCATTACCACTAGGGGGCCAATGGTGGTTGTCTGCCATGGCATCGCATCGCCGTCGCTTGCGGGGGCGGGGCGTGACAGTCACAAACCTCACACTTAAGCTAATAACAGAACTATAAGAAACAAGAGTAATCATCTCAACCAATTACTTAACCTAGGCAGCTTCTAACGAAGGTTCTAACAAATGTTCTAACAAACTAGTAGTATGAGAATTCAACTTTCAATTTTTGAACTTCTCCATTCTATCACAAATTTTTGTGCCTTAGCCTCTATTATATCTTGGAGATAACGGCTATAAATAGATCCGAATGTTTTCCTCCTTCAATATCCAAAGAAGATGTTATAGATAAGCCATGCACAACTTGTGGAAAAAAATCTTCTTACTTGTAAGGGTTTGAATTATTTGAACTTCGGCTCCGTATATATTTTTCAAATATAAAACTCCTTTTTAATATATTTAAACCTGAGTGAATCTCTCTTGGATAACAGCTCTACCTATTGATAATTAATTTTGCAACTTCATTTGTTGAAGAAAATATCTTCCTAAAATCTTAGAGATGGTTATCTTGATCGTTTAAATTTGTTCCTATCTTCAGCTGCCTTCAATGTCTATAAACTTGATTTTAAGTATTCTAAAAATAACTCTAATATCTTGAAACCACCTGATATAATAGTCCACAAAATCTGGAAATTTTGTTGTAACCAAATCCTTCTCTATATCTTTATTAGTTGCTCTCTTCATGATGCTAAACTAAGTCCTTGCCCATGGATTTAATCTTCCTTTAGTGAAACGCATTGGATGCATTATCTAAAAACATCAATAAGTGGAGGTAGGTTTTCATAAAATGAATTAACCAACTCAAAAATTGTAAAACAACAATTTCTCAAAATTCAATCTTTCTTTGCATGTACGTCATCAAAGATTCTGATAAAGGTTCTTATGCAGATTCTGACACTGCTTTTATGGTATTGCTTCAAAACTTCATTTTAAGTATAACCATTATAAAATTTGTCATCAAAATTTAATTAAGAGAACTTAACAAAAGTCATTGTTGAAAATTTAGAAAAGAAAAAGAAAAAAAATCATGTGAATTTGTAGTCATTCTACATTGATCAATTTTACTCCAATATCTTTTTATAACAATGTTGTTCCCCTTCAAAAATAGAAATTCAAAAGGTTGATCTTGTATTTTAAAAATTTAGGAATTATAGGGTATAAAAATTGGTGATTAACCCAAAAAAAAAAAAAAGAAGAAAGAATGACGGTTTCTGACAAAAATATATATATATATATATATAATAAAACTATTTGTGAATTTTAAGCCACCTAAATTGGCTAATCTGCTCTAAAGTAACCTGATGATGACTTAGTGATTGTTCCCTTATCAAAATATAGGAATTTGAGTGAATTACTTCAGATGCCGCAATCCATGATCTGTCACCTCCAAATTTGGTGACTGTAAAAAAAAATTCAACAATTATTGCTTATGAATTTCTGTGTTCCGCATTGGCTGGTATCGCACCAATGTCATTTGATGGTTCCTTTGTGGTTACTTCCCTTGAAAAATAGGAATTCTATTATCTTGAAAGTTCAAATTTCATAATCTATATTACATATTTATTAGCGATTGTAAGTTAAAAATGAAAATGCTACTACTCACATACTTTTGGGGATTTAGATTCTTTGATTTTACTTAATAAGCATACGATGACACCCTTGGCATTTTCCTTTCCGAATTTAGCATGGAGATCTTAAAAGTCTAAAATCTATGATATTAATCAATAAAAAATGGTGAATTTGAGTTAAAACTACAAAAAATATATCAGTACTCGTAAATTTTTCAGTGGCTTAAATTGACACCTCTCTAACAAGCCTTCATAATATATATGTGTGTATGAATTTAATATGATAACTCTAGAAGCTTAAAGTCGGTAATCTACCCAATCGAAATTAGTAATTTTTAAGCAAAATTAAAAGGAAAATAAAAATTTACTAATCGTGGATTTCAATGACCGAATTTCATGGTTTTACACATCAATCATCTTATGATTGTATCAAATTAGAAATGGTGATTCTTGGAGAAAATTGGAATTAAAACGAAAAAAACACACACAACTTGTGAAATGTTGATGTTCTACATTGGCTGGTTTCGCTATGTTGTGATCTAATGAAATCTCAGCAACTATTTTCAGTCCAAAAATAGAAATTTCAAAGAGTGAGCTTAAAAGCCTAGAATCAAAGATTTATAACCTATTAAAATTGGATATTTCCAGCAAAAATTTAGGAAAAAAAATTTACTGCTTATGAATTTCGAGACACAATTTGGTTAGTTTTCCTTATCATATATAGCACCTGATTGACCATTCTTTGTTGAAAAATAGTAATTTGACAGCGTGAACCAGAAATTCTCAAATCCATGATTTATAGTCTATAAAATTTGTTAATTTTTAGTGGGAAAAAAAGTCACTATATGTGAATGTTTGGAAACCTAGATGGGTTAATTTTGTTCCATGATCATCATAAGACATTTTTTTAGTGCTTCCACTTCAAAAAATAGGAATTTGACAGGGTACGCCCAAGAACTAAAAATTCATCGAAAATAGTGTATCAAAATTGGTGATATTTGTGAAATTTGAAAAAACTGTTACTCATGAATTTTTGTCTATTTATTGGTCGATTTTGTTTCAAATTATCTAATGATAGTTGGCTAGCTGTTCTATCTGAAGTGACTACTTTTAATTTTTGATAATTTAATAATTCGTTTTTAGATTTTAGCAAATTAGTACTTTTTCTTTTAAAGTATATACGATTCAATGTCTCTACTAAATAATATTTGATGAATATTTATTTTGATGATGGAATAATGATCTACATTTAACCAAAAATTACTAAAATCTAAAAATATAGCTTCAAACTACTAAAAATTGCCAAAATTTAAAATGTATTTTGCTTAAATGCCTATATAAACTCAACAACACATAATTTCAAATATAATTATTACATATATTGTTAATAACAACATATTAAATATCGTGAATAGAAAATATATTTTCACAATTCACGTAAAAGTAGTTTAAATATTTATTTTTTAATAACAATTTTTTTTGTAATTTTATTTTTTTTTTCATTTTTTCTTTTTACTTTTGTGTCGTGGAACCATAAGAACCGCCTATTCTCTAGTCGGTTCTTGAATCAGCGACTCCAAAACCACCAAGTTAAGCAGTTCTAGAGAGTGTAACATGTCAGAACCTGCCATTTATAGGTCAGTTCCCAATTCATGAATAATCAAACTATGATGATATCTAGTCTAGGTTAATGTGCAATTACACCTAGTACAAATTAACTATAAAAATAATAAAATAGTCAATGCAATACCTAATTAAAATCTTATTCATTATTCTCGATAGATAGATATATATAAATAAAACTAAAATAACATATCTATAGATAATTAATATAATAAATAGATGAATAGATATTAAATTATTAGCAACCTTATCGATATTAAAATAGGAAGTATAAGAATTACTAATAAACCATTTTGCGTTATCTTATTTTTGTTTGTATCCTATTTATATTTTATATGCATCTCCATTTCATCTGTGTTGATTATATCTGATCTGTTTGATTTGATTATGAGTAAAAAATATATATTTATATTTTTTTTGATAAATAATTTATTTAAAAATAATAAAAATAAGATATCAAAACAAAACCATAAAAATAAGATGAACTAAACAAAACAGACCCAAAACTTCAATGGGGGTAAGAATTTTAATTGTTACTGTATCATTCAATGCTTATCTAAAAGCTGACAATATGCCCAGTAAAGTAAGACCAAAGTCTTGTAGGCCACCGTCTCTCTACTCATTGGTAATTCTCTAATCTCATTTCATTCCATTTACCCATAAATGCATGGGAAGTCAGGTTGTGTGTGTAGAAGTCATACACAACCATCAGCATGCCTTGAGTCTGTTTGGATTGTCTGTTTTTTATTTGTATATGTATTTTTTTTAAAATGATATATGTAAATATATCCGATTTGTATTTAAATTTTATCTATATTTGTTCTATTTATTCTTTTAATGAGAACTATCAACTTTTTTTTTTTATCTATATCTATTTCTTGATAAATAATTTATTAGAAAAAAATTTGAAAAAGTGTCTGTATCTGCTGAAAAAAAGCCAAAACAAACAGACCCCTTAACCATTACAAATAAGGACAAAGAACCAGTGTTATCATTAATAAAAAAAGTTTAAGGTAAATCATAAATTTTCATTTTGCCAGACTTAATTTGCTTTGAAAAATTATATAAGACTATCTATTATGTCTTTAAAAGAATTTTGCTTAGTCATATTAGCTAAGAAATTTTTTCAAGAAAGAATATCTAGAAAGTTGTATGAATTAATCACAATTTATTTAGTATATCTATGAGGTTTAGACCGGGTAACTCCTCTTTTAGGATTTAGTAAAACCAATTGTACTTAAAAATGTTGAAACTAACTTTTTTTTTTAAAAGTAACACTCTTCTTTCAATAATATTAAAAAAAAAAAAAATTGCATGATACGGTGTTACCAAGATATTACAGATATACAATTTATAGGAAGAGGAGGCGAATAAAAAATGATATAACTTCTCTTGTCCATTATACGAGATAATTAATTTCTCTTATCCTTATGATTATATGAAATAATTAATCTCGACGATTTTAAATAAAATCTGTGTTTTGCTAACAGGATAAGATTTGACTTAGCTTATATCATTTTTAGGCTCCAAGAACTTCTTTTAAGTTCGTAACTATACTGATTGATACTAAACTTCAAGGACTTATATCATATTTGAACTCCAAGGACTTGTCACATATCATCACTTTTAGGAAGAAATGGCATGGTTTCGAAACCAAATTGAACCAAAATTGTTAGTTTCGAGTCTTGAAAATAAGGAATCACGATTGGAACTGTCTCTCATTGTTCTGGTCTGGTTTTCTGGAATCGACGGTTCTTGGTTCGAATTTTAGAACCACGGAACTATTTTTTTAAGTAAAAATAAAAAATGAATGAATTTTTGTTTTTAATAAAATAAATTTTAAACTCAAAATAATAAATTATTAGGTATTCAAGTGTTAAATAACTTAAATTATTTAAAAAATTTTAAAAAATTGTTTTGACTACACATTTATTTATATACAAACATAATCGATATCAATTATAGTTAATAATATGATATTACAAGATACTCTAGAGGATAAAAAATAATTACAATGCATAAAACAGTATTATTAAGGAAATGAATTTTGCTTTTAGGAGAAGTTTATATAAACTAAATAATATAACTTTAAATTATATTTATTTGTATTGTTGATAATAACACATTAAACATTATAAATAGGTACTAAATTTTACTATTCATATGAAAATGTAAACATTAATAATTATATATTTAATACAATTTGAAAAAAAAATTCAATGAAATCATGTAGAACCAATTCTAGGCTATAGAACCAACTAGGAACCAAAAAACCAGCGGTTCATTAGCCAGTTTTGGAACTGTCCAACCAATCTAATTCCGATTTTGAAATCATCCGTTACGTTTTTCAATTTGGAACCAAGCAGTGTCTATGTCTACTTTAAGGACGGATTTAATTTTTATAAGCTCCATATAACCAAGTGTTTCGTTACATATGAAGGAATTGCCTTCACTTTTACAAGGGCATTATGAATAAACTATAATTAAACTTTAACAACTCATATGGGAAATAAATCAATTTATTCATATTTTAATGTAACTCGGCGGGCCTTCTAATTTTTGTGAAGATTATTACGATCTTTAATAATAATGCAAGGTTAATATTATTACTTGAATTGTGGTTGTAGTTAGTGGTACTTTTAAAATTGAAATTCAAACTCACATGTGGGAATTTGCATGTGTTTGATTGATTTCAATTGTATGAAAAAAATAATTAATAATTAATAAAATGAAAAATGGAATGATGCATTTAGAATTACTATGTACTCCATCGGTGTTCGTCTTATATGTGGATCGCCATATAAATGACCTTAAGAATATCCTAATTTAATTTTAAGATGGTCATATATAGCACATATTGCATTTATTCTCCATCATTGTTACACAATAATTGAATGCCGTGCAGTAACAAACCTACTCTATGATATGCAAAGTAATTGGTTGAGAGGATCATCGTGTATATAATAGAGTTCACATTCTTTTATCATCGAGAGTCACCTACACTTGGAAGTGTCATAGCTGGGGAGATTACATTTTATTCTTCTAGAGTATCATATTTAGTAGTTAGGAGACAAATTACTTCGGTAGTGCATTATTAAACTTAATAATCAAAGATGTTATGCTAAGAGAACCTACTAAATTAGATGATTTGGACATTGATAGAACTATAGTATACATAACCCATGGTCTTAGGAGGGGAAAATTATACCTATGACTTCATATCAAGTTTCGGAAGGCCATGTGTGATGTCGCATTTTCATATGTATGATTGTTGCATTGCATATGAATAAAAACTTATTTATATTGTGTAACACTCTAAATTTAGGGTCATTTATGACTCATCTCGTGTTCATAAACTTATGAATTTATGTTAGGTATTAGAAGACCACGTGTGATGTTGCATTTCCATATGTATGATTGCTACATTATATATGAATGCAAACTTATTTATATTGTATAATGCCCTAAATTTAGAGTCATTTAAACCTGCCTATCCAATTACTACTACAATCGACAATTAGGTCTCTTGCCCTATCAAATTATTCTAATACAAAAGAACAAATTAAAACATAAGTACAAGAGGAGTCTCTATCTCCCAAGAGTCTAACAAACCAACACTAATAATCTATTGGATAGCCTTCCCAATAACGTCTTCTCATAGCCTAAGATGATGTCATATCCAAACAAATCAAAGGCCAAAGGATTTTTAACTAAACTTAGAAAAGAAATGGAGTGACTCGAAGCCTATTACAATATACCAACAATTGCATGTGTATGTAAATGCAATAATATTTTCATATGCATTCAATGTATTAATGCAATAATCAACCATTTGATTATATGTAAACTTTAGCACATCAACTAATAAAGGGATAACTCAATATCCCAAAGCATACAAAGATATTTACATACATATATTCCCCAAAAACCATGATGACGAGACAACCTAGATCTACCCAAACCATGTCCATGCATGACTCTACTTGGGATAACATTAAACATGGATCATTGGGATGCCGTGGTAGTAGCATTGGTACTCCCCACATATTACTAGCAGCTACGCATAAGCAACAAGCAAAATTTAAATTCGAATAATTAGTTTGTTTGTTTATGCTTCCACCTTAAACAACCATAAGCAACAAACATAGTATACATGTAGCTGGAAGTCGTCCCATTCTAAAAACTAGTATTTACTACTTGAGTTACACATAGATAAGCTACTTAGATTCTTCTATCCATCTAGTTCAACTCTTGCTACATTCCTATTATTCTCATTCTTACCTTGCTATTATCTAAGTTTCCAAGATCTCATAGTATACTTTAATCCTAAAGGGAAGAGTTAAATTGATCTTAGTCATTTTTAGGTAAGAAAAAGATGATTTTTACGGTGTTATAACACACAAAAACTAGTGCATAAGTGGGCATAGGGTTGGATATCACATAGGCAAAGGAATTAGGTCATAAAAAGATCTATGAGGAGGTACGGGTAGTCCACGAGGGGTATATGGGTTATACACGACCTTGAGTTCTTCTTATGTTCTTTTTCAGGCACCACTTTTAAGCCACAAGAGAAACACAACTTGGAACATGGGATCATGTATGGGTCGTGTATTTCCTAAGTTTCATTTTCATTGAATACACAGTGCAATACACGAGCAACTACTCAAGTTTGTGTATAGATCGTGTATTTCTAAAAAACAATATTTTATCATAGAAAGGTAGATGACCTAAGCACGATCTCTTGTATTGGTTGTGTACTTCCAAAAATCATCCATTTTTTGCCAATTTTCTCTTATTTTTATTTCAAAAATTGTTTAGTCCTTTACACATGTTTTATCACTCCCACAATGTTTTCAAATCCCTTTGTACTCACCTTAAACATCTCATACTAAGAATTAAACCAACAAATGCAAATTTGACTATTGGTAACACAACAAAGGTTAAAATAAAAGTGAAATTTCATTACCTTCTTACGAATTCTCTCAATCCTTCTTTCTTTTTCATCCATAATGTCTTACTTCTATAGTTTGTCTCTATGATTTTCTCTCAAAATGGAGCTCTTCTTGAAAAGGATGGTAATCAATGCTAAGACTCGAGGAATTCATTATCTAAGCATTTTACCTTATTTAAAACGGTGAGAAAGGAAGGAAAAAATTGCTCACTATAGAAACTATTTCAAAACCTTGACAAATGATGAGAGCTAAATAGAGATGAAGAGGAATTTTTTTATAGAATTTAGAGTGAAATAGGGAGGGTTTTCTATGCGTATGGACAAGAAAGAAGAAGGCAGTTATGTTAAAGTTAAATACATTTCCAACCAATGTATCTTTGGAAAAGATATGACGGTTGGACATGGATTACCCCAATATTAATCATTATTTTTCCTTTCTTTTATTTATTTTTATTCTATATCTTTTTAAGTTATTTCATATTACTCGAAAGGTGATATGAGTTGATATCCTCACTAAATTGGGTATAGCTTACCCCTCTGCAGTCTTTTGTTCTTATAGGATCCTTTTAGACCAACAAAGAGCCCATAATGCTTTTTAGTATTCCCAAACGCGTCCATCAGGAAAGTCTATAAAAAAACTATGAATAACTATTATTTTAAAGGGATTGCACAAATATGCATAAAATATAATAATTTTAGACAATAGTGTGGTCGAAGCATGTCATCAAAGTATGTTTTATTTGAAGCATTTGTTTTCATTTTAGTACACTCTATTTATAGCTTACTACGTAGCACTATATTTTCTATCGAGTAACTAATGGATGGTAATGATGCTTGACGTATTATATGGAACTTACTAACTAGTAAATATAATTACTCTTTAACTTCTTAATAGTACATAGTAGATGGTTACAACATGGGTACTCTTGGGGTGTGACAAATACTACCCTAGGTGGTAGAATTAACTCTAATTATTGAGTTGACACTTTTAACGAATAAGAAAGTGACATGTATTAAGTAATAATAAGAAAAAACTAGATTATTAGACAATCAAGTAAATAGATTAACACACACTTTGTCTAACTAGTCATTCATTAGGAATGTCAACCCAACAAGTAGAGTTAACTATATTAGTTGAGGACTGAACACTATTAAATCTTAAAGTTGAAATAGTTAATTGTGTATTTGGAAGAAGTCCATGTACCAAAAGCCACATTAACTCTATTGATGAATGACACCTTACCTCATTAGATGTTCCCTTCATAAAGGGCTGAACCTTTTCAAGCTTAATAACAAAAAGAAGAGCATAAAAGGCCCAAATAGGTGACATATTGGGCCAAGCGAAGTTTCCAGTCCATTCGATCCAGTGTTTTTTGGCCCTAAAAGTAAACGCTTTGCATTTGGGTTAAAAAATAAATAAATAAGAGAGAGAGAGAGATTAGCGTTAAACATTCTCGTACTTTTTTTTTTAATATTTTGTTATAAACAAAGTTCTATTATTGTCAAAATAAGATATTGTCATTATGATAATAGGAAGCAAAAACAATAATTATTGAAGTAAGCTACACCGAGAACGTCTAAAAGTAAAAATCAAAGAGCAAATGTGAAATTTATAAAGTTCTTTAATTTGGTAATTGAATATCCAATCAAATTTTTATTGACTATTTTTAATATTTTCCTAACACCATTTATTTTCTTTGTAGATGTGAAAGATGGAGCCTATTATTAAGTTTTTAATATCTCCTCTAACTAATGGTGTAACTAAGTTGAGACAGCTTGTGAGCTACTCGAGTTCAGCTTGATAAAAGCTCGAATTCAACTCGCTTACAACCAACTTGAGCTCGAGTTTGAGTTACTCGAGTAGCTACCAAGCTCGAGTTCGAATTTTAAGATACTCGGCTCTGTGAGCTTGCGAGCTCAATTGAGTACTAAATCAAGTTAAGTCAATTCCTAACTTATCAAGTATTAAATACTCATTACAGTTAAATCAATATTTAAAAAAATAATTAAGCTTAATCGAGTCGAGTTCAAACTTATCGAGTATTAAATCAAGTCGAGTTCAAGTTTAAAAATCAACTCAATCAAGTTAGAATTCGAGTTCGAGTTCAGGTTCGAGTTTCAAGTTTTTTATTCAAGTCGAGTTTGAGCTTGGTACTATATTGACTCTACTTGACTCATTTACAACCCTACCTCTAGCATTGTCTAACACTAAAAGAGTGCCTCTTTCATGTTAGCAAAGAGAACAAATAGTATTAGCCGAGGTAATAAAAATAGCAACAAAATAATTGATTGGATATTAAATTGATCACTTTAAAATCTAAATATTAAATTGAATTTTTGTGTAAAATTTAATTATCAGATGTGACATTTTCCCAAAATGGGATTAAGGCATAAAAAATAGCCATATTTCTAATTTTCTGGTAATTTAATATGTAATATTTTATTATTTACAATTTAGTTCTTGTTTTTTTTTTTTTAACTTTTGTGTCTATTAATAGGATGATAAACGTTGTTATATTATTTCGCATTTTAGTATTATACTTTAGTTTTAATTGTATTTTAATGTCTATATTTTTGTTATGATGCATTCAAGTATCTATTTAACAATTAATTCATCAAAAATTAATTTTTGACTTATTTCAATTGACATATTAATTATTTTAAAGATTGAAAGGAATTTGTTTTGTATAGTAATTTCAACTATGCATAACTTTTAAATATAACGTTTAAATTTAGTGAACTTTCTATCTAACTCATAAAATAAGACACGCTTAGATATATAACATTTGTTATGTTTCTTGTAGTATTCTCCTACTGTCTAATACTTTTATTCAAAAGAGTTGAATGTTGTTTCCACATCCCCCCCGCCCCCCCCCCCCCCCCCCCCCACCCATAGTAGACTTGTCTAACTTTTTTATTTATTATATAATTTAGAAGATATCTATGCAATATGTGGACTACAATGGAAAATAATAGGAAAATATTAAAAAATTAAGAAATGTATAAAAATTAAGATAAGAAAAGATTAAAAAGCCATTCTCTTTTAAAAAGGCCATTTTTTTCTAAAATAAAAAAGATGTAAATATGTATGTCAATTAAATTGATATCGTAATTTTGAGTCAAAACAATAATATTAGGCAATAGTTGCAATTATATAACAATTGACTTGCAAGTTGAAAATAATCAGTATTCATACATTACCAAAAATATTACAAAACATCGTAGATTGTAATATCTGTTAAGTTTAGAATATCATGTTAGAAGCTAAACGACACCTAATATACAAATTATAATCACTATAGAAGTTACGAGTTTTGTGTAATGTTGGAACATACAATATCAAATTTCACATGTAAAAGTAATGGACCGTTGAAAATCCAAAATAATTTTTTTTTAACTTTTAAAACAATATAGCGATCAACAATAAATATAATATTTTGATAAATTAATTAGTAAATAAATACTAAAGTGCACTAAGACTAAAGTATAAATATTTAAAATGCAATCAAAACTAAAATATAGATACTAAAATATAACAATATGTAATGTTGGTTAACTTTACTATTAATAGAAACACTTACTTAAAACCAAATTTAAGAAACAAATATTAAATCACATAAAATTAAATTTAAAATATTTAATTGCTAAAAAGTCGAAAGTACATTTATCCGATTCTTTGACTATAAAGCTTGAATTATGAAAATTCAAGAAACATTTTCTAGTTTTCACCGCTCCATTATGCAAATTGCAAAGCTTAAAGTCAAGGTATAGCGTATTGGTGCATGGATCCTTTACTAAGATGCCAATTTGCAATCAAAAGTTATTTCAAAGATCGACTTAATGTAAAAACCAAAGCAAGTGACGATGTAACTTTGATGGGAAAACAAGAAATCAAATGGAGGTTGGTAGGATTGGGTTCTTGTTAAATAATATTTAGTATCATCAATCTTCAATTATTATAATAGGTAAAAAAAAATAATTATTATAATAAAACTGCATTAAATTGCGTGATCAAGCTAATGAAAGCACATTAAGAAGCGTATCACACATTCAGTGACAAATACGAATATGATAAATCAAATACACGATTTCATCGATTCCGCGTGCGACAAACGAAACACTGAAAACAACAAACTAATACTAAAATCAGTAATACCATTTGATACCCACATAAAATTCTAGAAGAAAGACAACAAAAAAAAAAAAAAAAAAAATCTTAAAACGAATTTTAACTGATGAATTAATCCAAGAACCAGCTTGAGATCACCTTCAAAAGAAGCCTCAGAAACTCCCTATCTTAAAAACCCTAGAGTTTATGTTACAAGTAGTATGTTTTAATGATAATCTGGGACAAGAGTAGCTAGAACTTGGAAACCATTTTGAAAATTCCCAGCAGCCTTAAAATAGTGAACCATCATTGAGAATGTCTATAAAAAATTGGAATCATGACTTCCATTTTAAAATAAAAAAGATAATTTCTGTTTTATATTTTCCATAATTATTGATCATTCCCAGCAAAGACAATTAGCTATTGTTAACTTCGACATATAAAATTTGAGTTATAAATCTGTTTGGATTATCGGATTTTTATATGTATCATATTTGTATCTTATTTGTATTTATAATTTATATATATATCTATATATATCGTATAATATCAGTTTGATTAATTTATAAGCAAAATTATCAATTTTTATTAATATATCTGTTTCTTCATAAACTTTTATTAAAAAATAATAAAAATATAATACCAAAATAAATATGCTAAAACAAACAGGTATTAAAATTTTAGAAACATTTTCTAAGTTCTACAGAACGAAACCATGCCCTAACGGTCACTGCTCCATCATGCAAATTGCAGTCCGTAGCTTAAAGTCAAGGTATAGATGCATGAATCACATTCGCTAGGATGCCAAGTTGCAGCAGACAGAATTCAGAATCATTTCAAAGAGTGACTTACGGTAAAAGCCAAACTAGCTAGTCACATTATGATGAAAAGAAGGGGAGGAAACAAGCTTGGCATTATTAAGGTCTTGGATAGATAACATTTTAGTATTCTCAATTTTCAAAGGTGTGATCAATTACGATTTGAAAGATTTGATTTAGTCAATAACTTGCTCAATTAGGATAATGGCCGTCCTTTTATTTAAATTTCTTTCCATTTAAATCTCTTAAATTCACAAAGCCATCATTACTATTTTCAATAATCACAAATCTACCTCCTCTAATAGAAGATCCAAAGATAATCTATCATTTTCATCATTTATCAATCCATCAATATTATGTTTTATTCAACACTCACCACCTAAGTTTACAAATCTTGGTGATTTAAAGATTACAAAAATCAAGCTAATACTATTTTATTAGTAACTCTTAAAATTAGCAAGTTTTGATATGTGTTTATTGTTTTTGTTAATATTTTCATTTCCTATATAGGTTCATGCTATCCCTTTCTTGTTTGAGTGCACTCATTCGTTTACTAGGTTTTATTCTCTTAGGGGAAACAATTGTATCCCAATGTGGAGCATTTTCATTGTAGACAAAATAAGGTTGGGTTTTTGTGCCCCTAACTTTTCATTTGTTGTTTTTTCTTTATTGATCTATATAATCAATAGAATTTCCTTAGTAAATAAAATTCATTTTTAGTAAAAAGAAAAGAAAAAAGCTATAATGTACCATTTTATATCCTAAACTTCCTATGTCATAATCATGCTCAATTCATCAAATTGGCTATGGTACCAATACTAATCTCCTAAGTAAAGTGAACCGGGTTTAAACACCCCTTTTTTGTTGTAATAATAAAAAGAAAGTTAAATTATATAAAATAATTCTTATCATAAGTAGCCAGTTAAGTTATACAAATGAGGTGCTTTTATGTAAGTTTGATTAATTATAAGCCATGTATTTGAAACCATTGAAGTATAGGATCATATATGAAAAATAAATAGGTGCCACAAGACTAAAAATGCGAGATATACATTAGTATATAAACTATATAGTTATGTAAGAAATTTTTCATATTTGTATAAACCATAGGTCACCAAGGAAGTAATTGGTGACGAGGTAAAACAAGTGACGAAAGATTAGTTCAACAAATCAATCCGTATTGGCCAAAAACAAATCAATCCGTCTGCCCAGATTTGCCGCTATCAAACACTGTTCGTAACAGTGACTAATGCGGGATTTGATTATCATATTTTTTTTTAAATTTTAGTGTAAAATCTCTAATAGTATAGATGTTTGTATCCTAATCTAGTCTATATTGCCTTTGCTTAATGTAATTGCAACCACCTTTCAAACTTATTAACTGGTTATTTACTTTAATCTAATAACAATGACATTACAATTTTATTCTAGTGATATTTTGTTTATCATCGTAGCGATTTTACAAGGAATCTTATAAAATAAATACATCAAATAGTCATTCATAACTCAAATATAAATATCATTCAATGATGTGATTTATTTCTTCTTGAAATACTCTCATTTTTTTTTTTTACCAAACGACCAGCCCATTTCATTCAACGAACTACCCATTATCGGGAATATTACAAGTTAAATCAGTTCGAAAAGATAAATTACGCAAGAGTAGCTTTTGGAGTGAGGATGGGGTGGAGATCCACCAATCAAACGGACACATCCTCCTCCTAAACATAGAAGCTACCCAATTTGCAATACTATTTGCATTTCTTCTAACAAACACAAAGGAAATAGATACATTTTGCAAAGTATTTAAAAAAGCCAAGCCTTCTTCAAAATAAGGTATGGAAGACCAATGGAGCCCGTTTTGCTGGCCTTTGAAGGCTCGGACCGCCTGCAAACAATCCGATTCAAAATGGATAATCCTCCACCCTTTTTCCTTAATTAAACGAAGGCCAAGGTTCAGGGCCGCAATTTCGCTAGCCTCAGCAGAAGGAAAATAATTCAACTCCGAGGCTCCTCCTATTAACAGATCGGACTCATTTCTAGCCACTACTGCAATCCCCCCAATCTCCTTTGGCCCTATCCAAGACTCATCCAAATTCAGTCTAACGAGTGGGCCCCCATTGAAATCAAGCCTCTGGGCTACTTGTGGGTTTGGGTGTCCATACGTTCCAGTAAGTTCCTGAGGTTCCTGCTCCACCAGTGAAATCGAGTTCTCAGGTGCTCCACCCGAATTCAGTCTAACAGGACAGACTCGCTCCAGATTAATCCCTTGTCTCGCCTCTCTGTCCATATTCTCCGATCGAGGATCAGCTGCTCCAGATGCGCACGGCTCCTCGGCGCTTGTGGATTTCCGTGAAGCCCCAACTTTCTGTACAGCTACATCAAGGTACATAATCTCATCTAGTCTTGCTATAATTCGACAAGTAGTTGAGCTAGGGTTTGGCATTCTGTGGTTATAGATCGCCTCGCATCTTTCTTTCTAGATCCCCCATGTTACCTCTCTAATATCTTTTACCTTCTGCTTTTCTTCCTTCTTAGGTAGCTTACCCAACCCTACTAGGCTTTCCCACCATAGATTGAATGAGCCAATTTCATTCCTTTCGACCCGTAGTTCTAGTACCCCAAACCATACACAAGTGACCCAACTGCAGCATAATATAGCGTGTTATGTTGTTTCCTCCTGGCTGCAGAAAGGATACAGCTGAGATTTGGAGGCTCGTCTTTAGTAGAGGTTTTTCATCACTGGAAGCGCATTTGACATGATTTGCTATAGGAATTGGCTAATTTTTGGTAAGGAGCTATCACACCAGATTTGCTTCCGTGTACTTCTAGCCACTTGATTGGATGAAGTTGGTTTATTATGCTTATTCAAGTTTCTTTCCTTGTGCAGCAGATTATACACCGATTTGACAGTGCAATCCCCCCTATCGAAAGGCCAAACGAAATGATCCTCCACACTTGGTCTTGGGACTGGCATGCTCTGGATGGCTCTGAATTCTTCATTGAGAGTAAGTGTCGAATACACCTTACATTCCATTCAGAATTTTCCGTGTCTATTATATCACATACCCTCAAATTAGGATCAATGTTGCTTCCTTTAAATAGGCATTTATTCTGGATATGATGAACCCACTTGTCTGATCCAACCTTGATCCTGTCTCTTTTGCCCACAATCCAGCCTGCATTACCATATAGGATCTCTTTCCCTTCAATGAGGCTGCTCCATCCCCAGGATGCCTTGCTCCCCTTCCCTGCCTCCTTAAATGAACAATTGGGATAGTAGGTTCCTTTAAGGTACCTCACCCATAAGGCTTGAGGATTTTGATGTGCCCTCCATGCTAATCTGGTCAGTAGGCTTAGGTTGAATAGATGTAAGTCCCTAAACCCCATCCCTCCTCCTTCCTTAGCCTTACATAGCCAATCCTTGTTGACCTAGTGCAATCTGTCCTCTCCTTGAAGTTGGCCCCACCAGAACTTGATGATCTAAGAATTAACCTGCTGGCACCATTTGATAGGAAACTTGAATATCCCCATAGAGTAAGTGGGAATAGCATAGGCCACAATTTGACAAGGGCTTCCCTCCCTGCTTCATTAAGTAGCTTTTGTTTCCACCCCTGTAACCTCTTTAACACTTTTTCCTTGACAAAAAACATAGCATCACACTTAGATCTTCCCCAGAGCGTAGGTAGTCCCAAATAGAATCCAGGATCCTCGGTGCTAGCTATATTTAGGCTACTTTTTACCTCAGATTTCCAATTATTTGGGGAGTTTTTGCTGAAAAACATAGATGACTTGGAGTAGTTTATGACTTGACCTGATGCTTTGCAATAGTCCTATAGAATTTTTCTTCATAGTTTGCAAGCCCCTGCCACCTGCTTCTAGAAAAAACAAAGAGTCGTCTGCAAATAGGAGGTGGGTTAGATTAGGACTAGTTTTTTTTTACTTTGATTCCATTAAGAAGGCCAGATCTAGCTGCTGTAGATAAACCTTTAGACAGAACATCAACAATCAAGATAAACAGATATGGGGATCAAGGGTCCTCCTGCCTGATCCCTCTAGTTGGGATCACAGTACCTATCACCTTTCCATTGACATTTATATTAAAAGTTACAGAAGTTACACACATCATTATCCACTCAACAAAAGGTTGTCCAAAACCCATTTTTTCCATAACAACCTTCAAAAAATCCCACTCTATCCGATCATAAGCCTTACTCATGTCCATCTTTATGGCACAGCTGTATTTTTTTCCTTTTGTTTTATTTTTTAGAAAATGGAAAATCTCATGTGCCAAAATAATATTGTCTTGGATCAACCTCCCCGGAACAAAGGCACTCTGATTTTCCGATATGATTTTATCAAGATAAATTTTAATCCTGTTAGCCAAAATTTTTTAAATGATCTTATAAAGGTTATTGCATAGACTAATAGGACGATAATTAGACACACGGGAAGGGAATTGGACTTTAGGAATCAAAACAAGATCAGTGTGATTTAGGACCAAGGGAATAATACTTGATTTAAACGAGTTTTGTACAGCAGCAATGACCGATGGGCCGATATAACTCCAAAACGATTGGTAGAAAATACCAGGAAACCCATCTGGACCTGGGGCTTTTAGAGCACCAAGTTGGAAAACTGCTTCTTTTATTTCCTCCTTGGAGACTTCTGCACATAGAAGGAGATTCATATCATCTGTAATAGCTGTATCAACCCAATTCAAACATTCCTCCCAATCTCGATTACTCTCAGACCGAAATAGGTCATGGAAATAAATTGTAAAAGTCTGTCCTATTTCCTTTTCATTCTCCAGGAACATCCTATCCCCCCTGTCCAGCTTTATAATCTTGTTCCTTTGCCTTCTGCTTAGGGTAGATTGGTGGAAGAAATGAGTATTTCTATCCCCATATAACAGCTAGTTGACCCGAGATCTCTGGTGCCAATAAATTTCTTCCCGTCCCCACAGATTAACTAGTTGGGCTTGGATTAGATCTTCCTCCTCTTCCTTCCCCCCAACAGGATCATTCTGTATCTTTCCTAGTTTGTTCTTTAGCTCCTCAATCAACCCACGGCTGTTGGGGAAAGCTTGTCTACTCCATTTTATCAGTCTTTTGCTGCATTCAACCAAACTATTTATCATCTCTTCCATGCCTCTATTTGTTTCCCTTTCCTTCCACATCTTTGACACAATCTGCTCACACTCTGCTGAAGTTCTCCAAAGGTTCTCAAAACGAAATCGCCACTTCCCTTTTCCATTATCATACAAAGTATTTACTATGATAGCAGCATGGTCAGAACCAATGGCTGGCTCGTTGAGGACCTGTGTTTTTGGATAAAGATGGAGCCAACCGGCTGATACAAGAGCTCTATCCAGTCTTTCTTTAACCCGTGTCCCCTCAATCCTGTTGTTTGACCAAGTGAAGAAAGGTCCAGCACATCCTAAATCATGTAGCAGAGCTTTCGATATCATATTGTTAAAAGCCGTCATCTGTCTTTTCTCCTTTGGACGTCCCCCCACTTTTTCATTCTCATTTGTTTTATCATTGTAGTCCCCTACGCACATCCAAGGTCCTGACATGTTCTTTGACAAGAGGATGATCTGATTCCACAGGTCAAGTCTTTTCTTAAATATGGTAAGCATAGATCCATGTGAAGCATCCAGCCCTCGATCCATCCTTCCAAAAGATTTCACTATGGATGTACCAGTGACAGCTTTCCAAAACTCTTATCTTAATGTCCCCACTCCACCAAAGGGATAATCCCCCACTCACTCCAATCAGCGGAACATAGAAACTGCCAGGATATCTTTATCTGTTCTGAAACCTTTCCAACTTGCCACTTTGGTTTTTTGTTTCCATTAAGAAGACTGCACAAGGGTTGTGCTTATTTATCAGATCTTTAAGGTGACGAATTGTTAAGGAAGATCCAAAACCTTGACAATTCCAAGACAAATAGATCATGGTTCCCGTATGGCTGTTAAGGGCCAGCCACCACCGTCACCTATAGATAACACACCTATAGGAACATCGATCAGCTCTTGCTCAACAGCTTGTCTATTCCCTACCATCTTCTTCTTTTTCCGGGTTTTTTCTTTTGGAATCCTTTTTGACCTCGAACCTTACAGACATTTCTGATTTTTAGAAACTCCTCCTCCTTTACCAGAGTCTTGGCCTTCTTTCCCAACTTAGTATCCTCAAATTCTTTTTGTCTTTTTAATCTCATATCTTTGAATGCAGGAATTAAGGCTAGTGAGACTTCCTTCGCTGCCTCCAGGGACTTCACTATAACAGATGGTTCTCACTCTCCACTTCATCGTCAGAGGGAAAGCTAACAAGGTAACTTTCTTTGGCTTTATGAGATTCCAACTTCATAGATAACAGTTCTTCATTCTTTGTTTCCGCTAGTTTGTACACCTCCTCTTGGCCCTCTTCTATCTGACCACCCCTCCCTTTGTCCTCAGTCTCAACATTCCCATCTTGTTTGATATTCCCTTAAGAGGACCCTCAGGTTCATCATCTAGACCTTTGAGAGGTAATGGAGAGGAGCTTTGGGTTTCACCATATTAGGGGTCTATGGATGAGACGGGCACCAGGAAGTGGTGACCATTTTTGTGTAGGTCACAAACCAAGTATTGGTTTGGTTGTGGGGATAAGGATTGCCTAGATTGGGGTGACAGCCGCAAAAGGGGGTTAAGTTTGGAAGAAGAGGCCTTAAAGGTGGTAGTATAATAATTGGGTTTCAATGAGGGTGTTGGTGCTGGATAGGGGTGGGTAGATTGTTTGGAAGGAGGATTGTGCTTCAAGTTTTGGTATAGGGAAGTGTTTATGGATAAAGAGGGTGTGGGTTTTAACGGCTTTCTGACCCAGGTTGGAGAGACAGTTGGTTTAAGCTTATGCTAAGGTAAGGAGTTCTCGGGATCATTCCGATTCTTACTGGGGGACTTTCTGTTAGTTGTGGAAACCCAATTTTCTTTATCTACCCTATCTTCCAATCTCTTGACATCCCACAATGCAAAATTAGTAGCATTCTTGTTCCAAGATGGTCCAGCTTTTAGAGCATTGTTGAATTTGGTCTTCCCATCTCTAGGATAGAGACATTCTTTAGCAAAATGGCCTAGCCTTCCACACATGAAGCAAAAATCCGGTAGCCGTTCATATTTAAAATAGGTCCAATATTTAGAACCATCCTTTCTATTCACCCAGGCACCAGTCTTTAAAGGCTTATTTGTATCAAATCTTACTTTCACTTTCAGAAACCCCCAGCAGAGGCCCTTATCAGATTTCAGCTGTTCCACTTCCACCACCAACCCCACCATAGCTCCCAATTTTCTCGTATTAACCTCAGACATATGGTCTAGTTGCAGACCATGGACTTGAACCCAGAATAGAACTGAGTCTAACTCAATGTCCTCAATTCTTTTGTCACTTTCCCAACCTTCTAACACCAATATATTCCCCATCACCGCCCAAGGACCGTCATTTACCACTTTTCTAGCCATTTCAGCACTCTCAAAAGCTATTAGGAATAGGTTAGAACCCAGGACAGAACAGTTTATGTTTCCATATATCTGCCATGCCTTTCTCAACACATTCATCACTCCACTTTTATTTAGTGATTTGGTTGAGATCACCTTTCCAATCATCAGGTATTCTTTTTGGGCTGATATTTCATCGTTAACTTCCAGGTCCAGGCTTTCCATGGTATCTTCCTCAATCACATCCGAGTTAACCGACTTCATACAAGTCGTCACCGCGTGATCAACTCTGGACAAGATAACGAAAGCTTCGTTAAAAAAGCTAGAAACAAAGCAGCTAAGCAAGCTTCATAACCAACAAGGATCAACAACAAAGGAAAGAAGAATAGCTAGAGAAAACCAAAACACAGGCAAAACAGACCAAACTCAACAGGAGGCAGAGTTCAATCAGGGCATGAAACAGCTAACTAAAACTAGACAAGATTAAAAATCATACCGATCATTTAACTCCATGAAAGTCACAAGCAAGAAGGGGAGAAAAAAAAAACCGGGGCAAAAACAAGCGAAAGAGCACCAAAAGGAAAAGAAAGAGTCAAACTTAAAGAAGGCTGCCCTGCAAGCAACCCGGCAAAGACCAAAGAAAACACTACAGAAGAAGAAAAAAATTCCTACCAGTGGAGGGAAAAGGATAGATTCAAAAAAGAGACCAAACCAGATCCCTGCAATCCTCACGACAAGACGTGAGACAAACCTACTCTCCTGTAGAGAGGATTTTCTCTCCTGCAGAGAGGATCCCGCCTCAAATGAGGATGTTAATAGGTAACTCCTCGCTGAAATACTCTCATTTAGATAGAAAACTAGCAAATGAAAATTCTATTCCACCGCTCTGTAATTTCATTACAATCTTATTCATTAACAAAGATAATAGCCAATAAAAGTTTTTGTATTGAATTGCATGATCAAGCTAATAAAATCTCTCTCTCTCTCTCTCTCTATATATATATATATATAGGGATAAAGACACGAGAAATACGTGTACCATTGATTTTTAGCAATTTAGTGTCTAAACTTTTAATTTTAAGGATTTAGTGCCAATTGTTTCAATTTAGACACTAAATTACCCAAAATGAAAGGTAAACTGGTGCATTTATCCCTCTGTGTGTGTGAAACTAATGATTAAAACCTAGTACATGGGCAGCTTGGCCGCTTATTTTCAAACATTTTTCCTTCATTCACCATCTAAAATTAATTTTTTTCCATTATTAATATTCATATCTATAGATCTACTTTTGTCATCTCATACATGATTTTTTCAACATCACTCTCGTTATCGTCAATCCATTAACATTATGTTTCCAACTTCACAACCTCACATTTGTAGATTTGGTTGGATTGAAGTTGTGATGATAGTGCTAATATTAGAGTGTATATAGTTTTTAGAATAAGGGGTTTTTTTTTCTTTTCCTTTTCCTTTTTGTTTGTTTGTTAACCATCTCTTTATGTGATTTTGTTCAACTAGAGTGTTAATTTTTCATTCCTTATATAAAATCATGTTGTAAAAGATATTTTCAACCCTTACTTGTAAAAGTGGTGTGCCCATTTTGAAATGGATCTTTAAACCTCATCTCCATTATTGTTTTGATAATTTTGTACCTTGTATGCTAGATCTTCTGGTACTATTGCCAACAAAAGAAATTTCTATTTTTTAGCAAACAAAAAAGGGGTAAATTACATTGGAAATCTCAACACATGAAGGTAAGTTTATTTGAGGTCTCAATATTTTAAGTGGTTCAAAAGAGGTCTTAATGTTTATAGAAGTAAGTCAATTAAGGTCTCCATTGACACGTGTCACAATGCATTGGGTCTTCTAAGTTTTAATTAAATATTTTTTCTATTAACACATGTCAACAAAAACCTCAATTAACCTATTTCTCTAAATGTTGTAACATTTTTTGAACTACTCAAAACGTTGGAACTGTCCGATATAATTTGCCCAACAATAAAAGGCTAATAAAAACATAATAAGAATGATATAACATCTAATGGTGAATATGAATATGATAAATCAAACAAGAAATTTCATTGATTCTAAGTGCAACACAAAAAAAAAAAAACATAAAACAACAAACTAATATTAAAATAAGTAATTCCTGTTGCTACACATAAAATTCGAAAGGAAAGTGTCAAGCCTCAAATAAGGTTTAGAGTGTCAATAGTTTTGCCACATATAACACTGAAGTGTTATACAAAAAGACTATTATTAACTAAGTGGGTTTCTAACCAATTATAGTTTAAGAAAACCTTATTTAAGTTTTATAGATAACAATATCTAATTAAATTATATAATCAAATCATCAAAAATAATCTCTCATTATGTAACGGCCCCACCTTGAGTGTCTAGGGCATGACAGTTACACTGCACATATTACCTCCTGGCAATATGTGCAATACATTCCATCAATAAATGGGTTGGTTAGTCCAACCAAAAAAGACATGAGAATTTTAGGCATAGAATTGAGAAGAAATTTCAACTCAAATGCAGAATTGTTGGACTTAAAGATCCATATTAAATCAAATGAAAGTATTTGATACTTAATTGATTACAGTAATCCAAGTTTATAAAACATGATTACAATAAATCTCTTTCAGGAAAACTTAAAAAACCCAAGTCTCGTACATTATCATCTAATCGGTCATCCTGCGTATCTCTCACTTCCCATCAAATCACCAGAAGGACCTAAAAGGTTAATGAAATGAGCTATGAAGCCTAATATACAGTAATACAAGCATACACCGCATGTCACACGCTCATAATCTAATGCATCAACCACTATTTAGGATATCTAAATTAAAGTCCACAAACAAAGTATCCTCAAAATCCCAGAAACACAACACGTACAAGAGTACTCATGACTCATGTCAGACAAAACAAGTAGGGTTCCCTCGTTGGATTCAAGGTTTTAAATCATTTTCAAACAGAGAAAAGCACGAAGGGAATACGACTACATGTATCTCCCCATGTTCTTATAAGTTTCAAAATGTTTTCAAGAATAGAGAGAAGCACAGGTAAGTACACGTCATCATGTACATATCATGCTTTTCTGGGAAACATGACTCCTTGTGTCCTTAAGGCTCAATGAGAAGCATGGACGAGTATACGATTCATGTACATGCCATGCTTTTCTAGGTTTGTGTTGTTTTGTACTCAAACTTGATATTTCTTTTAAAAACATGCTTTGTGACAAATTTTAGTAATCTTAAATGTATTTCAAGGTCGTGTCTATGCCTAGACTCATATATTTTCATTATTCATTTGTTAAAACATGATTCATTGAGATTGGAAGCTTAAAACAACTAGTTTTGACAGCAACCACCAACTTTTTATATTTTCTCTAAAATTTTCAAAATATCCATGTACAAACTCTGCATTTAATAACTCTAACATCTCCTGCAATAAAATCCAAGCCCCAAAACATGCTCAATGCCCAATACAAGGAGTTAGTTTCAAAGCCTTACCTTGCTCAATAATCATCTCTGTTTGCGCCAGCTACAAAAGGGGTTTTTATGCTCCAAAATAATTCCAAAACTTGATTTCTTAACACCTCAAACATGTATTAACTCACTCATGTAATTTTCATGTTTAAAATGCTATAATACTCACGTTACAACACTTTAAAATCTCATGCTTACCTTAACATAAATTTTGTTATGATGGTTGGTCTCTTTCTTCTTCTAACACTGCTTCATCCTCTTCATTTTTCTCATGTAATTACACTATATCAGCTAATTAGTGATACACTTTTACTAATCCCATATATTACTACCAAGAAGGAGTTAGGGTTTTAGAGAACCTTACCTTAAGGTTTTGAGAGGATCTCCAAAAGGGAAAAGGCGTAAATGAATAAGACTATTTATATGAGATTGGTAGGGTAGGAGTTCTAGGGTTTTAGGCAAGGGAAAAACGATCTCTTTTTAAGGTTTTTGCCACATGGCATGATTCGATACGTCTAAATCTTACATAGCAACACTCTTAGCTCATCTTAAAAAGTTTAGGGTTTTTCATTAACATCTTGGGCTAATAATGCTTCAAATAGTCTAATTTATTTAAATTTTTGAATTTTCAATACGCATTAGTTCCTAGTTAGGTGTAAAATAGCAATTTTGCAAAATCAAAACTTCTAACGACATTGTTATGATTTTTCTTACAAAAGTATTCATTTAAAGAACTGTTATAAAATTATAATTCAATTTATTTCGATATTTGAATTGCTTTTGAATTTTCAAAATTTATGTTTTCGGTTTGGCGCTAATTTTAGGAATTTTGAAAAAAAATTATTTATTAGTTTGAATTTGCACAGAAATCTAATTGGATCTTATTAACTTTATTTGATTTTGATTTCTTATGATTGGTGTTTAAATCATTTCACATTAATACATGGGAAACTTCACCATACTGATATTATACTATATATACAATATCCAATATATCTAAACATTCAACTCATCTAGTCTCTCACCAATATGTAACCCATAGTTCATGTAATCATAGCATCCAAATCAAATCATCTTCATAACATGTAAAAGAAGGGAAAGAGCTAAAGTAGTTTAGTATAATAGTAATGCAAGTACACACGATATGATCACATATTCTAATGCAAATGTAATAACCAACAGTTTAAATTTTTAATTTTAGTGTAGTAAACAACAGTGCAGTACTCATATTTCGACAACATGTTGTAGGAAGCAAGGGGTCCTTAATAGTAACAACCACTCAGAGTATTGATATTGGCAGTCCGAATACCTATATCCCTTAGAAAGAATTATAAGTAAGTAGTCTTGTCTAAGGTTAATAGCCATTACTTATCCCTACTCTCCTCAATCTGTTACGCTGTGTATATTAATAGAGTCCATAATCATAACCTACATAAATATAACTTCTCTTCGATTTGGGTAAGCGTTAACCCAATACCATTTGCCTTATTCAATCGCCTATCGAGCCACAACCTATTCCTAAGTGCCTAATTACCATGTTGGCGCCTTCACGTAAGGTTGTCAATCTTTAGACTAGATCAAACAACGGAAAGTATAATCAAGAAATTGATTAGATCGTCTTTAAATATTAGTTCATTTTAGGATATCGACCCTAATAAGAAACATATATGTCACTATATACCTAAACAAATAGAGGCATCCAGCAATAGTTCAGAAGGTGGATATAGTCGAAAATAGGAATCTGTTCAAAGAAATTATATCATACAAGATTTAGAATATCAATTCACTCATTAATCAACAATTGAGTAATTAACTAGTCAGTTTGAAGTTATTTATGTTCCTATTTAAGTTTTATTTGCTTATTTTTAAGTGTTAATCCAAAAATTATATCAAGTCCAAAAAGATAAATTAAATATCGATCCTATCAATATGCACTATAGTCCAAGTAACTTAGTATATTTATTAGGTATATTATGTATTAACTAGTTTATTAAATGATACTTTAGGCGAATAACTTATTGTTAAGATAATAGACTGTAATTCATTGAGAATGTTTATATCAGGTTAAGTTCATCCATTTATATTATAAATAAACCAATTACACCTAAAAGTATACTAATGAACTTAAATAATTTCTTATCAAGTCTAAACTTACATCATAGCTAGTTATTTGTACCTATTTTTATTAATTAATGCCTAATATCACATTATTTATTTATATATTTTACATGTTTCTTGGATGGTTCAACACATTTGGACCTGTTTAATATGATTTTAAAGTCAAAAACATCAAATCTAGTATGAACAAGGTTTTCAACCTAACACATG
Organism: Combretum micranthum; assembly: GCA_024138025.1. NCBI lineage: Eukaryota > Viridiplantae > Streptophyta > Magnoliopsida > Myrtales > Combretaceae > Combretum > Combretum micranthum. Next base: position 224,391 of record JAMXBD010000236.1, on the reverse strand, counting down.
ACTGATTTTGTCAAAATTGAAGATGGTTTAGACCGGTTACAATTTGATTTAGTTCATCATTGTAAAATAGGCATCTCAAGCTTTCCAACCGGTCAAGTTTCATCATGAAGGGAGATTAAAAAGTCACTAGTTCACCTCATCAAAGTGATGTCACCACTATGCAAAAAACAACATTTTCCGTTATTTTGTTGCTTCATGATTTAACCCAACTTTAATCCATTTTGAACACTCATTTAACATTAAAATCATGTATTAACCATATTTTTTTTCACTTATTTGTTGTTTATGTTAATTTTATTGATTTATAACATCAAATCATTCAACAAAACATCATTTGTTTGTTGATTACACAAAACTATAACCATGTTTTTCATATTCTTCATGTGTTTTTGTTTGATTAGCATAATAGTCATTAACTTAAACTTATTTTCAACATGCAATCATTGATATACACTCATAAATATATATAGAAACACAATCAACCATTGAAATCATCGCAAACATATCATTAAGTAAGAGTTAGGGTGGGTGCGGTACGGTTTGGTCCAATTCTCTCCTCAAACCGAAGCTAACCTAAAATTACTATTCGGTTATTTTTATAAAATTGAGCCTATCCATAAGGTTCAATTCGCTATTTTTCCAACCTAAAAAAAAAGGTTTGACACGGTTCGAACTATATACTGAAAAGAGAATGTTTTTTTTTTTTTTTCATTTTAATAAAAAAAAAAAACTATCAACTTTCTATCCATCTATTTGGACTTTAAGATACTATAAAATAGGCAATGTATCATGGGTTTGGACATCTTGACTTATAGAATGGTAAAAGGTTAAAGCTTGTGATTGCTAACCTGGTTCCTACTTAAAAGACGCCTCTCCATCTCTTTATTGGAGCAATCAAAAAGTAACAAAAATTCTCGTTCAATTTTGGTCTACAAAACAATTGCTTTTCAATAAGCATTTGGTTTAGCAATTGTTAGAAGATTTGGCCTAAGAGGATCAAACAATTTGTCGCATTAAGATCTTTTCAGCCACTTCCCCTCAAGTTATCCTTATCTCCTTTAGAAATACAATAGCTGATGAAAAATCGGAAATGTAAGACCGAGACTATATTTGATCTAACCATGAATATCTTAATATAACAAACCTGAAAACAATCATCCCTCATCGTAAGGGGGCAAAGTGAAAATCAAGGCGATATTAAAAGGACATTACCATCTAACATGCATTATTGACTAAAACCATCCATAAAATGACAAGCAACAAAAAATAGAATTCACAACCTGCTATGTCTTTTATTTCCAACACGAATTATTTCACTTATAAATTAACTAGATTAATTAATTCTCCTTTTCAACTATATACTTATAAGATTATTAACTCAAAAAAAAAAAAAAACTAAAAAACTATCCACAAAATGGGGATTTATACAACAAAAGAAATCTTGTTAGTATCTAAGGTAAAAACTTGTAGCCAAGATGGCCTTTACGGGTTTAATTGACTAAAACCATGCCAAGGCAACTCAAACATGTAAAATGAAGCTATAGAAACCTAAGAGGCTAATATAGAGAGGCTCTTTCATCGAACAAGGATAGATTTATAGTCCATACAACTGTTGAGGCCAAGTATTAGCGTAATATGATTTACATCGCAACCAAAGATGGTAAAAAAAAAACTGTAAACAACCACCTTCAATTTGTATATCATCATTCCATTGATAATCCAACTTAAAGGTATCTAACATGATACATTATTCAAAATATAACAAAATATTGTAAATCTTTATAAAATTTAAATACATCTCATAATCAACACCCAAAATTAGTGATTCCTCATTCTTTCATGTTAATAAGATTATTAACTTAAAAAAAAAAAGTCAAAGCAGACTTACATAAAAGAACCTATAGGCTACGGTGATGGTCGACGAGCACGATTGAATGCTAACGGAGGTCAGATCGTTGGAGTCGAAGTACAGTGGCTGGAGATGGAGACAAAGTGAGACGACAACAAAAGAGGGATGAGAGCTCAGGAGAGTACACATAGATGGAGATGGTGATAAAAAGAGCCATTGATTTGAACAAAAGGAAAGAGGGAGACTGAATTAGTGCTTAGCTAGAGATGTCTTGAGTTATAAAGAGCTGGACCTTTTTATGAATCCAACTAGTAGAGTTATAGACATTTAGACAACAGATTATTTGAAGTGTTTTTTTTTTTAATAAAGCGGTTCGATTTGGTTTGAATCGCATAGATCCGTTCGAGGTTGGGAACTGAACCATTATCTTTGATCCGAACTGCGAACTAAACTAACTTAAAAAAAAATGAATTGTTGGTTCAGTTTAGTTCTCAGTTCAGTCTTTTTTTTTTTTTTTGGCCCAGTCCTAGTAAGAATGGCTTACATAGATGTAACAAACAACAAGTACCTAAACTACTTCTATCCTTTTCCTAACCTCTCTTGTTTTAAAATTCTTTTTTATTCCTTTATTTTGTTATTGAATAGGTGTAGGATTTTACAGAGAGATAGGTTTACACTTAGGTTTTTACAGAGAGAAGATATCTTGTGGAAGAAGATTAGAATAAACTTGTGAGAGAAGTTTAGGAGAGTTTTGTGAGAGAAGTTTGAGAGAGAGTGTATTAGTCTTTCTTGAAGATGAAAAGTGAAGGGAAGAGAGGAAATTAGTCTTATATATGTGTAGTTAGAAGAGTTGCAAACGTATAATATATGTTTAAGAAGTATAATGACATATACACCCCTTAGTTAATACTCTTATGGTATATGGTTATGTTTATTCAACTTAACTCCTTTTTTTTTTTTTAATTTAACTTCTAATCAATTTAATCAAACTTATAACCCATATAATTTATGTAATTATTATTATTGTCACCTTAAGAATTTAATCACTTATAATTAAGTAAATTTATATTTATTAATTAAATTTATTTTGTTATAAATTTGATAATTAAAATTAAATAACTCATTATTTAATATAACTACTTATCTAAAATTAATGGTTCAAATTTTTCCATATCAATTATTATTATTATTTAATTAAATCTTAGGTAAATTGGGGATATTTCAAAAAAAAAAATAAATGAATTAATTAAGTAAAAATCACTTGAGATCACCTTTGAAAGAAGCCTCAAATCTTTAAATCCCAATGTTTATTATATAAGTTGTATGGATTTCATCAAGAAAATGGGATAGGATTGAAAAATTCTTGGCACTCTCAAAATAGGAACATTTAGGCATTTTAGGAATTCCACATTTTATTCTATCTTTTATCTTGGATGTAGCATGCCTTCCAATATAGTTGCATGCACCTTTCTCACTTGGGTGGTCAATTACATTCAACCTTAACAATCTTGTCTTCTTAATTTATTGTATTTTTCTTTTCTGGAAACTTTTTTTTATCTTCTTATATATATAAGAATTACGGCATCAACATTCTACGAAGAGTAAGTGTGACTTCTAAAAAAATGGAAAGTTTATACAATTTCCAAATTTTTAAGCACAACTCATGCAACTTAGCCAAAAATATACAAGAGAATTTAATTTATAATAAAAATTTATTGTTGACTATTAATTGATAATTATGGCAAGAAAGTTTGTTATATATATATATAGAGAGAGAGAGAGAGAGGCACACACACACACATGTGACAAGTCTGATGGAAGTAGATATGTTATTTATCCTTTTTTTTTTTCAATATATAGAATTTCCTTCTACCTTGTGAATTAGCATTTTGGTTGGACTATTAATTTAAAATTACATCAAGCTTTACTTTCTAACTTCCATTCCAAAATCAAAATGTTTATTTTTAAGATAAAAATATATAACCTTCAAACTTTAATCCCAATGCAGATATATTCCTTGAATTTCCTAACATTGTAGCCCTTCAAATTTTATTAAATTACCGAAGAACCCCTAAATTAAAGATGATCCATGAACTTTAACCTTAACGTAAAATGCTCCTTAAACTATATAAAAGTGTACTTAAACATCTTCTAAATTTTATCCTCAAGATATTTTTTCAAAACTAAACTATCAAATGTTCGTAATATTATTAATTTATCAATGTTTAAGGGGTTCATCACAACATTTGAAAGTTAGGTGTATACTGACACTTAAGTTAAAGTTTAGGGAAATTATTTGTAATTTTTCTCTGGTTTTAATTATAATAATTATCATAACATGTATATTAGACATTGTATCGAAATGTTGTAATTAAATCTAAAATGACCCATTTTAATCAAGTAGTTTTTCGAATGTAAGATCTCAAATAGATTTGTGTCATATAAAAGAAATAAAGATAGAATACGCAACTTAAAAAACAATATTCAAATAGTTTATTAGCTATTACTAAAAAGGTGGCATTATGCAATCTCAATATCTTTTATTCCTCTCTATAAAGGGCTTAATTGGCTACTAATAATATTGAGCTAAAACACTAGTAAATCGGTCTTTACGCGGGTTAATTAATAGGGATTTGGGAATATGGTCTATATTATAGGAGGACTTGGGAGATTAAGTTTTATACATAGTTGTCAAAATCACAAAGTCAAATATATGATTCTATGAGCTTATGATTTCATATTTTTTTTCTAAATTAAAATGGATGCAAAAATATTTAGGTGTAGACTTTATGTAGAATTATGAGTTTAGATGTACAATTCTACACGTTTGCACAATTTTGTACAAATCTACCAATTTTATGTATTCTAGTAAATAGTAAAATTGCGACTTTGACAATCATCATGGCTTAGAATCAAGGTATTACTTATTAGATCATTTTATCTAATCTCTCATAAATAAAACCATGCACTTAATAAGATGGATGTTAACCTTGCAATTAAAGATAACTTTAAATTATGTAAGCTTTTCCTTATCTATAAGTCATTCATAGTTTAAAATAATTAGTCACATCTCCTCATTAAATACTTTTGGAGATATAAGAGAAAACATATTTTATTGTAAAGTCTTTATTAGATTAAACAAGCAGTTCATGGGAAGAAAGATAGTATTTGTTTCGATAATTGTAAGGATGATGCCTTAAACCCATCTTTTTCTATCCCTTGTATATTCAAGATTTTAAAATCACTTATATCTCCTTCTGCCTCTCTCTTCAAGCCATGTGTCACATCTAGATTATCTTTTTAAAACAATGCCACATCAACTCTTTCACAATATTTCTCTCAAGTCTTTGTTCTTTCAACCAAATTTCAAGTTTCTATGACTTCATTCTCTTTTCTAGAATATATTACAACAATTACATGTCATATGTATAAACTGAAATACATATGTGATTTACATGATTGATCTATTAGATGATTTCTTTTTTTTTTTCACGCCAGTTCGACATGTAATTTCAAAATACCTTCTTTAATACTCCAGCACTTCTTTCTTGATCTTTTCTAAAAAATTTTCCATCTTAAGTGAAAAAAATAATTTGGAATATCATGAATATATTTCTTTATATTTTTTTTATGTGTACTTAATGTTGTATTGTTATTTATTTATCTTTTCTATTAACCTAAAGATTATTAGTAAATTATGCTAAAGGTTATGGGATAGTATATTCCCACTATTACATGTAGTTTTGGCTATGATCATGTTAATAGAATAAGCCACACTAGTTATAGAAACAACAAAGTTAAAGCTATATACATTTGCCATACACAAAAGATTACAAACTACACTTGGAGTTATAAACTCTATTTTGCGATATAGTTTGCTAGTTGATTTGTTTTCCTTGGTACAACCATCGCTTATGCCTCCTTAAAATAGCAATACTTTTTCCTTATGAGTAATCATGATGTGATAGTATTGATTATAATATTTATCATATTTTATGGTCATTGCTATAGTAGGAAGAGTCAAGGTTTGTTTGTAAGAGTAATTTTGAGTCTCAACTATAGTGTTCAAATTTGACACTTAATATCCATGCTTTTCCAACCTTTGTGTAATCAAATGCCATTACTCTTGCCCCCTTTTCATCTCTTAACATGCCTCCAACTGATGTCACATTATGCACAATTGATGCTTGTGTTATCAATTAGATGACACTCAGTCTTGGTTTAGATATCATAGTAAGTTCTAACTTAGGTTCTATGTATTGTGACTACTTTTCCTTGTGTAAATCTAAAATCCATCTGCCCTTTATTATGCAAATTGAAGTATGAAAAGTTTGTTGTTCTCTTTAAAGTAGATATTGTCATTCCTATCTTTCCAAATGGTTCACAAAATGAAAAAAAACTATGTGGACCACGATGGATAATTTTGATTTTGACTATTTATCTTTACCATTCGATTGCATGTGTTCTACTCTAACTCATCATGTTAAGAGCTCTTGTTAATTGAGTGAAACACATGTCTATAAAATTTTGAAAAAGAAATTACCAAAATACAAATTAGATAATTTTAATTACAAATTACCATACAAAATTACATATGCAGAATGTGATTCGTTATTTTAACACAACAATTGCATTTGTTAGATGCGATTCAATGAAAGTTGTATATCGCTAAATTACATCTAGAAAAGTGATTCATGTCACTACATGAATGGCATATACTACATGTGATTATGTATTAACATGAATCGCGCCTATTAGATGAGAGTTTGTTAGTATTGTTGTATAATCTATATTTTATATAGTTTTTATATGAATAAGTTGGTAACCATACAAGTTTGTCCTTATTTATCTCACTTAGCCATATTGAGTGCTATAGTGGTTGAAGTGATGGGCACTCAATAAAAGCATGATTAAGGTCTTCTTCTTAGATAGTGCATCTCGTGTAACATACATTCTTTGACGGTATGATACCATTTACCTTTACTACGACAGGAATCCATTACATCTAATTCTCTAAATAAATGCCTAAATTTTTTTGGAGGTACTTCTAATTATCAATTCCATTGGTTTGCAAGTCATTAGTTCTGACCTTTTTTCTAATTTTCAAAAATATCTTCTAGTTGAATGCTCCTTCTTATATGAAAGTGTAAGATTTCTATCTTAGATGTGATCATTAAGCTTGATGGGTCTAATATTTTCCCTTATCGAAGGTGAGATAGCACATTCTATTCTTTTTTCATGCCATTCTAACTCCTATAACCAACAATCAGCCACCTTACCCTGCTTTTGTTTAAGGTCAAGTGACCCATTATACACTCTATTTAGCGGTTCACATCTACTCTAAGAGTCACACAAAAAATTAACAAGTTTTTCGATCCCTAACTTATATATTGTCGCACCCCACCCCCGTAGGTGATGGCCAACGTGATGGCCAATAGCCGCACCATGGTTGCCACAGGCCACCGCTCCATACGGCATAAATCGGTATTATTACACATAGGCAAGGCATTCAATTGAGCTAATTGTAGCTGCCAGGAGTTGAACCCCTGACCTAAGTTTTGTTTGTCCTAACGCAATGCCTCTCACTAGTTGAGCCCCCACCCTCGCAGGTGATGGAAAACATGATGGCCAGCAGCCGTCCATGGCTGCCACAGGCCCACACTCCATACGGTACAAATCAGTATTGTTATGCATAAGCAAGGCATTCGATTAAGCTAGCTGAAGTCACCAAGAGTTAAACCCCTAACCTATGCCTTTTGTTTGCCTCAAAGACAATGCCTCTTACTAGTTGAGCAAGGGTAAGGCATGACATACATCCCATACTCCATATTCCAAATGCAATTTAGAAATATTTCTTTCCATGTTGGCGAGTTAATGGAATTATATTACCTATCCTTCCCCTAAACTCATTTGTCTATATTTAGCTTTGCATGTCTATCCATATAGACCTTTTATTTACAAATTCGCATGATCTCTTAATCTCCAAGCTTTGCCCATCCTAATCAAGCAATCTAGTCCTTGACCACTATCTTCTTTTAAGTACGTCGCTCTTTCTTAATTAAACCAGCGTATCATATCTCCATTGTACAACTCTTCCTATACAAACTTGCGAGTAATCTAGTCTACCATATTTGTGAATCTTCAAGAAAGTTCATTTATTTACATGTAATATGATGGAATGGATGGAATTACTGCTTTCGCTAGTATTAAGCATCTTACCATACCTAAAGCTTTACTCTTTTAACCTAGCATTTTTCTTTGAATTTTTTTAATAACATCTCCTAAATGGCTTATTTTTTATATTCTTCCTCATTAGTGTAGGATATCATATATATTTGCCAAAACAATGAGTTTCTTTAAGTCTAGTTTTGATACAATTGTTCTACATTCTTAGAGAAGAGGATCTTTAATTTATTCATTTTTATTCAAAGTCTTGTCCAAACCTTAAAGGCATTTAGTATATTGGCTATGATTTTAGTGGACTTTTCTTTTATGGCTTTTGCAACTAGAAAAACATCATCTACAAAGAGTAGATAGTATATTTACCTATTGCTCCCTTTAGTTTGACTAGCTCCAATTCCTTTTTAAAAACTTTCACTTCAATTAATTTGCTAAGAGTTTTCATCATTGATGTGTGTGTGTGTGTGTAAGAGGGGAATGAAACTCTTTGTTAGGATTGAATATTGGGGGAGATCCATTTAGCAACACCCCATGCTTGTGGATGAAACACATGAAATTATAAGAATAATCCGAAATTCTAAAGCTTCAGGCAGAAACTTTATATAAGACTCTTCAAAAGTGTCATATGTTTTCTCAAGGTCAATTTTAATAAAAATTCACCCCTCTCTCCTTCTACCGATTTAACAGTTATAGAGTAGTTCATTTACCTTTCTTAATTTATTGATCTAGGTTTTTGATATAATCTTATAGACCATCGTTACAAACCTGTTGGTCCAACTAAGCGATTTCATTAGGATAAGTTTTGGGATCAAAACTAGCAACGTATTAACCTTTTGAGGAATAATAAGAGTTTAGAACGCCTTCTTTATTGATTCAACAATAGATTTCCCTAAGTGTTGTAATGAACTTTAAAGATACAAGTGTAACCCATCATTACCTGGAGCTTTCTAGTTTCCTAAGGTTTATGCAATTTTATTGGGTAAAACTGGTTTTGTTAAAGCTTTGTAGTCTAGTTGTCATAATCCCCCATGCAACTCCCTTTAGATTATAGTGATTTTGATGACTTGGACCTTTCAAATGTGAAAAGTTTATAGATGTTAGTCTACACATATCTTTATATGTTTTGTCCATCAAATATCCATTCTCTTACCAAGTTCCTTAAGCTTATAATCTTATTTTCCTTCTATACTCCATTTTGAAATAGAATATGTTGATGTATAGGTCCAAATAAAAGAGTCATGTGATAGGTGAAATAGTTAAAAAGCGTAAAACCTTACCAATAGTGATGAACATGATGCATTCTTGATTTAATACAAATGTTTGATATTTTATATAAAAAATATGGCAACATGAAAACATTTTTCTAATATTCCCACTTCTTTAATTGAAGAGGGGTTAAAGGCATTTATAGAGTTTATGGTGTCATTTGTTCAATTACATTGATGATAGATGACCAAGATTAGTCTCTTTCACTAGTTGATATCAGCGAGGGCTCCAATGGGCTCCACATCAATCTCACCATACCAATTTTACCTTAATCATCTCAAATTTTATGGACATTCATGCTTTAAACTCTACTACTTTAGCTCAAAGAGTCAAATCTTATATCATCAATGTGCTAGAAACCCATAAATTGAATTTATCCTTCTACAAAATATTTAACCCTAAATCTATATGAAATTGCTTTTAGACCACTTCTCTTTCACTATTTTATCATTACATAAAATATTAAAAAAATAGTCAACTCAATATATTTATAATTATAGGTAAAATGGTTGTAAGAAAGTTTGAACACTTTTTTAAAGATATAAATTGGGAATGTAAATGCCTAATTTCAAAAGTAAAGGTCTTAAACACGCATGAAGCAATTATAATAGGATATATTTGCAATTTACCAGAACAATTGCCATAAGGTACGATAGAAAAAGGAAATTAGCAGCAAATAAATGATTATGCAAAAACTAGGATTATCATGATATTTCAAATTATGGTCCAAACCAAACCATAGAGAATATTATGGTTTGGTTCAACCAAATAATTTGAACAATGAGTCTAATCAAACCATATAACAAATAAAAAATAAGAAAAAAAAAGTAAGAATAGCTAATTTTTTTTGTTGGATTCAATTTGACCCATTTCTTTCTTCACTTTGGTATGAAGTTCTCATTGTTGGTTGATGATTTGAATCATAAAGAGCACTATAGTTTTGTTCAATCATGCGAGTCAAACCGTGATCTGTGGACTCAAACCAAATTGTAAATTAAATAGAATTTATATATATATATATATTTTATATATGATTCTCACTTTGATTAGATTGGATTTATTGTTTGATTTTATTTTTGTGGTATTATGTCTAAACTAATGATGTAAACAATTTAAATCAATATGATATAAAACACAAGCTCAAACTTGAACATGATCAATTTTAAAATTTTGAGCTTGAGCATGATTCAATCTGAAATAATATTGGTGCCAGAGGAGCATCGGCTCAAGATCATATGGACTACTTGAAGATGCCTATGGGACTGATCATGCAATCTAGAGCCAAGAAGATTCAAATTGAAGAGCTTGTTGGGAGTCAAACCAAGGATGATGAATCTCCTTTCAGCTCAAGAGGGAGAACAATTCGTAAATAAAAAAGAAAGTTAGGTTGTATATGGATTAGAGCCAAGGGGAAGCCGACTTGGGAGCTAATTACACCCAAGGCTAGCCCGAAGAGGCCAAACCAGCTTAAACCGACTAAAGACAGGTGGTAGTTCGAAAAGCCAACGTCGGCCGACTCTCGCTCATGAGTTCCAAATTTATCCCATGTGCATGACATCGTCCAATTGGGCTAATTTGTGTTATATCATTTTCAGAAGACTATTTTTCTATTATTTGCCATATTGAGTTCATGAGATGTCCTACACAATTTATTTCATATTTAGGCTCTCTATCTTAGGGATTATTCAATTTCCTTTTCTAGCATAGAAGGTTAATCCTCCTAAACACTATATTTGTAATCAATTTACACGTTACTGAACTTAATAGATTTATGTATTTTCTTTTAAGGTTTTTTGAGAACTTTGAGCTCTTATTAGAATAAGTTCTTCTTGAGTTCTATTAAATTTAATAGCTAATAGGTTAATTTGCATCCTTATATTTTTGGTTCCTAAGTCTCTGCAGCCAACAGGTCAAAACTCTATGAATTTTAATCTTGATTCATGATTTGATATGAAGTAATATCTATACCTATATTGACCTATTTGGTTCATCTTATTTAATTTTTTTGTCATCTTATTTTTATCGTTTTTAAACAAATTGTTTGTTAAGAAATAAATACAAATAAAAAATAGATATTTTTACTTATAAATAGATCAAACATATCAAATATACATTAGATACAAATATGTAGATCAGATAAAGATAAGACACAAATGAAAATTGGATAATCCAATCAGACCCATATAATTAAAAATTTTGTGTATCAATATATTATTGTTAAGTCTTGTGGCAAAGGTCACTGATTTTACATCTAAACATCTCTTAGGTTAGGTCCTTCCTTGGACTTCCCTAGCGAACCCACCGTGGTTCAACGGTCTAGGCTGGGCTTGCTAAACCTATAGATCCAATAGGTTCTTAAGGTAATATGATGTTATTATTATCAAAATAAAAAAAAATAAGTACAAATATAAAATAATATGAAACTTAAATTAAGTAAATAACATTTATTGTTTACACTGTTGGATCCTTAATCCAACATTGGCCTTATATGTGAAATAATTATGTATTACGGGCTGCCATATTGAATTAAGTTCAATTAAAAGTGATCAATAAGGTTTTGGGTATTTGGGCTTTAATGTATCTAATAGGGTAGTAGAGACTTTATGGGTAATTTCTATTTTTATGATGGGCTAAAATAGGAATACCAAAAGATAACAAAACGTTATCTCTATAAATAGTGGTTATGGTCCCCAGATCACACATACAATATTTTCTAGTCTCTTCTAAATCCCATCATTAGAGAGTGCAGAGAGAAACTAAAGGGATCTCTAAGAGAAAATGTGTTGATCTGGAAGGCCAACCGCACCGCTGTAAAGTCATTGCTTGTTATGGACTCAGGTATGCTTCCACTTAATTTGTTTAATTCTTAATGAACAAACATGATCGATTTAGGGTTTTAATATATGATAATTTTCACATAAGGTTAATCTGGATTTAACAAGTGGTATCAGATACATGTTTGATCATTAGGAATTACTTTTGTAATTTATACATAGGGTTTTTTTCCCTTTTTAAGAATTAAGGTTTCAAAGAGTAAAATTAAGAGGATTCATTTATGAACAAGAATTTTTAAATTCTTGTAATATTAATATTCATGAATCTATTATTGAATACTCAAATATATATATATATATATATTTGATCTGATGGTTGCTTTTTTACTTTGGATTTCTCAATCGTCCATTCTTCTATGGAATTCCCAAAACTTATAATATAATTTTTTTTGGCAACTTTAACAGTCATGAACGTTTTGGTTAATTTTTTGAAATGGTTTTTATTATTTTATTAAAATCATGATTTCAATGATTTGATAATCAATTGGATGGGAACATGAAAAACTCTCAATTTTGTAATATATATGTATGCTGCGTTTATTCATTTCGTTTTTGACGAATTGTACGATTATAGCGTTTGAAATCGTGCGATTTATATCTGTGGTTAGTCTCCTTGTTCCGTTTGCTTTATATCTGAAATAGTGTGAATTAAACAGTCATGAATTTATACCTGCTCGTGACATCATTTCTTTTGGGGGGCATTCCGAGAACAGTCGCGACTGTTTCTAGATGTCTCTTTTTTTTTTTATACAATTCATGGTATTTGTCAATGAATGTGATATATATATATATATTTATATATAAAGAACATTTATTATCAAAACCGTTTTGGATTTTAATGTTAACGGTTATTGAATATTATATAAATTCTGTTTTCTTCATGATATTTGTAGAATTCCATCTGTGGAAGTTCCACTGAGATTTGCTTATGGCATACGTGTTCTCTGATGGCGTAGGTCATCAATCCGATAGTGGATTGTATATTTCATTTATTTATTTTATAATCCTACATTGAATAAGCGGATACTGATCTGATGTTGACCCAAAATTTAATATAATTTTAAATTTGAATATTGGTATATGTTTATATATACTTTGAGATAAATTAATTGAAACAACATACCTCCAAAGTGCCCTCTTGTGAAAATTAATTTGTTTTAAAATATAAAAGGTTGTGTGCTTGTAACTTATATGAATATTTGACCGGCCCAAAGGAAGGTCAATGTTTAATAGAATTGTAAGTGCACCCATAGTAATAAACGCGTGACGATTATTTGGTTTTACATGTGAATAATTAATCAGCCCAGAGGAAGGTTTATTATTTGACATGTTCTTATTGTCAGTGTTTGATTACTACACCAAGATACCACTTAGTAGTTAATGTTTTATCCAAAGATGAAATATTAATGGGCTGCTTGGTTTCTTGAGTTTGAATTTATTATTATTGTTTTGAGACTTATGTGAACTTGTTTATTTTTTGTTTTGTTCTCATTTAGCTATGAATAATCCTACTAATATTACTGCCAACATCAATTCCATTCCTATGCTTAATGGCACATTTCAATCTTGAGTTACATTAGATGGATGTAAAGACCGTTTTTCTCAATGGTAACATTGATGAGACGATCTATATGGTACAACCAGAAAACTTTGTGTTAGGAGATCCAAAGAATATGGTTTGTAAACTTAAGAAATCCATCTATGGACTTAAGCAAGCATCTCAACATTGGTATTTCAAATTTCATCAAGTGATCATCTCATTTGGTTTTGAGATGAATTTGGTTGATGATTGTATATACCATAAGTTCTGTGGGAGTAAGCACATTTTCTTGGTCTTATATGTTGACGATATTTTGCTTGCCAGCAACGATATAGGCTTATTACATAAAACCAAGAGATTTCTAGCTAAGAATTTTTAGATGAAAGATCTTGGTGATGCTTCTTTTGTGTTAGGAATACAAAGACACCGAGATTGCTCTCATGGTGTTCTCGTATTATCTCAAAAGAGCTATATCGAAAAGGTACTCAAAAGGTATGGCATACAAGATTGTAGACCGAGTGATACCCCAGTGGCTAAAGGAGACAAATTTAGTCTCAGTCAGTGCCCTAAGAATAACTTTGAGGAAAAAGAAATGCAAAAGATTCCTTATGCATTAGTAGTAGGGAGTCTAATGTATGCTCAGGTTTGTACTCGTCCAGATATTGCGTACATCACAGGAATGTTGGGCAGATACTTAAGTAATTATGGATTAGACCATTGGAAAGCAGCCAAAAGGTCTTGTGGTACTTATAGAGAACAAAGATTACATGCTCAATTATCGGAAGTCAGATTAGATTGAGATCGTTGGGTATACTGATTCTGATTTTGCTGGATGCCAAGATAATATGAAATCTACATTAGGCTACATCTATCTGCTAGCTGGAGGAGCTATCTATTGGAAGAGTGTAAAACAATCTCTTGTTGCCTCTTCTACTATGGAAGCAAAGCTTGTAGCATGTTATGAGGCGTCTAATCATGGAATATGGTTGCGAAATTTTGTCACAGGGCTGCGCATACTGGATACAATTGATAGACCACTTAAGTTATTTTGTGATAATAAGTTAGCAGTTCTATATTCCAACAACAACAGGAGCTCGACAAAGTCAAAACATATAGACATCAAGCTCCTAGTTGTAAAAGAAGGAGTTCAAAGTGGACAGTTGTCTATAGATCATATAGGAACAAACTCCATGATTGCGGATCCGCTTACTAAAGGAGTGCAACCCAAGGTGTTTCATGAGCACACTGCTCTTATGGGTGTCATGTCCTTAATGATGTTCAGTTTTAGTGGGAGTTTGTTGCTTTGAATGCTTTTATGTCATAGACAAACTTTAATTAGTTGTTTTTAGTTTATTATGTTTTAAGGATATTTTATGTAGAAATAAATTTTTTGTTTGCTTATACTCTGATTTTGGTTTATGGTTTGATCTCACTAAGGTTTATGGTGGACTAGTAGCAAATAGACATGTTAAGATCATATTGCATGAAATTTCCTTGCTACACATCCATATCATGATCCATGTCATTCAGTTGTGTCGATATTGTGACCATTGATGGGTTGAGTTACAATAAATGTAATGAATACCGCTTTGATCCTATGTTGATATAGTTGATGGACCGATTGGTTATAGATACATATTGGTCGTGGCGGTAAATTTGAGCTCATTGGTTGTCTTTTGGCAAAACATAATTCTAAGGTTACACATATAGTCCAAGTGGGAGATTGTTGGATCCTTAATCTAATGTTGACATTATATGTGAAATAATTATGTGTTACGGGCTATCATATTAAATTAATTTTAATTAAAAGTGATCAATAAGGTTTTGGGTATTTGAGCTTTAATGTATCTAATAGGATATGGCCCTTTTATGTGTAGAGACTTTATGGGTAATTTCTATTTTTATGATGGGCTAAAATAGGAATACCAAAAGATAACAACACGTTATCTCTATAAATAGTGGTTATGGTCCACAGATCACACATACAATATTTTTTAGTCTCTTTTAAATCCCATCATTAGAGAGTGTAGAGAGAAAACTAAATGAATCTCTAAGAGAAAACGTGTTGGTTTGGAAGACCAACAGCACTGCTCTAAAGTCATTGTTTGCTATGGACTCAGGTATGCTTCCGCTTAATTCTATTTAATTCTTAATGAACAAACATGATCGATTTAGGGTTTTAATATGTGGTAATTTTCATATAAGGTTAATCTGGATTTAGCATACACTATTTTCCAAGTAAATAGAAATTATTAATTATTTATTCATAATAATTAATGCATTATTGAAAAAAACACACGTGATAAATATAATTTAAAACTATCATGTCTCATGCTCTATATAGAGTTCCATAAAGAGAAGAATCTCATTTCTAAACAATATGTAACTTCTTTTTTCTTTTTTAGACTCTACTCTTTTAGAATGTCATTATAGTCTGATATTGCTTATATTTCAACTCCATAGAGATGTGCTTATTTATAAATAATTGTACATCCTTTTATAGAATAGTAAAAATATGGCTTAAAGAGTACTATTATTATTATGATCATTTTATACTTAAATTTTTAATTTAATCTTCTTTTAATTTTTTTTAAATTCCTAGAAGTAGGTGGGTCTTGACCCATCCCGACCCACCTCAGACTCGGTGGGTCCATGGGTTGGATCTTCTCTGTGTCAATCCAAGATAGTTACGAGCCCCTAATTTATGGATCTAAACCCAGTAGGTCCAGCCAAGACCCAGCCTGACCTGAGGATGCATCTATTTATATTAATTGGTATGCAAATGTGACTCCAACTCAATTTGCATTTAAGTTCGATTTGAGCTTAATCACACTCGCCAAATATTTACGCTAAATATTAAATTATTCGATTCATATACGAACTTAACTTTATTATTATTAAATTGAACTCAAATTTTCTATAAACCGGAAGGACGAGTAAGTTTAGCTAATTTATAACCGAACTCGAAACCAAAAATGAGAATTCCTCTATCCCTATATAATCTGGATTTGTTCATCTAATGCCACTCCTTCTAAATTGAATCACTTTTTTCTCGCCTTAACAAATTTAGCATCCTTAAAAGGGAACCACCTATTAGCTATCGGTCATATGTAGTTGCGTATGACTCTCCACTTGCAGTCGCGTAACTACGGAATTTCGGATAACATGATATTCCAATGACTTGACAATGTTGTCGTGTCGGTTCTCTCTCCTCCCAAAACGCAACCAAAATGCTTTCTTACACGTAGAAGCCACGGCGCCATCCTATTGCAACACAATGCTACGTTTTGGAAGAAAAGATATCTTGCAAATTGCAGTCCCTACGGCTGAGAAAAGACGGATTAAACAACATTGGTGTTGGAAAGTAGCAATGGGTAAAGCACAAGGGATTGCTTGGTCGATATTTGGAATATTTTGAATTTTATGGCAGACAACACGAATATAAGTATAGATTCTAAATTATTTAAATCGAATTTTCTAGCAAGGTTCTTCAAAACCAATATTTATCAAGTATAGCTATACCGATAATCAACTGATTTAACGTAAATTGATTGGAATTGATATTCATCTTCATCTTATTTCAAATAAACTAGATGATTCTATGCCTTATCAACCTCGCAACTGGCTCAATCAAGTTTAAGGCAGACGCAACTACTCAAAAAACGCAAAATTTTATTATCTTTTTTTCCTTTTCCTCTTTATTTTTTTTTCCTTTTATTTATAATTTGAAGTAATAGAAACAGAAATTAGAAATAAAGTTGTTACTAGCTGTATTCATCAAAACTGGTTTAAAGTATCAAGGTCTATCCAAAAAGAAAATTATTTTTTTGCATACTATAGATTAGAATATATTATACACATCCAATAAAATATCACTAATTAATAAGAAAAATATAATTCTATTTAAACAAATATTTAGGTATTAAGCATTTTACCCTCATTGTCAAAAGCATAGTGTTAATATCACAATGATATCTAAACTTTAGTAAAATATGCAATTGGATATTTAAAGTTTAAATTGATCAATTTAGTAATTAAAAAAACTTTTTATGCATATGAGTAGTATCTCTATCAAATTGACGAACATTGTCATCCTATGTGATGTGTTAAACCAATATGATAGAGATGCTGTTGGCATACATAAAAAGTTCTTTTAGATACTAAATTATTTTGAATTTCAAGTGCCAAATTGATAAGTTTCAAAATCTAAAGATATAATTGCATATTTCAAATAGTACTTATTACATTTACTCTCAAAGTATTTATCCTTTGATAAACTTTTTACACCATTACCGCATAAGCTAATTCCTTGGAATGGGGAGATGTGGGAACAAGTGCAATTCCGAAAAAAATTAAAGATGCAAGCGGGAAGGATAATTTAATTCTTGATATTCAGAATAACATCAACATAATAAACATATTCATGCACCTGCCTAATGGCAATATTTGATTCTTGATATGGAAAAGAACATCAATATAGTTGACAAGATATTTCCTGAAACAACCATGCAAACATTTAAACTCGGGTGAATATCACATTTGGTATTTGAAATTTACTAATTTGTGCAATTAACTACCCGAGTTTTAAAGTGTCAATTAACTACCTAAATTTTATCTAGTTTTGTAACTAATTACCTAAACATTATCATAATTTGCAATTAGCTACTTCAACTTTACTTAGTTTTATAATTACCTATCTCATTTAGATATTATAAATGTACTAAAAAAGTTTGTGGATAGTAAATTGATACTTTTAAATCTAAGGAGTTAATTGCACAAATTGATAAAGTTCAAGTACCAAATATAATATTTACCCTTTAAATCTTAATGTACATACCTACCTAGAGACTATTCATACATGGCAATGCCCTATATGGGTAATTAATACATAATACAATATAATGTTTTATTATAAGAAAATTGACATTTAAAGATATAAATTTTGTAAAAATAAAATTAATAAAATAAGTCTTATTTTTATAAATAAAATTAGTAACAATAATTTTTATGAAAAAATTAGGACAATGTCACGATTATTACCTAAATTTTACATAAATATTCAATTAACTACCTAATCTTTTATTTAGTCAATTTACTACCTATCATAACTTTTCACCATCATATAACTACCTAGCTTAACACTATTAGTTCCGTCTGTCTAATTGGCACATTTGACGAATAATTTCATGCCATGTGTACATGGCCTACCAAAATAATAATCCATGTCGGTCTATCATATGAAAAAGTGAAAAACATAAAAAAAACCTGGTGAAGTCAAATTCATAATTGAAGTTAAATAAAAATAAAACCCCAGCCATTAAAGAACTCATAGATAATGAAAATTTGAAAACCCAAATACCAGAGCTTCAACAACAGTAGAAACCCTAAGTCTCAGACCCTTAGCGTGGAACATGTCTCCCAAATGCAAAAAAATACTAGCGATGCATATTGTCATACACAAAGCTCATCTCTATTCAATCTAGTAAATGAGAAATCCCAAAGTGCGAATCTGAAGTTACACACATAGCAATGGTGTGAAGTGGTTTAAGTTTGGTGTTGTATGGTGGTGTTGTTCTAAGTTATGGGTAGTAGCTGTTTGTGCATGGGTATTTGATTTTAGTGTAGTTGGGTTTTTGTGCGTTTCGTTTGATCGCTCCGATGAGGTGTTGTTATAGGACCTCAATTTTCGTGCAATGTACTGTTTATGTTGTATGTTAATTGTCATTGAGGGATGGTGGGTGGTTGAGCATGTTGTTGTGATGGTTGTTTGATGTGGTTAGAGAGAGAAAGAGTAGTATACAGAGAAACAAGATGGTGAGAAGTTAGACTAAAGAATTGAGAGGGGTAAGAGAGAAAGTCGAGAGAGAGGGGTCAGTAAGGAGAGAAAGGAAAAAGGTTGAGAGAGATGAGATCTAGAGAAATTCTGAGAAGATGGCTCATATGTTGAAGAAGATAAATGAGAAAAAATTAACCTTGAATGCATTAGGAAATGGAATCATTAAAAATTGTAATCTTAAATTTTTAGTTATGATTTTTGAATTTAAATTTTAAGTCCAATCTTTGATTACCAACCGTTGAAATAATGATGATATGAAATTCACCATTTTAACATCGTAAAAGCTAGAATTTGAAAAGGCATTTGAAAAAAAAACAAAGGAATTAGATGATGGAGAACTTGAGCTTTTGTCTATGATGGTCGAATTTTGAAGATAGGTTGTACCGTATGTAAATTCTTTTTTTCTAACCATGATTTGAAATCTAATATTATCTTTATATTAAGATTAATCTTGTGATTAAAGTAGGTCATCGACACGTGTCATGTGGAGATAGGTTGTAAGCACCAACATGACAGACGATGTTAATAGAGATAATCTGTTGAACTTTATGTTCACAAATGATTTTGATGAGAATAATTATTACACAATTAATTATTTAAATATCCTTAATTGTTCAAATACTTAAAATATTTATATATATGCTTTGTATTTGTTCTACTGTTGTTTAAGTTTTAATAGAGCAAAAAGTTGAAGAAAACTCAAAGACAAAGCTATCGAGCCCAGTAGAAGAAAGGTGGAGGCACTATTCATCAGATAAAGATAAGAGACTGAGTTTTGGCCAAAACTGTAAAGTGAAGTGTTAAAGTTTTGGGCAAAACTATAAAGTTAAGGGCTAAAGTTTTGGGCAAAATCGTGAAGTCAAGGGTTGAAATTTTGGACAAAATTTATAAAGTCAAGGGCTAAAGTTTAGGCCTCGACTTCATAATTTTGCCCTCGACTTTAGAAAGTTTGCCTTTGGGTAAAATTTATAAAGTCGAGGGCTAAAGTTTAGGCCTCGACCTTAGACCTCGACTTCATAAATTTGGCATTTGGCAAAATTTATGAAGTCAAGGGCTAAAGTTTAGGCATCGACCTTAGACCTCGACTTTAGAAATTTAGCCATTGACTTTAGAAAGAAAAGAGTTGTTGGAATGCATTTAATGCATGTATCAAACACATTTAATGCTCTTTCTCTGCTTTTGACTTTTACACTTTTTTTTTAAAACGTTAAGCTCATTAAACACAAGTATGGGTTGTCAGAAACTTTTTGATAACAAGCAAAATTTTATTAAGAGCTATAAATAGAATTTTCTTCCTCTCTTCAAAATAAGATAAATTCTAGAATTTTTAAAACACACAGTAAAAACAAAAACAATGTTCTGTAAAATTTTTCTACTTGTGTTTTTGTTCTTATTCTCGTTAATTTGAAATTTTTTTAAGAGAACAATTAGTGCTCTGTTTCTAAATTTGCTGATACACTCTAAAAGAGAGTTCTTGAGTACTGTTTAAGATTTACAAAAGTTGATTATTTGCTCATTTAAGGAGCTTAGTTTGTACAAGGAATCTACAAAATTTCCAAAGTATTTTTTGTTGTAAATCTGCTAAAATAAGAACGTTTCTTTGTAAAGAAAATTTGTATATTTCCTTAAAAGCCTTTCAATTTGTAAATCTGCTCATATAAAAGCTATTTGTAAAAAGTCCTCAAAAAAGGAATTTGTAAAAGAAGTCCTCGTAGAGGCAAAGTTAAAAGTCCTCAGTTAGAGGCATTGAGAAAAGTCTTCAGTGGAAGCAAAGTGAAGTCCTCGTAGAGGCAAAGAGAAGTCTTCGTTGAATGCAACGAGAAGTCCTCAGTGGGAGGCATTTGAAGTCTGGTCTGGAATTACCAGCATCGTCCTAATTGCGATTAGGCGGGAAGTCCTCAGTGGGAGGCATTTGAAGTCTGGTCGTGTGTTACCAGTACAACACTTGATTTATCAAGTGGAAGTCCTTTGTGAAAAGCAATTGTAAAAATCCTATTGTGATAGGCATTATTGTAATTTCTTGTCTAAGGGGTGTATTGATTTTTGAACAATCAATATAGTGGTAAAAGTCCTCTTTGAGGCATTTACACCGTGGAGAGTAGGCAGTGAGTCGAACTCCACGTTAAGTCCTTATGTTGCTTCTCTTTCTCTCTCTATGTGCTTATTTATCTCTACTTCTTTGTTAATTAGTTTTAATTAATTTATTCCGCTACATCTGTTTAATTAAGTTAACTCTTGTCTTATCTTAGTTAATCAATCTGGTTTGATAAAACAGAAAAATTTGTAATACTTAATTCACCCGCTCTCCCCTTCCTTCCCCCCCATCCCCCACCCCCCCCTTAAGTATTTCTTGTATATTATTTCTAACAATTGATATCAGAGTCTGGTCTCTTGTGGTTGATTGCTTAAACGCACAAGAGAAAAGATCATGACTTCTAATATATTAGGATTCTTGGAGGGTCAAGCTATAAATAGGCCACCGCTTCTTGGTGGGGGTAATTATCCTTATTGGAAGTGTAGAATGAACATATTTTTGAAAGCTCAACATAGATTAATATGGAGAGTAGTTGAAATATGACCTTTTACAATTGAAAATAAAAATGAAGATCAGTATTCAGAAGATGATTGGAAAAAACTGGATTATAATGAAGCTGCCATGAATATTCTTCATTGTGGATTGAATGAAAGTGATTTTAATAGAGTTTGTACTTGTAAATCTGCTAAAGAAATCTGGCATGAACTTGAAGTAACTTATGAAGGAACCTTAAGGATCAAAGACACTAAAATAAGCTTGTTGGTTGGTCAGTTTGAAAGTTTTAAGATACTGCCTGGTGAAACAATTGATCAAATAAATGATAAATTCATTAATATCATTAATCCTTTGAGTGTTTTGGGCAAGAGTTTTACTAATGTTGAAATAAATTCAAAATTGCTCAGATCATTGCCAAGGGAATGGGAAGCAAAACGAACAGCAATAGAGGAAGCCATGGATCTTAGCACACTGACAAAAGAAGAGCTTCTTGGTGCACTCAAGACTCGTGAGCTCATCAAGAATCAAAGTGAAGAATCCCAAAAGAAGGCTATTTCTCTGAAGGCAACCAACAATGATTCTGATAAAGAGGAGATGAATGAGGATGTTGTGTTGTTTGTAAAGAATTTCAACAAATTTATGAAAGCTGGCAGCTCCTCAAAGTTTAGAAAGGAAAGGAAAGATGTTATGTGCTATAAGTGCCAGAAACTAGGACACATCCAACCAAACTACTCTCTCTTCAAGAAAGCACAAAAAAGATCCAAGAGGAAAGCACTTATTGCTACTTGGAGTGATGGAGAGTCATCAGATTCTTATGAAGAAGAGTTATGTTTCATGGCGATCCATGATGAGGTAAATAATCCTTCATCAGATTCATCTTTGATTGAATCTGGGCCGCTGATCTGCTTGATCAAATCTGGACCGTCTGATCTGGATGATTGAATCTGGGCCGCTGATCTGCTTGATCAAATCTGGACCGTCTGATCTGGATGATTGGATCTGGACCGTCTGATCTACTTGATCAAATCTGGACCGTCTGATCTGCTTGATTGAATATGAGCCGTCTGATCTGCACTGACTGTTGACCGTTGGCCAGAGGCGGGTTGGACTTAGGATTTTCGGGTCGGATCTGACCCGATCGGGCGAAGAAGATGAAGTCGTGGCCTTTCGAGCGTTCTTCAGCCATCCCTGGTGGTTGTTGACCTCCACAAGCTTGTCGGCCCGACTCCTATGGTGGTTGCGCGTCCGCTGGTGGTGGTGGTTCGCGCCCAGAACCACCGTGGACGGCGGTTCGAGGTGGTGGTTGCCGGCGGTTCAATTCGAAAATTAAACAAAAAATTTGCAGAACTCAATTCGAACAAATTGATCAAATATAAGCACACTTGATCACTTTAAACTTGTTCCTAAAGCTCCTCAAACACTCAAATTAGATCGAAATTGATCCAAGATCTTCGAATTTCGAATTCTCTCTCTAAGAATCCTAAGTTTCGAAATTTTTGAATTTCTTGATTCTGATTGTGTTTTTTGAAATTGAGTTGTGCCTTTTGATCCTAGTACCCTCTATTTATAGGTTGCAAGCTCAATTTTACGTTTCATATTGCTTCAGAAACGAATCGATTTTTGCCTCTTTATTTTCACGAATTTAATCCAATAATTCGTGTTTAATTTGTTTCAAACTGATGAATTGATGATTAATCTTTCATATTCTTCATCAAATCATTCAATGTGGGTAGATGAATCATCCAATTTTATCAATTCTTGTAAATCTTCATCAATGGACAATTGAATGCTTCATAAATTGTATTTTTTTTTTCTAGCATGAATTTTGTGACTTTTGGGTTGTTTTTACACATGAATTGTGTATTGATCTTTCATATTCCATGTCTACTTTGCAATGGCATCATCAATTTCGACAATTAATGATGTTTTGTCAGTTAAAAATTGATGCAAAATAAGACAAAAAGTCACTTTGAGAAGGCAAAAAATAAGATGATAAAAAGGCAAAAATTTACCTTTGCTCGGGTTTGAACTGGGGTCCTTGAGCTTGGGTGTGTGTTTGGGTCAATGTATTTAACCAACAGGCCATTTGGCCTGTGCCTTGATCACTTAGCCAACTCATTACTTAATTAAGGCTTTTGGAAAAATGAGTTTAATTAAACAAAAATGAAGATTCTATTTAATTAACTTTATAAATTTAATCCTTAATTAATTGGCAAAAATTGGGTGTCTACAGCTGCCCCTCTTTGTGGTAAAGTTTGAACAAAACTTTTGCCACAAAGACAAAAAGATAACCAATTTTTGCTTAGCTTCTCCTCCCAAATTTTATTTTCAACAAATAGATTTTTATTTTGCTAAACTATCTGTCGAGTTTAGACTTTGAGATTCGCTAGGTCAACTGTCGGACCTAGACTTAGAAAACTGATAGACCATCTGTCGGGTCTAGATTTTGAAAAATAATAGGCCATCTGTCGGGCCTAGACTGATAGACCGTCTGTCGGGTCTAGATTTTGAAAACTGATAGGCCATCTGTCGGGCCTAGACTGAAAAGACTGGTAGACCGTCTGTCAGGTCTAGATTTTGAAAAATGATAGGCCATCTGTCGGGCCTAGACTGATAGACTGATAGACCATCTGTCGGGTCTAGATTTGAAAAATGATAGGCCATCTGTCGGGCCTAGACTGATAGACCATCTGTCGGGTCTAGATTTTGAAAAATGATAGGTCATCTGTCGGGCCTAGACTGATAGACTGATAGACCATTTGTCGGGTATAGATTTTGAAAAATGATAGGCCATCTGTCGGGCCTAGACTGATAGACTGATAGACCATCTGTCGGGTCTAGATTTTAGAATACTGCTAGGTCATCTGTCGGACCTATGGGCTTTAATTTGGTCATTTGCCGAACCTATAGGCTTTGGTTTGGTCATTTGGTCTTAGTCACTATCTGGAATGGATGGATTTCTGAATTTCGTCTTGATTACCATCTTGAGCAGATGTGTTTCTGAATTTTGCCTTGATCACCATCTTGAGTAGACGTGTTTCTGAATTTTGTCACCATCATGAGTAGATGTGTTTCTGAACTTGTCACCATCTTGAGTAGATGTGTTTCTGAATTTTGTCACCATCTTGAGTAAATGTGTTTCTGAATTTGGTCACCATCTCGAAAGGATGTGTTTTTGACTTTGGTCAGTACTAGACTATCTGTCGAGTCTACACTGAGAGATACTTGTGATTTTTCAGTTCACTTGGAGTTTTTTATGACAATTTTGATTCCATATTCAAAAGCATGCTTCAATTTTCTATCAAAATTAGTTATCCTTGCAGTAATATTTTCTTTTAAAATAAGAACAATCAACAGACCAAACTGTATAAATGCATTCATTCAGCATTATAAGATGCTCAATTTTCTTTCTCTGATGATTCAAATAGTGTTTAGTTGTAAATTTATTTGGAAAAATTTTGTGGGTCAGGCTTTGATCCTACTTCAGAGAATTTCAGGGATATCAACTTTGCTTATAATTAATCAAAATAAAATCAATTGTTCACTTGAAATGACAAATTCTATTGATCAAGGATAATACAACTTTACAGCATCTGAGTTCACAGGATCCTTTAAATCGGGTCCATCCATTTGGGAAAGGATTAATGCTCCTCCCGTCAAGACCTTCTTCACTATATATGGTCCTTCATAATTTGGTGTGAACTTTCCCCTGGAATCTTGCACATTTGGCAGTACTTTTCTCATAACCAAATCACCTTCTTTGAAATTTCTTGGCTTGACTTTCTTGTTAAATGCTCTAGCCATCCTTTGTTGATATAATTGTCCATGACACATGGCAGTCAATCTTTTCTCATCTAAAAGATTTAACTGTTCAACCCTTTGTCTAACCCATTCAGCTTCTTTGAGCTCTGTTTCAGTCAATACTCGGAGTGAAGGAATCTCAACTTCTACTGGTAAAACGGCTTCAGTCCATATACCAGGGAATAGGGCGTTGCCCCAGTTGACACTCTTACAGAAGTTCGATACGCCATCAATGCTAATGGGAGCATTTCATGCCAATCTTGTATGCAATTGTCATCTTCTCAATGATTCTCTTGATGTTTTTGTTGGCGGCTTCTACTGCTCCATTCATCTGTGGGCGATATGGAGTGGAATTCGGTGTTTAATCTTGAATTGCTGACATAAATCAGTCATTGCATTGTTGTTCAGATTTGTACCATTATCGGTAACGATACTTTCTGGAGTTCCATATCGAGCAATGATATCTCTTTTGATGAATCGCACCACAACGGCTTTTGTCACACTGGCGTATGAAGCGGCTTCAACCCACTTGGTAAAGTAATCGATTGCAACTAGTATGAATCGATGACCATTTGAAGCTTTTGGCGAAATTGGCCCAATTACATCTATTCCCCACATTGAGAAAGGCCACGGTGTCGACATTGACTGTAATTCCTTTGGAGGAGCATTTATCTTGTTTGCGTAAATTTGACATAAATGACAAGATCTCACATGTTTGATACAGTCCGATTCCATGGTTAACCAGAAATATCCTAGCCTCATAATCTTTTTAGCTAGCATATATCCGTTCATATGAGGTCCACATACTCCCTCATGAACTTCTTCCATTAATTTTTGAGCTTCTTTTTCATCTACACATCTCAACAGGGTTGTATCGAACGACCTTCTGTATAAGGTATCTCCACTTAACAAGAAATGACTTGCCAGACGCCTCAATGATTTCTGATCCTTTTTTGTAGCACACTCAGGATAGCTACCTGTTTGCAAGAAAATTTTGATATCTTGAAACCATGGTTCACTTGACTCAATCACAGCACAGAATGCGGGTTCACTTCTTATTCGGACTTGCAAAGGTTGTATTCTTGCTCCTTCAGTGAATTGGATTAAAGAGGCCAGAGTAGCCAATGCATCAGCAAATTGATTCTGAGTTCTCGGCACATAAGTGAAGGAAATTTCTTTGAATCTTCCTGCTAACTCAGCCAAGTGATTATGATAAGGAATCAACTTGGGATCCTTAGTTTTGAACTCGCCTCGAGTTTGGAAAATGATAAGTGATGAATCTCCAAACACTTCGAGCTCCTCGATATTCATTTGAATTGCCATTTCTAATCCCATGATGCATGCCTCGTATTCCGCTACATTATTTGTGTAAGGAAACATTAATCTGGCTGATGCCGGGAACTGTTCTTCTTTTGGTGAGATGAGGACTGCACCTATTCCACACCCGTATACATTGGCTGCTCCATCGAAATACAACTTCCAACTGTTGCTTTCGGCTTCTGTTTCTGCTATCCTGATGCCTTCATCTGGAAACTGATCTTGTTCCTTTAATTCTTCATCATCAACTGGGCTTTCCGCAATTTGATCAGCTAAAACTTGTCCTTTGACTGAACTTTGACTTACATAAGTGATATCAAATTCAGAAAGTAACATCTGCCATTTCGAGATTCGACCAACCAAAGCCGGTTTGCTTGCCAAGTATCGCAATGGATCATGCTTCGTAATCAACTCGATCGAGTAGAAGAGCGTATACTGCCTAAGTCTGTGCATAACCCATACTAATGCACAGCAGGTCTTTTCTATCTCTGAATACTTTTGTTCTCCATTTGAGAATTTCTTGCTTAAATAATAAACAGCTCTTTCTTTTCCTTCCTCATCTTTTTGCCCGAGCACACAACCCATGGATTCAGGAAGAATCGTCAAATACAAGAACAACGGTTTCCCCGGTTTTGGAGTAACCAGTACTGGTGGATTTCAGATATTGCTTTATCCGATTAAAGGCTTTTTCACATTCGTCATTCCATTCAATTAGGGCATTCTTCTTCAGCAGTTTAAACAGCGGTTGGCACTTATCAGTCAACTGTGATATGAATCGAGCAATGTAATTCAATCTTCCCAAGAGGCCTCTGATTTCTTTTAATGTTTTTGGTGGAGGTAAATCCTGAATTGCCTTGACCTTATCAGGATCGATTTCTATCCCTTTTTGGCTAACCATGAATCCTAATAATTTTCCGGATGTCACTCCGAAAGTGCATTTTTCTGGATTCAATTTCAACTGATATTTCCTTAATCTTTCAAAAAGCTTCCTTAACACAACTACATGATCCTCTCCTTCCTTTGTCTTGGCGATCATGTCATCTACATATACTTCCACCTCTTTGTGCATCATATCATGAAGTATAGCAAGCATTGCTCATTGATAAGTTGCCCTCGCATTCTTGAGACCAAAAGGCATGACTTTGTAACAAAAGGTTCCCCAGGCTGTAATGAATGTGGTTTTGACCTTATCTTCTTCGGCCATTAATATCTGATTATACCCTGAAAATCCATCCATGAATGAAAATAGATGATTTCCAGCGGTATTGTCCACTAAAACATCAATGTGAGGCAACGGGAAATTATCTTTCGGGGTTGCTTTGTTTAGATCTCTGAAATCCACACAATTCTCACTTTCCCGTTTTTCTTAAGTACTGGCACTATATTTGATACCCAATCCGAATAATCAGAAACCTCAATGAATCCTACTTCAAGCAACTTTTTTACTTCATCCTTGATTTGGAGGAGTAAATCTGGCCTAAATCGCCTTAATTTTTGCTTTTTAGGTTTAAAATCCTCCTTTATTGGCAATTTGTGAACCACAATGGATGGGTCTAAACGGGCATATCGCTATACGACCATGCAAAAACATCCAAGTATTCGGTAGTAACTTGGTTAAATCTTGTGCCGTGCTCTCAGGCAATTTTCCCCCTATCCTCAGATTCCTAGGGTTTTCGCTTGTTCCCAAATTAATCACTTCAATGGTTTCGGGAATTTCAATCCTTCCTTGTTCAAAATTTTGCCAAATTTCTTGTGTTCTAAATTGATAATCAATATCATCTTCAACGTCTAACCCAGTAGAGTTAGAGGTGATATTGATATTTTCATTAATTATACGCGCGAGATATCCCTGAACTTCATCACAATTGTCGAATCTGGTTGAATATGAATGAGGAATGTATGAGAATATGTGAAAGCACAAACAAAATAAATTTCATTAAACTGGGACGGTGTTTAAGTACACTTATTTGAGCATCACATAATACTGAAAAACACAAAACACAAATCTAGTCTTAGATAAGTTCTTACTTAAAAGACTTAATACTAGCGCAAGGCACAGAGAACCAATTTCTCAAGATCATTTCTTTGGATGAAGCATCTTCTTTGATATCATCTGGCTGCTGGATATGATGTGGCTTTGGAAAGGAATGGCTGATGTGAGGGATTTTGATAATTGGATCATACTCCTTGTCGAGCTTCCTCCTTCTCATTTGGTTTTTCATTTCCCACTTCAGCACAAGTGGGGGAATAACCCAGTCCAAAGGTTCCCACCTGAGTTTCTTTCATCATTCATCATACAGACTTCGTCAAACATTTGGAGCCCGAAGTCTTCTTCTCCTTCTTTTCCAATGTAAGGGACAGCCGTCTCTTTGTAAATGGCATAATCCTGTTCTCCCATAACAGTGATGAGTTGACCATTGGCTATGAACTTAACCTTCTGGTGCAGGCTTGATGGTATTGCCCTGGCAGCATGGATCCATGGTCTCCCCAACAGATTGAATGTTCTGGGGATATCAATTACTTGGAAAGGAATAATGAAAGTTTGAGGCCCGATGGTGACTTCTAACTCCACTTCACCTATTATATCCCTTTTTGACCCATCAAAAGCACGAACCACAGTAGAGCTTGGTTTGATGTCTGACGGTTCAATCCCCAATAGGCTCAAAGTGGCTAAGGGGCATACATTCAAAGAGGAACCGTTGTCAACTAATACTCGAGAGATGACCTTTCCACAGCTTTTGACTACAATGAAGAGGGCTTTGTTATGTTGATCCCCTTCCTCTCCCAGTTCTTCAGATGAGAAACTGATTTGCTCATTTGCGAAGATTGAGTTGATTATATGCCCCAAGGCTTCTTCTGATACACCCTTGGAACTTTCACTTCTTCTAAGGCTTTGAAAAGAGCCTCACGGTGTACATTAGAGCTAATCAGCAGACTCATGAGCGATATTTGGGCAGGTGTTTTGGCCAACTGCTCGACAACTTTGTATTCACTTGCTTTCATCAGTTTTGCCAATGCTGACTTCTCTTCATCTTTCTTCCCTTCTTCATTTTCTGCTGTGGCATATTCACAGTTGCATTCTTCCGGTCGACTCATAAACTCTTCCTGAGCGAGTAAGGCCACCAACCATGGCCATTGAAGCATGATTAACCGCTTTATAATCAAATGGAGCGGCTTTATAATCACTCACAGCAAGGGGTATCTGAAAGGTATAGCTCTTGGGCTTTGATGAAGTTGATCCATCTTCACTGCCTTTGCCTATCTCGATTTTATGGATCTAGGTCCACCTCCGATCATGCACACAAGCTCTTCTGGATCCGGAATTTCAGCGGTAATCATATTGATAACCGGTCCATGGTTTGGCAATGGGTTAGTAGAGACATTTGGAGCTTCAATGAAATCCAACTGGATGACTTTTGCATCAATAAGATCTTGGATTTTATGCCTAAGCCTCCAGCAGCTGTCTGTTGAGTGCCCGATTTGCCCCATGTGATATTCACACTTCAGCTCAGGATTGTAATTTTTAGGCCTGTAGTCTCTCTAGGCACTTCGAGGTTGATCAGATTATCGGCCCTTAGTTTAGCTAATACTTGGCTAAGGGGAACCGGAATTCGAGTGAAGTTCCGCCTGTTGAACCTTGATTGTTGATTTGGGACTGCACTTTGTTGAGTCTGATCCTTATTCTGATTTTGATTCTGATTTGTTGACAACACAATGACTTAGTGGGGCCAGTTGCACCCGAAGTGTTGACCATGCTGACGGTTGAATCTTTTCCTTTGTATGGGACATTTCTTGGTGCAGTATATTTCTTTTCTTGTTGCAATTTTCCTGCTGAAATTGCATTCTCAATCCTGCATCCAGCTATCACCACTTCTGAGAAACTTGCTGATGCATGCCCAACCAGATGGGAAAAGAAAGGTTCCTCTAATGTGTTGATAAAAGTGAAAGTGAGGTCCTTTTCAGGCATCGGAGTGGTGATCCTTGAAGCCAATGCTCTCCAGCGCTGAGCATACTCCTTGAAAGTCTCTTCTTTCTTCTTCTTCAGATTGCTTAAATCCCATACCGAGGGCGCCATCTCAATGTTAAACTTATACTGATTAAAAAATGCCCTAGCCAACTTGTCCCAAGTATCAATTTCCTGATGGTCTAATTGGGCGTACCAGGCCAAAGCAGCACCAGTAAGACTATCCTGGAAGGTTTGCACCATCAACTTGTCAAACTTTGCGTATTGCCTCATTCGTCGTATGTACAGTCTTGTATGCATATTGGGACACCCGGTTCCATTGTATTTCTCAAATTCAGGTGCCGTAAATTTTCCAGGAAAGTCACCTTCCTCACACTGTGGTAGGCTTAAGATTGCAGATTGGTCAAAGCCATCAAATGTCTTCATTTTTTCAACCAATTTTTTCTCTATCTCCCTAGCTTGAGCTTCTAGTTCTTTCTTTAGCTCAGCTACATTAAACTCATTTTGTATGTCATCCTGATCAATGAGTTGCCCTTCAATTCCTTTCCCTTTATGTGCCCCTAAGGATCCTTCAGATGTTGTAGGGGTCTTAAGCTGAGCAAGACTTTGTGTTAGAGTCTGCATTTGTTCAGCAATTCTAAACAGGGTTTGTTCCATGGTGTTGGGTCTCTGTTCAGTAGTTTGATTGGGAGTATTGTTGTTGTTAGCCATCTTGACTTAGTGTGTAAGGGATTAGCTGAACCTGCTCAAAAGCAATTTTAAAATCTTATTATGTTCTTGCTAGCAAAATATCTCCTATTTATTTTTTTATTTTTATATTATTTTTTTTATTGTTTGTTTTTTCATTTTTTATTTCTTTTTTTTTTAAAGAAAGTTTGGAACATTTTTATTTACAACTTTTATTCTTTTTTTTTTTATTTTTCAAGTTTATCAAAGAATTAATTGTTTGAAAGAATAATGGATATTCACAAAAAATTTACAAATGATTATTTAAAACCTAAAGTGGAAAAAGTATTTTAAAACAAAAACTATTTTTCTTGAATAATGGTAAAAAACAATGACTCTCTCAAAAATTTTGAATAGGGGCTAATATTTTACAAAAACGATAGACTTGATGACAACGAAGTGGAATACCTATGACAAAAGTAACTGTGGTTGGAAAAAACCTATATCTATAGGTGGACAATATATACTCTATGGATATATACAAGTCTAACTTTGGTTAGAAAGAATCTATAACTATAGGTGGATAATATACATTCTATGGATGCACACAAGTCCAACTTTGGTTGGAAAGACCCTATAACTATATATATTCTATGGATATATACAAGTCTACTACACATTTTTTAAGAAAATATATACAAATGCAAGGATGCAAATATGCACATATGCTAGCACACGGATGCAAATGGGGATAATGACCAATAGAATTTTGAAAAATATTTACAGGAGTTGTATTAAAAACAATAGTTTCAAAAACCTTTATCAAATCATTTTTATTTATTTATCTTATAGGGCCAACTAATACTAAAAAAAAAAATTACTCCACATTTTTTAGACTTTGTTGGAATTGGTTAAAAAACTTTTTGTTTTATTTGATTTTTTATTTTTTTTTATTTCTTTGAATTTTGATTTTTTTTTTAAAAAAAATTTCTTTTTGAAACCCCTTTTTTATTTTTAATAAATTTTTCATTTGGAAAAAAAAAATGATACAGCTCCATTTTTTTTTTTAAATTTGGTCATATCCCATGTTGATGAATGCATGATTTGGTAGGGTTCTATAGGTCTCCCGGTTTAGTGGTACTAAACCAGAGTGGGAGGACATTTCTTGATCTAGAGGGTGGAAAGCCACAGCTCCCGGACCTTACTTCGTCCTCCTCGCTTAGGCTCTTAAGACGGTCTGGGTCCGACCGTATCTAGCATACATTTATGCTAACATGCAGATGCAAATGCAAATAAATAAACAAATAATCAAGCTTTTACTTTCTATTTTACATACTTGCAAGGTTAGTATATATTTACAAAACAAATATTCAATATAATATACAAATAATCATATATTCACATGGTAATTTACAAAAAAAATAAGCAATGATAAATTCAAAATTTATAATTCCGAAGTGGCTAGCCCTCTTTTTTTTAAAAAAAATTCAAAAGTCCCTAGTGGAGTCATCAAGCTGTCGAGCCTGGATTTTCCACTATCTGGTTCATTTCTCCTAACTCGATTAACATTAAACCCGAACCCATTTAACATAAATCCTTGACTAGGGGTTAAAAGAAATTTTAATTTTTGAAAACTTTTTAGAGTCGCCACCCGATATAAATCGGGAAAAAATAAAAAGCTAGAATCAATGGGTCGGTTGATTCTAACTTAGCTACTAGTATACGAAAATTTGATTTTAAAAACAAAAAAAAATTTAAAACCAGATATCATGGATTCGGGGGTTAACCGATTAAAACCAAATGGTTACCACTTTTGGAATTTTAAACTTATAATTTATCCTTTATATGCTCAAAAATTCAAACAAAACAAAACAAATATTTATAAGTGACATTTTTCTATTTTTTTTTAATCATTTTTCTTTTCTTATATTATCAATTTTTTTTTTATTTTTTAATGTCGCCCCGCAGGTGCCTACGTACTCGCTAATTGAGATCAGACAAAACGTAGTTCTTTTAAAAAAGAACTTAATTTGTTGATCAATTTTAATTTTTTGAACTCTTTTCACTTTAAATTCATTAAATTTTGAATTTTTATGAAAATCATTTTTTTATGATCCTATAATCTAATCAATTGATTTTTTATTTTATGAAAATATATTTTTCTAAGTCCAAAAATCATTTTTTTAATTTTTGTTTTTGGAAAATCCAATTTTATCATTTTTATTTAATTTTATCATTATTATTATTATTTTTTATAATCATCACATAAATTCACAACATATTCAAAATATTTTACAATATATTAAAATTATTTTTCATGCATTAAATATGCATTTCTAAAAGCAATTTATGTATAAATACATATTAAAAATATTCAAAAATATGAAAAAAAAATTTATATGAAAAATAATTATTTTAATTTTTTTTGGATTTTTCTGATTTTTTTAATGAATTTTTATGAATTTTTTACTATTTTTTGCTATTTTCTGAAATTAATTATATAATAAACTAATAATAAAATAATGCGGATTGACCTGGGCCGTTGGATGGAGCGGATCAGATCTGGAGCGTCGGTCGCGCTTGCTTGATCTGGATCGTCTGATCTGAAGACTTTCAATCTGGAGCGTTGATTTGCTTGATCAAATTTGGGCCATCTGATCTGGATGATTGAATCTGAGCCGTTGATCTGCTTGATCGAATCTGGGCCGCTGATCTGCTTGATCAAATCTGGACCGTCTGATCTGGATGATTGGATCTGGACCGTCTGATCTGCTTGATTAAATCTGGACCGTCTGATCTGCTTGATTGAATCTGAGCCGTCTGATCTGCACTGACTGTTGACCGTTGACCAGAGGCGGGTTGGACATAGGATTTTCGGGTCGGATCTGACCCGATCGGGCGAAGAAGATGAAGTCGCGGCCTTTCGAGCGTTCCTCAGCCGTCCCTGGTGGTTGTTGACCTCCACAAGCTTGTCGGCCCGACTCCTATGGTGGTTGCGCGTCCGCTAGTGGTGGTGGTTCGCGCCCAGAACCACCGTGGACGGCGGTTCGAGGTGGTGGTTGCCGGCGGTTCAATTCGAAAATTAAAAAAAAAAATTGCAGAACTCAATTCGAACAAATTGATCAAATCTAAGCACACTTGATCATTTTAAACTTGTTCCTAAAGCTCCTCAATCACTCAAATTAGATCGAAATTGATCAAAGATCTTCGAATTTCGAATTCTCTCTCTAAGAATCCTAAGTTTCGAAATTTTTGAATTTCTTGATTCTGATTGTGTTTTTTGAAATTGAGTTGTGCCTTTTGATCCTAGTACCCTCTATTTATAGGTTGCAAGCTCAATTTTACGTTTCATATTGCTTCAGAAACGAATCGATTTTTGCCTCTTTATGTTCACGAATTTAATCCAATAATTCGTGTTTAATTTGTTTCAAACTGATGAATTGATGATTAATCTTTCATATTCTTCATCAAATCATTCAATGTGGGTAGATGAATCATCCAATTTTATCAATTCTTGTAAATCTTCATCAATGGACAATTGAATGCTTCATAAATTGTATTTTTTTTTCTAGCACGAATTGTGTGACTTTTGGGTTGTTTTTACACATGAATTATGTATTGATCTTTCATATTCCATGTCTACTTTGCAATGGTATCATCAATTTCGACAATTAATGATGTTTTGTCAGTTAAAAATTGATGCAAAGTAAGGCAAAAAGTCACTTTGAGAAGGCAAAAAATAAGATGATAAAAAGGCAAAAATTTGCCTTTGGTAGGGTTTGAACCTGGGTCCTTGAGCTTGGTGTGTTTGGGTCAATGTATTTAACCAACAGGCCATTTGGCCTGTGCCTTGATCACTTAGCCAACTCATTACTTAATTAAGGCTTTTGGAAAAATGAGTTTAATTAAACAAAAATGAAGATTCTGTTTAATTAACTTTATAAATTTAATCCTTAATTAATTGGACAAAAATTGGGGTATCTACATGTCTTTTTTAGATTTTGCAAGAAAGTCCAAAATGAAAAAAGTCTTAATATAACTTCAATAAGAAAGTGATCATGGGGGAGAGTTTGAAAATCTTGAAATGAATAATTTTCGTGAAAAATATGGTATTGAACACACTTTTTCAGCACCTAGAACCCCACAACAGAATGGTGTAGCCAAAAGAAAAAATAGAACTTTAATATAAATTGCTAGAACCATGTTGTGTGAAAATAATTTGCCAAAATATTTTTGGGTTGAAGCTGTCGGTACCGCTTGCTTTATTTCAAATAGAATTTTTATTAGACCAATCATAAAGAAAATCTCCCTATGAGATATGGAAAGGAAAAAGACCAAACATTTCTTATTTTCATCCCTTTGGCATAAAGTGTTATATCTTGATAAATAAAAAAGAATTTTTAGGAAAATTCGATGGTAAATCTGAAATAGGAATCTTTATAAGATATTCTTCATCTAGTAAAGCATATACGGTATATAATAAAAGAACTTCTGTTGTAGAAGAATCTATACATGTTGTTTTTTTATGATTGTTTGACTCCTATAAATGTTAATAATGATGTTGATGATGTTTGTGATAAAATAAATGATCTTTCATGTTCTGATGTTGAAAATTCTGGTATTGTTTCTACTGTGGAAAAATCTGTTGTTGTTGATGATGTGCATGAGTATGTTAGTAATCTACCTAAGGAATGGAAATATGCTAATTCACATCCAAAAGACTTAATAATAGGTGAAAATTCAAATAGAGTACAAACTAGATCATCTTTTAGAAACACAACCCGATCTAGTTTTTCTATCAAAACAATAGCCTAAAACCTTAGAAGAAGCTTTAGAAGATGAGTTTTTGATTCAATCCATGCAAGAAGAACTAAACCAATTCACTAGAAGTGAGGTTTGGAATCTTGTTGCAAAGCTTGAAAATAAAACTGTCATAGGAACAAAATGGGTTTTTAGAAATAAAATGGATGAATCTAGAATAGTAACTAGGAATAAAGCTAGGTTAGTTGTTGAATGCTATACATAAGAAGAGGGGATATATTTTGATGAGACTTTTGCTCCGGTTACAAGACTAGAATCTATAAGAATACTTTTGGCATATGCTGCTCACAAAGATTTTATCCTTTGTCAATTGGATGTTAAAAGTGCTTTTCTAAATAGTTTCATAAAAGAAGAGGTCTATATCGAGCAACCACCGGGTTTTGAAAATAATGAATTTCCCAATCATGTTTTTAAATTGAATAAAGCTCTTTATGGTCTCAAGAAAGCTCCTAGAGCTTGGTATGAAAGACTTAGTAGCTTTTTGATAAATAATGGATTTTCAAGAGGAAAAATTGATACAACTCTTTTTATCAAAAATCACAATTCTAATACATTAATTGTACAGATTTATGTAGATGACATTGTGTTTGGTGCTACTAATTCTTTACTTATAAAAGTTTTTGTTGAGTCCATGCAAAAAGAATTTGAAATGAGTATGATGGGAGAACTCACTTATTTTCTTGGGCTACAAATTAAGCAATCAAAATCTAGAACATTTATTAATTAATCTAAATACACTAAAGATTTGCTAAAAAGGTTTAAAATGGATAGTTGTAAGTCTAAACCTACACCTATGAGTACTAGTGTAA
Organism: Combretum micranthum; assembly: GCA_024138025.1. NCBI lineage: Eukaryota > Viridiplantae > Streptophyta > Magnoliopsida > Myrtales > Combretaceae > Combretum > Combretum micranthum. The sequence goes on along the minus strand of JAMXBD010000236.1, from coordinate 186,978 downwards.
AACTAGATAAAGATAAAAAGGGTAAAAATGTTTGTGAAAATGTGTATAGATGCATGATAGGTAGTTTGTTATATTTAACAACTTCTAGACCTGATATCATGTTTTTTGTATGTGTATGTGCATGATTTCAATCTTGCCCAAAAGAATCTCACTTGGGTGCAGTCAAACGCATCTTCAAGTACCTTGTGGGTACTATTGAAATTGGCTTGTGGTATCCTAAACATACTTCTTTTGAACTTGTTGGGTACTCTGATGCTGACTTTACTGGTAACAAAGTAGATAGGAAAAGCACAAGTGGCACATGCCATTTTCTTAGTAATTCTTTAATATCTTGACACTCAAAGAAGCAAAATTCTATTGTTATCAACTGCTAAAGTTGAATATATAACTGCTGGCAGTTGTTGTGCACAAATTTTATGAATGAAACAAAGTTTATTAAAATTTGGTTTAAAATTCGAAAGTGTATCAATTCGGTGTGATAACACAAGTGCTATAAATTTGAATAAAAATCCTATTCAACACTCAAGAACCAAGCATATTGAGATTAGACATCATTTCATTCGTGATCATGTTCTAAACAATGACATTTACTTGGAATTTGTTAATACAAACCATCAGTTTGCTGATATTTTTACTAAACTCTTGAGTGAAGAACGACTTTACACTTTAAGAGGAGAATTGGGCATATTAAAGATTGATGAGTGCTAAAATATTTTTGAACCATGAACTTTCTTGAAAATCTGATCTTAGTCTCTTAGTTGATAAATATTGCAGATTTTAGACTAAAATCTGCACTTACTTGCATGTTTGTGTTAGTGTTTGTGCTTGTGCTTGTGCTTGTGCTTGTATGCAATGCTTGCCAATGCTTGCCTTCTGTAATTTTCTATTATTATGAATTTATTTATATTCTTCTATGTTTTGTTTTAATTTTTCTTTAAAAAAATTAAATAAAACAAAGGTTGTTTAAACCAGGGGGAGACACCTTTTTTTAAAGAAAATTTCATTTTCTCTGTCTTGGTTTTTCATAAAAAAAAAAAAAAAGTAAAGTTTGTTTTAAAAAGAGAGAGAGTTTTTTTTTTTTAAAAAAAAAGTGCTTTTGATAGGGGGAGAAAATTGATTTTGTTAATATTTTTTTAACAAAGCCTGTGTTCTTCTTTTCTTTATTTCTTTTTTTTTTATGAGAAAGAGGGAGAAGTATTTGCACAATTAAGAATTATTTTAGAATTGATTGTGCATATTTATTCTCATAAAAAAGGGGGAGATTGTTGAATTTTATGTTCATAAATGATTTTGATGAGAATAATTATTACACAATTAATTATTTAAAAATATCCTCAATTGTTCAAATAATTAAAATATTTATATATATATGCTTTGTATTTGTTCTACTGTTATTTAAATTTTAACAGAGCAAAAAGTTGAAGAAAAATCAAAGACAAAACTATCGAGCCCAGTAGAAGAAAAGTGGAATCAGATAAAGACAAAAGTGTTAAGGTTTTGGCAAAACTATAAAGTTAAGAGCTAAAATTTTGGCAAAATCGTGAAGTCAAGAGCTGCAGTTTTTGACAAAATCATGAAGTCAATAGCTAAAGTTTTGGGCAAAATTTATAAAGTCAAGGGCTGAAATTTAGGCCTCGACCTCAGACCTTGACTTCATAATTTTGCCATCGACTTTAAAAAATTTGCCATTAGGTAAAATTTATAAAGTCGAGGGTTGAAGTTTAGGCCTCGACCTCAAACCTCGACTTCATAAATTTGCCCTTGGGCAAAATTTATCAAGTCGAGGGTTGAAACTTAGGCCTCGACCTCAGACCTAGACTTAAAAAATTTAGCCATCAACTTTAGAAAAAAAAGCTATTCGAATACATTTAATGCATGTGTCAGACACATTTAATGCTCTTTTTTTGCTTTTGATTTTTACGCTTTTTTTTTAAACGTTAAGCTCATTAAACACAAGTATGGATTGTCAGAAACTTTTTTATAACGGGAAAATTTTATCAAGAGCTATAAATAGAATTTTCTTCCTCTCTTCAAAATAAGATAAATTCTAGAATTTTTAAAACGCACGGTAAAAGCAAAAACAAAGTTTTGTAAATTTTTTTACTTGTGTTTTTGTTCTCGTTCTCGTTAATTTGAAATTTTTTTAAGAGAACAATTAGTGCTCTGTTTCTAAATTTGCTGATACACTCTAAACGAGAGTTTTTTAGCACAGTTTAAGATTTACAAAAGTTGATTATTTGCTCGTTTAAGGAGCTTAGTTTGTAAAAAGAATTTACAAAATTCTCAAAGTATTTTCTGTTGAAAATTTGCTCAAATAGGGGCGTTTCTTGTATAGGAAATTTGTATATTTCCTTAAGAGCCTTTCAATTTGTAAATTTGCTCATATAGGAGCTGTTTGTAAAAAGTCCTTAAATGAGGCATTTGTAAAAAAAGTCTTTGTAGAGACAAAGTTAAAAGTTCTCAGTGGGAGGCATTGAGAAAAGTCCTCAGTAGAGGCAAAGTGAAGTCCTCGTAGAGGCAAAGAGAAATTCTTCGTTGAAGGCAACGAAAAGTCCTCAGTGGAAGGTATTTGAAGTCTGGTCTGGGATTACCAGCATTGTCCTAATTGCGATTAGGTGGGAAGTCCTTAGTGGGAGGCATTTGAAATCTAGTCGTGTGTTACCAGCACAACACTTGATTTATCAAGCGGAAGGCTTTTTGTGAAAGGTAATTATAAAAGTCTTATTATGATAGGCATTGTTGTAATTTCTCGCTTAAGAGGTGTATTGATTTTGGAATAATCAATATAATGGTAAAGGTCTTCTTTGAGGTATTTGCACCGTGGAGAGTAGGCAGTGGGCTGAACTCCACGTTAAATCCTTATGTTGCTTCTTTTTTTCTCTCTTTGTGCTCTTTTATCTCTGCTTATTTGTTAATTAGTTTTAATTAATTTATTCCGCTACATCTCTTTATTTAAGTTAACTCTTGTCTTATCTTAGTTAATTAATCTGGTTTGATAAAACAGAAAAATTTGTAATACTTAATTCACCCCTCCCCCCTCCCCCCCCCCCCCCCACCCCCACCCCTACCCCCACCCCTACCCCTACCCCTAACCCCCCTCTTAAATATTCCTTGTGTATTATTTCTAACATAACAGAGATAGCATTTATAGATGCAAAAAATACAATCGGATAGTAAATTAACTAAATAAAAGTTCAGGTAGTTAATTGAATATTAATGTAAAATTCAAGTAGCATCGATGACATTGTTTCAAAAAAATTACATTTAAAAATAAAAAATTTATCTCTAAAACCTTGATTTCTTACGATCCTTTTAATTTCCTCTAGATATATTGGGCGCAGGCATCCAAATGCTTTTTTCATGCGTTTATTTATTTTCTAATTTGCAGCTGGAAACATAGTGCGTAGAACAAGTGTAATTAGACACGTTTTCCTAAAATCGTTCGATATCCAAAAGGAAGAAAATTATTATAATCCCTTTTTGCAAGGAGTGTTTGCACAATCTAGATGCAAAATATAACAGAAATTGATAAAGCAGCTCCTTTTGCAGTGGCTTCGTCATTAATGTTGCCGTCCAGTCAATTCATGAACTATTCAAATCTAAGTCAAAAATAGCTCGAATTTGGCTAAATTAAAATTGAGTTGAGCTTAAATTTAAGCTATTTAAATAGCTATCATCTTTGAGTTTTAAAATTCTCAATTCTAATAACTTACGAACTTAATTGAGCTCTCTATAATAAAAAAAAATTATAAAACTTATGTTTTAAGCATATTTTCATTCCTTACTTTTTTTTTCTTAATATTTAATAGTCCGCATTTATTATATTTTAATAATAGGTCAACTAAAAATCCTACTTTATTTTCAAATCCCAACTTATTTTTTAATTTAATTAATTTTTATAAGAATAATCGAGCATAACCAAGTTAAGCTCAAGCTCATTGAGTATCAGTTTGAGTTGAGTCTTTTCATTTGAGTCAAGTTTAAGCTTAGCACTATACTATTTCAGTTCGACTCATTTAAGAATTTGATAATAATACTAGTATTTTCTCTTTCTATTTCTATTTATACAAATGTACTAACAGCAACCGACAGTTGAAAATCATCACTTACTATGAAAAAAAAATTAATCGTACTGTGAATTAAACCAAACCAATCAAAATTTCATTTTATTTTTGTTCAAACTGCTTTGATTTGGTGCAAAAGTAAATAGTTGACAGTTTGATTTAGGACCCCGAATTGAACCATATAGTTTAAATTAGATCGAACCATTTTACATATTGTTTTTCTTTTAATTATTTTATTAGAAGAGATTCAATTATTTTTTAATTATTATTTAGACATGTATCTTTATGAGAATGAAATTAGATTGATAATGTCGTATTTTGATCATTGTGGTGTATTTACAAATAAGTTAATTTTTAAGTTTAAGTCGTGTTTTGAACATTTTTTATATTTTTTTCTACTTCATCTTAGTAATTAGTCTACTTTTATTATCTAGTTATTATTGGTTTCTGTAATAGATAATATTAGATGCATTAATGGGAAAAATGATTAATAAGTTAGAACACGACAGAGGGGTGATTAGGAAAGCAAAAAGAGAGGGAAAGGGGAACTTAACTTCAGTAATCAATTGAGTTATCCAATGCAGCTTCCGCTACCCTCTCAAGCTATGTTAATGGTAAAGCACTCATCATACGCTATCTATCGTTTAAGGAATTGAAACAACGGTATCACAAATTATGTCATAATCATTGTTATCAAATCCGGATTGACTTTTCCACTTCAATATAGTTGAACTTGACCTCTCCTTAAGAACAAGTTAGCTCAATCATGAAGACCCTCAATCCTCTTACATGTTTGAATCAAACCCTGGACTGAGTTTTGCAATATTCGTTATGATTATCTACAACATCAAAATAAAAGCAAGTGTTTGTTTTTAAATATAAGTAAAAGCTATTGAAATTCTAGAAAGACTTCAAATTTCTACCACGCAATACTTAAACGTACTTAAAATTTTGATACCAAAAAATTTCATCTAGCTAGCAAATCAGTCTATCACACACACACACACACATACATATATATGTATAATATTTTTAGGCCAAGGCTTCCCCTATTTAAAAAGTTTTCTTAACACAATAAATATTTCATCGGTTAATGAAGGTTAATGCAAACAATAAATTGACATAAGAAAATTAGTTTTGGCTTGTATATAAATATAAAAAACTAATTGCTATTACATTAAAAGAAACATTTTCTCCTAAATTTATAAAGGGGTTTTAAGTGTTGCATTTTTTAATTGAGGATGTAATGTCCGAAAATAAAAGCATTACAATTCGTCACGTGTCATTCTCATTATAAGAATACTCAAAGACTATCAATTTAATCCACAAGTATAAACAATTATAATAAACTCCAATATTCACATAAAAGGGTACCTGTTTAAGTTATCTCATAAAAAAAATCTTTTAAGATAAACATCTTAATGGCATAAACCAAAGCCATCATAACTAAAAGTCTCAAAAATATCAACAAAACTTATAATGAAAACCAAAGTTTATAAGAGAAGATTTCAAAGCTTCATATAATCTTTCAAGTCTAGTTTTAGGAACTATAAAAGTCTAGAAATCAGTAGGATAGTCCAATTCTAATCCACTAATGTCTTTCCCATCATCTACATAGATATCATAACTTGACAGGTCAAATATCATTGGATCCTCACATGCTCCTAAAATTGATAAAAAAAATGAACGAAAACGCCTAGTACGCCAAACCACATACAAAATGCATATGCCACACAACATATATATATATATATTCATGCAACTAATTCTAATGCAATACTGTTTATTATCTTTAATTAATCAGCAAACAACACAGTTTAGAACTATAGTACTCTAATTCCAAACCTGGAGTATCTCATGACTCTTGAAAGACAAACAATATATAAAATAAGTAATATACATATATATAGTGCTGTAATTTTCCAAGCACCCACGATCATACTACCAATACCTAATCTACCAGTATCATTTCTTTGCACGAGTCCACTAGGGATAACCTCGCACATAGATCATCAGGTCGCCAGCATTAGTATCACACTCTGCATGGTCTTTATTAATCGTATCCAATCACAAGCATCAAAACAAATTAATAAGCCAGATAAAATTAGATTGATTTGATATTCTAACCCTATAGGACATACAACAAGCAAATCTAAACTTACAAGCACATACAACAAGCAAGGTAAGTTCGTATCTGTACCAAATTCCAAGAATAGTATTCTAAATCACCCAAATCTTCAACAAAACTTGATAACGTGAACAGATCAAATTGACAAATACATCTCATCGAATAAATCTAATTTCATTTACATCTAAAACCTAAATCTCAAAATAAATCTACACCTTTTTCCTTGATCAAAATACAGAAACCCTTCAATCAACTCAATCTCCTCAATAGATTCTTCAAACCCTAGAACTTCATTCAACACCATATATACCAAAAATCAACAACTACTATTTTTTATGAAATCATAAAGATTAAAAACATTAAAATGCTCACCTAGATTCGAATTTTAAATCCTTTCTAACACCAAATCTAGATCTACAAGATAATCAGGGTTTTTTGCAATCTCCCTTAAAAAACAATAGACAACTCTAAGGAAACTAAAGGTTTGCATATCTTAAATAAAAGATGACTATACATTTACCTGGACCTGATCATCAATTCTCCTCAAACACCAAATCTTCATATCTCTAAGCAAACTAAAGCGATTCTCCAATTCTCCTTCAAAAATAATATAAAAACCCAAAGCTTGATAGATATATGAAACCTATAATAAGAATTGATGATTTGATTACCCGATATGGATTACCAAATCCTCTTGGTGGCTATGAACACTCACAAAGAGAACTTCTAAGTTTAGGGTATGTTTTGGAGAAGAGGGAAGCTTAGTTTATATAGAAGACAATAAATAACTGTTCATCTTTAATAATGCCTCTTCATCTTTAGTAACGCCTCGTCATCTTTAATAACGTTTCTTCATCTATAATAACGTCTCTTTATCTTTAATGACGTCTCTTCGTCTTCATTCACACATCTAATAACCGATAAAACAAAAACCGATAAAAATTAATTAAACTTTAGGGTTGACCATAAAAGCCCTCCTATTTTATATCAAGTAACATTTTTGCCCTTCAATATAAAATATTTATTTATATATTACAGAGGATCTTATACGATTGTAATATCTTTTAAAAGTTGCTATTATAATGTATAATTTTTGTTATATTTAGTATTTAAACATATAAGATGGCACACGAGTCAAATCAACCTAAGCTTTTAAACGTCTAAACAGATGTAGGTTAGTTGGTTTAAAAGATCACTAAGTTCAAGTTGAGCTAAGTTATTATTAAATTTCAAAATTATAGGCACGATTGCACAAGTTCAAGTTGTTTAAAAATTGAGGTTGAACGGAATTGAACCAACTCAAGCCCAAAGCCCAAAGTAAGGTGAGCTCAAGTCACTCATAAGCCACTTGATTAATGAATTAAGATTGATTGGTTTGCAACTCTAAAATATGAGATAATGTTAAATTCATACTTTAAGATATAAATGAACAAATGTGCAAATGAATAGATGAATAATCAATTAAGATTATTTTATTTATATAATACAAAAGTTAGTTTTTTGTTTAAGCTAATATGGAAGTATTCATCTCCAAATTTTTTTAATATATAATTTTAATGATATTTTTTTTAACGTTTCCATCTATGAAAGGTTATTATATATCATCAATTTTTCCTATATGTTATATTTATATAATGTCCATAAGACCTTATTTGTCTATAGATTTATATATATCACAAATAGTACTTGAACTTTAATAAAATATACAATTAAATACCTGAAGTTTGAAATTGATCAATTTAGTACATAATCTTTAAAATTGAATAAATTTACTATCTGAAAGAATTTTTCACGTATGCTAAGAGTACTCCCATCAAGTTCTTTCAGACACTAAATTTGTTAATTTAAAATATTTTCGAGTACCAAATTAATCAATTTTAAAGATTAGGTACTAAATTGATTGTTTTTAAAATTTAGGTACCTAAGTACATATTTTACTAAAGTTTAGATACCATCAATGATATTATCCCTGTATAGTAAGATTATAATTTGAGATATTGTGTTATGGTTAAAATTTGTATTTTTTACAAGTAACATTGGTGCATGACTGCTATATTACTTTAAATCAGTTAGGTTGTATTTGCTTCCACACTTACCTATAACGAAATTATAATTTGAGTCACTTTATTAAGATCAAAATTTGTTCGTAGAATTCTATGTAACTTTAGTAAACACAACATGGATGCATAATTGTTAGTTATATATAATATGTAAAACCTAAGAACATACTTCTAACTCTAAATTGAAGCTCAATCTTAATCATTTATATAAATAAGTTTTATTTTGCACTCGAACTTAACTTGTCTATAAATTAAATTCGAACTAATCTAAATTTAAAGTGAACTACTCGAGTAACTCCTAAACATATTGACTTGTTTACAACATTATTTAAACAAATGGAGATACAAAAAAAAAAAAAAAGATTATTGTTACAAATGGTACCTAAACTTTAATAAAATATGCAATTAGGTATCTAAATTTTGAAAACTTTAAAATTAAATAATTTAGTACCTAAAAGAACTTTTCTTGCATGCCAACAGTACCTCTATCAAACTCTTTTAGGTACTAAATTGATAAATTTAAAAGTTTTTCATGTACTAAATTGATAAATTTCAATAGTTGTAAGAACTGGATTGGAAAGATATTATATTGGATAAATATAGATCTCTATCAAGTTAGGTATGAATCAATACCTAGCCCAACTTGACATTAATACGTCCCCACTCATGTACACAAGTTTAGACTTAGATAGCACCCGTTAGGTTCCTATTGTGTCTACCTTAAAAATAAAGGGGGAAAAAAAGGAAAAACATAAGAAAATATTTAAAATAGAAATTAAAAGACATTAAAATGTTTTAATTATTTTCATGTGGATAGCAAAAATTCGTTATCTATTCACACAATATTTAACATATTGTCAATAACGGTATAAAAAAGTATATATGATTTTATTCATATATATTTTTAACACTAGTGAAATCTCTTTCCTTGGGGTTTTGTTTTGGTTTTTTTTTTTTTTTTGTTTTTATAACTTTCTTTTTAGTTTTTAAAGTATTTTATAATCTCACAATTAAGATTGGATGTGTTTATGCATCATTTCAAACAATTATTTAATTAAGTGAGGTTGAAAACTATAATACTCTTAGACTCAATTATAATTTTAAGTTTAAATAAATCTAATTTAAAATTAAAATTTAATTATTATGGTTTTTTAATTCTAGTTAGAAAAGTTAAATATGACTGGTTTACCCTTTATCGCCATGAATTGGCCTATAGATGTGCTGGGTCCTTATTTTGAAGACGTATGACTGTGAAGTGATGAGTTTTAAGTTGGTTCTAGGTCAGGTTTGTATTCATGGTGTGGTCTCTAGACGATTATATGGGGTAATGTATACACAATGGTGCTTTTATTTTGGGATTATATAATATAGTGCTTGATAACTATTATTTGTAGAGTACGAGTACGAAAATTATTTTTTTTTCCTTAAAAATCTTATGCAATTTATTTACATTTTAACTAAATAGACGGACATTTATATGCAGGTTCTCTAAGACAAAGAGATTGAAGAATATATAATACTACGTGTGCTTATAAAATTATAAGTTTAATCTTTTAATTTTAAATGCAAATTCATTAACTGATTAATTTAAAAAAGAAAAACAGGATTTCAAAATAAAATAATGATTTAAAAATCGACTCAAAACAATTATAAAATCCTGAAATCAAAATATTTTAGGCATAAAATATTTATATACATATCATATAGGTATATACTTAATTACTCATAGCATCTTCTAAGCACATGAATTCACGTAGTACGGGTGAACCGATTCCTAGTTTTGTTGACGTTAGTAACCACATGTTTTAAGGCCCCAACAATCTTCACGTTTTTATTTTTGTGCTTATTGGGTAAATTATATTAGAATGTATTAATATTTTGGATAAATTAATTTAAGGCATCAACATTTGAAGTGGTTAAAAAGAGGTATCAATGTTTCACAAAGTAAATCAAATTAGGTATCAATATTATACAAAATTTGTTTAAGGCATCAATATTTTAATTAGTTTTCAATTAAGTTTACTAACTCATATTATTAGTTAATTATTAATATCTTATTTAACTTATTTTACAAAACGTTGATATCTCTTTTTAATTACTTGAAATGTTGATATATTAAATGAATTTATCTGTTGATTCGTATTTTGAATCACTTGAAATATTGATACCTTAAACTTAAATGAACTTGTCCTTATATATTGATACTATGACATCTATTATTCATAGGAATCATCATATCGTCCATGAGATGATGAACAAGTAAAAGGTTAAACAAATGCACAAGCCTGTTGTACCGAAGTGATACTATGTTTGGATAATTGACAAATAGGATGAAGTAGTTTGAGTGAAGAGGATAAATGTGAGTGGTTAAGAGAAAACACACAAGTGAAAGAAATATTTTATTTTATTTTATTTATATATCAATCTTGTTGTTTTTAACTTTTGCATATGTAAAATGATGCATGACTGCTAGTTATGTGTAACATATAAAACCTAAGAGCATACTCGCAAGTATTAAACAGGAGTTTAATTTTTAGATACATAAGTTTTATTTTGAATTCAAACTTGACATATATATAAATTCAATTGGAACCAACTAGATTCAAAGCAAGATGGGCTAATGAGATATAAAGGCCACATAACTAGGTTGGAAAGAAATTATATTGGATGGTTATAGACCCCCCACGAGCTAGGTCTATACCAATATATAGCCTAACTCGACACCATTAGATCCCTACTCAAATACATGGGTCCAAATTCGTATTGGACCTATTGGGTCCTCATTGTGTCTACCTTAAAAATGAGGAAAAAAAAATAAGAAATTATTTATAATAAAAAATAAAAAGATATTATATGTTTCAACTATTTCAATGTGAGTAAATAAAAATTTATTATCTATTCGCACAACATTTAATGTGTTATAACAATAATATAAGAAATAAATATATTTCAAAAGTATGTTTAATATGATATATAATAACAAAATCTCTTTGCTTAACAATGTGGGGTTTGTTTTTGTCTTATAAACTTCTTAGTAGTTTTTAAAGTATTTTACAGTGTCATATTAGTAATACTATAATCGAGATTGGATGGGTTTATGTATTGTATAATGGGGCTGCTGCAGTTGGCTAACAATCATACTAGTTGACTAAGAGCAGTCTTAAGATAATGTACATGTATGAATGTCTTAGGAAATGACGTGGGAGAAGAAATAGGCAAGCTCCTTTATCAAATGTGTGAATGTGATAGAAGATTGAAATCAAGTAGACTCAATCGTTATTGATTCTTTCTTTGTCGAATAGCTATTTGATCTTCTATGAGGATATTTCAATAGAGTTTTGACATTACCCCCAATCTTTGTAATATGTAGAAAGATCACAAATGAGGAGAAGAGCCTCTTATTTATAAATGCTTGATACTAATGCTAACTATTGAATGACATCTGGATAAATAGTTGTGATCAAGTATTGCTAGCGATCATTGGATCGCTTTGATGGATCCAATGACCAATATTCATTTTTTTTTTCTTACATGGGCATGGACTTTAAATATGAGCTCGAAAAATCTTGAAGGCTTTTATTCATTATATAAAAAAGTCCAATCACAATATAAAACAACATATTTATAAAAGAGCTCATGGCATATTTTAGTTCATATAAGCTCTATTAGAGTCAAACAAAATCTAAATTAGTCTATAAAGATGTTTTTTTGTCTTCTTTTTGCACATGAGAATAGCGAAGTAAGTTGGTCCAGTAATCGATATTCTGAGCTTACCAAATCAAATATTCTTAAAACATAATTTATTGGATTTGGTCTTTTAAGTCCTATCACTAGCTTGAAAGATTGCTCTTGCCTAAAATAGTTCCATGGCATCAAATTAAGTTGACAGCCTATTATAGAAATGCCCTCTATATGTATATATAAATGCACATTCCAAACAATTATTTAATAAAATGGATTATAGACTATAGTATTTTTAGACCCAATTTTTATTTTAAATTCTAAACTTGTCTAATTTAAAATAAAAAATTATTTATTTAGATTTTTTTAATTTTATTTTAAAAAATTAAATAGAACTAGTTTACCCACATGAATCGCCACAATTATATGGGGTCATATGTACACGATTGTGCTTTAATTTTGGAAATATATAATATAGTGCTTGATAACTATTAGGTGTAAAAAGCAAAAAGAATTTTTTTTTCTCCTTAAAACCGTTATGTAATTTATTTATATATTAACTAAATTGAAATGACCTAACTCTAATTTTAATTTAATTTCTATGTATATGTTTTATTTTTTTTAATTATTGAACTTTATGAGCATGTTAATTGATGAGATGCATGTGTTGTAATATTAATATTGGAGTAGATGATTTGGTAATATACTAAATGTGTTTAAGTAAGTATATCTTGAGTATTATATATGTGTATGAACAATATAATTAGTGCTTATATTGAATATGTGTTATTTTATATGTGTAGTGTTTAATTTGTCAAAGTAAGCTTAGAATTTAATCCTAACCATAGCATAATTTTTTCCCCATATCAAGCCCAAAAACATCTCATTTTAAGGCTCAAAATGAGCCCAAATCCATGCAAATTGAAGCCATGTTTAGGCTGCCACTAAAGTCAAAGTTTAAGATAATTATAAGCCTTATTTTGTTCAAAAACACCCTTTTCTAAGGCAGCCCAAAAAGTTACACGAATTTTCTCTTCTTTTTCTTCTTGCTTTATTTCTTTGTTTCTCAAAGATATACATTCCAAAACACTTAGCAAGAACAATTGTTACATTCTGTACGTTGTACCATTCATCAAGCTAAAGCTTTCCTAAGGTAAGTTCATGCATGTTTAAAAGTTCTTTTACATGTTTAAGTTTCACTTGATATACGAGTTTCATATGCTATGTGAATGCATGTTGAAATGAGTTCTTGAGAAGTTTCATGTGTTAGTTGTGTGATAAGTTGCATTTTGATGTTATATGAACTTGTAATGTATGTTTTATGTGTAAGTAGAAGTGTTGAAAGTTGTTGAAGTCATGAAAAAGGGTTTATGCATGCTCAAGGTGGTATTGAGAAGTGAATGAGTTGTTGGTTAGCTAAATGGTGTTATGGCATGAAGAAGTGTTTGATGTGTTGAATATGAAGTGATGAAGTGTTTAAGAGTTGATGGTTGTGATAGAAGTGTTTTGGTTGTGCTTGAATTGGTGTTAGAATTGAGTAGAAATGGTGATGGGGATGTTCAATGTTGGATATATGAAGTTTCTTGTTGAATCTAAATGGGATCATGTCTATTAGAATTAGGATTTTTGATATTATATGAAGTAAAACATGTTTATAGATGTTAGAATTGATGAATCTAGGCTTGTATGTGGTATATAGGATGTTAGATGATGAGAAATGATGTAAGACAAAGTTGAAAAACAAGTTAAATTTCAAAAAACAATGACAGAGCATGAACATGGGGTAAACATGACACTTCCTATTCAACAGTGCTTCTCCTGGTCTTTTAAATGTTTTAAACCCAGAATAGCATGATTGGAACATGGGGGTGCCATATCCCACCATGCTTCTCATTGGTTTTCGCGTGTGTGTTTAAAACAAGAGAAACACGACTGGAACACGGTTAAAGATATCTTCTCGTGATTCTCTCTGGTTGAGATAATCTTTTGATCATAATTTTTTCATCCAAACTCAAATTTAGGTGATTTAAATTGCGTTGGAAAGCTTAAAAGAAATATACAACTTTTATGTTTTAATTTTTTACAGATTTCAAAATTATCAATGACAAAATTTCGCTTCTTTCCAGCTCATACATTTTCCAAACAAAGTTTAAAAGCCCATTTTTTGCATGTTAAGTGTGTAATTGCTTAGGAAATGGATCTTTTTGGACTAAAATAAGATAGATTAATGATATTTGATATGTAATGATGATTGAGTGATATAATTAAGCATGGATTAAGTGGATTTATAGGGTTAACAAATAATTGAATTTCCATGAATGTTAAGATAAAACTAGTTACATTATATATATGGATTGAAGTTAAAAATGATGATTTTGTGAGCTTGTATGATCTTGATAAATGTATAAATGATATGTTATGACCTTGTGTTATATTTATTTGAAATTCCATGAGTACTAGACTTAGATTTAGTTATGTTTTATGCATAATACTAACTAGAAATGTCAATTAAGTTGATTTTCTTGTTACAGTGATAGAAACCCCTACTCCTTTGAGTGCCTCTATTGATTCTCTGCATAGCACAAGTATGCAGTAACTTGCTTGATTGTTTGCTAGGTTAGACATATTCCAACTTTACTTAATTCAAGATGACTTAAGTTATGTTTGTTTTGGTTGTGATTTTTGCCATTGAATCCAGTTTGGGGAGCAGCATTATCTTTTTAATGTCATGATGCAATGACATGTTAGAATAGGCACTTAGGCTACTTGTCATGATACAATGACTTTCTTTTAGAGGTGGGCAAGTGGGTTAAACGGGCCAACCCGGCCAGGCCCACTTTGGCCCGTGGGTTAAACGGGCTAAAATTGCCTGACCCTAACCCAACCCACTTTAGCCCGTGGGTTAAACGGGTCAGCCCACTTTTTGACCCTTTTAACCCACTTACATATTTTGTGAGTTAAATGGGTCAAGTTGACCCATTTAACTTATTTATACTAATTAAAAAGATATATATAATAAAAAAGAGAGTTTTATAAGGTTATATATATTAATGATTAATTTTATTATTATTTTAATTACTTTTTATATATAAAATAAGTTTTCTAAAATAACTTATTAGATAATATATTTCATTTAAAACAGTAATAATATATTTTAAAATTTTATGGTGTATGTGCATCAATTTGTCATTCTTTGTTATAATTAACACATAAATTTAATCTCAAGTATAAAAAATCTCAAGAATAACCTTCATTAATACATATT
This sequence comes from Combretum micranthum, assembly GCA_024138025.1. Classification (NCBI taxonomy): domain Eukaryota; kingdom Viridiplantae; phylum Streptophyta; class Magnoliopsida; order Myrtales; family Combretaceae; genus Combretum; species Combretum micranthum. The sequence goes on along the minus strand of JAMXBD010000236.1, from coordinate 171,780 downwards.
TACCCTATAATTATTTATTTTATTTTTATAAAAGTGGGTTGGTGGGTTAACTCACTTAATCTGCGGGCTAGCCCACTTTGGCCCGCGGGTTAAGTGGGTTGGGTAAAATTAACCCACTTTTAAACGGGCTAAAAAAAGCTGGCCCTAACCCGTTTTTAAAGTGGGTTAAATGGATTGGCCCGTGGGCCATAGCCCATTTGTCCAGCTCTACTTTCATTAGTAGCTCAGCGGGTAATCGATAAGGTATTTGGTAACAGTGTAACATTCGCTTATGCTTAAAAGAAAATAATATGATTTAATTCAAGTGTTTATGGGAACAGTTGAATTAGATGATGTTATAGATTAAGTTAAATGGAGTTAAGCAACAGCTAAGAGCCCTAAATGAGATTAATTTTTCTTTTAGAAAGTTTTGTAGGAGATATAAGTATTCGGGTATCAACCCTTTGGGCAAATGATGTTACTAAAGACCCCTAATATCCTTGTTTGTCTTGGAGTTTGAATACTCCAATATTGTTTTGTTTAATGAATTCCAATTAAAGATAATGAAACATGAGTTGTTGCATTGCACTATATTAGGTTTGCTTGCCATGTCACTTTTGGTTTTGTTACTGTGTACTAGGCCTTTGGCTCACTTTTGCTATTTTTCAGGTGATGATGATTGCTATGATGATTTGGGTTATGGGAGTGACTGGGAGAAATTCCTGGATGAATGGGACAGATAGGAACCTGGGTTTTTGCTTGTGGCTTTTCAAGAAAGTTTTTGTTTAAAATGTTTTGTTAGAGGAAATGTATTTTGTATTTTGTTAGAAGGCTTGTTAGTTAAGCCTTATATTGTAAAAGAAATTTCAAGTTTATTTTCTTTGTTAGTTTGAGACAATATGTAAGTTTTGTTGTGTTATCTATTAGACACAAAGTATGTAAATATTTTCTTATATAAATGTTTTATATGTGTATAGATTACTCATGTGAGTAATCATTTTGTGAAAAGTTTTTATATGAAGTTTTAATGGTTTTAAACAAACAATTTACATAAACAGTTAGATTTAGGACAACCTTACATATAATATGAAAATATTATATATGGTTAGGGACTTTATTTACTTAATATTAGTATTAAGTGGGTCGGGTCTTTACATAAATAGACACATTTTTCCTATGCTGGTGCTTTAGAATAAAGAAGTTGAAAAATATAATATCACGTCATTTGTACTTATAAAATTATAAGTTTAACTTTTAATTTTATTTTTAAATGCAAACTCATTAACTATTCGAGTTACAAAGAAAAATAGGATTTTAAAATAAAGATAGGATTAAAAAATCTACTCATAACATTTATGACATCTCAAAATCATAATATTTTAGGCATAAAAAATTATATATATATATATATATATCAGATGGTTATATACTTGTAGTGTTTTCTAAGAACGACTATTAATGTAGTTGGTGAGTATCAATTCCTAGTTTTGTTAATGTTTATAACCGATGTTTTTAGAATCCAATCGAGGTTTAACCTGAACGAGCTAGGGGGTCAGGGGCCAAACTCGGTTCAACTGGGGTCAAAAAAAGTAAAAATATAAGAGATACTTTAATCATAAAGACTAATATATATGATATCACTCAATTAAATCTATATATGAATCATATTCATTAGTAAATTATTAAATAAACATGATATGATGGTTATATTTTATAAATTTATAATACAGTATGAATAAATATTTGAATTTCTATTTTTTTTTGTTTTTTTAGGCCCGGGTTGATTAGTCTGGGTCGATTGGTTCAACTTTTCGGTTTCCTAGTTCAACTCGGTTCGACAGCTCGAGTCGATCGGATCAACTCGGGTCTTGTCTGTTGGATGCAAAAACGAGTTTTAGGCGAGACTTAGCCCCACATTAATACCGATTCCGATCAAACCGAGTTGAACCAGCCAGTTCAGGCAAGTTTTGACAACAATATTTTATAGCTACAACTGTCTGGTTATTTCATTATATTTTAGTCATTTTGTCATTATATTTTTGTTGTTTACAAATATATTTAATAAAAAAATATACCGATAAAAAATTAACATTTTTTCTCATAAATCAACCAAATAAACACGATAAAAATATAATACAAATGCAATACAAATATATTATAGATTCAAAATAAATATAAATACAATTCAAACAAAATTCCAATAATCCTACGAACCCTAGTGCTCAAACATGCTCCACGTTTTATATATGTTTTTGTTTTCTACCGAAGATATTTTATTGATAATGACATCCATTATTTATAGGAACCATCATACCGTCCTTTAGAAAACGATGAACACGTAAAACATTAAACAAATGCACAAGCCCGTTGTCCCGAACTGGCACGAATACTTTTATCAAATTGGAATGGATTTTTAAATTATTTATCAGAATAGGTATTGATGTAAATTAATTATTAAAAGAGTTCATTTAATTTGCATATAGGGCATATATTTTATACTCGTGCAAAACTCATATATATACAACATGTGAGAACTTTAAAGTTTGAAGCAGACACGTGACATGCCGTGCCGGGCCAAGCTAGTTCATATATTCGACTAATTTCGTTTTTTATTTAATTTTTAAAAATATAATGAAAATTTGTAAAATATAAAATAAAGATAAAATTATAATTATTAAAACAAAATTTTAACTTGATGTACAATTTGACTTAAGAATAATAGTCTTTAACCTACTTGTTAAAAAGATTGTACAATATATGCATTTAGTTATACCTGAGCATATGCATGTTTGGTCGTGAAATAATCAACACAACAACAACTCCCGTAAAGATTAAAAAAAAAAAAAATCCTACATTGTTAAAAAAAAATAATAAGTCGTTTTAATTAAAAGTTTATAAAAATCCAATGAGATAACTATTTAAGCATATTTATGATTTGTGTTGTTGATAACAATAATAACAAATTCAATGTTGCAGATAGTAATAATTTCTACTATTTACATTAAAATAGTTTAAACATTTTTATTATATTTGTTTTTTCCACTTCTTCTTTCTTTTTTTCCCCCTAACCTAGCGGGTTTTATAGGACAAAAGCTTAAACCAACTAAGACCTGGCAACTTACTGGATCATTGACGGGTTATGGCTCATGCCCATGTCTAGGTAATGTGTATACAGTTGTGGTTTTATTTTGGGAGTATATAATATAGTGCTTGATAACTTTTATGTGTTAATAAAAAGAAAAAAGAAAACCTTTTTCCTTAAAAAATTTTTGTAATGTATTTATATATTAACTAAATATACAGACATTTCTACGCAGGTGCTTTAAAACAAAGAAACTGAAAAATATTATACTATGTGTGCTTATAAAGTTATAAGTTTAATTTTAAGATCTAGTATTAAATGCAAACTCATTAACAGTTCGAGCTAAAAAGAAAAATAGGGATTTAAAAATATAAACAAGATTTAGAAATCTACTCATAACGTTTATAACATCCTAAAATCAAAATATTTTAGGCATAAAAAAATTTATGTATATCATATAGTTATAGAGTTATATAATCATAGCATTTTCCATGCACATGTATTCAAGAAGTACGAGTGTACCAATTCCTAGTTTTGTTGACGTTAACAAGCACACGTCTTAAGGCCCCAGCAATCTTCACGTTTTCTCTCCTCTCTCTCTCTCTCTAAAGGTACTCCATTGTTAGTGACATACGTTTTTCACAGGAACCATCGTATCGTCCTTGAGATGATGAACAGGTAAAGGATGAAACAAACGGATTAAAGGAAAAAATAACCAATTTTTTTTTTAAATTACACAAATCTACTAAATGAAAAAACAAACCAAAAAATAGATGAGATCAAGAGACGAGATCATAAATGATTGATATTACATTTTGCATTAACTTTTTCTCTTCAAGAGACGAGGTTGAATATGACAGATTGAACCTCATCTCTTGAAGAGACAAAGTTGGCCACTAATGATCTCATTTTTTTGAAAAAACCAGGTCAACTTATCTATTAAAAAGACCAGATCAACTTGCTTATTTTTTTATTTATTTCTATCGTAGTAGCTTTTTTGTAATTATTTTTTAACAAATTAATATTATTCCTTTTCCCATGAAACAAATGCACAAGCCCGGATAAAAAAAACACTTTATTTTATTTTTGAATATTATTTTTAGTGTGTATGTTAAATTTAGCACTCCAACTTAAATGAAAAAATAATAACTCCGCTACTTAAATTTTAAAATGATCAATTTAATATATAATTAATTTTTTTCAATTATTTTTATTATCATTTTAATATTGTTTAGTTTACTTATTGGTTTGGACAAGACCATATATTATTGGATTTTTTACTATTTTTCTTGGATTCTAATATCTTGTAGCACTAATAGGTGATTTCTTTCATATTAAGAAATAGATCAATCAAACAATATCAGCGAGATAGTAAAAATAGTTATAAAAATTTTAATTAAATAATTTCGAAATTTTATATATTAAATTATATTTATATATAAAAAATGCTACGAAATTTAACATTTTCCTCGGTTTTATCATTTTCATTTGCATGACGTAAAACAAATAATTAAACAATAATATGGAAAGTAGTTAAACAAATTTAAATAATTTTAATTATTAATTTATAAATTAAAATAAATCGTTGATTATGGTTAAGCTATCATGAATAATGACGGACCAGTACCAGCCGTTCCATATAATTTCCCTCGCATTAATAATATACTGATCTCTACTTCTTTCTTTCTTTCTTTTCAATTAGTATAAGAAGTTTCCGCAATCCAGCTCGTGTATTTGAAATTCTGCAGCCTTTCCCAGTTGATGGATGGAACAACCGAGCAATCTTTGCTTCTATAGCAGTCTGTGGCCGTTGCTTTTCCTGATGCCAAAAGCAATGGCTTTCTAAACACTGACCTCCTTAGCTGTGAAATTCACCGAAATTCTCCCTCCCTCCCCTCTCTCTCTCTCTCTCTCTGCGCGGCTGCCGGAGCTATTTTCCATTTCTTCAGACAACATCCGGCGAGCTTTTCCAATTAAATTCTAAATTGTACGGTAAATATCTCAAACGCACTTTCATTCTCCTCATTAATTCAGCGCTTTCTTCTCTCTCTTTCTCTTCGATTCTCTCTCTCACTGGCTTTCGCTGCTTTCTCGTAAAAGCACTCGCGGAATTTCGTGTTGCGTTGAGCTTCGAATTGCTTTAATTAATGTTTCCGAAGTTCAAATTCCGCGTGTTTCTTCGTTGATTCTGATTGCTAATTCACATTCTGTGTTAAAGTGATTTGTGCAAGTCTAATCAGTGTTTGAACTTTGCTGTTTGATTGCTAGATTGATTTTACGGATACTTCTACTGCATTGAGCTTGAACTTGTTGTGCTTACCGTTCGTGTGGTCCTGAGTTACAGGTCTTTTTAAAACTATTTATGCTGTCCTAATGGTCATTGGTCTTTGCAAATCTCCAGTGTTGCTGTATGGAATAAAATAAAAATAAAATTTCAACTTTTGAAAAATACAATGGAGAAGTTGTAGCTATTCCTTATAATTATTTTAGTTTGACTTCTTCTGAGTCCATATGAAAATATATTAAAACGAACAAAATAAGAACTATCCTTTGATCATGTAAATGAATTACAGTTCTTCATATGGTGGTAATAGCAATTATAGGAAATAGTGATTTTGCCAACCAAACATATGAATAGGGGTGTGCTATTCTATTCCCCCTTATAAAGTCAACCAAATTTGCCATAGGTGTAGACCTCGATCGTGGTCATAATTCGATTTTGAAATTGGAGAATTTCTTGTATCTTGATTGATTTTATGGTATGGTTGTCTGCAGTTGGTTAAATTTTTTATAGTTATGTTGAAATTTTTTATTGCTTGAAGTTTTCTTATTCAATTTTGATTTATCCAGATTGTGCGGTACCAGGGACTAGGGAGGAAGTTTAGTGAATTTTGGTGAGAATTTTGGTGAGAAATGAGGTGAGGTGGAAGTGTAAAATAACTGAACATGGGGACACGGAAGGTAGGGAAATATAAGGTTGGGAGGACAATAGGGGAGGGGACTTTTGCCAAGGTTAAGTCTGCCCAGAATACTGAGAATGGACAGAGCGTTGCAATGAAGATTTTGGCAAAAAGCACCATTCTTAAGCACAGAATGGTTGACCAGGTACTCTTACTTGATTTCATGACCGGATTTCTGTAAGGTTGTGGGATAATCTACCATACTCATGGATATAAGAATATGTGATCTTAGGCTGCAAAATACGTGTATGATTTATATATTTCTACTTATAATAAGGAGCCCATGTTCATGGCACCAATTGAAGTACTTTCCATGTATCATTTTGAAGTGTCGTGTAACCCTGCACGGGGGTATGAAAACACTATTGGAATATAAGACCAATTATATGGACTTAATGTTATTTTCTGTGATTGAAAATTGAAACTTTGGAAGACAAAACTCTTTTTAAATTCTGAAAATGAAATGCGTGTAAATGTACATTACTGTATTTTGTAAGGTAATGTAAGGTGTCTTAATCCTTCATGCTTCTCGGTTCATGCATTCTCCTTAACTTTTCTCTCTCTCTCCTTTTCTTTTTTTTGGCCAAGCCCTAATTTTTCTCTACAATCATGAAATTGCTTTCAGATAAAAAGAGAGATATCAATAATGAAGATTGTGAGACATCCTCATATAGTTAGATTGCATGAGGTATGGCAACTCATCTGAACATAATTATACTCAATTCTTTTTCACATTTAACTTTCTCTATATCTTTAGGTGCTTTTGTTATGTTGATGGCTTTGTGTTGACTGGACAAAATTCTATCTGCTCTTTCATATCCCAGGTCTTGTCTAGCCACACAAAGATATACATTATTCTTGAGTTTGCTGCTGGAGGGGAATTATTTGATAAAATCGTAAGTTTTTGCTTTCTTTCATGTTATGAGGAAAGGGTCAGGTTTTTGTTTAGTGGATTTTGCTTGAAGACTATTCAAATATAAACAATTCTAAAATACTTATAACCATTTGTAGTTTTTGGTTGTAAATGCCCTAAGGGCTTCTTTATTAGCCTGGATGGTTAAGCTTCCATTGGAGATATTGTATGTGATGCAAGTGCTTTAAATTTTGGTGGTTGGGTACAGGTTCACCAGGGAAGACTTTCTGAACTTGAATCAAGGAGATTTTTTCAACAGTTGATCGATGCTGTGGCTCACTGCCACAGCAAGGGCGTGTATCATAGGGACCTGAAGGTGAAGCCTGTTTTTCACCATTCCTAATAAGATGCAAAATATCCTTAAAGCAAATTTGGTCCTCGCTAACAAGTGACTTTATCTCATGTCAGCCAGAAAATCTTCTTCTTGATGGCTATGGGAACTTAAAGGTGTCTGATTTTGGATTGAGTGCATTGCCTCTGCAAGTAAGCACTGCCATAATTATCTCTATCCTTTGTACCAAGGAATTATTTTAACATATACATTATTATTCATGCATAGGCAAATGAGCTTCTTCATACGACGTGTGGAACCCCAAATTATGTTGCACCTGAGGTATGCTAGCTACCAATAACTATGTCCATGCGATATTTATTTCTATCTCCTATTATTAGGTCTTTTCTTTTGTGCTTATGGAAGCATAGTTTTATGCTATGTTTGAGATTTAGGGATGCACCAGTAATTCAAATGCTAATCTATATGCAATTTCCTTTCTTAAGATTGGTTTATGCATTCAAAGCAAGAATGGTTACCTAAAAGATGAAAGTTCCCTTTAAGTGTAGCTCCTCTGGTGTACCTCAATACTCGAACATCGCAACTCACTGAAATGGTTTTTGGGGTGGGGGTGGAGAAGAATTCTATATCAAGAAGATATTTTTGTCCTCTCTATTGTGGTTATTATATATCATGAATCCAAATAAGGAAACACTTTTCTTGGAGCATCAAATATTGATAGGTAACTTACATAAAGTATCCTTAGCTGTTTGTTGGATTTGTTAACAATTGAGTCTTTCCTTGCAATTTGAAGCGTTCCTAAGGTCATAATGAAGACTCTTGGCCAGAGTGTGAATGGTGATATCTCAATATTGCAGTGGTCTCTTTATTGCTCTTCTTCTCCCTTCCTCCCTCTTTTGTATTTAGGAATTCCTTTTCTTCAACAGATCCTGGGAATGTTGATGGATACACCTGGGTAACTTGTGAATCTCTGTAAGATGTAGAATGTAATTGAATCTGGGGTTTCCGTGCTCTTCATAGTTTTGCCTTATTGATATTTACAGCAGGTAGATTTGTTGCGCTCCTTTGTCTGTCAATCTAGTAGGCCATAGATTTTGGTTGAGTAGGTTGTATCAGTGTTGTGTAGTTTTTTGTCTGTTGTTACTTATGGTTTTCATTTTTATATATTTATTTATTTTTATGAAGCTTTAATGATAATGACCCCTCCATAGAGCCAACTTAATTGTAAATAGAAAATTAGTTAAACAAGAAAGGAAGTCTTACCTCCTGGGTTGTAAATCGAAGTTCTGGTCCAAGGACCAAGAGAATCTCCTTTAGTCTTCTTTGAGTATCTGTTCCATAATGACAGAATGAAATGATCATTCGAAACATTATTCAACTTGCTCAAGTTAATAAGCCTTCTATTTCTAAGTTGAATATGTAGACTTAATTTTCGGCCAGAGCCTTTCATGCTAACGAGGAATCCTGAATCGATGAAAATAAACTTAACTGGGAGAGAGACTTTCTGGTGTATGCACTTGAGGTATAATTCTTGTCCTAGGCGATTGAGGGCATCAAAGAGTAGTAAGGACTCATGGAGAATGTTTTCTTTTGAATAGAATAGTTTTTCTATTTTCAATGTCTATATTAATTTCTTCTTTGCCTAGATACTATGTATAGCATGCATATCCATAAAGACAGAAAATCTTGTACATGCATGCTTATATATGTGTATAAACAGCATATGTACATACATATAAATGCATATACACACAATATTATGTACTTATTTATCGAGCATAAAGCATATTAATAAAATAAATCATTAAGAATTGAGTTGGATATATCTGATCATGTCTAAATGCCTGATGAAGTACATGGCTTCCTTGATCATTCCAGTTTACCATCAAATTGATATGCCAAATTCATGGTGGTTTAGGTCCTCAGTCAGCGGGGTTATGATGGTGCAGCAGCTGATATCTGGTCATGTGGAGTAATCCTTTATGTTCTAATGGCTGGACATCTCCCATTTGATGAGACAGATCTACCCACACTATATAGAAAGGTTGGACTTCATCATCTACCTTTTTTACTTAGCAATTTTCTAATCTGGTCTACTTAAGGTGATTCTCCAAAAATAAAAAATTGAATTTCACAGATAAATTTCTATTGCTACCATCAAAAAAATATTCCTAATGTGTTTTGCTATATATATTGCCATTTGCAAAAAATTTGTTGCCTGTTGTTTACAAGTCAAACTATTATTTGAGTTTCCAAGTTCCACGAGTCAATTGCATAGGTTCATGGTTCAAGATAGACAGAATTCATACATGGTTTTCAGTGAAGTGCATGGTTGTCAAACTCGAGTTTCTACCTAGAATCGCTAAGGGGTCCGTCGAATCGGAACGTAAAATCGAAACGTAGAATCGTAAGATTCTATAACTAATGTAAATTTGCTTACAAAAACTATTGATGCACTTACTAAACTAATAAAACTTTAAATAAATTATGAAAATAAAGAATTTAGTATTAAATTAGTTATGAACAACCAAAATTTAAGTTTTACCAATCATAATTTACATACTGTCATTAATATATTTAGTGTAACTTTATAATTAAAATTATTATTTTTATTTAATGATGACTCATAATCTATAATTATTAAGATGTATTACAAATCATTTAAATTATTATGTGTGAGTAGCTAGTTTTGTACAGTAATGAATATTTTCATATTCACTATATATTTGCACAAAAAATCATTACATAAAAAATCATTATATTTATGACAAATAAATTTATAGATAGAAAATTATTAAAAAAGGAAAAAATATAGCACTATATATATTATTTTAATTTTCATTCAAAATGTTCAAAATATATCATAGTATATAACCTAAAAGAAAATAACTCTCTGAAAATTAAAAAAAAAGAAATAAAAGGAAAAAAAATATTAAAAAAACTAAAATTAAATTAGATTAAGATAAATATCAAGAACCAACCCCAAAAACCCTAAATTTAAATATATTAATTGATTGCATTTTTAAAGTTCAAATAGTAAAAAAAAAGTGTAAAATTACAACTTTTACGATTTTACTACGATTCTACTACCGATTCTACCGATTCTACTCACGATTCTACGATTCTACTTACGAGTTTACTCAAAAAACGATTTTGTTTGCGAGTTAAATCGAAATATCATCATCAACTCGTAGAAACGTACGAGTAGACTCGCGAGTTTGACAACCATGGTGAAGTGCACAACTTTGTGATGTGGACAGCATAATGATAATTTGTCAAACACCAAGCTAAATAAGACCTACATGTCAACTAGAGACAAGAAGAGCAATTTGATTGCCTAAAGCTAAAATTGCTCATGATGTTATATGCCTGACCCAAGGATCTAGTCATGGGTATTAATTTGCAAAGAAATGGTTGGCCAACCCATTGGAGAGAACTGATCTTCTAAGCCTAAGGGCTCATGGAGAGAAACTCCTATCGTTTAAACTATAACTACTACTCTTATCAAATAATCTACACTATTAAAAAATATCCTTTCTTGGTTTGTTTTATTACTAGCAGTATTAGCATAATTATATAAACTTGATAATAATAGGAAGGAAAAAATCAATGCATTAAAACATACAGGGAAATGAAATAAGGCTCTTTCATTCTACATCTTTCTTGTCATTTCCTATGAAATTCCTAGTAGTATTGCCCTCTTGGATGTGAAACTTTTCCTCAAGCACAAGTATTCACTTGACTAAGAAGAAACAGCTGTTGCATGGAAAGTATGGTGGTTGCCCATGCAGGCATTAGATGGAATTTCCATGGATATGCCAGAAAATAGTGGAGAAAAGAATGCTGTAAAAATCTTCAATTAGATGGAGGTCAACTCCTAGTTCATGCCAAAGATGCTGGTGCAACCCTCATAGGTATAGGTGGTGGTTAACCCTCTTGTAGCATGGTTGATGTTGCATGGGTCTATTCACACTGGGTCAGCTCAAGGAGACAAACTGGCATTATGGTCTTATGGGTGTCGCATGTTGATTGTTCAGGGTGGCTACTGAGAGCAGGAAAATTTTGTCACCTTGGCTGGATCTTCTGCATTTACAGTTTTATTGGTTGCATGCAGTTGGCAATATTTCCTCTAGTGGCTACTCGGATCTTCAGCATGTAAACACACTGTTTGTGCAACTCAAAAGTTGGGGGGACAAGGTCTGTGGCTCCTCTTCTTGCTTCACATGCTTCTGCTTATATTTTTGGAGAAAAGATGCAAATTGTTCTTTCAAGGAAATGCTCATGATGATTGGCTCTGATACTAAATTGTGGTGGGCCTAGTTAAAGGATCTTGTCTGGGAATATATATGAAGGGGCCAAGGATTTGTTAAAGAGAGCAATTTGGTTGCCTATTTTTCAGAGCTCATTACAGAGAACTCTCTAGACAAACTACTAACTACAAAAACTATTTCTAACTATTTGAGAGATCCGTTCTCGCTTATTATATTATAAAAAGTACTAGCATATTTATACTATCATGATAATAATTGATAAGGAAACGGATAATGTGGTAAATAAGTTGAACAGGAACAATGTAAATCTCTCTTATTATATTCTTTGCACCAAATAGGAGGTCTATCCTTTCTATAAAGATTTTTAAGCTAAGGCATCTTGTTGTTTTAGTGTTTGTTTGTTTCATTATATTTTGATCATTTTAACACCATATTTTTGTCATTTTCAAACAAATGCTTGTAAAGAAATAGACATCAATGAAAAACTGACAATTTTACTTATGAACTAATTAAACGGATACGATACATATACAATACAGATATAATACAAAAAGTTATAGATATAGATACGATATAGATCAAATTTTGACAATCCAAAGACCCTTAATCAGTTCTAGCATGCACAAGTAGAAAGAGGTTCTTTTAACTTTCTCTTTCACCTCAATTGGTACTTTTTTTTTTTTTTTGTTGGACTTACCAACTGCATTCTTGTTAATAATTATTATCATAACATTTCTTGCTTTTTCACTCAACATTATCTAAATTATGTTTCATGCCACTTTTTTGATCTGGATGTTACATAAAAAACTCTCTTTTGAGCAGATAAACATAGCACAATTTTCATGTCCATATTGGTTTTCCCCTGGGGCAAAGTCACTACTGCAGAAGATACTTGACCCTAATCCTGAAACTGTAAGTATTCGCTCATGACATATTTATCTCTGCCATTGAAATGAAAATTGCATTTCTGATGTGTGGATGGCCATGCTTTCATAAAAGTGCACTATCAGGTATATAGGGCAAAAAAATAAGATAAAGAAAGAAAGGAGAAGTATTTTGTGAAATCACAGTGCATCTTAATATATGAATGTTTTACGTGTCATGTCATGTGGCCATTTGGACCATGTATACGTGTAAAATTGGAATATGCTGCTTATTTGGTTCATTTTAGTTGCATATAAATATTGGAAGAACTCTGGTGCTCTAGTTCGATTGTTAGCCAATCAAGAACCTGTTGTATATGAGGACAAACCATTACCTTGCAGCGAGCAACTTAAGACTAAAAGTGCAGTGTAAAGATTGCATGTTTCCTTCTGACACCTCCTGTGTGATCTCATATTATTGGAAATTATATGGATCAGTTTCTTAATGCAGCGCATCAGAGTTGATGGAATAAGAAAGCATCCATGGTTTCAAAAAAATTATGTGCCTGTCAAACACAAGGAAGATGAAGAAGTGAACTTGGATGATGTCCGTGCAGTATTTGATGACATAGAGGTCTGTGATGTAGAGGACTATTTTCTTTACCTAAGTTTACCATCTCAATTTCCTACTTATCTTTGACTTGATCAAGAAACAAACTATTAGTTGATGAAATTTCACTCTTATTCCAACTTATCATGAAGCAGGAAGTTTACCCAAGTATTGTACTTATTCTAGTGCAGTGTATGGTTTGTTACTGATATGCAGGACAAGTATGTAACTGAGCAAACAGAAACTAAAGGAGGTGGACCTCTACTAATGAATGCATTTGAGATGATAACTTTGTCTCAAGGGTTAAATCTATCTGCTCTATTTGACAGGCGACAGGTAAAATTGGTTCTTAATAGCATCTTTATACTAAATGAAATCTTCTAAATGGAAGTTATCTTCAGCAATATTCCTTCTTCCCTAAACAACATATAGATATATTACTATTGCATAAGATTTGGAGTTTAATTGACTTATGTAAGTTAATGGATATGTTAGTGTACTTCTTTATATAATTCCAAGCTTCTTGTGGTAAAAGGACAAAACTATTGTCCTCTTTAATTTTTTTTTAATTAAAATATAACCCTTAAAATACAATCTTTGTAAAAGTCTTCCCAAAACATCCTGTACAAGAAATCGTGTTTTCAGGACATTTATATCCTCACCAAACAATTTTAGGTAGTACTAATTTAACCCAAAAAATCCAGATGAACATATGTCATTTTTTCATTCTTAACATCTGTCATGATACAACCCCTATACAGCACATCCATGGGTATGCTACAAGCAATTGTGTTGGGTGGAAAGCCAGATTTTCCATGAGCAAAGAAGTCTTGAAAATGAAGCTGCACATTGTCTGCACCAATAATAACACTGAGAAAAGTAGTTCTAGTGCAATGTCCACTGGTTAGTTGGATGGTGTAATATTTTTGGTGTTGGTGGAAATGGAAGGAGAGTGGGAATTGAAGAAGGTGGAATGTCTGTTGATTTTTGGTTTTAAAATCCTTTCTTCAAGATATTATTTATTCTATTTTAAAATCATCTGTTGAAGTCACGATATCTATTAAGGTATTTGTGGTATCTTTTTCTTTTAACAGATGAAGTATTTTAAGGATTTCTATTTTTTTTTCCCAAGAAAAGAGAAAACAATATGTCTTTGGGATTTTTAGAACTGTTCTGGACCCACTTTTGCTAGAAGAACTTGGCTAGTGGCAGTCTTCTATTTTCAGTCTAATTTTTTATTAGGACATAGCATAGGCGATAGGCCTATTTCCATACCGGTAACTCTTGGCGTGGAATTCAAACTTGAGACCTTACCTTCCTATGGATGAGCTCCAAGTGGACCCTGACCTGTTTTATTTCCCATGTGGGTGACTTCTAACCATGATCTATGTTAATTGACTGAAAGCAAGAGCTCTCTCTCTACTCGCCCGTGCTCACACAATTATAGCTTCACATGGTTATATTGGATATCAATATCTATTTTTGTCTCATTGTGTTGTCTCTTGTGCAGGATTATGTCAAGAGACAAACACGGTTTGTCTCTCGCCAACCAGCAAAAACAATAATTTCTTCTATTGAAGCTGTGGCAGAATCGCTGGGTCTCAAGGTCCATACACGTAATTTCAAGGTATTTTCCACAATTTGGCTATTCTTTAATTGAAACTTGGTGAGTATGAGTTTTTGGGGGTACTAATCTGTAAATGCCTCGTAGGATTACAATATTATTTCATGTATCTTTCAGAATTATTTTACTTCTTTTAAGCGTATGCTTATCGTGTGAATAGTCATGCACTTAGGGTTATGATTGACCAAATTTTCGCAAGCTCGCATATATCTGTTGATGCATTAAGATTTGACTTCAGAAACCCTAGTCCACGGCACATGGATTTGTTACTTATAAACATAGTCTGGACAAGATATGCTTAATTTAAAGTATCGCAAAATCTTGTATTTTTCTTCTTTCAATGAGTATTACTTAAAGCTCATCATTGTCCCGTGCATTTGTGGTGGTTTTTAACTCGGGGATATGTTCTTACAGACAAGACTTGAGGGAATATCTGCAAATAGGGTTAGCCAGTTTGCAGTTGTCCTGGAGGTACAAGATTTGTGTTTTGTCCATAATAAGTTTCAAGGCAATGAAACTGGGACTAATTTTTCCCCCCTTGTTCAATAACAGGTATTTGAGGTTGTTCCATCCCTCTTCATGATAGATGTTCGGAAGGCTACGGGAGATGTTCTCGAGTATCATAAGGTATGCCTATGCAGTGTGAGAATATTTGAGGCAGCAATCTATATATTTGTCAGGGCAACATTCTGTAGTTAGCATCAAATGTTTCTTAACAATACAATACACTGGAATGCCAATGTATTTCTCTTCTTGTTATGAGGGGTCTTATACTTAAGAAAACCTATGGAACTTTGTGGATATTATTGTAATGCAAAGGTTTCAGGTAGAATCAATCTTTAAATTCAGATTAACTATGAATGATCATGATAGAATCAGGTCTATAACAAATTTAGTGATTCCAGCGTTTTGCCCATATTTTGGTTTTGCTTGTAGATACTTGAGAATCTCTCTTGATTGGACATTTTGTGAATACTTCCCTGTATTTTGCAAAATTGTTTAAGAATCTTATATAATAAGGCTACTGTAATTCTTCCACTCCCTTCTAAAATATTTATATTAAAAAACTTCTAGCTTCATTTTCACTCTCCTAATCTATCTCTAGTTTTTTCATTTTTCCCGCTCCATCTGAGTTTTTATTTAATTTTTATTTTTTAATTATAATGTCTTATTCTGAATCTTACTATAACATAATTTGAATAAAAATTTATCTCTCTTTATCTTTACAGAATGATACTGTCCACATAATTGGATGGATTTAGGCACTCTATCAGCCATAGAGTTTGGATCTAGACTAGAAACGTGTTAAATCTCAATCAGGTTTGATTTGTGTCTGGGTTCATGCTAGAAGACCCAATCCAACATTTGTAACTCTAGTTGCAAGAACCAATTCTACTGTGTCTCAACTACAAAGTTATAATATTGAGGACAAATTATCTTTTACTGGGCATCCTGTCTGTTGCTCCTATTGAGAAATCCTCTTGTATTCCTATAGTTGCCAGTGGACGAAGTTATACCGAGTTTCAACTTCTGAGCATTATTCAGCTTTCTGTCCTTAAATAGGTGCATGTGCTCTTTGTGGCTCTCTATTCTGTATTCTCCTCCTCTTTTCAGATTTCAGAGACTGCATTCTGCATGTGTACAGTGGCTTTGGTCTAACCTATCCAATCTTAGTTACATATGTTGCTGGCTCTTTTGCAGTTCTACAAGAACTTCTGTCTGAAGCTGGATCATATCATTTGGAAGCCTGCAGATAACGCAAACCATCTACCTAAATCAACGACCCATTGATCCACCTTTGTAAATCAGACGCAAGTGGCTAATAATTTTGGATAAGGGATGTTCCCCTCCCTCAATGCAAAAGAGTTCTTGCACAGATATTGAACAGTCAGCATTGTATACAATGTGTATTTGTATCCTCCAGAAACCTCATCCGTTGAAGTGAATCATCACAACTATGGTCCACCTATTGGGGAAGAATTAGTAAATTCCTTTTCGGCACGATTTCCTGCCGTGCACCAGGAGACAGTATTTGGTGAGCTTTGTATAATAATCTCAATTATGGTGGAATGTGCGGAGTGAAAGTGTGAATGTAATACAAATTTAGAGGGTGAAAATTGAAATATTATCCAGGTCGAGGGCTTGTAAGACGTGTCTAGTCTTTCTGCTGAAGAATCTTTTACATAATATGTATTTTCTCTTGATGGTAATTGGTGAGCCAGATTGTCAATTGTCACAACTTAGAAGATTTGGGATAATCTCAAAATTATCATCTAAAGCTTAGTATTTTTAATTTAAGAATTTAAGTTGCAAATGTCAAATTTAATTAAATTATGCTAGGTATGTATCGAATTTTGTACCTGAACATTACAGTGGACCAAGTAGTCAATTTAATACTTGATCAATTTTTTATAGTTATTTTTACTGCACCTTTTGCTTTATATGCAGATTTAAAAGAGATAGCATATCATTAATTTTTTACTAATACTTCTAATACCATCTAACACTTAAAAAACTATTAAAAATTTAATTGAGTATTAAATTGATTCAATAACCAAATTAAATTTTTATTCAATGTTCATAATCAAATTTGACATTTTCCTAATTTTGATTCTTAAGTTCTATTGATGAAGTTTGAAATTAATAAATATAGTGTTTAATCAAATTTTAATTTTTCAGATTTATTATTCGTTTAAATAGTGTTGCAACAAAGATTTATTGATCGAAAAATACAAGCGAAAACTACGAGCGATTATGTGGTAAACCTGATAAACAAAATTACTTCAAATTGCACACATAAAATTGAGAAAATGCAGATTTTTTTTTAAAGCTTTTAACACTATGCTTGGACATGAAAGGTTAATACTATTGTAAAAGAAGGGTCTTATCATTTTTTTGGCCATTATTAGTTTAAATAGCAAAACAGTAAACGCGTTCCTCCATATTCAATTTCAATCATTGCTAAACTCATCTTGCAATTGTTCTAATCCACAACTTGATTGGCCCCAGTTTCCCATCACACAAAATTTGAATAAAACCGACCAGTTTCAAAGTATTACTTCATGCTATGATTTCCCTGACCTGATTCATTTCAATGGGTCCAGGTCCAGGTCCAGGTCCAGATCCCGTCCAGTAATATCTAGCAAAATGAAAGGCTTAAATTGAGAGATTGTGTTTGTGCGTGTGAGTGAGAGAGAGAGAGAGAGAGAGACTGGAAGATGTCTTTTAAGGTTTGAACCTTGGACCGATCAAACAGCCTACACCGACATTACACTGTACATTTAGCTGTCATTTGCCATTACACATTGTATTTAAACAAAATTATGCACGAAAGATGATTTGCAACAGTACCTTCTTTGGTACTTCCACATCTCCTAATGGGCATCTCAACACGGTTATGCCTATGCTAAAATTCTTAATTCTAGGCCCCTTGACAATAAGACAAATTGCAATTTCAGTTTATTAGCAGGAATCTGATTGTTTAATTTGGATTTGAACCTTTCAAAATTATCCATTTCAATTTTGAACTTCTGAATTTCAATTTCATCTTTGGATCCAAATAGCATATTGATTCTAATAGACTTTTTTCTTATACAACTCTTTTTTTTTTTTTTTTAATGTACATAACACACTGATATCATAAATACTTGAGATTCAAACTTTTAAGAAAGGTCTTCTAACTTTTTTTTTTCCGCTTTTTTTGTTTATTTTAAGGGTTTAATTTATTGAACATTTAAAGATGTTTATGACTTGAACATTGTGAAAATTTTATTAATAAATAGAGCCAGCAATTTAACACAGGATTTGTTGATTCTAAAGTTATTCATATCTTTAACAAGTTAATGTGTATTTGTTTGTTCGCGGAAAACGTTCTTTTTCTAATTTCTTTATATTTATAATATTAAAGCTTGTTTGTATTGTATTAATCAAATGACTTAAGGAATAAAAATAAATGAAGTAGAAATAGGAAGTGAGAATGTGCGAATGAGGTAAATAGCAATTACTTTGGTATCTTCGGTGCCTAAATTAATAAAAAAAAAAGTTTTATGATTATTCTTTTAAATACGTGTCAATGGTCAATTCTAGAACGTGGGTTTCCTAAGCCTAGTTTGACTCATTGCACATTTGGACTGACCATTGGGTTTGAAGTTGACCTATCCAATTCATCCTCCACCTCCAAAAGCACCAACTATCCCTTGGCTCAGTGTGCTAACCTCTCGAACTATGCGATGGGTAGACCCAAGATAGTTCACTTAGCATACTGCACACAACTGCTGTTGATTTCACAAGAAGGACATGGATTAGTGACTAAACTCTTACGTTCACGTAATTGCTTCTAACTCCCTATTACATAATCTTGCAACATGCACAACCGCCAGGAGTCTGTTCTTATAAATATTTCCCATGCACGTTCCAAAAGAGAAATATGTTACTTTAATAACCCATATACTCTTTGATTCTTATACATTTAGGATGCAATCTAACTTAACGTCAAAGTAGTTACACTGGAAAATCTCCTAGTGCATAACTAATGGTGTTTTGTTTTAAAAGCCTAGCATACAAGCCCAAAAGTAGTTTCATTTTTTTTTTAATTTTCTTCTTAGATATGTTGTTTGGCATTGACAAAATATTCAATTCTTGATGCCAACATGGTCAACTCTTAGTAACCCTTAGGCACCTACATGGATGCAACTCCTAAAGTTAGCATGGCCTAAGATGAACCCTGCTAGATAAACCTAATCATGTACTACTTAAGAGATGGCATTGTCAGAATGACATAAAGGAAGCAAAGAGGCTGATATACCGAGTTGCCAAATTCACTCTAACACACAATGTCCTCTATCGATGGGGACATAACCTCCTATACCTCTATTATCTTTGCTTAGAAACAAGTTAGGAAATGTTAGAAGACTTGTGCTTGGGAGAGTGTGTTATTCATGTCAAATGCCATATCCTTCATGTAAGGGTATTGCAACTCGGTTATTACTGGCCAACAATGAAATAGGACACGACAAACATTGCAAAAAATTCCCATAAAACCAAAAGCAAGCTCTCTTGGTGCATGCCCCAAGCAATTATCTGTCATCCTTAACCTGCTTGTAGCTGTTCGCCTAATAGGAATAGATATATTCAGCCCTTTCCCCGAATGACTACTTATAAAAGATATATCATTGTAGTTGTGGACTATTTTACTAAGTACATGGAGGCTTAAGCTGTTGCTAGTATAACTGAGAAGAGCATGGAATCCTTTATGCTTAACCTTATATTTTCTAGTTTAAATTACCCTACATACTCACAACTAACAATAGCAAACATTTCAACAGTAATAGGTTTAGGGAATTTTTCCAAAATAATCATATAGAGTCGAGATATACCTTAGTCTTCTACCCTCAATCCCATAATCAAGTTGAGGGTGTACATAAAAGCATTGTTGAAAGCCTGAAGAACATAGTAATCAGAGATGAAATAAGTTGAGTAGATAGATTGCCTAACATGCTATAGGGGTACTGAATTACACATCGAACATCAACTAATGAAACCCTCTACCAACTGACAATCAATGTTGAGGCAATCCACCCGATTGAATTAAAGCTTCCCATTATCAAGACTTAGGACTTCCAAGTGATGGAAAACAAAATTGGCCTCAAAGCCAACCTAGACATCATTAATGAAGTTTGTGATAAGGCTACCTTAAGGCTAATGGCATACCAATTGATAGTTGTCCAATACCATGACAAAAAGATTAGATATAAAGATTTTCAATCAAACAATCTCATATGTTGAAAACTAGCCAACATGGTTATTTGAGAGGGCTAGGGCAAGATTACCCCAATTTGGGAAAATCTAATAAGAGTTGTTGAATACTTATGCAATGAAGCATACTAGCTCAAATAACTAGACAAAAGGTCCATCTTAGAGCTTGGAAGCTACTAGCTTAAGTAGATATTTTATGTAAAATTGAGAGGTCTCGTTTTTGTAATGTGTTATGTTTCATTGTGTTATTGTGATTCATTGCATTACTGTATATGTTCTTGTTTATTAATCAAATGGAAATTTGTTCATGACCAGTGAGTTTGTTACTTTTCTTATCTTGCCAATTATCTCCACGAGGGAGTGATCGCAAATACACCATAGGCAATATGCTCTTCATCCATTTCACTTTGAAATTTCGCCTGAATGGCTCGTACGAACCCCTGAAAGGGTAACCTCGATGAAATGCTCATGATTACAAGTTGAATTCAAGGAACCCCTTCCTAAATAACTACGTAAGCCAATCCAACCCATTGCACATTTGTGCTGACTCATTGGGTTCAAAGCTGACCTATCCTAACTCATCTTCATTCTGTAAGAGCACTAACACTCCCTTGGCTTGATATACCAACCTTATGAATTTCATACTTAGTAGACCTCATCACTCAATATGTTCCACATAACCACCATGGACTTCACTAGAGGGAATAATTACACATGGGTTAGTGGCACAATAATCACTTCCAACTCCTTGTTACTTCATAATTTTGTGACATGTATAACCATCAAGAGTCCATCTCCTATAAATATCTCCTCTACATTCTCCTAAAGACTAGTATGTTGATACAATGACTCATATACTCTTTGATTACTATACATTTGAGATGCAATCTAAATTAAGCATTAAAGTGACCGCACCGAACAATCCTTGACGCACTATTGATAGTATTTTATTTTGCAGGCTAACATACAAGCCCAAAAGTCCTGTACCAATAGACAACCTCACATATTACATATAATTTAATCAAACAATTGTATTATCTTTTTAATACTTATGGCATGGTAAAAGGAAGTTGTTAAAAAAATTTTGTAGGGACATGTGCTATTCTTTCTTTATAAATAATAAATTTTATATAAAGATCGATTGTTTTTTATTTTTCTAAATCAATAGATAATATATTTATATAATTATTTTTTTTTAAGCACATGTATTATAAATTTGATATCTGCTGTTATAATAAAAAATATTTTATGAATGCCACAAGTGGTCATAATCCTAAAAGGCTGTGATTTTAGTAACGACTTATCATTTAAAGTAAAGCCGGCAAAATTGAAATGATGCTGCATGAAAAAAGTCAATGAAAAAGAGGAAAGAAAATTGTTTATCTAATTTTCTATGTATAATTTTCGCAATAATTTATGACTTACAGTTGGTCTCCAATATTACACACCCCTAACATTAAAATTGGGAAGGGAAAGATGGGAGGGAATGGAGTTAAAGAGGGAATTTGACCCCTTCTCCATTTTTTTATTAGACGAAAATTTGAAAAGGAATAAATCTGGGGAGGAAACAAATCTATAGCCTCACTAAAATTTATTTCCTTCCAACATGAAGAAAAAAGAAGAATCTGAAATAAAGTGGTTAATATTTTTATTTTTCCCTACATGATTGATTAAATTTATTATTATTTATGGTACTTTAATAGTTTACTACTGTGTTACATTTTGTTCTTATTAATAACTAGTTTTTCTTTCTTTTTTTTTTTTTTTCCTTCCCCCCTCAAAAATACTCCAATTCTTTTCATCCTTCTAATTGTTTCCTCCTACTTTTCTTCCCCTTAATTCCTTCCTCCCAAACATTACGTAAAAGCTACTGAAAATTATAACTACTTGAAACTACTATTATCATATTTGACTATTACAAAAATTCAATCATAAAAAATATCTGGAAAAATTATAAAAAGAAGAGGAAAAAAGAATAAAAAGGCACATCCCTTGAATTCTATATCACCTTATCCAATTTAAAATGTTTCAATTTGGCAGCCATTAACACATTATATATCTTTTTTATTATCATAGGCGCATTTTGACTCCTTAACGTAGTGAAACTGAAAGACGATAGAGTTGTGTAACCTGGAAATTGGGATAATGGCATGACAAGTATTTATATTTTAAATTTTTGATAATTTAATATATTTTATCTTTAAATTAAATATTAATACTTATATTTTCAAGTATGTGCAATTCGGCTGTTAAATAATACATAATGGACGATTATTTTATTGATAGGATAATTGCAAATTTTTAGCATAGTTTAGTACTATATGTATAGATTTTAGTAATGTTTTGCGAAGTATTTATCATTATCTTATGATTAAAATAAATGTTCTTGAAATATTATTTAATAAAGATATTGAATTACTCATGCTTTCAAAATACAACTAGTAATCTATCAAAAATTAAAGATAAAATACAATTTTGTCAAACAATGAAAGTATGAGCACATGGCATGCCATAATCCGATCAAAAATTTGATTATTTTTCCAATAGCCATGTCCATGCCATCATTTCAATCGATTTTCTATTTAATCACCTAAAAATTCAAAATACAAGCAGTAATTTATCAAAATCTAAAAATAAAATACTAATTTGTTTAAAATTAAAAATATAAGCACTCTGACTGAAAATTTGATTATATTTCTGATATGTCCATGCCATCATTTTAATCGATTTTCTATTTAACCACCTAGAAATTGTATTCTATGATAATCTCAATGGTTGAGGAAAAAAATCTAAAAATATCCAAAAAGTGAGAGCAAATAAAAAAAATTTCAAGAGCAATTTTATTTTTCATTAGAATGGGAAGAGGATTCGAACCTATCATATTTTAAAAGCACAATTAAAGAATGATCTGGATACATTTTACAATCGTATTTTAGAGAGAGGATGTCAAATTCTGGTTCCTTTTTTTTATTTTCTCCACTCAACCTATAATCTCAACGTAGCGGCAAAGGAAAGTAAAGTGAAAACGGCAACAAATGACTGGTAAAGTATCTTTTACCAACATTTTTCCATCATTATTAACCATTATCATAAGTAAATCGACAATTACAGCCACCTTCCTTAATTACTCACCACCTAAATATCACTAGTCGATGTAACCACATAAATCTTAAAATTGACCTCCAAAATATTACTT
This sequence comes from Combretum micranthum, assembly GCA_024138025.1. Lineage (NCBI taxonomy): Eukaryota > Viridiplantae > Streptophyta > Magnoliopsida > Myrtales > Combretaceae > Combretum > Combretum micranthum. Next base: position 148,236 of record JAMXBD010000236.1, on the reverse strand, counting down.
TTTGAAATTATTACATGGTACCAAGCATGCCCATATATGTTTGAATGTGTATGAATTGGAGAAAGGAGAACTTCATTAAATAAATTATCTCAAAGTATATAAAAACCACTGCCATGGATAAAGCAAACTTTACTTAGCAATACAAGCAACTAAACAGACGAGCAAACTCAAACTGGGTAAAAAGGCTATTGAAGGAACAACAATCTGAAACATAAAAGTTTGTATCTTTCTAGCACTTCCATGATGACCCCCAAACTCAAACAACAAATGAACATAATCCTATGAGGTGAAAACAAGAAAATCCTTGTCCAAACACTCAGTTACAAGACCTACAACACACCGGAGAAGGGACAACATCCAGCATTACAAAACAAGTACCATCTATCTAATACTTGAATAGAAAAAACGATCCAGAAGTATAAACCGTAAACCAGGACTTGATGACTGTATTCACGGGGAACCATGGCCATGGAAAGATGCTGCCTTTCTGTTGATTCAGAAGGCAAAAAGTTCTAAACAAGCATGAAGCTTGCAAAAAAATTAGGAGGGGTGGATGTAGTTGTTTCTGCCAAAGTCCCCGGAAAACAACCAAGCCGCTGTACCAGATTGGTCGAAAAACCCTATACTAGTTATTTCACTACCTACTTGAACTGCTCGTTCTATTAACCTTATTCTTCTATTCTACTATACTTTTGAGGCACCATGGATAGTGCTCGTGATCCATCTCCACAAGCTTCATATAACGGACGGTTTGCCTTCGTAGCCATTTATTCCACTTTTATTCTACTCATGAAAGGATATCACATCTCCACAAGCTTTGTGATAGCTGCTCGATAGAGCTGCTGCTGATGCTGTGGCACTGCTGAAGGTTCAATCCAAGCAGGGTTCCAGCCAATAGCCGCAAGGATGGGATGCTCTTGTTTGAGATATTTGCACATCCTGACAAGGACAGTACTTGTAAGTTGAGCTGCCCGGCTGAGGATAGGACAGCAACCCCTGAATCAGAAATCGCACATTTGGACATATCGAGGTCATTGAGTAAAAAGCAGTTGTCTGCAATAGCCATCAAGCTTGCATCTGTAACTTTCCTGCAGCCATCAAGGTTGAGCAGCTCAAGAGTTCCTCCATGCATTCTCACTAAAGCCGAAACTGCCTCATCAGTAACATTGAAGCAGCCAGTGAGATTGACTTTCATGAGTCCGGCCTCACAGTTCTCCAAAAGAGGAAGAAGCCCAGCATCTGTGATTCCATAGAGCCCAGTCAGGTCAAGATACTGCAAATTGGGGCAGAGCTTCCCCACTATAGCCAAACTAGCACTGCCAAATCCTGGGCAGTTTTTGATGGACAATGATCGAAGAGATGTTGAAGCAGAAAGGACAGGTACTCCATCAGTTAGATCCTTGATCCCCATGCACTTCACAAGAGCAAGAGACCTCAGCTTCGCTCCACAATTCAAGAGGAAGCCAACAACTCCTGCCTGGGTCACCCTGTGTAATTCTTCAAGCTGCAGACACTCGAGTAAGCAAGAACTTCCAGCAAAAGCTGACAACCCAGTATCTGAAATAAAGCAACACTTCCGTAGGCACATCTGCTTCAAATTTTTGCATCCCTTTCCTATGGCCTCGAGACTGACATCGGTGATGCCTGGGCAGGATGTCAAACTCAATGATGACAGTTTCTGAAGACCCTGGGCATTGCCCATGACCCAAAATCCTTTCTCACTAACATTTTTAAGGCCACCAAGAACAAGGCATGATACTGCCTGTCCATAGTGTCCTATTACAGCTAGAGAGAAATCAGTTATATTCAGTCCCTGAAGCTTAATTTTATTAAGGACAGAAGAAGCTGATGATACCAAACTTGCAACCCCACGATCTCCAACAAGGGGGCAGTCCTTGATAGAGATTGACTTCAGACCACGGCAAGACCTTCCTAGGGCTTCTAGACCCTCATTTCCGATTCTAGAACAAGATTCGATGTTTAAAGCTGTCAAATTCGGACAATTCTCTGCGATGGCAATCAATCCCTTGTTGGAAACAAAAGGACAGTGGCAGAGATCAAGCTTCTCCAGCAAATTACATTCTTTGGCTATTTCAATCAAACCTTCATCACCAATGCAGGTATGTTCCACAAAGAAAGTGAACGGAGAGAAGAGCAACCACGGGCAATGGCAGATAAACCAAAGTTGGTTACTCCACGAATAGAGTTGCTTCCCCGGATGGAAAGCTTTCCCAAACCCCCACGACTGCTTGTTCCAACAGCAATCGCGGCAAGTCTCAGATCTGTGGCTTTCTTCCCCTCCAAAGACCTTGTAAGATATCCATCACTTTCAACTTCGCTATCATCATCACACAAAACCATATCATCATTACCAGAAGCCGAAGCGGTATTCTCCTTCTCTGGCTTAGAAGACCCATCACTCGTTACACTCTTGGTCTTACAGATCTCAGCTTTTCGCATAGAACTCAAAAGGAAAAGCCAATGCTTGGATACACAGGCACATGTACTTCTTTCTTTACCACCAGGTAGCCTCCTGAAAATCTCAAAAAGGCATTCATCTGGAAGTTGTCCAATGGAGGGTTGCTTTTCTTGCTCAAACTCGAATACACTGCTAGCGAAGGGAGCGCAGACGCGAGCCCGCTTGTGTGGCGGATATAATATATCAACACGAGAGCCCATTGAATACAATTTACCCAACTCCATGGGATTTGTACAAAGAGAACCTCCAACATGGAAGTCATCATCACCTAAAAAGCCCATCATAAACCAGGTTAAGCTGATATGCTCAACAATCACAATGCAAAACTACTTTCTTTACCCCTCTAGCAACTATAATAAACCCGAATTCAATACAACAACCCAATTGCCACTACTATATATTATATTAAGACCCCAAAGCTCATCACTTTCGGTTTCTCTATAGCGTCCATTAATGAGTCCTTCTAAGCAAATTACAGAGAAAACATTCACTATGTAATCAAACAACAGACACGCAACACATAGAAAGCCAACATGTTGATGATTCTACCTGAAAGTTTCCAACTTTAAACGATAAAAACCATGAATTCATCCAAACTTACAACTGGGTGTTCCTAAAAAACCCAATTTGACCCACATAGATGATTAAAACCCAAACATCAAACCAAGAAAAGGGTGCAAAAAACAATAACCAAATTCACCAAAAAAACAAGTAAAGTTCAAATCTTTAGCAAGAAAACTCACCACTGTAATTGACAAGAGTAGGCATGGTTTAGCAAAATCTCGGAAGAGAGCACAAACGGCAGGATTGGAAAGCAAAAACGACAGCAGCACAATGATCAACAAGTCCTCCAAAATACGTTGAGAGCGTGAATTCATTTACAAGAGAGGGGAAGGAATAGTAATCATTTAAGAACCCCAAAGAATTTTTAGGGCAAAAAAGGGGGAAGGAAGAGAGAGAGAGAGGGGAGAGACCAGAGGGGGGAAGTATGTGTGAATATTGTGGGATTGTGTTGGAGTGTGGTTGAGTTGACACAGAGCAAGGGAGAGATATATGAAGGTGTCATAGGAATTTACATGCAATGTATACTTCCCCAAAACCAGACTTTTCTTCATTTGTCCATCCAACCAACCGCTCTCTCTCTCTCTCAAAACCAGAAACCGGAAACTTCCCTTTTTCCATTACTGACCTCCTTTTTTTAAAAAAAAAAAATTTACGTTTTGACAAGTACCTGAATAAGATAATGATAATGATAATAGCCATGACAATTCTTGAAAAATTTTATTTTACTTTAATTAGTTTAACAGGCCAGATTTATTTACTTTTATTTCAGCGGTTAAATTCACTGAATGGTTTGTTGAGAGGATTGTTATTGTTCTATATGAAAAATTTTGTAACACATTGCAGTCAAATATGAAATATAATTGTTTATAATTTTAAGATGTTGTGAATTTTAATAACTTTTCATGGGCAAGTGGTGATAAGATTATCCACCATTTAAAAAATTTAACATAATCACTTAGAATATACCATCATAATGATTTCAAGATGTTGCAAGTGGTGATAAGATTATTCACAATTTTAAAAATTTAACACAATCAATTATAATATACTATCATAATGGTTTCAAGATGTTACGGTTTTTAATGAGCTTTTATGCGTAAGTGATGATCAATACTTTTCTCAAAATTCGTTATTATCAAACTACAAATTACATTGCAGGGATTTTAAGATGTTATGATTTTTCATATATATTCTTTTTTTATATCAATGATGATATGATTATTCACTATATACCATTGTAAATTTCAAGTTATGGATTTTAATTAATAGTTTTTTTTTATTGATGATCATAAGGTTGGTACTGACGATACTTTATTAAAAATCATTATAATTGATTATAAAGCATTATTATAATGATTTTAGAAATTCTTTTTTTATTTAAGTAATTAAAAGATTACCCATGACTACGATGACTATATGTTTAATCAATATAAAATGTATTTCTAGAAGATAAAGTAAAATGGATTCTACTTTCGAATGGGACATTATCTTTTAGGGTCTGATTGGCAAGAAGCATATATACATATCAGATACAATGGCTAATATATGGTAAAAAATAGTTTTTTTATAAAAAATATTAAATAGACAAGATATAAATCAGATACAGATAATAAACAAATATAAATATATATGAAAAATAGGTTATTCAAATAAAGTCATAATCATGCATTAATATATCAATTGCCATCAACAATAAGCTAGATAATACTGCTTCTTACCTCACTGCTCACAACCGAAAATTATTAATACAATTCAACTTACAATAATAATTAATAAACCTTTAATCGTAACAAATATGAGAAAGATCCTATAGAATTTTTCATGCAAACATGTTATCAAAACTACCAAGTTTACGATTGTACATATAATCTTCTCAATTTTGTAGACTATCGATTAAATACTTATATAATCAGGTGGCAAAGGCAAACACCACCACTACACCAGTTTATTCTTTTTCTTCTGGCTATTTTGGCCAAACTACAAATATAATTTATATGTTTATTTCACGTGTACTGGGCCTTTTTTTTTTTTTAAGCACTTTCATATAGGCCCTATTTTACAATTTTACCTTTAATAACATAGCTTAAAAATAATAAAATTTAAAAAATATATAAGGATAAAATAATTGTATAAGAATTTAAAACAACCGTTTTTAAAGTTAAAAAAACCTAAAAGTTGAATTTCAAATATAAAGAACTCAGACTATTTGCGCTTTCTTTTTTCTTTCTTTTTTTTTTTTCTTAAAAAAAACTTATCTACAATAGCTCTGTTTATGTAAGTATATAAGTTTTAGTATAATGAACTCTATAATTCAAATTTTTAATTTTCTTTGAAATTCAAACTAATAGTGTTACTGGTGGCCAAAAAAAAATAATAATAATAGTGTATTAAGAAATGGCTATAACATAACTATGTGAATTTAAGGATCTTATTATCATATGTCCAGAAACAAAAGTTTACAAACTTAATCGAAATTTCAATTACCCATTTGTAAGGTGTTTTTTTTTCTTTGTTGGCCATCATTTGTACAATGTTTGAAGCCTTGATCTTTACATTTTGAATTTTTGAGGTTTTTGTTTTGTTACTTAGCTTTGGCTGTTGGATTAGAATTATTCTAAAGTACAAAATATTATAGTAATTTACAGTTGTCTCAACCCATGTCTACATGCATTCTGTCATACACTTCTGCCCCAGCTCCGACGGAATGTACATTCATTTTGGCTTAAAAGAGTGATTTTGGGTAGTTGGGTTGCTTCCAATTTTTTTTTAATCATATTGTTATTTTCGTGTATATTTATGATGACTTACAAAAGGGTTGGATAAGATAGATTAGTCATTCACTCTTAGGCCAGTTACACTTACATGTACATGCTTCTTTAATAATGAAGAAGAATTCAAGGATTAAAGATCGATGCTTTTAAAGCATCTTTTTCATCATTAATATCCTTATTACCAATATGATGTTCAGTTACATGCGGCCTTGTACGATGATTAACTAATGCCACAACTTTTATATTTTGTTAATTGGAAGAAAATAAAACTGAAAAAAGAAAAGCAATTATTTTGATATTATTTTATTTTATAGTTAGATGTGTTTTTCAAATAAACGTTACATTCTTTAAAGAATCACAATTCTTTATTCAAGAAAAATAATGGAAACTTCTTATCTATTTCTTATTATATGAAATAACATTTTTTATTGTAACTTTCTGCAAACCAAATAAAGAATAGTTGTTTCACAGTAATAAAAGCATTCAATAAACGAATACAATAATGATATACAATAACGAAATACAAACTATTTTTGCTATTGTCTTGTAGGGGAATCCTATAGTCTAGAACGATCTCATCACCATCCAAGCTCACACAATACCCAACCATTGTCGAATCACTAAAATACTTAATATTTTAATTATTATATTTATTTTAAATGGTTAACTAGACAATTCTGTCAATGGAACCATAGAAGAGTGTCCTCTGCACTTTTAAATTGCCACTAGTTACAAACTTTTTAAAAGTGTTCGAGCATACTTCATTGATAAAATACATGATAAATTTAAAATAACATCTTAAATATAAAATTATCAGTTTACTACCTTACAAACTTTTCGAATTCATTTATAATACTTATATGAGATAGTTAATTATAAAAATAAGTAAAATTTATGTAACTAATTCTAAAATTTGTGAAAAAATGGTAAATGTTATATTTGGTACGTAAACTTTGTCAATATGTGCAATTAACTACTTGAAATTAAAAAGTATCAATTTATTATCTAAATTTTACCCATTTTTGCAATTAACTACCTAAATTTTGGCTGATTTTGCAATTACCTACCTGAACTATAATGAATTTTACAATTAACTACCCTTTTTAGTATTGTGGATAAACTCGAAAAATTCATAGATAACAAACGAATATTTTTAAACTTTGGATAGTTAATTGCATAAATTAACACAATTCAAGTTACCCACTGAATAGATGGACATAGTTTGGGTGGTAAACTGACACTTTTGAAATCCAAGTACTTAATTATATAAATTTACAAAGTTTAGGTATTAAATGTGACATTCACCTAATAAATTTCGCAATATTAGTTTAAAAAATTACTATAATATGTATTTACTTAAAATTAAATAAACTATTCCTATAAAGTAACAATAACAACAATTGTTAATAAAATGCTGCTACTTATATATGCAATTGCTCATATATATGCGATTGCAAATTGAAGGTGTGCAAGTTTTTCTTTTGTCAGAATTTGAAAAATATTGAAATAAATACTTATGAGCCATCTCGCATATTTCAGACGACAATGATAAAAAAAAAAGGTAAATAGAATACAATATCCCTTCTCTCTTTTAAAAAATAATAACTTTTAATTTTTTTTTATTATTTAGGAGCTGAAGCAATCATCCCGTTTGGATTGCAAATTCCATGGTGAAAGGTCCTTAAATGAAGACAGAGTGTGAGAAAGGAAAGGAAATCAACTTCATGGAATCCGCATAGAAAATAATATATTATATATATATATAAATATATATAAAAGAGTCACAAATTGATAGGATAATAAGTAGAATTCCATATGGAATATTTGACATTAAAGGACCACACTATAATAAAAGCAAAACTAGTAATGAAATTATGGTACAACTTGATCAAGTGTTCATTTGGATTGTCTTGATCAACTGGAATGTGGTCATGGTTAAAGCATGTTTATATTGAATTAAACCCTTGTCCTCCATCTAGATATGGACATAGTAGCTCTTGGAATTCGGGAAAATACAGCTCTCTTGGCTGCTTTATATAGAATTTTCTACATCAACTTAAGGTGCAACTTGTATTGATAACGAGTGAGACTATGGTTGGGAACTTAAAAAATCAAATCTAGCCCTTTGTTGGGTTGTCTTCTAATAAGAAAAATAAAAAAGTAATAATAATATTTTAGGAGACGGTTGGTTGGGATGTAATGTTCGAATTAGCATTTAGATTTGAGATTTCGACAAGATTAACCATTTGCGGACAAACTTGGGGCTTCGCTAGCAGGATTAGAACTTAAAAGCGTTGTTTTAAAAAAACTTTGTTCATAAATTTGTAATATATGCCTCATCATGGTTAATATCATGATTTGTTATATGAAAAAAACTTAATAACCATTTTCATTTTATTCCTATTACAAAACATAGTTTTAACCCCTCGAAATGTTAACTAATATATGCATGATGTAATTTACTTTGATAAAAAATATTTGAGCTATGATGTCACCGTGAGCAATATTTCCTACTCTAGTCCTAGAGACCCAATCCGTAATATCCTTGTTTTTTTTTTTCGGTAGTTGTGATAGATTGTATTGAAAAAAAATACAATTATCTCCGAACCTAAAGTTTCAAAATATGTCTTAATTTTACGTAGTATCATAAAAATCATCATGAACTTAATTGGATTGTCAGATTTTATCTATATCATATCTGTAACAGATTAGTATATATAACTTATCTATATTATATTGGTATTGGTTCAGTATCAATTCAATTTAATCAATTTATGAGTAAAACTATCAGTTTTTTATTGATTTCATTTTTTGATAAAATTAGTTTGGAAACGATATCAAAACGATAAAAAAAAAAAAAGAAAAGAAACAACCAGGTGGTGTTTACTACTCTAGGGTGCACCAGTCAGATTGTGGCGAGCCTATAGCAGTTGGATGATGGCATACCAACTAATCGAACGGCGGGCATATGGCTTCGAATTAGTAGAGAAACAAGGCTACGATTCAGATGATCGGAACTTACTGTCCCAATGGCAGCGGGGTAGATTTTGACTCTTTATGGAATAATGCTGCCATGTGGAACGATAAGGCACTTGACATCCAAACAATAGATGGGTTTGCTTCCAAACCCTAATTGAATAAGGCTACCATTTAGGAAAAAATCTAATACAATCCAAACATTAGAGTAAAATTGTTACATATCATATGCAGATGATAGATCCCAATATCCACTAAAACTAGAAATCAATGTGTACTTTCTATAGATCTTCCAAGGCATTCTTTTGTCCAATGGTTATTTTAAAGAGGAGACTATAATACATGATGGCTTGTGGCAAATATGAAGGATTAGATGAAACTTTTTTTTTTGCTATTTACCAATCTGTTGCCATTCTATTAGAGGAAAAATAATGTTCTATAACTATAAAATATTTTTCCTCTTAACCATCAGCAATAAATAATATAGTAAATTTAATATAAAATAATGAAAAATATATGGATTTAACATGAGAACTTCAAGGAAAAAAAAATCACAAGATCATAGCATAAAAACTACTTAATATTTCTCCACAAACAAAACCCAACTTAGACCTACTAGATCTTGGTTCAACTTTTTGTGAACCGAAACTGCCTCATCTAATAGAGCACCAGGTCTTAGTTTAGGTCCAACCTATGATAATTTCTTAATAAATAAATTAAAAAATTAATTTATAATAAATTTTAAACTCAAAATAAAAATTGAGTCTAAGATAATTGGTCTTTAGCTCATTTTCAAGCGAAATTATCAATGATATGCATTTATTTATACACGAGCATATCTCATTTGAGTTGAAATATTAGCAATGTGGAGTAATACTCTAAAGAGGCTACTAAAATAGAGAAGTCCTACATTATTTAAAAGTGTATTGTTCTCTTGATGGAACTCTATAAAAAGCAACTAGACATATTTTTTCAATTATATTTATTTCTTATATTGTTACTAACAACGCATCAAATATTGTCAATTAACAATAAATTATACCTATCTACATGGAAAATAGCACAAACATTAAATATTATTTGTGCTTTTAAATTTTTAAATTACTTTTTATTTTATCATTATTTTTATTTCTTATTTTTATTTTAAATAATTTCTATTTTATGTTCTTTTATTTTACTTGAGGATTTAAACTTCTCTTTCACATCTATGTCTTCAGTGGTTTAGTCTTCTAGAAAGACCACGTCTCACCTTCTGATAATATTTTAGTAGATCATATATCTTGTACCCAGATTCATCATGTTATAACTAAAAAAAAAAAAGATATATTATTTTGAATTTGCATTAAGTTTTGCTTTATCATCATTAGGAATATCCATGAATGCCCTATGACCAAACATTTGTTAGTGATCATAAGAGCTATTTTTACCAGTCCATTATCTTCATGAGATATCACTATCCAAATCTTAAGAGAGAGATAAGTTGATCAAGTTGATGATTGTCTTCATTACTTCTTCCCCAAATGATTCAAGTAGTTTGGCATGAGACATCATACGCTTAACTCTTTTCATCATTTGTACAATGCCATTTTATAATCGGGTCTTTTGATCCATCTTCTCAAGTTTAATTCCATAAATTGTACAAGATTCCTCAAAAGGACTTCTATATTCACCACCATTATCTAATCAGACAAATTTTTATCTATCTTCCTGTTTTTTTTTTAACTCTAGTATGGAATTATTTAAACACATCAAGAACTTGATCTTTGGTTTTGATAGTAAAGGTCCACAACTTTTTAGAGTGATCATCTATAACAGTTACAAAATAAAGTGTGCTACCTACTTATCTGTCTTTCTTATGACACGTTTGTATGTACTAAATCAAATACATGAGATTTCCTGGTAGGTGAACGTTTATGAAATTTAACCTTTTGTTGTTAAATAGCAAGACAATCAATACAAGTTTTCGAAGGACTACTATTCTCATCAAGCAAAAGTTGCTTATTGACAAGTATTTCGAGTCTTTTCTCACTTATATAACCAAGTCGTTTGTGTTAGAGCTCCATTGAAGGATTGCTAACCATGTTGACAACTTCTTTATATAGTTTTAGAGACATTAATTAAAAGGTATTATTCTTCTTCCCATTAGTCACTATGAGAGAACAATTGGTGAGCTTCCATTTACCTTTACCAAGATAGCTATTATATCATTCACCATCTCATTTTCCTACATATTTAAGGTAATTTAGGCGAATGTATGAAACGTATACGACATCTCTGAGAATGTGTTTGCAACTAATGTTAATCCTCATAATGATATTCTAATGCCATCAATTTTATTTTTATGTCCCATCATTTATCATCCTAATATTATCATAATCACTTGCATTGTAGGTTGAAAAAAATTCACCATATGATGTCACATGAAATGAGACACTATAGTCAATAACCCATCACTATCATGATATTTAAGACTAACATAATTATCATCCTAGGTAATAAAAATCATACCATCTGTTGTAGTAGCAACCATATCTCCACTTTCTCCATCACATTTACCTTTAGCCCATTCTCTTTTTCATGATCTACATTGTCTCTTTAACTGTCCTGGGTCGTCACAATGGTAGTACTTAGTATTTCTTTTTCTTCATTTTGATTTTCCCTTAGATCATTCGAACGTATTAAATTTATCATATGAGCCTCTTGTCCTACTTCTATTATGTCTTCCTATTTATCATTAATCAATGTTTGAGTCTCAAATTTGTACCAAGTTTTTTTCTTATAACTTCTTCGTTCATCAAGTTCTCTTTCACCATTTCAATGATGAGCTTTCCTTTTAAGGCAAAATTACCACAAGTATCTTTCAACTATTAAGCAGTGAACTTAATAATAAAAGTGCTTTTATCTCATCATCAAGTATTGATTTCATGATAGATAATTGATTTACAAGACCCTAGAAATCATCCAAGTGCTCTATCATATTAGATCTATTATTGTACTTCAATTTCACGACTCTCATAATCGAGGGCCAGCAAGGCACGTTTCTAACATTGAAGGCACCTCTTAGTTAGTTCAACTACATATTTCTTCATGGTCGGCTAGTAGTAGCCAAGGCAATGGGCTTTTAAATAAAGTGTTTAGCCAGCCACGTGGTTACTGCATTCAAAATGCAACTCTTCTGGTAGAGATAGTTTCTTCCGATCAGAGGTAGTGAAGGACGGGTACATTGTGACCCCTTCTGATAGGGTATCGTCTAACAGTGTGTAATTGTCGACTTGGTACGTGAGTTATTTTGCTACTATTTTGTCAGTGGGTAGTATCCCTTCGCATAAGTACTCTTTGATGGGATCCACCAACTAGGTAGCTAGATCTCTTTCAACTACAAGAAGTTTCTAATGTTGCTTGTTGATAGTGCAATACGGAAACTATTCCACAAATATTCCTTCTTCTCATGGCTCGAGATTTAGGAAGTTTATTGCAGTGAATTTGGAGAGTCAATTTGCTTTGACATTTTTGCTGGTGGTATTTTCTAGGATGCCCCAATTGAAGAAATTCATGATAAATGATCAAACAACTCTGGGTATTTTATAATGGAATCCCCCTTTATTTCATATTTACCTCGACCTATTGGATTACAAGTTGCAAGTTGGAACAAATAATCAAATTATCGACACTGACCTCCGTTGCCAGTTTTAATCTTGCAATGAGTGCTTCGTATTAAGCCTCATTATTGCTGGCATTAAAGCTCAATTCGAGGGAAAAACATATATTGACCTTGTAGGGGACTTAAAGAGTTAATCCACACCTATAACCTTCTTGCTTCGAGGACTATCCATGCGGAGAGTCTATTCCGGTTTCTTTTCTCCAAATGGCCCGTTCGTGGGACCTGTGTATTCTGCCACAAAGTCAACTAACACTTAGGATTTACTAGCTTCTTAGGCCCTAAATTGTACCCCATACACACTGAGTTCTAGTACGTATTTCATCATTTCGCCCAAGTGTTAGGCCTATGAAGAATGGTGCATAGCGACTGGTTGAAAATCACTTAGTGTGCTTGGAAATATGGTCTGAGCCTCTTAGCCAAGATGATGACTGCTAGGGCAAATTTTTCCACTTTTAAGTATCTTTCCTCTAGTCCTTACAATATGAAGCTAATGTAGTAGAATGGCCCATGGTCTTAGTCTTCCACTTGAACTAGCACAAAGAAGATGGCTCGGTAGCTAACTGCTAGGTATAAGAAGAGCTCTTCCTTTGATGCGGGTTTAGCTAGGATCGGTGGGATCATTAAGAGTTCCTTCGGGTTAGCAAAGGCATTTTCTCATTTCTTGGTCCATTCAAAGTTTGTTGGATTTTTCAATATTTTAAAGAACTTGGCACTTCGGAATATGAGGCAGCTTAAGGTCGTTATGTGACCGGTGAGTCTCTAGATGTCTTTAACTGACTTTGGAGTGGTCATCTCTAGCATGACTCAAATTTTTTCTAGGTTGCTTCAATCCCTTATTGTATGACCATGTATCCAAGAAATTTTCCATATAAGGCCCCGAATGTGCATTTCTGGGGATTCAGCTTCATCCGGTACCTCCTTAGTTTATCGAAAGTTTCTTAGAGATCTTTAAGGTGATCTTCTGGACTTATACTTTTCATGATCATGTCACCTACATATACTTCTACATTCCAGTCCATCTTCTCTTTAAAGACTATGGTGACCAATCCTTGATAGGTGGCTCCGACATTCTTAAGGCCAAATGGCATGACCTTGTAGCAATATGTGCCAAAGTCAGTGATGAAAGATGTGTACACTTGGTCGTTTGGTTTCATCATTATTTGATTGTACTCGAAACATACATCTATGAAGCTTAAAAGGCTTGTCCGGAGGTGGCATAAACTAGTTTCTATTTGTGGAATAGGAAAGTAATCTTTTAAGCATGCCTTGTTGATGTCAGCATAGTCGACATACATCCTTTATTTACTGCTTGCCTTGTTCACCATGATGATGTTGGCAAGCCATGTGGGGTACTTCTCTTCCCAGATGAATCCTTCCTTAAAAAGTGTTTGAACCTCTTTTCTATGGCAGTCTGTTGGACAGCGGTGAAGTAGCATCATTTTTGTTGCATTGGTTTTATCTTTGGGTCGATATTAAGCTTGTGGGTGATGAATTTCGGATCTAGACCAAGATGTCAGCAAGTGCCCATGCAAATATATCTCTGTTGCATTGGAGAAGCTAAACCGATTCGTTCTTGATATTTAGGGGTAATATGGAGCTAATTTTTGTGACCATTGAGGAGTCAGAGCTTAATATGATTTCTTCTATCATTTCGATCAGTTTGTCTTGCTTTCCTCACACTTTGCTTTCTTGTGGCTAGGCTAGTTAGGGAATGAGTCTATTTCACATACCTCATCTCTTACTAAAGCTTATACATATAGTCTTCTAGATAGTTCTTAGTTTCCTTTACATATGTTGACTTGACTCAGGTAAGGGAATTTCACCTTTAAGTAGGTCAGTAAGGGTGCCATCTAGAAGAGAAAGAGGGTCAACCATCCTAATATCATATTTTAGGGTAACCAACAATCTATCACTAGAAACTCTACCTCATTCTGAGCCTTATGTTTGTCATTGCCTAACTTCATGAGCTGGGTAATGATTCCCTAACGTTAACCTACTAGTTGTTGAATCCAAAAATCTCATGCTTGTATGCCTTAAGCTCCTTCTGGATGTTGTCATCGCGGAGTCTTTTATAGGCATATCCGAAGATGATGTATGTGCTACTTTTGGTGTCAACTAAAACTTTAACTACATCAAAGGTCGCTACTCGTGCTTTTCTAACAAAGGCATCTTGGTGTGGTACCTTGATGTCATCTAAGTCGGCATTGGTGAACTCAAGAGTCATATCAAGTTTTTCTTTCTTCGTTAGAGCATTACCTTCTTTCCTTTATCATTCTCGGTAAATTAGATAGAGGGTTGACAGGTAGACATCCGTCGGTGGTATTTACTATTCCATGAGTACTATCATTCGTTTGTCTTTTTGTTTGATTGTTTTGTTATGCTAATGGTCACTCCTTCTTTGTTAGATTTGCCTTCCAATAACGTTGTTCTAGTGGCCAAATATTATCACAATAATCCTTTCTTCAAGGCTTCTTGGAGGGCGACTTTTAGCTAGTAGCATTCGTGTGTTATGTCACACATCTCAATTATCGTCACAGTATTTACTTATGTCTCTCATGTCAGAGTGGTTGCGCATTTTGGACAGCTCGAATAGGATGCTTCTCAAAAGATGTCCTTTTAAGGGCTTATTGAGGGGGAGAAGTTAGATTCAAAATATCTACTTCCCTTACAACCTTCTTCCTAAGGTAGCTGAGCCATTCTTTTCTCTAGGAGAAGGGGCGATACGGTCCTTGACCAATCCTTTGGCTTTGGTCTTGTAGGTGCTCTTTCTAGGATTTCTCCATCTCAATCTGATGGCAATAAAGTCTTCGCATTGTATATATTTACCGACCTACTCCTGAAACTCTCCTAGAATCTTAAGACTGTTCTTGCAAGGGAGTGAAAAAAACTCTCATTTCTTTGAACCCTGAATGGTTGCCTGGACCATAAGGCTGAGGTTGAGACTGTCTACCTCCATGATAGTTGATTGAATCAGGTTATGTAATCCCTTAGGATTCATCTTCCTCTAATTCATTAAGAATAAAGAGGATGTGTTCTTCTTCGAGGCTTACTCATCATGAAGTGAGTCTCAAAGCAGTTGCGAGGACCTGGGTGGACCACCAGTGAGGTGTTTTCAACTTAAGTTTTTGACGTAGCTGGGGCAACCGAGGGATTTCTAACCCTATAAGAGACGTGCATTTGCAATCCTGCTAAGTTAGTGGTGCATTGATTACCTCATGGCATTGGCATGAATCCGTCTAGTACGATGGAGTTTCATTGCTACAATTTCATGGTTGGAATCTTACATTCCCAATTCCATCTCCTTGAGATGCCTTTCAATGTTAGTGTTTTGTTTGATAATTTCAAGTTTTGTTCCACCACTTGGTGCAGCATGTCCTTTAGATGATTCAAGCAATTTGCTCTGGGGAGCTACTGGAGGCTAAAGATGCTAGGGCTACCTTGGGAGGCTTCTGGTCTTATGAGCCGAGCATTCGAAGTGGAGTTCAAGTCACCTTTAAAGCAATCGCCTTAAGATGACTTCTTGCTTTTGGTATGAGATAGCATTGTCTAGAGTGGTGGTTTCCTAGCTTTATGAGCTAGTGATGCTAGCGCTTATTTTAAAAAGAAAAGTGTAGAGAACTTTTACTAGAGGGCAAGAGTTCCCATAAACGATGCCAAATACGGTACCAAATGCTTACTTAAATCTAATAGAAGTTTAGACTTGAAAGAAATGGGCTTGGACTAAGGGAAGTAAGGATTTCTATAAAACAAACAAAGGGTTGGTGGTGCATCAGATATGGGCCTGGTATGACCACTCTAGTGCTTAAGTCAATATTTTTCATTAGTAATCCATGATCTAAGTAAGAGTAATTAAGTGCAACATTAACTATCCCCGAGGAGCAGATGAGTATTTATAGGTAGTTGACCTTGCAGTTATGACCGTAGTGGGTGGTTAGAGGCTTTAGTGGGATCATGGCAGTCGGAGGCTGTAGTGGGATTGTGGACGTTCCCATTATCTACAGGCTAAGACTGACTAAACCATCTACACCGAGTGTGGAGATACCTCTGTGACTTCTGCAGGTAAGACCGATTGAGTTATCATGTCAAGCGACTAAAGGCATAGGGATAATTGAGTGACTCTATAGGGGCTCGGTACAGGGCTTCTCGTCTAATAAGGTAAGCCAATGGAGCCTGAGCCTATTAGTCTAGCCTAGTTCATAGGGCTCAACGTGAGCAGGCTTATGGTCAAGAATGAACCATCAACAACCATTAATTCAATGAAAAAGTTTT
The DNA here is from genome assembly GCA_024138025.1 of Combretum micranthum. Classification (NCBI taxonomy): domain Eukaryota; kingdom Viridiplantae; phylum Streptophyta; class Magnoliopsida; order Myrtales; family Combretaceae; genus Combretum; species Combretum micranthum. The sequence continues at coordinate 131,516 of JAMXBD010000236.1, read as the reverse complement.
GCCACAATGAAGATTCAATGGGCCTTTAGATTATAGATTTGAAGTTGCTTTATTAAAATAAAATTTTTCTCCTTTTAGTTCATAAAAAGTCACAACTAATGATTTGCTTTTCATCCTATCCAAGCACTTTCGAAAATGTGCTTTGCTTTTTAATTCAATGTTTGTTCTCTAGTTAAAAGTAATAGTTCTTCTAACATTCCATCATTCACATAGCTATATTAATGTTTTCTTGATGCCTATTTTCCTTTTTCACCATCACGCATTTAATTTCTTTTTTTTTTATACTTTTATTTTTTAATATACATATATATAGTATAAAATTAATTATTTTACTCTTTTGTTTTTTTTTTCTTTCCCCCTTCAAATCAATTAAGTAAGAGATAGTGTAACACTATGACAGCCTTTTGATGATCATTGTAAAAGCATAAGATTTATAATTTTTGAATAAAATTCTTTCATTTGGCTTCTAAAAGTCACCTTCTTAGATTTAATAAAAATATGTATGAAGTCTATACTTAGAAGACACTAAGACACTGTGTGTCATGGAGAGTAAGGGGTGATCTAGACTCCATTATAAATTTGAGTTTGATCATCTAACCTTATCACTTTTATTATACACCAAGTTATTAGGTTTATCTTAATATTCATTCATTCATTTGTTAAATTTGATTAAAATTGGAAATGTTTTCATGATTTGCAATCAAACCCAATCCACCTTATCCTTATGTTCCAAAATAGAAGTTCAATTAGTATAGAAGCTAGCCATTAAATTTTTTTGTTTGTTTGATTGCAATTTAAGTTAAAGATCATAGCAATTAACTAATTATGGTTCTAAGAAGAACAAGCATTAATGTCATATTTGGTACACAGGAATCGTTCAGAATTGAATAGATTGGATGAGAGGAACGGATTGGAATGGAATGGGAGATGGAATAATAAATCTATTCCTTTATTTGGATATATTATGGAATGAATGGAATTTGTGATATTCCTCAAATATAGATCATGGAACTCTAATTATAGAGGTACCTTTTGGTATAATAGCTTAGAGTTCATCGAAACTCGAAAGTTAAATGTGCTATATGCAGAGCAATCTCATGATAGGTGACCCCCTAGGAAGTGTTGCACCAAAAGGAAAAAAACTGTGCGATGTGTGGTCAAAGCGAACAATACGTTGGTAGGGCGAAATTATGGGGTGTTAAAGGTGATATCAAAGCAGTTAACCAGCCGAAAGTGGAGGAGTATGTCCTCACTGCCTGCTGTGGTTCTGGACTTGCGTAACAAACCGACGAGGATGTTAGTTCTATAAGTGGCGGTGGCGGTGGCGGTGGCGGTGCCGGGTGGGGGTGGTTGTGTTTGGTTATATGATATCCCTCAATATATATCATGAAACTCTAATCACAGATGCGCCTTTTGATGTAATAACTTCGAATTCATCGGAACTTTATAGTTAAGCATGCTTTGTGCAGAGCAATCTTATAATGGGTGACCCCTTGGAAAGTGTTGGCACCAAAAGGACAAAACCATGCGGTGTATGGTTAAAGCGGATAACACATCAGTGGGTGGAGTTCTAGGGCATTATGGAATTGATATGCTATTTATAAAAGTTATCCCTAGTAATCAATGTAAATAATAAATAAGTAGGAAGATACAAAGGGAATTCAATATTAATCATTTATGAGTAAATAAAGGAATCGCAATTCCACCTTCTCAAAGATGGAATTGAATTCCCCTTCAAAGTCGAGATCGTTATTCCGACTTTTAAAAATGCAACCAAATATAGGAATGGGATAGAACTCGGAATTGTGATTCCATTCTGGATTCATTCCCGCATACCAAATGTAACATCATAGACCATCTCTTTTAACCTAAGATAAATGAAAGTATATAATATAAATGTTTATTGAAGCTCACAATAGGATATTGTTGAATATTGTTAGAAAAGGCTTTACAATAAAGCTAATAAAGAAGGATATGATTAAACTAAAGAAAGATAAGAATTTCTTAATTTGATTGCACTTATTATGGATATTTTATAATGATGTGCTTTGAATGAAAAGGATTTTAATTGAACATGTACATTTAAAAGTGCTAAGGAGATATGAGATCAACTTGAATGTCATAATAGACCCATGTTAAAAATAAAAATAAGTATTTCATTTACAAAAATTAGAAAATTTTAAAATGAGCCTTTTTAAAACTAATTATAAAATGTATAATGGCTCATTATTATAAATCATCTAATGGTTCTTGGTAAAACCTTTTTTAATTTAACTCTAAACTTTTTACATCATTGCTATGGATTTAGAGATTAAGAAAACCACTATTGAAAAAGTTCATGACCTCTCATAGATAAGAAAGAACAATTTCCTAAAACCTTTAAGATTCATAAAAGGGTAAATTACATATAAAGGTATCAATGTTTGAAGATAATTTATTTAAGGTATCAACATTACAAGTGGTTCAAAAGAGAAATCAATATTTAGGATTAAGGTATCAACTTTTTAAGTGGTTAAAAAGATATTTTGTAAAGTGAGTCAAATAAGGTATGGATAATTGACCATTAATAAATTTTTAAGAAACTTAATTAAAAACTAATTGAAACGTTGATATTTTAAATGAACTTCGCAAAACGTTGACACCATTTGATTCACTTTGTGAAATGTTGATACTTTTTTTAAATAATTTAAAATGTTAATATCTTAAATAAACTTACTTATAATATTGATACCTTTTGGTATAATTTACCAATTCATAAAATGATAAAAAAAGATAAGGTGAAAACTTTAAGAAAAAATCAATAGATCTCAAGGAGTTGACATGGTTGTAAGGAAGTTCAAGAAATTCATAAAATTTAACAATAAGTAGAAGAAGGCAGAAACATGGAATCCCTCAAAACCTATGAAAGAAAAGAAGAAGAAGAAGGCATCAAATATCACAAGTGTCAAAAGTCAGAGCAATCTAACAATATTGTCTAATACTCAAGAGGTCGATAAGGCAATAAGGGAAATAATGGTTGCAACATAGAACAAAAGATTCAAGAGACCCCAATGAGGGATTGTACTTCATGGTATTATAGGATGAGATATTTTGTACTTAACATGTCTAATTATGAACTTATAAGCATGTACCGTAGGCTTATAATGGTTAATAGAATAACTTATTAAAGATCATAATAAATGAACTTGGTAATAAACTTGGTGTCTTTAAGAATGAATATGATAAGTTAAGAGAAAAGGATGATGGGTTGAAAAAAGAAAATGAAAGTTGTAACACCCTATATATATATATATATATATATGGTCATTTATAGTTTGCCACCTATCCATTCTTAAGTGTAGACACGCTAAGGCTTATAACCTGTTGATATCCATAGTTGATTATATTCAATATCATTAACTCCAAATCACACACACACACACATATAGGGATAATTCAACAATGATAGATTCCAAACATACTCACAACCAACGACTAAGATTCACACTACCACTATCAATACTAAGGAATGGCTCAATAAGAGTCTATCAAAAAACATAAATAACTACACCTGAGCATAAAAGGGTCCAAGCCTTAAGCAACATATAAGTTAACATAACACACATTCTACACTACCATCACATAAAATACAAATTAGGAGTCTTATTTCTAGAACAAATAACTAGTCTATTCATCAGCTAGATATTCATCATCGCTAACATCATCCTTATATATCACGAACGAAACCCTAAGAGTTTAGATTGACTCATATCAATCATTAGTAAAGATTCGATGGGTTCGAGGATAACACATCTGTTTCCACCATATTGTGCAATTCATATAAAATGATAAAGTATGTCGATATTGTACAAAATCATCAAGAATTCCATTTTATTCTTTATCCTTGACTTCGATTTTACCTTCATCGCTGATACTAACTATACTTCTAGAACGATACAAGGGATAAGTCCCTTCCTCGATTGAACCTTAAGCCTAGTCCAGCCCAACACTTATTTAGGACTAAGAGTGGACACCATGGAAAGAGAGCTCTATAGTCCACAACCACGTCATAAATAAATCACACACAATCCTAATGCTAATACAACAAACAATCCATTTATTATCTTTACTTTAAATCCAACTATCACTACAGGGATAACTCAATATCCTGACAACACACTTATATATAATAATGTATATACAATGTTGAGTACTCTTCAACATCTAAGAGTTCGAGATTCTAAGAGTTCAAGAGTCCATGAGTCCAAGAGTTTGTTCCTAGATCTACCCGTAATCCTTTCCAAGTGAGACGCCATAGGAGACAACATCATACAAGGATTATTCGAGTGCCGCATTAACATCACTAGTACTCTCGATCCACCAACGATAGCTAAACACACACAATAAGCAAGTTTAAGGTTGAATATATGATTCGTAAAGTTATTAGACTATCCTAACAAACACAAGCATCAAACAAGGTAATTCACATACCTAAAATTTGTTCAATCTTGAAGACTACTATCTACCTTCTGATTACACACAAATACGCCACTTAGAGTTTACTATACATCTAATTCAACTACTTCTACATTCCAATTATACTCATCTTTAAAGTGTTCTTTAATTCTTAAAGGGAAGAGTTAAATGGTTCCTAGTCATTTTTTAAAGCAAGAGAAAGGTGAGTTTTAGGGTCTTGTTACATGTACAAACTTGTGCACAAGTGGGTATAGTTTGGGTATCTCTTAAGTGGAGAAAACAAGTCATAAAAATGTCTATAAGGAGGTACATAGGCATAATAGGGGGGGTACACGAGGGATACATGGGGAGATACACAACCTTGTGTTCTCTATGTGTTCTTTTCCAAGCATATTTTTCAAACTACCAAGAGGAACATAACTAGGAATGCATGGTCGTGTATACGCCGTGTTCTTTTTGTGTTCCTTTATCATTAAAAGCTTATAGAGAAATACGAATAGATACATGTGGCCATGTATTAACTGTGTACTTCTAGGAAACACAATTTTGACCATAGAGAAGTATACAACTAGGAACATGGGGCCGCATATTGGTTGTGTACTTATAGAAAAAACATTATTTCCACCAATTTTCTTGTTTCCAAGCTTGACATAATTTTAAGCACTTCTATATACATTTTTTAACCCCCAAACCATACCATTCTATCTTACATTTAATAGTCGTGATCAAATATAAAATACACAAGAATTATATTACCATTTGTCTTTCTTCCACACCCTCACAAGTTCCCAAACGTCCATTCCATAACAACCCCTTTCTTCTTGAAAATCTTTCGGAATTCTCTCACAATTTCGCATTAACATTGTATGATTTGGTTATCCTCATTATAATCATGATATGTTGTCATTCCTTATTCTTGATTGTTCAAAACAGTGAAGCAACTCACAAGGAATGATGACTTAACTGTAGAATATTGTTGAGCTTCTTCAAGATTGGTAAGGATTTTGAGAGAGAGAGAGAGACTTTGCTAATCTCCTGTACTTATTTAAGAAGGGAGAGAAAATATGGTAGTTAACAATTCCTACGTCTTTTTAAACATTCCCTACCAACTAATGTATTTTTAAAAGATATGTTGGTTGGACAAAAGTATCCCTCTCTTAAAAACTAATATTATTAAATTGCCCTTCTATTTAAAATTTATTAAACTAGATTATTTTAGGATTATAAGGAGAAAATAAGGATAAAGTAAGAAGCATAAGAATTGGAAATGAATGTAGCGATTTGAAAAGAGATAGTGCTTTCATTGATAAGCTAAAAGAACTCGAAGTGGAAAGCTTAGATTTAGAGTTTATCTAGCAAAGATATTATAATTAACTTTTCCAAAGGAAAGGAAAAACTAAAATAATTTTAGGCCAATTGGAAAGAAATTGACATATCTATGCCATACTCATGTCCTTCTCAGCACTCTGTTTCGTCAAGAAGCAACTTACAATTGGAAAGAATGAGTACTTGAAGAAAAAAGCAACTTGAGATTTTTTGGAAAGATTTGAAAATTCAAACTTCCACATTTATGGAGCCTTTCCGCTTTCCTATTTTAAAAATCTACTTGCCTATTTTGGAACCTTAGCTTGCTAAACAAGAACGAGACACTTTCCTAAACTTCCAGAATTCAATCTTCCCATTTTGGGAGAAGAACCCCTTGGTAGCTGGACAACAAATTTTACACTATTGCTTACATATTTTAGTTTGCAAGAAAAGATTGCGTGCTTCAACCGAATTGTGAAAATTGAGAGTTAATGTTTATTCTTTATCTTCTTCTACTCCTTATGTTAATATTACTTCTCCTATGGAGAAGTAGCTTCTTAATTTAGATTTTAATGAATCCTAGGTTAACCATGTGAATTTTATTTATTATTTTCAATCTTGAATTCAATGAGGTTTATTGTTTATCTTGAATTGATAGTTTGGAATAGTGATTCTTGATTAGATTTCATGCAAATTAATTGAAATATTGTTTGTGTGAATAAATCCACACAATCAAATATAGTTGCATGTAATCCTCATAATAAGACAACATAAATGATGAGGATTAGAGTTAAACCTAAAATGAGAATTGAAGAATTATCTTTGGCATTACATATATGATTTGATAAGGATTCAAAATCTAAATGCTTTGCAATTTGGTTAATCCTTTGGAAACTTGACTTGTGACTCTTGCCTTGTAATTGTGAATATTGATATCTTAACCCATTCAATTTTGTCAATTAAATGATAAGAGAATAGTAGGTATTAGTAATCTCTATTCCCTACAGGGAATAACATTTATGCTTAATTTCTATACTATAAGTATCGATAGATATAATTATCTTATAACAACTGTAGCTTTAAACTAAGTGTGGAATTTTTTTCTTGTTATACGATCAGTGAGAGAATACCTACAACAAGTACTAAGTCATGTTTAGTTATTTAAATGAGAGAGAAGGAGAGGATTCCATAGACATAAATTACCTTGAAGGAATCAATTGATGTTTTATTTTATTCCCTATGTCTTTTAATTTTTCCCTCACATTCCGAACATAGTGGAAATAACGAAATTGTAATGATGATAAAAGTACCTTTAATATGTAGGTACAAGAAGAGGTCACACGGAATCAATGCAACATCGGTTATAATCCTGGACCCTTTTGGAACCTTGAAATTCGGATTTCCTGGCTACAGCCTTCACCTTTGGATGTGAGAATATCATAATATTAGTAAAATTTAAAGAGACTGTTAAATATAATTGTGTGGAATCGACTTTATAGAATGAAATAAAATAATTAATTTTTTTCTTATAAAATTATTTTGGGTTTGGTTTATAAAGAATTCCTATTTTTATCAACTAAAATAGAGAAAGTTTAGTATTAGAATTTTACCTTAAGGATAATATTGGTATTTTCCTTTATTGCCAAAAATAGAACTTGAAGTTTTTTTTTTTTTTTTTAATTTTGTATATGGAATTTGAAGACCAAATCTAATTTTTACTTTTCAAATTTATCATTCTCCACCATCTTTATAAAAATGACATGGTGAACAATAATTAGTCAAAAAATACAATTATAGGGAACGTAGTAATATTAAAAAAGTAAAAGTTCAATAGCATAGGACAGTTCTACCCCCGCCCTCTTTTCTTATACATATTACCCTTTGGGAGGGGGGCATGGCACTAAGTCACAGCAACTTTGGCAATATATTTTATCAGTAATAATTACATGTTAGTAAAACATAAAAACAATTTTTTTGGCTATATATTTTATCAATAATGATTATCTGTTAGTAAAAAATTAATTTTTCTTTTGGTATTATTGTAGAAAAGGAAAGATTTGAACTTGGTAATTTTCATTTGAGAATCGAAAGATGATTCCATAGGACAACAAAATTTTTGGTATAATAATAATTTGATATTGCCTAATGAAAACAATTGCAATCATTCAAGGACAAAAGACATAGTCACCCCCGGATATTTTTGTCTACAGTACACGTTAGTTCAATAATTATATTGTTGATTAGAATGAACCTATGTTGATACTTCTAGATATATTTTTAATTTTTTATCAATGATATTTTAAGTGCCGCACGAAAAAAAAAAAAAAGAAAGAAAGAGAAAAAAAAGCTATTTCTCTTATTTATTTTTTTAAATTACAAGTACACAATTTACTCTTGATAAAATTGAAACTTAGAAACGAAAGTTTCTACAACTTATATTAAATGGTTTTGAAAAACTATAGTTTTGCTTCCAACAATTATAAAAAACTTGAATTACCTAATGAATATTATAAGAAATAAGGAAAGTAAGTTTTTGTTTTTTGTATAATAACTCTTAATCATAATATAATATGCACAGAAAAAATGGAAAGTATAATTGAAATTAATTTTTTTCCTACTATATTTTTTTTAAAAAGTTATGAGATGAAAGAGAATTAAACTTTTCAATTTATCTTATATTATTAATTAATAAATAAAATAAAATAAAAAAGTTCTCTTGTAAATTTTACTAGATTAATTTCGTTAAGAGTACCTGAATTTTCTTGATATAATAGTTTTGTACTTTAAAAAAAATTCAGCCTACAAAATTTCCTAAACTTTTTAAATCTTCCATCCAATCAAAAGTCTAGCCATATGCTGACATGGCAAAGAATTTATATCAAATAAATATTTTCTACTTATTATGTGGATTTTTTCCTTGTTTTTTCTTTCCTTCTTATGTTTTCTCTCTTCCTCTCTCCCCTTTCTCTCTCTTTCCTTCTTCTTCAAAAAAAAAAACAAACAAACAAAAAAGACAAAACAAAACAAGAGAAACTAAAATCAAATAACCACATAGAAAAGTTAAAAAAAAAAAAAAACCAAAAACTCCACTAATCCCTTCACCACATGGCAATCATTTCAACCATAAAAACAAACTAAGTTTGCCCATCTCCTTCCTCAATTTGACAGCACGACTTTGGTTTGTGTTAGGGTTACGGTAACGATATTGAGTGGTTTATTTTGTGAATGATGGTGATTGGTTGTGTTGGGTGATAAGTCTCATCATGTTGGTGATGGTGGCTGGAATTCACCGATGGAGTTGAATGATGCGACTTTAGTTGGTGGTTGTTGTGCAATTGTGTATGTTAGAGCTCACGCAATGGTCGGCATGTGGAGGGAGTGAGGTCAGTGTGAAGGTGTTGTGTTGAGGTTGAAGATGGTGGATATGCAAGTTGACTTAGTATGGTTTCATCTTATAGTGAGGGGGTCGTCGGACTAAGGAATGTGATGGGTCTTCAATAGCGGTTATCCATTGTTTGTTAGAGAGAGTAAGTTAGAGAGAGAAAATGGGGATTTCATGATTATGAAAACGAAGATGATTGATTTTGTCCTATATTTAGCTCCTTTTTATTTCTTGGACTATTTTTTCATTTAGCTCCAAATCTACTATTTAATGATAGAGAAAGTTCTTTTAGTAGACTTTAATGACAGCCTCAAGCATGTCATCAAAGGAGGCTGTGAATTTTATGGATTGGATGTTGGGGATGTAGCTGAAGCTGTGAAAGTATTGCTTGAGCTTGTTGAGATCATCATGCTTTTCACCAAGACAGTAATCAACGAATTGTTTGGGATCAACCCTATAGGGATTATTGATGTGTTGAGAGAGAGAGAGAGAGAGAGAGAGAGAGAGAGAGAGAATGGAGGGGGTGGGATATAAATTAAAACTATGCTGGCGTGGAAATTAAAAATTAATTTTTATGTGTGTTCTCATCACATCAACATATGGCTAGACTTCCATTGGATTTCAATCAAAAGGACTTAAAAAAGTTTAGGTATTTTTGTGGATCGAAATTTTTTAGATATAAAACTGTTGTATCGAGAAAAGTTCAAGCATTGTCAATGAAATTAATCCAAATTTTACTGTAATAAAATTGAAGTTAAATGAAAGCTATAAATGTCAAATAAGGAGGAGGAGAAGGAAAGACAAAGAGTGAAAACAAAATTAGAATATGATAAGAAAGATTAATACTGCAATAATCATGATTTATAGAAGTATGGTTGTATATTTCATATTTTAAAATATTTCACTCAAATAGATGAAATTGATAAACTTCGTTAAAAACATAATATCTTTTATGTGTAAACTCGTTTCAAATTGTAAAATTCTACAATAAAAATTGTACTGATAAGTCCTTCAATTTTCTAAAATTAAAAGCCCTTAAAATTCCGAAGAATAATTAAGCTCTATTATATTTATATATATATATGAATGTATGTATGTATATGAATTGGAATAATAAATAAACTCGTCAACTTTACAAAGGTAATTTAGATAAGTCCCCTCAATGTAAAGACAAAAGCAAGCAATTTTTAAGTTTTAACACGTAAATTTAGATAAGTTGGAATTAAATAAATGTGACCTAGGCGAAGATCTAGCGCCCTAGAACAAATGGAACAGTTGGAAACGAGTCGCCCAAGAGAGCAACAGCTGGACGGATTATTATTAGTTGAAATCCGTAGTCGACCCAAATCAAATTAATGAATTACATTCAAAGTAAACTTTTGTCTCTTCTTTGCGTGGGCTTTTCGTCCATTCTAAGTCAACCTCGTGAAAATAATACACCACAGAAAATATCGATTATTAGGAAACCAAATTAAAAAAATAAATTATTCATTTTTTTTTTCAAATATTTACTTTGCAGTATTCAGAAAATATACGTAAAAAGTTCTGAATTTCAACATTTAATAAGTTTTCTAAAAGTAATAGTCAATATAAATTTTTTTTCCTTATCCGATTATTACTACATATTACAATTTTGGATCTGTTTGGATTGTCAGATTTTCTTTTTTTCTTTTTGTATCATATCTATATTTATATCTAATTTATATCTATAACTAATATGTATCATATTTGTATCATATCTATTTGGTCAATTTATAAATAAAACTTTCATTTTTTTTCTTCGATATCTATTTTTTGACATATGATATCAAAAGGATCAAATATAATAAAATAAATAAACCCTTCTAAAACTTCCATGTTCTATTGATAGAATCTTCCATTTTATCATTTAACTAATGAAATAATTATATAAGTTAATATTTAAATATTTCTATGATCTGATTATAAGCATATATAAATTTAAACGTTGCAATAATCTACAGCAAAGGTTTGTGAAGAAGTTAACAAAATAATATATTTTTCATAAATTAAAAGAGTCGGTGTGGATGTTAATAAGATGGTTGAGGCAGCGGTCAATGTAGAGAGAGAGTGAGGGAAGGTGGATGGTGGGAGACTGGCAGTTTATTGGCAATGTGAAATGTTTCTCCACAGTCCACTCATGCATTGTATCATGCGCTGAATGTTAACGCAATGCAAATTCACATATCAAAGCTTTCTTTATCATTATTTCTAACAGCTTGGTGTCCTCGTGGTCCATATTTTATCTTCTTTTTCATTAGATGGTGGCAATTGTTACACTAATTTTGTCTTCCCTTTCGCTAGGTTGCCATCCATATTTGATTTTTCCACTTTGGAATGGAGAAAATAGCCGCGGATCTGCGATCATTTAAAATGAAAAGAAATATCACGCATGGTGGGAGCACTCGAGAATTATTAAAATGCATATATATACATATATATTTTCACAATCATGGAAAAATATCGATCCTACAAAATTTCAAGTGTGGTGGGATCAAATCCACAAGCCACAGAAAATTAAAAAAAAAAAAAAGAAAATCTTTTGCTGTCGAGTCACAATTGGACAACACGACCTAATTACAATTTGATGGGGTTTTCATATTTTATCTTCTTTTCTTACTTTATAATTATGAGGGTGGTGCACAGCCAACCATTATCTAGGTGATCTTTTACCACTAAATAATAGAGGGCAGACACCCACTTCCTTAATGGGGGTCACAAGCTAACATATTATAATGAAATTTAGCTAGTTATCCAAGAAAATGGGTGACCTAGACATCTTCAACCCGACCCGATCCGGCTACATTGCAATCTACTACTGGACTCCATCCCAATAGGTCTAGTTTGATCTAGCTATTAGACTCGCCGTGGTTCACGAGCCGTAACTAGGTCTACTAACTAGACTTGTGGATCCAATAGGTCCATCTGGTCTTATCTAAAAAAATTAAAAAATAAAAATTATTTTTTATTGTAAATACAAAAAAAAAATGAAAATATAAAGTTGAAAAAAAATTTAATGTTTAGACTATTTCCATGTAATTAGAAATTATTATCTATTTATTGTTGTTGATACCAACACATAATAAATATAATTTAAAAACATGTCTCATACGTCATATAGAGCTCTCTAAGAGAGCAATTATACTTCTAAATAATGTCATACTTCCTTTTTTTTTTGTAAGCTCTACTCTTTTAGAGTATTATGCTAGTCCCATATATATATATATATATATATATTATAACTTGAAAAAGCTTGTGCTTGTGTATAAATAATTACACATTCTTAATAGTTTTAAATGAAAATAGGTTAAAGAATAGAATATTCTAAGGCCCAATTTATATTTGAAGTTTGGAGTTTTATTTTAAATAAATTAAAAATAATGTTATTTATTTTTTTGAAAATGAGACAAGTATGAACTATATGAACTAATGGGTTCATGGGTTGAGCCCTCCTCACCACCTATAAGTGGTAGTCCTCAATTAGGTCTTGGCCCAGCCTAGACTCTTGAGATGCATGTCTAGGGCGACCAACCGCCAAGTTTAGGGTGTTTGCATGACCCCCTCTTTTCTTAGTGGTGTCCACTTGCCCCTCACCTAGTGAATCCAACTAAACAGCCTAGAATTAAGAAATAATTTTTTTCCTAATTTTTTTGTAATTTATTAAATTTAATATAACTTAGTTAAATATATTTATTGATATTTTAATTAAATTAATTATTATAAACCAATTATAAATTTACCTCCTCAAGTATGGATGAAAAGTCTTAATAAATTTAAGAAAAATCCATTTTTTTTATAACGGTTTGAAAAACACAATAATGACTCAAATAGAAATTGGGGAAAAAAAAAGGAGTTAATATTTGAGTGGGAAAAAAAGAAAAAAAGACAATGCATGCTTCTCTTAATGGAAACTAATGTTAAACTATAGAAGGCTAAACATTACCCCAAACTAACAACTACTCACGGTTTCAAAATTGTGGAGTCGAGACTAGTTCAGCCAATGTCAGTTATGGACTAGGTTCAAGGAGCTGCTAGGTCCCGATCCTAAAATTGTGGGATCGAGACAAACCTGGCTCAGGTTGATTTGACTCGAATCTAAATAATTGGAAAATATCTCGAATTCAAGGTAGCCATGACCCATCCTTATTGAGCGGCCAAAAAAAACCATCCTTATTTTTTTATATAATTTTAAATTTAGGATTTAATAGAAATTTGAAAAATAAGAATTTAAAATAAATTAAACTTTACACTTCATAAAAAAACTTCAACCCAAAAATCATATAATTTTAGTCAGTTTCTTAAAATTTATAAAAAAAATATACATTTGTCTTAATTATTGTCACTAAATAAAATACGTGGTTATGCAAATGTCTCTAAAACCTATGTGACACAAGCATTATTTTTTACAGTTGTAACAAGTTAAAACTTTGCCGATCAATGTGTTATCTACTTTGGTTAAATGCCGCATGATTTTGTCATTTGTACCAACTACTTCTCCTAAGGCCACCCCTATTAGAAGTGTTCTTCACTGAGCACGTTTAACTTTCGAATTCTAATCAACTTCAAGCCACTATACCAAAAGATACATCGATGATTAAAGTTCCATTACCTTCAATGTGAGGGGTATCACAAGAGGGATGAACAATAGATTGATTATCTTTCTTCTTATTTCTCATATAATATATGGGTTTAATAAAAATATAAATAGCCTGTTTCAACCATTTGTCTTTTCGTCAGTAAATAGCAAAAGTTAATGATTATGAAAAATGTGATTTTTATTTCAAGGCTCTTTGTAATTTTTTGTTTTGCTTTAATTGAAAAATGTTGTTATGAGGAAAATAAAATAAAAGAAAATCATCACTGCGCGATCTACTATTTAAATAACCAATCCACTATTCCTATATTTTAGTATTACAAAATTATATGTTATCATCTGCATAGTATAGACCATAAAAGCACAATGCCAGATATGAAAATAATAATATAGATTTAATATGAATAAATGCAAAGTTTAAAACCGAAATAAATCCAGTAAGATTGAAACCAGAAAGCTAAGCAATAAAAAATATGACCCCAAAAAAAAAAAAAAAAGCTGAGCAATAAAATACCACGCATTTATTGTAACCAATTTATTTTCTTCACGTTTATCTGCCTAAAAGTTGAAAAATATTCAAAAGGAAATAATTAATTTACGTAAGTGCATTCAGTGCACTTGCACATGAATTATTCCAATTTGCAAATTAAACCGGATGAGAAGTCAAAATTGACGGGTTTTTTTTTTTTTTTTTCCATTTTAATGCAATGGGGTGTTGGGCACTTGGGACCCATTTCTATTTAAATTTTTTAATCAAATGGCCGAAATGGGGACCCATTTCATGACATGCAGGAGATTACGTCCATGACCTTTTTGGTTCGCCCTCATCTCGTGGTTGCAACATATAAGTTTGGATATATGCAATGAATGTCGGAAAGGACTAACTTCCATGTACGTATTCGTCCAACGTCCCGTTCGGACCAATTTTATTATTATTTTCTTTATCACATACTATTTTAATATTAGGAGGGAAAGAAATTGATCAGTTCAACCTTATTAGAATATTAATATTCATATTACTAATTATAAAGTTTCTATAAACTTTTAAATTGTGCGGAGAAGCATAAATAATCTTCTTTTTAAATCCTTATAAATTCTCTAGATTCATGACGAACTACTATATATATAAGGGATAATGTTATAAATCGTACCTAATTTTTAGAAAAATATGTAATACTTTAGAAAAATCTGTACTTAGGTATCTGAACTTTAAAATCAATTAATATAGTACTCGAACCAATCGACTAATTTTACTTGAATTTTAAAATTGATCAATTTAGTACTTGAAAAACTTTTAAGTTGATTGATTTAGTATATGAAAGAACTTGACGAAGGTACTACTCGAATGCACCAAAAAAAATTTTAGATGCTAAATTTATTAATTTCAAAGTTTAAGGTGTCTAATTGCATATTTTGTCAAATTTCAGATATCATTTGTGACATTAACCATATATTAATAGGTGAAAATATTTAATTTGGTACCTCAATTTTGCATAAAAATCTAATTTAGTACCTCAATTTTGAAATGATTAATTTAATATCTAATTAAACCTTTTGTGGCTATTTTTCTTACATTCTTAATACAATTTGCTTTAGTTGCAACATAGAAGAGAAAGTATATGATTGAATTTTTATTAATGCTCCTAGCGCAATTTAATATTGATAGGCTACTTCTCTTATATCAAGAAACAAAAGAAATGGTGTTAGTAAGCTGATAAAAATAATTATGAAAAATTTGATTGGATATTAAATTGATCATTTTAAAATTCAGATATCAAATTAAATTTTTCTGCAAAGTTCAAATATCAAATTTAGCATTTTTCCTAGATTATGTCATGGAAACTTGGTCGGACCAATGGAAAATGAAAATTATATGCGACACTAGTAGTAACTTGGTCGGTTAAAAAAAAAAATGCGATGGACCCTACACGTGCAGAGCAAACAAATACATGCATCCATTTTTGTGATGTTTCACAAATAAAGATGTTATCAATTAAAGATCGTGTGTTCAATTTGGACATTTCCATTTAATTTCTATTTCGTCTCTGTATTGTTAATTTTCTTGATGCAGACATATTGGACTATAAAAATAAAATAGAAATACCATATTGCGTTCATCGCATTTGGTTGGTTAATTTAGGCCATAAACGCAGAACGTAAGAAACGATGGACACGTTTCTTCCCTTTTCAAAATTTTGTTCAAAGTACTTGTTTTGGGATAAGATTTAATCTGCAAACCGGTTAACACCTTTCTTCGGGAAGAATCCACGAGGAAATCAATTATGATTCATCGAGTTAAATAATAAAATAACTATATATGATTATATAATTTTTATAAAAGAATAAAAAAATTATTACATGCATTTTATACCACTTTTCCCTTTGGTAATACTTATCTTTCTAACTCTTTTTGATCTGCAATGCGGTTAATAAGCCTTAAAATTAGAGAGTGCAGTTAAATGATCCGCATTAGATGGATAAATATTTGCTATACTAGACTCATTATCACATTTTTGTTTAGATGAATGTCATGTGTTATTTTTTTTATTTTATAATTATTTTTCTATACATGTTATATATTATATAGACGACATGTTGCATGCTTTTATTGGTCGACATTAATATGGCAAGAAATGTGGTATAGCAAACTTTGGTTCGAATTAGATAATTATAGTGTAAATAAAATTATAAACATGAATTAATTGTTTCATTTTGTGTGAAATAGCCCAAATATCCCAACGTAGATAACAATATAGTGCTACTAATTAAAATAGAAATTTGTTTGTGAATAGTATTGATGGTATAATATGTGAATAATAGTATATGATTAGGTAGTTAAACATAATGAAATTTGTAGAAAGAATTAATTCAGAATAAAAATTTAATAACTAAATCGTTCAATTCAATTGGTGTATCTATTCATTTTATTTTCAAATTTCTAAATTCATAAGAATTTCCATCATAATTCATTTTATACAAATAAATTCTTAGTTCAAAAATTAGCTAAAGTATTATGCTAATTTATCTTCTTGTATTTTAAAAATTTTAAATCATGAGTTTGTTTCATTAAGCAAACTTAAGCATAAGCTTAAATGTTCAATTACAAGCCCAAAAGCCCAAGGCTTTTGTTTTATCATGCACATGCACACAACTAATAATTACAAGAAGACTAGATAATTATAAATGGTGCCAAAAAATCAAAGTTTGCTTTTTAGATAATTTTCTTGCTAAATTTGCATATAATAATCCCTTAGATTATCCTAATGTATCGTGCCATTTTCAACTGAAAACCCCACCATTTTCATCAAATTTTTCTTTCATAAATTCATCAAAATTTCATCAAGGTTACGATTCCCAAGTCAAGACTAATTTAGATAAAGTGTTACATGCTTTCTCTATTCATTTAATTGCTGATTTCTTCCATAAAACCAATCTCTATCTCAATGAGTTATTAGGTGAGTTTGAAGTTTAGAACTAAGAAATAAGTTAAGTTTAGGCTTAATTAAGCTTCTACAACTTAAAGGAGAAAAGTACTAGTTTATCATGTGTATTTTATAAAGTATATGAGTTTATATAGTTTACATATTAAACCCTAGTGGAATACATAGTTATTAATGTGTTGTGCTATTTGATAAATATAGCTTTAGTGATAAAATCAATAGTTTAGTACTCAAACACATATAAGATGAGTTTTTGTTTTATAAAGTTAATGTTATGTGAATGTATATGTAGTATGTATATGAATGTGCAATATAAATATAATCTTAGTGTGAATATAAACTTAGTAATGCTTGATATTATGTTATTATGCTAATGTGCAAATGTTTCAGTTGTTTAATAGATCATATTAGCAAGTTAAGTGATGAAAAACTTTAAAAATTTTGAAGCAAAAAACATTAAGTCAATATCATGTTCATCACAAGCGTGATGAACGGCATTATTCTCCAAGGGGAATTTTTGGCTAGATCCAGTGTGATCTCCTCGACTGTGATAGTGGGGGTGATCTCTTTTATGAGTTCTTCAAAACATCAAACCCTTAATCACGAGCGTGATGGTGCACATTTATAAATCACAACCATCATCACAGCCATTATCTTGCTCGTGATTTGTCTCGTGGCCTTAATCATAGGCATGATAGACCTCCTGACCTTGTTTATAAAAAAAAAAAAAAGTAAAAAAGAATAATAAATAAAATAATATATATAAATAGTAAATTGAGTATTGGTATAGGATCTTACTTAAGTAAAATCAATTAAGTCTTCATTTAAGGATATGTTACATTATATAATATTTTAACTTAACTAAATAATTAGTTAAGTATAAGTAGATAAGTAAGTTGACATTTTGGATCTTATTTGAAATGATGTCTTTGTAACATATCTTTCTATTTGATTATACCTATCCTTTGATTTATTTCAAGATACTTCGATTCAATCGAGTAAGCGATAACATGTGTGATGTGTGCTAAGATGTCATTATAAATGAACTAATACTTAATATGACTTAATAATTGCTTGTTATTTGTGCTTGGTTGTTGAATTCAGCCAAGGAGCAACAACCTTACTTAACAATGTCGGCATGATAGTTAGGGGCTTAAGCTATTCCCACCCATGCGTGGTATATCGATGTGGCTCAGTGGATAGCTAATAAGGCAAATGGTATCAGCATAATATTTACCTAAATTGGCCAAAAGTACTATAGTGGAGCTCATGACTTATGGGATCGATTGAGCCTTATTATATTAGGAATTGAGATAGATAGAGATGTGTAACAACTGCAAACCCTAGATGAAGCTATTACTTTAGATTACCATATAGGGGATATAAATATCGAGATACTTTTATCAATCCTCTAAGCAGTTGCTACTACTAAGGACTCTTAGATTTCCAAAGGCCCATTGTTTGGAGTGTAAGTGCTCAATTGTTGTTTCGTTACACTTAAAAACTTAAGAGATAATTTATCGATTGTTGCATTGCCTTAGATTAGGCATGTGTGTTCATCTTGTGTGGCTTGTGTTACTGTTGTATTGGGCTTTGGCTTACTATTATTTCTTTTTAAGTGATAATGATTTTGATGATGATGCTTATGATTATATTGGATACGAAACGGATTTCGAGGATTTTCTTGACGAGTGGGACAACTAGAACCCATGGATATCGAGAATTTATATTTTGTTAAGACTTTGTTTTTACCTTTCAAACTTGTATTTGTTAAAGGCTTATCTAGAAGCCTTTCATTTGTAATTTAATATACAAGACTTACTTTAATGTTTTGAGAGATTAAACTCTTTATATTTTTGAAGTACCCATAGTTGGTACTAATATATAAATATGAGTAATGATCTGTTCACAAGAGTAGCTTCTTTTGAAAAAAAAAATTAGTAAAAGTTTAATTTCTACTGTTACTCAATTGTTTTCTAAATTTTATCATATGATTTCAAAGTTAAAATTTGTTAGCAAACAATCACAAGAAACGATTTATTTTCGCATAGCCTTGCATATAATGCTTACATATTAGTCAAGGCTAGGCTGTATACACCTTATCTTCATTTTGAGGCATGACAATATATTTCAAGAACGGTGTCGTACTTGTAAGTGTATGGATTTGGGTGTGGTAGTCACATGTGTGCTATATAAATGTGGCTTGAAAGGAGGAGTAACATGAGTGACACTTAAAAGATGGTTAAGAGAGAGTGGAATAAGATAAGAAACTTATGGCATGTTTGGTATGTAGGAATGAGCCGAGATGGAGTCCTGATTTTGGCCTTTATTCCATTTCCCAATGTTTGGAAGCGTTAGAAGTTGGAATTGCGATTTCTAGGAATCAACGATTGCGCTTTTAGGAGGAATTTGAAGGTAAGTTGCGATTCCATTTTATTTATTAATGGTTATTATTTTAATTACATTTTTATCTTATTCGTATTTGTTATCTACATTTATAATGAAGGTATTTTCGAAAAATCATATATAAATCATTCCATTCCATTCCGTGAATACATCTAAACATAGGAATGGATCTGTCATTCTCTTATTTAATCCATTCCATGCCGAAGATTCAATCTATTTCATTCCAAACTATTTCAATGTACCAAATGTGACATTAAGGTATTTAAAGCTTGACTTTCAATATCATTTATTAGATCATGCGTTGACAATTGACAACCGAAATGAGTCTATTTTAGTATATAAATCATGTTGAGAAAACCGTTAAATGATTGATACATTAATACCTTAGATCTACTCTAATCTTATTGTACGAAAACCATTTTAATAAATACAATTCTTAAATCTACTAAACTCAAAAAGTTAAATCCAAATATTTAATAAAATATCTTTTACCCCTCCGCAGTGCTGAAAGGGCATCTTATTTATTGTTATCACTACGGGTAAATAAAGTCTGTTAAGAAGTTAAAATACCTTAAACTTTCAACGCTGAACAGTTTTTGGACTCTATTTGTTGCGATGCGGCGGCAAAATGTGATATAAGCAATTCTTATCAACCATGACAACATGAGCCAATGAAAAAACATAAAGTATAAAATTATGTTCAGGTCGGGCAAATAATAGCCAACAGATCAACAGGCAGTCATTGCCGAATTCGAGAAACTAATAGTGATTTTACATTTTGTATTATTTTAATACTTTATTGATGTTATATCACTTGCTGTCACCTTAAGCAAAGGATCTTAATGATCGATTTTGAGAAGTTGGGAAGTTGTGGTTTTTCACGCACCATTTTAGGATACGTTCTAAAAATGTAATTTTTGACAAACAGTTCCCAATAAAATCGTTTCTTCCATTAAAACATATAGTATTTTTCACTAATCATTATATTGTAGAGATTATTCAGCATTTTAGTATTAGAGTATCAACAACCCTAAGAATCTTTACAGAGTTCTTAGAGTGTTACATCATTCTGAAAAATCTCTCATTTCGAAGAACCTCATCACTTTATACATGAGTTCTTCAAACAAAGTTTTTCATAACTTTTTAAGAATTTGTAGACCTCATGCATTTTTACATAATACTTTTTTTTTTCTCAAGTGATATTAATGTAAATGATAATCTATAAAATTATGTAAGAATAAATTAAATAAAAATAGAAAATACCTGTAGATGCATTATTAATTAATAATATATAATTTATTATTATTTCAAACCATAACTAATTTAATTTAAATTTAATAATGAATGTAGTAATATATTAAATAGTCAAAACACAAAAAGAAGAAAAATCATTTAGCTTCGAACCAATATAACAAGAAAGAAATACAGTGATAGATTAAGTAGATAATGAACATTTAAAAAAACAAAATAAAAACCAATTTAGATCATATACTTTGAAACTACTAATCATCAAATATTAATTAGAAAGTCCAAATCGCTCCCATACGTGTTCAATCAAGTCGCTTTAAGCTGACATGCCTCACCCTATCACGAAGTTGAATATTATTTTCAATATACGTCGCATAATTTGCAATGTAATTGCAAGAGATATGAGGTTTGAATCACCAGTGCCTTCCAATTCATAATCTAGAACTTAATAACTGAAGTTATATTCATCTCGTTTATCCTTAACAATCATATTATGTAAAACTATACATGCTCTCATTATTTGTCCCATAACCTTTTGATCCCAAAAACGTAAAGACCCATGAACTATATGAAAACAGATTATAGTATTCTAAAAGTTCGTTCAACATCTTTTACATCTTTGCTGGTGCCTCATAAAAATTGCTCCTTTGGACCATACAGGTATGGAATATATTTCACAAATATTGACCATTCTGGATATATCCATCTGTAAGATAGTATCTCGTAATGTAATTTCTACCATTAATGGTATAGTTGATTGGAGGAGCCTTCTCTTTAAAACGTCATCAAAAGGAGAGCGCTCTACCGCGTTTAACATTGTTTGATCCTAACACTGAAAAATGCATGCCATATCCATGTATCATATGAAGCAACGACTTCAAGCATGATTGTTAGACAACCATGATCACCTCGAGTGTACATACCATGCCATGCAACTGGATAGTTCTTTAACTCCTAATGCATACGATCAATACTCCGCAACATACTAGGAAACCTACGTTGCTCAACAACAACTAGTAAACATTGAATATCAACAGAATTAGGCCTGTATAGATATTCATCACCAAAACAAACAATGACACATTTAACAAAATGCTTGACACACTCCACTATTGTACTTTCAGCCATACACAAATATTCATCCAACGCGTCACCTGTTACTCTATATGTTAACATCCGAATAGCTACGGTGCACTTTTGCAAAGGCGAAGTGCTAAGTCTACCAAGAACATCTCTTGTTTGTTTGAAATAAGAGGAATAAACCTGTAATGATTGCATGATATGATGAAATATAGCTTTCCTCATACAAAATCTTTGTCGAAATTGCTCATCCATATATAGTGGATTATCTGAGATGTAGTCATTATACAAACGGTTTTGACCTTCAATACGACCTCTGCCTATATATCTTCTCTTTCGTCCTGTTGTGGAAAAACTCTCACTTAACTTTGGAAGCATTTGATATAAAGAGTTAATAAGCTATGTTCTTGTGCTACTCAATGACAAGAACAATTCTTCAACTATCTCATAAGCTACCTCTTCGAAGTTAAAATCAAAGCTACTACTTGACATGATTATGTGAGAGGGTGAATTGATGTTGATGTAAATGGAAATATGAAATGTGAGAGTGCTTGGTGAGGATTTGTTTCTTTGCCTATATATATAGAAGGTTAATGGATGCATTTACAACGGCTAGTTTTTTCATATTGATTTGATTAACAAAAGCTTTTACAACGGCGAGTTTTTTTCAAATTGATTTGATCGACAATGGCTTCTGTAATGGCTAGTTTTTTTAAATCAATTTGATTGACAGATGCTTTTACAATGACTAGTGTTTTCATATTGATTTGATTGACAAAGGTTTTGCAACGGCTAGTTTTTTTAAATTAATTTGATTGACAAATGCTTTTGCAATAGCTAGTTTCTTAAAAACAATTTCATTAATAAATACCCTTACATTAAACAATTTCATTAAATAAACACAATACATAATATAAGGTTACTAGTAGAATTACTTGTTGCATTTTCTTTGCATTATTTCATTCGCATCTCTTCAATCCATTGCCTTTGCACTTCATCTGACGATATATCGGCAAATATTATCGATTTCTCCCACTCGAGCTACTTCATACGTTCCTTCTGTTGTAACTTCATTAAATTTACGTAACAATCAACTTTCTCACAATCCATATTGCTTAAACCTTCCAACTTTTTAGTCAAATCTAATACTGCCCCACTATTTTCAACTTTTTCTTTTGCTTTTCTCTTACTTTCTGCTTTACCAGGTGGTTAGATGACAACTTCGACAGCCTCATCGTTTTGAGGTACATTGTTTTGTGCGGATGAACTTCTATATGCTCCAGATTGATTCACCATGGTTCGCTTACTTTGATTCTCTGTAGCATTTCCAATTTGATACCTCCATTTAAGTTCATTTCGCAAAATAACCCAACAATGCTTAACCATACATTGTTTTTTTTTTTTTTTTTGTTTGAACAACTTATAGCATCTTTTATATAGTCATTCTCATTTTTTCCACTTTCAGCCTATTGTTTTATTCAATCATAGCAAGCCTCAAATTTCATTACATCCTTGAAATTTTCATCCACCTTGATTTGCAGTGTTGCCATGTTAGTTTTCATAGATTTTTTTCCTACTCATAGGCTTAGCCTTCCTTGAAGCTTTTATGAACTCATCGCCAAAAAGTCTACATCGGCTGGCTATTTCCAATAGTTGGATATTTACTTATCCTTAACCATGCACAAATAAGAAGTTTATCGTCAATATGCGCCCATTTTTTCCTTCGCCCGTCATCCTCTTCATTTTTGTTATTCTCCTCATCCTCAAGATTTTTTTTTGTAGAGAATTCTGGATATTGGGAAGCTGTGCTGCTAGGTGTTTGTGGTGTTGGATCAGTTATAGTTTGAGAATATATGCACTTCAGTGGGACTAAATTGTGGTATGTTTTCGGGACTTAAGTGAGGAGGACATTGAAAATATGTAGGCATCATGATTCTTAGGTTTTGAATGAAACTAAATGATTGATTGAAATTTTGTGGGGCCTTAACTCATATGGGAAATTTGGAAGATTTTGAAAATTCGGGATCTTGAAAAAATACACCATATGAAAAATAAGAGGTATTTTGTGAATTTGGGGTATTTGAAAATTTTGTGTGGCTTGTAGATGATTGGAATGTGACAATTTTTTAAGGATTATTGGGATCCATATATAGCTTAAGCAAATAGGTTTTGGTGAATTTTTTGGTGAATGATCAATGCAAATTTTTACATATTTATAGTTGAAAAAAAAATTTCGTTGGACATACCGTTCTGAATTCAGAACGAGTATGACTAATTGAAGAGATTAAATAAAAAAGAGATAAATGAGCCGTTTTTTGTAGAACGAAAACATTGAGATGAAAGTATATCAAGATTTCAATTGCAATGAGCTTAAATGGGAAAAAGGATTAAAAAACATAAAAGTAGATAAAAAGCGGCAATAAAGCTGAAGCCGCAATTTTTGAATGAAAAAGATAAAATATAGGAAAAGAAGTTGAAGGTACAGTGCTTATCAGAGGACTAAGAAAATTGTAGAACCTCTGCCATTCCTGAAGGAGCTGATCTTCAGGTCCTTTTCTCGTATGGATTCACTCTAAGGAGCTTTGTTGAGACGCACTATGATTTTATTTACTTTTTTTTATATATATCTTAAATATTTTTTTTTCCGATCATTGCAGCAAAAAAAGAATTCATACTTAAAACATCCCATTTGAAGAACAAACATAATACTATTAGATTATAAAACCATTAATTAATATTTTTAGCTTTTTACAAACAATATTAAATAAACTAAAATACCCCAAAGATAATTAAAATAACATGCAAGTCTCAAAAGTAAATTAATATTTTAATAAAGGCAAAGTGGGCAATTCAATTAAGTTTGAAAAACTATGTAGGATAAACCAACGTATTTATACCTAAGCAGTAACTATCATTCATTTTCTTCCTACCTTTCAATTTACAGAAAACTCTCTCTATCCCTTCTTCTGGCACAAACATTTCATGAGGAATTCTTAAAAGATCATCACGGTAAGTAACATATTCCTTTTTGCATTCACCATTCAAGACTAGGGCAACATCAAATTTAGGACTTTTAGAGCCTTGACCTTAATAGTAATCATCTATAGGAAAGTCTCGGTTTGACAAGAAAGGATTTTTTGAGAATTTATCAAATAAGGTTTGGGATCTGAGAAACGATGGATTATAAAAGACCCAAAAGGTAATGACGTTAACTTTTGTTGTAATGCCTTTGGTGATTTATGCATTTGATGTTTTGGTTATACAATTGGAATAATGGTAACAAGAGTCTAGGAGAGTGTTAAAAATGATGGAATAGATTTAGGAAAAAGTTTAAACAAGTTTGGATTGAAAAAGGATCAAATCTAGAGAATTTTGGCAAAAATAGTGTTTTTGCAAAAGTGCAGAACCAATACACGGCCTCATGTTCCTAGTCGTATACCTTTCCATGGTTAAAGGCGCATTTTTCAGAATAGCATGGCTAATATGTGGGTACATGTATCAAACCATGTTTTTCTCTATGCTTTCAATGAGAAAGGAACGCGAAAAGAACACAGCATATACACAACCACGTATTCCTAGTCGTGTTCCTCCCTATGTTTTAAAATTTGTGCCTAGAAAAGAAGACAAGGAGAAACATAAGGTCGTGTACCCCTGTGTATTACCTGTGTACCTCATTGTGGATGTTTTTGTGACCTATTTTTTTCGCCTAAGTGATATCCAACCATATACCCACTTGTATACTAATTTATATAGGCTATAGTATCCGAAAAACCTCTTTATTCTAGCCTAAACACGACTAGATTCTTTAAACTATTTTCTTCATGATTTAAGTATACTCTAAAATCTTTAGAATGTAAGTAATGGGGTAAGACCAGAAGTGATAGGAATATTATGAAAGTTTAAGTTACACACTTAGAAATTTCTAAACAACTTATAAATATATAAGTCAAGTGATACATACTGGTTTTGGAATAAGAACGACTTCTAGGTACGTGTATACCTTGCTTGATGCTAGTATATGTTTATGATAGAATCTTAACTAGATCAATTAACTATTAGGCTATATAAATATGCTTACTGTTTGTACGTGGCTGTTGGTAATAGGTGGAGAGTATCAATGCTATTATTGCGGTATCCTGATGATCTATGTTGACAATGTCCCTAGTGGAGTTGTGCATAAAAATGAACTGGGTAGATTTAGGAGTTTTGGTTTTGGGAATACTGGGAAGTATCCAATATTAGTATTTTAGACTCTTGGATGTTGGGGATACCCTACATCATATATATGTTATTACATTTATGTGTGACGAGATACTGAGGTATCTTTATGTTGTTTGCCCAACTTAAATCAAAGATAATAAAAATGTTGGTTGTTGCATCAGTATTAGGTATGTATGTGAATGTTTGCTTGTAAGTCATGTGTATATTTTTGTGGCATACTATACTGGGTTCCGGCTTACTCTTTTCTTTTTCAGGTAGAGGTAACGATCGTGTAAACCGATATATCATTGGTTGCTATTGGATAATGGGCTGGAATACTGCTAACATTGAAATCCCTCTAAGTTATGCTTAGAGATCATATGAAGATTAATGAAGCCATGGATTTATTTAGTGTGAAGTGGTCTTAAGACTGGTAAGAGCTAATGTTTATTATAGAATATATTTTAGCGATAACTTATAACCCTTGTAACATTAGTATGGAAAATATTAGTTAAACTCTAAAACATCTTAAGAGGATATTTATGTGGCTATTTATGATTACAAGAATGTAAACCAATAATGTTCGGATTCATCAATTTATGAGAGTTTCTAGAGTATTTATGGTGGTTATTATGGATAGTAGCAAGTTCTGAGCCTTTATGTATTCATGTATGACCCTAAATTTAGGGTGTCACATGAACACATTAAAGAGCCTAGCTAAAGGGATTTGAGGATGTGCTTCCCTTCTCCCCCCCCCCCCCCCCCCCCCCCCCCCCCCCCCCCTAATGTGATCTTAGAAGCATCAAAATTAGAGTTGATCAAGTTCAAAGTCAACAATTCATTTCGAGGAACTGGAGGCCCATTGACTGGAATTCCAATGACAAAAACAAGAATAGAGCAAGCCTATAAAATAGTTTGGGATAGGAGAGATTGAAGACTTGAAGAATTGGAGTTGTAGGAGCTTGTACACCTATCTAACACCGTCGGCCTTCGTGGCCAAAGCCATCATCGTATCTTCTTAAGCTGTCGGCCTTCCTACTAACATTCAACATTGTTTAGCTTCCTAATTTTATTTGTTATATGAAAGTCACCAGTCTTCAATGTTAAATATGCCGACCTTCTTTATATTTTTTTTGTTTTCATATTTCTTTGTTATCTTTTCATATTTCCTTATTTTAATTGTTTAATAGCTTAGTTTTTACGCTAATTAAAGCCTATATAAACCTACGTGATGTAAACATATCATATATCCCTTTTGATTAGAGTTTTTTCTTTGACTTCCTAAGTGAATTCGTTTTGAACTTATTGAGAGTTTCCCATAGCATTCATCCCTTTAACTTATCAATCAGTTTGTCATCATTGACTGTGGCGTCTACGGCTATACTAAGGTTCTTGCCTCCATATAGGCAACAAATCGCGGTTTTCCATCAAGTTTCTCAGATGATCTAGGGATTTAGTTTCCAGATTCCAATAATCAAGTCTCACTACAGGTTGCCGTGATTCATTCTTATCGCATCACCTTTACTTTTTTCTTTTGCTTACTAACATTCTAAATTTTTGTTTTGTGTATGCTAGAAATATCACATGCATTTGTTGTTAGTTTATTTACTATATATATTAATATATATATATTTATAATATTAAGATATAAGAGTGTGATATATTTTTTGTGTCTCATTCTCAAAATTTACATTTTGTCAATAAATTTTTTCAATAATGGCCATTAAAATTAAAAACATGCTTCTAATTGCACAAACAATTGAATGTCAATTCCAATATAATAAAAACTTTTATATAACTTATCATATATATATATATATATTTTTTTTTCCTTCTATCCACGGTTCTCCATTTTGTATGGGTGTGAAAATAAAAATGTTTTTACTAATTTTATCATAGATTACAGTTGATCTTTTTAAATTTTTTTTTTTTTTTGTTTTAGCATACAAATCTTAGTTGCTTATTGATAGGAGCTGTTTGGATTGTTAGATTTTTATTTATACAGTATATATATCTTATCTACATCTATAACTTATCAGTCTCATATTTGCATATTTGTTTGGTCAATTTATGAGTAAAACTGTCAATTTTTCATTAGTTTCTATTCCTTGACAAACATCTGTTCGAAAACGAAAAAAATATATAATGTCAAAATAACTAGAATATGATAAAATAAATACACATTAGTCTTTTACAAAATTCCATCCAAGGAGATGTATAAATTTCTTGGAAGATTAAAATACCACTTTTTGTAAATTAGTTTTGTTCAAAATATGAATAAAAGTGAATTTTTTATTTTGGAGGCTAAAAGGGTTCAATGAATCGCCGAATCGGTAGAAAATCACAAACTGGCGCACTTCGTAGCTGATCAAAAGGGCTTCTAGAATTGGCCGCAAGGACTGAACAAGAGCCGCCCCTGCAGACGCAGCCCCAAGCGCTCACGTCAATACCCTCATTGCCTCGACAATAAGCAAATATGCCATATGTGGGAGACAATTATAGCAGATGACGATTTTTTTTTTTTAATAAATTCTCTTTGCTTTCTTTTTCTTTTTATTATTACCTCTTTCTCCCTCTAGAATTTTCGATCTACTTCCGTCACTTAGCCAAGACTTTCCAAATGGACGAAAAAAGAGGTGGAAAAAAAAAAGAAAAATACAGATGAAAATGAATTATTCTACCAAAGTTATATGATACATGCAATATGCACAGAATTTGATATGGGGAATTATCCAATGTTTGTTTCGTTTCCGGTTGTAGAGTTCAAATTGAAGATTTGAATTGCCTTAAAATTTTGATTAATTATTCATTATTTTATAATAATTTATTGACAATGTATATGGAATGCTATTCTATTCTATTTACTAAACCTAAAATGAACATTGAAATTACAGATAAGAGCTAGGTTGATAAATAAAGAAGAAGATGGAAAGAGAGAGGTCAGATGTGATAATTTTATTAAAAGACGAAATTTACATTTTGAAATCCTAACAATAGAGTAAAATGAAAAAAAAAAATACATATTCCATGTATATTAAGAAATTTGAATTCTCATAGGATCGGATTACTAACTAATTTTCATAACTGGATACTGAATATAAATTACTAAAAAGTTTGAATGTTATTCCAGTAAAATAGGTAGGGTTTTCTTTTCTACCTTATTTCTCTTTTCTATATTTTTTTCTTTGAATATTCAAATAATTTTACAAAGATATAGCTACTTAGATAAATTGGTAGCATAAGAAATATTCAAATAAAGGATTCAACTTATATAATTATGAGTAGGGATTTTCATATAAATGAATGTCTTTCTATTAGATAGATGATTAAATTAAACAGCCTATCTAAAAATCTATAAAATCCTTTTAAACTCAAAATTAGATGAATACGCAGAGACTCATAAATGAAAAGAGTTTAAAATTATTTATTACATAGTTTCTCATATATATGTGTGTGTCTATGATGCTATAAAAAACTTATCCACCAAGTTATAACTTTAAACTTTAAAAGAAGAAAAATACGATAAGTATTAAATTTGATATCTGAATTTTGCATAAAAGTTTATTGTGGTACATGAAATTTGAAATTATCAATTTAATACTCAATCAAACTTAACTACATATTTCATATTAGGATATAGAGTAAACTAGACATAGGCACGGTTTTGTTCTAAACTAGGAATCGAATAGGAATCATCGGTGATTCTAGAACCAGTTAAGGAACCGCTAGTTTTTCTGTTCTAAGACTGTTTTACAACTTTAAACAGGGTGGAACCATTGGTTCTAACTGGTTTCGCTAAAAAAAAAAAAGAAAATAAATAGATAAAAATTTTAAAAATTATAATGAATATATAATTATTAATATTTACACTATTTCATATGAATATTATAATTTATTATCTATTTACAATATTTATTATTTTATTATCAATAATACAAATAAACATAACTTAAAATTATATATAATTAAGTTTATATTTCTCCTAAAAACAAAATTAATTCCTTAATAACATGAGACTATTTTTTTATTGTAATTTTCTTGTTATCCACTAGAGTATTTTGCAATATCATATTATTAACTATGATTGATATTTGTTGTATTCATATATAAATAAATGCATATACTAAAGAAATTAAAATTTTTTTGCTAAATAATTTAACACTTTCAGATCCAATAATTAAATACTTTGAGTTTAAAATTTATTTTATTAAAATATAAAATTTATTTTTTTTCATTTAAAAGAACAAAAGATGGTTCTACAGTTTCAAAACTAGAACCGGAAACCACCAATTCCGTAAAACCAAACTAGAACCACGAGAGATAGTTTTGGTTCCAGTTCCTCAATTTCAAGATCGGGAACCACGATTTGGTTCGATTCTTGAACGTGCCAATCTCTAGAGTAAACGATGTAAGCGATATATAAAATAGTTAGAAATAATTTAATTGAGTATTAAATTGAAAATTTTAAAATTTTCGTATCAAATTGAATTTTATATAATATTTAGAGCAAATGATCTAAGTGATATAGTAAAAATAGCAAAAAAATATTTGATTAAGTACTAAATTGATTATTTCAAAGTTAAGTTATCCGATTGAATTTTTTGTGTAATATTTATTGGCAAAAAAAAGAAAGTGGATATTTTCCCAAAAAGATATTTCTTTAAATTGCATTTATTTTTCGTCCGAGTTGAAGTTAATGTAGACCCAGGGACAAAATAAAGCTGCCGGACTACATAATTTATTATAAAATTGGCTGGTATGTTTTTTATCATTATAATTATTTTTCAGTGCCATCAGCCACCCCACTAGCTACCTCCCAAATTGCAATTTGAAATACGAGAAAAGCGACCGCATGGTTTTCGGTTCCAAAAACACAACATTCATTGTTTTTATGAAACCAACTTGGGACATATGGTACTGTCAACTCATGGCAATGCGATGCCACTTGCGCTCTCGAATATATTACCATTTGCGACTGCCCCTGTCCACGTGAAGGATGACGCTTTCATTCAAACACCAGACATGCGTGTTTGTTGCAATGTGCGACGTATCATCGTATAACCAAAATTGATTTAACGTTTCATGGATTATTTAGCACTTGTATATCCTCCTCCAGTTGTTTCGCAAAAATCAATACAGCTTAAGTTCATTGAATCATAGGGATTAGAAAAACACGGCTGAGGTATTGAATCCGTGTATGAAGTTCCAGATGACGAAAAAGCGCGGACGACATACGCTTACGGTTGAAGAATACATGTAGAATGATTTTCCTTTTATATTATTTTATTTTATTTGTTTTAGAAAATGGGATCTGTCTAATA
Source organism: Combretum micranthum (assembly GCA_024138025.1). Lineage (NCBI taxonomy): Eukaryota > Viridiplantae > Streptophyta > Magnoliopsida > Myrtales > Combretaceae > Combretum > Combretum micranthum. The sequence continues at coordinate 100,067 of JAMXBD010000236.1, read as the reverse complement.
TCTGAATGCACCAGCTATTCTACAAGAAAACATCTATTGGGATCGATTTTTATCTATACTATTTGTATCAGCTCGCATTATAATTTATTTGTATCATATTTATATTGTATATGTTTGGTATTTATTTGAAAACGATAAAAATATGATGTCAAAATGACTGAGGTATAATAAAACCAACAGACCCACCTAAGATGTTATTTCAATTTTGCTTTTCTTTTTCTTTTTCTTTTTCATTTTTCAAATAACTGTGAATCATCTCCACCTAAAATATTACTAAATTAGTCAAATTTCTATGCGATCAGGTTGAAGTCCAGTTATGAAAACGGGTTTTTCGTCTTTTTCTCAAATTTTGATTTAAATTTTTAATTTACGTTGAGTGTGAACCGAATTTATGGAGACTTTGGTTTAAAGCAATGAACAATTAAATGGACAAAAGGAGAAGTTGAGACATAAGTAATAAAAATAGATGGTGTAATCCCCACATTAGGCGAACAGATGTTGACTCAACTGGTAAGGCTTCGGCCCACAATCCCAGTAGTCATGAGATCGATTCTTGTTGTAGGCAAAGGTATATTTCTTGTACTTGAGGTAATGGGATCAATCATTATCAGCGTTATAATACCACTGGTAGGCCACCTGCCCCATCCAAATTCGGATGTGATGTCGTCCTGATGATCTGTGGTTGTGAATTGCAGTTCTTTCAAGTAACTAGGTTGTAATTCTCTCGTTATGTCTTTGGTTGATTAGTTGATTTTATAGGGGTGAAATGCAAAAGTTATTCTTTCTTTAATTTGTAGAATAATTATTTTGTGGAACTTTTTATTGCAAACAAATAATGCCATTTTCTTCGAAAGATTAAGGAACAGTTGCTCTTTATTCCACTATAGTACACTTCGATATTTACTTGTAAGACTATAAGTGAACAGTTAAGAGATGAACTAGGGTTCATATATATATTTAGATTAATTCTTAATGTATTATTAATGCCATTGCGAACGCAACTAAAGAAAATAATAGTTAATGTTCTCTATTCTATTCCTCATATATTGTAATTCTATTTCATTTTTGGCCAATCTAGTCAAGTCGACTTGTAAGTTTAAATGAACCTACTTGCAAGTCTAAATAAGAGTTAGAACTTGGCGTATTTAGATAAATAGATTTTATCATAATGACTTGTTTACTAAATGAGCTTGAACCAAGCTAACCTTAAAATAATTGAGTTAATGTAGCTCACAAATAGTTTAGCTCATTTGCAATTTTGATTCTTGACCTCTCTCTAAGCCCATTAATAATAGTGTTTTGACTTTATAAATCAAATTGATTGATTGTAAAGAGCCAAGTCCATGTACTTAGGATAAATTAAAAAAGATTTGTATGGTGGATTTAAAGCAGGAATTGTCGGGTCAACCTATCCACCCTCGATCTTTCCTAGGGAAGCTCACCTAGTAAGAGACTCTTCAAGGGCCCATACTTAAAAAGATTCCTTAAATAGAGATTCATCGGTAGCATGATTCATCTCAATTGTCAATTGTTCAACAAGATTCAACCAGCAAAACATTGATTGACTAATTCTAAAAATACTCGGGAGCTCTTCCTCATTTGGGAAGATTGAAAAATCAACAAAATAGCTGTCTTGTTATTAAACTGCTATGGTAGAGGGTCAAATAGAGCTTAGAACAAAAAATACAACACTTCTTCTTAAGAATGGGCTTGATACAATCTAGTTCATTCAACTATTAAATGCATATCCAATTGGACTTCTTAAAACTATTTATTCCATTTTTGTGCCTTTTTCTTCTTAGCCATTCACTACATGCTATTCGACGTCGTTGTTTTAAGGTTACGTATAATGTGGGACTTATAAAACTGGCGAGTAACCATTCTAAATTTCTAATCAAATCCCCACCACTACACTATTAAATCATATAAAACATAATATTGTTGTAATATCTTCGATCGAATCGACGACCTTTGAAGTTTTCAACTTTTTTGGCCGACCATGATCTTTCACCTTAATGATGGAGATTTTCCACATAAAACCGACCTGTAAATTTTTCGTTGCCTACTCATTTATTCCTCTAACTATTTACATATAATGTGATTTTCAAACGATAATTTGGAATGGAACCTAAAAGTTACATAATATAAGAGGCATATAATTTCTTGAATCTATCATATAAGGAAAATATTGGCAAGCGAAGGCAGTAATTATTACAAGTCCGAGAATACTTATGCACTTGATACGACTTATAGCGTGTCCCTGTAATAATTTATCTTAGGATCAAAACCAGAAAATCCATGTAATGCACGTTATCAATATTAAAGAAAGCTTTGTAGTAGAGGTGGGACTTCATCAACCCAAACCGCACACTAAATTGACTTATCGAATTAAATTGTGAAATGACCCTTCGAACCATTTATAGTGCTATCGATTTGGTGCATTCAGTGAATTGAACAATTATAAATTAAAATAAACCACATTATACTGGAAAGGGGAAAAAAAAAAAAAAAGCTATGTGAAGTAATCTCCATTCCCTCCCTATCTTAGTAATTTTATTCTAACTTAAACTTATTTCACTTTGATATCAATAATCTAAATTATTCTACTATCAAATTTTTAACATATATTCCCTTCACCATATATGCTTCACCAAAGGACTAGAAATTACATGCCTATTTTTTATAATAGAATGTGACTTGAGGAGTAAAAGAATAATTCTAGGGTAAATAAAAAAAAAATATAATAAGATAAAAAGATAATAAAATGTTTGGAAAAAAAAAAAAGAAATCAACAACAAAGGAATGTGTAGGCATAAGGGTTTGGATAGAACGGTCATATGCGCATGCCATGTATGTATAGTGATACTCATGGTTTGAAAGGAAGGACATGTAGTAAGGCAAAAAAGATTATTAAAAGAGAAGAGATTAGAGAAAATGGGTAGCCAATTTCAATAGGATTAAACATATACTTGGCAAGTAAGGGAGTTAGAAAATATCAAATCTCAATAATAACAAACAAAAGGCATGTATTGTTGATTCAAACAAGTGTTTGATCTTTTGAGTTGGAAATTTGGTAGTATAATAATATTTTTCTAAAATTCCATACTATCCAAACAAAAAGGGATTGGGGATCTTTATAAAGCGTGGCCATTGATATTATCTATAAGATCACATTGACGATGAATAGTCAGGAATAATCATTTTCAATAATGAATCCCAAAGTGAATTCATCCAATAAAGGTTTTTTAGTATATGAGTCTTATAAAAAGAAAATTTAGAATTAAACATGACAATTTCAATAAGCACTGATCTAAATTCACCATGTCAATTCTTCCTTACAATTCTAAATAATACTAGCTTAACTCTTTATCCCCTATTACCTTAGTAAAATGAGTTAAATCTAAATAAAAAATTTGGCTTAAAGACTATAAATCAAATTTAGTCCTCTATGAAAATACAAAAAACAAATATGGTTTGAGTCAAAAGCAAATCAAAATCTATTTTCAAATGGTTTAATTTCAGCTTTTGAGCCGTAGAATGGACTTGAAAAAGGATCTAACTACATAATGTGATTTATAGTTTCTCTTTGATCATCAACCGAAAATCAAACCACATTTTGCCCACATCTCTTTATAATAAATTTATTTTTAAGAGAATCGTAAATTATTGCTTTGAGACACTTATCCAAGAAGTGACAAAAGAGAAAACCGTCTAATTTTTCATCTAATTGCTTTTTAACTAATTAAAGCTTTTATTCTTAATAACAACAAGTGCCGGCTAATAAGTATGAATATACTTTCCTTCTTCAGATACCACTTACATGCTCGTGATTAAGAGCCAACCTTGTGTTTCGTGACTATAAGTTGATACGGGTTGAACATTCTCTGAATTTTAAAGAATAATTTCCAAACCCTACTTGCATCACATGCCATTACTTTCCAAATTGTCAACATATATACTTAAAGCACAGCATGAATCCATTCGATGGCAACAGCTATCGTCCACATGCAGCATCGTACCCTAGTTCCATGATTTCGCTCAGCCCTTTGATTTCTCTCCTCGCCCTTTATGGGGTCGATTATTTTTTCTCATTTCTTTGTCTACTTTTGACACCCACTTGTTATCGATGATGAAAAGTAAGACATATGATATTTATCATTATGTGTGCCATGTAGAATTGAATACACTATTCTCAAGGGCATATGACAAGACTTTTTTTTATAATTTAAAAAAATAATAAATAAAATTAAAAGAAATTCAAAATAAATATAAGCCAAATGAATAGATAGAACAAATTGTGCCGTAAAAGTTGAAGTTAAATGGTGATATCCAAGAATGGATAAGTTTTTTGTAAGAGAAAGATAATCTCCCCGTTAATCACGATACATCTTCATTGAAAGATTTTTAGGCCTAATTTTTTCCATCATTTTAGGATTTATTTTTTATCTGTATCTACTTATCTATATTTGGTCTACTTGATTTTTTTTATAAGTAAAATTATTTACTTGTTATCTGTATATGATCTATGGCCAGTCTGTTTCTTGCTAAATAGACATACATGTATCCACCTGCTGATAATGGGTCCTATTACAAAGCTTTGGTCTATAATAGTAAAGTTAACAAATATTAGCCTTTTTCAACCACATTACCTAAAAATTCGTTATTAGTGATGCTGAGGTATTCATTATATAACTTTGTAAATTAATATAAATTTTCTTCCGCAATTCATGTAAAACTACACACAATCCGCACAGAAAAACAGACGAAGCAAAATAAAATGTTAAGTTTTGGCTTATAAGATTAGATGGTGAATGTCTTATTAACTTGGTTTAGTTGGAGGTTATGCAAAATAATGAATAACAATTATTATCTCTCTAAATACATAAATTATTATTTAATGATTTATTTTTAATTTTTATCATAAATATTACTATTTTAAAAACATCACATATACAATTATGATTCTCTACAATAAACAAATAACACTATAGTATTTTATTTTTACTCTAATAATTATTTTTTTTTATGTTAAGTGAATATTATAATAATTATTACAACTTTATGATAATCCTATTAAATTGGAATTTAATTCCTCTATATTTCATGTGGTCGTTCAGTATTTTACAAATTTAGAAGTTTTAAGACTTATTTCTAATTTAATAAAATTAAGCGAAATATTTCTCTTATTGAAAACTTTATAAGCCATGCACATTGATTTATAGCCTCACATTATATAAATACCTCATTAGATATGGTTATGGGTAATTATTATCCAACATGATCCACCTTTCATATAGGTTCTTAATTCTTATATCCTCCAACTTCCAAAATGAGCAAATTTGAAAGTTAATTGGGACGACCTTTGGTCTCTTTAATGATTTTCAATGGCAAGTTGAGCCAGTGGAGCTTAATTTTTTTGCTCCTATAATTCTGTTGTCTGTCCCTTAACATCACTTTGTCAGAACAGCTACATTCTTTATAAGCCAACTTGGTCCGGACCCATACCCCGTAATAATAATGTCTCTGTGCAAGCCGGAAAAAAAATATTTGAATAGTTAATATATATATATATATATATATATATATTACATGTAGGTATACCGTATACGTAGTAGTAGGGTCCCGACCGTCCAGATCCCGGAAAAAAAAAACTTTTAAAGGTTTTTTAAAAAATATGTATTATATATGTATATTATAAAAAATATATAATATTAAAATAAAAGTGATACAGTGGTTAAGTATATATCCATTTTATATATATATATATAGATCATGATCAAATTCCATGAAAATACCTTTTTTTTATTTTTTTTTCAATGTATTTATTATATTAGCTTTTTCTTTCTCTTACACTAACTATTTTTCTCTCTCTCCCTATATAAACTACATATATATATATATATATATATATATCTATGTGTGTGTCTTTTTTAACTTTTTTTTCATAGTAACTAATAATATTAAATTCTTTCATTATAAAATTATTCAAACTAAATAAATTCTTATTAATAACTATTTTATGTTCAAAGTAAAGTACAAAGTAATCGTTATTATTATCTACTTTACAATTGAATATTGTTGCATACTAATTATATAATTTGATTTAGCAACTTTTTTTCTTCAATTAATGCTATTTAAATACACAAGAATTATTGAATAACTATTATATCTACATATATTATGATTTATTTATGCTAAAAGTAATCACATTGCACATTAATTATATAATTTGATTTAGTAGCACTGTTTTTTTCTACATGTAATGCTAGGAAAATGAACACAAAGTATTGAATAAATATCATATCTAGATATATTTTATGATTTATTTTATTAAAAGTAAAATTTATATAGATATTAACTCTATATTTTTTATAATAATTAATTTTTAAGTGATATATATATATTATCTTTTATGAAATACACTAAATATTCTTAATTATTATTTGAATGATTTTTTTCATGAAGTTATAAAAAATATCACATTGAAATCATTATAAAATTTTCAAAGATATATAAGATGTAATATAATTAAAGTAGTCAGTGAATATTAATAAATAATTTTAAAATTAACTTAATTAAGATCCACCTTCCGATTGTATAATTCTACGTTCATCCCTAGTAACTTCCAATTATATATTAATAAATAAATAAGATAATAGATAATTTTTAAAATAATCACGACCCCTACAATCACGTAATAATTACACAATTATCTATCAAACGTGAAATGTGATATCCATATAAGCTTTTTCTATAAGTCAATGCATGCATTTATTTATTTATTGTTTTTTTTAATAATAACACGTAGCACGTATGTCATAGCCTTCAGATCAGATTGACACCAACCACCGCAGAAGAACATCCGATACGGGACAGATTACCATGACAGCAACTGCTCAAGTAGATCTTCTTTCTCTAATAAGAAGGATCTTGTCTAGACAATTTGCTGTGATGTTCAATATTTTCAACCACAACAATCGGAATTCAAACATGGTATAGAAAATGGGATAATTCATAAGAAGACAATGGAAAAAGATGATCACAGAAGATCTTTTAGGTCGGATACATATCTCATCCAAAAACAATATTTAATATGTACGATGAGAGGTTGGGCATTTATATAATAACATTTTTCTTTTATTAATTATTATAGATGGCTAATTTAATAATATATAAATGTTTAGATTTGATTATTGGGCTAAGTGACAAAACCTGAAGAGTCAAGTTTATGTTTTGAGATACTTATAGGAGATTTGATAAGGCGGGCTTAGAGTAAGGATCGTTGAACCAATTTGTCCGCTCTTAACATTTCTCAGAAAAGCTCATGCACTTAAAAGAATCTTTGGTGGGTTTAAACTCAAAATAAGCCCATAGAAGAATCCATCAGAAGAAGGAATCATATGAGTCGTTGACATACCTTACGATCTAACGGATGCTGTCAATAATCAAACTCTATAAATACTCCAGGAGTTCTCCTCATTTAAAAAGAATTCAAAGGTTCAGAGGATCATCGTCGTGCTACCGGATTGTAATCACAGAGATCAAACATGAATCAAAATGAAGAATTCATTGCCTCTCTCTAGGAATTGTGGGGTTGATGTCGTATAGCTCCTCCACCTATCACGCGTGCATTCGAGCTATCTGAAATTACTTACTCTTCCTCCTTATCATCTCTTCATAAGTCATTCTTACATGTCATTATGTGCTTTTGCCAAGTCAATCTTTTGAAGCCACGTATAACGCGAGCCAGATGTTGCACACACGTGATTACTACAGTCAGATCCAATCATCTATAATTATTATAACAGTAATTTGTAGAAATATCTCTTAAATTTGTTTATGCATACTTAATATTTTTTTTATCTTTAAAATTAAACTTATCTCTTTACTTTATGCTTTTTTTATCTGCATTTTGGCATTTTTAATTACCTTATTCAAAGGAAAAATGTAAAATAGCGGTCTAAAACTAATTTTTCTAAAGATTTACAAATTTTGAAGAAATCAAATATTTACAATTTGTCTTAATTCCAATGAGTAGCGTTGTGTGATATGAGAATACATCTTTTCTTTCTCGTTTTTCATGACCTTCTTGCCACAATATTTACTGGCTAAGGGAAAGAATTTGGACAACTTTTATTCATTGACATCCATTATATACATAATAATCTCTTTTGGGTTCTGATTTTGACGGTGGTCATCTACAGAGGTAGAATGGAAATGAGTGAAAATCTGCATATAATAATTTATCCATGGCTAATATCCATTTAAATACAATGATCTTATCAAGGAAAAAGCTTGAGTTAAAGTCTTAAATGATGGGGTGGGTGGATAACCCTATTGTACTGGGTATGATTTAATGGTAGGATGTGGGTATGATTTATATGGCTATAAGATTAGCCAAGCTAGATGATAAAAGTTTCACCTAAGGCATGCCTAAGAATGTACACGGAATAAAAATTTAAGGGTTGGATTTGCTCCTCCATATATATATATATATAATGTTTTTTTTTCATCTTTTCATTATAGCATATATCTTAATTCAAATTGATTTATGGATTTGTTGGGAAAAAAATAAGACATACGACTTATGTCATTGTTACTTTCAATAAAAATAGACTAGGAAAAAAAAATTTATAAGAGCATGCAAGTAGAATAAAAAGAGCAAATTAACGTGAATATTGATATTCTACAATTTTTTTCAGAATAAATTTTCATGTTAATTTAGTTAATGATACTAAAAAAATCATTTTGAATATAAGTTAATCAATAACCGATCATTTATAATTTACATCATAACAGTATTTACAAAAAAATTTGTAACTAAACTAAGTCATATATTTGGTGATTTTTACAAATAACTAATGTGATAAAATTTGTAATATGGATAAAGAAATTATTATTTATGGTACATTGCTAATAAAAGCAACAACCAAATATAATTTATTTAGTTAAATATAAGGTTTACAATGTATGAATCTAATATTATTAGTTACTACGAAAAAAAAAAGTAAAGTTGTTATAGAGAGAGAGAGAGAGAGAGAGAGAGAATATCAATTAAGCAATAAATGCAAATGCATCTTAAAAAAAGTGAAATGACAATTATGTGATTTGAACAGATGGCATCTTAATTGAAAAAGGAAACTTTTAGCCACTTAGTTACATATCCTCTTATATTTTAATTTGCTCTATAAAAAACATACATTGTACATATTTTTTTTTTATAAAATATAAATGTTAACCTTTTTCAAGTTTTGGGGGTTGGTTGTTACGCCCCAAAATATATCCTAAACATAATAGTCTGCCACACTCAATATTAGAGCTTAAGTATGACAACCTTAGTCATTCCCAAAAGCTTCGATATCAAGTGTAAGGCATGCTCCCCACAAATTTAGATGACCAACTTTGAAATATGAAGCTTAAGAAGATACAATAACAAATTAAGAAAAGGAAATCATAATATTCATGCATTCATAATAATTGTCTTACAAGTCTTAAAGGCATTCCCCCGCCAAAATAACTACAATCTATTACAAGAAATTTTCTATGAATTCTACATCTAAAACTAATGCTAAACTTCATCTAAAAATTTCTTAACCAAAATGGGAAATACCTGACTGCAAGGTCCACGTGGCCTCAACCACAAATAGCTGAATTACAAAAGATATCTATAGGGATATAAGCTAACGGACTTAGTGAGAATTATTTCCAAGATAAATACTTGAGTAATAAAATCAATCAAGTTTTTAGGCATCTAAGTGACATGCAACAAACACATGGGCAAGCAAGACATATAGTTTTCCGAGAACTATATGTTCAATGGATTTAGAACTCTCCTTTGGTGACAAAGATCTCTTTTAAAAAGCATAGTTTAAACTTGGTGGTTTAGATAACACTCTTTAATTTGGCATGGATATGAGAATGATAACAAGAAAAATTATAATAACAAAACAATATAAGTTAAGTATTGAGAGACTTAGCTTTAAATCAAGGCTCTCAGACTAAGAAATGGACTAGTTCTGAAAAGAAAAGAAAATTGTTTTAACTTGATAAGGACAAGTCTAAGACTAGAGACTAGTCTTAAAACAATCATGAAATAAATAAATTGCACAACTTGAAGTAATATGCTCTAAAGATTATATATATATAGGTACATAATTATATTTAATTAGATATATATAAGAGGTTAACATAATAGCAATAACAATATGTGCAAAATATAATAACAACATAAAAATAGAGAAATAGATTTTCATGAACAATACATGAACATAGTGTAGCTTTCAGAACATTAAGTTTAGGAACTCATCATGATTGATCATGTAAAGTTACATGACATGGTAGAAAGAAATATGGAAAGAAGTCTTACCTAAAGAGGATTTGGAATAGTATAGGTGAATGGGTTTTGTGTATGTAGAAGGAAGTTGGAGAGTATTTTGGGAAAGTATTTGGAGAGATTTTTGAGAGGAGAATTTTGGAGAGTTTTGGTAGTGAATTTTATGGATAGATGATGTATGAAAGAAATAAAAGAGGATGAGGTATTTATAGGAAAATGAGGAGAGATTTTTGAGTGATTTAAATTAAGAAAAATTGAAAAAAAAAGAAAGAAAGAGAAAAGAGGGGGGAGGGGGGGGGGGGGAGGCGAGCACCGGCCATTAAGGAGAGAAGAGATGTGATTTTTTTTTTCTTTTGTGTTTTGTGTATTGAGAATAGTAATATGTAAGGTAGATGTGATATAAAGTAATGAGAAAGGTAAAAAGTAAAGATAATAGGTGTATAGAGGTAAGAGTAGGTGTTAGAAAAAGTAGAGATAAATGAATAGTGTAATGTAAAGTGGATGTGACTAATAAAGTACCGGTAGTAAGAAAATACACGTATAAATGCGATATCTAATATTTTTACTTATCGAAAAATTATAAAATTGATATTTTTGAAAAACTTATATTATTACGAGTCTAACGGTATATTAGGAATATTTTTACTATTTCGAGCCCCGGGACATGTTTCCAAAAATTATATTCGTTTAGATTCAAAACGAATTGCGGTTTTACTAATATGATATTTTTAAGCTTTCTTATGTCATTATGAACTATTCTACATACTAATCTCTCACTCACTTAGGGTTATGAACATGGGATTACCAGACTTAAACTTGTTACGTCTAACTAAGGTTTTGTTGATTTTAAGGTTTTCGGTTGACCTTTCAATTTGAGATTAAGTTTAAGCTATCGTAAAACTTTGGGGGTTTACATACATGGTGTACAATCATAGATTGTGTCATAAACAGTGTTGTCAAACCCGAGTTGACTCACTTGGCTTAACTCGGTTGAACTTGACCTCTAATTAGGAACAAGTTAATTTAATTGCAATTTAATCCTTAGTTCAATTTGATTTTACTCCTTAACCCTTGACTCTTTATATGCTCGGGTCAAGCCCTTAGGTCGGGTCTAATAATATTGGTTGTAAGTACCTTAAGGCATCTTGTGAGTGTTGGGGGGCATGCAAGGAGTACTTAAGGTTTTTCCAAGGATGTGCAAGGGCATAGAAGTAGCGGCTAAGGAATGGTATGAGCACCTTAGCAGGATGGAAGATAAGGTGTTATTTCAAAGAGGGAGCCTACAAAATGACAATAGCTTCCAATGAAGGGTCAATGCGCAAATAACCTAATCTTAACATGAGAAGTTGGTAATAATATAGTAACACCATGCTTTAAGTCTAATAATTGGAATGAATGCAATCTCTTAATGAGGATACCTTGGTAAGTGAGGCTATCTAACTTACCAAACATGTTGAGGTCTATATATATATATATATATATATTTAAAAAATACATCATATATGTTAGCATAAATTCAAGTGATATATTTTTTAAGAAAAATATTTTTAAAAAAAAGGAAAAGAGAATATAATAAGACATATATTTGTTTATGGGTTGTTTTAGAAATAGTCGCCTTAAGCCCATGCTAACCTCCTTAGATACTAACCAATCGGTCAGGCCACAAATAGATCTCTTTTGGCTTACTTCTTAGAAGGACAAATCAAAACCCAAGATGATAAGCCAACTTGTTGTCTCATTGTAATTGCTCAGGTATGCTCGACAACCTCACACCTCATTCAATAGATGATTAACCTACTTATTGCGACTTACCCACTTTTGACAAACTTAGGATATGGCCAAATGGTTGGTTACATGCTCCTACAATGTCAGACCACATTCTCAAGACATGGCATTACTTATTTAAATGGTTACAAAATCATCCTCTATAAATATGATGCGGGAAACCTTTATTGGACATCTGGCAACAATTACACACGTAGTGTGCTACTATTTTTATTTACATTTCTCACTACCTTGCTAGCTTAACTATCGAGGCGGCCACAATTAACAACACGTCAACTACTGACCTTTTTGTTTCACAGGATGATCACAATATTAGGCAAATCAAGTCATCTTTACTAGCAAAACTTTAGCAACAACAACATCACTATTTATAATTTACAATATGACAAATCTTTGCAAATTTCAAACTAAATATCCTAAAATTTCCTTTTATCAATGACGCAGCGGAATAAAAGGGAAACAATCGCAAGACGTTGATTCGCGCACGAATACCCGGCTTGTGATCTTCAAATATCTATTGATTCTGAGAGAATACCTAGATATTGCATCAAAGCGAAATCTACACAAGATTACGAATTTTGGGATAAAGAGAAAACACTCTCAAAGAAAATTCATTCAAAATAACATATGTCTGCACCTTCTGTAACCCTAGAATATATAATATGCTTTTTTTACCAAAAAAGGAAATCTATCTAAATAATACATAAGGCGAAAATAAATGATTGGACGAGATTATGCCACGATGGCATATAAAAAAGATTATTATCCTATGAAAAGATATGACATAAAGAAAAGTTACTAAAAATAGTAAAAACACGGTTTTGATGGCCTAAGCGAAGGAATTTAGCAGAAAACTGGCATGGGTCACGAGCAAAGCTGGTGAGTTCTACTCGTTGGATCGATTCCCTTCAGAATATGGTCCCGTTCGGTCAAAATCCAAAACTCCCCAAAATTACGAAACTGTCATCGTCAAATTCTATGCCATTTCTCCAAATAATTATTTGCTATCTTGTCCACTGCATCATCCTTCCCGGGTAGACAGAATTCGCCCTCAAATTTTCCCCATCTGAATCATCACCAACATAAGGAAGGAGATTTTTAACATTGAATACATCTGCAGTTCGAATATAGCTAGGTAGCTTCAATCGATAAGCATTGGGGTTGATCTTCTCAATTACTTCCACTGGACCAATCTTCCTAGTAGAAAGCTTATTGTATTCACTCGTAGGAAACCTGTCTTTAGTAAGGACAGACCAAACATAATCTTCCACATCAAACTCCACATGACGTTTCTTTCTATCAGCAACCATCTTGTATCGGCTTGCAGCGCTTTCCAGATTGTCATACACAGATTTATGAACCTCCTGCAGATTATGGACAAAGTCCTTTGCTTTTCCATGGACTCTGGTTTTATCTGGTAGTGGTAATAAGTCAAGTGGGCCACGGGGAATGATAGAGTACACCGCCTGGAATGGACTGAATCCCGTGCTGCGATTAATTGCATGGTTGTATGCGAATTCAGCTTGGCTTAATTTCTGGTCCCAACTCTTCACATGCTCACCCACCAAACTTCTCAACATATTGCCCAATGACCGGTTCACCACTTCAGTTTGCCCATCTGTTTGAGGATGGTAGGCACTACTGAAGTTTAACTGAGTGTTGACCATTCTCCACAGACTTCGCCATAAATGACTAAGAAATCTAGTGTCCCTGTCAGAAACAATACTTGAAGGCAACCCATGTAATCGGTATACCTCACGAAAGTACAACTGTGCCACACGTACGGCATCTGTAGTCTTCTTATAAGGAATAAAATGAACCATTTTAGAGAATCGATCAACAACTACATAGATGGAATCATTATCTCGTTGTGTTCTTGGTAATCCCATCACAAAGTCCATACTGACATCAACCCACGACTGTGAGGGAATTGGAAGGGGCATATACAATCCTGCATTCGTGGCCGATCCTTTTGACACTTGATAGATTCTACAACGCTGTACAAAACGCTCAACCTCTTTGCAGATGGTTGGCCAAAAGTAAGATGCTTGCACTAATTGTAAAGTTCTGTCTCAACCTATATGTCCCTCACCATGCAGTTCCTTAATGATCAGAGTACGCAAGCTGTAATCCGGGATGCATAGTTGATTACCCTTAAATAGAAAACCATCTTGCAGTAGATACTCAGACTTCTTTCCTGCTCGAACCGTTGCCAAAATTCTAGCAAAGTATGGGTCAGAAGGGCTGGGACGGCACACGGGCTGTCCACACACATGCGCCAAGAGCCATCTTTCTTGGGTGTTAGAAGGGCTGGGACGGCATACGGGCTCAAGCTTTCCCTGATGAAACCTTTAGTCAGCAATTCCTCAACCTATCGCCTTAACTCCTCATGTTCTGTAGGGCTCATTCGATAATGTGGTCGGTTTGGCAAAGCTGCACCAGGTTCAAGATCGATATGATGCTGAATATCACGCAGTAGAGGTAACCCCTCTGGTAAATCCTCAGGAAATACATCCCGAAACTCCTCTACTATTGAAACTGCTATTCCAGGTATCTCCACATCTCCACTAACCTCCTTACCCAACAAAGCAAAAACAATATCAGATTGCTTTATCTCATCCTCAAAACTTGGCTAAGGAAACATACTGGAATTACTATCATACCCTATTTTGTCGGCTTAGTCACTGTGGAAATCTCTGCTGGGTACGAGTATAATCTTCACCCTTAATACACAAAACTATATGAATTAGTTCGTCCATCATGCATTACGTTCCTGTCAAATTACCAGGGCCTTCCTAACAGCAAGTGACATGCGTCCATTGTCACCACATCACACCATACAGTATCCTTGTACTTAAAACCAATAGAAAAAGAAATGAAAGCACGCTTGGAAACTGTTACCTCTCCCCCTTTTTTTAACCAAGCCAACTTATAAGGTTTCGGGTGTTGCTCAGACTCAATGCCTAGCTTCTGTATAACTTCAGTAAACACAATGCTTTCACAGCTTCCAGAGTCAATCATGAATTGACACACCTTACCTAAATGGTACATGTGGATTGAAAAATATTGCTTCTGAGCCACTCTTCCTCAGCTACCCTGGGAGTCATGCACGATCGCCGGACCACTAGATTCTCCTTGCCATCACCAGTCACAACTTCTTCTCCAACATGCTCCACATCAAAAATTGGTTCACCATCACCCCCTGCTTCAAAGAAATCCGCAGCATCCTCCTCTTCCTCATTCTCATTCTCAGCAAAAAGTGCTTTCTTCGCCTCTTTCCTACAATCAGCCTGTCGGTGCCCAACCTCACCACATTTGAAACACTTTATTCCACTAGTACTAGGACGATTAGTGTTAGGTTTACTGAAACGCCCGTGGTGTTACTACCTATAACCCCACTTCCTGAACGATTCACACCACTATTGCCACTACTCATTATCCCACTACCATACATACCACTCCCAGACCGCCGTTGTCTTTCGACAATCAAAGCCCTCTGATGTGCAGCAGATACATTAACTGGGTCAAACAAATTGATAGCATCCTGAAGCTGCAATCGTAATCCTCCAATATAACGAGACACCAACTGCTCCTCCGTCTCCTGAATTTCGTTTATGGCAACCAATTGATAGAATTCAGTGGTGTAATCATCAACGGTCCTACTACCCTGTTTCAGATTTTGCAATCTCTGGTACATAATCCTCTGGAAATTATATGGCAAAAAGATCGCTCGTAGATGCTTTTTAATTTTCTCCCACGTCTCAGTCTTCGACTTACCCAATCTCAAGCGTGTCAATTTCGTCTGCTGCTACCATGTTGTGGCCCTACCACAAAATCGTGTTGCCACCAGTTGCACACGCTTATCATCAGGAACCCCCTTAAATTCTAATATCTCCTCTACCGTAGCCAGCCAATCTAAAATTCCTCCAGCTGGAGAGTACCATGAAATTCTAGAATCTCAGTCCTCATCCCCATTTCCCAGCATCTGTAATGTTCCTTAACGCGTGGCCTACCACGGCTACGTGGCGATTTGTCATAAAAGCTCTCAACAGCAGACGACATTTCATCATCATCATCCTCAAAATCTTCACCTACCCTCAGATTAGGGTTAGGGTTATGGTTAGGATTAGGGTTAGGGTTCCTTCCTCGATTCTGATTCATCGCAAGCGCTCCACCGTCTTTGTGATCTGGGCTACTGCAGCATCCAATCGCCGATCGATCATCTGTCCTATCCTCTGTTCTAACCTCTCATCGAGCATAGCTCCAATCCTCTGATCTAAGTTGTCACGCTCATAAATCTCATATATACGTCGCTGGTTAACCAGTCTGCGAGGCACCATGATATTCCAAGAGCGAACGCGGCTCTGATACCAACTGACGCAGCAGAATAAAAGGGGAAACAATCGCAAGACGTTGATTCGCGCACGAATACCTGGCTTGTGATCTTCAAATATCTATTGATTCTGAGAATACCTAGATATTTGGCATCAAAAGTTGAAATCTGCACAAGATTATGAATTTTGGGATAAAGAGAGAACACTCTCAAAGAAAATTCATTCAAAATAACATATGTCTGCACATTCTGTAACCCTAAAATATATAATATGCTTTTTTACCAAAAAAGGAAACCTATCTAAATAATACCTAGGGCAAAAATAAATGAACGGACGAGATTAATGCCATAGACGGCATATAAAAAAGATTATCCTATGAAAAGATATGACATAAAGAAAAGTTACTAAAAATAGTAAAAAAGCGGTTTTGACGGCCTAAACGAAGGAATTTGGCCGAAAACCGACATGGGTCACGGGTAAGCTGGTGAGTTCTACTCGTTGGATCGATTCCCTTCAGAATATGGTCCCACTCGGTCAAAATCCAAAACTCCCCAAAATTACGAAATTACCATCGTCAAATTCTATGCCATTTCTCCAAATAATTATTTGCTATCTTGTTTACTGCATCAATCAATATAAAATATATATTTAAAGATTTTTCTTAAAAATATGTGAATTTTTTGCAACTCAATTCTCATGTTTTAATCAGCAATTTAATCATCATTACAAAATAAAAATAGACAAAACCCTGCAAAGTTTGCCACTTCAAACAATTGAACCCTACATACTACATATAACATGATAAAGATAATCAAGAAACTTATCAAAGAGTATGGTCACATTCTTGATTGAATCCTCTATGAGAAGTGTCATTCATGGAGACAAGATTATTTATAACTTCTTTAATTACAAATCCAGATTCTTTTTTTTTTTTTTTTTGTATTATTCAGTGAACCTATATCTTTCAATCATTAAGGATTCAAAATGTTCAAGATTAATATTAAACTTATATATACGAAAGTCTATTTCTTCTTCTTTATTTATGTGAAATTCTGTAGTAATAATACTATAATTGCTATCTATATTATTTTTTTGCAAATTCTTGTATCTTAATAAATGATCTCTAAAAGTTTTTTACTGCAAAGAAATTTATTTTCTATCTTGCTTTGAAGGGCATTTTTTAAATATATTTGTTTCTGTTAAAGAATATATATGACCATGCTCTTTCATAAGCTTCTTGACTATCTTTATCATGTTGTATGCAGTATGTAGGGTTCAGTTGTCTGTAAGTCTTTCATTTTGTAACTCTGTTGTTTTTCAATGATTCTTTTTCTGTTGTATTTTTTAATCTTAATTCAAGTGTCAGGCATGGTTCTATCCCAAAATAACTGTGTCGACGAATGCTCTCAAGGAGTTCTTTAGCTTCCTCTACTAAATAACATCCTTTCCATTGAGGATCGATAAAGTTCTCAATTTGAGTTTTAGCATAAACCCATGCTTTATAGATTCCAAGATTAAAACCATTTATTATAGCATAGCAATAGAATTTGGTATTTGTCTGTTTGGACAAAGAATTAGATCTGAGTTTTGTGTTTACCTAATGTAAATAGTTGCACAGAGCTAAACATAGCTTGACCTTGTTCTTATCCAATGTTTGTAAATTCCAAATTGCGTTAACCAAAACTTTTGTCTTTCTATGACTATCATGGTTGGCAATTGATTGTGCTTGAATCCATTTCTAGAGCTAAGGGCTTGTACATAAAGTTAAACATCCCCAAATGTCATTTTGCCTAACGGCAGTGCTTAGTTTTGAACTAGATAACTACTACCAGTTGGTTTATATTTCTTCTAAAATATTGAAGCTCTTAAGAAAGGAAAAGTATTTATATGTGATAAAAAAAAAACAATATTTGGAGCATTAGGATATTTCCTTTGGTTTGTATAATTTGTATGCATTTTTTAATCAGTTTAACTAGTATAATTCATTTGTATAATTTGCTCTTTCTATCTGGAAGTCTATCTTTCAAATCTTTGTGCCATTTATAATCCTGCTTAGCGTATCTACAAGATTATTTTCTTTTACTTTAATTTGCTCAAATTCAATATTATAACCATTGTTTAAAAGAGTATCAACAAACTTAATCCATCTTCTCTATAACATGTTTTTTTCATTTTTATTTTTATAAAATTTCACAATTGCTTCATTTATAGTCTGTTCTTACTAAGATTTCCTTTTTGTTTATTAAGAATGTTTTGAAACTATTAAGTCCATAAATTAATTCTATTATTTTAGTGTCTAAACTGCCTTTTAGTCCTTTTTTTTTAATGTACCACTATTATATCTGCAAATCCGTTCTTTCTTCATAAGAATTTATGGGTTTTCTTTTTAATACTGCTCCTTATCCCTTTTCACATTCATTTGTGATAACAATTAAATAATTTTTATTTACTGGTAATCTTAATTCTAGAAGATCTTTAATTAATTCCTTGACTTCTTTTATCAACTAAGTTCTACTCTATCTAAGGGTGAATATCTATGAGTCTTTTTATAAAGTGGTTTTGTAAATTTTCCTAAATCTTTTATAAATGGTCTTGAATAATTTACTAATCCTAAAATTGTTGTAATTTCTTTTTGTCAAAAACTTCATCAAATTCAAACAATTATTATCATCATCATCTTTTTTTTGGCAAATAAATAATCAAATATATTGCCACATGAACTATGAAAATTGCAACCATGTTGGTAATATACATTTTCTTTTGAGTCTACCAATTTCTAACTATCTATGGTGAGGAATATGGGTACATATATATGTATATATATGAGGTCATCTTGTTTCCTACATCATAAATATAAATAGAATAAACCTTAGAACTAATAATAGGATTTTATGTGATAAAAGAATGAAGATGGGTAAATGTAAGTGAGACAAACAATAATGTAGTGAGTGATGATATCGTATAGAATAATAAGTTTATCATTATTTCAAAAAAGTTATATTATTTTAATGGATTGGGTTATCCCATTACTCACATCTAAAACTTGTTATCTAACACGAAATGCTATAGAATTTTAAAATAATACTTAAACCCATCCTAAATCCTTATAGGTCTTTAGTGGGTTGAAAGCTCTTAACAATCATCCCAATATATCTTATAGATAAGATTATAATAAGATAATTTTCAAATTTTAGTTTTTTAACTTACATACAAAATAGACACAGATAAGTTAAACAAGTCTTGCTTTCTGGTGTAACACACAAATACATTGGATCAGGCTGAGTAAGAAAAATGAAACTAATCGTTTACTAAAGAGATAAAGACAGACCAACGCATTGAATTCTCGTTCCTCACGTTGCCTAGCTCTAATGGCTAAAAGCCTCGGTTGGAAAATCAAGCAAAATTATAACTTAGAGGAGTGGTCAATCAAAAATTTTCTCAAAAGCTAAATAGTCCATAAATTCCTTAACCGCTACACATCACGAGAAGCTGCTAAGATTGCTAGTTTTATCTTGATAAAATAGGGTTGGTACAAGAAGTGTCGTGCACTTTCCAATTACTTTTGAGAGCGACTTTATTGGAGTTACTTGACACGAACCCTTATACTAAGTAACTCAAAAAGCTAATAAAGTTAGTTGCTCGACATAGAAATCTATGGGTCTGTTTGAATGGTATGTTTTTCATCTGTATCTGTATTTATATCTTTTTAAAAATGATATGTGTAAATATGCTCGATTTGCATATATATTTTATCTATATTTGATTTATTTGATCTTTTGATGAAAACTGCTAACTTTTTTTTCTATATTTATTTTTTGATAAATAATTTGTTAAAAAAAATTTAAAAAAAGTGTTTATATCTGTTTAGCTAGCCTTTTCTGATAGATACAGATACTTTTTAAAAATTTGTTCTAACAAATTGTTTATTAAGAAATAAATACAGATAAAAAATTTGATAGTTCTCATGAAAAAATCAAATATAGATAATATATATATATATATGCAAATTAAACATATTTATACATATTTTTTCGATATAGATACAAATATAGAAAAAAAAAACCAGACTATCCAAACATACCCTTAGCTAAGTAACTCAAAAAGCAAGTTTTTTATTCTCTTTCTCTTTTATTTTTATTGATAGAATGTGATATGAGTCCACTAAAAAACTTTTAAAAGAATTATTATATAACTCTTTCTAAGAATTCACAATAAAAAAAGTTGTGAGATAATTGCTTGATATGGGAATCAATACTTGGCATGTTGACGAGGCATGTTAGGCAACTCCTTAAACAACTTACGGATAAAATTGAGCTTAGAGGAAGGATAAATATAAGAAAACCAAACTTGAAAAAGTGATTAGAGTGTTATGTACACTTAAGAAACACACAAAGATAAATAGTGTGAATTATGATGAAGGTTTGTTTAAAAACATAACATGTTCACATTCTTCCCATTAACTAATGTTATTGTTTAAAATTGAGTATTGTATTTTATGCAAAGAAATAATGTCACAAAATAATATCTAAATTTTCTTAAAATATATAATTAGATGCCTAAATTTTGAAATAAATTAATTTAGTATCTGAACTTTAAAATTGATCAATTTAACACTTGAAAAACTTTAAAATTGATCAATTTAATACCTAAAATAACTTGACAGAGATAGCGTTGACGTGCACAAATAGTGCTTTTATGTGTGTAAATTGATCAATTTCAAATTTTAGATATTAAATTGATGAATTTCAAAGTTTAGATACCTAATTGTATATTTTATCAAAATTTAGGTACAATTCATAACATTAACCTTTATAGAAGTCATTTTAAAATTTTCATTCTTTTCCTTTTTTCTCGCAAAGACTTAGGTGTGTTTGTGTAACAAATGTTTATATGTATCGCGTCCAAGCTATGTCCTATGTTTCTTTATTTATTTTAATTTTTTTTTTTTATTGTTAATGGATGTGCCCCTAGGATCATTTCGTATCCCTATTTTACATTATAATTTAAAATGATCAAATAGTATCACCTTCGGCGTGTAAAATAGTTTGAAATCGATAATATAAGTTGAAATGAAAACGAATTGAAAGCGTTATAGCAATTACATACCTTTGTTTTGTAATAGCCAAGAAATCACTAGTAATTGTTTGATTTAATCATATTCGCAACTGACCATATTAAAGATAAATTAATAAGGAAATGAGACATCGAATATATTCCACGGACTCAATCCCATTAAAAAACGTGTTTATACCGTTAGGCTACAAAAGCCCTAGCATACCCTTGGTCTCTTGAAGATGTAAATATGAATTACAAGAAATCTATATATATAATATATACATATATATTTGTATATATATTAACATACGTTTCAACGTTAAAAAAATATACAAGTAGACGATATATCCATGAGGCGTTTAAATAAAATAACCCAATATATAAATTTAAATAGATATATTATTTTAACATGTTGAAAGAGGATAACCTTAATTAGTCTTAAAAATTAGGAAATAATTACAAATCATAATTAACAATTGTATTTCACAGATAACTTCTTCATATTAGGTACTGTCATGCATAAATATGGTATTAGAGGTGATGTTTTAATTTCATGATTTTAAAGATACAAAAAATATTTTATGCTCATAGCTAAAAAAAGAAAAAAGACTAATGTTTATTCAACCCCATTAAATCTATTCTAACCTATTTAATTTCATGATTTCAGGATACCAAAAATATTTTAACATGGAAAAGATATGTCTATTTAATCCCTATTTAATTCTCTTCCAAATTCTATTTAATTTCATGATTTGAAGGATATCAAAAATATATCATACCTACATACTAAAAAAAAAAATACTAGTATATTCACTTATTAATTAATTCAAACCCTATTTAATTTTCATGATTTCAAGGATATGAAAATATTTTATGCTCATATGCTAAACATTATATTAAGAATATTTAGACAAAAAATATTTACATTAAAGACATCAAAGGGGGTGATTTTGCTTTAATAGTATAAATAGATTTAAATAGCAATGATGATTCTTTTTTTCAATTAATAAATGCAATGATAAGTTTATTTCCTTAAATAAAATGATCAAATAATAATATTAGAGAGATTGATAAATTACCATATGAAACTATATAATAAGAATATGCAATGAATAAAAGAGTTTTGGTTTAAATTATATAGATAGATGATGATTCTTTTATTTGGTTAATATTCTTAAACACAATGATAAGTTTATTTCTTAAATAAAATGATCAAATAATAATATTAGAGAGATTGATAAATTACCATATGAAACTATATGATAGAAATGTGTGATGAATGAAGGATTTTGGCTTAAATTATATAGATTTAAATAGTAATGATGATTCTTTTCTTTAGTCAATATTATTAAATGTAATGGTAAGTTTATTTCCTTAAATAAAATGATCAAATAAAATATTAAGAGATTGATAATTACCATATAAAGTTATATGATAAAAATGTGCGACGAATGAAAATTTACCTTAAATTTTATATATATATATATATATATATATAGATAGAAGAAGATTATAAAGATGTGCAACAAATGAGAGGTTCTACCTTAAATTATATAGATGATAATGTAAAACTATATAATAAAATATATGATGAATGGAATGATTCTGGTTTAACTTATATAGATAGATATGGATAAAGGTGAATTAAGGTAATTGCATTTAAAATAATGAGATTGACATAATTTTTGTTTATTTAATTGAAATAAATAGATAACAATAAGATATAGACTAATCAAATTACCATATAAAACTATATGATAAAAATGTACGATGAACGGAAGGTTCTGGCTTAAATTAAATAGATAGATAGATATATAGATGAAGGTGAAGAAGGTGAATTGACGTAATTGCATTTAAAAAGAGAGAGAGAGAGAGAGGGAGAATGAATATTTAAAGTAATAAATTTTTTTCTTTAAATAAAAGGAACATATATTATAATATATGATAAATTGATAAAGTTACCATGTAAAACTATATAATAAAAGTGTGTGACGATTGGAAGGATTATGGCTTAAATTATATAGATAATAAAATAATACACACACATCATATAAAGTTGCACCATTCATATTACACATAGTACATGATATAATGTTATATAATATATATATAGAAAAATGTTAAATTTAACTTAAACTTTATATGAAAATTCAATTTTATACCTAAACATTAAAGTGATTGATTTAATACCTGATTAAATCATTTGTGGCCTTTATGCTAAAAGAAAATTGGTCTCTAGAGACATAAATTATGTGATAGAAAATGGGTAAAATAAGTTATTTCTTTCTACAAATATAATCACTGACAATGGTTTTTGTCATAGAAATTTATGTTTAGACATAATTTTTGTTTCTAAAACCTAGTTTTTCTTGTAGTGTTTTTAAGTATTCCTATTAACACTATTTATGATTCCATTAATGTAGACTAGGCTCATGACCCTATTATTGTGCAACACGTTAAAAATTTTCTTTTGTCTCTTAATAATATATTGATTTGAAAATAAATAAATAAAAGAGAAACCCTTTTCTCTATCTTTTTGTCTTTTCTTTTTCTTTTGTGTATTTCGAGAAAAAGGCATTCAAAGCGTCTTAACTTTAATTTGGCAAAATAGTGTCTAAACTTTATACACATATTTTTGTGTTCCTAGAGACGCTAAAATAGCCGAAAAAAGTAAATAAGACACTACAAATATGAAGAATGAAAGTTTAAACACTAATTTGCCTAAATTATAAAGTATAGACACTTCTAATCATATTTTTTTTTTCCGTAAAATTTCATTGTCATGTCAAACAAAATCTTAATTTAGCAATAACTCAGTTGAAATAGGAAAAGTTTAGTAAAGAACGACTAGTATAGAGAAACAACAAATGTAGTGAAAAATCGAGAATGGGAAAGTGACGAACATTGATAAAAACCCTAATGCTCAAAGATCTGATTGAGATGGTGGTCGACTAATGTTAACAGGTTGGTTTGGGTTTGTTTGTCAATGATTTATGCTTTCCAGTTTTTTGTTAGGTGGTTTTTGGGTTTGAGAGAGTGATGCTCGAAAGTCATGGGTATGGGAATGAACTGTGATGTTCAAATGAATCGATTCGTGGTGATTTAAGGTCAAAAGCCATTGGGTTGTTTGATGTTAAGATGGTTGGCATAAGGTTGGCACGGGTCTAATGAGATGAAGGATGTTGTTGTGTGTCGTGGAGTAAAAAGGAAAGACTAAGTCAAAGTAGAATGACAACATTTGTTGGTAGCTTTTGGTGATGGTTCGAGGGAAAAAGTTGGTGCAATTGATAGTTGTTAGAGTGCTGTAGAAAGTGGTTATGATGATGGTGTGATTTGAATTGTAGTGGTTTGGAGTACTAGAATGAGACAAATAAGGAGGTAAATAGAGAGTGCTTTTGTTAGAGAAAAAGAACGCAAGAGAGAGAAGGCAAAGTATGTTTTTTTTTTTTAAATATGCCTCAAGCAATGGTAAGATTGCGAGTCTACATCATTAGACAGGGTAAACGATGTTAGGGGAAATATTGAAAAATGGTCATGAAAAGTTAATATCGGGTATTAAATTGACCACTTTAAAGTTTAGGTACCAAAGAGAAATTTCTTGCAAAGTTTAGGTATTGAATTCGACATATACTCTTTTAAATATAACATACACGTATAATATTTGTACGTTACATATATTATGTATGTATTATAACATAATATAATATATTGTTGACTCACAAACCTATGTTATATATGAAGACATATGTTATAATAGGCGTATATATATATATATTCAGAAAATGTCAAATTTCATACTTGAACTTTGCATTAAATTTCAACTTGGCACCTTAACTTTGAAGTGTTTAATTAACTATCTAGTTAAACTTTTTGTGTAGATTTTTAATATTTTGCCTAAAGGAGTTTGTTCCATTTGCTAACATGGAAAAAGTAGCCTATTAATGGTAAATAATATTTAGGGAGATTGTAAAAATTCAATGAGAGACTATCTGTTCCACATTGGTAAATAAATCAAATGGTGTTAGAAAGATAGCAAAAATGACTATGATATTAAATTGGTTACTTCAAAGTTCATGCACTAAAGTGAATTTTTGTGCAAAGTTCATGTACCAAATTTGACCTTTACTCTTATGAAATATTGCATAATATATAACTAGTACATATATGTGCCTAATAAAAGATTTTATGTTTAGTGGTAATACACACATAATATTGATTGTATATAACATAATATCAATTAGATAATACCATGTATAATATTCTCAATTAATCCTTTAAATAATAAATATATAATATATTTTAAGATATACTATAATATAGATGTGTAAATAAAACATATGATATTCAATTATACACATACAAATATATACATAATAGATTCGATGCAATGAATGCTATAAATAACATATATGATGCATTCTATGGCATATTGGGTTAAAAATATAATACAACATACATCAATAATATATTATGTATAGCATGTATCAAAGCCAAAGTCATCTTTATACCTTAACAATTTTACTAGTCATATAATATAAGCTAAATAATCATTAAATAACAAACTGAATAATAAATTTAAAAAAAAAAAAAAAAAATGGGGGACCCTTACCATGAAGTCTTTTCCCATGGCACAGAGATCCTGCAATGGGGGACAAAAGGAATCGTAGGAGTTGACAAAAAAGGAAGAAAGGACGCAGAAGAAAGAGCACTATAGCAATAAGAGTAATCACTGTAGCATCCTTTACTATTTTGCGTTGCAAATTTTTTCTATAAAATGCGAGAACCTCTTTAGTTGAAGATAAGCCGAGAGGGTGAAGAAAAGAGTTCTAGTGAAAGATTTCTGAATGTTTTAATTCTGCAAGATTGTTCTTGTAATAGAGGTAGCGAATTTCCCTAACCACTGTAACATACTTCCTCCATATTCAATAAAGCTTTGTAAGTTTTCCTTAGCCATGTTTGGCTAACTTTTTTTTTAAGGTATAAAGATAACCATGCTATAAAACCTTATTAAGCCTTTGTATCATGTGATAAGATTTTATAGCATGGGTAAACAGATTAAGGCACCATACTTAATAGCAAAAGATCTGGTTTCTTTAAAAATTATACCAAAAGAGTCGGCCTGAAAACCCTTTGATGAGGCTGTTTAAGGCAGAGTTTGTTGTGTTTTAGCCTTGTGGTTATGATGTGGACATGAGGTTTATATTCTAAAGAAAACATTGCTCCACTGATTAACTATCTTCGCTTTAATTATTTTCCTCTACCATGAAGACTTTTCCCATGGCACAGAGATCCTGCATTTTGATACCGTTTCATCCAGCAAAGTTAAGTATTGTGTATCACTATTATTATCGACATCTAGCTTTTATTACCATTTCTGCTGATCGGATAGCTTTCAACTATTTTTAAAAAATTAGTTGTTTTACTATTATATTGTTCTATATTGTCAGTTTTTTAATAAAAAAAAAAAGAAAGAAAAGAATAGGGACCCCTATCATGAAGTCTTTTCCCATGGCACAAGATCCTGTAATGGAAGACAAAAGGAATCGTAGGAGTTGAAAAAATAGGAAGAAATGACACAAGAAAGGAGATTATTAAAAGCACTATAGATAAACAAAATCGTAAGAATTGACAAATAAAAAAGGACAGAAAGAACACTGTAGTAGGAGTCATCACTGGAGCATCCTTTACTATTTTGCGTTGCAAATGTACATACATATAATATATATATATATATAATTAATGTGAATTGAACTTAGAATTATCATTAAAATGGTAAATTTCTTTTCTAAAGTTGGAATCTAATTGCTTGTTCAATCACTACCCAAAACATGGATTTGAAATATTACTAGTAGTTTGCATAGTTATTTTAAGAAAATTTGGTTTTAGAGATAAAATTTTTATCTCTAAAAGTATATTTCCTTCGCAAGAATAATTATTTCTGCTATATTTATAGAGATATGATATTTTGCTAATTTTTCATTATAAAACTTCTATGTCTACATGTCCGTTTTCTTGTAGAGAGTGAAGGTGATAGCATACGAGAAAATACTTGTAGCTAGTAAATATTAACTAAATTGTAATTGTAAGATTCTGAAATTGTTGGATTTTATTTATTCAATAAAAAGTATAAATAGTAACTAAATTTATCAAATACAACACATGTTGACGCAGCAAGAGGAATGAAAATAACACATTTCGTTGATTTGTATATGAATGTTGAAATGTGTTCTTCTATCTGTCTATTGATTCTGCGAATATCCAAGTAATAGACATCCAATAATCGAATACTATGCGAAAGCTCGAAATTCTAGGAAAATTAGAGCAAAGACAACTCAAAAACAGTCTTATTAATCAACTTTTTTTTCATATTCGCTTTAAGGCATACGATTTATACCAACAAACCATAAGAACTAAAAAAAACTATTAAAAGACTTTAAATAATCACACAAGCTTTAGACAAATCAATCTAACCATGGCCATCGACCCATGCGGTTGATCACCAGTCCGTTTTGCACAATCCTTGAACCTATAGTCCCATTTCTCATAATGGTGTAGATAGAATGAAAAATGTTACTCCTCATCCAATCATTTTCAACAGCTCTAGGAGTCATACAATACCTCATAACAACTAAATTCTCTTTACCATCTTCCAATCACATATTCTTGTTCAACATAATTAACATAAAAAAATTGGTTCACCATCAGTTAAAAAAAAAAAAAACTTCGTTCTCCTCTTCATTCTCAAAAGCTGGATTTTCATAAGAGTGAAATGAAAGCATCATTTTTTCGATTTTCATCATTGTTTTCCAATGCCTCTAATCTTCCTCATCACGAAGTCTACCACTCATAAGAGACAATTCTTTATAATGCTTTTCTTCATCAATAAAATAGAAATCATCATTTTCCTCATCAAAATTAGGTATCAAAATTGGGCTTTATTCCATGGCCATAGTTGAAATTCCTATTATGATTCCCCATAAGTGCACCCATCCATTTTACAAGGCGACCAATTACTACATCTAATCAACGCTCTGTAGCTACACCCAACCACTTGTCAAACATCCAACCAAACCTTTTATCCAAATCATCTCGTTCATAGATCTCCTCTATTGTACGTCGTTGATTAGTCTGCCTCTATGGTGCCATAATACTTCAAGAGAGAATGCAACTTTGATACCAACTAACGCAGTGAAAGAAATAAAAATAACACATCTTGTTGATTTGCGCATGAATGCCAAAATTTGTTATTCTATTTGTTTATTGATTATGCAAATAGCCAGATAATAGGCATAAAAATTCAAAAACTATGTGCAGTTTGAAATTCTAAGAAGATTAGAGTAAAGACAACTCAAAAATGAAATTATTGATTAACTGTTTTCTTATATTCGTTCTAAGGCGTACAATTTATACCAAAAAACCGAAAATTTTCCCAAAAAGATAAAAGAAAAAAATATCCTCTTAAAAGATATTCTTTTGAACCATGACAAAAAAAAAATCCTATTAAAAGATATTAATAAAATATATTAAATATTCAATTAAATGTTATTAAAAAATATTAAAAAAATATTGACCCATCACTATTGACGACATCACATGTACAGCCAAATGGTTGTAACTTATGCTTTTAAAAAACAAATTTATGTGTCGATAACGCTTTGCATCTTATCAATCCTTTATGCTCTCATCCCAACACAATAACTAGCAAAGTCAAAGATAATTAATATATACATGTAATAAACATGTCTTACCGAATAATTTTTCCATCATTCTTTTTATTTTGGGCATTTCTTTTTGCCTTTTTTCGTTTTCGTAAAATGTCAATTTTAAAACCTGAACTTTATATGAAAATTTAATTTGATATTTTAATTTTAATATAGTTAATTTAATATCCCAATTAAAATTTTTATAAATATATTTGATAACTCACTAATATCATATGCTTTTTTGTGTTAAGAGTATTAGTAAAAATTCAATGTTATGTTATCTTTTTTATATATGTAAACAAAGTAAAGAAGTAATAGAAATAGTAAAAAAAAAAAAAGTTGGTTAGTTATTATATTAATTACGTAAAAGTTTATGTATCATTAAATTTTTGTGAAAAATTCAGATGTATATTTTAACATTTGCCTTTTCTCTTTTCTTCTTATTCGATGCACTTTGGCTAGTGCGGACGGGGGACAAAGATGCTGTGCTTGGGATAATACTTTTGTAACAATATAAGGACGGCCTTCTGGGAAAAAAAAAAAGGAAAAGAAAAAGAGAGCTTAAAGCCAACCCTTGTGTGTGAGGTTTATGATAAATCACATAAAAGTAAAATAAAACCCTACTTCTACGCGAAGTTTCCCTTATATTACCGTTCAACCAGTGCCAAGATCAATCTGTAGGAAATTCTATCGTCTTACTGTTAATTTTGATAGAAGTAATTCATATCATATTCAAGTATGATTGAACCATTAATATAGTTAATATTTTAATTATTATATTTATTTTAATAATTAGATAGTTGATTGATTGTTTCATTGATAGACGTAGAAGCTTTCTTAATCTCTTATCACTTGGAATAAGTTCGATTTAAAAAAAGATAAACCCATGTCGGACCCGCAATTAGCTTCACATGAAAAATGTACAAAGGTTGCAATTTGGTTCGCTCGTTGCATTGCGTCGCATACACGACTTTGTACAAAGAGAAATCTAAGCTAAATGCCTTTGTGGAAAACTTAACAAATGACGACAGATAAACTATGGAAAACATAAATAAAAAGCAAGGAAATGAAGGAAATTTATGGAAATTCTATGCTTTGAAAGGTAATTTTGATGGAATCGGTCTCGTTAATTATTCAATGACTCGTATTATAGTTAATTGTGATTGAACTATTAATATAGTTAATATTTTAATTATTATATTTATTTTAATAATTAAATGGTATAATGGACTGTCCGATTGAACCATAAAAGCTCCTAAAATCTACCGTGGAAAAAAGGAAAAAAAAGGTAAAATGGTTATAGTTTGTATTGTTATGTCCCTTTTAGTGCTCCTAAACATCCGGTAACTAACCACGAATGACTATACGTCTCTACATTGAATTAAATTTAAATTGCATCCGTTAATTTAGATTGAGAATTTATTCCCATCTCTTTGGGCGAGGTGTTTCGAATGGTATCTCTTTATTTCAGCTTTAACTTTTGTTTGTATTTTATATGTATCTAATAATATATTTGATCTACTTATAAATAAAAAATATCTATTTTTAATTTGTATCTGTTTCTTGACAAACAGACTATTTAAAAAAACTAAAATAAAATATTAAAACAATCAGAATAGAACGAACCAAATGAACCCTTATGTCTTGGATTTGAATTCAATTATGATTGTTAACTTGAGTCCATTTAATTTTACTCCACATGTCGCACAATTGTGTCAATCCTAATTCTTATATTGTATTTTTCAAGTGGTTGAATATTTGTTTTACCTTGTTTGCTGTCACATTGGAATCTCGAAGAATAATAATATGCTACATGTTATTTATAAAAAAATATAAAACGATTAAAATTAAATTAATAACATATGGCATATTATCATTTACTAAAATAGCAATGTGATAGAAAGTTTGGTATAACAAACACTTTTAACTTTTCTACCTTATATTGGTTAGTTTAATCCCCTTTTTTTTTCACCCTGAAATAAACCACAGTTCAAGTGAATAAATAGATTGGACAGCTTTAATTTAAGCTATAAGTTATTACAATGCAAATAACTGATGGTAAATGCGAGAGAGAGAGAGAGAGAGGAAATAATAACAATATAGATTAATTTCACATACGAAGAATCTCGTATGAACAATTGGTGAATAATAATGAATTCGAGTAGCGAATTTAATATGTAGAATAATGTATTTTTGTACAAAAATAAACAATATTATATGTTTAAATTCTATAACAAGAATATATTATAAATACAAAAAACAAATTTAGGGTGAGAAATATATCTAAAAGAACCAAATAGGATACAATTTAATGCTAACCGAAGTTCTTGGTCATCCGTTAATAGGCTTGGCAGAAGACTAATAAATAAATCGAGGGGCATCACTGCTAGACTCAATTTCAACTTAATTTAATTTTAAAAATCAATCTCTGCTAAGTTTAAAATTTTAATCCTAAGTCCAATTTGAATTGGCACTATATAAACTTAAGTGTGACTCGATTACACTTGTTTACAATCGATCTATTAAAAAGTATTTTTAATTTTAATTAAAATAATATTAATATTTAAATCATACTTAAACTCTACTTACATTTATACTCGATTTAAATTTGATTAGCTCATGAATCTAATCGTACTAAACATTGCTAAAGATTGTGAAGTTGAAACTCCATTGGTTTGTCTCTGACCTTGGCTCCAACTCCTACTCAGATTTAATCATTCTTAAATCGAACTTAAATAAAATCAACTACTTCATCTAAATCGACTGGTTTGTAATCCTCCCGATTTATCATGTTCCAAATTGCTCAAAACTCCAATTTTTTTTTTTTTCTGAATCTTATTTCGTATTTGAGAACTTCCAGTCTGTGAGCTACATTCCAAGAACATACGTTTATTACAGCTAAAAAAATAAACATAAATCCACAATTAAGTATTTTAGGTACTCTTTTTCCTCCGAAACTTAAGCCTAGACTAGTGCCTAGGTGGACGAAGGAGAGATGGGAAAGTCTAACATACTTTCTCTTTTGCGTTCCTATTAATAGACATTTTACACGTATTTAATAAATAAAAAATAATTATAAATTCTTAAAATACAGGAGATACTTCTTGATAAGTGCCGGATTATTTTATAGGAACACACTAAAGACAACAAATGAGGGTACAGCAAATTCTATTTTTGTTTTTCTGAAGAGATGCAAGGGTCAATTGCAGTGTTCGCGCAAATCATGCATCCGATTGATGTAATGGCTGTCGACGTTCAGTGGCATTGCAATTTGGACGTTAGATGGATGTATTAAAATGACTGTGGATATGATCAAATAATACCAATTTCGAATTGAATTTCAATCATAATTGACCGATAGGGTAGGGGAGGAGGGGTTAGAAACGGGCTAGAAACGTTGCATGTCTTCACAATGAGCTCTACTTTTTCCTTCCTCCAAGTTGCCCATTAATACAAACCTACTATTTTAATGGTTAAGTTTCATTAGTTTTGGAATAATAATTCGCTAGAGCAAAAAGAAATTGCCACCACATCCATGCCTTAACTAAAATGCTTAAAATTTCATAAAAATGAAAAAAAAAAAAAAACAAATTGGTCGAGTTTGGTTTGATTCAATGCGATATCTATTCATAATTTTTGCATTGTAAATAAAATTAGCTATAAACAAATGTGGATGCTTCAAACATGTGTATTTTATTTGCCAATTATACATAGGTTAATCGATGTCTGGAGAGGCAATTTTAGACTGTTTGGCTATCCGATTTGAGTAGCAGCCGACGATCAGAATCTCGAATAAGAATTAGGCAATCATTGAGCTTAGGCAGTTCCTTAGATGCCAAGTTCACGTAGAAGTCTCCCTGGATGGGGGCGGTTCCACTGATTCGGGGTCCAAATTTTCAGGATTCATAACTGACCATGTAGGAGGTGGGTTGGACCCACCTCCTGTCCCATCCCTTTTTAATGAGTATATTATTTTTATATATTTTTTTTTTTGTTTTCATAAAAGGATACTTAAGAACTCACTGAATCCACAGGTCCAGCCAGAGAGTCCACCTAGGACCCTCGAACCATGGATGGTTTGCTTGGCGGGGCAAACCTGCCTTATTGGAGCATGTCCACAACTTGATCCGTGTGGCAGGTTCGAATTAGGTCCTAGTTCAGACTCTATCGTAAGAGATATCTGCCAAGTTGGTCTATAAATTTTAACTTTCTATTTATATTTTCCTTATTTGTTGTTTCTTATTTTTCTTTTCCCATTAATTAGGGTTCTAAATGAATCAAGTCAATCAAACTTATCATAGTTCTGACTAGGCTCATTAAAAATTCTTTTGGATCAAGTCAAATTAAAATTTATGCTCTTACTCGTTCATTTAAATAAAAAATTTTCATTTTGAAACATAAGTTCTATTTATTTACAAATTAAGATAAAGTAAAATATAGGATGGCTTGCTTTGCATTCAATCTTGGAATATGAGATAAAGTTAAATATAGGATGGTAAATATAAAAAAAAAATGATATTAGATAATCGAGCATAGTAATAAAAAAATGAAATTAAATCTATTTTTTTTTTTTTTATATTTTGACTGTTATTGAGTCTTACTTGCAAGTCTAAATGAACCAACTCATGCGCCTAAATTGTATCAAAATTAAAGTTTGAGCTTGACTCATTTAGATAAATGAGTTTTATTGTAAGTTTGAGTTTAATTTATTTACTAATCGAATTCAAACTAAACTTAAAATGGACTAAATTTAAATAATTTATGAGTAATTTAACTTATTTACAACTCTAAAGGTAGCATTTCTAGTAATGCTTGGGATTTTGCTTTATGTATCATCATATTACATTTATCTTAATTAAACAAAGAAAAAGAAAACCAATAATTAGTATTATAAAATATGGATGAGGATTTTAAGTTGTTCATAGAATCTTATAAATCCCATGTGCTATCCTCTTTTCCTTAGGATAACGAATCAAATCTCCCTACCTAATGGTTCACTTCCCAATGAGAGATTTGCCACGGAAATTATGTGGTTTTCTACCCCCTTATCTCCTCATTATATAATATAGATATATTATATATTATTCACTCCCATGCTTCTATATCCCAAGGAAAACATATAGGTCGGGATTCTCCGACAGTGCCAAAAACCATTAAATAGTTTATGAAAAACTAAGACAATGAAAGTATGAAACATGTTAATGATGGAACAGGATCGCGTTGTACGCCAGAAGCAGTAAATATTTAAGCTGTCCAACGTATAAAACAGACCTTTTTCTAATAATTTCACCCTATAATTTTTAGTTAGTAGATATTTATTCATAATTTAATCATATAAATCAATATAAATTTTCTTCGATAATCTATATGTCTACACACTAGGGATATTGCAATTTTCCCCTCTTAAACAAAAGAGATGCGCACGAAATGCATTTATAATGCCCTATGCTAAATGTAGTCAATAGAAAAACCAAGAGACACTAACAGGTGTTCTTCAAATCACTCACCCAAAATTTCTAACCAGCTAGTGTTTGTAAGGGATTCGGTATACTATAATAGACCAATATAAATTTCCTTGCATAATCCAAGTATAACTATTCACGTATACATCATGTTTGGTTGAATAAAATGGAATCCGTATTACAACTTTACTTCTATGGAATATATGTTTTTTATTTAATTTGTAAAAAATTTTATCAAAAAAATATTTATTCCATATGAAGTGAAATAAATAAAAAATTATTATTTATTTTCTTTATTAGAAGATGGTTATCCCTAATAAAAATTTATATTCGATTTCAAAAATACTCCTAATTATAATAAATTGTAACTTATAAGTAGGAATGGTGAGCCATCATTGAATCTAGGTACGGGACTCCGATGGCGATGCATCGAATCCTGACCAAAACAATTAAGTTTGCGTGTGAAATCAGTAAACTAATTTTGTTTTATCACTCAACGAGTTCTAAAGGGAATCACCGTGTACCATTCCACAGTAAATTTTCATAACTCATTTTGTCGTTTTTATGCACCCTTTCAATGGATCTTAAATAGATAATATCCCATAAATACTAAAAAAAAGCAGTTTACTTCTCTTTGCAAGACATTGTTGATGGGGTTGATATTGGCACTTGTGCAGATAATACTTAAAGGGAGGATTTAGAGGAAAATGGATAAGGAAGAAAAGACAATTTTAGTATATTAAATTCATTTGCAATAAGTGATGGAGTTATTAACCATCACCATTATTGTTTGTGGCCAAGTATTGACCTTTTTTTAAAAAAAAAAAAATTGAGTTTTACATGATCTTTGAGAGTAGAAGACCATAATCTTAGTTTTTATAAAGTAATAAGTTAAGAGACATAATAGAGTATTTATAGGCTCTAAGACTTGATGATATTCATCAAATCATATTTAGTGCCAGTAATCCACCTTATCAAGTGTTAGAGCTTATTTAAGATTGGTGTAATAATCCTTATTCTAAGCTTATTAAATTAAATTTTCTTAATTTATCCTAACTAACTACTAAACTCTCTAAACCTTATCATTTAATCCAACAAGTTAGGCTCGATAAATATAGGTTTACATATGAATTTGGCACTTTATAGATATCAATAATACTATATGAAAAATTACTCCATCGGAGTATATATGAAAAATTGGGAAAAATAAAACACAAAAAATAGTCATACACCTTGACCACCTTGCACACACATGCGCGAGCACACACAAGCGCACGTGCATATGCAGGAGTGCGTGTGTGCGTGCGCACGCACCCACACGCGTAATATTCATTTTCCTTCACCTTTTAAGCTTTCCATCCATGGAAAAATTCTTCTAAGCTATGAATTAAACCATACATAAAATTCAATTTAGTACCTATTAGTATTAGGTTTGGCAAAAGAGAGCTGCATTATACAGTATGGTCTATTAAAAGGTGTAAATATATGTTTGGTTCGTCTTATTCTGATCGTTTTCACATCTTATTTTTGTCTTTTTTAAACAGACTGTTCATGAGACATTTTTACTCATAAACATATTAATTAGACCAAATCTAGATCAGATGCAAATAATATATAGATATAGATAAGATATAAATAAGATACAGATGAAAAATCAGACAATCTAAATATAATAAAACTGTCTCATATCAGATATTACCTTATTTCTTATATTTTAAATTAGTTTGTCCCGAATTAATTAAAAATATAAGAAATAAGGTAATAAATGTAAATTGTTTTAAGCCTTAGGCATTTTAGATATAGAGTAATTATAGTAAAAGGTATCAACATTTTGACGTAAGTCCATTCAAGATATCAATGTTTTGAGTGGTTAAATAGAGTATCACCATTTCACAAAGTGAATCAAATAAGAAATCAATGTTTTGTGAAATTCATTTAAGGTATCGATGTTTAAATTAGTTTTCAATTAAGATTTATTAGTTTTTGTCAATGATCAATTATTAATATTCTATTTGACTCATTTTATGAAATATTGATTTTTTTTAACCACTTAAAATGTTAATAACCTAAATAAATCTATCCTAAAATATTGATATCATAAATGAATTTTGCAAAATATTGAATCTTAGTACATTGAATGAATTTTGTAAATTGTTGATACCTCAAATTAACCTACCTTCAAAGGATGATACATTTCGATGTAATTTACCCTCAGTCCAATTCTACATTAACTTCCATCACATAAATTTAAGGCTCAAACGCTTTTAACAAGTGATATCAAAGCCCGATACTTTAAGACATAAATAATTCCAAAAAATAAAAAAAAAAATGGCATCATTGAAAGCTAGAAAAAATATATATATATATATATATATAAGTCTCACATCCGATAATTGGGGACAAACTAATTAAAATTATAGCTATTCTCAACCCGTACAGTCCAATTTTATATCGACTCCTTTCGCATTAATGTAAACCTACACACTTCCATCAAGATGGTCAATGAAACGACCAGTTTCTTGCGCTTGGGCCAAACTGAAGTGAGCTAGGTCTCCTGCCAATTTTAAGAAAGCTTCACGGGATAAGTAAATAAATTTCCTTATTAGTGATTTCGGTCCATAAGCATTTGATGAAATCACCTATAAAAAATATATATATAAGTCTTTTCTAATAAAATTATGAACATGAATATTAACATGAACCGGTAACTAGCACCATCTATAACGAACCGTAAATATTTTTATTCAACATTTACTTCTTCTTTTATCAATAATAATTCATTAGGAGAAGTATATTCGCTTCTCGATCTGGTAAGTGGTAACTACAAACAAGGCAAATGCGGACAATTTGTTACCAGTTATGGTTGTTTGTTTATTCATTTATTATTATTATTTTGCATTTGATCAAAGCACATTTAACAAGATTATTTTTAATAAATATATAGTTCGGAACAAACAGTACGGACGGAAGATATCCTTGGTTTTAGGCTTTTTAGGATAATGAAAGGAGAGATTCTAAAACAAGTATATAATAGATCAAGTTGCTCTTTTATTTATTGTCCACGTATAAACTCATTTGATTTAAATTAATATATATGTATATATTTATATATGACACCAAGGAGAGTGGTTTTGCTTTAATAGTATAGATAATATTAATCCATTACTTTAAGAATTTACAATGTTAATACTCCAATTAGACTTATGCCTCAATATTGATTCAATCCAATATAATTTATCCAAAATTCTTCCAATTATTACTCTAAAAATTCTTATTACCATTCCTAGCCAACTAAAAATAAAATAGAAAACACTTGTGAAACATACATGATGTTAAAAATTAAATTTAACATACCATACATCTTTAGATACCTTTCTTCCATTTGCTTGAACTTAATCAAGTTTTATTTTTAAGCTCTAATTCTACTCAAATTAATACTTGATAAGCTCAAGCTTGATTTGATTAGGCTCGATAATTCCTATAAAAATGAATTAAACTAAAAAAAAAGGAATTTGGAATTATAATAGACTTTTTGGTTGATATGTCTTAAATATAATAAATGTGGATCATAGGATATGAAGGGGAAAAACATATAGAGATAAGCTTTAAAAATGAGGAAAACATAAGATATGTAATTTTTTTTATTAAAAATATGAAAAATCTTGAATGGTCTCACAACTATTCTAATAATTGATAAAAAGGAATTAAGTTTACCTATCTTTGAATACATATACAAGATGAAGAATTTTAAATAGAAGGAAATAAATCCCTAACATCATGCTAATTTACAATATATTTCCCAATCTTGACTTTCCTTAAATTTATAAGATATTTTCAACATAATATTAACTTTTCTTAGCACCACCCTCAAACTGAAAATGGGTTAGTAGAAACCAACTTGAGTTTGGTAAGTAAGATGTTAAATTGTCCCAGGAGATGAGCTTTGGTGAAGATTTCAACTATTTGATCTGTAGAAGAAATAACAAGAAGTTGGAGTCTACCACATAGAAGATGTTGTTGAACAAAATGGCAGTCATTTTCAATATTCTTCGTTGGCTCATGAAAGACATTGTTGTGAGCAATTTGAATGGCACTTTGATTGTCACGGTATATAATAGCAGTCGATGAATAAGTAACACCTATATCCTCGAGTAACCAAAGGAACCAAAGCATTTCAAAAGTGGCATTAGTAAATGCTCGATATTTAGATTCTGTGCTAAAGCAAGATGTAATCATTTGCTTCTTACTTCTCCATGAAATAAATGAGTCACCCAAGAAGAGGCAATATCTAGAAGTAGAACGGTGATCAGTGGGATCACCTTCTCAATCAGCATTAGAGTATCTAAATAACACTAAGGAGGAGTGAGTAGAGAAATGGAGTCCATGAAAGAGAGTGTCTTTCACATATCGAAGAGTATGGACAACTATTGTAAAGTGAGCTGTATGAAGAGTAGCCACGAATTGGCTAACTATATGAACAACATAGGCAATATAAAGATGGCTTACTATAAGATACACCAAATTGACAACAAGTTGCCGATGTGAACTAGGATTAAAAAGAGGTATACCATCTTATGGTGTCAACTTGACATTTGTATCCAATGGAGTGGATGCAATGGTAGAATCATTAACTCCACATCTAGAGATCAAGTTAGATGCATATTTAGCCTGTGATAGACAATACCAATCGGAAATAGGAGAGACTACAAAACTAAGAAAGTAACTCAAGGATCCTAAGTCTTTGATCTAAAAATGCTGACTAAGGTATTGTTGTAGGTCAGAAATCCTAGTAGTATCATTACCATAATGATTATATCATCAACATAAAATAAGAGAAGAACAATATCTTTGTTAGTGCAATAAGTAAACAAAGCCGGGCCATGAGGACTTGAGGTGAAACCAAGCTATTCAATAGTAGAGCTGAATTTAGTAAACAAGGTATGAGGAGCCTGCTTAAGTCCATATAAAGCACAACGAAGAAGATGGACATTTTGTGGATGATCTAAATATCCAGAATGAGGATGCATATAAACTTCTTCAATAACATCACCATTGAGAAAGACATTTTCACATCCATTTGAAAGAGAGGCCAATGTTTTTTTATGGTAGTAACTACTAACAAACTCCAAACAGCTGTTAAGTAAGCCACAGGAGCAAACATTTCTTCATAATCAATACCATACTCTTGAGTGTAGCTTTTCGCAACCAAATGGGCTATAAAGCGCTCAATAGAGCAATAGAGTGAATTTTGATCTTAT
This sequence comes from Combretum micranthum, assembly GCA_024138025.1. Lineage (NCBI taxonomy): Eukaryota > Viridiplantae > Streptophyta > Magnoliopsida > Myrtales > Combretaceae > Combretum > Combretum micranthum. Next base: position 60,137 of record JAMXBD010000236.1, on the reverse strand, counting down.
ATTCCCATTTACATCCAATAGGAGTCTTACCAGAAGGAGGATCTACTAAATCCCAAGTGCGAGTCTGTTCTAAGGTACAAAGTTCTTTTGACATTACTTGCTGTCGAAGAGGGTTAGTACTATCCTCTCGATATAATTCAGGTTCATGTAGGGAACTAATAACGGAAAAATAGTAAAAATCTCTAAGGTGATGAGGAGTTTCTCTTACTTGACTAAAGCGACAAAAAAGGGGGAACAGAATCATTAGAAGGATCATAATCTACAGAGTTGGTGCTGTAGTGAGAGTAGAGTTAATGAGCTCAGATGGGGTACTTGCATCAGAGGAACAAAATAACTTAACGGAAGGATTAGTAAAGAATGGTTCGGAACAAGAGAGGGAACTGTCAAATTTGGATAAAGCAGAGAACATAGTGTTTTCCCAAAAGGTGACATGTCTAGAAATACATAACCAATGAGAAATTAGATCCCAATAACAATAACCCTTATGTTTAGTTCCATACCCTTGAAAACAACAGAGACAGTCACAAGGTTCAATTTTAGTGTGTTCATGGGGATTAAGAAGAACAAAACGAGCATAACCAAAGACATTGATATTGTAGTAATCGGGTGTCTTACCATATAGTCTATAAAAAGGAAAAGGTTATGGAGGACTAGAGTGGGAAGCCAATTAATGATGTAGACAGAAGTAAGAGTAGCCTCACCTAAAATTTTTCATTTAAGGATGCAGAAAGAAGTTGAGCATGAATAGGGTCCAAAGTATGCCGGTGTTTTCTTTCAGCTTGTCCATTTTATTAGGGAATATGAGGGTAGAAACATTGAACAATAGTGCCATGTTGTTCGAGAAATTGAAGAAGAGTGTGAAGAATTTTAACAATACTAGAGAACTGGGTCTTAATCACAGTAGCAAAATCAATATAAGTTTGAGATACTTCAGATCTATGCTTAAAATATATATCCACGTGAACCTAGAATAATCATCAACAAATAATACAAAATATCAATAACCATTCACAGTCTGAGTAAGTGCAGGACCTTAAATATCCGAATGAATTAACTCAAAAGAAGTATTACAAATAGAGTTATTGGTATTGAAAGATGATGCAAGCTGTTTAGCTAATTGATAATGCAAACAATCCAAAGACTCAAATTTAGAAAGTCAAATTGATCCTCTAAAAACTAAACTGTAAAGTTTTTTATTAGATGCATGACCAAGGTACCACTGGCATATTGAAGGAGTTGTAATTGAAGCAAAAATCTTTCTAGGAGATGCATGGGCTTAAATAATCTTCCTTCCGTGCTCACCCATTCCAAGAGTCTGACCCGTTTGAAAATCTTAAACCGGACAACCAACAAGAGGAAAAAAGAAACAAAAAGACCTTGATCACATAATTGACAAATAGAAATCAAACTTAAGGCTAGGCTCGAAACACAATAAGTATTAATAAGAGTTAAGTTTGAGGAAGTGACAGTTCTAGTATGAGTAATAGACATACAACTTCCATTCGCAATTTAATTAGAAGGAAGATAACCAATAGAAGCAATATTAGACAAGAGAGATAATTGGGAAGTCATAAGATTACAACATGTGAAATTAAGAAGCTAAGAATTACTTAGAATGACAAATGAAGCAATGGAATTGTAGGATATCACCTATTTAAGAAAGGCTTCTAGATTGCTCATAGTAAGGGTGGAAGAGGAAGACCCATAAGAGACCGCAACAGTAACAAAAGAATAGGTTTTAAAGGATGGTTTGGATTTTGTGGCTCCCTTAGACCGAGGTAGTCGATTGGGAAATTCTCCAAAATATGACCATGTCCATAACAACATCTGCACTTAATAGTAAGGCAATTAACAAACACATTACCAATGCTATGAAAATTCTTACAAAAGGATGATCCGGATGCAGAATGTGGTTAAGTGATTGCAAGTGTAACTTCTGATGAAGAAGGCTTAACATAACCAAGGCAAGTTTCTTCAAATATAATTTCCTTAACAACAGCATCAAGAAAAGGTAGTAGATCATGATATAGTAAGATAACTCTAACTGATTCACATTTAAGATGAACAACCATAAGAACTTAGATAAGATGAAGGTGATCTTTACTAATATGAGCTTCTTGCAATTGGTTCCAAATCGACTAAATAGTTATGAGAAAATCATTGATAGACCGACCAGGTTCTTGCTTTTTTAGGCCGTCAAGAGTAGTGAGTGGTTGATAGTAATGTGCAAGACTAGATATTTTATATCTATTAGACAAGAAATCATAAATCTCCTTAACAGTATCAAAATCAACAAATTGAATGTAAATGGAAGGAATAGAGGTATTACAAAACCAAGTAATTATTTAGTGATTTTTGTTGTCCTAATCCTCAAGATGTACAATATCTTTGGTATCAATTTCAACATCATCCTTGATTGGTTAGAGAATATCACCTGTAACAATCTGCCAGGATTTTGGACCGACTTAAAAAACTATTGATTCGTTGGGACCACAAAGTGTAATTTGAACCATCTAAGATTGTTGCAATGGGATGAAAGAATTCGGTTTTCTCCATAAGAAAGAAAAAATGACAATGACAATCAGCTAAGTCTAGCGATAGAGGAAAAAACCGAGGAAACAAAAAACAAATTGAACAATGTACTAAGGCAGACTAGAAATAGATAGGGCTTTTTCATATTTTAGGGCTCTAATACCATGATAATTGATAAAAAGGGATTGAGTTTATTACCTATTTTTTAATACACACACAAGGGGATGTATATATACACACACGAGATGGAGAATCTAAAAAAAGAAGGAAATAAATCCCCAAAGTAAATCTCTATTATTATGCCAATCAAATCCTTAACATCGTGTTAATTTATAATATATTTCCTAATCTTGACTTTCCTTAAATTTAAGATATTTTCAACACAATATTGACTTTCCTTAACATATCCAAATGAAGTATTTTAAAACTCAAACTCAATAGCTAATTAAGTAACTAAAACTTAAATTCGACACAATTTTAGTCAAGTCGAACTCAAATTATTATCAAGTTGAATTTGAGTAATTCATTGACCTACCTAGAGTCCTACTTATGACCATATGGACGAAATTATCAATCATGGAGTTGAAGAAAAACAAGGGTTGTTGTATTGTTGTCATATGACATTGTATGATGTATGAGTTATAATAAGTAATATTTGTCATATAATTGAGAAAATTCCTTTTTTTTTCATATAGCATTTAAATGTGTTTAACATTATCAAAACAGGAGCTTGTATGTGTTAAATATTTTACCATGGTTTTGTATATAGTTAAAAAAATATATATCTAATTGTAAGAAAACTTTTACAGTCTCATTGCATGACCTTATAATTAATCATCTGACTGTTAAAACAAATATAATATGTAATATATTAAGTATTTAAGTTGTGTAATTATAATTAAATATAAAAATAAACCGCTATATAACTGATGAGAACCGTTAAGAAACATTATAGAATGTTTATAATTAGGACAAATGAATGGAAATAATTCCAGGGCTGGAAAATATAAGATGCAATTTATTCCTTCACTAATGGTTCGAACAAATCAGACTATTTATGAGCCTTTTTGGATTGTCAGTTTTCTATCAGTATTGGTTCGATATCGATTTAGTATCAGTTTAGTATTGGTTCAGTTTTGTCAGTTTATGAGTAAAACTGTCAGTTTTTTATTGGTATCATATCAATATCGGTTCGGTATCAGTTTAGTACCAAAACGATAAACAAAAAAGAATCTAATTACACATCAGCTTTAACGTACAAAACCCTAATGTACACTATGCTATGAGCTGACCTAACTAGGAAAAATGTTTACAGCCTAATGGCTACCTTTAACACCATATTTGGAAACAAGGAAAGGGATGAGGAGGGAGAGAATTATTAGAGAGGAAAAGAAGAGAAATGAAATAAAAACAAAATATAAATACTCATAGTTATAGTAAAAAACAGAGAGTTGGAAGGAACGAAATTGACATTAAAGTTATTGATATGATTATTTAATGCCGATAAGAAAACAAAACATACTTTACAATTTTGAGGCATTTTTTTTATTTTAAAGGTGAAGTATTTTTTTTTTTTTATTTTCCCCAATTTGGCTTGTGTGGATTTTTATTTCTCTTTTGGAATTTTTTTAAAATTTTCCTTTCACAAATCTGTTCCTTCCCCTTTTTCTTCTTTTGCCAAATAAATATAAATATTTTAAAAGTTCAATTTTTCTTTCCCCATTAATTGTGGTTGTATTTAAATCAAGTCAATCAAACTTATCATAGTTTTGACTTGGCTTATTAAAAAATTTTTTGGATCAAGTCAAATTAAAATTTTAGGCTCTTACGCAAGTCATTTAAATAAAAAATTTTCATTTTAAACATAAGTTTTGTTTATTTACAAATTAAGATAAAGTAAAATATAGGATGGCTTGGTTTGCATTCAATCTTAGAATATGAGATAAAGTTAAATATTGGATGGTAAATATAAAAAATGATATTAGATAATCAAGCGTAGTAATAAAAAAAAACGAAATTAAATTTAAGTTTTTCATATTTTAACTTTTATTGAATCTTACTTGCAAGTCTATAAAGCCGACTCATGCACCTAAACTATACCAAAATTAAAGTTTGAACTTCACTCATTTAGATAAATAAGTTTTATTGTAAGTTTGAGTTTAATTTGTTTACTAATCGAATTCAAACTGAATTTAAATGAACTAAATGCAAATAATTTATGAGCAGTTCAACTTATTTACAACTCTAGAGATAGCATTTTCGGTAATGCTTGGGATTTTGCTTTATGTATCATGTCATATTACATTTATCTTATTTTAAAAATAAAAAGAAGAATAAAAACCAATAATTAGTATTATAAAATATGGATGAGAATTTTAAGTTGATCATAGAATCTTATAATTCCCATGTGCTATCCTCTTTTCCTTAGGATAACGAATCAAATCTCCCTACCTCATGGTTCACTTCCCAATGAGAGATTTGCCACGGAAATTATGTGGTTTTCTACCCCCTTATCTCCTCATTATATATTATAGATATTATATATTACTCACTCCCGTGCTTCTATATCCCAACGAAAACATATAGCCTATAGGTCGGGATTCTCCGACAGTGCAAAAAACCATTAAATAGATTATAAAAAGCTAAGGCAATGAAACATATTAATGATGGACAGGATCGCATTGTCCGCCAGAGGTAGTAAATAGTCAATAGTCAAGCTGTCCACACATATGAACGGACCTTTTTTTCTAATAATTTCACCCTATAATTTTTAGTTAGTAGTGATATATTATTCATAATTTAATCATATAAATCAATATAAATTTTCTCCGATAATCTATATGTCAACACACATGTGATATTGCAATTTTCCCCCCTTAAACAAAAGAGATGTGCTCGAAATGTACTTATAACGCCCTATGCTAAATGTAGTCAATAGTAAAACCAAGAGAAACTAATAGGTGTTTTTCAAATCACTCACCCAAAGTTTCTAACCAGCTAGTGTTTGTAAGGGATTCAGTATACTATAATAGACCGATATAAATTTCCTTGCATAATCCAAGTACAACTACTGGAGCATCTACTATATTTGATTGAATAGAATGAAATCGATATTCTATCTTTATTCTCGTGAAATATCTATTTTTTATTTGATTTGTAAAAGATTTTATCATAAGAATATTTATTGCTTATGAAACAGAACGGATAAGAAATTCACATTCCTTTCCTTTACTTGAGGATGGCTATTCTTGATTATTAAATAGAAAATTATTATTCTTTTCCAACCTTATCCATTTTCAATGAACCGAACGTAGTAACACATTGTTGATGTGGGAGGTTCAAGTAGATATTGGCACATGGCAGATAATACTTAAAAGAGAGGATTTAGAGGAAAATGAATAAGAGGAAGAAAAGATAATTTTAGTAGATTAAATTCATTTGTAACAAGTGATGGAGTTATTAAACATCAACATTATTGTTCTTAGCCGATTATTGACTCTTTTTTTTTATTTTGTTTAATTGAGTTTTACATGAGCTTTGAGAGTAGAAGATCCATGATCTTTAGAGTTCTTATAAAGTAATAAGATAAGAGACATGATAGAGTACTTGTAGGCTCTAAGATCTGATGATATTCATCAAATCATATTTAGTGCCAATAATTTTTCTTATCATGTGTTCAAGCTTGCTTAAGACTGGTGTAAGTTGTAACGATCCTTATTCTAAGCCCATTAAATTAAATTTCCTTAATTTTTCCTAATTAACTAATAAACTCTTTAAACCTGTCATGTAATCCAACAAGTTAAGCTCAATAAATATAATTTTAACCTAATACAAATTTAGCCCGCTACAAATATTAATAATACTATATGAAAAATTACTCCATTGGATTATATATGAAAAATTGAAAAAAAAAAACATAAAAAATAGTCATACATCTTGACCACCTTTCTCTCTCTCTCTCTCTCACACACACACACACACACACACACATATGTAACATTCATTTTCCTTCACCTTTTAAGCTTTTCACCATAGGAAAATTCTTCTAAGCTATGAATTAAACCATACATGAAATTCAATTTAGTTCCTATTAGTATTATGTTTGGCAAAAGAGAGTTGCATTATGTAGTATGGTTTGTTAAAAGATGGAAACTATATGTTTGGTTTGTCTTATTTAGTTCATTTTCACATTTTATTTTATCTTTTTTAAACAGATTGTTAGTCAAGAAACAGATGCAGATGAAAAATAAATATGTTTACTCATAAACAGATCAAATAGACCAAATACAGATCAGATACAAATGAAATGCAGATGTAGATAAGATATAGATGAAAATCAAACAATCCAAATATAATAAAAAAGTTTCATATCATATGGTTGGGGACAAACTAATTGACAATATAAGAAAAAGGGTAGTAAATATAATTGTTTTAGGCCTTAGGCATTAGGCATTTTAGACATAGAGTAATTACATTAGAAGGTATCAATATTTTGAGGTAAATTTATTTAAGGTATCAACGTTTTAAATGGTTAGATAGAGAAATCAATGTTTCACAAAATGAATCAAATGAGTTATCAGCGTTTTGCGAAGTTTATTGAAGGTACTAACATTTAAATTAATTTTCAATTAAGTTTTCTTAGTTTTTTGTCAATGATCAATTATTAATATCATATTTGACTCATTTTATGAAATATTGATTTCTCTTTTTAACTACTTGAAACGATAATAATTAAAATGAATATATCCTAAAACGTTGATACGTTAAATGAATTTTACAAAATGTTGATACTTTAAGTGAACCAACCTTCAAAAATTGATACATTTCGATGTAATTTACCCTTAGACATATAGGTAACCTTAACTAATACAATCCAATTCCACATCAACTTTCATCACATAAATTTAAGGCTCAAGCTAACTGAAAATATAGCTATTCTCAACCAGTACGGTCCAATTTTGTGTCAACTCCTTTCGCATTAACGTACGCCTACACACTTCCATCAAGATGGTAAATGAAACGGCCAGTTTCTTGCACTTAAGCCAAACTGAAGCGAGCTAGGTCTCCTGCCAATTTTAAGAAAGCTTTACTGGATAAGTAAATAAATTTCCTTACTAGTGATTTCGGTCCATAAGCATTTGATGAAATCACCTATAAAAATATATATATGTGTGTATATATACAAGTCTTTTCTAATAAAATTATGAACATGAATATTAACATGAACCGGTAACTAGCACCATCTATAACGAACCGTAAATATTTTTATTCAACATTTACTCTTCTTTTATCAATAATAATTCATTAGGAGAAGTATATTCGCTTCTCGATCTGGTAAGTGGTAACTACAAACAAGGCAAATGCGGACAATTTGTTCAGTTATGGTTGTTTGTTTATTCATTTATTATTTTTATTATTTTGCATTTGATCAAAGCACATTTAACAAGATTATTTTTATAAATATATAGGCCGGAACAAACAGTACGGACGGATGATATCCTTGGTTTTAGGCTTTTTAGGATAATGAAAGGAGATTCTAAAACAAGTATATAATAGATCAAGTTGCTCTTTTATTTATTGTCCACGCATAAGCTCTTTTGATTTAAATTAATATATATATATATTAGACATATTCTAGTGTCATTGAATAATAAGTCGCATTAATTATTAATTAAGCCGACTTAATTTAAATAATAAGCAAATTGCAAACTTGGTTCATGGATGCTGTCTCTCTTCATCTTTTGCTTTATACCAATTAATAAAATCTTCATGCACTTTTCACAGCGATGAATTTTCTGCGATAAGTTAGATAGTCGTAGAAATTTCGCCCATTTTGTATGCTATTTATTGTAGCAGACAGGATCAATCTTTATAAAAAAATTTAAATTGGGACCTTTTAGTCTAATCACAGTGATTAACACTTTTTTTTTTTTTAAAATGACACCGACTCATCTATTCAAAAATCAGAATTACAGAGATATAATAGTCAATGTCAAATATTATCGGACTATGTTTGATTTGTTGGTTTTTTGTTTATTTTTGGCATCTATTTGGTGCAAGTATTTGTCAAAAATAGATGAAAGACTTAATTACTTATGTATATATGATACGGACTAGATAAGATAAAAATAGATAATTTAAACAAATACTTAATCTTCTGTTTAAAGTGAGAAATTACCTTCCACCATCATCCTAATTCAAATTTTATTCCATAATCTAGGGGTGACATGCATTTCACCGGAAAACTTAAATTGACTATATTTTAATTGTTGGTTGCTTTCAACTTGAAGGATTTTCTTTTAGATGGGATCTGAAGGTACATTGTATCGGAAGGGCTAACTGATGCATCCATATTGATTTCCTATTATTTTATCAAAAAGCAAGACCTAATAGTAAGTGTGAGTTGGTGGCTTCACACAAGGCCATCCATTTGGGTCATCTTGGCGATATCCTAAAAATACACATACAAGTTGTAATGAACTAAGAGTCTAAGACCTAATAAATAATAATGGTGTGGATGGTTTTCTTCTCCTATTTAATATTATACTTGCCTAACTTTGGTGGAGTAAGATATAAGGATAAGCTGGTAGTGTTTTGTAAAAAATTATAGTATATATAATGTATGTAAATAAAGTGCTTAGTGTTATGTACTACTGATATATGAATATGACAACTAAGTAGTTGTGTTAGGTAAAGTGATATATATATATATATATATATATATTTTTTTTTTCTTTTTAAATCTATCAGTTTTTTACTATACATGTTAAAATTTAATTGATATTCACATGTTGTGGATATAGACATACATGATGTAATATTCATAAATCTTTTTTTCCATCAATTACAAATTAATTTTAAAGATTAACAATACACCGCTATGCATGTGGAGAAATATGCATTTTTCCATACATTATATGTCTGCATAAGTGACATGTAAGTACCATCATAGTTGGATACGTGATGGTAATAATTTTTATTAGTTTATATTACGCAAGAATGTTATAATATCCAAGAATAAGTTCATTTGAGATCATAATGATACGATTGATTCATTTAAGGTCACAACATTTAAAAAAGTAGTTTAATTAAAATCACTAATGACATATGTCAACATGAGAAAAATTTAATTAAAACTCAGAAGATATGTTACAGTATGACATGTGTCAATGATGATCTCGATTGACCCCTTTCTTTAAACGTTGTGATCTCAAATGAACCATTTGAAATAGTATGATCTCAAATGAACTTACATTTAAATGTTGTGATCTTTTATTATAATTTATTCATTAATACATGCTTTATGAATATGCATAAGTGGTCAAATAAGTACTAATCATATAAATATTTGGACATATGATGATGATGATGATAACCAGGAGTTTAAAAGAAAATTACCATAATTTATGGAGTCCTATCCATTACCCTCTGTATATATGACGCGTATTGCATTTCCAATGAGTCTTTTCTTATGCTATGGCCGAAAAAAACAAAAAATCTTTTTTCTTATGCATATAGCTCATTGGTGATGAAAATAGCCACGGTATCCACCAATGGTGCGAACAAATCGGACAATCAGTTTTAACGTACAAAACCCTAATGTACACTGTGCTATGAGCCGGCCTGACTAGGAAAACATGTTCACGGCCCAATGGCTACCTTTAACACCATTCTTGGAAACAACCAAAGGGATGAGGAGGGAGAGAATTATTAGACAGGAAAAGAAGAGAAATGAAAGAAAAACAAAATATAAATACTCATATTTATATTAAAAAACTAGTATTAAAAAACAGAGAGTTGGAAGGAACGAAATTGAAAGTAAAGTTATCGATATGATTATTTAATGCCGATAAAAAAAAAAAAGTACTTTACAATTTTAAGGCATGTTTTTTATTTTAAAGGTGAAGTATTTTTTTTTTCCAATTTGGCTTTTGTGCATTTTTATTTCTTTTTTGGAATTTTTTTTTTCAGTTTTCTTTTACAAATCTATTCCTTCCCCTTTTTCTTCTTTTGTCTAAAAAAAATAAATATTTTAAAAGTTCAATTTTTCTTATAATTTCCTTTATTTCCAATTTTTTCTTTCCCATCAAATATGCCTAAATATCAATTATATTTTAACACATTACTGTATTCATAAAATATGAATTAATGTTATTTTATAAGTTACAAGAGTGTCACCTGCCCCACCATATACAAGTGCCGAAACACGCATAGACAACCATCACCCTTCAAAAGCAACATTCACAAAACTAAACGCAAGTCTTGTTCATTGGTAAAAATAAAATTTTATAAATCCTTAATTACAAAACTAACATAATAATAGACCTCTATTTTAAGTAGTCAATTGCATCCTCTAGTTTTGCACAACTACCATGAATTCCACCACCCATAGATATGTCAATTTCACAAAACCACAATGATTATCATCTTTATCAACAAAATCTGAAAAATAAGGTGTGAACCGTATTTTAGTAATGGTTTTGGAGTTTTTTCAATAGTTTAAAAATTATATATATTCAAGTATGAAATCATGCTATAAAAATTAGGAGTTTTATATATATTTTATCAATAGTTTAAAGGGCATATGTGCACTAATCGGTCCAATATTTAAAAACAGTTTTTAATGAAGTAACATCATAGGAAAGTTCCTTATTTCATACTATGGTCTTCGGTCGTTTGCAATAGCTTGCTATTTAAGGAAAAAAAAAAAAACATTGCATGGTTATTTATTATTTAAACATATGAATTCAGGATTTTTTTTTTCAAAATATTTTCTTAAAATAAAAAATAACAAATAAGATTTTTATTTTATTTCTTATAATAATTACATTACAGGCTTATTACATTTAGCAAAGCAAATGGATGGTAAATATAAGCATATGTTTGTTTCATCATATTCCTGTCATTTTTGGCTTCATATTTTTTTAATTTTCAAATAGATGCATGTCAAATGTCAATAAACAAATATTAATGAAAAACCAATATTTTTACTCATAAATTGATAAAAAACATATAATATTAATATGATACATATAAATTATAAATACAGATTTAATATAACTATAATATATATAAAAATCTGACAATTCAAACGGATGAAAGTTTCCTTAATTGAACCTTACCTATTAATACGGTTCAGAACTTGATTCTCCCTTTTGAGGAGGTCAATTATATGAAGCAAAGTTCTTCCTCTTCTAGACATCCTACAGAGACACGAAACCACCTCAAAGGAGTAAGACGCGTAGAAGGTGAAAGCTCCATAACAACTCTATAAAAATAAAATTCATTGAACCTGAAGGGCCTTAGGAAATTACCAAAAAAGAAAAAAAGAAAAAGGGACCTCCAAGTCATTAATGGCTAGCTCATAAATGTAAATAGTGGAATGGCCAGTACCAAATGTGATATATCAGTCTTAACTAATATGGTTCACAAAATAGAATGTATAGGGCCATATACTAGAGTTCAGACAATCTATGAATTGACAATTCCTTCATTTTTCAAATTTACGTACTTCGATGAAACATCATTGAACTATATAAAAATTAATATTGACATAACATGTCGACAGAGAAAAACGAGGGCTGTGGAAATTCGGACATGTACTTCACTGCAAACGCGCAATTATGAGGACGATAATACGATTGATCGATTGATCGATTGATTGATGAATATAAGGACAAATGCGGTGATTTGATTGGCTTGGATTTGAATTTTAGAATGATTAATTTAATATGTGATTAAAATTTTTATTATTATTTTTCACTTGTATTTTTTACCCTATTTTTTATGCGGAAGGAGCAAGGTTAGAACATATGTTTAGGATTTTTAAAAAAATATATATAAATGTAAATTGTATAAAATAATTATCAAATTAGTATTACTATGTTGCATTTTAGAATGTAGATACAAATATTTATTTGCATTGCATTTTCTGATGGAGATATAATGACCTAAGAAACAAATTTAAAAACTTATGTATCATACAGTGGTTGTGCAATATAAGTCTTGTTCTTTTATTACATGACTAATAAGACGTATATCGCTTATTGGTCATGCGATAAACATGCAAAATGTATCATACAATCAACATGCGATACACATGTAATTTTAAAAAAAAATTATATCGCACCTTAGAGGAGTAGTGTAACAACACTATTCTAGTAATTTATTTTTTAACAATTTAGTTTTGTGGAATTTTTTTTAAAGTACATTATACATGTAATATCCTCAAGAATTAGCCTATTGGTGCTAACAGTGATAAAACCATTGATAAAAATTCAATGATACGTTTTTTTTTTTTTTTGTATTTGTAAACAGAGCAAATTTTTCTAAATGAACCGTATAAATATCTATAAAACTTTAATTAGGTATTAAAATAATCACTTCAAAATTTAGATACTAAATTGAACTTTCGTATAAAATTTAAGTATCAAATTCGACATTTATCCTTAATATAGTTATAACCAGTAATTTATATGTAAAAACTTATTTAGAAGACAATTTTGAAGATAAAACTTTTTTTATTAGAGGTGAGAATACAAATATTGAAAATTCACTCTCAGTCTTAGGCACCTAAATATATGACTTCAAGAAAAATTAATTTTTTAGCATAGAATTTAGAAGGTGGCCATAAAAGTTAGTAAAAGCAATTTTGAAAAATTTAACTTCTAAAATGAATTTAATAAAAAAGATATTTTAGCTATGAAAAGAAGTTTATGCATATATAATATTAGGAAACTTGAAATTTAAGTTTTGAGATATAATAAGAGGGAAAAAGAACAAAAAATATTATTATTATTTTTTAAAAAATTACGAAAATACCATCGGAAGAAAATATTCTTAATTTTAGGTAAGTTGACATCGTCTCTCGAAGAGACGAAGTCATTAGTTGCTATAGATAAGTCATGGTGCGAATTTCATACATTCACCTTATGTTTTATGAGATAACAAAGTAAGTAAGGAGAGGAAGTGGATAAGGTCAAGTTTGTACTGTATGCTCATTGGAACATCGTGGAAGGGAATAGTAGTTTTGGTTACGATAAGCAACTAGTTGCGGTAATTACTGTTAGTAGAAACTCGACATATGAGCAAATACTTGACATAATTTGTAATAAACTTAAGATAAATAGGTCTAGTCATCGAGTTGAGTTGTATTATAGAGTAACTATTGAAGATAGGACGTTACGCTATGATATTATTTCAATGATTGATGATGATGCTGCACATGAGATGTTGGTGTATATTGAAGGGTTAGTGCCTGCGTATATACAAATATTTAAGAACGAATTGCCATAGGCACCTATAGGATAAGTGGGTATTGATGAAAATATCAGTAACCAAGGGTTGGTAGACTCAAACTCAACTCTAACCCAGACAATTGTTAGTGCATATGTGTAGATGGATAACTTTGAAAATACTGCACCAAATTGGGTATGTGATCACAATATTGATATGATGCAAGATTGCTGGACAAGTGAATCTAGTGATGACTATGATGATGATGGCAATTATAATGTGGTAGCTTTTCCTCAAGAAGATGTTGCAACCGACGTACAACATAATGGAAATGACTAGCACTGTTTTGCGGCTCTCATAGATGTTGATGCAGTTGGGAGCTCAGCGCCAATACCCTTTTTCACTATGATGTTAGTAGTGGTTATGCTACATTTGATGAGGAGCAGGAAATGAGTGTTGGAAATTAGAGTTCTAGCGATGAATTCAAGGTTGGAATGCAGTTTGAGATTAAAGATCATCTCATATAAGTAGTTAAAATGTGGTATATATCGAATCGTTACAATTTCAAGGTGGTAGACTCAGATCCAAGGTCATGGGCAATCAAATATACTATGTCCATAATATATGTTACAAGTGGGGACTCATAAGTAGTTACAAGAAGCATGGTGAGTGGTTTCGCATCACTAAATATGGAGAACCCTATACCTATTTGAGACCCCTACGCCGTTATTATGGATTCCCTCCCTGAGTACTGTCGGGCTGGTAGTGATGTATGGCATGCTCGAGCCTCCTTGGTTTGCTTTCACATCGCCAAGCACTGTTACCCAGACAGGATACTCAGATGGCTCGGTGGTTTCTAGGGAATTCCCGACTATCCAATTAATATGAGAGCCCTACATAAGCTAGACTTATGAAGGCGTTTCGAGTGAAACTGGTCGACGAAGAACACCAGGTGGATAGCTGAATGGAATGGTATGCGCGATTGCATTGTTAAGGTACCAGATATTCTAACTGGCACATCTGTAGATTATTTCAACTGGTACTATGCAATCACCAAGCGTTGAATCAGTCGTACATGGGCCATTATTCGATATATGGTAAGTTCATTGACTACGTAAATTATATATAGATATATTTGTGTTTGTTATTCACTGATCTATTTGTTCCCTCTCGCTTGCAGCTAGATTTTATCTATAAAGTCCCAAAGATGTCACCAAAGGACACTCTTGCCACTGCATGAGATATCATTCGTATAATGAATGATCTTATGGGACTTAATTTGAATGATCCAACGCCAGCACCAGCACTCAAAAACTCATAGCTTTAGCTTATACAGAGATGGTGACCAGCTAGAGAAAGGCATAGGCGGGGACAGGATCGGGGTCAGGAGTGAGAGCGAGCTTGAGATATACATATCAGAGACCAGCCTTCGCCCTCATATGCACATGTGTCTGACGAGCCAGGACTTCCATAGTTTCTTCATTCTGAGCCTGGTCCATCATCATCATCATCATCATATGATCATCTACATGAGACCTCCATAGCAGACATAGCATACACCGAGTTCCACATCCCTTTACTCCACAAAAGAGGCAACCGTTACTGCCACATGATATGGGGGAGGGACTCACTCAAGTAGAGCCAAACCCAGTCTCATTTCATCCTTACGGTGTTGGTGGTAGAGATGGGGATGCCACACTGACACAGGTCGATCCCACTATGGAGCTTCCTTATCAAGATGTTCATTAGTGTATACCATTCCCTTGAACTTTTGTCAGGCGGGGACGAAGGAGGCGGGGCACCCAGCAGTAACTATTACATAGATTTTTATCTTTTATGATTCTTGTATATGGATTCTTATTTTTTCTCATTGTTGTTTGTAGTTATCAAAACATTTATGTAATTAAACTATCATTCATTTGATTCTTCCATATCATGAGTTTTTTATTACGTGTGCTGTGAATGGTTTTACACTTCTGTTGTGATTGAGAGAATTGGGTTTGGCACTGAGTTTTGATGGATTGGGTTTGGGAATACTATTGTGGTCATGTTATGCAGTCTGGAAGATGTTTAGCCATAGTGGATGATGGCCAATGAATGATTTTATATAGCTTATTGTGTACGATTTTCACAGGTTTTAACAATTTATATTATATGGAGGTCATTTACAATTTTAGATAAAATGGGAAATAGTTTATGCTGACCTCGTCTCTTGGAGAGACAATGTCTTACTTGCCTTGATTTCGTCTCTCCAAGAGACAATGTCACTTTTCAGTTTAACCTTATCTTTCGAAGAGACGGGATCATTAGTAATAACATCTCAAGAGAGATGAGGTCAGACACTAATGACCTCATATTTCAAGGGATGAGGTCAACTTGTCTAAAATTGAAAATATTTTCTTTTCAGTAGCATTTTCGTAATTTTTCAAAAACAATAATATTTTTTTCCTTTTCCCTATAATAAGATACTTGAGATATATTATATAACTTATACAAATGGTATTTATATATAAAAGTACATTAAATATGTATTGAAGCATGCCATATAGTAAGAAGTACGGGTCTATTTGAATTGTCTGATTTTTATCTATATTGTATTTGCATTAGATTTCCATCTGTAATTTATTTGTATTATATCCGTATCATATTTGTTTGGTCTGTTTATTAATAAAACTGTCAGTTTTTCATTAATATCTATTTTTTAACAATTATATGTTTAAAAACGATAAAAATATAATTATAAAATAATTAGAATATAATGAAACAAATAAACCATTAATTAATTAAATAAAAGAGCACGTAACCACCGAAATATTGCACGATGAAATTGTGTCTACCTTTGATTTAATTATTTTCTTTTTCCTCCAATATCTACCTTAGATGATATTGGAATGTTTCACAAACTCTCTTATGTGAATTTCCACTTGAGGTATCCATAAAGACCAATAAGGCCCTCGAAATACAACACTTCTACCAAACACATTTTAACCTAAGGTTCAACATGCATGGTACAGTTTGGTACCATAAGAAAGGCTTCCGAGCGAGTTCAGCATTGCAAGTAAAAGCAGATGTTCAGGTAAGCTAGTTCAATCCTCGTTTATTATTGGTTTGATCAAACGAATGGTGGCAGAAAAATAATTTAAAAAAGTTACAGATGTAGAAAAATCTAACTTTCAATTTTAGCCAACATTCTGCTTGGTTTTGGTAACTTTTTCAAAAGTAGAAATCAATGGTACTGGGCAAGAAAAAAGAAAAAAAAGAAAGGAAAAAACGAGAGTGCTAATGAAAGAAGTAGAAATGAAAATAATTTTTCTTTTTATATTCAGTGACTTACGAAATAAATAGAAGGAAATTAAAACAAATAGAATTAGTGATTATTCCTATATTATTTTTATGAAATGCTAGTAATTAGACAATTTTGTAGGGATATTTTTGTATTTGTATACCATTTCCTTTCATTTCTTTTGCTCTCCGCTCAAAGTTGAAGAGCAAGAAAAAGGGTTCCGCTCTCATTTTCACTTTGCTTTCATATCATCCCTAAAAAAGAAAATTATCAAACACAAATATTTCACCCAATTTCCCATACTTTCATTCATTTTCCTTTGACTGCCTCTACTAGCTATTTGGATTGTCAAATTTTTATACGGTATCGGATGAACGTCTATAATTCATAAGTATCATATTTATATCAATTCAGTTTGGTTAGTTTATGAGTAAAATTATCAATTGTTCATTAGTATCTCATCAATTTAGTATCGATTCAGTTTGAAAATGATGACAGAATGATACCAAACTAATATATCCAAATAAGATAGATTATCAACAAAAATGCTCGCTAAAAAGGTCCCAAAATCCACGTCCACAAAAACACAGGAAAACATTATCATAACATAAATCAATTTTAATTTTCTTGACACCCCTTAAGACGTTCTAATCGTAACATAATTATAGTATCTACTAATCTATGAAATGATTTAAACAAGCCACTCATCTATTATTACGAGTCCATTTGAATTATTAAATTTTCATTTATATTTTTTTATTTAATCTATTTATAAATAAAAATATTTATTTTTTATTAATATCTATTTAAAAATAATAAAAATAACACATAAAAACGATAAAATAAGTTAAAATAAACAGACCATACAAGTCTAGTGTAGATAAGGCACAAGCGAGGTTTTGTTTTGGTTCGGGCAACGAACCAGTGGATGTCTAGACTTGAGCCGTAACGTTCAATGTATATCCAGTGACTTCCACCTTTTTTTTTTTTTTTGCCCTTTTCTTTTTTTTCTTTCTCAAGTTGGTATGATTTTACTTTTTTAAGATGACAACAGCGCTGACTATGACTGGGTCCAAGAGTACGAAAATTCGCAAAAACTTTATGTTTTTGCTTTTGCGGACAGACCAGAGCCACCAGACACCCTTCCTTTGTACTCCTGGGTATCCAGGAGAGTATATAGCTGAGATGGGAAACTTTGAACCTAGCTCATCCAAGTCAGTAGCCATCATTTTATTATATGAAATCTTCCTATATATAGTCGTTTATAGAGAAGAAGAAACCTACACGAAAACCTAATCAAGGTTCTCTCCTTCTCAACTACCCTCAGCGAATTCCATATAGATATAATATTAAAACATTACGATGTTAATCCATGAAAGGGTGTGATAATCAATACTTCATAACAAAACCTTAAATTATACCAAAAAGTTCTTATCAGCAGTCAATATTTACTTATATTTCCACACTTGTCTCCATACTTTTCAATATTTACTCTTTTTAATTCTGCCTGGAAGGAATGGAGGTAGATTTAGGTGGTTATTCTATAATAATAAATTAGGGCTGCTGTTAGGCATGAATAAATGTTGATTTGTTTAGTTTGTGGAATAATTTTGAGTAACAAGACTTGAATAGCTGATGAAAATACTAGAATGCCCTTCTATCCTATTTATCATAGATTTCATCTTATTTTGATAATAAAACTTAATCCTCGAAGTATGTGCATATTCATATATATAATTAAATCGTAATAGTAATAAATTTTCAACATATTTACAGCTATTATATTGTATGATTTCTATTAACATTGATAAATTAACATATCAAACTTTACTGATAAAGTTCACTTTATGATGTTATATATCGTAATATACACATTATAATGTAACTGTGTGTGTGTAGATATATAAGGTATAATAATATCATAATTGTACTGATTGTAATATCATATAACATAATATATATACATGCATAGCATTTTTTATATTGGTTGACATATTCAACATATCACATATAGTTATAATATATCTATATAAAATGTTACACATATGATGATATAATTCTATATAATTAAACACCATATTGTAATACAATGTATATTCAGCACATGGTATATAGTTATATACATATTATCATACTATATATACGTATATAATGTTATATATTATAATGTATTGATACTATATATATGCCATAATAACACAATCTATATACAACACTACAAATATATGTTTCTTTCAATGGGGAGAGATGATAGGGTTAAATATGTATCGTGTAAATGAAGACAAAAATTATGATGACTTTTTTGTTTCTCAAAAGAATAAAATTGCAAAAGAGTAAATTATATTAAAAGTTATCTATGATTGAGATAAGTCCATTTAAAGCATCAGTGTTTTGAGTGGTTAGAAAGAAAATTTACGTTTAAAGATAAATTTATTTAATATATCAATGTTTCAAGTGATTAAAAAGATGAATAAATATTTCGTAAAATGAGTTAAATAAGGTATTTATAATTGATCGTTAGGAAAAATTAATTGAAAATGAATCCAATTATTGATACCTTAAATGAATTTTATAAAATGCTGAAACCTTAATTCACTTTCTTTAACCACTTGAAATGATAGAATGAATTTCTGTGAAAACTTTGAGTGAGCAAAGATTATATTAGAAATAATTTTTTTTTAATTTAAATATAATGAAACAACTAATCTTTACAAAAATATGACTTAGCGCCAATCCTTTGGAACTTTTTTGGCCATCTTCAATATATGTAAGCATCTCATTGGCCTTCAAATTGCCAACCAAGTTAATTGGGTTCGCATAATATTTTACAGCTCTTTTTCTTTATCTTTTTCATTAGAAAAAGGTGATATCAACAAAATCTAAATATCTCACAAAAATTATATTTTAATTTATATTATATAATTTTTGTTATTATATATGTATGTGGATCAATTTTTGACTTGGAAAATTAAACTGGGATGGTCGACCAGGACGACCAGCTAGGAGCGGCCGATCTGGCCAGTCTGCTTTGAACGATTTTCTCTAGCCTCATTCTTCCCTAAATCGGTTACGAAGTCCTATCATCACCCATCTGACCTGTTACATAGGGCGTTTTTTCTCCAATCTTCCGTATAAAGTCCAACCTTTAGTCTTCCTATCATATTGTTGATCTCTAATTCAATTTTCACCAAATTCACCATCAACCCTTGATTATTATTTTAATACCGTTATCAAATTTCTATGTTTAGGTTAACAACCTCTTTAATTTTAGTTTTCCTTTGTGTTTTCTGATCAAGTTTCCACCCATCTCAAACTTTATCTAGAATCTTGTATCATCATATTCATGTATCTCGTTATAGGTTCTTAAATCTGTAATTGTTTACCAACATATTCGTGACAAGATCAGAATAAAGAGTCCTACAGTCGGTAGGCAATCAAAGTGTTCATTGTTTCGCCAACATGCGCCATCGCGATTTACCCTTATCTATTCCCTTAAAATCATTAATTCAATTATCATATGTAACTAGTTCATAATGCTTAAATTTTCATTATGAGATATGAGGTCGTGAAACGGTGGGTTTTGATGTTCTTAACATTTATGGAATTTATAACGCCTAACTTGTTGGCAATTACAACTCACCACGTATCCTTTTTTATGTAAGACACACAAAGGTCTAAAACTAAATCCACAATATAAACGTGTAAAATAATCTCCATGAACTCTCTCAAAAGGTATATCAGAAGGTTCATAACATGTTTAACATATAATAAATATTTTTCAAAATATCTTGTTGATCAAAATAAGTTGGCAAAACCAAAGCCAACAATTCTAGAAATATTTCTAACTTCACAATCACATAAAACTCTCAGAGACTATTAAAGATCCAAAACATAAAAATCCAAAATTCTTTAGAACATATAAAAATCTTTAACATAATTCTAAATACTACATAAGATTTAAAAATTCTTTTTTCCTAATCCTGTATTTGAATCTATTCCTCTGCAGGATAGGGTGAACCACTATCGCCATCCTCTTAATCTATATACAGATCATATCCAGATATGTCATATACTATGTCATCTTCACATGTACGCTAAACCACAAAACAAATGCATATGCACAAGCGACATATATATCAAATGCAACTTATTCTAATATAACCAATCAAATTATTATCTTTATTAAGCTAGCCAAACAGCACAGTTCAGAAATATGAAATCCTAGTCCCAAACTTGGAGTAACTCAAACCCTTGAAAATCAACCAACTTTTGAAAATAGGTAATTATATACACATATTGGTGAATGAGTACTCCCCAAACACCCACAACCATACTGCAAAATCACCTAAATCTACCGGAATCATCTCTAAGTGAAACTCTACCAAGGACAACATCACACAAAGATCATCAAGGTGCCACACCAGTATCACTGTCTGCCAGGTGTTTACTGGTCATAGCCACATACACCCAACAGACAAATTAATTAGCTAAATAGATTTAGATTTATTATTCATTTGTTCCTACA
Source organism: Combretum micranthum (assembly GCA_024138025.1). Lineage (NCBI taxonomy): Eukaryota > Viridiplantae > Streptophyta > Magnoliopsida > Myrtales > Combretaceae > Combretum > Combretum micranthum. Next base: position 38,562 of record JAMXBD010000236.1, on the reverse strand, counting down.
ACAAAGCATATAGAAAACTAATCCTACAAACATATACAATAAATAAGGAAAGGTCGTACCTTTTCAATTTCAGGAAGAAATCTCTAAACTACAATCTCCCTTAACAATAACCCACAATCTCCAAACCTCCTGATAATATAAAATAAATAGAAACAATTAATAACTTTAATATGAAAACAAAATCTAACATATCCAATTTCTCCAAAACCCTAACCTTTTAAGAAAATTCCAAAATAGCACATTCTTCATGGATCAATTTCCTCAAAATTCCAATAAAACATATCTCACTCCAAAAACCTTAGTTTTGCAAATAAGCAAAAACAGTCATGTATCATCAAAATTACATCTTATGATAGATATAGGTTTATGAAGATAAACTTACCGTGATTAGATCATTAAACCCCTTACTAATCACCAAAAGATCAGATCTCGCACAAAACTAAGGTTTGCTCCAACAAAAACTCCTTCAAAACGAAAAGAGATCTGAGAAAAACGATCATCAATTCTTATAATCTTAATGAATCTTGTTTAGATTTGCTTATTTGATCCAAAATCTTTGATCTCATCTAACTCCATTGAACATTAGCAGACTTGTGGAGAGAATTTTCTAAGTTTATGAATGATTTTGGAGAAGGGGGAAGCCTAGTTTATATAGAAGATAAGGAATTACTGTTTAATAATGCCTCTTTATCTTTAGTAACGTCTGTTCATCTTTAATAATGATGTCTCTTCATCTTTAGTAACGTCTCTTTATTTTTAATAATGACGTCTCTTGATCTTTAATAACATCTCTTCATCTTATTTACACATCTAATAACCGACAAAATAAAAACCAACAAAAATTAATTAAGCATTAGGGTTGACCATAAAATCATCTTATTTTATATCAAATGACATCTTTGCCCTTCAATATAAAATATTTATTTATATATTACAGTATCTTAATTATCCAATACACTATTAGCTATTCCGTGGTAGAAGGTTTATCTTGCCTTGTCTTGGATTTCAGAGGGATTGTGAGTTCTTTTACAATTTGAACAAATAAAAGAAAATAATATCTTTTGAAGTATTTACTATAATACCTAGAGAACTTCTTTGGTCTGTCAATGGGATTGCTTAGTGAATTATCTGACCATATAAGTAAATATAGTAAGTAATATTTAAGTATTTTAGTAGTAAATTATAGTTAGGTATGCATATAAACCGTTAAATAATTGATACAGCCAATCTCATTAAAAGACATGATAAAAGCATAGAGTTTACCTATTTCCTAAGGTTATAAGGATTTTTTGTGGTGTTTCAAATTTGATAGAAATTCTACTTTTATAGAAGTTACAAAAAATATATAAAGATTTTTGTAAAAAATCATTATTGAAGACTCAACAAACTTCCAAATTAAAAAAAAATTCTATCAAGTATGAATGTGCATTGTAATTAGTCTATAAAAATGAAACTAAGAGGGGTTACAAATTATAATTTGTAGAGAAATAATCATTCCATTCCCGAGTCAAATACGTATGCATGGAAGTCAGAAAGATGGAGGGAGTATGGAGGATATTGTGCAGGCATTAGTCAATTTGAGATAACAACTTTCTAGAAGTTAGGAAGTTATATTCCTTGCTATTTATGTCTTTTTTTTTCACTTATTTTAATGCAATTTACTCAACTAATGAACTTTTATTTTTAATATAATTTAGTGTAAAATTGACAAAAAGTGCGACATATTTTTTCACTATTGTCAAGCCTTAGAAATATTAGGAACATTAAAATCTTAAAAGCTATTGGAAAAATATCAAATTTAATATCTAAACTTTATAAAAAAATTCAATGTGGTAAATAAACTTTAAAATAGTAAATTTAATACTCAACCAAAATTTTTATAGCTATTTTTAGTACCTCAATAATACTGAATTAGTCTATCAGTACTACATGGGGTTAGCAGTGTCACTAAAAATTCAATAACAAATTTTCTTTTTCTACATCTACAAATAAATAAATTTTATTAAGGAGATAGTAAGGAAAATCACAAAAAGCTTGATTTGATATTAGATTTATCGTTTTAAAGTTTAAATACTAAATTGAATATTCATATAAAATTCAAGTATCAAATTTGTCATTTATGGAAAACAATTAGCCAAATCTAACAATAAATTTCTCATCAAATAAAAAATTGTGAACTCCAATTCATAGAATCCACAAATATTTATTATTTAAATTATTTTATGAGAAAGGGAAATAATTAAACTATCAAATCCATCGTCAATCTCTAAGAATATAAATTCAAATAATAACTGGATTAGTCTCTACTAAGTGAACACTTTGTTTTGTTCTTTTCTTTTTATTAACATTTTAAAGAAAAATTCATTTCTAAATAAGTTTAGGGTTTATTTAGATGGTCTGATTTTTATCTGTATCTTATAATGTATCTGTATCTTATTTGTTTGATCTTTTTATAAGTAAAAAATGTATGTTTTTTATTTATATCTGTTTTTTACAAACAGTTTGTTTGAAAATGATAAAAACAAAATGGTAAGCTGACAAAAGAAAAAAAGACCAACCATTGTGATTTAGAGCACTAAAAAAATAATAAAAACCTTTATAGTAAAACAGCACAAGTACATACAAACAGGCTAATCTCTTCGGCCCAAAAAAAAAGTGGCTAATCTCGGCCTAGATTGATAATTAATGTTTTGATTATGTTTCCTATTTGGGCCGTGATGAAAAACCTTCTTCTAATTGTGTCTTTTAGGACCGAAAATATTATGCGTTATTTGATCTGGGCCTGGCCTACTTCAAGCTTCAACCAACGATGTAAAGGATCCATCCTAATTCCTAAATGCTCCCAAAATTGTCCATGCACCTGAATTGGAGTCAGAGAAACCACTTGGGCTCCATCAGATTTATACTATTGAGCTTGTGCTACTTAACAAGCTTAAGGTTGGATAAACTAAACTTGTTTAGATTGGTGGTTCTAAACAACTTTTTCCCTTTTTGAATTAAATTTGTATTTAAAGCTTTAACTCTATTCAAATTCAATAGAATTCAATATATTTAAACTTGAATTCAAGCACAATAGGCATCATCATGGGTCAGTTCCAAACCGGATCCAACCCAACCTATCACCGATGTTCCTAAACTAGGAACCAGCCCGGAATGACGAGTCCAAATTGGCTAAACCCATCAATTTTAGAAGATCTGGCAAGTTCCACCCTAAAACCTACTAACCTAGTGGTTTTGGAACTGCCGATTCAAGAACTGCTACAAAACCGACAGAACTAGTAATTCCGCAATTCCACACTACAAAAAAAAAAAAGGAAAAAAGAAAAAAAATTATAAAAAATATAACTATTTTTACTTATATTAGTAAAAATTTATTTATTATTTGCAACATTTAATGTGGTTTTATTAATAACACAAGTAATAAATATATTTAAAACCATGTATTATTGAGTTTATGTAGAGTTTTAATTATAGTGAACTTTTCTTTCTTATCAATGGAGACTTATTTTTGTTTTGTAAGACTTATTTGTATCTTAAATATTTATAGTGTCACATTGTTAACATAACAACTAAAAAAGTCCAAGTGATTATATAATAACGATGCATAACTAAAAATAAATTTTAATTAATTGATTATAAACAATTATTATTATACCTAATATTATTTCAAGTTAAAAGTTTATTTTTCGTTTTTTTCTTACTTAAATTAAGCAAGGTTATTTAATTGATTTTTTTTAATTTCATGGTTTTTAGTTCCAAAAGAACCGGAACCAAACCATAGGAGCCGACAATTCCCCATCTGAGAATTGGACTAGCTTCCGTGGGTCTAATTCCAACTGCACTAATTTTGGAACCAAGAACCGGTGGTTCGAGCCTGGTTCTGAAATCGAACCGATCCATGACAATGTCTAAGTACAACAACGTTGGCTATCATTTACATTTTTAGCTTAGCTCACAAGTAGCTTTGAGCATAGCCCAAGGTTAAGCTTAGCTCAACTATATTTTAATTTAATCTTTTGATCGATTCCCGAGCCAACTTTAGGCAACTTTCATACCAACTCGATGCCTTTCAGTTGAAACTAAGGGCCACAATTCATGTTCCGAAGTCAACTTTGTACTCTATTTTATGTGAAATCTATGTTAACATAAAAACCATATAAAATTGAATAGCATCATAAATAACTAGTTAAACTTACAGTTATCTCTGTTCCTTGTGTAATCATGATCATGTGTAATATTAGGATTATATTATGTTCGCAATCATGTCCATATTAATATTTAATTTATTTGTATTATCAAGTTTATGCTAGGAACCAACAATCACTAACTAAAGATCCACAAAAGGAATAATCTAGATTGCATTATGTTTGATCTATTGAAATGAAATTAGAATTCCATTTTATTACTATAGAATAGTTACTTGCTCGATTTGTAAAAAATTTTTTAACATAAAGGATATCGTAATCAATGTAACATAGAATAAATAAAGAATCTTAAATGATTCTCGTGAAATTGCTATTACTTTCCACTTTTATTTCGTTCTAACGAACCAATCGAATATTAGTTTGAATGAATATCCAACTTGTTGCACTGAAAACAACAACCAGATTCTACCACTTATCGAATGTAACGAGCGACCACCATCTAGCGCCCGATGCTACTATGAGTAAGCAGCCACCCACAACAAGAAGCCCAGTTTTACATCAAACATGTGTATTCTCACAATGCACATAGAGAAAAGTAAAACAACACAAGAACATACAGCCAAACATCGATAATATATGTTACAATTGGATTTCAGATAGTTTGATTTTCACTTTCTTACTAAACTATCACTATAAAAAAAATTAGACTTTAACCACATTTAATAAACACCATTACAAATAGAATATACGCTGCTAAATATATTATATTAACATGATAGAATATGTTTAACAGTATTTATTCTATATACAATGATGTTTATTAACCGTAACTAAGGCCTAATTTTCTTGTAGTGTATAATGGTGGCATCACTAAGGTTTTAAGTACAAAGCAAGAATAAGATAGGGGCAAAATATTTTTCATTTACAATTATTCATCCGACCTCTATTTTCATACAACTCAATTTTGGCCATACATCGTCTCTTCTTCCCATGCTTCCACCAAAAACTCAATGATTTCCTGTCAGTTAAAACGATTAAGCAATAGGAAGGTAAAGGAAAGAACAGGGTGAGCAGAATTATCAGACTTGTTAGTGAACTTACAGAAAGAGGGATGGGCTGTGGGAAATGTCTTCTGCTCCCAAGTACAGTTTCGTACTTCGCATTCCAACTAGAGGGACAGGGTAAACAAACATCAAGAGGAGGATGACGATATCTCGATGTGGAATGGTGTTAGGTGACATAGTTTTTGATTGCTAAAAGAGGAAAACTATGTTGTCTAACTATTCAAACTACTGAGCAGGCTACTACTTCCAACAAAATAGAGGGATACAGCACAAATCTCAAACAGGAGTCGGCATATCAAGTGTTTTAAGGAACCAAATGGAGATATCAGTGTGATGGGATAGGCATAATGAATGAGGAAAAACATCAAGCTGTATTCATTTTACAATAACTGCACAACGTGTTCGTGTTCGTGTTCACTTTTAGCTAATAATTGCTCCAGCAGTTTGACATCCAAATGCAAAGGCGACACAAGGAAACAAACCTTAATCGATGCTCAAGCTTTTTCTTAGTTTCGCTATTGGCACTGGCATTTTTCATCCATTGAGCCCTGTTCTCGTTCCAAAGAAGAAGGCCTGAAATGAATGGGTGGCATTGTGCAATCACAAGAAGTCATAGGCCATGAAACTAATAAACATGAATTCACACTCCTGCAGACGAAAAAACCAATTCCAAATACTTGCCATGGTTAATGAATTCAGGATTGCTGCTCGAGCTTCCTACAGTACTGCTGTGATTGAGAGTTGCTGTGCTGACTGATGAGATGCTTCTTTGAGATTGGAAAGTGCTATTTTCCACATCATATGTTGTGCTGCTCCAAAAATCATCGTCATCAGATAAGCTTGGTTTTCGAACAGAACGCCCTTGAATCCTCAGTCCTTTTGCAGGTTCATCCACAGCAATAATTGGTGTGCGTTTCACACAGCAACCAAAACAACCACTGCTCTGTTATAAACCAAATCAATACATGCCCAGAAAAATGAACTGAACAGAGAAAGGAATAGACATATATGATATATCACCTCCTCCACTTCAGAAAATAATAGTATTAGCTAACAATACAGACTCATGAACATACCATCAAGCCTGAAACGTTTATCGCAGGGAGAAGCTTAAACTGTGCGACAAAGTGGCACTACCCAATCACAAATCTAAATAAAAGAGTGGTACAGGAATCACATGAAACTATGCTTACAAGATCGTGTTTCAGCAAGTAATTCATATAAAAATAATTGTGATAATCTTTATTGAACTAGAATCTTAAAACTTCAGGCTCATAACCCCAGTAAAAGCATTATTAATCAGAAAAACTAGTTGCTCAAGACCCATCTCATTTGTGATAATCAAGAATGAAAGTGCAATCACTATAACCTTCACTTCCAAAAATTATGAAGTACATCCATATTTTCATTTCTGACCTGAAATTCATCAATAACATCCAAGGATCGATAATAAATTGTCAATTAAAAGCTCCATGAAGATTCTCCATTTTAAAACGTTCAACATCTGATAAAACATATGGCATTAGATTAAGCACAACAGAAATAAAAATACTAGCATAGCCAGACCCAACTAATGCATAGACTTGATTTCATGATTATTGTCTTTATCAATCTCATGCCTTGGTACAACTGAACTGTTCGTTTCATCATATTGTGATGATTTTGACATCATATTTTTGTTGTTTTTGACAAATATTTGTGAATAGATAGATATTAATAAAAAACTGATAATATTACTCATCAATTGACCAAATAAATACGATATAGATATGATATAAATAAGCTACAAAATACAGATCAGATATAAATAAAAATATAATAATCCAAACGGACATCACATTGAGCAAGACGTCACAGCCTTCTCGCAAAATGCAAAGGTAATGCTTGCTTCTTACACCTTATATAGCACTTACTTTCAATATATTTTTGTGGCCAAGACCCTTATAGCAGAGCAGTATTGGTCTTCCAATGGAAATGACTCAGTTCAATTCTTCGTCCCAAAAAATTTTAGTAGATAGTTAGCCAAAAAAAATACACACACACACATATATCCCATTCTGTGAAGAACAAGAATAAATTTCCCTATACATGAAGCATTATTCAAACCCATCTTTCAGCAAATCAATCCTTCTTCTAAACCCACATAAAATAACTTTCCAAACTCATAAAATGTTAATAATAACATGAACCTTCAATACACATCCTTCTAAAAAGTAAAATTTCTACTTTTTATTGGCACCAAAAAAAAGGAACCAAAAATCAAACTAACTGAAAACAACCCGATAACCATAACATATCAACAATGAACAATAAATTTAAAAATGAATCAAAAAATCATTTCATAAGGACAAATTTCCCATAATTAAAATAAAAAGCAAGCAACTTTGAAATATATAAATAAAAAAATAAATAAACAAAATGCTGAAATCGAATCAATTACTTACCCCATGCAAGCAAGCAATTGACGGATCGAATTGATAATTGAGGTACTATTGAGCATAACCATAAACAGAGGGAAAAGGCTTTTTTTTTTTTTTTTAATTAGACACCCAAAAAGAAAAAAAAAAGGATAAGAAGGATTAAATCTCAGTAAAAAAGAAGAGAGAATGAATAATAGAGGAAAAAAGACATTGGGTTTGTTTTTGGGCAACTGAAAGTGTTAATTGAAAGTGGACAGTCAGTGGTGATACCGATGCTGACTGTCAGTAGTTTGTTGTCACTGTCCGTTGTAACATTGCAGTTAATTTTTAACAAACTACTCTCCTAAATTAAACTACTGAACTGAGATTGCTGTTTTGGCTTTGATTTCAGTTGCGTTGTGTCATGCAAGGGAGTTTTGGGCTTTTTGGAATTGGGTTTCAGCCCCAATAGAACTGTACTCGGTCCATTATGCTACAATGAGAAGGTCTAAGCTAAAAGAGCTTGTCAAGACACAATTGGAAAATCTTAGATTTCCCTAACCATTTCTCATAAGTTTCCATGCAAAGGAAATTACATCGTTTTTTAATTATCACTTGTCAGCTGGGTCGATGAGAAAATGAGCAAGCAAAGTCTTAACAAAAAGGAAAGTTCATCGTATAGCAGTCGATTAGAAGTACAAGATGCTGGTCTGAGAGAGACGGCCACACAAAAAATTGAGACGTGAAGAGAATAATTTGGTCTATTTTCCGTATGATACGACGCATTTAAGGTAGTCACCAAAAGATTCTCAACCTTCTCATGATGTGTTATTATGAGATAATGTCACGAATTATATGTAAACTTCGATAAAATATGAAATTAGATAATTGAATTTTAAAATTGATCAATTTAATATTTTAAAAAACTTTTTATATATGTTAATAGTACCTTCATCAATTTCTTTTTAAATATTAAACTAATCAATTTCAAAGTTCGGTTATTAAATTGATGAATTTTCAAATTCGGATATCCCATATTTTGTTAAAGTTTAGGTACCATTCATAACATCATCCCTTCTAATTTGAAATAAGTAATGATGATAACATTATGGCATCGAAATGCATTTGAATTTTTCCATATATCCAAAAAAAAAAAAATCATGATTTTTGTTTGGGAACATATCAAATTTGATACCTGAACTATGTATAAAAATTCAATTTGGCATCTGCAATTTGAAATAGTCAATTTAATATTCATTTAAATTTTTCTGGGTTATTTATAATATCTCACTAATACCATTTATTTTGTTATTTTTCATGGAAAGAGCAGTTTATTAGTGCTAGATGATGTTAGGAGAAACAATATAAATTCAATGATATGTGAACTTCTCCAAATCAAAAATAGAGTAAAAGGTGTTAAGAGATAGTAATATCCGTAAAAGGTTTGATTGAATATTAAATTGGTTATTTCAAAATTTTTGTATCAAATTGAATTTTCATGCAAAATTGAGGTACCCAATTTGATATTTACCATTCTTGTTTAGTTGCAAAAAAAAAAAAAAAAAAAAAAAAAAAAAAAAAGCCCAATAGATGTTATTTCATGAAAAACACTTGTAAAATCCACATTATTAGCATTACCCATCATTGAAGCAGTATAAAAGCTCACCAAATATTCGGATTACAAGAAGAAAAATATCCTTAAAGATTTCTAAAACATCACCATTATTTATGGAACCTATCGATTTTATATACACTACTATATTCAGATGAAATGTCATATTTCTCACACTTCATATAAAGGAAGTGCACTTTTTAATGATGAAATTAAGATAAGTAGGTGACTCTATCACATAGGATATCCATCCTTACCCTGTTCAACAAGCTAAGATTTGAGTGGGTATTCAGAGTCATAGGATAGGACACGGGAGTAGATTTTTTGGAACCTACTCTTACTAGGTAGGATAGGGTATGAGGTCTTCATACAATATACTCACCTTAGAACCTATACTTTAAAATACGAAAGATACAAGTTCCAAGATATTTCGTATTTATCTTATTAAATATTATAATATAATGTTAATATATAAGATAAAAATAATAATACTTCATCTTTTTTCTTTCAACGACTTTTGTTCAAGATTATTATTTATATATTGTAGAAAAGAAAAAAAAAGGATTTTATATTTCTACAACATTTATTACATCATAACCATTGTATATATATTCATACACATGAGTCCTAATATAGAAAGTCAACTATACAAAATTAATATATTCAAAGAATAGTAAATGAGCCTAAAAATTAGAAATAAATATTACAAACACAAATTAGGTAAGTTATAAAATAGAAAGTTAATTAACACTCCCCCTCAAGTTGGAGCATAGATGTCTATCATGCGAAGCTTGCCACTTAATCTAACAAAGTCTTCTTTCTTAGGTGCTTTTGTGAACATATCAACAACTTGATCTTTTGAGGGTGTAAACGGAGTGCAAATCTTTTTATCAACAATGACATTTCTTACAAAATGACAATCAACTTCATTATGCTGTGTCCGCTCTAGAAAAACAGGATTACTTGCAATATGTTTTGTTGCCTGATTATCACAATGCATATGAACAGGATCAATAAAGGTGACATTGAAGTTTTCAAGAAGAGCCTTCAACCAAATTAGTTTACAAGCGGTATGAGCCATTGCTTAGTATGCAGATTTAGCACTAGATCTTGACACAATTATTTGAGTCTTGCTTTTCCAAGATACTAGATTTCCTCTAACAAGAGTACAATAACCTAAAGAAGATTTTCTATCACTCTTATCACTAGTATAGTTAGCATGCCGATAGCCAACTAATTTTAATGTTTTTTTTATTTTTGAACCATAATCCTTTTCTTAGAAATTTTTTAAGGTATTTCAAAACATTACAAGCAGCCTGCTAATGATATTTCTCATGTTTTTCCATAACCTAACTAATTAGCCCTACAACATGCATAATGTACTGGTCTAGTTACTGTTAAGTAAATAAGCTTTCAACAAGTCTTCTATATTGTACTGTCCTAAAAATCTTCATCTTCCTTCCACAAGTCTAGATTGGCTTCCATTGGAACCTCTGCTAGTTTTGCACCTAATAGACTTGTTTCTTGTAATAGATCGGTCGCATACTTTCCATTAATAAGTACAATACCCTCTTTTCCACGAGCAACTGCAATACTAAGAAAATCTCTCAATTGACCAAGATCTTTTGTGACAAATTGTTGTTGCAAATGTTTCTTGGTTTCTTCAATGCCATTTACATCACTACCTAACAAAAGTATATCATCAACGTATACAATAAGTATCAAAATGCCACTTGCAGTATGTCTCATAAATATTGAATGATCAGCCTGGCTTCACCTAAATCTTGCCGTAAATACTACTTGATTAAGCTTATCAAACCAAGATTTAGGACTCTGCTTTAAACCATAAATAGCCTTTATTGGTTTACATACTAAGTGAGTCCCCCCCTGAGCAATAAATCTAAGTGGCTGCTCCACATAAACTTCTTTATTTAAGTCTCATAAAGAAATTCATTCTTTATATCTAATTGATACATCGGCCAATCTTGGTTGATTGCCACAGATATAAGCACACAAATAGAGTTTAGTCGAGCAACACGAGAGAAAGTTTCAAAGTAATTAACTCCTTATGTTTAGGTGTATCCTTTGGCAACTAGTCACGATTTATATCTATCAATAGATCCATTAGGATTGTATTATGTATTAAAGACCCATTGGCAGGCAATGGGAGAAACCCCTTTAGGTAAATGTGCTAAATCCAATGTGCATCTACTGAGAAGAGTTGGCATTTCCTCATCCATGGCTCGTTTCCAATTAAGATCTTGGATTGCCTCTTAGTAATTCCTGGGAATAGATACAAATGACAAAGATAAAGCAAAATGATGGAAAATAGGGCCAAGATGATTAAAGGAAACAACATTAGCAATAGAATGTTGTGTACAAGAATGTTTACCTTTTTGAAGAGTAATTGGCAAATCATTAGGATCATCAGTAGAATACATTAGAGGATACGACTGTGAAGCATGTAATGACCGTGTAGTATTTCTTCTAGTGCAAACTTACAGTGGTTTTGAAGGTGGAACAATAGTTACAGGAGATGGAGTTACAGGGGTAGGATGGGGAATAGATTGTTTGGCATTAGAAGTTGGAAAGAAAGGCTCAAATTCAAAAAAGGTGACATCTACAAAAACAAACCACTTCTTAGACATAGGATCATAATACTTATATCCCTTTTGAGTTCGAGAATACCCTAAGAAAATACAATGAACAGCTATCAGAGAAAGCTTATCCATCCCAGTTTCGAATAAATGAACAAAACACACACATTCAAGAATACGTGGAGTAGAAGGAATAGATGTGAATAAGGGAAAAGACATTTAAAACGAATGTCACCTCCAAGTGCAGAAGATGACATTCGGTCAAAGAGAAATCTCGCGTTAAGGATATTATCACTCTAAATATATTTAGGCACCTTAAACTGAATCATAAAAGTGCGAGCAATTTCAAGGAGATGTCTATTTTTATGCTTTGCCACACCAATCTATTGTGGAGTATGAGCACATGATGTTTGGTGAATGATCCCATTAGAAGAACAAAGATTAGAAAAATCAAACTCCATATATTCTAAAGAGCATTGTCAAATTATAATACATGAATATTAAAAGAAAATTAGGCCATTGTTTCATTATGCAAAGTTTGAAATACATCGAGAACAGATGATCAATCTTTTAACAAATCAGCCCATGTCATTCAGGAATAATCATCTACAAAAGTAATAAAATACTTATGATTAGACATAGTAGGATAACGACATGGATCCCATACATTAGAGTGCACAAGATCAAGAGGACTCGAACTTCAACTTTCTTTAGAATGAAAAAAAGGCTCTATGATGTTTTCCGAACTAACATGCATCACAATTTATTGAAGAAACAACTCACTAAAAGACACCATTTTTTTTTAACTTAGAAATAGCAGGATGACCCAAATGACAATGCTAATTATAAGGAGATGCATCCCCTGCAACAGTAGTAATAGAAGAAGTGTTGAGATAGTAAACTCCCCTTGACTCAAAGCCTTGTCCAATTAATGTATTCGTCTAGAGATCCTGAAAAACACAATGAGCAGGAAAGAAAGTCACAAAACAATTCAAAGCTTTTGTAATTTGATTAATGAAAATCAGATTAAATGTTAATTTAGGAACATGTAAGATTTGATTAAGAGTAAGAGAAAGGGTGTGAACAGTACCAAAACCAGACATAGTGGAAAAAACAATCAACAATGGTAATAGAGGATTATGGTTGGCAAGGGGTAATATTATGGAATTGGTGCTGTCACCAGTTATATGATTGGATGCACCTGAATCTATTAACTAAGAATTATCGGAAAAAAGGCAACAATGCAGTAGTACCTGTTCAGATAGTATGAGAGGCAACATAATTGGATTGAGAATGGATCAATCACTCATACTTCACTTTAGAAATTTAAATAACATCCTTTGGTCCATTTGAAGAACTAGACCCAGCAGAAGTCAATGTAGCAGCTGCTGTCATCTTAAATTACAAATTCAAGGACAAAAAAAATAGCATAAAACCTCAAAAAATAGAGGCACACCCTCAAACATAGAGGTATGGAGTACAATGAATCAATCACACAAGAGGTGATCAATTACATCATAGCTGTTGTATATATAGAATTAAACCCGCTCTAATACCATGTAGAAAAGGAAAAGAAAAAGGATTTTATATTTCTACAACATTGATTACATCATAGCTGTTGTATATATATTCATACACACGAGTCTTAATATAAAAAGTTAAGTATATAATTTTAATATATTCAAAGAATAGGAAATGAGCCTACAAATTAGAAATAAATGTGACAAACACAAATTAAGTAGTTATAAAATAGGAAGTCAATTAACATATACTACCTTCCATAAATTTTCATTATTGAAGAACTTGTACTATTTATTTTAGACTTATCATTTTTTAATTTATAAGAATTACAATTATATGTATGTACTTGAACTCCCAAATTATATAAAAATATTGTTTGTCTTCTAAGAATAATCAATACAACATCAGTTTCAAAGTTTTTAATTTTAAAATTTGTTACATGTTCTGCAATTTAGTTAATACCATATAGATATATTTTGCAGGTGTTTGTTACAAGTTCTAAATTTTACACACAAACATATTCGATATGTTGGATACTTATGATATTAAGAAATTACTTCAAAATTCCTTTCAACATGTTATTTATAGTGAATATATAAAAATAATAGTTTTATATATTAAATTAAATCATATAAAATACTACAAAGTTGAAGTTTAAGAAAGTAAAAAAATAGAGATTTTGTTGAAAATTTACACGTTTCATGGGTATCTTGCACCATGCAGGTTTTATAAGTACATGGTGGGTATAAGGCATTACAGGATAGGTTTTTGCTACCTTGTATCTTATATGATAGGTTGTAGATAGCGTTTCATACCCTACCCATCTTTTACTCGCTCACCCTTAAATGAAATGCTATGGACTTACACATGGAATGAGATATATTAGACTTTAACATGAGTCAGGTCTAACCCTTGATTCGATCTAGCCTAGCACCTAGCTAAGTCGTATGTGTCACGACACGTCCATGATCCAATGGGTTACCAGGTTAAGGGTGGTTCAAGGGCTTCGACCTACTAAACTGCCGGATCAAGCAGGGTTAGAGAAAAAATAAAAAGGGAAAGCAAAATTAAAGTGAAAAAATATACAAAAATGGAGAAAACAAGTTTCTATTAATTTTCTTATGAATAGTAAAAATTAATTACTTATTCACAACAATTAATGTGTTATTGTTATTAATAATATGAGTTTAAAAGTAAACATAACTAATTGTTATAGATTTTAAACTAGAGGCACATCTTATTTTTTAACAATGTGAGACTTCTTTTTACTTTTGTAGGACTTCATTATGTCTTGAATTTCATAGTATAACATTACTAGGTTCTACTATTAAGATGGATTTGTTTGTCTATAAATAAATGTAAACCTTGAACAATTTCTTTAGCTATGGGTTAGAAACTCTTGTTCTTGGAACCAATTCTATTTAATGTTAAAACTTTTCTATATTTATTTTGAAATTTATTTTATTTTTTTCCTATTTCAAATTAAAATTATGTTTACAAATACTTTTGAATTTTTTTATAACAAGTAGAGGTGTGCAAGCAGGTTATGGGCCAACCTACCCTGCCCCACTTTAGCCTACAGTTTATTCGAGCTAGCCCACATTAAAAAAGTGGGCTAAAAATGTTGGTTCTCCCCATCCCACACAAGTTGGCAAGCAACTCTCTAAGATTTTTTATTTACCTTTTTTTTTTCAAACTTTAAACATTATAATGTAATCACACGAAATATAGATGTTATTTTTAATCAAAAATTAAAAAAATTATTTATATATGAGATGAAAAATGGATAAAGAAAAAAATTATCAAAATACACATAAGATTAGGATACAAAATTATTATTTAACATTAAGTTTTAGTTTCTTATTCTTTTAATTTGGTTAATTTTTTAATGCATACTGACATATAATTGTTTACTATTATTAGATTTTTGTATATTTTTAAAATAACTTTTATGAATAAAGAAAATTTGTGGTTGATAAACTTTAACTCACGGATTAAACAAGTTAGCCCACATAACATGCCCCACTTGCACGACTATAAAAATAAGTAGGCGATTCGATGGGACGTAAATCGTTAGGCAAGTTAGATCTAGCTTGGTAAGGCCTGATTTGACTTGGGGTGATGTCTAAGCTCTACAAGTTACCAATATTCAAGTCGTTTAGTTTTTCAAATTCTAACTCACCTTCAAAAGCTATTAAACAACATTGCCATATTGCACTTATATAATCAAATTTTTGTCGTTATAAAGTCTATCCATCTTACCCAAAAGGAAGGTACTAAAGTATATTAAAAAAATTTTGATCATTTCAATAAGATGGATTAATATTTTATTTTTAATTTTGTTTTTAAGTTAGAGTGGAATGAACTGGTTACTTTAAAGTTAGGAAAAAGTTTTCAGTTAAGCACTTCTTAACTATCCTCCTAAGAGATGTGGATAAGGGAGACCATACCCAAATATATAGAGGCTCAGCTTTCTACTTACATCTTTTCCATCTATATTACTAGATAACTAAGAATGGGTAGAAATGAACCAATCAAACTAAATCAATCCATAAATGAACCAAAATAAATTGAAAATATAGTTTTTTAAATAATATGGTTTAGAAAATTTCTACTCCAAACTAATCAATAAATTTATGGTTGTTTTAAAAGGGTAAAAGAACTAATCTGTAAAACTAAATCAAATTGTTTTAAGAAAAACATAATAATATTTTATTTTTCAAATTTGTGATTCCACATAAAATCATTAAAGAGTCCGGTAGAATCTATACATAAAAATGTGAGTTTCTATAACCTATGAAAAATAGCCTTCAAAAGCTGGAAATATTTACAACAGTCATAGAAAACTTAAAATACATAATGGATATAAAAAATAATTAAAAAATTAAGAAATTAAGTTTTCTTTTTTCTAATAACTATTAATTCATAATATAACATACATAAATAAAGAACAATTAGAGTCAAATTTAATGTTTTTTTTTTCTACTATTTTGTTTGGAAGAAGTTATGGATTGATGGAAAATAAAAAATTTTAATTCATTTTATATTCTTAATTATATAAATGAAAAAAAAAAAGATTTCATATAAATTTTATAGCTATAACTCAACTTAAAAATATAAAAAAAGGAGTAGGTGGGAAGTGAAATTATAAAGTGAAATGTAAAAGAGATAGGCATAGAAAATTTGAGCCAGATTAAACATGGAGTTCGAGGCGCTCTCTATTCTCCACTATCCTCAAATGCTTCAAACCAAGAACTTCACAACCATTTTATTGATTCACAACACACAAGTTCAAGCTAAGCAATATACGGTTTACAACACACAAGAAATAAAATATTTTTTTCACTCACAAGATGCTCAAGAACATAGCACTTAAATGTTTTTCTCTCTCTTTGCAGATTTTGCAAATTAATGAACAAGATTACAAAGATAATGAGAGATCTCTGATTTGTATGTTTGTAAATAAAAGCTCTTAAAAAGATTTTTCACTTCACAGTTCTTTCTTTTGCACCACTGTCCTCTCTTGGATCTCCAAAAGAATATGTATTTATAAACTTCAAAAATTTAAATATCCGTTTGAGATAGTGTCTTTAAGTTGCCATGCATTAAATGCGTTTGACGACTCTTTTATGCCACATCGACTCGATATTTAAACTGTCACACCTTAAATTCATCATGCCTTAATCTTGAGCCTCGACCAAGTCTATGATTTTTAAAGCCTTGGACTCAAAATGTTGTGCCGTAATGCTTGTCATGTTTTGAACTTGTTGCGTCTTGGATTTAACCTCGATTGAGATTGTGCTTCTTTGATCTTATTGACCCTTAGACTTTAAGCTTTTCGCACCTTGATTAATTGACACGTCAAGCCCCTCGATGTGACCTGCAACCAAAGTTATGCTGAATAATTTTTCCTGCTAAATCCTACACAATCTCTAGAGAACAATATATAAAAAAAAAAACATATATATTATAGCATTTTTTTCATCCTAGATTGTTTGACTATTAAGTTTAGTTTAACATTATTGAATAGTTAATTGTGCAATCAATTGTCTCATCAAAATCCACATTGGATGCATAGGTTCAACAATCTCCTTCTTTTTTATGGGGACAATCATGCACAATTAACTCCTTTTCAATTAAGCATACATCCCCTCAAATAAGCATCTGAATTTCAAAAGAAGTTTTTTTTTTTTAATTTGATTTTAAGGACTTGATGCTTAATTCTGGGGAAATGCAAGCTACACTTAATTCATCATTTTCCTCTCCCTTTTGGGAAAAAACGAACATAGCATACAAACACAACATTTCTTCTCCCTTTTTGAATTCATCAAAAATATACTAAAACACACTTGATGCATGTTAATTGTGCATACAGGTTATCGCTCTTTCTTTGGACTCATCAAAAAATCAACAACACAAGTTAGGTGCATTCGATATATCTCTCCAAACAATATTTCTCTCCCACATTCAATATTTTAGCATGTCCCTCCCCTTTAATTGTGCATACTTCATACATGTTAATTTTTACATGCAATATATCTCCCCCTTTGTACTTGTTGAACCTGTATGTTCAATGTAGATTTTGATGAGACAATATGATACACAATTAACCATTTAATAATGGTAAACTGCACTTAATTAATCAAACCTATGATGGATAATATGCGAGAATATACGTGTATGTTGTGTGTTTTTTTAGAGATTGTGCAAGTTTTTAGCAGGAACAAGTGATGAACAATCTTGATCGAGGGTCAATTCGAGAGCTAGATTGCTTTATTCATTAAGGCGGGACAAACTTAAGATCAAAATTCGACAAGCTAAAAAATGTAGAGTTATTAGTCGAGGGTTAGGTCAAGGGCTAGACGAGTCCACTCCTCAAGGCGCAGCAAGCTTAAAGTCTAAACCTCAACAAATTAAAAAATGCACAATTATGGTCGAGAGTCACGTCGAGAGCTCAATGTGTTAATTAGTCAGGGCTTTCGAGTCTAGATTTTTTCATTTTCTGGCTTAATTTCTTTTAGTTCAATCTGTATTAAACCTGAACTCATTTAATACGAACCCTCGACTAGGGATTAAAGGAAATTTTAACTTTTGAAAAAAATGTTTTGGAGTCACCACCCGATTGGAATCAGGAAAAATTATAAGTTAGGATTAATAGGTTGGATGATCCTAACTTAGCTACTAGTTTGTGAAATTTTTTATTTAGAAATCAAACTTTATAAACCAGAAATTTTGAATTTAGGGGCTAACTTATCAAAACCATATGGTTACCACTTAAAATTTATAATTTAAAATTTATCCTTTTAATACTCAATAATCTACTAATGTAAAAAATATTTACAAATTATAATACCCACAAATAAAAAATTGATCATTATTCACATTAATAATTACAAATAAATACAAATAACATTGATATTTACAATTTATTATGAAAGCTTACAATATTTATAATGAACAATGAATTAACTCAAAATAGAAATAATAAACCAAAAAAGGTTTTTTTTTTCTATTTTTATGTCTCCCCAAAGGTGCCTATGTACCCATTAATCGGGATTAGACAACACATAATTCTTTTTATAAAACTTTAATATGTTGGTGATTTTTTAGGATTTAGAACTCTTTTAGCTTTAAATTTATTAAACGAAACCCTATGAACTATCAGATCCATTTTTCCTTATTTTAGAAAATAGATTTTCTATGTCTAAAAAAAATTATATATATTTTTTAATTATACATTTTTTTTTTGCATTTCTATGTATTTATAAGTATTAATACATATATCTTATACATATTATATACACGTACTATATCTATATTTTGTATTTTTCTTTTTTCTTTTTACTAATAATGATAAAAATAATAATAAAATATTATTTTTTAATATATATACATATATACCAACAAAAGAATTTATTATATATATATATTTTATTTTTTACGCATTATATAATAATAATAATAATAATAATAATAATAATAATAATAATAATAATAAATCACCTGTCGGATATGGAGCAGGGGCACGGGTCGGATGGGGGCGCAAAGTTGGGTTCAGGTAGGGTTGAACGGGTAAAGAAGACGACGGAAACTCCAAGAGATTGCTAACGGTATTCTGGCAATTGTTGATAGTGTTAGTGGTGTCAGAGCAGCCAAATAGGGGGGGCTTAGATGTCTGGGAGTGGTGGTTGGCTTCGAGATCAAAGAAGGGGGCGATCGACAGTCGTAATCTGGGTTTGCTTTAAAAAATTTTCAAACAAGTGATTCCTTTGTACTTTAGTATTTGGATTGTGTTTGAAGCGTTTTTTTTTATTGCTTAGATGCTTGTCGATGCCTTTGATAAGTGCAATTCCAGTCCTATTTATAGGACTCGAATTCATAGTGGTGTGGTCGCCGTGGTTGGTGGTGGTGGTTGGCTTTGTAGGCCAAAACGAGCTTCTGGAACTGTGATGGTAATCAACTACCAATGATAATGTGTCAGATAACGTTTCCAGAAGCCATTAATGGATCAACTTGAGTTTTTTATTACGCGCAAAAACCATTTTTCACGAACTTTGGATCAAAATTGGAAGCCAATTTGTGATTGTTGAAGCTTGTTTTTGGCTTTAATCCAAAGTATCCCAAGTGTACTTTCAGATCCCACACTAATTTGATCAAAAAACACTTGGAAAAGGACAAAAAAAAAGAATTGAAATGAACCGGTTGCATGGGAAAGACTGGGTTTGGAGAGGAAGACGGTACATGCGCCATGTGTAAAAAATTTTCCTTGCTCCTGGTGTGGTTCGATCAGGCAGTTGCTATGTGTGTATGTGTGTTCTTCCATCATGCCATTGGCCTATGCCTCAATCAAGTTGTGCATTTAAATTATACTTAAGGCTTTCCAAAAAAAGGTTTAATTAAATAAATAAATAAATAAAATTATTTAATTAAACCTATGATTAATTTATAATGAAAATTAATATTATATTAGGATAAAAAATTTTGTACTAATTCATATGAATTTTTTTGTGACCTTAATATAATGTTAATTTTTATCATAAATTAAACCTTAAATAGGCAAAAATTGAGTGTCTACAAGGGCACAACAAGTTCAAATATGTAGAGTGCTTGGTCGCAAGTCACGTCGAGGGCTCAACAAGTCCACTGGTTAGGACATGACAAGTTTAAGACTAAGACTTGACAAATTTAAATATACACAGCTCAGGTCAAGGGTCAAACCAAGACATGATGAATGTAGGATGCGACAAGTTTGGACTTATGGCTCGATGGAGTGCATATGAGCACATGGTAGATGGCAAAAATAAGGCGTGACACTTTGAAGCACGACAACCATTATGGTGCGATAGTTTAAATGAATGAGCCGATGTGACAAAAAGAGCCACTGAAGCACATTTAATGCTTGGCAACTTAAAGACGTTATCCTTAACGAGCATCTGAATTTTGAAGGCTATAAATACTTTCTTCTTGGGAGATTCAAAAGAAGAATGAAGTGGGAAAGTGAAAAAGTGTATTTATTTGCGAACAAACAAATCTTTAGTTTTCTTATTCTCTTGTTTATTAACTTGTAAATATCTAGAAAGAGAGAGAAAAATATTCTAGTGCTCTATTCTAGTCTGCTATCTATTAGTGAGCATCTAGAGAGAGAAAGAAAATATTTTATTCCCTAAGCGTTATAAAAGTGGTGTATTCCTCATCTAAGCATGTTTATTTTGTGATTAATAAAGTGGTGGTGAAGTCCTTGATTGGAGGCATTGGTAGATCGTGGAGAGTAGAAAGTGGGCCGAACTCCACGTTTAATCTGGAGTAAATTCATCTATCTCTATCTCTTTTAAACTTCATATTGTAATCTGCTATTGTATATCCACTGTTATTAAAGTTAATTTTGATCTGCTACATTAACATTAGTTGTTTGAAATTCTTAAGACAAATACTCAATTCGCTCCTCCTTCCCGAGTATTTCATAATGCATTTTCACGTTTTCAGTACTTATGAAAAATAAGATGACAAATTCACAAGCAAAATATAATAAGGAGAGATGCACAAGCAGCATACAAGTTCAAAAATTTATGCATGTTTTTGTAAAAAAATATGCAAAATATGTATAAACATATCACATATTTTTGCATACATAACTGATTACAAACATCATAGATCATTTTGTCTTCATGATATTTAGCACTTATCTTGTTTATCATGTTCAATTCTCTGCACAAAGCGTAAAAACAATCTTCACTCAAGGATTTTATAAAAATATCAAAAATCTGATTGTTTGCTTTAACCAATTCCAAGCTGATGTCTCTATTTAGAACATGATCTCTAATGAAATGATGTCTAATTTTGATATGTTTACTCCTTGAGGGTTGAATTGAATTTTTAGTTAAATTTATTGCACTAGTATCATCACATCGAATTGGAATTTTTCATATTTAAAGCATAAGCTTTTCATCCATAAAACTTACGCACAACAGCTATCGACAACTATACATTCAGTTTCTACTGTTAAAAGTAGAACCGAATTTTACTTCTTTGAGTACTAAGATATGAGGGAGTTTCCAAAAAAGTGGCATGTGCCACTTGTACTTTTCCGATCAACTTTGCACCTTGCAAAGTCAGCATCAGAGTATTCAACTATATCAAAAGAGGTAACTTTTAGATACCATAAGTCAATTTCAATAGTGCTGCAAGATAATTGGGTATGCATTTTACTGCATTCAAGTATGGCTCTTTTAAGCAAGATTGAAATTGTGCACATACACACATCAAGAACATGATATCAGGTCTTCATGCTATTAAATATAACAAACTATCTATCATACCTCTATAAAGCTTTTTACAAATATTTTCCCCATTTTCATCTTTGTCAAGTTTTACATTCGTTCTCATAGGTGTAGGTATTCTTTTGCAATTATCTATTTTAAACCTTTTCAAAAGTTATTTGGTATATTTAGATTGATTTTTGAAGGTTTCATTTTTAGGTTGCTTTATTTGAAGACCTAAAAAATAATTGAGTTCCTTCCATCAGCTCATTTCAAATTCGTTCTTCATGAACTCAACCTATTCATTTACAAGACTTATATTAGTAGCTCAAAACACAATATCATTCACATAAATTTGCATAATCAATGTATCTAACTTGTGATTTTTGACAAAAAGAGTTGTGTCAATTTTCCCTATAAAAAATTCTTTGTTTAAAAAGAAGCTACTGAGTCGTTCATCCTAAACTTTAGGAGCTTGCTTAAGATTATAAATAGCTTTGTTTAATTTGTTCAAAACCCATTGGTTGCTCTACGTAAACTTCTTCTTTTATAAAATTTTAAGAAAGTATTTTTCACATCCATTTCAAAAAGAGTGAAATTTTTTAACGCAGCAAATGCCAAAAGCATTATAATAGCTTATAGTCTTACAATCAGAGCAAGGTCTCATGAAAATCTATGTCTTCTTCTTAAGTATATCCTTTAGCAACTAATCTAGCTTTATTTTTATTATTATTTCGGCTTCATTTAGTTTGTTTCTATAAATCCATTTGGTTCAAATAGCTAGTCTACTATCAGATCTGGGAACCAATCTTAAACTCCATTTCTTGTAAATTGATTTAATTTTTCTTGTATAGCTTGTATCCAAAACTCACCTTTTAAAGCTTTTTTGTATTTTTTAGGCACAGTTTGGAATAAAAAGACGAGATTACTCATGTTTCTTAGGAAGATCTTGTTTGTACCATATTAAAAGGTTTACCTATTATTAAATCTTTTAGGTGTGATTTTGCATATTTCTAATCTTTAAGAAGATCATTATTAACAGATTCATTCATGCGATCCTTTTTATGTTCATTTCCTTTATCTACTTTTTTATTATTATTTTCAAGAGAAACCTTATTCAAATCAGCACAAATATTATCCACATCATCACTTGAATATAAATGAGGCAAAGAATCATCAAAAGCAATATGAATAGATCCTTCTACAACTAAGGTTCTCTTATTAAATACTCTATATGCTTTACTAGTTAAAGAGTAACCCAGAAAAATTCCTTCATCACTTTTAGCATCAAACTCAGCTGATTGCTCTTTTCCATTATTTAATATATAATATTTAATGCTAAAAGGATGAATATAAGAAACATTAAGTCTTCTTCCTTCCCAAAGCTCATAGGGGGTTTTCTTAAGAATTAGTCTTATGAAAACTTTATTTGATATATAACACGTAGTGTTAACAGTTTTAGCCCAAAAATATTTTGGTAAATTGTTTTCACACAATATGGTTCTAGCCATTTTAATCAAAGTTCTATTTTTCCTTTTAGCTACACCATTTTGTTATGGAGTTCTAGGTATTAGAAAAGTGTGTTCATTTCCATTTTTACAGCAAAAATCATCCATTTGTAATTTTCAAATTCTCTCTCATGATCACTTTGGATAGAGACAATGTTAAGACCTTTTTTTATTTTAGACTTTCTTGCTATATCTAAAATGTTTTTTTTTTTTTTTTTGTCTTTAGATGTAAGGAATAAAGTCCATATATATCTAGTGAAGTCAATAACAACCAAGGTTTTTTTGCCTTCCAAACTTAAAGTTTGAGTAGGACCAAATAAGTTCATATGCAATAACTCTAATGCCAAGAAGTAGAAATAATATCCATAGATTTAAAAGAAGTCTTAGTTTACTTTCTAGTCGACATGTTTGCAAATCTTGTCCTTTTGAAAATTTATTTTCAGTAAACTTTTACAAGATTCTTTTTAACAAGTTTTGAAATTACACCAATACTAGCATGGCCCAATTTTCTATTGTATAGCCAACTATTGCCATTTTGGGAGTATAGACAAGTTTCATTTAATGATTTGAAATCATCGAGATTAATTTTGTAAATATTTCTTTGACTATACCATTCAAAATAAGTTTGATTATTGTCATTCTTTCAAAAGAATATTTATTAGTAAGAAATGTTACTTTAAAACCATTATCATATAATTGATTACTAATATTATATTTTAAATATCAAACAGCACATTCTTTTAATTAAATCTTTATTTACAAGAATGTTACCTTCACTAAGAATTATTGGTTTGCAATTGTCTCCAAAGGTAACATTCCCTTGATCTTTCAAGTCTAAGGATATAACTTGGATGTGTCTCCAGTTATGTGTCTAGAGTAACCACTGTCCAAGTACTATTTACCTTTCCCACTTGGAGAGCCCTACAAATAGAGGATTGTTTCTTTGGTAACTATTTGAGTTTGGGTCCTTTTTGGTTAGGTGTAATAAAGATTTCTCTATTACGAATGCAAACTAGCTTGATTTTATGATTCAAATGATTGGTTCTTTTTATTGCACAATTGTGTGCAATATGACCAGTCTTACCATAGTAATTTATGTCCCATGAGTGGCTTTTACAAAAAGTTTTGTGGGACTTGTAACTACTTTCTCTACTATAGCCAATTCCATATTTATTTGTATCACACCTTTAATTTCCAAAAGTGTGTTCAAATTCTTTTTTTCATTGGTAAATTTGACTATAGTTGCTTTTAAATCATCTAAGCTAGCTTTCAAAAGAATATTTTCATTTTTTAATTCTTGTAGCTCCTTTAAGATTTCATCACCACTACTACTAGCACATGCAACATTATTATAATTTATGGTTTTAATTTCAAGATCAAATAAGTAATTTCCAATTGTTAATTTTTCATTGATCTTGCTTAACTCATCATTTTTGTTTTTTAGCTTCTTACAATTATTATTCATCTTTCATTTTTTTTTAAATTTTAAAATATTTATTTTTTCATGCAGCTTTTCATTTTTATTTTAATCTGCTCATGCTCAATACTAATTTATCCAATTCTTCCCTATTTCAATCATTAATGTTTTAAGCATGTTGTTCTTTTTCTCTACTTTTAATAACTTACTGCATACTTTATCATACATAGCACACATCTCATCACAAGATGGAGAAGATGGAGAACTTACCTCATCATCTAGTGTCGTGAAACACACATTCTCATCTGAGTCACTTAAGTCATCATCACTCCAAGTGGCTATAAAAGCTTCCTTTCTAGATCCTTTGGATACTTTCTTGAGCGATGGAATATTGTTGGATGTGACCTAGTTTGTAATATTTAAAGTAGGTTATTACATCCTTCTTTTTATATCTTGATGAGCTACTGTCATTGTCCATTCTCTTTATTTTGCTGTTGGATCTCATGAACTTCTTAAACTTTTTGGTCATCAAAACAAGTTCCTCATTATTATCATAATCATCATCTTCACTGTAATTATGACTTCTAGCTTTCAAAGTAATATCCTTCTTGTTTGATTCATCTTTGCTTTTGAATGAGCTACTGTGTTTTAAGTGCTCAAAGGAGTTCCTCTTTGCTTATAGTACTTAAATCTTGTGCTTCTTCAATAGCTGTTCTCTTTGCTTCCCAATCCTTAGGTAATAACCTAAGTAATTTTGAATTTATTTTTAAGTCATTAAAATTCTTCCAAGTACACTTAAAGAATTTATAATGTTGATGAATCTATTATACATCTCATCTCTAGATTCATTTGAAAGCATTTTGAAATTTTCGAACTACCCACATAAAAGACTTACTTTTGTCTCTTACTCTTGAAATTCCTTCATAAGTCCTTTATAATTCATCCTATATATCTTTAGCTGATTTGCATGTACAGATTCTATTAAAATCATTTTCATTTAGCCCACAATGCAATATGTTTGTAGCTATATCATTAGATCTAATCTTTTCCAATCTTCTTCATAGTAATCTTTTTCTTCTTTTCCTTTGATAATTAAAGGCCCATTTTCTATTACATTCCATAATAATCTATTTTGAGCTCTTAGAAAGATTTTCATTCTACACTTCCAACATGGGTAGTTACCCTCACTTAGAAGCGATGGTCTATTGATAGCTTCCCCTCTAAAAACCCTAGTGCATTTAATGCCATGATCTTTACTTTATATGCAATTAAGCACAAAAAATAGAGACAAGGCACTCTAATACCAAATGAAAACGCACTAGAAAATACCCAAGGGAGGGAAGGTTAATTGAGTATTTGCCTTAAAATGCACAAACAATTAATTTCTATGCAATTAGATAAAATTAAACTTCAAAAGCAGCGAATATAGTAATAATAGATTATAAAGAGAAACGTAAAAGAGATAGGGATAGAAAATTTGAGCCCAAATTTAATGTGGAGTTTACCCCACTTTCTACTCTTTACGATCCACAAATGCCTCCAACTGAGGACTTCACAACCACTTTATTGATTCAACAACATAAGCTTAAGCTAAGCAATATACCACTGTGCAATAAATAGGAAATAAAATATTTCCTTCACTTACAAGATACTCAAGAACAAAGCAATTAAATGTTTTTCTCTCTCTTTGCAAATTTTGCAAATTAATGAACAAGAGTACAAAGATAATGAGAGATTTCTCTAATTTGTATGTTAGCAAATAAAAGCTCTTAAAAAGATTTGCCACCTCACAGTTCTTTTCTTTTGCACCACTGTCCTCTCTTGGATCTTCAAAGGAATATGTATTTATAACCTCCAAAAAGTCAAAATTTCATTAGAGATATCGTCTTTAAGTTGCCAAGCATTAAATGTGCATAACGACTCTTTTATGCCACATTAGCACCATATTTAAACTTTCGCAACTTTAGACATGTCACACCGCAAATTCATCGTCCTAATCTTGACCCTCTACCAAGCCTGTGATTTTTCGAGCCTTGGATTCAAACTGTCGTGCCATAATGCTTGTCACATCTTGAACTTGTCATGCTTTGGATTTGACCCTCAACTAACACTATGTTTCTTTAATCTTGTCAAACCTTAGACTTTGAGTTTGCCGTGCCCTAACTAATTGACATGTCAAGCCTTCGACGAGACCCGCGATCAAAGTTGTGCTTAATAATTTTTTCTATTAAATCCTGCACAATCTCTAGAGAACAATACATACAAAACACACACACACACACATATTCTAGCATTTTATTTATCCTAGATTGTTTGACTGTTAATTAATAGTTAATTGTGCAACCAATTGTCTCATTAATATCTACATTGAACACATAGGTTCAATAGGAAGGAGTGAAAGAAGGATTATGAAAATAAAATTAAAATGCAATAAGAAAGATGTGTCATCCTAGCAGTTAATGAGCTTCCAAAAACAATACAAGGTGGTATTTTATTTTATGTTTTAGCCTATTTGACCCATATAAGTATTATTTGTAAATTCAGTTAAAAACATAAGATTCTACTGAATTATGTGTAGACTTGGTTGGAATCGTAAGAGTCGATAAGAATTTCATTTTATGCACAAGTTAACTCAAAAGGACTTTCTAAAATCGTAATAGTATAAAATGAGTAAAATCATGATTTTGACAACTATACTTATGATTATAAATTTTCTTTTAATTATTAAAAGTCATATATATTCTTATGATTTCATATTATATTTATTATTTGATGAATTTTGGTTAATACCAACTTGCCTCTTTCAACATTGTTTTTTAAGGTTCAAAATATATTCTTCTGTTAATGACTTGTGTTGTCTTCTTGTTAATCGTTTTAACTATATGGAGTATGAACTTTATTTAGTTAGTCATGACTCACATTATATATTATTGTTCAATGTACCTTGTTACAAATTACTTATAATTATGGATGACTTTTATTGGTGGATGCTTTTTTTTTTAGCCGAATTTGTTGGTAGATAATTGATTAGATGCTTTTGTGGGTAATTATAAATTATAGTCTTCTATGCATTATTAGTATATGACTGATTGGTGACTAAATGATTTTATGGAGGATTATGAATTATTAATGTGATAGATTTATAAAATATTTTATTGTAATTTGTAATTTGAATTTTGTAAAGTGTAGAAGGTCATTTTGGTAATGCTTTTGGCTCAATTTTGTGCAACATGTCAGTTTTTTAGGCTAGTGATAGAGCTTAGAAGACCAAGTCTAATAAGAGATGTCGAATTGAGATTTCGCTTGGTAGGCTTAGAATAGAGATCGTTGGACTGATTCATTCTGCTCTTTGCCTAATTTGGCTTTCTTGTGAACGAAAAGCAGACTTCAAAAATATATTCCTGGGTTAATTTGGACTTTATGTGACCAAAATAAGTTAAGCTCTTTTATATTGAAAAAGGGCTACTTTAAATAAACAATGGGCTTCTTTTATATTATAAAAGCTTTTAGGATTTTCCCAATCCTATTTTCAAGTCTATCCCATTACTAAAGAAAGAAAGACTTCAATCTCAGCCGTCAGATCCTTAGGAATAATCCAAAGGTTAGCATTAGCTTCTAACATCTATAAACAAGAGGCTGTTCTTCTCATTCAGAAGAATTCTGCGTATTGCTCAGTTTGAGAGCAATGCAGAAGCTCCATCAGAACATCTCTAGAAAAGATCAAGACATTCACTCCATGAAGAATGAGTAAAAAATGATCAAATCTAATTGATTTGATCTTCTATCACACTCGCACACTCGAAAAATTGGGTTTGCATGTTCCTCCTCCTATACCTCTCTCTATGACATTCTACACATGTCATCGGTTCATAACTTCTCCTAGGTCGACCACCATGCCCATCATACATGATCGACCGTCTAAACCCTACCATACATTATTTGGTAACTCCACTAGGAAGAGAGTAAGTTCTTAAGAAGAATGGCATCTCTATGCAAGAGAGTTGGACAGAAAGCAAACCCCCCAGATAGGAAAATCATCCTGATGTGATTGAGCAGACTCATGCGCTTGAGGACAATGCTGCTCCTGTAGTAGTGCAAACTCCCACAGTTGATAGTGCGATCATGATATACACCATGCAAGAGAACACCTAAGCTCTCGACCAATTCTTGAATGTATTTGTGTAATTTCTGCTCGTTATAACTGGTACTCCCACTGTTTCAGTAAGCATACCTCCTAGGATAACTTTACTCACACCACGAGTGCAAGTGGCTAGCGCTGTGCCAATTGTTGCTATGCTAGAGGGTAGTCGACACATGGCCCCACATGATGCTCAACACGAGCAAACTAATGTTCTTGTTGCTAAATATGATAGAGAACATCGACAGGAGTCATTACAACCTTTGCTACCTCTAACTCCAAGAGTTCCCATGCTTACTGTCGAAGAAGGGATAAGGGCCCATCTCGAAGGCTCCTCCTCCTCTAGATGCAATGTCTAGCCACTTACATCTACATAGTATGCCTTACAGCATTACTCTACTCCTCAGACAGGAGTTAATACATCATCTGCTTCCGCATCATATGTGGCGAAGGAAGACCTCAAAAGGTACATGAAACAAGTGCAAGTTGCATCTACCACTAGTGTCATCAACCTGGCACTTCCATACCCGCAAAGGATTGTAGGGATACCTATCCCAAGGACTACATTAGTCTAAAGTTTATCAAATTTAATGGGAAATAGGATAACGCTAAGGAGCATCTTCTAAGTTCATTAACACTGTCAAAGTCTATGGACTGGATGATGACCTAAAACTCTAGGAATTCTGTAAGTTGTTAATAGAGAAAGCATGCACCTAATACGTCAATCTCAACCCGCTCCATTGACTCGTAGGGACTATGTGCAGAATGTTTCTTGAGAAATTCTTTGTAACTCAAGAATGAGTGACATTGACCGACATGGGGCATATAAAAAATGCCCAAAGGAAGACATTATGGATTACATTGAGCGCTTTAGGGAACACTTCTTGGACATCAAGGATATATGCGATGAAAGTGAACTCACCAAAATCTGCATCTAGAGTATGTTCATAGAATATGTTATGTACCTAGAGAACTTGTCACTTAAGTCCTTCTGATCTTAGTTGAAAACACTCGAAGGAAGAATAATTCTGTTTATCAAGCAAAGAGGTAACCCAAATAAGAAGAGGCACTCATAAGTGAGCACTACTCAAGGGGAAGCCTAAGGGTAGCAAGAAACCCAAAGAGATAGCTCTCAAGAAGTTACTTTTCCCTTGTTCTATGAATAAAGTTCATATTGTCCTTGACCGATAGTTAAAGGATGGTTTCCTCATATTGCTAAGGGTTAAGCAGATCCTACTACACAAGAGAAAGGAGATGCAAGGTTCTATAGGTTCCATAGGACGATAAGACACCCAACAAAAGATTGTTGGATGCTGATGAGGATCTTTAATGAGAAAGTTCACAATGGCAAACTTGAACTTGAAGGCAACAATGCACAGATGATGGATGATGAAGGCATGGATAGCTGTGTACTAAAAGAAGAAGTTGCCTATTACTTATTCTTATCTTGTAATAAGGAAGAGAAATAAAGCAAGTGATAATGAAAATGCAATATTTTTTTTCTTCCATACCCGCTTGTATTAATGTATGTAACATTTTTTCATAAGCATGACAAAGAAAGAAAATTTGTAATGGTTAGGGGCAATTCTCTTTGAGTAATAGTTTAGCTAGTGTTGCCCAATCCACCCATTCCTACTACATTATATGCGAGATCAAAGCAATCTTAGGTGTGACAAGTCGAAAAAACTCCATAGTAGGTTTAGCATTCGTAAAGCCTCTCGCAGAATCAAGGTTGAAATGACCTCATCCATGGTTAATCAAAGTGATCACATCATGGTAGTCGCAATCACTTGGTTAAAGTATCTGCTCCTAAGCATATGACGAGTGTAATACCAATTTTTTGCTACATTATTTAGGAGATCAATGCGATCTCAGCAGTGATGAGTCGAAGCAACTCCATAGTAAGCTTGATAGCTATATCGCCATTTTACATAATCAAGGTCGAAGTGACCTCATTATGGGTGATCGAAGCTGTTACTTCATGGTAGTCACAACTGTTCAATAAAAGCATTAGCTCCAGAGCATGCGACGGGTGTAATACCCATTTTTGCACCATTATTTACAAGATCGAAGCAATCTCAATTTTGATGAGTCGAAGCGACTCCACAATAAGCTTAGTAGCCGTAACATCGTTTCACAGAATTGAGGTCTAAGCGACTTAATCCATGGTTGATTGTAGCAATCACTTCATGATAATCGCTATCGCTTGGTAGAAGCATCTGCTCTTAAGCATGCAATAAGTGCAATACCCATTTCTGCTACATCATTTATGAGGTCAAAGTGATGTCAGTTGTGATAAGTTGAAGTAACTCCACAGTAATTCTGGCAGTTGTAACACTGTTTTGCACAGACAAGGTTGAAGTGACCTCATCCATGATTGATCAAAGCAATCACTTCATGCTAGTCCCAATAATCTAATAGAAGTGTCTACTCCTGAGTGCACAACAAATGCAATACCCATTTCTACTAAATTGTTTATGAGATCAAAGTGATCTCAATTGTGACAAGTTGAAGTGACCCCATAATAGGCTCGGTAATCGTAATGCCATTTCACAAAATCAAGGTCGAAGCGACATCATCTATGGATGATCAAAGTGATCACCCCATGGCTACTGTAACTTCATTTTGCAGTATCGAAGTTAAAGCAACCTCTCCCATGGTGATTGAATTTATCACTTCATGGTAGTTGCAACTACTTGGTAGAAGCATTTATTTCTAAGCGTGAGATAGAGTGAAGATTGAAGTGACCTCAACCCTGAATGATGAAAAACCTCATGTCTTGATAGCTATGTTCGCTTACTTGACATATCGATCGATAGACACGATGTTGAGTTTTGCAACAATCCTTCTATCGAATGAAAGCAATCTCAGTTGTATAAATCAAAGAACCATAACAGGCTTGCCACTTATATCGCTTTTACGCAAGATTGAGGTTGAAGTCACCTCATATACAGTATGATTGTCTGCTTAATAAAAACTCTAGCTCATGAATATGTAGGAAGTATGATGCTTATTATTTTAATGAGATTAACATAATTTTCAGTTGTGATGAGTTGAAATAGCCCAACAACAACCTTGCAGTTAAAAAACCTTGCTATAGAAGAATATGAGGTTAAAGCGACCTTATTCATAAATACCTAATGGAGACATCTAACTTTAAACGAGCAGTGGGGCAATACCCCGTTCCTTTTGCAACTCCATCTAGTTGCGAGTCAAAACAGCATCGGCCTATTGGCTAGAAGCACACCCATGAATAGCTAGAGTACCCCACGCATTTTGTCTTATCAAAATGCATAAATAAGAAGTAATAGCTTGATATGAGTTGCTACTCATCATATAATGACGCGCCATTAACTAGGGGATAAGAAGTTGATAGATGAAGTTTCTATAGTTTTTTTCCTCAAACATGACTACTACAAGAAGTATCTACCTATCTTGGAGAACAATTTCTTGACATCAGCACTTGAGTGTGAAGCATGCTCAAGTAATGTACCTATCTTAATACTCGTAAACGATGTCTCCATCTTGGAATTCATTGGCAATGTACCTCCAACGCAAAAAGAACAACATGTTGTGAAGAAGAATTGATATACATGCTAATACAATATTCAATTGATGATGACAAACATGAGTTCTGCATATCTTAAAAAGTAGTATGTCACTCAATATCATCAGAACATTTAAAGTATGCATGATGACCGAGTGAAGCATGTTTGCTATAGAGTGCCACTACACTAATGGCGGAGTAAATCCTTGCAGACGTGGTAATATGCTTTACTAGTAGAGTCCATCCTTGATGGCAGAGCAATGTTACCTCACTACTGAAATGAATATTTCCTGATAAGGTGTTAATGATAATGTGAGGTGAACATTCATTGGTAAAGTAAGCACCCATTGTGACGGCAGAATGACAATGTGATATAAACACTCATTGGTGTAGTAAGCACTCATGATAATAGCAGAATGACAATGTGAAGCAAACACCTGTTGATGGAGTAAACACTAATTACCGGAGTAGCGATACTTTGTTGATGGAGTGAGACCCCAACTCTTTTATGAGAATGACTTGAGGCCTATTACTTAGTGGAATTCCAATTGGGTTTGAGGATGCAGAGTAAGATTTAGATCTCTTGTGGAACCATATCAAAGCTAGAAGAGGCTAGGTGTCATAGCAACACAAATCCGCTTATGGGCTGTACCAAAAGGTTGGTGCTAGTGCGACACAAGATTACTCATAGGCTCAGGCTAAGTCTAGTAGAGACTAAGTAATAAAGCAATGCGGAACTACTCGTGGGCCCGTGTCAAGTATAGAGGAGATGAGGAAAGCAGAAACAACCCATATCAAAAGTAGAAGATGCTGGGTGTCAGAATAACACAAGTCTACTCATGGGCCCATGCTAGAGATCAGGTGCTAGAGTGACACAAGTCTATTCATGGGCCCATGCCAAGTCTGGTAGAGAATGGGAGAGCTCGCGCAACAATTAATCCCACTATGAAGCCTATAAACGATATAACATGATTTTACAAGCCTACAAGAGGATCAAAACACCTTAGAAAAAATAATAAAAAAAGAAGAAAAAATCGCAAAATATATATATATATATATATAAGGAAAAGATGAAGCAGCTTTGCCCCATTATTTGATAAAGAATATCGAACATCAATACTTAACAGGGGTGTGTTTTGAAAAATATAAAGACAGGATCTGTTACAAATGTATTATGACCAACCAATTTTATTGTGAAACCTAAAAAAATGTTGAAAAATCAGATTTCAACTATGAAGATGCAATGCGGAAGTGTGAAATAAAATTGCAAAAGGAATCCGAATTCGGATGAAGCTCGAATTCAAGCTGAACGAATGATAATAATACTCAGATCCAGTATTGGAGCAAATGTTTTTGTATTTTCTGTATGTCCTTTGTTTCCATGTAATACATATTTATAGATGAAGTATGCTCCTTAACTATGTAATAATAGAAGGAAATTGAAATAACAGAAAAACAGAAAAAATGAGAATCAAATCTGTAGCATGTGCAACGTAAAACAGTTACAACCAATTCTGTTAAGAGGGTGGATGGGCTTCATTAATACTGAGTCCACTGGACCAGTCTGTCTCTTCTTACCCAGTCCTCTTTTACTTCATATTAGGCCCGTCTTCTATACAACTGAGCCCAGCCCAAGGTGCACCGTACAGACCCAGCTCATCATTGTTCTTTCCTGGTTGTCCCTCTTCCTCATTCACTTCCACGCAACCCTTATTCCACTCACTAACTCTCTGACAGCCATTGTCTTTTTCTACTTCCATAACTTCGTGACACAGAAACCCTAGAAATTCGTTGTCTTGCTTTTCCCCGGTGACAATCCCTTCCCCATTAAAATCCCTTGTCCACAAGGGACACTGAGGAAACCAAAGCTGCAGGTCGCTGAAGAACTCCCAAGTGGCTTCGGACGGTGACAGATCCTTCCACGAGATAAGTAACATCGTTTCTGCCTTGTTATGTCTTTTCACCATTTTCCTATCCAAAATAGCAATTGGTTCTAACAATGGATCCTCTTGTGTTGTAGGCAAAGGAGAGGCAGTGGCTGGAAGAGGTCCATGATAGGGTTTCAGCTGCGATACATGAAAGGTGTGGTGAATGCTTGCTTCGGGAGGAAGATCGAGTTGGTAAGCTACTTTCCCTTTTCGATCTTTTATCTTATAGGGTCCATAGTACCTCTGGCTTAGTTTTTGGTTCTGTGCATGCTTGAGAGTCCTCTGTCTGTATGGTTGCAACTTCAGTAAAACATAATCTCCGATGTTGAACTCTCTGTCAATTCTTCGTTTGTCACTCATAAGCTTCATTCTGTGTTGTGCTCTGGTGAGATGAAACTTGAGAGTCTTGAGCATGTCTTCCCTAGTCTTAAGCATGCTGTCCACTGTAGTGTTTCAGGCATCTCTAGGAACATAAGGGAGATGCAGAGGGGGAGGGTAGCCATACAGTATCTGGAAGGGAGTGTGCTTGGAGCTGGTGTGGTAATTCGTATTGTACCACCACTCAGCCAAAGGAATGAAGTGACTCCATCTGCTAGGAAACTCCCCTGTCATGCATCGGAGATATGTTTCCAGGCACTTATTTACCACTTCTGATTGACCATCAGTTTGGGGATGGTAGGAAGTGGATAGGTTGAGAGTTACACCCTGCAAACTTAGGAACTCCTTCCAAAAAGAGGTCACAAAAATTGGGTCTCGATCGCTGGTAATGGTCTCTGGCATACCATGCAGCTTGTAAACTTGTTCCAAGTATAGATGAGCTACCTACAGGGCTGTATAGGGGTGAGAGAGTGTCAAAAAATGAGCATACTTACTTAATCTGTCCACTACCACCAATATAACGTCCTTCCCGTTTGACCTTGGTAATCCTTCAATGAAGTCCATAGTTACTTCCTGCCAACACTCAGTAGGGACTGGTAAAGGTTGTAGAAGTCCAGGATAAGCCACATTCTCGAACTTATACTTTTGACATATTTCACAGCACCTCACATATTGCCTAATGATTCGTTCAAGTTTAGGCCAATAGAATACTGAGGAAATCCTCTTATAAGTGGCTTGTGAACCTGAGTGTCCTCCTAGTACTCCTCCATGGTACAATTCCAGCAGTTTCTTCCTTACTTCCTCTGAAGGTCCAACTACTATTCGACCCTTCCTTCTCAATACTCCTTGATCAAAGCTGAAATTTTTAACCACCTTTCCTTCCTTAAGCTGTTCAATCAGCTTGGTGTACCCGAATGGTAAATGCCAACTTGCTTTGATTTCCTCCATCATTTCAGGAATAGTAGCCTGAATTGATAGTTGATTTAATTGAGTTCCTCCACATCTGGATAAAGCATCTGCTGCTTTGTTAGTCCTTCCACTTTTGAACTCTATTAAATAATCCAAACCTAATAATTTGGTAAGCCATTTTTGTTGACTGGGAGTCACCAACCTTTGCTCCAGCAAGTATTTAAGACTCTGATGGTCTGTTTTTATCACGAATTGTCTTCCCAGCAAGTAATGTCGCCATTTGTCAATGGCATACACCAAGGCCAATAACTCCTTGTCATAGACTGACATACCCCTATGTTTTGGGGCAAGGGATTTGCTGATATAGGCCACTGGATGGTTATCTTGCATCAATACTGCCCCAATTCCATCACCACTGGCATCGGTTTCAATAGTGAATTTTTTGCTA
Source organism: Combretum micranthum (assembly GCA_024138025.1). Classification (NCBI taxonomy): domain Eukaryota; kingdom Viridiplantae; phylum Streptophyta; class Magnoliopsida; order Myrtales; family Combretaceae; genus Combretum; species Combretum micranthum. The sequence continues at coordinate 2,195 of JAMXBD010000236.1, read as the reverse complement.
TAATCTGGCAAACTTAGGACAGGAGAAGTGGTCATTGCATTTTTCAGTTTATCAAATGCCTTTTGAGCATCTATATTCCAGCAGAACTGATCTTTGCGTAGCAAATTAGTAAGTGGTTTAGCAATGATACCAAATCCCTGTATAAACCTCCTATAGTAACCAGCTAACCCCAGGAAACCTCTTAGCTGTTTGACATTGGTAGGAGCGGGCCATTTGACAATAGCTTCTATCTTTTTAGGGTCGGTTGCAACCCCTTGATTAGAAATGATGTGACCAAGGTAATCTATTTGTCCTACCCCAAAGACACATTTGGTCCTTTTTAGGTATAATTTCTCTGTCCGCAATATCTCAAATACTACCCTCAAATGTACCTTGTGTTGATCCAAGCTAGGGCTGTAAATCAAGATGTCATCAAAGAAAACTAGGACAAACTTTCTCAAATAGGGTCTAAACAGGTTATTCATAAGTCCTTGGAAGGTAGATGGAGCATTAGTCAACCCGAAGGGCATGACTAGGAACTCATAGTGCCCATCATGTGTTCTAAATGCTGTTTTATAAACATCATTAGGGTGCATCAAAATCTGGTGATACCCTGAGCGTAAATCCAATTTGCTAAAACAGCTAGCTCCATGTAACTCATCGAACAGATCCTCAATGATAGGAATTGGAAACCTGTCTTTTATAGTTAACTTGTTTAGATCCCTATAATCTACACACATGCGCCATGTATTGTCTTTTTTTTTTAACCAACACCACAGGAGAAGCAAAAGGACTGTGACTAGGACGTATTATCCCACTCAACAACATTTCCTTAATCATATCCTCCAGAACTGTCTTTTGAATTGAGGAGTGGCGATATGGTCTAAGATTAACAGGTGTTGTTTCATCCTGTAAATGGATCCTATGATTGCAAGATCTATTAGGAGGTAATGCAGTAGGTTCCTCAAATAGATCAGTAAATTCTTCCAACAGTTTGGTTAAATCAGGATGTGTACTTGACTCAACCAATGGATCCATAACAGTTACAGAGTTACTAACAACCCAGCATTGTACATTTAGTGCAGGACTATGAGTTGATAACATAGAGGAAATGATATTGTCAGATACAGGAGTAATTACCTCATTATGACCATGAAGTGTACAATTCGATCCATGCCATTGGAACTCCATCTTCATTAGATTGAAGTTCCATTGTACTGTACCCAAGGAGACCAACCAGGGCATTCCCAAAATCAGGTCATATGCAGTTAAGGGAAGCACATACATATCTGAGTGGAATTGCACTCCTTCCATCCACCAACTAAAGTGCTTAACCATAGAGTAACTGTAAATTTTGGCTCCATTAGCCAAATTAACAGCTACTGGTTCAACAGAATCAACTCACAATTCAAGTGATTGGCTAGCTCCTCATCTATAAAATTAGATGAGCTGCCCGTGTCAATTAATATGCTCAATTTTTTCCTCTTGAAGTACCCTTTCACACACATACTGTGTGCTACATTGTTAGTATCTTCCCCTAATGCGCATAGGGTTAAAGAGGCTAGATCTTCCTCCAACTTGTCCATCTCCTCTGCCTCCGAATTTTCCTCACCTTCCTCCTTACTCACCACTAATAGATTTAGCCTTTTGTTTTTGCACCGGTGACCTGGACCAAAGGCTTCATCACACCAGAAGCATTGCTTTTTCCTTCTCTTCTCCTCCAATTCCTCAGGAGAGAACCTCCGAAAATTCCTGGTAGTGTTGGGGTTTTGGTTAGGAATTTTGGGTTGGGAATTAATGGTCTGTGAAATGGGTGAAGTGTTTCGGTTGGTGTATGTTGGTGGTGTTTGGAATCGTGGTGGAATATTTCGGGTAGGTATAGTTAGTGGTAAGTTTCTGGTGTTTTTGGCTGGTTTTAGTGGTAGAGTTTGTGGCATCTTGAAGTTTGGCTAGTGTATAGGCTTGGGACAATGAGTTAAGTTGAAACATGCGGATAGGGAACTGTATTTCAGGGCGTAATCCACTGAGGAAGCAGTGATTAGCTGTGGTTCAGTTAATTGGTTCTGGGCAGAGATGTGTGAACTGGTCAGGTATTCTTGTAATGAATCTGTTTGTTGAAGTTCCTTAAGTTCAGCCATGGGGTCTTCATAGGCTCGCTCATTAAATCTTGCCTGCAATGCTTTGGTTAATTCTTCCCAAGTAATTGGATTCGTTTT